>CM043876.1:23816642-26216642 GCA_023846275.1 Vanilla planifolia | reverse complement strand
CGGACCCAATCTCGTGAATATCCCTCTAAGCTCTACAGCCCTCGTGCGCTTCCTTTGGTCAAGCAGCCCCCGCCTCTGATCAAGAAATAGTTTGAAGGCAAAGTAGCCCAGCTCGGTCAGTATCTCGATAGCTCGCTGCAACACCTGGAGGTAAAGCGAACTTTAGAGAGAGAGAGAGAAAAGAATGGCAGGAAAGGCGTACAGATGTCGAACCTTTATTGGGCGTAAACCGTATCTGGAAGCGAGGAGCTCGGGACTATATACGGGGGCATTAAAAGCACGGGCCATGGCCCTCGCCTCCGCCTGGATGAGGCCAGCGAGGTCAATTCTCGACCTTATAGTGAGCGGAGCGCCGTTGCCCGCGGCTGCATCCACGACCTGTATCGCATACTCTCCAGCGCCGCTGCTACCACGTAAGCCGGAGGAACCGCCTTTCAGGGCAGGAACGGGCTTCGCTTCCACCAGGGCGGCACTCGGGAGCTTCGAGCGCTTTCCCTTCAGCGAGCATCGTTGGTGGAAAGAGTTGGCAGAGGAGGAAGAGAAGGCGAGAGAGAGAGCAGTTGCGGGGGCCGCAGCGCCTGCTGCCATTGTGAGTAAGCTCAACGAAGAGTACGGTTAGCTTTCTTCCGCGGATCTGGCTGATCCCGCGGTTCGTCCGGACATTAACGCCACAGAAAGAGTCGTGTGCGCAGCAAAAATGGTTGGAGCACGTTTTCTCTGTTCAATTACGTAAAGCGCAAGCGTTTCTTTTTTGAAAATGTTTAGATATGACATTTTTGGCGAGAATCCCAAAGCTTAAACGCTTGATGAATGGTGAAGTATATTTGTATCGACAGATGTGTCCAACATGATCCAATAAAATTTTCTAAAATCTTCGATGAGCATCAAAACCTATTAATGGTCGTATTGAAGTGTGAATGAACTCCTATGTTATAATGTTAATTTGCTTGTGTATAAATCAAATATATCTTTATAAAAATAGTTTATGCATATATAAAATTATTATTTTCAATCCAAAATTAACTTCAATTAATCAAAATATCCAAATCACATAAATGATATTGAAATTGAATTGATCATCATCAGAACAAACGTTTAGATTGTTACCAATAAAGTTAGATATAACTATAAAAGACTTAGAGGATTGACAAAGACATAGATAATGAATGGACATGATTTTATGGATATCCAAAAGTAAAATGAGATTTTTTTAATTAAAGGTTACTAAAGAATTGATGAGATTTTTCAAGTTTACTTAATGTTTCAATGAGACTAACAAAACACTTAAGCTTTATGAACTAATTGGTATATTTTTTACTTATAACGATGCATATTCTCTTTTTGTCAAGTGTCATGTTTCTATAAGAGGAAGACCATGGTTTCACTTGAGTTCTTTAGATTTTCAATCATATCATTTCTTGTATATCTAGTTTATTATATATTATTGATTTAAGTATATTCTTTTAAATTTGTTTACTTTTTAACTTTTTTTTCATAACTTGATGCTTCTACTTCTCAAAGATAGACTTCACTTGGCTCGGGAATAACTTAAATCCCTCTTCTATTAAGCATTAAGCTATCAACCATGTAAAAAAATAAAAAAACTAACAAACTTTTGTCAAATTTAGATTATTATATGATGTGAGAAAATAGAAACACTCTTAATAAATTTAAAAAACCACAATAAAAAACATAAGGGTACACAAAATAAATAAAAAAGTAGATAAAGGACAATATGTAACTTGAGAGCTATTAGCTCTATGCAACACATTATTGGTTACACATCATAATCTTATCATTATCTTAAGAGAGTGGCTTTTGTAAATGTTAGATAATGATCATTCTTTATCTTATGCGTAGTTTTTATGTTTTTAGACTAGTAGATATGTGTTATGAAAGCCCTTTTGTTACATAATATTTATGAAATTAAATGTAGAATCTCAAAAAATACTAGATGCTACCCATTTGATTGTTAGATTACTCATTAATCTTCTTAGCAATATAACAAAGGGCAAACATACTTTTGTTGATTAAATGCGAAAACCAAATGGACCCATAATGGGAAAATGATTGTTGAGGATCAAAAATCAATATTTGTGAGACAAACAATGGAAATATTTTATTAAATTTATGAAAGATAAAAAAAATTAGGATTTTAGATGAGGCATTCTCTATGAAGATCGTTGGATGATGCTCACTAATAAAACTTGTTGAATTAGATTGATAGATACTTCTAAAAAAAGTTTTGAAATGAATAATGTGTTAATAAGAATATAACAAAAATTTATTTTTATTAGTATATTAAGAAGAGATCACAAAAAAAAAATACAAAAAGAGAAAAAAAAAAAAGAAAAAAATGAGCTATCCACATGATAGATTTGACTATAGTGGAATAGTATAAATGAACTCAAATTATACTATCAATTTTTTCAACATAAATTTTAAAGTGACTAACATAAATAAATGTTAAAAAAATACTAATTTCCAAAATGCATTTTTAATGGTTGAGTTAAATACTCGTTATAAAAAGAATTACAATGACTAACTAAATCACCATAATGTAAAAGATCTTTTACACCATTTGATAAGGTCAATTGTCACATGATGCCTAAATATATTTTACAATGATTGGCCACATCAATCATTACATGAGATATTTTTATGGTTGACTTGGGTAGCTATTATGTAATATTGTCTATAAACCCCATGTTTTTAGGAGCTAAGTTATCAAATGTCAAATATGTAAGATTAAATAAAACATATTACCTTTAATGGTCTTATGAATGTTATGTTTGATACGAATTCATCTATAATTGTCTTGTTATAATTTGTTTTCAATTTATAATAATGCATTAAAAAGGACAAAATGCAGAGCTTAAGACATCTATGTTTATTTATAAACAACTATCTTGCTTTGTAACATCCTCAGTATTTCATATGTTATTTTATTTTATTTGCTTAAACGAAAGAGCTCTATGAGACGAATCCAACGATGTTTAATTTGTAATTTTCGGAGCTCTAATGAATAAATTATGAATTTTTGAAGATTTGGGATAAATTTGTAACGTTGAGGATAGAGTTGTAATTTTTAAATGTCGACTCAGTTCAAATTCGATTTGGCGGAGGATAGATTTACAAATAATGCATTTATAGGGGGTTTTATGCAAAAGAGCTGTTTTACGAGCCACCTGGCCGTTGCTTCGGGAGAGTTTGACACGTATCTGCAGCGTTTATAAATGCTAATCGGGTGAAATTACGTTTGCGAAAACTTCGACTGCATGCGGCTGCAAGGAGAGATTCCGGAGTGCGAGGTTCTGCAACAAACGTTACTGCGGCGAGAGTTTCCTTAAGGACGAGATTCCGACAGCAGCCACCGTCCTCTTCGAGGAATTTCAGCACGCGACGGTGAAGGTCGGCGAGGGTTCCGTAAGGTAAGGAAAACACGAATTTCTTTGTCGTCATTGTGTAAGGGTTTTTCGGTGAGCAACGGAGATCGAGAGGGGTTGATTTGGCCGGCGGGAGAACCCGGAGGTCTCGAATTTCGCCGGCGAAAGGTTTCGGTTTCGCCGAACACGAGAGAGAGAGAGAGGGCGACGTGAACCGGTCCAGGCTTTGGACCGGGTTACGCTGCTGAACCGGATGTCGAGCTCGCGCGGTCTAGCACGTCGAGCACGCGGTCCAGCGTGCCGAGCACGCGCGGTCCAGAGCGCCGAGCACGCCCGGACCAGCGCCGAGAGCGCCCGGTCCAGCGAGCCGAGTGGGCGGTTCAGCGACGGCGTAAGGAATTTGGGAATTTAGAAAATTGCAGTTTTGGAAAGCTGTTTGGAAAAGCTTTTAGAAAGTTTTCTGCGCGGGCGGTTCAGCGACGGGCGCGGGCGGTCCAGCATAGACCGTGGCCGGTCCAGCGCCTTTTGGGATTTTATTTTGGGGTGTGTTTGGGAAAGCTTTTAGAAAGCAATTTTTGACTAATAAGTATATTTAAATTAATTATTTTTGTATTTTACGGGCTTGTAGGACATCAAGAAAAATCAGAAGTGAGTAAGACGGTTGGTACAGCAAATTCAGGTAGATAATTTCCTAACCCTGTGATGTAGCACAGTATTGTATGTTTTACATGGTTTTATTACTATCACATGGTGTTTTAAATTGTTGCATATGGTAAAGGAAAACATGATGTTTTTGTTGTTACTTATGCATTGGTATGATAATCAGAAAAAAAAGAAAATAACATGGAAAGAAAGAATATGATATAATATGTTAAAGAAAGAGATGAAACAATATGGCATGAAAAGACTTTTGATATGACATTGATTGATGTTTGGAAAATGACAAATAAAACAATGGGATTCCCAGAGAACATTATCCTCACCATTAAGCCCAGCATGTGTTGCAGGGTATCGATCTTCGGATCAGATATCTGCCTAGTGTTTATACCAGGCCCAGCGTGTGTCGCAGGGTATCGATTTTCGGATTAGATATCTGCCTGGTATTATATGCTATGACTCCATGATGATTTACACCAGGCCCAGCATGTGTTGCAGGGTATTGTACCATACCTGCCTGGTGGCACTAGGCCCAGCATGTGTTGCAGGGTATCGATCTTCGAATCAGATATCTGCCTAGTGTTATGTGTTTGGTTGGATGCCGGCTGGAGGTCATTTATTGATGATGATTGGATCCAGAGGATAATGCGTCAAAGAGAATTGGGCCCGATAACAACACACTATATAAGAAATTGACATTCTTTATGGTTTCCATTTGGCATTACCTTATATGTATGTATGACATTCATCTTTACTGTTAATGGTATTTGTTATGCCTTTTATTTTCTTGGTTAATTATGTGAATTTATCTATTGAGATTCATAAAATCTCATTTAGTGCTTACATCACAGGTCATGAAATCACTACACGGAGAGATGGGAATGGTACTGCTACAAAAGAACCCCTTTCACGAGATGTGTAAAACAAAAAAAGGTTTTGGTGTGATTATTATAAAAACATGTTCGTGTTTATATATATTGCGAATTTTGGAGTGTGTGTTTGTCTTACCGTCGGGTCCCCACCTTTGATTTTTGGGTTATTTTGTCCTCACTTTATATAACAGCTAAGCAAATTTATGATAATATGTGTTATATAATGGTACTTGGTTAGGTGGGGGCTTGACATGCTTTGTTTAGTTGATACATCTAAACTCAGTACCTACATCATAGTTTTCTTTAAATAGATTTACGTACTAATTATGTGTATTATACTTGTACTAAATATCTTAGATTTGTGGTTGACTTTGATAATTTATGATTCTATGAGTTACATCAATGAAATAATAAGAAATTTATTCAAACAAGTTTGAGTCAACGACCTTAGGCAATTCCTAGAACGCATGTGGTTATCCAACATGAATCGCCTCAAGTGTTGGTCCTAACCCAAACGTTGGAGAAGTTACTTATAGCATTCTATATTATAATACATTGAGTGGTTTCTATTTTGAGATATGATTTAATTTTTTCAAAAAACTATAATATTTTTCTTTTTATTTTTATACAAAATCTACAGCTTTTGCATGTGACCTACTTCAAAATTCCACCAATAACGTGAGATCACTTAAAAGATGAATTGCTCTCATATCAATCTTTTTATCAACATTTGTGAGCTTCATGGTTATTTCTATCTTCATTATATTGATTGTTTATCTTTATTATTTGACTTTGATAATGTTTGTTACAACATGCACATGGAACTAGAAATATAAGCTTTATTCCAAATTTGAGTTAACTTTATATAATATTTTTTTTTAATTCTAATATTCTTTGCAAGTGTTCTCAAAATACTAATCTAACTCCAATCTAGATTAGATTGGCTTTAAACATAAATTAGCAAATTGTTATATTCTAATAAATTGTAATTGTTCATAAGATTTTTGTTTACATCTCATGCCAAAATGCATTACATGACATCTTAATTGGAAAAGTTCACAAACTTGGTGTTTAGAGACTTAAAGTTGTCTATTTACAAAGTTAATTTAAGATTGAGCCACACATTTAAGTAACAACTTTTCATTTTTGGATGTCACATTAACGTGTGTTTATATTCATTTGTTTTACATCATATTTAGAAATTATAACTTTGATCAATATTATTGTTAGAAACCTAAGTTGAAATTAAGCTACTTCATGTGATGTTTAAAATTGTTTGAGAATTCATAATGGTATAATTAAAAAGTCTCATTAAGAAGTCCAATAACATAGTTTGATCGAAATAAGAGTTCATTTAAAATTTTTGTGAATATTGTTTTTTTATTATGTTCTCCCACTTTGCCTAATAACCCTCTTAAATTACAACCTTACTCTCTCGATTGCCTTACCCATCTTGCCATATCCTTTTGGAGTATCGTCGCATGGTTGAAATGTTATGACCTTTTCATTTCAAGTCAATTAAGTATGTTTGTGACCTTATTTGAGCTTCATTGCTTTTTATAAAAAGTGTTCATCATGTGTAATTATAAAAACAATGAGAAAACTAAGAGACATTATTAAGTTATTTAACACTAAATAAATTTCTCATGATATTTAATAACTTATGACTATTTTTTTATTTCTAATGATTTATTTATTTTATGATCATAAATAATGTATATGATAAGTCATGAGTTTTGAATTAATTCAAAATAACACGTGTCATTTGCCCCACTCATGTGTTTTTTATATCTGCTAATTATTTTATCTAATAACATAGTTTTTAAGGTGTTGTTAGTTATACACGACACATAATTTAGATTGCATTATGCTTAACAGAGAGGTCATAACAAGTGTTTCAATAGAGAAATACTCCCTCAGGACAAAGATGATATATAATAGATATCATTATAAACATTGAATCATGTAGAAGGATTATAAATTAATGTTTGAACCATAAGCTAACTCTAAAAGTCCATGAGGTGTGTCACTCATGCATTAGGTAAGGATAACCCTTTGATGATATATCAAATGAAGTATGATTCATATTATATATCACATATACATTATTAAGCAAAAAAATTATCATCATACTACTAATGATGGTATTAAAATTTTTTTTGATACAAAAGCATCCAAGTATTGTGATTTAATAAATGTATTTTTTCAAAATAAAAATTTCTTAAAAATTTAAAATAAGATGATAGTTATAATTTTTTATGAAATATACTAAAAAGATAAAAAAAAATTATCGTATTATATAATGTCATATATATAGAAGATAAATTTTTTCTCTCTGATCTAATCTTACACATATTATTATATTAAATTCTTCTATGAAAATGATGGCTCAATATTTACCAGAGGAATTGACTCTTAAGCAGGCAAGTCTTGACCTTTACTTATTTTCAAGTTTTATCTTCCTTGTTCTCACTTTTTTCTCTATTGCTTCTTTTCATTGGCTATTAACCACTTTCAGTCTAGTTATTTAACCTTCCAATGCCATATTTATGATTTTAATTTGTTTTTAAAAAAATTATTGATGCTCTTTCGAGGTCCAACGTTGAGACTGCAAGTCTTCGAAAGAAAGTACACGTAATTGAGTTCGAATGGCTGAAATACCGAGGGCCCAAACGCAGCCAAGGCGTCTTGAACCGATTCCTAGTCGGCGAAGCGATTCATAAGAGTACGACCAAGATCGAGAGAGGGGGAGGAGCTGTTGTTCAAGGCCGAGGGCGAAGGCGACGGCGGAGCAAGAACGAGTGATTTATTGCAGTAGCCAGTAAAGTCGCTTTTTGAGATCGCTGCGGTCTCGGCTGCGGCGGAGACACATGGCGACGATGCAGAGTTGGCGGAAGGCCTACGGTGCTCTCAAGGATTCGACGACCGTTGGTCTAGCTAATCTCAATAGCGATTTCAAGGTTCCGATCCGCAAAACTCTTCTCCTAAATTAGGATTTGCGTTCATTTTCTATGCCTGTCATTTCCTTACCAAAAATAGTGATCTGAGGCGATCTTTAACATGCACGCCTGGCTTCTCTCGTTAGGAGCTGGACGTTGCCATCGTCAAGGCAACGAATCACGTTGAGTGCCCGCCAAAGGAGAGGCATATCAGAAGTGAGTTTCCTTCCTTTTATCATCTGCGCGTGATTAGATCGAGCAGGTGTTGGACGATCCTGACATTTAGGGCTTTCTGTAGCTTTATAGCCTAGTTTTGCTTCTTTTCAGAGATCTTGGCCGCTACTCTCATATCGCGGCCGCGAGCTGATGTGGCCTATTGCATTCGTGCGCTAGCGAGACGGCTGTCAAAAACGCACAATTGGACGGTGCGTTTATCCCATCACTCTTAGAATATTCTCAACATCTTACCTTTTTACATCTGTATGTTTTTTTTTTTGATTTTGGGCAGAAACTCAAGTTTGTTTTATCTTGCTCTGGTTACTGTCATCATTTTACAAGGAATAAAAAGGATTTGGTAACATGAAATTTCTTGATGGTACCACATTAATACCATATATGAGAGACGACTTAAGATGAAGTTTTCATCATAGATATACCTTGAGGTTAAGCTTTTTATTACATCATGATTAACAAGTCTCATCTTCTTTTCATGACGAGAAAATGCAATGCAATTTTAATTTTCTAGTTATCCTCAAAGTAGTTTAGTGGAGTAACATATGGGGAGCTTAAGTTAATACTAATACAAGTATGATATCATCCATCTAGAATCTTAAGTTCACAGGTGAGGATCATTATTTTGTATATTAATATCATAATTTATTGTTAAATGGTCAATGTGGCTTTATTTTTCATGTGTAAACAAATTTCTTTTGCACATGGGAATCCCTTCATGTTCAACCTACTATTCCTCCAACAAAACCAGTTTAGCCATCAAGTGCATGCATAATTGATTCTATTGAATTATCATGAATTGGCTTTATTTTGCGATATTGGTTTTGTCACTCTGCTGACTTTGCCAGAAATTTTCAAACCAGCTCTGTTGAAAGTGCCACTTTCAACTCTATTGTTCCATCGATTCTGTCACTCTGTCAGCTCTGTTAGACTTTTGCATCTGGCCTTGCTTCCTTGTCCTCTCTATCAAACCATTGCAAATCATTTTTGGCACACCATATTGACTGATGCCATACTCTCACCTTTGGCTCTGTCCTTTGTCAGCTTTGTCTAACCATCTAAAACCAGCTGTATCATCTAAATGGCTTTGGTAAACCCTTACTTTCTTTTTAGCACGTTATCGTTTCAATTGAACCTTTGCAAATTGACCAAGCTATACCTTCGATAACACTTGTTGGAGAATTAATATCATGGGGGTTCAATTTTTGCCCAATATACAAGTGACCCTTATCTTCAAAGATGTCTAAGCTAATTGGTTAATTACCACGCTTCTAGTTAAATATCAAATTGGGATTATTTTTTCTGTATCTCATCAAATATAATATTTATTATCTTTGGTGATCTTTATCTCTACTATTTTCTTGGATTTCATCCTTTATGAATTTTTGGAACAAAATTCTTTACTTAGAGCTTCATGGTTTAAAACTTATTAGGGATGTAATACTTCTAGATATTTTAGTAAATATGCATCTAGTATTTGATCAACAAGCCTCTAAAAAATTACTTAGATTAATTATTTATGCTCGTGGATACTCTTCTTTGTCCCAACAAATACCTTCCCATCATTTAAGCTTTTAAAAGTCTTAAGTTTTATAAAATTTAATATTAAATCTTTTTGTTCCTTGACCTCATTTTGGCTTTTGAAGGGGAAGGAAAGATTATTTCATTACGTTAAGGGAGAACATATAAATAGGAAAAATAGAACATGTACAATTGGAAAGGAATAATGGCATTATTACAAAGCTATAAGAGAAGATTTTGGAGATATTTATGAGAATATTCTCACAACTAATCTTCTTAATATAATTGATATATTTATTAATATTTTAGATTGCATTCTCACTCAAGTTGGAGCATTTAAATTATGAAGATATAGCTTATTGTAAAGATTGGAGAATCTAAGAGGTCCAAGAGCCTTTGTACAAATATTTGTCATCTGTTTTTTATTCAAGACATGAAGAGTAATGTTCTTGTTGGATGATGCAACATACATCGTTGATAATCAACCGTAAGATGGGATTGCTTACTATATAGATGACTTCTTGATTATTGTATTTAAGAATCATTGGTTGAGTGATCAGAAACCCAATTATTTGATAAGATTTTTTATTCACATTATTTCAAATTTAAAATGTTCTATCTTCAGTCTTTGTACTCAATCTAGCAACGATTGTTGTTTTATTCTACGTAACACAATGGGTCCTTCCAAAAGGCACAATATCTAGGGGTAGATTTTTAATTTCAATAGACTCAACATAGTTAGCTTTAGAATTCAATTTGTAAGCGGCTTTACATATATTGGCTTATAACATCAATGGCAAAGGAAATATTAGACTATGTAATAGTTAAATAGATGAGTTTATTATCCAATTGGCAATAATGAAGAGCAATGTCGAATGGTTCTTTGTCCCTAGTATTTTGAAGGTTCAATGGCGAGTTAATTGGTTTGCATTCAACAAGCTTATTCTCCTTAAAAAGATATACGATATTTTTTTTGGAGGGGGGAGATAAACACTTCTTGTTCTATATGCAAACTAAAAGCCAAGAAAATATTTTTGACAAGTTTTTTATAATGAAAGTCTTCTAAAAGTACTATTTAATTTTCTCAATACTAGATATATCACTTTGAGTCAAAATGATGTTGTCTATATGAATGACAAGGATCATTTTTCTAGAGCAGTGATGAATGAAAATTGAGTTATCAGTTGTGCTTTTTTTATAAGATAAATCTTAGCCAATAACTCTCACAATTTATTAAATCATGTACGAGGGCTTTGTTTTAACTTATAAGCTACTTTAGAAAGGTTGTTTTATAGAAAACCATTATTCACATCCATTTGGAGAAGATGCCAACCTTGGTTAATAGCATACAAAGAATAAGACAGACAAAATTTAGTCGAGCTTCAAAAGAAAATATTTCAAATTAATTGATGCCATGAATCTGTATCATTTAGCCACTAAGGGAGCTTTGCGGCGTTTGATTATTCCTTTTGAATGAAATTTGATTGCGAACTCCCTTTAGCAAGAAATAAGTGTAATATTAGAGGCAGTGAAACCATAACCCATATGCGATGATGATCCGTGAGAGCTTGCATTTCGATATCTATTGCAATTTTCAATTTAGCATCTAGGAGAGCTTCACGATACGTATTGGGAGTAACAATAGAGAGAGACAAAGCAAAGATAAGGAACAAGGTGGATAAGCAATCAAAGGAAATATGATATTGTATTGGGTGGCAAATATTTTACTTTGGTGTATTTCCTTGCGAAGTGCTATTTGTAGTCTAAATTTTATGTGAATAATGCACCCTTAGTCATAGACGTAATGGCTAGTGGTGTATCAGAGGATGGTAGTATGGTTCATCAAGTATAAACATGTAGTGGAGTAATGATTGGATTTGGAACTAAAGGTGGAAACAAGACATTGACAAGGTAGAGTCGTAATTGATTGTTTCATGAAAGGTAACATTTGTGGATATATACAATCATTTTGTTGAATTTTCATAGCAATGATACACTTTTTTCACCATAGAATAGCCTACAAAATGCACTTAATGGTGCATTAAGAAAGATCATTGTGTTTAGGATGAAAGGAGTGAATAAACATACATATCAAAAAAAATTTTAGTGTGAGATGGGAAAGGGGTTGGTTTGTGTAAATAAGAGAGAAGGGGGAATCTCCATTGATGGTTGTAGATGAAAATTGATTGATCAAGTAGCATTGTATGAGAATGACATCTTAAATTTTGCATGGAATATTCATGTGAAACATTAATTTGTAGAAAGCATCAAGAAAATGTGAGTGTTTATGCTCAACCATACTATTTTGTTGCGAGCTACATGGACATGGGGATCGATGAATAATGGCATTCTTAATACTGAAAATTTGAAATGCAAAGTATATTTATTCTAATGCATTATTACAATGCAAAGTTTTAATAGAGATAGAGAGTAGAATTTTAATTTTTCTAATAAAATTGGTTGAAGTCATTAAAAAGAGCTAACTCTTATTGAAGTAGGCATGCCCATGTGACTCTAATGACTATCTATGAAAGAATCAAAATAACGGTATCCCATATGGGTTGAGACACAATTAAGACCCCTCACATCTAATTGTACTAAATAAAAGATAGCTTAATTTTGTAAGGAGTTAGACAAAGGAAATAGGGCATTGTGGTGTTTGCTATACTCACAAGTATCACATTCAAACTTGGTGAGTGAAGAGGAAAGATGGTGAAGTTCCATAGATGATGAGAGGGTGGATGACCAAGATGATAGTGTCAATTTTAAGGAGATAAAGTGGTTGAGAGGACAATTGATATAAAGTTAGATAATAGGTGCCTACTACTTCATTATTTCCATTATTTGTCTTCTTTGTGTTGATATCGTAAAGATACAAAAAAAAAAGAGAGAAAATGATAGCAATTATGAGATTTGGGAAGGTAGTGAATATATAACTAATTTACAAGTGATTTTGAAGCATAGACATTTTCTAAAACATTGAGAGAGAGAAGGATGGAGCTTTTTCTAGAAATAGGAGATCAATGAGAACAATGACAAGTGGGAAAGTTTTGCAGTGCAAGAGATGAAAATAGTAGAGAATTATTTGTCATGTGAGAGGATGCATTGGAGTCTAAGACGTACGAGAGTGAGTAGTTGCAGTAGATGCATAAAGAATGTGTGAGACAAGTGGTAGTTGAGGTGGTGTAGGAATAACATGTTGAGTAGCCAAAGGATAGACTTAACTTTACCCAACAATGATTCAATGAGTGATTAATTATCTAAAAGTGTTGTTAAGGTGAAAAATTGCTACCATGACTTATTTCGACACCTTGACCGCTACAATCATGATTATGCACGCCTCTAGAACTATCAATGAGGATTGTATGTTTGAGGTTTGAGGAAGATGGACTAGAGAGTTCAATGACTCATAGAACTTGGGAGAAGTCTTTGTAGATATTAGGATTTACAAAGTCAACTATCAATTGAGTTTGTACATATTGAAGTAATAGATATGACTTGAAGAGAAACTTGGCCACAAAGACTTCTTTTATTTTTGCCAAGTTGTGGGTTCAATTACAAAGAAATGATATTGAAGATGTTTTTTGTACTTGTCTTTTAGTGTATTATAATAATAATTTTGAATAGATTTGTCATTTATTGCAAGGAGAGGATATTTAGATTGTATACCCAAGGGATATTATTGTCTTGAAAATGTGGATCAACAGAAGTCCTACATTCTTTTTATGATTTCTCTAAATATGACTATAGTTCTTATAGTAGGTTTAAGGTTATTAAACATTCATGTGAGAAATTCATTGTAAAATGCTTATTGTCTTGAAAGTATGTAAATCAACAAAAGTCCTACATTCTTTTTGTGATTTTTCAAAATATTACTATACTTGTAATAGTAAATTTAAGATTATTAAATATTATTGTGAGAAATGCATAGTAAAATGTATATTATTTGGTATGCTTGATACTGTATGTTGATTCAAGCATCAAAGAGTTTAGATGGTGACATTTATCATAAGATTGAATGAGAAACTAAAAGGCATGAGATCACATAATTGGTACTATTATGTTTAATAGTGGTACCATTAATTGATGAGGTCTTTGTATTAAAAGAAATAGCTAAAAATGTCATCAATGAATGTCAACAATAAATAGATAGTTGTTTAAGCATATGACTTAGTTGATAAAAAGGCAAATAGTCTTGATGTGCATTCAATAAGAGAGAATGACAATTGGCATTATTGTGGTGGTTAGCTTTAGTTGGCAGCTAAGATGTAGTGGTTGGGTGATGGCAATGCTACAATGGCATAAAGAAGGGTTGGTAGTGTAACATGATGTAATGGATGAGCAAATTGGTAAAGGATACATCAGTGATGTGGTGGGCATGGTGTTGCATCAATGGAACAAGGTGATAAAATGGTATAGTAAGGCACTACAGTCTTAGGAAGAGAGGAAGAGATGGTTGATGAGGCAGTGCCATGAATGATCACTACAAATGGGTGCTGTCTTAGTGGGAGCCATTTGCAAAGGAGTAAGTTTGTTCGGTTGTGGTTCAATTTTTTGTGTTTGTGGGATTTGCATGGTTTATGGCACATGATGCAAATGAAGGGTGTAGGATTAATAGAAAGGTGAAAGAATAGTGAGGTGCGGGCTTTTAGGAATTTGTGGTGATGGTGTAGAAATGGCCTTGCTTTGATATCATGTTGAAAAGGAAGTATTATTTTATTATCTTAAGGGAGAGCGTATAAATAGGCAAAATAACTTGAATATTTTAGTATTATTTTGTTGTTAGTGGTACCACTTTGTGGCATTCCCTTGCAACATTCTCCTAGAAATTTGGATCCACTTGAACTTCTTATTTAGTGGCTTCTTGGAAGCATTCTTAGCTTCTTTGTCATTTCCTATAACTTTGTGTTTGGAGAGAAAAGAGTAGAGCAACCTTTCAATAGTATTTAAATTAATGTATATCTTTTGAATAATTCCTTTATTGAATTGACAGTGGATTTATTTCAATGCTTTTCTAGCACATACTCATAAAAAGACAATGATTTGTTGCATCTTGTTTCATAAATAAACATATCCACTCATTTATTTAATCCTTGACTATAGTGAAGTATAGTGGATTTTGATTTTCAACCAAAGTTCAATCATTCTCTTTAATCCACCCTATGGTGTAGGCTTTGGGATGTGGAATCATCTTGAAACCAAGTTTCAACAAGACTTGCTACAAACAATTTGTTATAGCAATCATTATCAAAATACTATTAACTATCTCTCATTTGACATGTACATGATGAACAAATAATTCTTCTCCATGTTCGATCCTCACATTGGCTCTATTATAGCCATGAATTTCTTTGTATGAATGGCTCTCTTGAACTCTTTTTTTGAAAAAAATCCAAGTGGGATTTTAGTGTCTTTCCTTGTCATGCTCATTGGTTGTATAATGATTGGAATCTTTATGTTTGTGGAGTGGAACGATTAGAAGATATACCATCCATAGATTCTTTTTTCTTTCCTTCCAACTTAAATTATCTATTGCCTTGGTATTCTAGTGGCCTATTGCCACAAGTTTTATCATTTTGCACTATGGCTATAACAGAAGTACCTACTCGATCAAGTTTGGTGATGGGAAATAAACGATGTTTTGTTGCAATATAACAATGTAGTTCCTTTTTTGATTTTTTTAAGATTTAAATGCCATTTAATGAAATATTGAGAAAGGGCGCTTTCCTTTGAAATTGTATATTGTGTTCTTGTAGGACCATTCCTTTTTGCTGTGAGTTGTGGCACTTTCTTTGTCATTCCTTGAGGTATTCCATAGGTATAGCTCTTTACAAGTCAATTCTTTGCATTATTTTGAGAGGTTCTCCTAGGCAATCCATGTTGCAATGTTTCACTCTAGTAGAGGATGCCATTTCAGTGGAAGATTAATTTTAGACCATGATTTATGTCTTTTGTTGATCTATTCAAGAGCCATACTTTTCATTATTGATCTTTGTATTATAGTTGGGATTAGTCACTTGGTTCCCATCTTGAATTGTCTCCATTGGTTTTCAATCTAGGAAGGTGTTCAGTTGAGAATTTGTTATTCATTGTCATTGATGTCCTCATCATAAGGGTGGGCTAGAATTGCTCTCCATGACAAATTTCCCTTGTTTGTAACTCTACGTATTCCTTGATGGTTATCCCGTCTTGCTATATTCTTTGGGTTCAATTTTGACAAGGCCTTTTGCTTTCTTGTTTTCGGTTGTTGTTTCTTCGATATAATATGCTTTGATATGAATTGAAGCATTGCGCTTTGTTAAACTAGTTAGCTAATATCTTTGTCAAAAAGGATTGGGAAGAAAAAGGGTTTAGAGAAAAAGAAGCTTCTTTATTTCATTTCTATGTTTAATGACTACTTAAAAAGAAGAAGACCCATTTCAAATACTTTCTTGCATGCTTGTTGGTCCCTTCCTATTGAGGAGAAACGAAACCTCAAGCTTCTATGAGGAGATCCTTTTACATGACTATAAAGATCCATTAAACATTTTAGAAATAAAAACAAAATATAATGAACTTCTTGTGTAACTATCCCCCAGTTTTTGTCTTATGAAGTTAGCTTACTCGTTGGCATCCCTTTACGTGGTTGGTTGTTTCCCATATATGACCAAACGATTGAACATAAGGCAAAACTTCTTGATTAGTTTGTTGATTTGGTCATTATGTTGATTTGAAATTGACTAAATCGAAATTGTTCATGGCTGAAACTGCCATAAACATAAGTCGTCCATTTATTCTATTTGGCTGCTCAATCTATTTGGAACTTGGCCAGTGGCCGGTTGGCCGAATGGCAATGATTCTCCTTAGAGCATACCAAGTTGATTGGTAATCCTCCTTGGGTAACTGCCAATGGCCTTATCCCAAAATCATTATGCAGTGTTTCAAGGACAACTTTGTTTGAAATTTTTGACTTATACTTAACTCAAACTCGAATCTTGGGCAAAATATTTTTGGGTATGGGATGGCTGACTCATGAAATTTTTTTGGGCTGTTTTTAACTTGGACTTTATTTTCATTTTTTCTGTTGGAATGAGTTGAATTGAAACCAATTTTGATTCAAGTCATGTTCAATCAATTTCAGAGTTCACAATGGCAAAAAAAGTTTGTAGTTGTGGCTACCATGTCCCTGATAAATATGGTTATGCGTGGTAACCATTGTGTTCAAACTTACTATGATGATTCTATTGTCATATACATGTCCAAGCCTGTTGAGATCAGTTAACACTGTTTCAAAGTTATATTCAATGCCAGTTTGTATCTTCTTGCATAATTTTTTTTTTAGTTTTCAGTACCGTTATTTTTTGTCTTTGGATGGGGATTTTATATTAACTCATCTGTCTTTCTTTTTCTTATGAAACTAAAATTAATCATAATATTCATGTTTATCCATTAATCCCCCATCATCATCGCATGAATAACCTTATCTAACTACCTGAGCTACTTAAGGTCTATCAGTCATAATCTCAGTCTTATCTTTTGTTGATATTTATTTTGTAGATCAAAATTCTTGTTTAATTATTCTGGTTTTAAGAACTCGGATGTTTGCTCAAAAAATGCATTGTTTTGTCTATGAATATCGGTTTTATGGTAGCCATGTTAAAAATTTTATGTAATAGATGATGTTTTTGTAAAAAGGCCAAATGAATCAAGTGTATCGAACTCGCTGGAGGTACTCCATATCTAGGTCTTGTTTGGTAATTCTATTTTTTTTTTCTTTTTGAAACATTCTCTCCTATTTTTCAAATTATTGTTTTGCATATGCCTGACAAGTGTAGTTACATGTATTTTTAATGGTATGTTGCCATGACAAGGACAAACTTGCTACTCCAGACATTTTCTTTGCACATTTTCCTAAACAGTCAATATTTTGATTTGTTTGGACGTTGAACAGCATAGTTGGTGAAAATGTTAGAATCCAAGTACGTTTTATGTTAGGAAAAAACTAACTTGAGTTTCATTATGTAATTGTGGCAGCTTTTGAAGGTGTTGGTAGTTTTCCTTGCATGATAAAAATTTTTGGCCATCGTCAGTTTGCAAACTTCTAAATGCAGAATTATTATGTTCAGGAGATAGCTCTGCATCATCTTGTGGGGAGGGGGATGGGAGTAAGACAGGAGGGAAGGGACGGATGAAGAAGAAGGGGGGGCTTAAATGTTGTACACACAACTGAAGTTATTGTTCAATTTTTTTCTTGCCTTTATTTCTTTTATTGCTGTGGTTTTTAAACCATCTGTGCTGAGAATTTCGATTCTTGTCAGACAAATTTCTAAGTTAAATCAATTTGGTTTTTAGTCTGAGTACATTAGATATGTGCAAGGTGAGATCACTTAATACTTGAATCATAATACCATTTTAATGTCATATTCAGATTTCACACTTGATAAGAACAGGGTTCCATTAAAAAGATGAGTTACTGCTATGCCACTGAATCCTCACGTTCAGAATAAATAAAGCTTCTTAGCTCAACTTTAAAATTAAGTGGAACTATTTTATATAATTCATGATTACATAATTTTTCCTCAGTGCAACTTGTGTTTTCTATAACAGAATCTTATTTCTGTTGTGTTGTGGTTGATTTGCATCAGGTAGCTTTGAAGACACTAATAGTTATACATAGGTCTTTAAGGGAGGGTGATCCAACTTTCCGTGAAGAGTTTCTCAATTTTTCTCAAAGGGCAGGCATTCTTCAATTATCAAACTTCAAGGATGATTCAAGTCCTATAGGTTTGAATTTTATTTCGTTTTTATTATTTGTCCTATTGTCTAGTTTGATTCTTATTTCTCTTTGTAGTGATTTATCTCTTACATGATAAAACTTTTATCATTTGCAGCTTGGGATTGCTCTGCATGGGTTAGAACTTATTCTTTATTTCTGGAGGAAAGATTAGAGTGCTTCCGGATATTAAAGTATGATGTCGAAGCTGAACGCTTAGTCAAACCTGCTGATGGTTCGGAAAAGGTATGAGCTGTTGTAGCGCTTCTAATGTACAATCTGGTTCTCTGGTTTACTTCTCTTTTTGTGTAGACTTTCACTTATAATGGCGTGCATCTACCAGGGCCACAGTAGAACAAGGGATTTAAATTCGGAGGAGTTGTTACTGCAGTTACCTGCACTTCAACAATTGCTTTACCGGCTTATAGGATGTTGTGTAATAATCTGAAAACTTTGAATGATGTATTCTTTCAAAGAAAAGTGAAAAAATTTTGCAAGTTCAAGTTATTATAATGCTTATTACAATTTTTTCATAATGCAGCCCGAAGGAGCTGCGATCAATAATTATGTAATTCAGTATGCCTTAGCTTTGGTACGTGCATACCCTTTTTACAATGCATTCTTTAGTTAATTGCTGTGGCTGGGTTATATCTAAGTTTCCCAATTTCTTTTTGCAATGACCTTAATCATCACAACTGAGGAATGTTGTTCCTGTTCTAGCTTTTCTTCAGGTTTTTTTTTTTGACATTTTAAAATGTCTTTATATCATTCTGCCATTTTTTGGGCTTTTAATTGTTATTTTTTTTAAACTTCAATATTATTTTACTTTTTTTCTTTCTTGATTTGGTGTCTTCTTAATATGTGGCACTTATAATTCAGTTTATATATATCTGGATTCAAAAATATCTTTTTTTTTTCTTTTGATATGCCAGCCATAACCCAAAGCAATATGACTCTAGCAATAGCTCTTAAGGATCGCTAAGAAATCTAGCGGAGTGACATGCCCTTCTCCCACCTGAAACTCCCCTGAGCAGCCTTGTTCACACGATAATTTATTGCAAAATTGGCATAATTGAAAACATTTGAGTTGGTGAACTGATGAAACATTGAGAGCATAGAGATCAATTCTTGTAGATGAGGCAAATTGTTTTCTCCCTTGCTAGCATTGAGGATATCAGAAATAATGAAGGAACAGTCAGCCTCCATATAAACTTCCACAAATTAACCAGCAAGAAGAGAAATCGTTGAGATAACAGCCTTGGCTCCTTTGGGCAATGTCAAAAAAATAGAAAACCTGAGCTTCTGAATCACCACAGCAGCCACAAATTCACCAAGCTGATCCCGAAGAATCGCAAAACCCCCAACTAGCTTGAGACGAGTGAGAAACCATCAAAGTTAAAATTTGACTAGCCTAGAGGGTGGTAAAGGTTAGGACAGCTTGATGGCCTAAGGGGATCGTAGGCCTCCTAGTGGGCAAGGGCAATTTGATAGCCAATGAACTTCCGAATGAATGTAGCGATGTTCTACAGTGAATGAACTCGCTAGTCGTGGCATTCTGGTTCTTTCAAATCCAATAGAATACAGTTGCAAAAATCACATGCGGATGGTTAGTTTTATTCCTTTTAGTAATTCCCTATGAAACAGTTTGCAAAATAGAGCTGATTTGAAATTTTTTCAATTGAGAAAAATTTGTTGATTAGTCAAAAAAATGGTGATGACATTGGAAAACTCACTTAGTCAGGGAACATCTGAATGAATGCATCGATGGTCTATGGTGAATGAACTTGGTAGTTGTGGCTTTGGCATTTTAGATCTTACAAATCCAGTAGAGTGCAATTGCAAAAATCACATGCAGATGGTTAGTTTTATCCCTTTTAGTGATGCTCTACGAAATAGTTAGCAAAATAGAGAGTTTGATTCGAAAGTTTTTCCGTTGGGAAAAATATGTTGAATAGTCAAAAAAATGGTGATGGCATTTGGAAAGGCACATAACATATGGTCCAATAACTCTTTAGTATCACAGCCCCATGGGCAAAGTAGGCACAATGTCATAATATTTCTATAAAAAGGCACAATGCCTAAGTTGGGCATTGATCTTTTGGGCTTAACCACCTTAGCTGTTACATCAATCAAAAAACATAGAATACAAAATCAATAAAGGTGCATGAGGGGAGTTTGTCCTTAGGAGGCAAGAGGCCATCACAAGAAGCATAATCCTCTTCACAAGACGAGTGGAATATGGATCTCCGGTGATCCATCTTCCATTCCCTAGCATCATAAAGGAGGACACAATTGAAGGCCATTCTAGGTGAGCATTAATAAATATAAGCCAACTACATATAAGGAGGGAGCCCAAGCAACACTCACAAACTAACAAATTTTCCTATTATCAATCTTCTGCCAAGTGTTCTTGTGAGTAGTACGCCCCTTAAGGCAATGAGGCACCAAATCCAAGTTATGTTGCCTCATGAAGAAGGGATCAGTTGACCATACTAGCAGTGAGTTAGTTAACGCACAATGAGGGACTATGACTTGTAAACTAAGTGGAGAGATAATGAATGATGTACTTATTTGGGATAGCACTCCAAAGGAAACATCTCAACTTTTTGGTGTTCATGTCTTAATTAGACCGAAGAATGGGTCATAGAGTACACTATGATGCCATTAATAAGCATGACCTCATTAACCAATGACAAAGCCCTAGCACCCTAGCCCAAAATTCTTGCACAAATAGAGTCAATGAGATGCTAGAAATTAGAAATTTCAGGCCCTTGACTGGCTATTTCTATTTCTTCTTTTGCTTGAATCGAAGGATGCTTACAACCATCACTCTACTAAAGGGGAGGTGTAGGGTGGGAACTTAACAATATTGATGTTTTGCCCCAGACACAACACAATATGCCTCCAACATGCTTTTGAGCTTGCTAACATCAATGGTTGTTGGCTCAAAGAGTAGGACATCATTGACATACTAACTTAAAACCATAATATCTGAGGCATTTGGGGCAATCCTAATACCCCGTTCTGCCCATAGGGAGACACTTTGGTGGACTAGGAGCTTATAGTTAAGGATAAAAGGTAGAGCAGTAGGCGGCATCCTTGGTTCAACCCATACTTGCCCAAGATCTAATTGAACCTTTTGTTATTGATCCAAACCAAATAATGGGGACTTGAGGTACATTCCACAACCTAGGAACACCATTTCTATGGGAATCCAAAATGTCAAAGCATGGCAATAAGAAACAACCGACTGGATCATATGCCCGCTCTGTGTCCTCCACCTTAAGGGTCATAAAGCCATTAGTTAAGGTGGACTTATCCATCTTTTGGAACAGCTCCTAAGTGATACAATCATCAAAGATGCTCCTTTCATAGACTAAACCCTCCTATTCACATACCGCTTTCTAATGAAGGCAGGATTTTATTTGATTAACTAGGATTTTGATAGTAATCTTGTAGGAGGTAGTGAACAAACATATTGGTGGTAAGTGGTCATCCTTGGAATGAGAACAATTATAATGTCCCTCAAACTCTGGGGCATAGAACCAGAATTGAAGAAACAATGAATAGTTCAAGGTCCACCCTCACCACATCTTAATATCCTCTAATGAAGGAGGGGATTGATGGAGTGAACTGTAGTTTTCAGATACGAGATATCCACCCGAGTCATTATGGACGTATTTGTCCAATTGATACTTTCGAAAGAATCAATGTTGGAGTTATGGGATCCTTAGCTATTTATGTGAATGTTAGTTATTGGGGATCTATCAAGAGCCCGTTTTATGAATTATCTGAGAGATCAAGAACAATAGGTTGTTCCAGATATATATCGTCAAGAATTCCTGACTATTGCTTGGGAAGAGATTCATCTTAGAAGCATTTTGCCCTTTCAATATTTTTCTATTGGAGCTTCCCTTATTCCTTTTATCAAGCATAATGATGCGAATCGAGCTTTAATGAGTTGTAATATGCAGCAACAAGTGGTTCCCCTTTCTCGTTCCAAGAAGTGCATTGTTGGAATTGGGTTGGAAGGCCAAACAGCTCTCGGTTCGGGAATTTCAGCTATAGTCAAATGCAAGAGAAATCATTTCTATCGATACTCGAAAGATCCTTTTATCAATTGATGGGGATACTCTTAGTTATGTATCAATGTTCCAACAAAAATACTTATATGCATAAAAAAACTAATGTTTGGCGGGGTAAATACATGAAAAAGGGACAAATTCTAGCGAGCGGTGTGGCTACGGTTGGTGGGGAACTCACTTTAGGGAAAAATGTATTAGTAGCTTATATGTTATGGGAAGGTTACAATTTTGAAGATGCAGTATTAATTAGCAAACGCTTGGTCTATGAAGATAGTTTTTTACTTCTTTTCACATCCGGAAAGTTGAAATTCAAACTTATGTAACAAGCTAAGGTTCGAAAAAAATCACTTAGGAGATCTTGCATTTAGAGGCTGATTTATTCCAAAATTTAGACATAAATGGAATTTTGATGTTGGGATCTTGGAT
The DNA here is from genome assembly GCA_023846275.1 of Vanilla planifolia. Lineage (NCBI taxonomy): Eukaryota > Viridiplantae > Streptophyta > Magnoliopsida > Asparagales > Orchidaceae > Vanilla > Vanilla planifolia. The sequence goes on along the minus strand of CM043876.1, from coordinate 26,193,773 downwards.
AGAAGAAGGTGATATCTTAATAGGTAAATTAACACCTCAAGCAGCAAACAAATCGCCATTTACCTCAAAGGATAGATTATTACATACTATCCTCGACATAAAGGTATCCACTTCAAAAGAAATTTCTCTAAGACTACTTATAGGTGGAAGGGGGTGAGTTATTAATGTGAGATGAAGCCATATTAACTTGCATTCTAGTTATAACTATAATGCAGAAATGATTCGTGTATATATTTTACAGAAACGTAAAATCAAATGGGTGATAAAGTAGCTGGAATGTACGATAATAAAGGTATAATTTCTAGGATTTTGATTATACATGATATGCCCTATTTGCAAGATGGAATGCCATTAATATGGTATTTAGCCTATTAGGAGTCCTCTCACAAATGAATGTGGGACAGATATTAGAATGTTTGTTCGGGTTAGTGGGGTATCTGCTAAAGAGACATTATAGAATAGCACCATTTGATGAAAGATATGAGGAAGAGGCGTCAAGAAAACTAGTGTTTTTTGAATTATATGAAGTCAGTAAACAAACAAAAATTCCATAGGTTTTTGAACCCAAATATCCAGGAAAAAGCAAAATATTTGATGGAAGAACAGATCTTTTTGAAAATCCTGTTCTAATAGAAAAGTCTTGTATTCTCAAATTGATTCATCAAGTTGATGTTAAAATTTATGGACGTTCTTGTGGGCATGATGCACTTGTTACAGAACAACTAGAGGGAGGTCAAGATAGGGGGCAATGAGTAGGAGAAATAGAAGTTTGGGCTCTAGAGGATGTGGTGTTTCTCATATTTTACAAGAGATGTTTACTTATAAATCTAATCATATTATAGCTTATCAAGAAGTATTTAGTGCTATGGTTATGGGAGGAGCAGTACCTAAACTAGAGGGTGTTCTAGATAAATAGGAAGAAACATTGATCGAAATTAATAAATTAATCAGAATTTATATTCTTTATTCTATGATAAATTATTATAAACATCAACAACTTCAAATTAGATTAGTTTCCCCTTAACAAATCAAGGCTTGGGTCGATAGAATTTTACCCAATGGAGAGATAGTTGGAGAGGTGACAAAACCCTATACTTTTCATTATAAAACCAATAAATTGGAGAAAGATGGATTGTTTTGTGAAAGAATTTTGGACCCATAAAAAGTGGGACTTGTTATTGTGAAAATTACCAAGAAATTGGGATTGAAAAAGAAGAACCAAAATCTTGTGAATAACATGGGATGGGATTTGTTGATTCTTGGGTAAGAAGGTACAAATTGGGATACATAAAACTTGCATGCCTAATGACTCATGTGTAGTATTTGAAACGTCTTCTTAGTTATATTGTGAATCTTTTAGATAAACCCCATGGGGACTTAGAAGACTTAGCATATTGCGATGTGTGATTTGATCAAAATTTTCATTTGACAAATTCGGATTGAGAAATTGTCATCCTATTCAATCTAGTTGGGATGCCCCTGGTTCTGACATGTCTTAGAGGAGAAACATGAAGCTCAAAATTATGGATGCATTAAATACTTCAAAAAGGGAATTGATCTATGTTCATTCCTAGTTATATCTTGTGAAAAAATTGGAATTTGTGAAATTATAAATTCCACTTTGGCATGGTTAGAAGCCTATCTATCGCATATATGTTTCAAGGAATACTATGACATAACAATCGAGGTTAGTAGGGACCTAAAAAAGGTAAAAAATAACCATAAAATATAAACAAAGAAATCCTTTATATAAGATATCCCTTTTGGGGGATTAATCATTTGAGTGGAAGTAGACTATTCAAGAATTTCACATTTCCTTTTTCTATGTAAACAAAAAAACATAAACATAAAACAACATAAAAAAAGTAAAGTAAAAAGAAAATACGATAAGAATGAATCAATGAAAGGATGGCTTTTATTAGGAACTTGAGTAAATAGTAGCTTTTAGTAGGGTTTGTTAAAAAACATTTTAAGGAAAAAAGAAACCCTTTTCTTTATTTGATGTAACTACTTGAGCCAGATGAGAGGAAACCTTCACATTTGATTGTGTTTGGGGGGGGGGGGGGGGAGAATCTTATAGGAACCTATCTCAATTTTTTTTTTGCTCTGCCCATAACTAAAAAAACTTATTTTCTTACGATTACGAGGTTCGTTCCAATATGAAATACAATCTTGGAAATACATCCCTTTTTTCTTACTACTCAAGGTTTCAAGACATTTTGAAATCGAGAAATCGCTATGGGGTCGGGTGCTATTAGACAACAATTAGTCAATTTGTATTTGCAAATTATAAAAGATAGTTCATTGGTAGAATGCAAGGAATTAGTAGACAAAGAACTCGTTGGAAATGAATATGGGAAGATAAAAAATTTAGAAGAAAGGATTTTTTGGTTAGGCACATAAAATTAGCTAAACATTTTATATGAACAAATGTAGATCCCGAATGGATGGTTTTGTGCATATTACCAGTTCTTCCTTCTGAGTTGAGACTAAGCATTCAGATAGATGAGGGTAAACTAATGAGTTCAGATTTTAATGAACTTTATAGAAGATTCATCTATCGAAACAATACTCTTACTAATCTATTAGTAACAAGTGGATCTATGCTAGGGGAATTAGTAATGTGTTAGGAGAAATTGGTATCGGAGGCTACTGATACACTTCTCGATTATGGGATCCATGGACAACCCATGAGGGATGGTCATAATAGTGTTTACAAGTCATTTTTCGATATAATTGAAGGCAAAGAAGGAAGATTTCATGAGACTGCTTGGTAAACGGGTTGTTTATTCGAGAAGTTTCGTCATTATCGTGGGTCCTTTGCTTTCATTACATTAATGTGGATTACCTCGAGAAATAGCAATAGAGCTCTTCCATATATTTGTAATTTGTGGTTTAATTAGACATGTTGCGTCTAACATAACGATTGTTAAAAGCAAAATTCGGGAAAACAAATCCATTGTATGGGAAATACTTCGTGAAGTTTTGCAGGGGCATCTTGTGTTATTGAATAGAGCACCCACCTTGCATAGATTAGGAATATAGGTGTTTCAACTTATTTTAGTGGAGGGGCATGCTGTTTGTTTACACTTATTAGTTTGTAAGGGCTTCAATGTAATCTTGTCTACCCCAGGGGCTAATTGGAAGGGAATGCACAACTTGAATGATCTTTTTTCTCTGTGACAAGGGAATGGAGGGTGTCTGCTTATTCTCTTATATAGAAGCCCTCAGGCGAGGGAGTGAGGTAGGATGATTGAGAGTTAGGGTTCAATGACCCCATTTCAACTTGAAGAAATCGAGCATGATAACCTGATGGCTAGAGGGCTCGTAGTGGCTTCACCCTCCAAATTTTTAAACGGGGAGATTCTATTGCTTCTCTTCTTAGAGTTTGCCCTATGAGAAAAAAACGGAGTTGCGATTCCCTTGGGTATTCCAATATATCTTGGCTCTGTGTCACTGCCAAGTTTCCAGCCATGCAAGGCTGGAGTTGTAGTTAGCCATAACCTGAAGTAGGAGGCAGGGATTTTCATCGGAGAAGCATGTAAGTGAAGTTTCATTGAGCGACATCTGAGCAATTTGCTCCTTAAGAGTCTTGCAAATAGCCACACATCATCAAAAACTATAGTCGATGAATAGGATTTGGTGACTAAAGGCAACTCAATTAAAGGAGTACGTAGTGGCCAGACCCAACACGTGGGAAGTGTGAAACTTTCTAGTCAAAAAAATACATCAATTCCTTTGAGCTCATAAAGATGTGATCAAGCCACGACTATATCCTAGCACATACCTTTTTATTGTTGTGCTAGGTGTACTTGGGCCCCTTCAAAAGGAGGTCATGAAGGTCAACGTTACCAACAAAATCAACAAACTCTTGCAATGTCAGGGCAAAAGAGAAGGGCTTGCCACCCTTATGGTCATCTTGGGAGAGGATATAATTGAAATCACATGCAACAATAGTTAAGGTGGAACTTTTTTAGGATTGTCAAGAAGTTACCAAAGAGGTCTTCTATTGTGGAAGTCATAATTAGTGTAGGCCATTGTCACAAGTGATCTCAATTAATAGGGCTTGCTTTGTCACATAGAGGAACCTCAAGTTTATGATGTTAGGGTTCCAAATTATGATGATGCCTTTGCACAACCCGACCATATGGTAGATGGCAAAGCTCTATTGTTGACCAGCCAGGCGATCAACATCCCTTCTATTTAGGCTATGAAAGTGGTTTTTAACTAAACAAATGAAGGGAAATAGCATTTGACGAGGTTATGGAGATCGTGCGAAGTTGCCTTTTTTTGTGCCCAAATAGTTTTGGAAAATAGTAGAAAATTATTGGTTGGGTAGGGCTAACTGGAGGGCATCTCCCATAGTTCATGGGATTTGATAGAAGCTACTTTTCCTTTATCCCCGTCATAAGGGAGGCAACTATCCCAATTCTAGTCCTTATTACCCTTGTCCTAGTGCCCTTCAAAGAATAGTTGTCATGTTGGATTGGGTTGGCAATCCTAGGGGGATTGCTTTAGCACATAACTAAAACCATCAAGATCCCATCCCGTATCCTCCTAATTGTCATACTGGAGGAGAGGTTTGCCCCAAATCCATCACTCGAAACCCACTCATATGCGTCCACCTATGATGTAAATTAGATAACCAATACAATGGAATCTTCTTACCAAATAAATTTCTCATGAGAGCATTCTTAAAACAAGCATTTAAATCAACCTTAACATCATCCAAAACAACAATAATGGTACCGATTTTAGGAATAACTTTCAATATGTTAAAGAGACAAATAGCCACCCACTTGCCCCATGCTTTGGGCACTATAGGTGATACCTCATTAGTGTTTGGCCCACTGGAAGGCTCGCCAGCATGGGATGCTCCCACCAGAAAGCAGAAATCCCCCAAGACAAACTGCAAATAAAGGCTAGGAACGTTGGTCCCTTTACCTAGGAGTGCCCTATCCTTACCTTTTGAAGAGTCCCAAGTGACTCGAATGGGCTTGAAATGGGAACTTTAAAAGAGTGAACTCGTGCATTGAAGGTTTCCATCACCATCCACAGTGCCTATAGTCATTTCCATGTCAATCCCATCGTTGGAGCCTTTGCTAGTCATAATATTCACCACAAAGGCCCCTTGGTGGCCCCTTGGAGGAACATTGCTACAATATTTGAAATAGAGCTCTCTTAAGTTTTGTTTTGGTTGAGAAGTTATTGATTTTTAAGGATCCCACGCAAGGACTCCACATAGTGAGCACTCAACTATTGTCATTTACATAACGTTGAAGCCTTGTCTTCTACTACAACAGCTGTCATAATATTATGAACCAATCATTGTAATATTACATCGATCCTCCTCTATCAACTTTGAGGGGGCCAACCATGGGGGATCCACACATCACAGAAAAAGAAACATAGTTCGTAGTGACAGGGGATCAGAGGATGAAAAAAGAGCTATGATGGGATGGATTATTTGAGTGTTCCTGGAAGCTCCACCACTGCCTTAGGTCCTTTTAAGGTCTGAATCAAAGCCTTGATCTTTTGTTGGCTCACCTCTTTCATGCATTTTGTCAATGCACCACCTCTTGCCCCATCTTTAGATGTGCCGAATGGTGGTCCAAAGCCACCATAAGAACTTTCCTTTGCCATGCCAGATAGGGTAGAAGCCAAAGAGAGGAACCCCACTTAATGGGGACATTTATTACTACCCAAGTAGGGGGCGTGACGGGGGACCAACACCATAAGAGTCTCACACACGGAAGCAGCGGAGAAGTTTGTCGATGTTGCCAAACCATAGCAAAGCCTCATGGATAATATTTGTTTCAAAACTATCTTCTTAGTTACTAATAATCATAGGTTCATGTTGTGTTATTCATCCTTTGTTTATCTGGTTGAATTTTTATACTTATATTGCTAAATTATTATCTTGTTAAAATAAATGATGGTTTTGTTTGATTTAAAGTTTCATGGTTAATGTTAGTTATTTTATTATGAAAGATATTGCTTCAATTTTTTTTTGTGTTTTCAGATGAATATAGAATGTATTAGGCTATATTGAATGCATGCTTTATGTCATTGCACTTTTTAAAATTAACTGATCAAATTCTGTAGTTTCTCTAAACCTTATGTACTAATCCGTATTTCCATGCTTGCTAATGGTTACTCTTGGTGAAGGTATGTATGCACTCTAATGGATGTGAAAGTCTTATAGAGGGGCCGACATATATGGTTTTGCCAATGGTTTTCTTTATTTTCAATTTAATCTTAATCCATAAATTTTCAATTCCATAACATTAATCTTACTACTGGTCAATGAGTTTTTGGGACGTGCATCAAATGCATCCAATGAATTAAGTTGTTGATCCATCTTGTAAATGAAATAACTTAAAAAAGTTATTTAGTGATGTTATTTCTGTCTGTTGTGCATTTCTGTGTTATCTTTGACCACCTTAAACTATATGCACAGGTTTTAAAAGAAAGTTTCAAGATATATTGTGCTATTAATGATGGCATCATCAATCTTGTTGATAAGGTAGATATGGATTGTTTCTCTTAATATTGTTATTGCAAGGCTTGGTTGCTTCTTAGGGTATCTTTAACCAATTTATTTGGCGTTTCATTCCTGCTGTTATATATATAGTTCTTTGAGATGCCAAGACATGAAGCGGTCAAAGCCCTTGATATCTACAGAAAAGCTGGTCAACAGGTAGGTATGCAAGCATCAATTGGTGTAGATGCATAAATTGCTTTGGAAAACAGGAATGAAAGTTCTGTTAGAAAATTATTTCTGAATGTTCAGGCTGTAAGATTTTAAGGAAAGAAACTAATTTTTCGATATGCAGGCTATTAATCTCTCTGAATTTTATGAGGTATGTAGAGGATTAGAGCTTGCTAGGAATTTCCAGTTTCCAAATTTGAGAGAGGTACTGTTATTGTTGTTTAGCATGATTAGCCATGTTTTTTGTAATACTATTTGTTTTTTAATTTAAATTCCTTCATTTGTTTTTCAGCCCCCACAATCATTTCTTGCAACCATGGAAGAATATATAAGAGAGGCTCCACGAGTAGTTTCTGTTCCCAGTGAGCCTCTGGTTAGCTTCTCTATCCTATAAACACTTTCTTTAGTCAACATTATGTTGTGTCATCATATTTCAAGTTTTGAAAGGAGTCGTATCTGTTATTCTCATCAAGGAAGGTTTACCTATCATCCTATATTGCATGGCTTTGATATCTTTGTTGGTGTGTAAATTGACTGAGCAAAAGGAATTTTCATTTGTATCTGCTTTTTACAATTTCATCATTACATGCCAATTGGGTTTACAAGCTGTACTGAGAATGTCCTGCTAGCTTGTCCTGTGTTAAAGGTTTGTATAGGTACAGATTTTGACTTATTAACCTAGCAAGAATGCACATACTTGTTAACTGTTTATGGTTATGGGAGGCATATTTTGTTGAGTCATGGTATAGTATTTGTTGTATTTGTTTTCTTTTATTCTGTTCAAAACTGTCTCTGGAGATGTTTCTTTAAGGAATAAGTCATATGGCTCAACAAAAGCTCTGATACTTTGCAATTGTTTTATGGTTATGGGAGGCATATTTTGTTGAGTCATGGTAAAGTATTTGTTGTATTTGTTTTCTTTTATTCTGTTTAAAACTGCCTCTTGAGATGTTTCTTTAAGGAATAAGTCATATGGCTCAACAAAAGCTCTGATACTTTGCAACTGTTTTATTGCCCTGTTTTTCCTTCGCCATAAATAATTAAAATACTTCTTTTAAAACATCCTCTTCCGGGGCTTTGTTAGCCTAAATTAATGGGCAACTGAAGCTGTTGTTTTGTTTTAGATGGTTTTTTAGCTGCAATCTGTTCTTCAAAAACTAAATTTTTTTTATGAATTTCAACTTGACATTGGATTGGATTTGATCCTAACATAAGTTTGCACTTGTGATTGCTCAATCTACATTCATTAGAAATGGAAGTGAATGGATCAATAGTCATGGAATGATATTTTGCCATGGCTGGCAAGATTGTAGGTAACTAAACATACTTCAATTCTAGAACCTGCTGCTTCATGTAGAATCAGTTAAATTCTTGTTCGACTAGCTTGTTCTTTGATGAAGATGATTAGGAAATCGCATATTTTGACAGAATTTGTAACTTCTTTTATATGTAGTAACTTGGGTCATTCTACATTGGTTTTTTTCCTTTTTTCTAGGGCCCCTGCTACTTCTTTTGGAATTGCTGCTTTATCAGCACTTTATTATGGTTAGTGAATAGAGATGTAGAGTTATAATGGGTTGAATCTGCTTCCTTATGGTTCCTTTTTGGCACCTGCTGCCCATTGTGGGAAACGTATTACCGAAATTCTGGCTATTGAAAAGATTGATGTGATTAGTGAGGCATTTTGCTGTGGTTTTTTTGCATGTTGTTTGCGTTTTTATTAATGGATAGAAAAGTAATTAACCCAATGGACCTTTAATCTATCAAGGTTTTAATAGGTGTATGTTATTTTCTTAATTTTGAAATTTTGCTTGATGGTCATGGCATCTAGCGTGTAAAATAATTTTGATTGTTTTTTATTCCATTCAAATAAAACATAGGATTGTTGTCTTGATTTTAATAGCATTGAGCAAGATCGCCTGTATATTAGGCATAGAGTGTCTTGATTGTCCTTCTATTGTTCTTTTGTGCATATCCTTTTTCCGCTTGCTAAGGTTTTTTATTCTGATTGTATGGATAATAATGCCCTTAGTTTGTGCTTTAACCCATTTATTTGCAAAAAATATGAAATTGTGTTCAGTTAAGTGCCCTGTAAACCTTGTTGTTTGATATTGGTCTTAACTTGAGCAACGTAATACTTGGTTGTGTGCTTCACAAGTGACAACTACCATGTGAATGTTAATTGATATTCATGAAACAGCACTCTATGCTCAATATTTTTTTAAATTAGTGGTGCTAAACTACTTTGAACCTAAAGCACGGCTATTTGTCTGTTTTCTGCATTGATTATGAAAGCTGTAGTGATTTGATTTGATGGAAAATTTCTGTGATTTCTTATTTTGTCAAACAAAGTTGCTAAAGCATTTCATTTTTGCTGTTCATTAATAGCCTTATTCAACTAGGTAGATTCTATGGTGAGAATCAGGTATAATCACGAGAAAAGAGTCTTTCAGCCATGGCCAAATAATATTTATGGGAGCCTAACTATGATCCACTGTACAATGAGAACTTATTCACCGTTCAAGTGAATTGATTGCATAAGTGATAATGCAAAAGATTGTGAGGACTTTGTTGTGTTTGAATAGCCATAACCGATTGGTTTTCTTACGAGTATAAACTTCGTGAACTCAGAACAATGTAGAAGTTCAAGGGAATTAAATCTTCCTAGATATCGGATATTATGTTTCGGGGACTAAATCATGGTAATAGAGCTTGTAGTTCTGAAGATCACATGGTATTTGTTGCAATCAAAATGATCCAAAGAGTTTCAACCACAAAAAGATACCTTCTTGAGGGATTAAAACCATGAGCTCACTGTGAAATTGTAAGAAACTTTAATATATTTATGGTCCAACAAGAGTTAAATCCTTCTAAAAATAAGCACAGTGATTTGGGGTGAATTAGCTTGAATTTGGTGGAGAAGACGCATTTTGATACCTATTACAAAAGGATTAGAATATTGAACAAAAAAATCAAGGTAGATCAAGCAATTAAAAACTGTGACCTTAATTTGGTCAAACAATTACTAGACAATGATAGCATTGAGCATATGAAATATGTTGTTAGACAAAGGTATTTAAGAGATTAACCGCTAAGTTTTTGTGGAGAAGAGTAGGATTTTTAGTTGTTTTTTGTTTTTAATTTACAGTTTTTGTTTTCATGAAACTCTATTTATGTGTGTTAATGTTATAAATCATCTTTTTTATCCCTTACATAAATGTCCAATTTTTCCATCTTAAAAAAAACCAAAAAAATCAATATGAAATTATGAAAACAAGTAAAATCTTTTCACGAGATTTTACTTATCTTCGTATCTATGATTGTATGAATGCTTCATGGAAGAAGAGAGAGCTATGGAGGTGATTGAAATAGTAAACCAATTATTTAATTAATGTGAGAGTATTTTTTTTGTTTTTATATGTAAAAAAGTGATTTTGTTTGGATCAAATAACAACGATTTCTTGATGACCTTGATTAGGTTCTTTTGATAATACCTATGATATGTATCAGAATTGAACATCGACATTTTTTAGGATCAAAGTATTAAGGAAAGAGGGGATCAGGTAACTAAATTTCCTTGAACACCTTGACTAATTCCTATGACATGTATCATAGTTGAACATCATGACTTTTTTGAGGAACAATGAGTTAAGGAAAGAAGGGATCAAGTGACTGCATTTCCTTGCACTCAACTAGTTGCTTTTAACAACTATCTGTGATACATATTTTATTGATTAACTTTTTATTTTATGTGTACTAGAAAATTAGTTGAAGGGTACATGAGAGAAAGAGGTCTAGCCGTTGAAAACATGAGCCAATACTAGTCTCATTTGATTGACAATGAATATTGTGCATTCCTTGTAGTGTTCATGGATGAAAGAATTTTATGTTTATTAATAAAATGCTTTCCAAGACCCAAAATTTGAGCCTTTTGTGGTAAAAAAATTAATGGATCAGTCTGCTGCCATAATAAATTAGTTTGCTTTAAGTTTTATCTAATAATTCTTTGTTGTCTACTTCAAGTCTTACTACGAAAAATTGTAATTCTACATATGGCTTTGACATGCATGTGCCTCACAGAGAGTGAAATAACTTTTCTTCAAATTTTCTTGTGAATCTATTGCACATTTAATGATGAGGAAAGGGAGAGCAAACGTGGTCAAGATGATCTCAGTTATGTTATGTTTTTATTTCCTTTTTCCTCTCTTTTTCCCTTGGGCAGTTTGGGTCTCTATTATAGGCTAATTGCTCTACTAGTTGGCAAGGAAGCTGGATGACATGGATGCCTTGCTTTGTTAGCAAACCTTACTTGATGCATGGAATCCTCATGTGGATCTGATGATTCTTTGTTGTGCACAACCTTGAGAGGGACCATACACTTGACTTCAAAAGTTATTTTTTTGTTGAATCAGGGGGATTATTGCCTCGTGTAAGTAATTGGATAACCATTTAAAGAAATATTTTAAATTATCTATGGACAACAAATCCGTGGCTTGGCTTCGAGGATGACATGGATCGTCTTTTGTGAGAACTTAGTTTCAATTTTTATGCACCCAATTAACCATTTACCCTGAATTTGGATGAAGACTATTTTATATGAACCAATTAAGTGATAAAATATTCTAACAAACCAATAGTTGTCAAATTAATTGCAAATAACGACTCATAACTTGGATAAGAAACAACCAGAGAAATAAATATGCTAATGATCAGAAGTAACTAACGAACTATTAGAAAAAAATAAAGACGAAGTTAAAAACTCTAATCTTATTGATCTTGTTCTGGATATGCATATATGTTGCTCCTGCATTTGTTCTATTCTTAGCTATGAAAAGTGAAAAATGAGAAAAAATTGTAACCTGGAAAAGCATCTGGTTCTGCAAGCATCATGTGCTACTCTAGTTACTCTGTTTCCTTGTTTGCGATTTACTCGTAAGTGGATGAGCAATTTGTCAACAAGTAGTTTAATTTCTGTTAGATATCTGTGCAACCATTCCACGCTAATAGAGCAAACTGGCCAATCCTTAACACCTCCTCCCTAATCTCTATTAATTTCTGCTACAATCTATAAGAACCATTGTGAAATAGCAAAAGAGGAAAAAGAAAATGGCACAAATGCATTCATCTTTGGATTCTTATGATGAAAACCATAGCTACTCAATGTGTGACTTGTGTTGTACTACTTTTGCAGTCTAATGTTGACTGGGTTGATGATTATTCAGTTGAGGCCCTAAAGTGTTCCTTTATTCCAATTTCATTCAATAACTGCCAAAACTTTTCACCGTGAAAGATATTGAAACCCATCTTATTATGTGTGTACTTGGATGCTTGCTACTGACTTGATTCAGGAATTTCCTGAGAGACTTCTTTTGACATACAAACAACCAGAGGATGCTCCTACTATTGTTGAGGACGAAAAACCATTTGATGAAGGCACAAAGCAGGAACCTTCTCATGTAGAGTTTGAAGCTGCACCTGGCCCACACCAGCAGGAAGATACTGGAGATTTGTTGGTAAAGTTTTGTTGGACATTTTTGCAGCTCCCTTCCTCCAATTTTCATGCACTGACTGTCCCGTTTCCGTAATGCATTTTAAAATCCATTGTTTGAGCAGGGATTGAATGACTTTAATCCTGGTGCTTCTGCAATAGAAGAAAGCAATGCAATGGCTCTAGCAATTGTTCCATCCGGTATGTTTGTGCCATTTTCTTCCACACGCATTATATGGCTGTTTGAATTATAGTTAAATTTTTATATTTTGGAGATGAACAATTTTCCTATCTGAACAGACATTGCCTCCAGTAATTCTGAGGCAGTTCATGAAAAGTCGTTTGATCCATCTGGATGGGAGCTGGCCCTCGTTTCTACAACTAGTACTATTAACTCATCTGCAGTTGAAAGCCAGCTGGTTCGTGATTTCATCTTATTTTGATATATGCTACTGTAGATTTTATTTTGTGTCATCTGTTTTGATTTTCTCTTAGTGATTGATGCTCATTTTACTCCATGTGATATTATTAGTTTGTGACATTTGACATTGTCTACTTTAATTTTGTGCATCTGATGAGCTACTTCTTAAATCTAATTTTCTCTTGCCTAGTTTAGGAAGAGAGAGTTTTTAGATATTCTGTGTACTCGTGTTGTCAATTGATCAGATATTTTCCATTTCGAAGGTCTACATTAGGATATATTCTTCATGGCCTTGATGCACGTATTTTACATTTTATTCATCAGCTTCAAATAAGACCATGTTTAATCATATGCTGACAGGGTGGTGGCTTTGATAAGCTTACATTGGATAGCTTGTATGATGATGGCGCATATAGACAGCAGCAACAACAACATTTCTATGGTCCTCCTGCGCCAAATCCCTTCTTGGCTGATCCATTTGCTGTATCAAACCAAGTAGCTGCTCCTCCAGCCGTGCAGATGGCAGCTTTGTCTCAGCATCAGTCCTTCGTGATCCAGTCCAACCCTTTCATGCAGCCATTGCCCGCAGGGCATCAGCAACCCCTGGTGGCTGGGATTCCCGCCGCGAACCCCTTTGCAGACACAACTGGTTTTGGGACTTTTCCGGCGGCAAACACGACCCACTACCAAAGCAATCCTTTTGGAAGCACACAGCTGCTTTAGGCCCGGGATTTTTTAATGATTTCTGCTGTGTATTTAGATAGGCCATGGTCATTGGCGTGCTCGGAATCTTATTTCACAAGAGATGTTATAGTTGATATGCCCTTTTGTTCGCATTGTCGAAGCTGGTATGGAACACCTTTACCGTTTTTTGCATTGGCCTGTACATTTTACTGGGCAAGGCAACGCCAACCTTGTTGTTGTAGTATAGTTGTATAGGCAATATTTGGTGTTTGGGTATGTGCCTGATCTGTGAAGAGCTCATTTGTTTGATGTACTCTTGGCTGTTAAACAAGAACTGGTTACCTTTGTGTTCTATTGCTGGAGTTGAATCTTAGTTTTCATTCGATTCAAGATTATGTCCGAAACTTGAAAACACGTAGCACGCAAAGGGAAGGTAAGTTGAGCTGCAACTCAGTTGCTTGCATCATGCTGTGTTATGTTTGAAGCTGATTCGAGAGCATCAGCCTCCAATCAGTTGTGTATTTAAGTAAAAACTTTTTTTTAAATCTTATTCCAAAAATGCTTTCTAAACTAATATTACACTTGAACAATTGAATGTAAAATTCACAGAGCAATGGATGAATTATAAATTACATGTAATGTAAATAATTCTAAATAATCAATGGATGAACTATTTTTTTGATTTTCTTCAATTTACCCAGAATTTTACATGACAAGAAATCAAATTATACAAATCATACAATAGATTGGATAACGGCCATTTTTTCAAGTCCAGAAAACTGTAAGCTTCGAGGATTGCTACCACTTTACAAGAAGGCAGCATAAGTGAGTTGGCAAGTTGAAGTCTCAAGGATTCCCTAATCCTAATTCACATAAGGCACCTGGTCCTTTTGCTTTGGTTACAAAAAGAAAAACCACGCTGCACAACTATTAAGTGCTCTATTTCACATAAGTGATGTGGGGAAGCCAATGTCAACATCATCCAAAGTAGGATGATGATGGAGTATCAAGCAATGTTCATTGGCCAAATGCAAGAGGCAAATGAAGAAGAGGTGTGGCGAGATATCCTTCTCTGCATCTTCTGAAAAAGAACGGTGATAACGTTGCAATACCTGCTTCATAGAAACCGAAACCTCCTTTTCCTGTAGCCATGGCATTAGCTATCCATTTGGTTTCAAGGACAGTTAAGATGGAAATAAAATCATTGTCACATATGAAAAACTAACCTATGTTTCAGGTTGATTTACTATTAGAAGGTTTTCAAAACTCATATACAAGAAATATCCTGTACATACATCAGAACATTGTTGCCCTATTGTGCTGATGAGTAAAGAATAGCACAAAATTCAAAACAGAAGAGAAAAAGTGTAACTTCGCACTTGGAATTGAAAAATCATTTCATAAAATCTTGAGATACTTTCAGTCAGAACGGAATTAAGTACCTTTTGAATGGAAAAAAATCATAATTTGAGATGCTTGAAAATCCATATCATTTTGATAAAATACAACCTTAATTTTGATGGTACAGTGTGCTTAAGTTCTTAAAAATAATAAGCTTGTCGCAAAGCAACTATAAAACAACACAGTAAATTTCAACATCATCAAATTGCATTGTCCTGTACTTTGCAGCAATACTTTCAAATATAACAAAAAAATTAAAGATGTAAGAGAAAACAGTCTTAACAAACTAAATACCTCAACCGTTTCTTGTATATGGGTCCAAAGTGACTCTTTTAATGCATGAACATCGACTTGCTTTGATACTTTATCATATTGTATATCAATTTTGTTAACCTGATTCATCAATAAAAGGAAAATTATCCAGAGCACATATTACATAGTTTATGTAATGACATGGCACGGATGACAAATATTATTTTACATGTTTAGCATCATTTCAATAACTAATATCCTTGCAACAAAAAATGGAGACGTGGCAATTCTTCAGATCCACTCAATTAACTTTTACAGCTCTTCTCTCAAGTACCATTTCGTACTAGTAGTCATAAAGTAACCCATTAAAATAATTAATGCAACTATCTGAAAACCTAATGTATTCAGAGAAGAGTACAAAACTAGATTCCCTAAGGGCACCCATTTTGATTGGATCTTGCACTCATAAGTTAGCATATGCAGAATTTAAGCAAATGCTTAAGTAATTCAATAACAAATGACTACTAAGATTCTATATTGATCAGCATAATAGAGTTGATAAGCTAAAAAAATTAAATCACATCTAAAAAAAAGTTTGAACAACCTATAGAAGCTTAAAAAAATGAAAAAAAATAACAAAGTCCAACATAAGATTTATTTCATCGAAAGAAAATGATCAGGTTGTTTGTTCAACAAGAAGCTTGAAACGAGTTGGAACATGATCACCAGTTTTGCTCATCAATCGAGTTGCTAATGATTCATTGAACAAATAAGTGTGCAATTAAAAGTGCTCTTGTAGAAGTACAAAAGCAGCATTGTTTGAACTATGTGTTTTAAGTTATAAAACCTAATTACAAAAGAGAAGCCTAACACAAATTTGTCATAGTTCAAAAGTTTGGTTTGTGCAATTAAAAGTGCTCTTGTTATTGTCTGTTTTTTTTATAAGTTTTTCCTATCAAGCATAACACTTTTATAGAGTCTTCTTCTCTAAGCTACCAAAGATATTGTTGCCATATGTTGTTAGGACAAAGCTATAAGAGAAATTTTGTAGCCTCTTTTAAAGTTTTAAGATCTTCATAAGTTGAACAATGATTTTCCTTTGGATTAGGGTACCCAGAGAATGATTTTCCTATCAAGCATAACACTTTTATTATGTGTTGGTCTAAGGAGCAATGTACTCATGGGTAATCAATAGAAAATTGTCTTTTCCTCATTCTCAAGGAATTCATTTGCAACCCAACAATTACCACCAAAGCAAGGAGAAACAAAACAGAAAAAAAGATCTAGATAAATAAATTTGAGGGCCAAGATTTTATGTTCTTCAAAATGTAGATAGAGGGCCTCCTTTATCAAAAGAATTTATACCAACCACTATTTAGGTAAAAAGCAAAACCTATAGAACAAGAAAAATGAAAATTTCTGGATCATTAGGCACTGGGACTGGATTAGCTAACTTTGATAACAAATATACCGTTTAAAAACACCAACAAGTCAATGGCCAAAAACCTTTCAGAAAAACAAGTCAACAGCTAAAGGGTTAATAAAGAATTATGTAAAATGTTCCAAAAGTTTATGGCATTAAATAAGGGTGTTCGTGTCAACATTGTCAAAACTCCACATATAGTAGACAATCATGGAAAAATAATAGATTCTTCTTCGTCAAGCTCCAAGAATAATCTTTATTTGTGGCACAACCAATTTAATCACATGTACATAAACACTAGTGTATGAAAAGATTACATTCTTCAAAAGCAATTACATGTGAGATACATCACGTGGTTTAGGAGCTATTGTCAGGGAAACTTGATCTAATTCATGTGAACATGTGGGAACTAATCCCACTACCATCACCTAGAAGATCAAGACATTATCTTACTCTTCTTGGTAACACCACTTGAAATGTTTGGACTTATTTCTAGAAGAATAAGCTGATTGACTTCAGTACTTCCATGAAATGAGAGACAAAAGCTAAGACAGACCAAGGCATGGTGCAAAGTCAAAGTTTTATGATCTGATGGTAAGGTCAAGCAATTACTTTTGTTACACTTTTGGAAGTCAAATGATGGAGACAGTTCCAAAAAATGAAGTTTTCGAATGTATAAATTGGATTTAAAATGAACATGCAATGAGTATGAGGTTGCATATTGATCTAGTTGAGCCATCGTAGAAGATGCTATAAATTTAATAGACTGCTTAATAAAGTAGTCACCTTATTGTTTCAAGTTATGAGAAGAAACGTTGATGGCAAAGAAAATAATTCTGGACCATTGGAGAAAATTTGGATGTTTGTCATATGTTTAAGTTGACTAAAAAATGCAAGTATAGGCTTCATGTTAAAATGTGTTTAAGTGCTACTTCATCATATACAACGTAGATAATTTTGACTACTAATTTTGGCACATAGAAAGATGTAAACTATCAACACCGAAAATCCTATGCTCAATAAAAAATGATTGCATAAAGATCAATACATAATAAAGTAAAATGAGAAAGACAATCAAAATATAGAAGAAGATAAGGGCTTGAACAATTTTCAAGTTTTAATCCCAAAACCCATTGTCATTCACATATGTGAAACAAGATTTGGATAAAAATAACAATGAGATTCCTATAAGAACAAGCATGACTAGTCAATCTTAAGGAGAACCAATTGTACACCAAGGCTAGCTCAAAGATATTCACTTTTATAATAACCTTTAAAAGGAGACCTCAATAAAATAATTAATTAATTAAAATATAATACCTTAAGGATTTTAAATTTGACCCAAAGACATCGAGATTTGACTTTTGCTTCGATTAGATTCAGACAGGCTCATTAATATTTTATAATTTAATAAATAAAAAATTATGCATCTTGAGAACGTCTTCCTTTCTATCATACACGATTGGTTCTTCCCCCATCTATCTCCCTGCCACTAATGTCCACCACGATCTCTCTCCTTTGTAACAAATTCTTAATGTTTGAATGCAAACCTAGGTAGTGCCTTGCATAGGCCACTACCTCTTGCATGAGATCCAAATGTCATTGCAATTGTATAAGAGTTCCCAAGCTGCTTATTAAAAGGCCATAAAAGGGGTGAAATAACTTCCTATGGATCCCTTGAGGCCATGCCCAATGGATTCTTGCAAGCCTACCAAATTGAGATTTCAACTAGGGATTCAAGTCTGATTTTGGTCAACGACTACACCAAATTGAAGACAAATCTAGTTCGAATTTATACACACGTTTGTTTTGGATGATTGGTTGGTTTGGGGGATTAAGGTCAATGGAAGACATGTGCATGGGCATGGACACAAGGTTGAAGAGAAGGATTAAGTATAGTACAAATGCAAAGGCCAAGTTCGATTTGAGAGCATGGAGAAGCTGAGGCTCAACATTTGATTGGACGAGGGCATCGACATACCAGCTCGGCGAGATGCTAAGGAGATGTGATTACATGAAATCTAACGGTGGCACGTTGGGCTGCATGGAATCCAATGGCAACAAGATAGCCAAAATATCAATCTAAAGGAGAAGGTGGATCCAAGGTGGTCCTACAGGAGAACAACAAGAATAAAAAAATGGTTTGTAGCAAAGTTTAGGCAATCAACAACCACTAGAAGAGAAAGAGATGGTGATGATGGAGGAGCGATGATGGTCAAGAAAAATCCAAATTGCAACTTAGTTTGTGAGACAATTCTAGATCAAAATCCAAAAGAGGATGAAGGCCATCATACATCTTTGATTGGAGGATATCTCTTATCTAGGCATGCATTTCAAAACATTAAAGTTTCAATTGGTAACAAATCGGATCTCAGTTTGCATTCCGTAATAAGGTTTTAAATAACAAAGAAAAAATAGACCTATGCCAAATGTGAAAATACTAAACACCCATAACTGAATAAAATAATAATCAAAAAA
The DNA here is from genome assembly GCA_023846275.1 of Vanilla planifolia. Taxonomy (NCBI): domain Eukaryota; kingdom Viridiplantae; phylum Streptophyta; class Magnoliopsida; order Asparagales; family Orchidaceae; genus Vanilla; species Vanilla planifolia. Next base: position 26,174,914 of record CM043876.1, on the reverse strand, counting down.
TAACAATAAGAAAAAGTGTAGAATTAAATAAGAACTCCCAATGGTTCATATATGACCCATTATAATCAAATAACCTAATACACCAAATAATCCAATAGCAAATAATACACTAAAAAAAAACTATGAAACCACTAAATGGGCTCACTTTAGGCATATATGATTTGGTTCACAACTTACAGCAAAACAGAATTTCTTGTATCATGGCTTCCATTAAATTGACACAATATCATTCTCCTGATGTAACCTATCCTGTATCGTTTTCCAATTAAATCTCTTGAATTACAAAGGCAATTATAAGCTCTCTAATAATAACAAATGAAATGAATTGTTTCTTCTTCTATGAGACAATAGGCTTCGCCGTTGAAGATATTTTAGTTGGTTAAACTTTTCTAGATGACAATAAGAGTTGCAATTTAATTTTTTAATCATTAAATTTAAAGATAAATATTTTTTAATAATTTATCACTCTTAAGTCATAAAGTCAAGACCTCCCTAATAAAACAGAGACAATATCCATTAGTAAAACATCATACCACATTCTATATTTATAAGTCCATATTTTCAAGAGATATCAAATACCTAAATGTGACTAAAAGAAAGACATGATTTACTTAACTCATACAAAATTGTTGAAGGCAACCATTTTTGAGGTTTATCCTTTTGAGTACAGTTTTAAGGATCACACTCATAACACTTTCCTTATCAATGACAACTTGCAATCTTTTATCATTACTAGTCATAAAAATACTCAAGATATTCTTTCTTTTCCAATCATTAATTTATTCTCTTAATACAAATTGGTATTGCATGACACTAATATGCCAACCCTCATCCTCATCTTGTCCTTTGTCATCAAGGAAGACAATATCCTCTTCCTTTATTTCTTCATAATCAAATACATGATAATTCTCTTCCTCTATTTCTTCATAATCAGATGCACGATAATTCTCTTCCTAAAAACTCAAAATAAATTTACATTAATTCTTCATATGCCCAATGTGTCTACACTTAAAGCAATATTCAACTTGGCTTTAGAGGATATGGGCAATAATACCCCTAGAAGCTTTAGGGTCAGATGAAAAGGAAGGCAGCCTACATCAATCAACAAAATTAGGTGCCCTAGAGGCTGCCCCTTGAAGCTTAAACTTTTTATTCAAGTGTAGGCTTCCCAAGCTTCTCAACCAACTAAGATAAGTTTGCTTACATCTATTAATAATTGAAAGCATAACTCTACCATTTTCTTGATCTCTAACCTCAAGAAACAAAAAAAAACTTATTGATTGACTATCAATCTACATCAAGACACTTTGTATTAGTCATTAATCCTCAAAGATATTGTGGTATTCCAAAATTGTAGAATTTTCCTGTCTTAAAGTATAGTACTATCACAATTGAATCCAGCACTCTTCTATTTGCCTCATCTGTTCCATGTCACAAGTAGCTGTCAGCTCCTCTGTTTCTCTCCCTTCCCTTAAACTCTTCTGATTACATCCCTTCTATGCCACCGCACAAATTTTGGAATAAGGTTAACAAGACAACTAAGAGAAAGAGAGACATCCAACTTAACATTATAATTTTCATCTTTAGTAAATTTTTTATTCATGACTTAAGTATTTAGGATTTTCTAAATTTTGAAATAAAATAAAATAAAAAATACAATATCTTGAAGATTTATTTAATGTAATATTATAAATTTATGATAATATTAAGATTTCAAAAAATAAGATTGAAATTTTGAAATTTGAATGAAATAAATTAAAATATTAATTTTTAATTATTTTTCAAAAACAAATGTGTTATTTTGTAAAAGTATACCATATTTTTAAATTAAATATTTCTTTAAAAAAAAAAATATTTGGTTTTTAATTTTTAAAATATAATGATTTTGTCTTGAATTTTTGAAATACAAAATTGAATGATACTATACAAATTGACAAGAATATTATGAGAGTTTTCAAGCTTAAGACATCGTTTTAAAGTTGTTTAAAATATAAAACAAACAAGAGAAATGGGAGAATAACAAAGAAGATAGAGGGAAAGGCAATAAGGACGCTTCAAAAGGAAAAGTTGAGAGAAATAGAGGAATTGCTAGTCCTAAGAAAGAAAATAAAGAAAAAAAAGTGTCGTTGGTTTATTTCTACTGTGATTAGTTACAATAGTAGCGGCTCTTTTAAAGAATTAGTTTGAACTGTTTCGAATGCAAGAAAGAGAAAAGAGGAGGAGAATTATCTATAAAAGGAAAGCCCAAGAGCAAAAAAACAAAAAAGAAAGTTTCCAAGAGTATAAGACATCATTTGAGAAAATCCATTGATAATTTATGTTATTAGTTATTTTTTTAATTGGTTTCAATTATAAGATAAATTAGAAAACAAATATCTTCATCAGAATCAAATAGGATTGTGATTATTATTTATTTTAGAACAATTATTTTATTAATTCTAGACTAGGTTTAAGATAAGCATGACATACCAATTGCTAGTTAAAGCATGAACAAAATTTTGTGAAATGACTTATCATCAAAATTTGAAATTTAGTATCCAAAATCTAAAAATTATTTTTCCAAATCACATTTTAATGAACAATTCTAAGACAACTTTGGCACAATCACCACAAAAATCCATTAAAAATGTTCTACTTAGGTCATAGTTTTCAAATGTTTAGTTAAAGAATAATCCATCATGGAGCCACTTTAATGAACAATTCTGAAACAACTTTGACATTATCACCATTAAAATATATTAAAAACGTTCTAGATAGGTCATAGTTTTTAGATGTTTAATCAAGGAATATTTCATCATGGAGTCACTTCAAATTTGAATGAAGATCAATCATAAGGTATGTTGGAAGAGTAAGGATTCATGACAATGATGTGATATACTTCTATAGTTAACAATCTTATGTATGCATGGTATATACCAAACCAAATATTGCATATGCAATAAGTGTTGTCAATCATTTAATCTAGATAAAAAGCATTAAGAACCAATGAAGAGGATTTGTCATTATCTGAGAAGAACAATACATATGGACATATGCTTCAAAAGAATGTTTTAATTTTAAACGAGAAAGTTGATACTAATCTTAGAAGAGATATAGATAATCAAAACAATATATCATTAGAATATATACACTAATGGTAGTATGTCAAAAAAATTTCTATAAAAAATTCATAAATATCTAATGCTCCCTAATCCCTAATCATAGATTTTAAATACATGACTATTTCATATGCCAAAAAAGAAATGATATGATTTAAATTTTTTGAATAAGGTCTAAAAGAAACAACAATATTACATGTAGTTCAATTACAACCACAATGCAATTTTTCTAGAGAACAATCATGCATTTGATTCTAAAACAAAACATCAACTATGAACTCCAATATCATAATTTCAAAACCTGAATAATGAAGTGTCCACATTAAAGAAAATTCATGATAAGAACAATCCACCATATATATTAAGCAAATTGGTTTACAATCAATAAAATAAATTTTTGTTCAATTTAGTTAATTTTTTTACACAATAAAAAATAGCATTGCACACTCAAGGTGTGAAAAATCTATAACAAAGAATAAGTCATACAACAATGAATTTTTAGAAAAACTCAATCTCCATGTGAGAGATTGTAATGATATGAAGCTTAATAAATAAAGGTGTATAGATTCATACAAAAATGAACTAAGGATGGTCCAACATGTTACTATTGTTGGACATAATTTATAAACATAGTGCACATATTTATAGATAAGAAAAGGGTTAATGTAACATTATGAACATTTTTCATGAAAATAAAAAATATGCTTGCATCACTAAAAAACTAAGCAACTTAACATGTGGCTTCTAAAAACATGGCGTGACAACTATTTATAATGCAAATATACAATATGGCGCAACACATTTGTTGGTGGCTTGTCAACAGAATGTACTCTAACATAGACACATGTCAATTGCTTTTGGAGGCTATATAAGAAGATCATTATCGGTGAAATGATTATGTGATGAAATACATGCTCATAATGACACTTAAGTCTTGCTTTCCTTCCTTTATGCCACTACACATGTGTTTGTCATAGTGACCATAAAAGAGAAAATATGAGAAACAATTGCAGCTTTATTATCTCCTTCAAAGCAGCCATAATTAAGGTCAAGTAAATCCTTGGGCATTTTCAATTTTATCTCTACTTGAAAGAGTTCTTCGGCTACTATGCTACTCCCGTTGTGACGAGCAATAAACAATTTAGTTGTGAGCATCCAAATGTGAGAAATCTAATTTTGCAACCATCTGAAGAAGCTTATTTATAACATAGTGAGCATATCTTAATAGACTTCACTCCTTAACAAAATTACATCACATGGATTAAATTAATCTTTACTAATATGTTCTTTCAAACTAGTCAAAGATTATGATAGGGAAGAAACACACTTGCCATCATCTTAACAACAAATAAGAAAAAAAATAACTAGTGAGATAAATTTTATCACAACACTATAACTAACATTGATCAAGTAATTCAAATAATAGGTCCTTATTTTTAGTAAAACTAGGTGCTAAGAACTTTTAGAGAACAATTTAAGTTTAGTCACATTAAAAAACTGAAATTTGCATGCCTTTTCCAATTACTATTTTGAGATTGCACTAAAATATGAATGAAAAATATACCATTTCATCCAAATGATTCTATTGATATAAATCCCAAAACATATAAATGGGAAAATAACAATCATATATATATATATATATATATATAGAGAGAGAGAGAGAGAGAGAGAAGAGAGAGAAAGATAAATGGAGGATTAAAAAAAAAGAATGACAAACAAATTAGTTGAAACAAATTAATTGTTCTTACATTAGAATATCCTCAAGTGCAATAGTAGGAAAGATACAAACCTGTCTTGGAAGATGAACAAGACTTTCAGAAGTTTCCACATCGCAATCAGAATTTTCATTGTCATACTGATCATGAAGGACATTTTCCTGGTCTAATGACTCATAAGGATTTTCATGCTTATTTGTTTCTTCAGGGACATCTGACACAAATTCATAAAGAACTTTAAAATTTGGTGAAGATGAACATATTATTACAAATCTACTTATTCTATAAATACAATATCATAACTAAAGAAAACACAAACAATTAAGTAAATATAAAGTACAATCAAAATTACTTTTGGACAAATCCGTAATCATCTTAAGAAGCCTTATCTTAAGTTATAGAAAAAATTTGAAAGCCCCAAAAATGTTCATATTGTTACTCCAAATATCATGCAGGTTGTGACTACTAACTAATCATTAGAACTATAAAACCTGGCATATAAACAAAAAAAATGTTTGTCAAGTACATAGCATTGCTCCACACAATGAACTGAAAAGCAAAATGACAAAAACATTAACAAAATTCTCAACTACTTCATGATACTTGCAATAATTACCCTCAACATGCACATTTATTACATAATCCTAATAGTTTAAAGAGGCACCATATGTAAGAATGAATGGGTTTCCATAATTGTATAGGTAGAAATGAGTAAAATGGTTTTACATAAAAAACCCTAAACCCATGAGAAATAATAGGAAATCATAATAGACATACTCTCTATTTTCCATCCTTGTTCACTATCCAAAATTATGTCATGCACCATCCTCAAGCTAGTCGTATTGTTGGTCATCTGCCATGCTCACCCTCGAGACCAACGACCTTGAGCTTATCCTTCCACTTCTAGTTTCCTAAGTTTACCATCATGCTTCCAGAGGGAGACCCAGTTGCCTCCCTTTCATGCTTCCAAAGGGAGATCCAATTGCCTCTCTTTCTCACAATTACCTCCCTTTCGTGCTTCCAAAAGGAGACCCAATTTCCTCTGCTTGAGCTCAATCACACCTTTTCTCCCTTGGCTCTACAGACCATCCCTCCTAGACAAAGACCCAATCCCATTCTTCCTTTACTGATTCCCCCACCAAAGGCCCCCCAACCCCTCTTTGGCAATCAAATTGGCCTCCACTTGTTTTACAATGACCATTATCACCTCAAAACTCTTCCTTAATGCTTTGATCTAGCCTTCTTGCCTTCTATTCCCCGCATCATCACATCTTTGTCATCCCAATTCACAACAACAGCCCTTGGCAATCCTAATTTTGATATTTAACCTTTGTTGTAGCCTATTTATCAATGACAAACATTCTTGCACCTTTGAGTAAACTCATTGGCTCTTCATCATTTGTTGAACACTTCACCCCTAACATCTTGATTAGCTCATTCATTGACTATAAGAATTTATTCTCAATAAACTCTAGCTCCACCTAAACTATATATGTTGCAAAAAAGTAGCATTATGAAAATTTCAACTCGGCCTACACTTATTTTGCAATGACCATTATCACCTCAAAGCTCTTCCTTAATGCTTTGACCTAGCCTTCTTGCCTTCTATTCCCCACATCATCACATCTTTGTCATCCCAATTTGCAACAGCAGCCCTTGGCAATCCCAACTCCAATCCTTGCCCTTTGTTATAGCCTAATTATCAATGATAGATATTCTCGCACCTTTGAGTCAACTCATTGGCTCTTCATCTTTTGTTGAACACTTCACCCCTAACATCTTGATTAGCTCATTCATTGACTATAAGAATTTATTCTCAATAAACTCTAGCTCAACCTAAACTATATCTATTGCAAAAAAGTAGCATTATGAAAATTTCAACAAAGGATATTGTTGTTGCTATAAACTATTGGATTCTTTTTCATTTGCTATTGTACTAAGAGAAGATCCCCTCACTCTATTGTGTTGTAAGTAACCAAAACAATTTATGGAACATCAAACCAAATTTTGAGGGCTTTGCCCTCAATTGACATTTCTTCTTGTTCAAAATCCCAAGTTAAGACAATTATGGTGTTATTCAAGCTGGTAATTAAACCAATGTGAGTAAAACCCTCATTCTCTAGAGGTCAATCCCTGACATTTTGTTGAACAAGTATAGCTTTGATCAAACTCACTTATGGTTAAAACTTTTCAAACTTTCCTTGTATCACAAATCTAAAGTCTACTTAACAAACTTGTTATGTTTGTAGTTAAGCCAATTATAATAGACATACTTACTTATTGCAATAATTTCGTACTCAATTTTACCCTTCTAACTCATTCTTATGATTATTAATGGTTTGCACTCAAAACAAGAGGTGACATATGATTAAAGTCAAACCCTTTATCATGTCTATAACACTTTTGAGTATTCTGCCTCCTCCAATCAAACACTTGCTAGGAAGCTCTAATTTTTCCTTAGCCATCTTCAATAATTTATCTATCTCTATAGACTTTCATAACTAGCTCCCACCCACCTCATAGTTGTGGACATAATAGCTCATGAATCATATTTTTCCCTCCAGCAAACCTATATCCCAACCTTACCCCTTCTCTCTCAATGGACTTCTCAAAATAAATTCTCTTTATTACTATTGCATGAAATGAACATTTTCTTTGCCAACCTCCATACAGAAGCTTGCTACAGCCCCTACTCACCAACACTAACCTATGCATTTTAACCTTTTGCTCCTACCACTATTGGTCATTTGAATGTCTCATTAAATGGAAGGAAGGGAAATGAACTCTAGATTCACTAATTCCAAGTCTTTTGCCTTATATGCTTTTCACTGTACAACTTTACATCAAGTTCACCACACATATAACTTCCAAAAGAAACAAATTTTGAGCTTAATAGATTTCTCTATAAACTTATCTTAATTTAACATCCAATAGAAGTAACAACTCTACAACATTACCTGAGAACCCTTAAATATGTGTCAATATAAATTAGTAAACATAAGGACACGACTTAAGATGGTACACTAACATGATGTGTTCATCCAACAAACATCTAGCTTTAACTATTTATCAACTAGACAAATATTGCAATAGAGAGCCAATCTTACCATGTAATTTTCTTGATCTCTTGCCAAAAACCTACAAAAATAGAATAAAATATATCAGCCTCAAAAAAAGAAATTAAGAATAAAGACCAGACAACTTTTTATCACATTTTCTTACCATCACATCAGGAAGAAGGAACAACTTGGCAAGACTTTGAGGTTTGTAATGACAATCTTCTGGAAGTGTAATGTTACAGGTTGCTCTGTTGGATGGTAAGAGCAGTGATCTTGGATTTTTAGGTGGAGCAAACATATCAGGATATTCCTTGTCAAAGGATTTTGCAAAATCAATATCGGATGAAGTTTTTTTGACTTTTGCTTTCTTTGTCATTTCCTTTTTGTCTTCTAAATTAGAAATTTGTTCTGAACCTACAAAACATGCAGAATAAGTACAGCACCAGAGTGTGATTGAAGGAAGTGCTAATAAAAAATCAATGATACCTTTGGATTTCTTATATTTCCAATAATCAGGACCTGCCCAGGCATTACATTTTGAAGTGAACCCCAGGCCAAGAGATAAGAAATCAGTAACCTCCTCTAGTCCGATATTAGCATCATGATAATCAACCAAAGATTCTCCAATCTCCTGCACCACAAGCATTTGTATTGTTCATCTGCTAAACAATTTGAGAACAGAAATGCTAAAACCAACCACCCATTACTTGGGTTAAAGGTACCAGCATTAACATTTTTATCAGAGTAATGGCACATTATGAAATATTAGGCATGTTGTAAATAATGGGTACCTCTGCATGGCTAGTAAAACTTGGGTATACACTAGTGGAATTCTCAGGAAGTGCATTTATATGATCATCATGATCAAAAGCATCAGAAAAGCAATCACCAAACGAGTTTCCTTCCAATTCAGGATGGTCCATGTCATCTATACCACTGTGGCTAATTTGAGGTTCATCAGCAGAAGACACGGTTTGTAATGTATGGTTGTTTTCCCCAAATTGTTCAATGATCTCCCTCAAAGTTGGAGAAATGTGTGCCTTATTAGGCATATTAATCAACATCTGGTCAATGTATTCTGGAAACGAAAGAAAGCAATGTTAAACATCATATAAACCTAACTAAAAATTGACACATAGCCAACAAAAGAGTTAATACCCTTAGCAAATGACAGGTCAATCAGTTCAGAATTCTCATGGTGTGTATCATTGAAAATACACTTCTCAGGCACTTCAAAAGAATCAAACAGAACACGACAGCCTCCATATACACCAAGGTTGTTCAACAAGAGACCCTTGGCACCACCTTCATCAAATTGAGCAGATGTTTGATGGTAAAGAGGGTCCACAGTGAAAGCCACTAGATAATAAACCATCACCATTAGAACATCACAAATGAATCAAACAGTTGCACAAAAGCAATAGACATGGTACTTTATATTACCATCTAATTTTTTAATATTAAGAGCTTCAAAGGAGGCCTCCAATGTCGATAGAGGTGAAAGCTACAGAAATATAGAATTTATCATTTGCAGAAACAGTGAGCACACACACACACACATGTATAACATAATACACATAAAAATGGATCCACAAACCTTCCTTTCCATAATTTTCTTAGAAAGTCCTTCTTGTTCAGTCCTATCATGCATTTGGTTTCCTTCAGCCACATTCTCTGCAAATAAAGGGTTTATCAATGTGCTTTGACGGTGAAGTTATTCTAGTCATCTTGCTCAAATTAAGGAACGGGCAGGAATCGTAAAAGGAACATGATCAGAATTCACTTTGAACAAAAACAAACTGTCCAATCACAGTAAAATGGTTTTACATAACATGCCATCCCATCTAATAGCATCCAGAAAAGATGAAGTGATATGTTTATGTCAAAAAACCCAAAAGCATGAAGCTTAATTCCATTTTCTAGAAAGCCAGGCATAAAAACCAAGCCTTAAATTTCCCAATTCCTGCTATTAATGTTGACAAATTACCAATCTCTTCCTCTCGGCCAACGCGATTGATTCCTCCAAGAACTTTATAAGCTTCAGAATGCAATGAATCAACTCTTAGCGAATATATCTTCACCCCAGCTTCCAGAGTGCAGCTTGCCTTGGACCAAAACAACTAATTAAATAAGCATAATACACCAATTTTCTAAACTAAAATCCTCAGAAATAGAATCTGGAATCATGAGGCCTACCTTCTGGAAATTAGTTTCAGCATCGTCCTCTTCAGTTTTCACCTGAATGATCTCGCTAAGATGATCGATCAGATTCAGCTCCCACGTATTCTTCTGGTTTATTTTCTATGCAAAAAAAAAAAAAAAATGGAATTGCGAAAGACAGAAAAAGAACCCTAGATGAGATGAAATGCAACAGAATGAAGGTATTTAGGGTTTGAATGCAAACATTTTCACTAGCGAGCTTAAGACAATTATTAAGCAGATCCATGATTTGTTCGTGGTCAAGGAGGTCGACGCGGGATGGTAGACAACTGGGGACAACGGCCGCAGCGGACTTCCGGCGTATTGAAGCGGCACGAGCTGCCCGGGCCTGTGCTCGCTCGAGCTCGTCGTCATTCGAGCCTAGTGGGAAAGGGTTTAGGGTCGGAGACTGAAGACGGGAGGCCATCGGTGTCCGTGCCGTGAGCCTCGCTAGCCCCGATTTGGAGACCGTTGGAGTCTTTGAGCCGTCCTCTGCCGGTGGCATTGCGAGTAATTTTTCCCTGTTTTTTAGACTCCCGCTCTCTCTCACTCGCTCTCTACCTTTCTCCTCTTCTCTCCCTCCCCCGCTCTCTCCCAGTGTCGATGTGCGACACGACCGATTGAAAATGCAATGACGCCGTTTTCCCTCTCACCCCGCGCGCTTCGCCGCATTTGAATCAAGGGATGTACAGCGTGACGACGCGAATAATCTTTTAATTTATTTTTTTACTAAGATAAAATAATCTTTTAATTTATGACAAATTTCTTTCAAAAAGAGCCCTACCAAATAAGTTTCATAACTATTGGAAAAAGTATATGACAAATTTGTCATTTTGCCTTACCAGGTAATGAAATTAATTTTCAGATAATACTTTTTTTTTAAAAAAAAAGTACTTTTAAAAATATAGTTAACATGAATAAAAAATAAAAATTTCAAGGATTTTTAGCACTTTAACCAAAACAACTATAATTTTTGGCGCTAACGATTCCTATGTTTGAAAGTAAATTACAAAAAAAGCATGCATTTGTTGAAAATCTTTGCATATGCATATGACTAAAATAATACATATTATTTCTTGAGAACTTTGGTTAAGGTTTCGGTGAGAATATAAATTTAAATTTTTCAAAAGTTCTTAAATATTATCTTATAACATTTAAAATATATATATATATATATATTAATAAAATAAAAACAACAAATAAGAACACAAGTGAATTTATCTATTAAAATTAATACTAAAAAGTAGTTTAATTATTTCAATTATTTCATAATATTAATAATTTTATTAAATACTTATCAATAACATATTTATCAAATATAACTTTTTTATAATAATTTAAAAATAATTGATATTTTTTTATTAATTAAGTCAATAGTAAAGAAGAAATATGTCAAATGAATAAAAAAAATAACTTAATAAGACTAACTTTTTTTTATCAAAAAATGTAACATAAAATACTTACAAAAAAACCATTATTCTTACAAACTAATATCTTTCAAAAAGTCTTTCGAGAATAATGCTATATATGTTTTTAGTTTATTAATATTCAAAATGATTGTGAAATGATAAGTAAAACTCATATTTAATTTAATATCATTTTAATTTGTATTATTTCTCTCCAGTATTATCTTGCCACGCATCACCTACGAAGCATAATCATGTTCATTTTTAACATGGCAAAATATTGGAAGTGACGATAAGAAAAAACATCTCAAACTTATAGAAGGATGAGGGCATGAGACTAAGGGGGATTTTTTGAAAATTAGAGAATTTTGGTTAAACTATGAGCAAGAGAGAGAGAGAGAGAGAGTTATGCCAAGGTGTTGAAGAAATTCTATGAGAGATGGAGCAAAAATCAAAAAGAATTGGGAGGAAAGTATTATGGTAATATCATGACAACTAAGAAAATAAAAAATTCTTAAATAAGCACAAAAGTTCAAGATCATACTAAAATGAGTTCTTTATAATCAAAATAGATGTAAAAAATATTATATATTGCAGGTGTCATTATATATTATGTTAGCAAATGCATTTTTGTGGCCTATTTTTATGTTGAATTTAAAAATTATTTTTCTGATGATTGATATTTGATTGACATGCTTACATATGTTTTAGATGTTTAATGTATTACTATTAGAGTGACATTTTAGTAGATATATTCTTATTAAGCAAGTGATTTCATGGGGAATTATTTGATTGGATGCAAATTATGTTTGTTAATTATAGTTAAGATTATCATGTTTTGAATCATATATTGATAATATCATGCTTGAAAATATCATTGGTGCTTCATGTCTTAGTATTACATGTAATTTATTTATAATAAGTTAAGACATGATTATTTAAATAATTATGGAATCATTATAAAATAGAAATTTACTATGAGTTGTCTTACAAATGAAATTAAATTATATATAAAAATAACTAAAGGGGTGTTATTGAGACCAAACAAGCAATCAAAAGTGCATCTTATCATCTCTATTTAACAGGCAAAATTTACTTTATATTGATATAATTCAATTCAATATTTTGTTCGTTTGTATTTCACTATGTCATGACTTTATAATTCAAATTAAGTTTATCATTAGAAGAACAAAAGAAATAAAAAAAAACAATTTTATGCAACTTCAAATTTAAGTTTGATACAAATAGAAAGAAAATGGTAGCAAGTCCCCCAAAGAAAAAAGAAATGAAAATTTATGAGAAAATGTATAATGTGTTACTCGTGCTAGATGAGACTCACAAGATTATATTCTATATGGTATCACTTCAACACAAGGTGCCACTCAAATAGGATGAGCCATTTGAGAGACCATCTTATGATACGTAGATGAAATCAAAGAAACTTGGCATCCCCACCTATCACATCACTAGTATTTTCATTTAATTGATTATAAATCGAAACACTCACAAGCCAAAAATAAGAACAAACTATTATAGATGGGAGTGACAAAATAATGAAATATATTTTAATTCAATGATTATGCATACATATCTATTATGTAATATTCTCAAAAACATAATAAAAAAATAAAATAAACATATACAAGATCACTTACTCGCAACAAAAGGGGGTGAAAAAATAATAAAATACAGTTTACTTTAATAATATATCTAATGTTTTTTCATCACAGTAAAATAAAATGCATATATATATGTTTTGTAATATCCTAAAAACATAATAATAAAATAAAATCAACATATACAAGATCGTTCACACAACTCACATACCATTATAGACACTTTCGTTGTGTCACATTGTGCATGTTCTGTAATGCAAGCAGGTATGAGTACAATACCCAGTAAGTAAAATTAACATAAATAAATAAAAAAGACAAATAATATATTGTTAAAATCAATAACATGATGTTAATATGACATATTTAAAAAATGCTCAAAATATGAAAACATGTATAAAAATATGTTGTATGTATCAAATGTGCACACATATCTTGCTCTTTTAATTCATGTTGCTAATCTTTTTAATTTTTTTCATTTCTTTTTTATTATTTTTGTTTATTTTATTTCTTTATAGTTATGCCCCAAATGTTTCCTATAAGACTGTAACACCTATAACCCAGTTATATGTCATTTCATTTGTGACATCTTATCATATCTAGACCTCCATTGATATGCATGTCCATAAGCATAGCTGATCAATCATATCTATCACATATGATATTCGTCTCTTGTCCTTATAATCAGTGTAAGTAATTCGGAGGATGTCTCTAATGTTATCTCATCTCATCACATAATCCAGTATCAAATAATGTTTATGATACCCAACATATAGTACTGATGCTCATCACATCTCATAAAATATCATAACCAAGTATCAAATTAGTGCTTATAATGCTTAACATCCTATACTGGTGCTTATCTTATAATGCTCAACATCCTGTGCTAATGCTCATCACATCTTATGAAAATCATGAAAATAAGTCCAAAAAAATTTACTTTTTATTCTTATTTATTTTTCAATCAGAGTATTTAATCTTATTATCTTTATCATACATTAGACATTATGTAATATACTTAACTTTTATTATTTTTTCAATATGTATTAAAATATCATATTATACAATATATGTATCATAAATATCGTATCATGTTTAACTTAAATCATACTACTTACATAACTGATAATTAAATTCACTTTTTTTTATTTTCAAATAATCTTTCAAATTTTTATCTTTTTCACTTATTTTTTTATAAGAAAAATTATAATTTATCTAAATCAATTCCTATACTTAAATATATCAATATTAATTAGATATTAAAATTAAACACACTCCAATAGAACTTTTTGTTCCTCTTGACTGATTTTTTCTTTGACTTACTATCTTTAGATAACTTTTCCTTTGTATGGAAGAGCCCAAATTTTTTTTTAGTGTCACTAAATTGTTACAAAACAAACTACAATATTCATTGCCATTTTTTTTTTCAGATTTTCCCTTTTATTTAATCTTATTTTTCTCGATTTTCACTTTTTTTCTTTTTCGAATTTCCCTTTTTTCATCAGCTAACGACAAAACGACGCCGCTTCTATCCTCTCGCAACCGACGTCCAGTTATCGGATTCCCGCCAAATCGGCCTGAAAGCACCGCCTCTCATAAAACCCTAACCGCATCGAGCAAGGAGTTTCTCAAAAATAAATTCATTTATTTTTTTGTTTTTGATAATTATTTTATCAAAAAAAAAAAAAAAAAAAACTCATACTATTCAATGCTAACGATGACAAGTCATCACAAAACTAGAAAAGAATTTATGAAGTGATGCGACCATAGATATCACAATAGATGCAAGGAGGTAGCAGAAGTTAACCAGTTTAGAAATGATCAATAACTAAACATATCTTATAAGCCATATGTAGGATTTATTTGATCACTATATTACAATAATCTATAAAAGAGACAAGTAAGAAACTTGTAAAGAAATTTATCAAGAACATCCCCTTAAAGATTCATGTCCTTCCAAAATGTCTTGGTCAAAAACTCTAAGAAGTACTCTCTAAGTTAAAGAACCTAATTCTAGATAGACTATATGTTAGAACTTGCAAAAAAAAAAAAATGAATCAAGTATATGAACTAAAAAGTTGTGACATAAAGCAAGCAATGTCCCAATGTATCCCATTAGCTCGGAAGCAAACCTCTTCTTGACTCTCAATAGAAGAGGTAATGGAATAAGAGATCAACTTGCTCAACCTTGCACTTCCCTAGATCTGCCTTACATCGATCAGGCAGCATAAAATTGCTCTGCATACCTCTGGGCCACACCAAACAAGCCAAGGGTTCCTCCAGTGTGGAGCATGACGATTCTGGAAGCATTCTGGGCTTCTTCAACTGAGAGAATAACAGCTTGCTCCCAGGCAGCCAAAGTATACAACGGATCTAACAAAATTCCAGTTTCCTGAGCTATTTGCCGGCAGAGATCAATCTCTCCAGGCAGAACTTTGCCAAACCTAAAGATCAGAGGTTCTTGTCAGATAAAAGTGCAAAAGCAAAGGCCACACATATAAGCAAAACTTTGCACAGTGGAATTGAGGAATGCAGCTTATAGCATATGTATCAATTGAAGTTCTTGCAAACAGAGAAATATTAAAAAGAGGAGGAAGATAGGGAGATTGATGCAGCATACTTTCTTTGATGAACACGATCGATCCAGTTGACTGTGCCATGGCTAACTTTGTCCCAGATGGTCTCAGGTAACTTGGCGTAGAAAATCTTCTTAAATTCAGCTGTTAACGATTTCTCCAAATCCTTGTACTTTTCGATCACATCAACAAGCATGACGGCCTTTACGTTCCAAGGAAGCCTGTTTCAGATCGAAATGGACTGTTTGATTAGCATCAAGCTTAGCGGAAGAGTATTGCATTACACATTTTCAGCATAAACAAGCCAAACATCACATTCTGGAGTGGTTTTCTTCTCTCTTTTTACTTACTAATATCCTGCAGGTTATGATTTACTATTCATAATTTTACTGTATTTTAGGTTATACCTTTGGAATGCTTCATCCTAGAGGAGAAAAGAGCTTTAGATAACCCAAAAAAAAAAAAAAAAATGAAGCACGTTAACCTTATGGTTTAAGTTTACCGCATTGGCTACCTTTCAGCATAAACATTCGATTCATAGGTGTACAATTCCAGTCGAAGCCAGAATCCATGTGCAAACATTAAAATTGCTAATAACCAAAAAGCATAGACCAGAATATTGACATGTGACTACAATGCAACTGAAATGGGATCACAACGATTGGCACACACCAATAGGAATGTTGCCTTTGTCTTCTCTTACAAGAGAGAATATCTCGTGAACACTAAAGACAAAAAGAAGGAAACATCCAAAAGATGTGTTGTTCTTTCATGTAAGGTAATAAGCAAAGGAAAGGTTTCCAATTGGCTTGCATGGTGCGCCTCCTTTGTCTTGGATGAATCTCAGCTAAGGGTATACTTGTTTCGTCATAAGTGGGGGGACAATATAAAACTTTCATTTATAGAAGTGGAACCTAGAGAGTTAATTATTAGTATAATTTCATATAAGTATCACTTCTCATGTCATATAGTTTGGTTTGACAATAGCTTTTAGAGAACTCTCTACTATCTGTCCAAGAAAATTGCCAAGCAATGTCTTTTGGTATGTTTGTTGCCAAAAGAAGCATAGACAACATTCAAAGGGGCATAAAAAAGAAAACAGCAGTTATCTGGGGCAACAGTGAGTCAAAGAACATAGTGATTCAATAAGAAGCTGAAGAAGATTCTAAGAGTCTTGAAAGCAAGCCAACCATGTCAACGAGAAGTTTTGAAAACTCCACCCAACGTTCAAACTAGTGTGAGTACAAGAGGGAGAGTGAAGAATTATGGGAGGTGATATGTTCTTGGGACTTGTCCATACACTTGATGAAAAACTTCTGTTAACGGCAATGCTAAATGGGAAAGATTTGAATCTAACATGCAAGGGCACTGATTGAAGATATCCTTCACAGGAATCCAAGTAAAGAGCAAGATGGTAAAATAATTCCTTGATACAAGTTGCTTTGCCAAAATGATATCATCCAATCTAAAAGAAGAAATAGGCTTTGGAGACAAAACCACACCTATAGTTATATAATAAGGATACATTATTGATAATGCACAATTGATATGCTTAAAAGCTCCCCCCATATACTTGGATAATGATGCCTCTAATATTACAACCTTTACGACAATAAGATTGTTCATAGATCAAATTCTTTCATAGATTGCATTTCACTTGACTGTCTACGACACCATTGCGTGTGCTTGAGATTGAAATTTTGTATAAATGTATTGCTGAGTCATTAAGTCTTTCGCTTTAATTTCTCTATAAGTAGTGGATAGAATAACCTAGTTGTAGCATAATGATCATACGCTAATAAGTTTCATCTTTTTACTTTTTCTTGGGAGTCGATAACCTATTGTCGTTATTATTTTGACAACAAAGAAGAATTCCACCCAATGCTTTCTATCCAAGTAAGGGATTAGGGACGTAGGGTTGGGTGGGGGGCATAAAGGAGTCATGGGTCTTGGGGCATAAAGGTGGGGGGTATTAATAAACTGTCTTAAAACAACAAAGAAAAGACAAAGAAGATTTTTTTTTCCTCTCAAATGAAGGTTCATGACAATTTTGAAATACACCTAACAAAAAAATTTTTTACTAATATCCATATATATGATCAACCCTAGGGGCAAATGTACTTCTTGAGTCCAGTAGTTCAATCCAATTAGACCTGCATATTTAACGAATCGGGCCAAACTAAATAATGTTGCCGAAGCAGGTTTTTGCCCCTTAAAACTAGAGGATTCATGTTTATGATTAGACCATCTGATCCTAGATAAAATAAACTAGTTTAAGGTTTTAAATTCTAAGAGTTTGACATTTTGCAAATCAGATTTGATTTTTTCAATTTGAGACTATTTATGATTATTTTAAGAAAAAATTTGAATAGAATTAAGAAAATCTAAATGAGATTTATGAGTGCATTCCTACTTTCCTCTAGATAAGGGTTTTTTAATTTGCTAGAGATTTCCATCTATCTTAATTTTGTTGTAAATGTGTAAACCATTAAGGCATTGAGCTAAGAGACAATCTATGAGATAAGGGAGATTATCTCCCAACCATCTAACTCAAATTATAGATCTCCTTGATACTATCATAGTAGTTTTTAATCTAGTTTTCAAATTTTCTAGGATTTTAATTCTCTTTATCTTCTTCTTTGTTCTTTAGATTAATCTTCTATGCTTTGTGCTTATTTTGAGAGATGCGTTCATCAACAATGTTTGTTTAAGAGAGTTAATTAGATAACATCTATCTTGTGATAATTTTGTTCTTACGTTACATAATATTGGACTATTCATTATTTCTCTACATTATATCTACAAGTTCACACTTTTCGAATCCTTGTTGACGAGGAGCATATCTCTAAATGGGATTCATAAAAGGGATATAAATCAAATATAACCTTAAGAAACGAGTTGAATTCTAAATAATTGGCCAACATTTCATTCAATGTTATCACAGGCATTAAATAGATCTCAACAGCATGCATCGTAAATAGAAATTACCGAAAAATTCTTATTCTTTTGATGAAACAAGCAGTGACAACAACAAACTATCAAGGCAGCTAGTTTGAAGTTGACCTGCAATGGTCCTCATTATCCAGTGAATTTTAACCGATACATTAAATTTGAAGAAACCACTAGGAATATGCATTGTATTTCTTTGGATGATTGGTAACTTCGATCCACTTCTTTTGGAAAGATAAGCATACTCTTCATTCAGAAAAGGAAAAGAAAATAGCATAAACTACACACCCTAAGCAGACAGCACCCATAGCTAAGCCAACTGCTGTCGTCCCTGTACCAGCATCCACAACTAGCGTTATTTGCTGATTCTCTCCGAATACATTAGCCTGGGAAAGGTACTTAACAAGTCGGACAAAACCTGAAATAGTGATATTTCAAAGAGAGCATTTTACATTCTGCAATCAATATATTATAAACAGAGAAGCTCACCATTATCAATGCTGCATATGGAACAAAAAGACGCAATATTTGTAATTTTGCAATAGTAACTCCACTGTAAGAGACATTATATTAAGATTTACTGACGAGTATAATCCATTAGGAAACATTTGGCAGTGAATGCGAACTAGGTTGACGAATATCCGAGTAAATAAGAGAAAATAATCCAATTCAATGAAACAAAGACAATTCATGGTTTGAGGCTTATAAAATGTTCTAGCAAACAATGACAGCCGCCAATTTTTAGCAGAAATAGCATTATCATAAATATAACAGCATATACCTGGCATGAATAAGGCCAGCTTCTCAACTCCAACAGCCAGCAAACAAAACTGATTGTGAACATGTAGGTTATATGTTTATTGGTGATTTTTGCAAATCCCTAGTGCAACAACACAAAATTTTTATATACTAATAGTAATATTTACTCATGAGCTTAAGCTTTTGTGATGGTAAACTTTCAACAAGTGGAACCTTGTGATTGATTTGGGTATCTACTATCTTAAGAAATGGCCATCTATACAAATGATTCCAGTTTTTGTATTCTCATAGGTCTTCAATATTGTTAGTATGGTAAGTCAATAGTTTGCACCCTCATGATAGAATTAAGAGGTTTCATTTGACAGAAATGAATATTTAATGTGAAAATTTACATCATCGAGAGAGATTGACAGATGCGCATAAAAACTATTGACTATATTCTCATGTTGTAAGAGCAACAATATTGATAACTAAATATGCCCCTAGTGACTCATTTTTTTTGAGTTAATCTTAAGAATCGAAGAGTCTCTATTCACTTATGTACTAGGCCCAAATCAGATGCCCAGTGCCCACTAACTTCAACGATAAAGAATGAGCATGTAATATTAACGTAATGAGAGCCAACCAGCATAAAATTTTCAAAGCATGAAATGATAAAGGGCATCATAGATGTAAAAAGACATGACATTCAGCTTAAAATAGTTTACAATGTGTTTTTGAGAAGAAATTAATTGATAAGAGTTTAATTTGTCTATATAATCTAGTGATAATACAGCATAAGAAAATGTAAAAATCCACATATCTATCAAAACACTACTCCAGTTGGTTTGGGATTAGGGAGGATGGGGTAAATTAGGTGTGACTTACCCTAGCCTCACCACCAGGTGAAGGCTTATGTGAGGGAAGTGATTTACAAGAAACAAATTAAGTTAGGCTGTTGTAGATTAGTTTAAGGCGAAGTTAGGCATAAAAAGTGTTTGCATAAATAATTCATGAACCATCATATAAAACAAACTACTACTTGCGGAACTCAGCGCCTAAAAAGCAAGTTAAACAGGACACCCCAAGCTTAACTTAAACCGAAGATCTAAAATCCAATAAAGAGAAATAAACAGAAGACAATAAGAGCTTATGATTGTCAACCACAAAATGTAATCTTTTTTCGAGATTAAGACTTAGGGAAAGTGCCTCTTCTGCTTGAAAGAAGCTTGTATCATTAAATTAGATAGAATTCTCACCAAGTAACGCCAGAACGTTGCCTGCACCTTCATTGACGACTGCAACCCTTCTCAAACCCACATGAGATCCACCGTGAGAAGTTGTACTACTATCATCTGGAACTGAAAAACTATGAATCAATTTGTCGACTGACACGACAGAGCCATCGCAGCCAGCCAAAGCACGGGCATGCTCAATTAGCAACTCTTCCCTCTGCACATATTCTGATCTTGAAACGTACTTCACATTCCCATACATCAATGATACAAGATTGTAACCTGTTGGAATCCGCGGCTGCTCTCCTCTCAGCAACAAGTGCGACCTTATTCCCCTCTCTGCACAGTAAACAGCTGCACCAATCCAAACAAGCCATCCAACTCAAAACTCTTCAACCTTTCAAAACATAGAAGTATCGGTTTTGGCATACCCACAGCTGCAGCATGAGCACTTTGGCAGCCTCCACAGGTGACCTGTTACAAATTCGATGGCGGTTCAAAATTCTAGTTTGTACACTGGCAAATCATCAAACATGACGCTGACGAGTTACAGAAAAGCGGTCCTAGAATATTATTAAATGGGGATAAAGATCTAACAATGTCAGTGGCAGAGTGGCGTTGGATGACGGGCAGGATGGCGTCGAGTTTCCGGGCTTTGTTTCCGTTGGCCAGTGGGTGGAGGAGGTCATCACGGACAATGTAGAATGACGGACCAGACGAGTTGTCGTTCCCACCAGCGGGGCCCGCTGGCCTGGTATCGGCGGTGAACGACAAACGGTAAGCACCGCGGTCAGAAAAGTAAACGCGATGGATTGGAGCGGCCGGATCGGGGAGCATCCATTCACGGTCGAGAAGCAATGGAAAGACATTCGTGCAGATCGAGTGCGCCTTGAGAAATCGATGAGTTAACTTAAGATGGAATGGCGAGGAAGATAGGGAAGGCATCCACGCCATTATCGGCGTAGGTCTCATGGATAGCGCCGCAAATGGGCAAAGATGGTTCGACTCGCCGGAAGATTGAGAGAATAACTATTGTTAAATTTTGAATTGATTAATAAAAAATCGTTTTGAATTATATTATTATTATTATATAATATTAAAAATTGTTCACAACATACAGGTAACACTCAAATCCAACGCTTGAATAACTCAAAATCAATCTTCATCAAATAAAAAAAACCAAGACAATCTTTCGAAAAAACAAACAAAAGCAAAGACACAAAAGACTCAACGAGGAGGAGGACTAGGAAGAGTTCAATCCATCCTCGTCAAGCCGATCAGCGACTTGTATATTCGAGGTAACCTGAACCGCCTTCGTGCTCTTTACATCCTCGTGTTCTTCGGCCTTCTTCTTCTGCATTACGTAGAATTTGTACCACGTGATGATCTCCAGCACCAGAACAGCACAACCGATGCTGGCGAGAATCGCAACATACACCCATCTCCACTTGGGCGGAGGCTTGAGGATCTTAAATCCCTTGAAGATGTTGACCACCGTCAACGCCACCAAAGAGTACCCCACGAAGTGATGATAGATGCTCCAATACCTGCGGTATTTGTCCCTCTTTTTGGGCTTCAGCCACAGCGCCATCATCTGCAGCGTGGCGAGGCAGAAGACGAGGACCCCTATGACCCTGTGCCCCATGATGGTCTTGTAATACCTGGTACTCCCGAGCAGCGCAAGACCGATGCCCCAAGCGGTTGTCCCCACAACATATGCGCTTAATTGGCAGGAAGCGTGGAGGAGGAAATACTCTTGACGTTGAAAGGGGAAGGATCTGAAGTACCTCACAATTAAAATCCCTGCAGGCATTATTATGCCCCATCCTATGACGCTCAGCACTCCATGCGCCTGCAGTTAATACAGGTTTCGAATCCAAAACTCCAAAAATCTTTTCTGGCTATCAAATGTGATGGAACTTACGTCTCGGAGGGCGGTGTTGCTGTAGCCGAACATTTGGCCGGTGGCGAGGTTGAGAGTATCCACGCCGTCGAAGTTGTGCAGCTGCTGCGCGTGCGGTACGAGCGCCATTCCCCTCGCGGCCGGTCCCACCTGCCACACTTGGTTCAACCTCGACGGATTGTACACCGAAGGCAACCGCAACGTCGCAGCCAGCACCATCCTCCCCGTCACGGAGGAGTAGTTTGACCGAACGCCCTCCTCGCGGAACTCGACGGAGGAGTTTTCCAGCTTGCAACCCATCAGTGTGTCGGTGGTGACGTTGTAGGACGCCACCACTGGCGGGCCGACGGCCTGCCCTATAGCTACCAGGGCACGGGTGCCAGGCATTCGTGGCTTCGGGCCCGGGTTCACGCCCCAGGCGATCCAACCAGTGCCCACGGGGGGTACGGCGGAGAACACAATGGTGACGGTGGTGGTGGTGGTGGTGGCATTATGGAGGTTCCACCCGAGCTCCGCCCCGAGGGCCCTAAGTTTACGACAATAGGTGAGGTTGGCGGCGTTGGCGATATCTGTGCCGAAAAAAGAGAAGGTATCGTCACATTGGTGCGGATTGGGTTGTTGGCAGAGAGTGGAGGTGAGCAAGGCGAAGAAGGACAATAGTACAGCATGGGAAGAAGATGTCATAGAGAAAGCTAGCATGTGGATATGTTGTTCTTTGATGTGATTCGTGTGAAACGTAATCAGGGTGTGGCTATTAAGGGGTCGATGAAGGGGGGACCAACGACAGTTGCCGTCGATGCCATGCTCGTTGATGAAGCTATACTACTGCCATCGTCTTGCCTAGAGAACTGCGTTTGCGTCATATTTTCTCTTTCGACTTCTTTAGTCTGTATGAAGCGATCCACGGTGTGATAATAAGCATATAATAAAAACAGGACTTTGGGACTTTAGAGTTCGACTACGAGAACAAATCTATATTCTTATCTTGAGCATTGCGAAACATATTCACCCTATTAGTGAAATTGATAAATTTAATTTAAAAATAATGAAAACAATAATAAAATTAATAAACTAATTTAAAAAGGATGAAAAACATAGCTCATGAAAGTGGAGTTGTTTGTATTAGATATTAAGAGTCGTTATTAGAAAGATAAAATTATTAATGAAACATATTAAAGTTTATTTAAAACTTAATAAATAGTACATATTTTGAATCTATGCATGGATGATGTTGAAGGAATTATAATGAGATGGTAAAGAATATAATTCTTTCAAAACTCATATGGTCAAGGTTTGAAATATTAGAATATTGTTTGTCATCATTCATTTAGTAAAGAAAATTATTTTGTCTTTTTATTTATCTTCTTTTCTCTTATCAATGGTTGGAATCTATTTTCTTTAATTAGTATCAAAAAATTAGGTTCAAAGATGGCAAACAATATACTCATTATTCTCAATCTAAAGAAAAACTATGACTATTGGAGTACACATACAAATACAATGTTCAAAATCTTGGGTCTATGGGATGTAGTAATCAACAACTATGAGAAACCTATTAAAGGTGTTGCACTTAAAAAAATAAGACTTTTTTCTTCATCTACCAAGGGCTAACTAAGTTCACATTTGAGAAATAGCAAAGGCCATTACTTCATGAGAAGCATGTGACTTCCTTAGAATGCATACTAAAGTGATGAACAACTAAATAATGCTCATCTATAGGCATTGATAGAAGAGTTTGATTCTCTTCAAATTAAGAAGGTTAAGGAAGTTAGCAATTATTTCAATTGTGTATAGATTGTTGTAAATTAAATAAAGAGGGTTGGAAAAACTATAGATGACAACAAAGTTGTAGAGAACATTATATGCTCCTTAGATCTAAAGTTTGATTTGATTATAATAGTCATACAAGAATCAAAGGATTTAGATAAGATGGAGATTGAAGAGTTGATGAGCTTACATCAAACTCATGAGCAAAGAATGAAAAAGAAAAATAAATAAACATTAGAGTAAGTTTTGAAAACTAACTAAGTATTTTAGTATATGAAAGAAAAAAGGGACACAATCAAGAGAATTTTAGTAAAGGCCATCGATGTGGGCAAGGAAATGGTAATCTTATGGTTGTGTTGGCTATGGTGATTGTGATCATGGTCATGAAAACTTTAATCATGATGCAAAAATGTATGAGAATAGAGATGATTCTACTCGAAAGGAAAAGAAGAGAACATAATATTAAATATTATAACTATAATAAGTTTGGATATTATGCATCTAAGTGTTGGTCAGATCCACCTCAACAATAGAAAAATGAGAAATTAAAACTATACAAACAAATTGATTTTGTTGAATAATAATGGAGATTCATTAAGAAAAGACATATGGTCTCCAAACTCAAGTGTTAGTAACATAAGATAGAATGCATGAAACTAATTTTTCTCCATTACCTTCAAAGGAAATTCAAAAGCTCAAGTGAAAAGAATAAGACAAATCTTAATAAAGCTTTAAGATGGAAATAAACAGTATATTTCAAATATGTATTACATGCAAAACATGAAGACAAATATACTTAACCTAAGTCACTTGTTGGAGAAGAGATGCTATAAGACAATGAAAGATTAATATGATATACTAATGAAAGTAAACATCACTATAGCATAAGTAATTGTGAGTTAAAATTGGATGTTTTATTTGACTGTAAATCACATAGGCACAAGATGTCTAACAACATGTATAAAGGATGATATTTGGCTTTGGCACCAAATGTATGCTCATCTAAATCTTGGTTACTAAAAATGTTTTCAAATAAAATTATGATGAATGGACTACGTCATAATCATTAGTTAAACAAAATATGTAAAGGATGCGTCAAATAACGTAAAACATTGCCTTCATAGGAGACCAGCAATAGAGTAAGAAAAATACTAGAATTATTGTACATAGATGTATTTGGTCCAATCACCAATGACTTATGGAGAAAAGAAGTATTTTATTGTTTTCATTGATAATTTCAATAGAAAATCCAAATCTACTTATCAAAATTGAATATTTTAAACAATTTAAAGAACTAGTTAAAATTCAAACAAAAGAAATAATTAGGACTCTCAGATTAGATAAAGGAGAAGACTTTAATTTCAAAGAATTTTTGAATTATTATAAAAGTAACAAGACTTGCTAATAACTAATTACACCACACTTCTTGCAACAAAATGAAGTGGGGAAGCAAAAGAATAAGACAAAGGATGTGTGAAGGAGTGTTTTGAAAATGAAGAACTTATCTAAAAACTTTTCAAGAGAAATAGTTAACCGTGCAATATACATACTTAACTTACATTTGATAAAAAAGCTTGATGGGACAACATTACAAGAAATTTGGATAATTTTCAAATCATTAATAAAACAACTTAAAAATATTTAACTGTGTTAAATATACCGATAGCAAGAAGAAGTTGGGTGATAAAATAGCGGCAAGCATCTTTCTTAGCTACTATCAAGGATCAAAAGTGAATAGCTCTATGAAGCAAAGGAAAGAAGAATAATTATAAGTAAAGATGTTACTTTAAAAACAATATAATCATTGTGTTGTTTCACATATTAGTTTTATTAGTTTAAATTTATTTCAAAAGTTTAATGTATTATTTCATTTCTCTCGCATTTTAAGTGCACAAACAATGTCTTATCATACAATGAAGCATTTCGTGGGTTCTAGATTTTACTTTGAACTAAGCTTAGGGGTAATAGTTTTATGCAGTTAAACCTATTCCCTTGCTTTCGGCTTAGTTGAATTTTATGTGTCCTAATTTTATTCGGTTCATCTTATTTTTTAGGCTTTATCTTTATTTGTAAGAGGGATGCATAGCTCTCAAGATGAAAATTTTTACAAGAATATAACAAAGATGGTCTCGAGACAAGAACCATGCAAACTTGACCGTGTTCTCTAAACTTGCTGAGCCTTTGATTAGATGTTCTTAACTTGTAAGATTAATTAACAATGAATACTATCTTTATTAGAAGCCACAAATACACAATCAAAAGAAAATAACTCGAAAATATAGTTCTAAAATACCACTTTTAAATTAAAAAAACTCTAACTTGTTTACTCATAACCTCATATTACACACTAAAGCATCGCAAATATGTAGACATCCAGAGAAATGCTACATTCCTGCACATCTTCAAGCGGACAAATGGCCTCATGCCATGCGAAGCAGCATCTTTTATTGTGTTTTCTTGCAAAAGAAAACTACATTTCCAACACATATCATTCTTTTACTTTTAACATTAAACCAACTTACATTCATGCAACATGCAATTGATAGAAACCTTCAGTTCATGGGGTAAAGAGAAGTCACTTAGTCACTCCTTGGAAATATAGCTTTCAGAATAACCTGTTCTCGTTAGTCTGAACTCCACAAGAGACCACTTTATTGGATCTCATCTTCCTTATGTAATAAATTAGAGCTCCCACGCCTGCAAATCCACCCAAGGAAGCCACACTTGCAGTTCCTGGAAACATATTATAGCAGCATATGTATCAGGAAATGGCTTCAGTTCTTCAAATCAATTGTTCTCTTTATCGCTATCAGATGAAGCGGCGTTGTCTTACCTACTATAACTCCAGTTGATGCTTTGTGCCTCCATGAACCATCTGCAAGAAGGCAGTCGTTTAAATTTTTGGGGAAAGTTTACTTAAGAAACATTGGATAACTGTGTAGCCGCCTCACGTTCACAATTGGTAGTCGAATTCCATCTATCACATAGGCACAGGAAAGTTCCTGTGGCCGAATCGAAGCCACATGTTCCCCCTCCCTTTGACTCGCAAGCACGGCATCTATCCGTCAGAACAACCTCGAAGTCCACCCGTATGCCATACTCCGCCACCTCGTCGTACGGCGGAGCCACGGCACCGGTCCTCCTCCAGTGGAGGCCGGCGTACCCCTCGCAGTGCCTCAGCATCATCCTCACCGACTCCGCCGACGTCGGGAAAGAGGCACAGCAGGTGGTGGCGCGCTCCGCGAGCTCGCCGGGACACCCAGGGAGGTTGTGACAGAGGTAGGCAGCGGAGTCGCACGAGGAGCCGCATCGGCCGGGGGAGCGGTCGCAGAACGCCGGCCGGGGCTCCAGGAGCACGGCGTCGGGGCTGCAGTTGAGAAAGAGAAAGGAGTTCTTGGAGGAAAGGGAGAAGCGTTTGCTGTTGTCGAGGGAGAAGGGAGGGGAAGAGGTGGAGGAGGAATGGGCGGCGCAGGTCCACATGGAGGGGTCGGAGATCACGAGGTGGGGATCAGTGTAGGAGAGGGAGAGGACGGGGTAGGAGCCGGAGGGGGTGCGGAGTAGGAGGAGAGGCGAGGGGGAGGGGGAGGAGGTGGGTGGCTCGAGACAAGACAGGAGGCGGCGGTAGAACGGGCTGCCGCAGCCGTCGTCGATGGCGAGTGGGTAGCGGATGGGGAGGCCGCCGCAAGAAGTGCGACAGGGGAATGGGGAGGTGTGGGGGGCATGGGAGAGAATGACGAGGAGGAGAAGGGGAAGGAAGTGCGCCATCGCAGTTGGGGTAGAATGGGGGAGTGAAGTGGAGATCTCTGCGTGTTTCATTTAGCTTTTTTTATGCTTTGGTGTGGCGCTTAAGGCGACGTAGATGCCATACTAATCGCTTTTTTGCTTTATTTTTTTACTTTGTTTTTAAACTTTATTTGTATTATAGTATAAGTGCACTTTTATCTTTGTCATAATTGTTATTTAAAAAATGAATATCTATTATTTATTTTTTGGGAAAAATTGTAAGTTGCACTTGAATTATAATTTTTTTAAGATTATAAAATATGAAACGTTTTTTTTCCTAATATACATGTTTAGAAAATATATTTATACATGTCATCACATATGTTTGTATAGACTAAAGAATATATATATTTTTCAAGCCATCTTTGAAGAAATTTTTTATGACCCCTATAAACTATCAAAAACTATAATCGATAAAGTTAAATTAGAAATCATGATAAAAAATTAGCTTCTATAATGCTACATACTAACTTTCTTGATTTTTATAGTTTCTCTATTATAAAAACATTATAATTTAAAATATTTCATCCTATCATATGTATTAGATTTTAAAC
The DNA here is from genome assembly GCA_023846275.1 of Vanilla planifolia. Taxonomy (NCBI): domain Eukaryota; kingdom Viridiplantae; phylum Streptophyta; class Magnoliopsida; order Asparagales; family Orchidaceae; genus Vanilla; species Vanilla planifolia. The sequence continues at coordinate 26,146,316 of CM043876.1, read as the reverse complement.
ATTATATTTTTTATATAAGAATTATATCTGAGATATTTATTTATAAATTTAGTACATTTATTTAGCAATTATTTATATATAGAATTTACATCATTCGATACAAGATATAAATTAGTTATATATTTTTTTCTATAGATAGTTATATTTATTTAGTAGTTGTTCATTCTAATAATTTTATTATTGAGATTTTCTTAATTATATTTAGTTTTTTATTTTTATTTTTATCTTTTTGAATAATATATTAATTTCTATTAGTCTTGTCAATTAATTATCTCAATACTTCAAGAGTTATAAAATATTATACTTTTGACAAATTGGGGGATAATACTAAATGAAAAATTGACTTATATGTTTGATGTCATCTATATAACCAAAGGCTTAAGGATTCACATTTTTACCTAGCTAAAACTAAAACAACAATAGTGAAAAGAGAGTGTTTGTTGGTTTCTAAATCAAATAAATATGTAACCCATTCTCTAGATTTCCTCTTATCAAGCCAAATTGATGTACTAAATTTGGATCGTTTGCTTGGCCTATATTCATTATTCTTTGAACATTTACTTAACTCTTTACAATAATTTTATTAGTTTACATAGGCTTGTATGATTGATAGTTACTAGTGATAAGGGTAATTATTATTTATTTTATGTTATAGTCTATAATGTAAATATTCATTTATTCTAATTATGTTATTTGGAGAAGAATAAATATATAATAATAATAAATATTATAAAAAGGAAAGATTAAATGTTATAATATAACATTAAAGTTGTACATCATTTAGTCTAATATTGTTTGAGGAAGAACTAAATGAAAGCTAATTAGATTATAACACTTAAGACCAAAATGAGGGAGGGGAGTCATTACTAGATGATATCCTAAAGAGAAATTATCAGATAATGAACAAATCTTGATATCTTTCTAAGTTGAGGAGTGTAGAGATGAATACTCTTACATGCACTATAAGAGAAAAGATAATTTGTTTCATAAATAAATTCATAAGTTTTGAAATTATTAAGTATTTTTTGTGTGGCAAACACAACTTAGAGCTCATAAGGAATCCATAGTTTAATGTTAAAGTAGTGTTGTGATAAGAGACTAAGAGAGAAAAACCCCTTGGATAAGAACAAATCCCATTGAGTCAAGAAAATATTTTATCAAGAAAGCTAGAATGTTACAAATTCAACAGTTGAATCCTTCTTAAATTATTGTTGTTTTTCATTTTATATGAAAACCTTAGCTTGAGAAGATAAGATGTATATATCATAAAAGAAAAAAAAAGACATTATATATGCATTGTTAGATGCAAAATTTTTTATAAACCACATATAATAAGTTTTAAATGCATATTAAATTGGCCAAGATTATATGTTTAGACATAGACGTTTAGAACAAATTTCTTAAAACTTATAAATACTATTTGAATCAATCAATTAAATATATTTTTGATTGTTCACATACACACATATACATATATAACAAAAAAGTCCTAAAGTTATGCATAGATGTTTAGATCAAATTTGTTAAAACTTATTATCTACAAAACAATACTTCAATGGTTAAAACAAATGCATTTTTTATTATTAACACACATATAGCAAAACAAATCCTAAATTTTTGTATAATTGTTCAATCTAAATTTGTTAGAACTTGTACAACCTACAAAATAATACTTGAATGCATCAAATATATACAATTATACACAATTTTAATTGTTCACACATATGCACACATATATAAAATGAATTTGTACATATATTAGGCATTGGATTTATAATATTTGAAACCTTATATGCAAATAAAATTATTCTATATGCCCATCATTTATGATTTATACAAAATTTTACAAGGTACACCATTAATGCTCTTATGTACCAAATTTTATTTGATAATATGAAATTCGATACATACAAAATTTTAGTGGCCACAATAGCAATTTTATAGAAAAATTGTTCATGTCAATCTAAAATAACTTCAAATTATATTTTTAGTGTTGAAATGTTTGGAAAAGCTCATGTCATTGCTAAAGCAAAATTGTTCGCAAACACAATATTCTATGGCGATACATTTGTAAGAATGGTATTTACCTTTGTAAGTGATTTTTTAAACATGCAACTTAAAAACCATTTTAACCATGACTATGCTCTTGTCTTATAAAGCATATTATACTTTGATAGTATTTCAGTGTATTTTATGAATTAGTATTTTGATTTAATTTGCAATATTTTAATTTTATTTTATAAGTGATAAGCATATTACACTTCAAAAAATATTTATTCTATTTTGTTATTCCTTCTTTATGTTTTTTATTTGAATTTGTTATATTATTTTGATCATTTTTTATTTTATTTGAGTTAAACTTTGGGGATTCATATGAGATGTTTTTTTTTCAAATCCTTTATCTTTAATTTACATCTTTTTTTTATCGGACAACATACAATCATGTCCTAAGAAGTGATAGATATTTTTGTGACTTAATGATGATTAGCAAGAAAATTTAACTTCTAATTATCTTATCATTTTTTGAAGTTGTTTTCCTCTTGTTGTATAATTAATTTGATTGCTTTTGAAATGAAGTGCAACATTATGTAGATGATGGGAAGTCGCTCACAAACTTACCTAATGATAGTCATATAACCCAACATGACATAAAAGCTAAAAGGAGCTATTTAGACATATGCCTATGGTAAAATTAAAATGCTTAATCAAAAATTCATTTTTCTATTTTGTTTATCACTACAACATTCAAAAAGTGTGAGTATAAAATTTTGATAAATTCAAATTATGTGATGTTAAAAAGAAGAATATTAAAGGGTAATTGATAATTTTAAGGAAGAAGAAGTTATAAAATAATAATTTTAATATAAATATATTTTAAAAATTTTATATATTTTTAAAAAACTTTGTAAGAATGTTCATGATTTTTAAAATATTATACAATATGATATTATAAGATCGTACAATACGATTGAGTGAGATAATTAATCATGCGAATAAATTCATTATATGTGATTGTGCCACACAAATATGATTACTACAATATATAAGTACAATAGAATATAGTTAATGCATCATTATTGTGGAATGTGATTAGGCAAGAGAAAGAATAAAATTGAGATAAATATGAACATGCTAAAAAATAGGCTAAAGATTATATAATACAATTAGGCAATTATATTAAGTCGTTAATGAACAAGAGCAAATATCAATAAAGACAATGCAGTTTTATATAGTATGAAAGTAACTAATGCACCAATATGATATAACATAGAACTCAACACCTAAATATATAACTATGATAGGACAAACATATAAGTTTGACAACGTGTAAGTGCAAATGGATAAAAATATTAGATCGTACATTATGATATAAGTGTATCATATCATACGATCATGCAAGAGAAAGTGAAATAGGCTACAATGTGAAAGCATTCAGAAAAAATATCCCAAATTGATCCTATAATATGATAAATTGATCATATAATACGATAAAAATGATTGTAACTGTATAATAATGACCTAAGAGTATAACATATAGGACTATCATTAGTTTTGATTTAGTGAGATATAAGAAATAGATTTTACAAGTACTACAAAAATATTATAAAATATAAAATAATACAATGCTTGAAAATAGTTTGTTCAATGGTGTCATAGATTTTGATGATTAATAGCATGTAGTATGATAATGTGAAAGCTACGATTACAAATAAAATCATTTGTACTACGTAAAAGAAATGGTAATATCGTATTAATTTAATAATAATATATTAGTAGTATGACAAGAAAAAATTAAAATATATTTGGGCATGATTAAGAAATGTATAGTATGAATCTAATAATCATATATGTATAATTAATAAAAGCTAAATATAACTAATCTAAAATGGTAAATGATCAAGAAACCTAATACAAGAGTGAGTTTAATTAATAAGAAATCTTTGCAAATTATAGGAAAAAAGATGAGAAACATTTACATGAAGAGGCACAATTGGTAGAAGTATCTAGAATGTTAAGCATGCGTAAATATATGTACATGTATTTGCTATTAAATTAATGTCGATTGACTCATATCTACTTTGGCTTAATGTTTTCAAATCAAAAGACATTTAATGGGTTATTATAGTGAAGTTAAAACTAGAACATGATAATTTAAAAAATATTATAATTTTTATGCTTATTTGAACAAAAATATTTTGTAAATGATTTGTTCACCCTTTATATTATGTATTCATGTGTTTTTTTAAAAAATAGAAATTACTTAATACTTCTATTAGATTATAAAATATGTTTCTTTTACTTGATTTTAGAAAGAAAGAAAAATATTTCTACTATTGTTTTATAAAAAATAAAGAATGATTTTTTTTTTTACATTTTAAAAAGGTTATAAGCAAAGACAAATAAAATTGACTTGGTGCCAAAGTCCAAGAAAATTGATAAGTGGTCACCACAATCACCATTATTTTATCTTAAGAAAGTACTTGAAAGAAATTAATCTTTTAAAACCCTTATAATCCTAAGTAAAATCCTAGTTCAAATTCTTTGGCATTATAAAAACTCTATTCAATGGATTAAACCTTAAAGGTTAGTTAAGCATCAATATACAATTTAAAAAGCACCATCAAGTATTGACCCATTGGTATAAATGAGTTTTGACAATCTCAACAAGCAAGTATCCTATATTTCAAATTATAAAACTTCAAATGTTAAATTTATACTAACTTATATTTTATGGTTATATTACTAATGCAAGTTAACTACGTCAACATTAATATGAAATAGAAGCTTAGGCATCAAATATATAAAAATTGATAAGCTCTCAACTACCCTAAAAGGTTTTAACCTTATGACTTAGTGTAAATAGAAGTCGAGACATTAAACATATCAAACTTGATAAGATTCAAGTTATCTTAAATAGTATAACTTGGTGATTTAGTGCATAACTTAAAATATAAGAAAATTTTAATGATATATGTATGTAAATCAATTGTACTTGAAATGTATTATATAAAATATTTCAAGTGACAATACTTTTATGATATTAAAAAATTATTAAATGATACTAGTCAAATTTAGAGATATTACAAAGATATGTCATTTAAAATTTGAAGTAATTAAGTAGAATTTAACTAGATAATATTATTCATTAAAACCCATGATGATATTATGCAAAAAAAATATATTATATGCAAAAATTGTAATATGATTCTAACTGACATATTTCATGAAAATAACATAATTATAAACCAATAATTAACTCTACACTTCCTATTAACTATTATTCATATACTAAATATTTAATATCAATATTTCAATTAATTGATATTATTATACTCATATATGAAAATAAAAAATTAACTTCTACAATACTACTTATTCAGCTTTTGGGTTACTTAATTTTATTTATGATATAAAAAAATTAATATTTTAAAATATTATATCTTATACATTGGGTTCAAGCATCATACTTTACTTTTATGTTACATGATTTATATAAGAAATATATGTATATATTCATTTATAAATTCAATGCATTTCTTTGGAATTACCTACGCATAAAAGCTACATAATTTGGCTAAAAGAGATTTAGTAGTTGTATGATTTTCTATTAATGATTTATATGATAGATATTTATTTTAATTTTTTTTAATGATTCTTTGTACAAATAAATTTTATTGGATTTTTCATAATTATGTTTATTCTCTTATTTTATTCTTATCCTTTTAATTGATGTATCATTTTTTATTATTCATATCAATTTATTATTAAATGACAAGTTGAAATAAATCCAAAATTGATATCTTCATTTAAGACATCCATGTAATCTTTTTTAATATTTGATGGCTACTAAAATAAGAGTTCAACTATCAGTTTTTATATTATGTAGTCTAAGAAGTACAAAATTAATCATGTATCTTAATGAACCTATCTAGGGATTTTTAATATCGTTCAAAACTAAAATAGCATGAGTTTATTTTTTGTTATTTATTTGCAGTTTTTTATAATATAAAAAAAATAAACATGTGGTAGTGCTCTAGTAAATATTAATAGGTTAAATATTTATTTATTTTTTTAAAATATTAAGAGCAAAAAAAGATAAAATTTACCTAATCTCAAAGCCCAGAAAAACTTATAAGAGATCACCACAGTTCACAATTGCCAATATATTTTTTTTCCTACAAAAGAACTTTGAAAAATTATCCTTGTAAATCCCTTATAATCCTAAGTAAAATCTTAGTTAAAATTTTTAGACATTATTAAAACTCCATTGATCACATAGATAAAAAATTGTTCCATAAATTAAGTATCAAAAGTTAGTTAAACATCAATATATGACTCTAAAAGCACCATCAAGTATCAACCCATTGGTATAAATGAGCAATTGTATGATATTTCAAGGTATAACAGTTCAAATGTTATTTTTATACTAACTTTTATTCATGGCTGCGTTACTAAAGCAAGTTAACAACATCAACATTAATATCAAATAGAAGCTCAGGCATCAAACATACAAAAATTGTTAAGCTTTCAACTATCTTGAATGATAAACTTTATGACTTAGTGCAAATAAAAGCCAAGGCATCAAACATATCAAACTTGATAAACTTAAAGCTATCTTAAATAGTACAACTTGGTGATTTAGTACATAACTTAGAATATAAGAAATTTTAATGACATGTATATATATATATAAATCAATTGTATTTGAAATACATTTGTATGAAATATTTTGAATGAAAACATTTTAATGACATTAAAAAACTAGATAAGTGATACTAGTCAAATTTAGAGGTATTATGAAAATATGTCACTTATAATTTGTATAAATAACAATTCTTTTTATAAATAATTTTATTGGGTTTTTCATAATTATGTTTATTCTCTTGTTTTATTCCTACTCCTTGAACTAATGTATTATTTTTTTATTATTTATGTCAATTTATTATCTATTTCAAAATAACATAAAATATTATACTTTTTATGAATGAAAGGTTATAATAAATATAAAATTGCCGTCTTCATTTAGTACATCTTTTAATACTATTATTTTTTATATTATGTAATCTAATAGGTACAAAATTAGTCATGTATCTTAATTAACTTATCCAGCTCGGGTTATTCAAAATTAAAATAGCAGGACTTGATTTTTTGTTATTTATTTGCAGTTTTTTTGATAATATAAAATATGTCACGTGACAGTACACTAGTGAGCATTAGTAGGTTAAGTATTTATTTATTTTTTAATTTTTATTAAATTATTTCTTTTGTGAAAAAAGTTATTTATATTTAAAACACTAATCTTTCAGCGTTAGTTTTCTTTGATTATGTTTTTTTCCTATAACTTAAGAACAATAATAGTTGCCGCTCATTTAAAAAAAATGAAAATGATGACAAAAATATTTTAAAAATGCATCTCTTTCAAGGTTTGTTATTCACATTGTAACGTGACACAGCATTCAATTTGTCCTCCAGCGGTGACTAATTTCCAGCTACCTCCAGCTAACATTAATTATGTTATTTATGTATACAAATTTGCCCAATGATTTCCTTACTTTAAAAAATGATTACCTTTTTATTTTTCTATTTTTTAAATTATTACACTATTATTATCCCACAACAACAAGACAACCTTGAGTACGAAAGATTGCAAATAAAAAAAAAATTAAAATTACGTCACATGAACAAATCGTGGTAAATTTGTCATTTGTCAATTGCATTTGCAGTTGCAGCGGCAGGGAGGGAAATCCGACTTGTGTTCTTCATCGGCTGGAGGAGAATTTCTATGCATCTTCCGCCTTTCGTAGTTTCCTGATAAAACATCGAAGAGGAATCCAGCTCCGATTCCCACAGCCAAGTCAATGGTGTAGTGACCCCTGGTGGCCAGAAGCCTGACTGCCTGTAGTCCATTGAACACATCGAAGACCAAGGCGAGCCTTTGCCGTCTAGCACGTCTCATATCCAGGGATGCAATCACCGCCCCCGCCGCATGGCCGGAGAAGAAGAGAAAAAATGACACATTTCCGACCGGGAAATCTACTCCTGAGCCCAAGAAATCCTGAGCAACAGGTCTTGGATTTCGATTATCGAAACTCATTCCATATTAGAACGTTGTAATTGGGTAACTAATCGGTACCTGAGGGAGAGGAAGCTGGGTGGAGTAACCCAGTATTCCTCTACATGTGAACATGAACAGAGCAGCAATGGTTGGGCGAGCTCTTCCCTCCACCAACAAAGCCCATAGTATGTAGGCGGCTTGCATTCCCACAAACACCTGAAGTGCATCAAAGATTTGGGTTTTTTTTCTTGATTTCAGAAATCTCCAAGAAAGTGGTTACCGTGTTGAGAGCTGCAAGGAAGGAGTTGAGGGCGGGCATGGCTGCAAGCCATCCGTGAAGGCTCTCCGTCAGAAGGAAGCCGATGTCGAAAGGCGGGGAGGAGGAAGGCACCATCGGGAGCGTGTACTCGACGGCCATAAAGAACACAAGAGACATGGCAAACAGGCATGGAATGGGATGCTTGCCCAGGACGTTCTCCACCAAGAAGACGAATCCTCTGTGCCGCTGAAGGGCTCGAAGCTGCGAGCCAATCACCGCCTTCCTCAATTGGCTGATGGTGGGGATCGTTATCTGCTGCATTCTGAGCACGGGAAGACAGACGAATGGTCTGTGATGTTCTGCTTTACAAGAATACGGGGATGGGGTGAGAGGATTCGTGTTATATTGGTAAACAAAGGTTGGTGGGTTTTGATTATTTTTTAGGAGGAAGTTACAGCTTAATGACACTTGACGGGGCTTAGACTATTGAATTTTTTTTTAAGGATAATATATTTTTTTTCAAGAGTATTGTCAAATTATTAGATGATATTTAAAATAGTTACAAAAGAAAGTATTTGGATGGTTATTATTGTTTTTTTTATGTACATAATATTTAAAATATGTTTACATTACATAAGTTATATCAAATATTTTATATTATTTGTAGGACATTTTAATAATTAAATATTACAAAATAATTACTTTAATTATCATTCATCTATGAAAAAAAAAAAAACGTTAAGAAGAGAGACTTTTGCATAAACATTAATAATACTTATATAGCCTTAAAAATTTATCTAGCTACTATAATTAGCACACATGTAAAATAGCTTCAAAACATGCTTGAAAGGGTGGCAAGTGGATAACATAGAACTACAAAGAGGGCATTATTTCTTGCGATTTTAGAATTCATGAGGATAATTGATGTAGCAAGATAAAAATTGAAAAAATGACAACAACAAAAAAATAGGGACAACCCACCAAAAATGTGAATAAAAAACCAAGGGGCAAAAAAAAAAAAAAAAAAAAAAAAAGCTTGAAAAGCATTGAAAACCAAAATTAAAGATCATAAAGTAATTTATTTGCACTTAATACTCAAAGTTAGTTTTATAGAGAATTGTTGGTAGTTGTCGTATAATTAAAATATATGTTATTATTAAAAATGACTAATATATCAATTTGTTTTTTCAAAATATGTTTTCTTTTAGGTCTATCTTAAAAGTAAAAATAAATAAATTTTTGTTATATGAATTTGACTCTTCTAAATCTTTTGAATCTCATCTACTTGAATTTAAATCTCCTAATCATGAATCATGTCTCTTGAAAAAAAAAACTAATTAAATTTACTTTGCTTTTGAAATATATTTACATCATCAATCATTTTTCTAATATTAAGTATCAATATTCAATAATTTATACATTTTTATAAAGGGTTTAATCCAATCTTCAATTTGGAGACTATAATTTGGGTAATTCACAGACATTAATAGACTTTAGGATTTGAAGAGACATATAATTGTTTGTCGGTTCATATTCAAGAAAAATTTAAGAATGATTTAGGCTAATATACTTGCTTATGTTGGATATTGTTGAAGCCAATATAGGATTGGATTCTTATTGTTGAACATCATAATGAACATATACATTCCTGTTCTTTGCTAAATTTGATAAGATTTTTCTTGGGCAAGACTTTAGGTAACATTGTGATCTATCTCTTTTTTTTCCATCACAATAACAAAAAGGATGGGTTTTCTTTTCCTCTAAGAGAGAAAAATTGATATAGAAAAAAGATATGTTGTACAAAACATAATTTGAGAACAACTGGTTTAGTTCACTGCATATGATAATATATTTTAATTTATTTGTAGTTCATCATGAATTTATATAAAATTCTCCTCAAATTCCATTCTTGATCTCTTTTATGATGCATTTTTTTAAAATTAATTCCATAATTTAGGATAACATCTCTTCATTGTCTTCGTGATTCTTATTCATTTCTTCAATCTTTGTATTAAAAAAATAAACTTTATATATTAAGAAGAGTTTGATTAAGAATTTTAGTATAAAAAATATTTCTTATTCTTCTTTATGATTTTTATTGAACCCTTGTATTTGAAAGGATTTTAGATGAAACAAAAGTTCAGAAGTGATTTCTTATGAAAAAGTTTTTATATAACTTGTTTGGGTTGTATTTAATAAAACTTGATGATCAAATCTCTTATGAGTGTTTGTTTATTTTTCTAACATTCTCTATTCTTTCACTTTTGCATCATTCAAGTCTTACTTGTATAACTTTTGTTTTTTATTAGAAAGTTTTCATGGTCTCATAGAGAAATGGAATTAATATGTATAACTTACAAGTTATTTATTTTAAGTCTTTTCTATAGAAGAGGATTGAAGTGTTATGAAACAAATTTTGCAATTTAAGAAAAGGTCTTGCATGATGGATTAAAAATGCAATGAAATAAATGAAAAGTATCTAATGAGAGATAACTGATAACTTGATATCATCACAATTACATTTAGTATTGATGAAATTATATTTGAAGTAATTGAATTTGCATGATCTATTAGAGGAATAAAATTTTAGTCATTATTTCATTAAAACATGTATGAAGTTGACTACATAAATTTTGTCATAGATGTAGGATTACATAAAGAGGAATTATACAACCACTAAAAACTATAATAATTGAACCAACCATTTGAGGTAATTTGAAGATTGTTTTATGAGAACTATGTGATCTCTAAACCTTGTAAGGAATTTTGAAACAAAGCAAGAATATTGTTATTGTAAGGAATAGTGTTTTTCTAAACAAAATTTTACAAATCAACAATGTTATGAAATAGGATTTACTTTAGGTTGCTAGATCTAAGTTGAACATCAAAGTTTTTAATTAGAGCACCTTGCTATAATATACAATTTTAGATAACAATCTAAAATTTAGATCTTCTAATTAGAGCACTCTAACACCAATTTCTAGATCCATAGGTTGATTACTTACAATATAAGAATTTTGATTAGCTTAAGTTAATGCATTTATAAGGATCAAATGCAACCAAAAGGAATGGATTTTAACATTGTTTTTAAACACCATGTTAATACACCCGTATTGAATCACCAACTAGTTTATGCTGTCAAAATACATAAGGCAAACTAAATAAGTTCTTACTAAAATAAGTAAAAAATGAAATAATTAAGTTCACACACAATTGATAATAAAAGAAAAACAACAATTAGGTCAAGTACTCCTAATGCCATCTCTCAAAATTTTTTAATTTTCTTATATTAGTTTTCATCTTGACTTAAAATTGTTCAGTCAAAAGTAAAATAAGTTAACTATCATTGCTTAATTGCAAAATCTTGTACATATATGTACAACAACTAATGTTTGGGTAATGTTGTATGCTAAGTTAATCTCATATATTAAACATATTAAATTGTCATAACTAATCAAATAAAATAGTAGATTTGAGATACCTAATCTTTGTAAACATTAACATATGAGTTGTTTTAGATCTTTTTATTTATCTTTTTCTTATTTTTCTTTTTTGTTGGCTTATGATAAGACTTTTCATATTGTATAAAAGAAATTGGCTCTATTCCAAATAATACAAACCTTAAATAATGATTCTTTTGATTCAGCTCTAAATAAGTCATTATGAAATAATAATCATTGTTTTGGACAAATAACATATTGGCTTCTTTGGATTTTTCTCTAAAACATGTATATTAGAAATTGAATCTATTCAAAATAGAAGTAACCATAAATGATAATTACTATTTTTTAAAGCATAGGTAAAAAAATGACTTTCAGATAATTAGGTTAATTAAAGCATCCATCTACAGGAGAAATATTATAAAACAAAGAATTCACAAATTTTTTCAAGTGTTTTAGCTCTTACCCCATCAAGTTTATGTCTACCTCATTCTAGTAAACTTGAGCCTAGCATTATTTCTTTCACTTTTTTTTGTCAAAGTTGGTAGAGAAACCATTACAATTATGTTTTTTTTCTTACAATTTAAACACAAACCCTTGAGATTTTTCCCTAGGCTTAAACCCACCCCTAATTTGATTTTCTATAAGCTATAAACCTAACTTATATTTTGTCTTTTATAAGCTCAAACTCAATGTTGATTTGAGACTTTTTTGGCCTTACTAATTTTTTATAATCTCAAATGTAACTTAAGTTTTTCAAATGCCAAACCTTATATTTGCATTTTCATGTGTGCAAATATAACCCTCTTATTGAGTCTTTTTTGTGCTTAAACACAACCCATACAAAGCCTCACATTAGATAATTCCCAAATAAAACTTTCACTCTTGGAGAAATAGAACAATTAAAAATATCATATGAAATTAAACCAAGTACCTTAGATTGAACATGAGCTTGTGTGTGTAGTATTACATCCCTACTTGGCATTTCTCCGGTTTAAAACCACATCATCCGTTTCATTTCTTTTTTCCTTTGGATTTTGAATTTTTTTAAATAAAACTATGATATTCTCATTCCAAACTATTTATGCTCAATGCTAAAACAATTGAAATCCCATCATATTTTGTAAGCCATTTAAAAGCTTTAGAAGTAGCAAGCATAAAGCCTTTTCTTTGAAAATCTATAAAAGAAAACTTAAAATATTTTCACATTTTTTTTAATATAATGTTAATACAACCATATTGAATCACCAAATAGTCTATGTTATTGTAATGCATAAGGCCAACTAAATAAGTACTCACTAAAAATATTGAAAAATGAGGTAACTTAACATCCACACAACTGATAATAAAAGAAAAATAACTTCCAAGGTAAGTACTCCTGATACTGTCTCTCATTATTTCCTAGTATGTTTGTGTTGGTTTTCATCTTGAATTGAAAGTGTTAAGTCAAAAGCAAAATAAGCTAACCATCATTGGCTTTATGATAAAAGTTTTACATGTATATATAAAAAAGCAATGTTTGGGTCATGTTGTTTGCTGATTAATCTTATATAATAAACACACCATAATATGTGATAACTAATAAAATAAAATGCCAGATTCAAGATATCTAATCTTTATAAACATGAATATATGAGTTTTCTTGGATCATTTTATTTATCTTTTTCTTATTTCATTTTTAGCTGATTTATGGTAAGTCTTTTCATATTGTATAAAAAAATTAGGTCTATTCCAAATAAGAGTAATCCTAAATGATGATTCTTTTGACTCACATCTAAATAAGTCATTATGAAATGATAATCTCCAAACATGTTATCATGAAATGATCATCATTACTTTGGATAATTAATATTTATATACTTCTTAAAATCTCATTAAAAATATTTTGACTATTGATAAAATTGATTGAAGGAATTGAGATTTTGACTATTGATAAAATTGATTAAAAAATATTTTTGAATATTAGTCATAAAATATATATTTATCAAGTTTTTTAGATTTAAAAAAATAAATATACCAATAGATTAAGCACAATGAGACGAGTTTATCGACATTTGTTTCAACGTAATCATAGTTTATTTAGATTTAATACAAATTTATTAAAAAGAAGTATTAATAATATATAATTTACTAATATTAAAACTAATATAATAAGAGGAAAAAACCATAATATGCTTTCCTCTTTGTTCCGATGTCGCTTCGTTTCTCCCTCAAGCATGAGACTGATTAATTACGCTACATTTTTCGTCGCCTCATCGTCATGTTAATTAAAGGAGCTCTAAGGGATGTGGTTCGGGGAATCAAAAGGAAACCCTAATTTCATCCAATTTTTCACTTCGTTGTCTTGCCCCTTCACCGATACATGTGTAGTCAACCCCCTAGATTTCGATCTTGATCACCTCATCGTGAGGCAACTATGCAAAGTTATTATTGTCAAGATTGGGGACTCACAAGGTACTTTTATTGCTTCATCCCTCTTTATTCAACATGAAGAATACAGTTTTTATTAGGTCACTGGAAGAGGGAAAATGCAATGATATAGTTCAATTTTTGGCTAATTTCATCCAAAATGCTTCAAGAAGAATTGAAAAGAATTTATTGTTAGTAGTTTACATCCAAATTGAGACAAAAATATTGATTTGCATAAATATGAGCCATACTAATAGTGATTGACTATTGTGCTTGTAATTGTTTATATAAGAAAAGAAGAATCTGTGAGCTATTATATATTTTTTTCTTTGATACACATAAAGAGGAACTAAGTGAAGTTTAAATGTTTTTAAGTAATATTAGAAAAGCTTCACTATAAAAGAAGGAAGTTTGAAAGTTTTTCTACAAAATAATGCAAAACACTTAGTGGATTCACTTAATTGAATATAAAATAAAGTTTAAATAGGTAACATTGAACTCATAGATTTAAGAATATTTTTTTAACTTGTATTAAGCAAAATATAGAATTATAACTATTTTTAATTAGGTACTTAATTATTTATTTATAGGAAACTAAAGAGAAAAAGTTAATGCAAGAATTTTTTTAGGGAGAGTAGGTCAATAAATTTTAAATAATTATAATATAAGAATGATATTTTATTATTATTATTCTGTATTTAATATTATGATACATTATTTTTTTTCATTTGTACTATATTCTACTTCATTATTATATATTATAGATAGAAAATAAAAATAAAGATATTAAATAATTGATTAATTTAATAATATTAGTAATTTGAAATATGAAAAAATGAGTAGAAAAGATAATAGAGGAAGTAGATGAAAAATAAAACTAAAAGAATAAATCAAAAAAATTCTTGTGACTTAAGACAATGTGAGTACCAAATATAATTTAAGTTATATAAGTTTTATTGTGATGATTGTTTTAGTGATGGTATTGATGTATCATAGATATATTGTAACTTGCATGAGCAAAAATGAGAATGATTTAGTAATTAGAGATAAGATCTAGTATAATATAGATATGATATATGATGTGCTACTTCTTATATGATCTAACAATTAGAGATGAGATCAACTATTATTTGGATATGATATATCATGCACAACTTGTGTGATCTAACATCCTAGAGATGAGATCACTTATAAGGCAGGCATGATGTGATATAGCTACAGGTTGAGTCTATATGCTTTAATATGATGTCAAATGATATGATATAAGATTTTTATATTATAAACTTGATGTAGATATTATAAAGAGGAGATGAGATCACATAATAATAGAATAATGATTATTTGATAAATATCTAAGCCCTGGTGATAAGTATAAATACTATAAAATAGATAAAAAATAATATTAAGATGAAAAGTCAAGAAAATTTAGAATCGAAATAGTTTAAAAACATATAGAAAGATTAGATTTCATATGGATAAAATAAATTATAGTGTATAAAGAGATGTGTATGCATGAACAGATTGTAAAAAAATTGTGCATTTTTATATGTTAATTATTTTGTATATTTCTATAGTTTGGTCACATGCTCTTACATAATTATATATTTTTATATATATCTTGATATCATGCTTCTGCTTATTCATTATATATATTCTTAGATGAAGATCATAAATACTTATTTAATATTATTTATTGATTGTTTTATAATTTATTTTATTATTATATTTTTATCTCATCTTATTATTTATATACAAATTTATATATTAGGCTTTCAAGCTCGTCTGTACTTACATTATTGGTCAAAATCTTAAAATACCAAGAGATAAAAAATTTTGGTTACACTTAAGTTTGATATATATTTTTAAAGGATATATGAATTATTGTATTTGAGATTATAAATTAATGTAAGTATTTATATCTATATCTTTGATAAGTATGGCTACATTTAGAAGTTCCAACTAATACTTCATGAATCGATGATAAAATTGTGGATTTTGATTTTTCAAAAAACACTGGTAATTGTGATATTTTTGGAGATTAAATATTTGGTTATATGAGTGCATTATAAATTTGATTTTGTTAAGATTATAATTATAGATTTGTAATCATTATAGATGTTATTTATCTCTTATAAGTATTATTATTAATTATTGACTTATATAAAGAAAATTTAAACAATTTTAGAGAAAATTCTATCTATTTATTTTTTGAATAAAAATTAGAGTAAACGTTATCATCATTCCACATATGATTAGTTTTTAATATCCTTTAAATATGTTTAAACTGTAATTATTTTAATAGTAAAATTATTAGAATTAGATGTCCCATTAAGTGTTACAATTACAATTGATACTTATTTATTATATATTTTAATTTATTTTTTATTAATTTGTTAAGTTTGTTCACATAAATAATTTATGGTAAATCCTTTGAAGATCAATTGATAATTTTTTAGATATTTTTGCTTTATATTCGATACAGTTCATCATTTTAGTCATTTTATAAGTCTGGTAGTACAAAATTTGATTGAAAATTATTTTCAAAAGCCTTAAAATTGAGTTTTAGGTTATTTTCGCTTTTGTTTGTCATTTGCCACCATTAGTAGCAATAGCCGCTGCAACACTAACTTGAACAACCCGCTTAACCAATGTCGACCCTTTGAACCCACTCATCTGCTCAACCCACGTCTACCCATCAAACTGGTAACTCGATCCATGAACTAACCTGGTCTGGCAACATGCATCGATCTGATGACCCACATTTACCAAAAAATTGCCCTCCATTTGCGCTGCACCAATCATGTCACCACCTGCTTCGTTGTCTACTACTACCGCTTGAAAGACATGACTAATTTGGAATTGCTTAAGTCAAAATATTTTGCATCTTTTTAATTCAATTTTTTAATTTTTTTGGAAAAAATTAAAAATATTTATTTAGTAATTTGTAAAAAATTTTAAAATTCTAAAATGTCATTTAGTATTTGAAAATATTGTTTTTTGTATTCCTAGGTTAAAAAAAATTACTATCAAATTCTTGAGGTATCTATAAATAAAGATGCTCAACATATAGAAGATGTTGAATATTTTTAAATAAGGTTAAGAATTGTTATCATTAAGTTTGTGTGATAAGAGTGTTTTGTTATAAAAATTTGATTATGTGAGTTTGGAGGTGTCTTGAAAAGGTGAGCAGAGGCTCAAAAGGAGATTTCTTGACTCATTATCTAACGTTCGCAAATATGTTAAATCATCAAGAAAGTTCTTCATCATTTATTAAGACTTTTGGGATCTTACCTATTGTTTCCAATTTTCTTGTTCATGCATGTGACCATGTGATTCTTTTTTTAACATTCTATGAACTCCACTTGTGTATGTACCTTGTCACTTCACTACTAATGTGAGTACTTGAATATGTATTGATAGAATCACTTTGTTTAATTTGAGATCCCTTATTTTAAAATCAGTGCAAGTTCTTGACTCAAAGAAAGTTCTTACATACTCGACAATCTTAGGATTATGATTCTAAACCTATAATATATTTAGGTAAGCTCTTGTATAGATATATTTGTAGAACCTAAGTTCTTCTTAATTGTCTATAAGGTGAAATATGTTTTAGCATTTCATCTTGCATCATTCCCTATCATTGTCACTAAGCCACATAGTATTACATCAATTATATGCATATAAGCATAAGCTTATTTAATTATATTCTCAATTTTAATGGTCACATAAAAATTTGAATCTTAAAGTTCATGATATTTTTTTCCAAAGCTATAATAATTGCTACAATACTTGTTCTTGCACTTTACCTATTTTTTGGATCTCTTTCTTAATTCTTTGTTTAGAGATTCGAATTGCTTCAATGGCATGTTCTCTCGCTCTAATCCTCTCTCTAGGTCGTTGAACAAACAAAATCTTGGAACAATCTTGCACATTTGAGATCTACTTCTCTCTTATACCCAAATAATGTCGACTCACCTTTTTGACACTCCATTTTGTCCCAACAACCACAACAATTTGATGACTCTTTACACCTCTAATAGACACTAAATGTAGATTTATGTTTTTGTAATAATTGGAGATTAAAGCCTTCATTTTCCTCCTAATGAGATTGTAAATGTTGTAGTCAGACATAACGATTCACTTTAGGATTTGCCAATGTAAAGTTCTCATAGATTTTGTCAAAATGTCTTTTTAGAATCATTTTATTTTTCTTTGAGTTAAGAGAGTTTATATAAATGCAAAGTAGTTGTTAAAATCTCCTTTAATCCTTTACTGAATATTAGTACAATGGCTTAATTTTAATATGAATGCTTGGACCAAATTTGGTGCTAATTGCTAAAGCCCATTTGTGCATTCCATTGAATTGAATGTGTGAAACACAAATTAATATTTATCTTATATAAATCTTTGTTTTAGGGAAATCTTCATTGCATATCATCCATTTGCCACATGTGTTGTCCATGTTATTAGATGGGCACACTCATGTTTCATATGTTAGTTTTGGTTTGATACACTATTAGTAAACTCTTCTTTCATTTATTGCATATTCAATGGCATGTGCTATGTGTGAGATTTCATTGAGGCTTACTCTCTAAGATGTATTTTACTTGTGACACTTTAGTTTCATTAATTTGTTGTATTACTCTTTCAAGTCACCTCATCTTAATATGAGTGAGTTTTGCCTTCAGAAATGTTACATTCTTATATGCCCATCTCTTTACCCTTAGCATGCTTAATCATGAGGTTTTTATGCAATCTTATGTAGGTTTTTTAAAAGGTATCTCAACATTTTAAGATTGTGGTATTATGTATATATACACGGTTTCTCCCCTTTGTTACTAATGTGAGATGATTAGTTTCTTTATCCCTAAAAGCCTTACCAAGAGCCACTCTTTACTGATTCCTTTCTCTCTCAGTAAATGATCTAGTGTTCACTTTTTACTCTCTTCAAATGTTACAATACATATTATTCTAAACAAACTTGTGGCATCTTAACCTGGCCTTTTCCTAAGCCTTGTGTCATGCAATGTAATTCTTTTACCTTATCCTTTGATTTTGAACAAAATTTTTGAAAAGGAAAAGCAAGCCATAGAAAACATTTTTAAAACTACTCAAAATTTGAAAACCATTTCAAGGCATGACAAAAGCAATTTAAGAACTTTCACAATTTGAATTCACATCAGAAATACTCTAAATAAAAATTATCAAATTATTTAAATCGACATTATTCTCACATCTTTTTTAAAATAAGTTTTAATCAGCATAATGGAACAAGGTTCTAATATATGTATATTAACTAAGATAAAATAAAATAGCCACACAACAATTACATCACTTGTAAAAGAAACACAATTTTTAAGTCAACTACTCATTATGCTAACACTCACTACTCTCTAGTGTCTCATGTTGGGACTCACTTTGACATAAAAATGTTAAGAGAAAAATAAGTTAAATCAACTATCATTAACTCAATGATAATACACACACACACACACACAGATATATATATATATATATATATATATATATATATATATATATATATATATATATATATAATAATAATAATAATAATAATAATAATAATAATAATAATAATACAACTTTATGTCACATTGCATGCCGGGTTAATTACAAACATATAACAAAATATAGCATATCAACGAGCAATGTAAAAGAAATATTTTCATAGTAAATTGGGCATGTCTCCCATAACATGTCATGTCGATTAAACAAACCTAATTAGTGACTCATTTGGCTTATTACCAAAATCATTATTCTGGAATGATAGTTGCTACTTTTGACGCTCATTCATTTTTTTTTCACATTTTGAATCTTCACTTCTTTAGCCAATTCTTGTTATTATCTTTTAATCTTTCCTTTACTCTTTTTATATCCTTGATTTTTTATTTTTCTTATTTGTAACCACTACAGTAAGTTGTATTATTACATATATATATATATATATATATATATATATATATATATATATATATATATATATATATATATTATAATTTAACATTTAAATTGATTACCATGTATATAATGTTATCAACAAAGTAATACTCAAGTCAAAACAAGTATTAACAACATAACAAGGAATTTTTTGGATGATAAAATTTAATTTTTGTGCATTGTAAAATAATTTTAATTATGCTTAGTATTTTAATCAAAATAAAATAAAATATTTAAAATTAAATTTAAAATATATCTATTGACGGTTTGTCGCACCACTTAAGCAATCTTAATGAGATATGACATTTGCTCTTTATCTTATTTAAGTTCTCTCATAAATATATATATGTTGATTAACTAAAATTTAAAAATTTATTTAATCAAATTTATTAGAAATAAATATGATTTATTATCATCAAACAAAATACTATAACTAGAAGTCAATACCATAATTTATAATATGCTCAACTTCATTTGAATTATGTGAAAAAATATAACCCAAGAACCAACTAAAAAAGGAAATAAATTGAAAATAAATAGTGAAAGAGTTAAAAGAAATTCATAAAATCTCTTAAAAATAGAAAACTTTGTTTAAAAAAATGTGATTTATCATCTTATTGTTTATCAGATTTGATTGATATGTTATTGTATGATATTAATCAAGTATGTGATATATCCAAAAAAATTATTGTTTTATATTTATGTTGAATTGTTTTTGTCATTGAGATAATAACAATTAGTTTAGCCTATTTTATAATAGTCTAAGGAATAATGAAAGGGATAGATTATGATTTATTTTATTTAGTAGCTTCTTTCTTTTTAATAGTAATGTACATTTTGCTATGAATGCTTATTATATATTTCGATTAGTGTGGAGATGTTTTAGTTTTTCATTGTGATGTATGACCATTGTATTTAAAAGAAATATAAAGTTTTAATTTGTTTCCATTGTGTTTTTAAAAATTGTAAAAGTTTTATATTTTCTTTCATTATGATTTTTAAATATTAGCATGCCAATGATTTTGAATTTATTTGTTTATCTAAAAAATATTTTTAAAACCAAAGGAAACGGAAGTTAAAGAAGTGACACGACTTCAACTCGAGAAAGATAAGTAAGGTCACCACTACCTAATAGTAATCAATGACAAAAACAATTTAAAAATAGAAATAAAGCTTATATAAAAAAAGATAAAAAATCATAAATATGTTATATATGACTTATTACAATCTAGTGAAATAGAATTATCATTAAACTAAAGAAAATATAAACTATTATTCACTTAATTTACCCAAAGTTATTATATGGATATAACATGTCTTACATCAAGAATCATAATGGACATGATTGAATTGTGAAGTAACAATAGAGAAAAAGAGTCCCTTATTAAAAGAAAATATGTAAATAAAATAAATAGAAATTGGGAAGATAAATCAAATTATGAGCTTTTGTTACATATACATTTAACAACATGTGCCTAATTTGCATATCTCCATTTTTTTATTAAAGATATGGTTATATTAGAATTCATTATTTATGATTTTTTCTATCAAACTCATTGTTGGCTCACAATTATAGCATTTATCTTTTGTAGGGTTTTCATGTGCACATCATGAAGGAAGTAGTCATCATGAATACTAGACATTGTAGTTATAAGAAAATTTGGTCGAATTAACAAATGTATGTGCACCCAATTTTTTCAAGTTTTTTTGAACTCTTGCTAGATTAATTAGGACATGACAATTCCACTTTAAATATAAAATAAGATTATGTGATGGGTTGCATGTGCTTAATTATAGAAGACAAGCTTTAATGTAGAGCAAAGCAAGGCCTAAAAAGTAGTAACAATCATCTCAAAGGATCAATTTGCTCGTCAACAATCATGAAGTCGACCCATGACATAATAGAATGATCAATGAAGCATAACCAATAATGATTATCAATTAAGCTTCAAATGTTGCACTATTTGATTACAACAGCTCAAGGGTTTTATCTACGATAATAAGAAAACTAAACCATCTAAATTAGCTAAACAATCAAAAATATTTCATGAACTAAAATAAGCATATCATAAAAATAGAATATTTTATTTGAAAGATAGAATATTTTGATAAAATAAAAATAAATTTTTAAGAGTGTGAGGACCTTTTAAAATTTTGCAAACAATATAAAATTTGGATGTCACAACATAACGACATTATCACATGTCCGGTGGCTTTTGTTATGTCATTAAAAAAATAATAAAATAATGTACAATGCGGAATGCATTGTTTAAGCGGTCTCAATCCTCAAACCTAATTTGTGCTTTTGGTTATTTTTGTTTTTATCAAGTTGGAAATAAATAAGGCTTTTTAATTTCAAAGTGGTGTTATTTATTAAAAAATTAAACTTTTTTTTTTATGATATATACAATTTCATTGATTCAAAAATTAAGTAAAAATAAAATACCAAAAATAATATTAGATTTACTAATAAACTTCACAACATATGAATCATCAATCTTTGATCATTAGTCCTCACCATCTTTCATGATCCTCAATTATCAATCGAGTACCATCATCAATGATCTATCCATTCTTGTCTGTCACTCATTGCCAATAATTGTTTTTATTGTTTGATTTGCTTGATTGATCGATGGACTTTATTGCATGTTGGTTATCCATCGACAACATCTGTCACACATAACCAATGCTTGCTAATGTTTAGTAAATGACATAATCGAAGTTATTTAACCCTTTTTTATAATATAAATGATAAAAATAAAAAATAGTTTTAATAATTTTATCATCCAAATTAAAAAAAAAAATCATGTGTTGTCGTTTGTGACAACGAAAGGCTACTGATTGATGATTTTGTCGCCTAAAGAAAAAAAATAGCACGCCGTTTATGCAAGATTTAGGCAAACATGAAATTGGAAATTTATTTATTACAATTTCCACCCTTTTATTTCTACAATAAATCAAGACTTGGTTAAGTACTGAAAATGTGCATTTGGAGCCACAAGATTTACTTTAATTGCATCCAAAGAAAAATTGGGAGTACATTCTAATTCCACTTTTAGAGTTGTGGCCACGTGAAAAATCAGGCATCAAATTTATGGGCCCACATAAATGACTACAAAATGAACTTTGTTAAATGCATTTGACAGTCGTCTCTTACTTTTATTATTACAAATTTTAATGGACGGCCATTTAATGATAATTTTTTCTAAGACTCATCATTTAGTCTTATAGAAGTCATTGTCTTACTAACTATTATATCAATTCATAACATCATAATTTATTAAATATAAAATATAATAAACAAAAATACTAAATTATGATTGGGCCTAAAAATATGTAAAAAAAAGTATTTAATATGTATTGCTGATGTAACTATTATCTAATGTTGTGTGGTTATTAAATGATATATATTTGTTAAAAGTAATTAAAAACATGAGATTGTCTATTCATATAATCATAAAATTGTAATGCATTTATTTAAATGATTAAGTTATTTTTTTATTTTCATCTATATAATTAGAATTAAATTAAATTATTTTGTAAAACATAAGAGTAAATTGATATAAAAATATTAACTTAGAAATGTTATAAACAAGATATGAAAATTGTATTATTCCTTTTTGTGATTTTACTCACATAAATTTCAGTTTATTTTAATTATGTGCTATTAATGAGATATATTATTAGAATATTATAATAACATGCAAGATAGAATATCATATAAGATGATATGTGATTAGGTGTATCTTGACTAAGCTTGAGATTAGACATATCAAAGATTAGGGTTTTGATATGACATGTTATCGAACATGCATAAAGAATATTTGATCTAGCATTATACGGTTCAATATTTGGGCATGCTTCAAAAAACTTTTAAGTTATGTAGACATGAAGGATCCAAATGAAATATGGCTTAATCAATAATCATATTAATGAAGAAAAAGAAAGTTTTATGCTAATTTGTGCATGGAATGATGTCTATTAATTGAAACATTTGTTATCATATTATTATTCAGATTGGTTTGCTTAGTTTGTAATTAGCTCATTCTTTATTTATCTATTTCTTTTCTAGGTTCACCTTAAAATTATTTAGAGAAAGTTGCTTGGTTACAATATGGTTATCATGTAAGCTAAGATAATATACTTTATTAGTTTTGGTTTGTAGTTTATATTTCTTTTTTATATCAATAATTTCATATGTTTTATGTTCTTATATGTACAAGAATGTTGTACATTCTTTTAGTTGCATAACCTAATGTCGTATCGCCCTAGCCTATTTAATATTTGAAATGTTGTCAGAACAAAACATTTTTAATTTTTTTGTACATTCCTTAAGTCAGTATAGTAAATTTTTAATGTATTATCTATTTGAGTCCACAACGATCCATTCCTTATAATATGACATGTATGAACTATGTATTAGAGTGAGAAAAGATAAGAATAATATGGATCACATAGCAAGATCGATATTATTATAGTCATATGGTTCTATGGTTCTTTTGAATAAAAACCTATAGTGAAATAGATCTATGGCATGACCTATTTAATATAAATAACACAATCATACCATCTGTCCTTGAATCGTATGATAAGAACAATTCCAAAAACATCGTGCTCCTTAAGACAACTTGGTTTTATAGTATGACCTTCCTAATTAAAACTATATTGTCAAGCCTAAAACAATTAAAAAATTCACATAAAATTACCAAACTATTCAATGTTAAAAAAAGATTAGAAAGCTATATGCATTAATAAATTAGATTTCAAGTCATTTCTCAAATAGTCTTCATGTATTTTCCTAAATAAACATTGGTTTTCTGGAAAAAATTAGAAAGTCTTGAAAAGATTTTATTGCTATTATAGTCAAGTGCAATTGCTTATCATCATTTTACTTACCAAAGTTAGTGTATAAATACCTTATAAAAATGTTTAGGAGATTCTCTTTTTGGATTTTACATTAAACAAAAAAAGCTTTTATTATCAATTAGCACCTAATTATGATCCTTTATTTGATGATAACAAATATTAAATATTTATAATGAATTTAGTTTAGTGAACTTTTATATTCTAAATAGCTCATACTTATATTCATAAGAAAATTTTAAAAAGAAGAACAAAAATAAAATTTCATGAAAATTATTTTGATTAGAGTAACAAACCTATAACAAATACTTGTTGACATATTTATAAATATTTTCATTTTATTTTTAGAATATTAAACTTGATTAAAATGATTCTTTTAAGAACATAAAAAGATTATTTAAATTTCATTTCTAGTAGCATTAATCATCATCTTTGATCAAATATCTCAAATCTATATTTCTTAATCATTTTATTAACATCCTAAAAATCTTTGATTTAGTAATAATTTAAATAAAAATAATTAAAATGAACATGATTCCAAGTCACCTAAACCTTCTTCTAATTACCGCTCATCGTTTGCTATTTGGTACAGCAATTAGGTTGGGCATCACTCCCAAACCAATTTGAAATTATTTATATTATTTTGAAATTATTTTGGGTTAGGTAATTACCCTTCAAACTTGTATTTAATATTAAGATTACTAGCAAACGTGAGTGATTAAATCCCAAATGTACCAAGGGGTAGCCAACCCCAAAGCAAGCTACTTTTAATGACCACAATTTCTTATAAAGAGAAACTAGAAATGCAAATACACAATGTAGGACTAAAACACAAGTTTTACTGCATAGCAAACTCCCAAATTGTGGGAGAGAGGTGAATAGTCCAATTGTGCATTTCATGATCGAACGATCACTGTCATATGTAATTTTTTAAAAGCGCTAATTCTATTAATTGTCCAATCAAGCAATTTCATAATCGCATGATCCAAATGTCTTACACTCGAAAAGTTAAATCATTTTGTCAGATTGCGATTTGATCTAAAGACCCAGATTAATTTAATATTTCTAAAAGATGTAGATTAAACTACATTTGTCCGATCACACAGTTTTCGTGACCGAATGATCATGGTTTAGTTTGATCTAGTGGCTCCAATGAAACAGCTCTTTTAGTTGTTGTTTCAAGCCATTGGGATATTTTATTACATACTAATTTTCAAATAAAAATAGCAAAAGTCGTGGAAGAGTAAAGACACAATGGGTGTTTGTTAAGTATTTTTAGCTATTAAAAATGTTTATAAATAAGAAGAAATTTGCGTAGACTGAGTTAATGAAACTTTTAAAAAATTTCAAAGAAAATTTCTCAAATCACGACTTCAAAGCAATTTGTAGCCAATGCTCATCGTTGCCTCCTTACGCTACACCGTTCCTCAACAAACTCCAAAATTCCTTATTCTTCTTCAAATTAGTTAAGCTCTCATTTTCTAGCTGATTAAATTAAAATAATTATTCATTATTGAGTAGTTTGACAAGCACAGCAATTTGTTTGTATGGATTTGTTTCGTCATTTCTTTCATCTTCTTTTCAATTTTA
The DNA here is from genome assembly GCA_023846275.1 of Vanilla planifolia. Classification (NCBI taxonomy): domain Eukaryota; kingdom Viridiplantae; phylum Streptophyta; class Magnoliopsida; order Asparagales; family Orchidaceae; genus Vanilla; species Vanilla planifolia. Next base: position 26,119,741 of record CM043876.1, on the reverse strand, counting down.
TTTTATTGTAAGATTATAGTAGCATGTTTTTTTTTTTATTTTTATTGTTATCAAGGTTTAGCTTATCCATCATTTGATGAAAGACTTATATATATTTTTTATATCTGGTTGTTTTATCAATGATGGACGTAGACTTGATTTTAAGCCAAACAACCAAAAATTAGCTCATATGGACGTTTAAAATTTTTTATCTTTTTATTTCATAATTTTTCTAAATTTTATTATTAAAATAAAAATTAATTCATTTTTAAGAAATTAATTTTTAATAATTCTATCACTTCAACCACCTCTCACTAAACCATTTTTCAGCTTTGATTCCCTATATAGTCGATTATCAACTTATTATGATCTCTTCTCTAATAATCCTTCTAAAATTTCCTTTCAAACATATGCCCCATATTAGTTTCTTAATTTAACTCTTAATAGCTACATTATTAATATGGTTGCCTTATGATCCTAAGAAACCTAATAGGGATACCATGCACAAGATTAAGAGATTCATAATAATTAAAAAGAACTAAAGGTGATTAAATTATAATAAATATTAGCGGTTATAAGAATTTTCAAAAGTTTTTGTTTGACAGTTTGATCATGAAGTCTTTTTGTAAAACAAAATATCATTTGCAAAACATCTTAGATTAAAGTCTACAAAATATTACTAGTGATCATTATTCCATATATCTATAAAATATGATGGAAGTAATGTTCATGTACATATTCAACTCACTTAATTTAGCTTGATATTCACTTTCTTGTGATATCATTACATAATATCCTATGTACATGCAATGTGAAAGTCTATTTTAATTAATTATAATAGACGTAGTTTTAATTGTAATTTCTTATTGGATGTGGGTTATGGAGATTCAAAACTTAAAAAATTATTATAAATATAAAACATCAAAATGCATACCAAGATAAATGTACTTGGAGCTAGGATTTTACCATTGCGATGTTCTCAAGCAGAGGAATCATAGGCATGTTTTTGCTAGTTTTTTAAAGGTAATTTAATTTGCTAAAACATTTTAAAGTAGGAAAAGAGAAGTATCAAGAAAAAATAGCTATTGCAAGTAAGCCTATTCTTGGGGAGTTTCATAACAAGAGTTTTACTTTAGGGAAGAGAAAGAGCTTGAGAGAAGCTTGACTTGTTCTTAAAGCAGAAATTTAATTTAATGGACAAGTACATGATGTATGTGGTACTATTGGGGATGTTTTTTATATATAGTGAACCAAATATCCAATCCCTATTTTTTGAATGCATCTCGTGTACTATATGATCAGGTCGACTATATTGTACAATCGACTCAATCAGGTAAGGGAATGAGGCAAAGAACTAGTATGATGATGCAAGGACTTGAACCAACTAAACTCCTAAGATGATTAGATAGCTTTATAATATTATTAGAATGTATTATCCGCTTCAAGAAGCATATAAGTTGTAATCAACCGATCTAATTAGTTACTTAATAATGATTGTATAATATAATTTTGGAAATTTGACTTATGATCTAAAACCTTGAATAGTGAATCCCAACTAAGTTCAAAGGTTTTTGGGGACTATTTGTGATAGCTCATACAAGTAATTTTGATATAAGAAATTAGTAGTTTTGTGGGAAATTAAAAAATGAAGAGTGTGAAATAAGATGCATAAACTTTTTAAAAGATTGCAATAGAATATAAAATATTATTGATAGAATATAATGAAAATTGTCAAAAATTGATAGGAAGAGATAAATGAAAAGATAAAATAATTCAGAAGATATCTCAGAGTCATCATATAGGTAAATTAGGTAATTGTGATGTAAGTTGATTTGTTTAATTTTTTAAAAATACTATTATGAAATGTTATATAGTTTGAGCAAATTACATATCATAAAATCATTTACATAAGTTCTAATTTTGTAAAACACTTTATTATTATTGAATTTTAATGTGTGTGTGTGGTGTTATAAAAGTCAAAACATACGTTAAAAAAGAAAATTAATAATTGAAATAAAAAGAAATAGAAAAAAGAAATATTACTTAAGACTAATAATATAAAATATCATAAGAAAGAAAAAAATAAGAATAAAAACTATTTTCTCTGTAACCTTATATTATAGCTACTAATAAGAGAAAAAAAAATCAGACATATCATCATTGGTACTCAAAGATGAGGCCACCACATAACATATGCCCCATCATCATCAAGATAAGAAATTGGGCAATTTGGTAAGTGGCTTCATTGTATGCAAAACAATTGCCCATTTTTATCATAAGTACTTAAAGATGGGGGCATAACACGACAAATGCCTCATTATTGTGATTATAAGATGAGAGTGATGTGGGTAGTAGCTTTATGATAAATGATAAAAAGATATAATATCTCGAAAAGCATGACTAGTAATTATATAAGAAGATTTGGTCTAAAAAAAGAAAAAGATATGATATGACATGATATGATTATTATGTAATATTAATACTATATGAGGACTATGTGCATACATGAGTATTTTATATACAGATATTTTGTGATGATATAATATTTACATATGCTTTTACATATTTCCATGCACTGTTTAATTATTACTCTTTTCTGATTCATTGGCTACATATTTATTCCTTTATTTTTTTTATACATATAGTTAATAATATATCTATTAAGTATATCATGTTCATTCTCTCTTTATATTATAGGTCACCAAACAGATATTCACTGACCTGGGGGTTTTTAGAGAATAACTTAGGTTCCTAAATGTGAAAGATTGCATTATATTCTATAAGTTCTATGAGAGATAAGTTGTATTTGAGGACTTGTACTCTTGAGATGATTATTATATTAATTTTTTTATTTAATTTTTTTGTTTTTTTATGGCAATAATATTTAATCTCACTAAGAAATTTAGAAAATATTTGGATTCAAAATATCTTGCATTTCATTCCATTACTACAAGATGAGAATTCTTCTAAGGATTGTTTTGAAAATTTGTTTTTTATGAGTTAGTATAATTTTCCAATTAAGATAATAATTTTACAAATAAAAAAGTTTTATTTTACATATACCTTAGTTTTATGTCATATCAAAACAAATGTTTCGATATAGTCACTTATTATATGTTAAGGGTCAATGGATAATTTTTTGCATAAATTTTCCTGAGTCATAGATTTTAGACCTATGAAGATTGAGCGATACAATAGAAGGATGAGAAAATTTGGTGGGGACTTAGAGAATAACATATTAGAAATTAGATTGATGCACTGAGTCTCTAATGCTTATTGGACAGTCCAATGAAAGTGAATTGATGATCGTATAGAAACCTAGAAGCAATTAAAAAGTGCACTTCATGCATCATATGAACCAATGTGAAGGATGGTGTGATTTGATGGTGCCAATAGATAATTTGATTAAAGTGATCATATTTAAGCCTAGTTGGTCCAAGATAGCTCAAATAATTCATTGAATATATTAAAGCTTTTCAGTTGAATATAAGATGAAAATGTAATGATTGCCTTGAGTATAATTATAAAGAAAGAAGGAAAAAGAAAGAGAGATGAATGAAATTCTCAAATCTTCGATAATCAAGTAGGTGATTCACCTCTAATGTATTGTGAGAATACTTAATGCCTATTACTTATTATCTTATGATAATCTCTATGTTAATTTAAAGATTCATAAAAGATGTAATATAGTCTACATGGTGATGAGTAATGACAATGTGTATATATCATAAGTGATAATGAGTTTAGATAACATGTAATATAATCGAAGTAATGTTGAGACAAAGTAAAGTTTAATATAGTATGGGCATTGATGAGCTATAATAAGATATAATATAGCTTGGATAGTGATGAGCCAAAGCAAGACATAACATAACCTAGGTGGTAATGAGTCATGATAAGATATAATATAGATTGTGTGATGATGAACTAAGAAAAAAGAGAATACTAATAGGGATAAAGATGGTTTGAGAAGATTATGCAATGATTAGAAAGTTACATAAATATTAAATTGGTATATGCATATTTATCTTTTATATGAGATACATATATAGTATATGACTATTTAACTATTTTACATGTGTATAAACCTAACATATGACATAACTTTATCTGAAATAATATTACATGTGAAGTTGTATTAACTTTTTTCTTTTTAAGCCTTTTGGAGTGGCTCAACCTATGTTGACTAATATGTTACAAGTGTAGATAGTTTATATCATAGGACACATAGAGAGTAATGTAAAAAGTGAAGAAATGATGTTAATAAACATGTAAATTATTTTAATAAAACAATGTGCTGACATTTGTTTATGAACTATATGATGGAACAATATAGATTGACATGTTACATGATACACTTATTTTCATTGTTCATTAATTTACATTAATGAAAAAAGAAAGAATGTTTACTTTATTTGATTGTACACATATGCATAGTTTAAAAAAAGTTAATATGTGTGTGTGTGTGTGTGCGTGCGTGCGTGTGTGTGTGTGTGTGTGCATATGTGTGTGTGTGTGTGTAAATAGTAATGCTAAATTTATATGAAACTTTGGTACGACACGAAGTTAATTTTACACCTTTTATGCAGATGATCGTAAAGGATGATAAGTATGTAGTGTGAGCCCATCTTGGCTTACCAAATAAACAAAAATTAAAATAATATTGAAGTAATCATATTTTATTTATAATAGAAAGGTAAAGCTTCCAAGTTGAATAACAAAATTAAAGATATATAAATAATGCTCTAAACCTCTCAAGAATGTCAATTTCATTATTTTTAGTTTTCATATATAAATGTCCACCATATATCTTACTTCTATTTCTATCCATTGTGAACTCCATATGTCCACTTGAATCTCAACATGTCATGGTTCTATCATAACATAACATATATCACTAATCTTATGAGAAACTCCATAATAATTTTATCCATTAAACATTAAATTTAGGCACATGGATAACATCTTAATCTTATCATATCACATATCACATAACACAAATTTAGCTAAAAGGGCATGAGTAGATCAAGAAAAGTCTAATTTTCTTTTTGGCATTTACTTTGTATAGACTTCATTTATTACACTAATAATCATATCTCATCAATATTAATTCCAATAACACATAAGTCATATCTAATTAATTTTTGAACATATTACCAACAAAAATTACTTATATTCATAAAATGTTCGAAAGCATTGAGCTTAAATTTAATATTACATTGAGTTTGAACTTATATACATATAACAACAATACATGTAATATCATGTTAAACCTAAATTCACATACCTTGATCATATGCAAATAAATATTCCTTTTCTTGTTGTTTACTTTCAAATTTCTAATTTGTCATCAATCTTATTTTCTTTTAAAGCAAAAAAAATTTCTTAATTATTTCTCTTCAATTAAAATTTTCTTAAACAATTTGTTTGTTTAAAATTCATAATAAAAAAGACTATTTAATCATTGACCAAATTATCCAATTCTTTGATAAGACCTTCTAGTCAATGATAAGATCCTCCAAGAAGATAAAATAGTTATTTATTATTTACTATATTCAAAGTGTCACATACTCCTTATTAGTGGACAAATCAAATTGTCAAATTTTTAGTCATCTTTAACCTTTGACTAATCAACCAAATCAAACCATTTGACCCAAAGGATTGAATAGTTCATTTATGTTATAGAGAATTTAAAAAGCTCTTGAATAATAATTGAATTCTCTAAGATCACTCCAAGTTCAATATTGAGTAATATGTTTAAAAATTCACAAAATATTATAAACATAATGTACTAAAACAATCATTTCTTATATTAAAAAATGTAAAACTATTATTTCTTAAACTCCAAATCTATATGTTAACTTTTCCTTTTTTATTAATAAATTCTCTCTTTTTTATGTTCTATTTTACTTCAACCACAACTCTCTTCAACTATTAACCCTCTTTACCACATATGTGCAAACCTCCTCTTTCAATACCTTTTTTTTGTCGTTAAATTTATTTCTTGCTAAAAACTTTCTATAGGCTCCCTTTTAATTCCTTGATTCTTGTACTTTCTTCTATAGCGGTTGGTGACAATATATATATATATATATATATATATATATATATATATATATATATATATATTTGTCTTAAAAAATTATGAAAATTCAAAAAAAACTCATATTTTGAAAAAAAAAACTATGTTATTATATTTGTCTTCATAAATACTTTCCAAATATATCATTAAATTTTAAAATAATTAATGACATAATATGCCTTTTAATACTTTTAAATAATTTATACAATTCATATCAATCATAACCATCTATAATAATAAAATGATAAGTTTAGCCATGGAATTACATATATTTGATTTATAGATAGACAAGCTTTGGCCAACACTTTCTATATTAGAGGAAAATTGAGGTGATATTCAAAGTTTTAGTTTGAAGGCAAGTGTGCGACTTCAGTTGGAAGTATTGATACATAAAGTAATGAAATTTTATAGTTTAAATTTAGGGGAAGATGACAAGATGAGAAAACTCATAGAGAAGACAAACTTATAGAGAAGGCAAGTCTCTATATATAATTGGATGACAATATTGACTTAGTCTATGTGGCGAGAAATCAATGATGAGTTGGTGGAGTCTTGAGCAATGATGGTTAAGTGTGGGATGCTAATCCTTAGTAGTTTGCATGTCGTGACCAATTGTAGAGATGATTTAGTAACGATGACAATGATAGTCATAAAGAATTCACATTGAATACGAGATGATGACATGAGGAAGATGTGGTATTATCAATGCCAATTGTCATTAAAGAAGTGAAAGGTGATGGAGATGACAATAGAGCAACAATAACATAGTGGTTAAATTTGGTTTGCAACTCAATTGAAATGATAATTTTTATTACATCATAAAAGTGTATGAAGGACAACATACACTTTTGCTTGGAAAAAACCGCATATGCATGCTTACATGAAACCAGTTGGTAGAATTCGTGATGAATGACTCATAATCATGAGTTCAAATATTATTTTAAATGCCCATATTGTATTGGTCTTTTCATAAGTAATAACAAGTTTATCCCAAATCTCCTTTCTTATATTCAACATGAAAACTTTGAAATAATCATCTAGGTTAAGTGCATAATCAAAACTTGGTATTACTTTAACATTAAACTTAGCTAAAAAAATCTCATCATGAGATCATTAATTGAATAGTTTATCAACAAAAGTTTTAGCTGACCTTTTTATGTAAGACAATCATTCTTTATTTATATATCTTAAACTCAAAGGATTCAAACTATCTAGTCATCCAAATCTTCAAAAATGAAAAAGAAAATCATATTAAAGAGTGGTGGCATAATGCTAGATTGTCCCTCTTAAACTACTCTAGAAAGAAATTTGTGTGCATGTTCTAAAGGTTTAATTCTATAGATTTTAAAAAAATTAAGTAGTTTGCTCTATTTGTGATGTTTCTAAGACTATAATTATAAGACCAATTAATTCTTAAACAACCAAGTTTAAGATTTAATGTTAGATATAATAATATTATTTTCGTATTATTTTGAAAAATATAAAATTTTTCAAAGTTATGTTGAATGTCAAAATAAGTATAAATTTGAGAAGAGCTTATTAAAGGTACTTATAAATTTTTGGCTTATAATTTTTATGAATTAAGAAAATAAAAAGTTGTTGTTGGGACTTTTGAGCTTAACTTATTATGGACGAGAAAAAGACAGAGATGGAAAACCTTAAGGCAAAAGCTCACAAACATTTTATGTACAAAATTGAATTTAAAAGCATAAGGGAAACTTCTAGTGGTGTTTTTTTTAATGTTTAGAGGACCATTTAAGTCAATGGTGCTATTCCTTAAACTTGGGTCAAATTTTGTAGGAAAAGAGTGCATTTTTTGCTTAGAAGATAATATTTATGAAGTTAATGTATAGTATATTGGCATATGATATACCACATGTTAAGTTCAAGAGAAAGAAGTTTGGTCTTCAATAAAGGAAGGTATAATATTTTAATATTTTATTTATAATATTTTGAATTCCATAAGATAGACAATAATTTTTACAAGAAACTTCTACAACATGTAAATATTATTTAATAAGGCATGTGTCATTCAAGGACAAAATGTAATTAAGAATCATGACTTCCACCACTATGAAGAAAGGGTGCTCAACCCTAAAGTGAATGGTAAATTAAGGCAAAGAAGGAATGGTGTGGATGAAATAAATAAATGCCCATTTAGTTGAAACTTGTTTTCTTAACTCTAACATATGTTACACTATAAAAAATGTATTATTTGTTGTAATTAGCTCAACAATCTAAGAGATTCATTAAATGTTATGTCATGTAAAGGAAAGCCTTAATATACAATACGATCTACTAAACATATTATATGTGTAAATTCCTTAAAGTGATAGGTAAAAAAATTTTAATAAATTCAAATCATGTGATGTTAAAAATAAGAATATTAAAGAATAATTAATAATATTATGAGAGAGAAATTATGAAACAAAATTATGAGCAAAATATATTTTGAAATAATTTATAATTTTTTTAAATTTTATAAGGATGTTTCAAGTTTTTGGGTATCGTACAAAACAATATTGTATGATTGAGTGGTAATCCCCTATTTTGTGCAATATACAAGCTCAAGTTGTGCATATAAATAGGAAAATTTTTCTTAAGACTTTCATGTGCATATTGCACGAAATATGTTTTTGAAATTTTTTTCTTAAAACATTTTTTGAATGAGATGTAGATGCATTGAATGATGATTTTGTACTTATTTTTTAGAATGTGATGCCAATAATTTGAGCAATATAAGATTGATTTTAACAAATATTTACTCAAAATTTTCTCCAAAATTGATCTTGATTCTTTTCTTAATGAAGTATTCTCCTTCTTTGTAAGATTCAAGTGGCTTCCTTAACTTTAATTTCATGTTGTCTTGCAAACTTGGAATGTATTCACAATCATCATTGTTCTTGAGTTGTTTTGTTCGAAAGCACTTGAACTTTATTTTGACCTTTGCGTTGAGCTTAACTTATGCTTCACTTGTGCATTTTACGTAAATTATAAAAAGCTCCAATGTTCTTCTTAGATTACCTAGTTAATAATAATCTTTGTATACTTAATAATGATATCAGTAGTTCATTTAATTGATATTATTATCATCAAAATTTAATCTTGATTAAGCTCATACTATGATTCTAGAAAGAGTTTGTGTTATGGGCCTTCTCCATCCCTCTCATTTTATCTCATACTCTTAATAGCGTTTCTTCTCTTACAGGTTGGAATCCTAGTTTAAAAGTCGAAATTCGTCAAATGTTACTATTATAAAGAGATTCTCTTCTACAAAATTATAGTTTTTCTCATTAGAAGTATTTTACATTTTTTTTTGTCATATAATATTTTTTACTCCGCTCTTTCCACATCTTTTTTGTTTAACTTAGACACAAAATGTTTCTACACATAATTGTGGGATTTGTGATTGTGCACATTGATGTCACTTTTCAACATAAAGTGGATGATTTTGAAGAAATGTTTTCAAATGTTTTAAGTTCTTATTTAATCATTAAGTTTCGATGTAAATTTTCAAAGTTTTTCATTTTTAATTTTATAAATATTAAAATCTTAATAAATATATTTTTAAAATTTTTATCTTCGTTCACATATAATTTTATTTTAAAGATTATTTTTATTTTTTAAATATATAAATAATATACAAATAGAATTTTGAAGATAATTTTCTAGATCTTGTTGAAGAATTTATTCAAATTATCATAAAATGCAACACCCACTTTTTGTCAACATTTTTGTTATGGTGACCCCAAAAAATGGTTAATTAGTGCACTCAGAGGGACACGTCACAGCTCCCCTTCTTATCTTTTCGTTTTAAAAATAGAAGCGATACGTCACATAGCATTTCACTTATCGTCTTGACTCGGTCGTATTCTTATTTGTACAGCGAGCCATCACGTCACTCGTCCTCTTTGATGCTTCGAAAGCAGCAAAACAAAATCCAATCACGCAACCGAGAAAGCGTTGTATTGCAGTCGTGTGAACCAACCAACACGAGTGGCTCGGAAGTGGTAGGTTGAAATCAAACACCAACTAACTAATATTCACCGTTCTGATTTAATTTAATGCGTAGAAAAACAACAACAAATACGACACTCGTAGACATTAATTTAGTAGCGGAACATGTCCTGAGGAGCCATCATCATGGGCTGCAGGTTCGGGAGCAGGAGGTCGAGGAGGCCATCGGAAGCTCCTGCGCCCGTGTTGCGCAGGAAGAGGTACTGCCGCATCTCATTAAGGGAGTTCAGTCTGGAAGCGAGCTCCCATGCTCGAGTCCGGAGAACGGCGTTCTGGGCCTCCATGGCCAAGCAGTGATGCGTCCTGAGACTGAGATTGGTCCTCAGCTGGCCGTTCTCCCTGTTCAGCAGACTCGCCTCGGCGGTGAGCTCATCCAGATGCTGCTGCTTTCTCATCCTCGACCGCCGAGCGGACTCCCGGTTCGAGAGCATTCGCTTCCTCTTCTTCCGATCCATCTCGGCCTGGAGGTCCTCGTCCAACCCGGAATTCGTGAACGGGCTGGAGGATCCGGAGCAAGTTCCATTCGGTGAAGCCATCGATCAACGATTCTTTCTTTCTTTTCTTTCTTGTTTTTTTTACTCTTACTAAGTGCTTATTTTGAAAACAAGGGGTGGGTGTTTGGCGATCAAAGCTGGCTCTGAGAATACATAGAACCAGTAAAGGAAGACGACGGAGAAGGACTGCACGAGATGGGTGCTTCGCGGGAAAGTGGAATTTATCATAAACACAGAGAAGAGGGCCTCACTGAGGATAGGAGGCATCAATCAGGAACACCAATAACAAGTGATGAAGCATATGTGAATTAGAACTGGAAGAGGAGTTATGGGAAGCCTGGAGGGGAATAGGGGAATGGAGAACAGAGAGCAGACGAGCAGAGCTTCTGCCTTGAGAAGAGCAGAGGGTGGGCGGGGCAGGGGGAAGGGATTGGGGAACCTTAGCACCGAAGGAGAGGAGTGGGGAAAGGGGAATTGGGTATAGAGAAGGTGGTCCAATTTATAGAAAAAAAAATGGTGCAGGCTTGAAATAAATTGAATTTTAAATAAGAAAAAGTCGATTTTAGTGGGGCACTTTAGTACAAACGCTGGTAGCCAACTTTTACCTCTCCCCCTGGCGTCTTAACTTTTTCTGAGGTATTCTACACTTATTTCTCCGCCACAAGATTTCTAGAAATATCAAAGTGAGAGAATGTTTGCCGTCATTTATTTATTTATTTATTTTTTTGTTATGGAATATTTTAAAGGAAAAAGATTTGTTACAAGTTATATAAATTGTGAAATAAAGAATATGAAAAAGATTTTTGAATGAATAAATCGTTTGTTAAAAATATTCTCGTTGATTTTTGTGATTATATGAGACAAATTTTTTGGAGAAATACTTTGGAGTATTTTTTGTAAGATATAATTTTAAATCTTTTTTAAAATTAGAAAATACCTCGTTTAGTAAATGTTATCATTTTTATTTTGGTTTACACCTTTTTGCAATAAAGATATCAAAGTTATTATGCAAACTTTTTTATAGGTTTTCCATTTGAAATAACGTCTTCATCATGTTGTCATTATATATCTTATGTTTTGGATGCTACAACTAGTACAATGGATGAATAAAGAATTGTGATCCATTGAGGTTATGCTAACTCCAAATCGTTTCTTAGTTCAGATTGCAAATCACTAAAAATTGTCAGCCAACTATGTGGCGATGACTTTATTCTTGAATCTTGTACGCATTGTCCATCAAGCTATGACAGTCGGTCACTAGCAAAGTCATCACATTAATGTAAAGAAAAGGATGTTGAATGCAAGATTAGTGATTGGATTAAAATTGTAACAAGTTTATCATGTTAAAAGATGTAATTGAGTCACCTTTTTTTAGCAAGAGTTAATGCTTATGCTTTTTGAGTGTTTTGATTTAACACTATTTCACAGCATAAAAAAGTGAGCTCCATCTGAGCTAAGCTTTGATATGGATATATTCTTTTCTTTTTTGATAGTGAAATAAAACCAAGCTCATTAGCTTAATATTTTAGAATATAAAAAATTAATAAGATCTTCTTTATACATCCTCATGGCCCTTTTATGTGGTCACAAGAGAATGTACCAAAGATAAGATAATGTTGAGATTTCTCTTACTTTTGACATAACAAGTTAGGCTCACATGATGAGCTAGTAGTAAGTCTTGATAATTTCATCATTGTGCATGGTCTATGAGGGCTCTGAGGCATAAGAACAATTTAATAATGATTAATCTAAAGGTATGGATCATCCAAAGCATGCAAGCATGATGTACTTCTTTTGTTTGAAGTGGAGTTTAAAACTAAAATTCTCAATAGAAATGATGGAGCATTAGTGTAATGATGGGATAATCTTTTTATACCAAAAGCTTAATCAAGTTATTAGTCATGAATATTTGTACATTAAAGTTTTTAAGGATTAATTGATGCATCTTAATTTCAAAAATATATAATATGCAATTCTATGAATACATATCATGCAATTTTCAAACAAAATATTTCATTTGCTTTTTATTTAATAAAATTTTCAAAAACTCTTTACCAATGTTTGATTGGTACACATTTAATTATAAATTCATACGTAATGCTTTTGATATATTTTACTTGTCAAACTATAGGATGGTGCTATCAAATTTATTTGTAAATAATATAAAAATAATTATTTTGGCTCTTATTCATTATTGATATTTGAATATGCTATACAACAACATAAGCTAACATGAAAATACCATGCTTATAAAAATTTGGTAATTTTACAAATGTGGATATATCATGAAAAGACAATTAATTATTAGTTAACTAATTACTTCATTGATGGTGTTGAAAGACTCTAAGAATGGATTGGCTCATCCATGATGACTTCAATTATAGAGAAAAAAGTATTGTGCTATGAGTGTAAAAATATAAACTTTTGTTGCGAGGGATAATTTCAAGTTCAACTAACAAGAAAAAAGGTTTAGTGAAGATTATCAATAAGTAACAAGAAGATGTTATTCTATCAATAAATATTTCTCATGATGAGAAATATATGCTATTTAGTCAATCATCAAATCAATGATATGGAGCTACGAAAGATGAGTTTATATGTGTTGAATCTAGTGAAAACTATAAAAATATAAATTAATTTTCTAATATATCATTGATGCAAGATATGCTACATAAATAAAAAGTTTGAGTACATTTGGTAAATCATAGAAGACTTTTCTATATTTAATTAGTATTTTAGTTGATTATGGACTATAATAATTAAATTATATGACCATTAAGAGTTTTTAATTATATTTAGATATTTTTATAATTTTTTTATTATTTTATTAGTAAAGGTATTTTGTTTTGAGTCTAAATTTAGTTGTATGATCTATTTAAAATCATATCATTTAATTAAAAAAACATTTTTTACATGGTATTTTATTTCTCAAAAATTATAATTTTCCTATTAAATGCATGTCCAACTTGGATTATAATCTAAGATTTTTGAAGTTATTATCTAAATATCTCAAATCTTGATTTAGATACTCTACCATTTGATATTAAAGTTAGTTAAGATCTATTTTTAAGAGTTCCATCTACACAATCAATAGCTTCTTTTATATCAGAGCCTCCTTCACGATGTTCCAACTACACGGTATTCTACCATCAACTACTTTGCTTTTCTCAATTTTTGTGTTACCATCATCATTAGTCATTCAAGCTAACATCTATGTTATTGCCACTGCACCTTACTCTCTTGCTACAACCAACTGCATCTGTTTCTAGCTTCACATCGCCTCTTACACAAGTCGTGCACACTGTTCATGCACACACAACTATGCGACCCCATGCATCTACCACGACCTCTACATGTTATCCCTCAATTGTTGCTTTTTCAACTACATCTGTGCATAGCTACTCGTGTCAGCATTCGGCCTAGCTACACATAACAAGTATGAAAATACTACTTGTGAGCCACCGCATGCGCTTCTACTTTCAAAGTGTCAATAAGGGAAGAGGTTGACCCAGTGCCTATGTTGACCTAGTCGACTACCTAAACGAACCAAATTGCATAATTTTTAGATCGATCGCATGAATTACACTTGAGCACTCGAGCTATCTAGTTGCCTATTCTTTTGAACCACATTACAAATACGCTCCCTTCGTCGAACTAAACCGTAGGCCATCGAACTACATCTGCTTAACACATATGTAACTATGAGCCAAACTATGCAACATAATTGGAATAACCTAATAATTAACCAAACTCAAGGTTCAACTTATTTGATAATTAGTTTGGGAAAGCTTTTCAAAGAGTTTTATGAAGTATTTTGCAATAAAATTTGTACAAATCAACCAGCATCTCCACCATAATATTATTGCTAGTTCAGATAGAAGATGATTTTTAAAGGTTGGATAAGAAATATTTAAGATTTGATAATTAATAAATCTACAAAAGACTTAATTATAAATTTCTTAAAATTTATTTTTTCTTTCCATAAATTATCTCAAGTTAAAATTAATGTACTAGTTTACAATCTATAATGTATGATAATAAAACGTGTTATGTTTTACTCCACTTAAAAGTCTAGTCATAAACTTGAGCAAATCTATCTTGAGATTTATAAGTGATAATTAGGAAAGTATTTTACTTTAAGTTTTTTAGATAGTTTTGATGATTATATTAAATTTTTAAGAATAACTATCTGATAACTATATTAGTACCTCTCTACTATTATTTTTTATTTATTACTTATTAAAAAATTAAATATTTTTCTTTATCTAAAAATTATTTAATTCATTTAGTTATATCTATATCATTTTATTTGCAGTATTAAAAAACACATTGTTAATAAAATAAGTGAATTTAATGTTATTTCAAATGAAAAATGAGATTAGTTAAAAGCTTTAATGACTAAGTGTATAAAACTGAACAAAATATTATTATTTATATTATCAATTTCTATATACTATGATAAGAGATTATATGAAAAATTATACATATTGAAGCAATGTGATTTTATTATCATAAAATATTTTAATATGTTTAAAGATTTAATAGTAAAAAAAATTAACTTGATAGAAAGTAATGATTAACTAAAATATTTATTTTCATACTTAAGCAAGCGACTAAAAGAAGAGTTGAGTTGTGTTATCCTCAAATGCTTGAAGATGTTAGTGATATAACTCAATTTGTAAAGGGATCCTAAATTTTTGTATTTATGAATTTCAAGTATAAATCACTAGACTCATCTATATAAGCTCCTAAAAGAATTGTTAAGGCTGATTTATCTTCTTTATCTAGTACTTAAAAATCTAAAATTATTATAAGAAATAATATTTAGAATAAAATAATTTTCTTTTATAAATGTGACAAGATTTATGATAAGAGTTATTAGTATAAATATATCTTTAATTTTGAAGAAGAATAACAAGAGGAACTAGAATATAAAGAAATATAAGTTTTTTCTCTTACTAATAAAAAGAAAAAATAGATGATGAGAAGATTGATTTAAAAAAAATAAAACACATTATTGATAAGAATGAAGAGGTAGAAAAAAATAAGATATTAACTTAATTGAAAAAAAAATTAACCCATGACATGAATCTTAAAAATTTTGGAATTATTTTAGACAATTTTTTTCAAAATAATTTTATTGAATGTTTAATTTAATCAAATACTATATTAGGTCTAATAATTCTAAGTATATTATATCTGTAAAATAAATTAAGCCCACAAAATAATTTGATGAGAGTGATCAATTATTAAAGTGTATTTGTTTTGAGAGTTATATTTTTTTACAATTCAAAAATTTTGATATAAGAATATTTGAACTATGTAAGAAAATGCATATTATGGCATATGTTCTAAATTTATCATTATATATAATTCATAAAAGTGCCTTTAATATTGAGTTTTTTACCTTTTCAAAACTTAATACATGAAAAAGAATTACTAGTAAGCTCTATTAATAAAAAATCTAAAAAATAATTTTTGGAATATTTATTTAACTAAATATCTTGATTATTATCTTTTATTTTATATTATTTCAAAGAGATACAAGTACAAGAATATCAACAAAACTTGAATGAACCTAATTAAGAACTATAAAAGAAGGGATTGAGCCAACAAACGAGGCTTTTAGTATTATACTAAAGAATTGTAGATGATTGTGTGCACTTGTGTAGGAAACAAACAAAATTCAATGGCCAAGTTATTATGAAAGCAACCAAATCAAAGTTTTTGTAATTAAAGCTTATAAAGAGAGAAACAAAGTGTAAAAATAAAGAATTTAAATTAATGAATGTCATTGGACATCATATTCGCAAGAATTTAACATTATGTGTGGCTATAATATCAAATTTTGAGATAAGTGATTATAAATCTTGTGGAATATTTGTTTGATATTTGGTGTTTATAGTTTAAGAATTTTAAGAGCTAGCTTTGATGAATCTACAAAAGTACATTTTGATGATATTTGATGTAATGATTGGAATATAAATTTGTATGTTTTTTGTGATAAATCTATTTTATATTTTACATTAAATAGTTATTTATCATTCTTATAATCGTGATATATGTAGAATATTAAACATTCATAATTTGATTATCAATTTGCATGTGGGATTGGAATTGCATACAACTTTAGAAATGCTCAAAGTTGTGACAAAAATACGATGGTGATAAAAAGGAAAATTCTAAATATGGAAGAAAGGGGCCCTAATTCTCACTATAGAAATAAAATATGTTTCTCAAGGTCATGAGTTAGATTAATAAACTAACAAATAAGCATAACCCAATGAGGAAAGGTTTTGAAAGAGTATGAATTTATGTTAAGAGAATTGATTATCAAACTCTACCAAGTGAGAAATTTTCATACTAAACCTTTAAATAAAAAAGGTTCAAATGACCCAACAAGTGGCATGACTCCACTATATTATGACTTATATGACTCAACTATGTGATGACTTGGATTCATAAGTATGCAATTGTTTATTAATCCTATCATGATAGCTCCATTTTTAACATTAATAATTATAAGTATTAATTATGCACCACATAAGACTTCAATAGACAATTTAATGAAGGAGGATCTAGTGATAAGATATTATTATTTTTCTAAAAAATTATGTATTAGGCCTAAATGATAAGCATTAGACTGTTGCACAACTAATCTTATATGCGGCATGTTGTTTTACTTATTTTACTTGTGAAGGTAATTTGTATCTCTTAGAAAACTATATTGAGTTCTATAAATAATAAAGTAATTTTTTTGCTGCAAATTTTATGAAGTACATGTTTTCAATTATATGATTTTTAACTCAACTAGAACATAAAAATTTCCTTTAAAAAGGGTTTTATTACAAAGAAATAAAGATAATTCAAATAGAAAAGGGATTTTCAAAAAGCAAAGGATTTTTATTATATATCATGTTTTCTCAAATCTATAAGAATAACACATTTAAATTAATATGAATAAAGGAGTATTGTAGTACAATTCTTATTAATCAACTCATTATTAAAAAAATAGGGATCCCACAAAATAATTATGGCATTAGAAAAACCCTAAAAAGTCTTCTTTTTATTTTTCCAAAAAAATAAATACTCCTTTTTATTTTTTTAGTAGAAATAAACTAAAATTATATCAAATTTAATCAAAAAGCTTAAATAGTTTTCACAATAAAATAAAATAAATAAACCACTTATGCTTAAAATAAATTAGATAACCTAATGGCTTTCTCATATTAGTAAACCTACTATGCGACTATTAGTAAATAATAAAATACTAAACCCTAAGGCTATGTCCTTCGCTCCTTTAGTTTTCTTATATGGTCTTATGATTTGTATCATTATTATCTGTATGTAATGTTTAAGCCAAAGTAGCATATTAACATAGGTTTTATGAGAAAAAATCTACTTGCAAAACATACAAACATTATAAGACTAGGACAACTACATTATAGGGTTAATAAACATGCACTAACATGATAAACTAATATACAAAAATAAAGAAGTATAAATAGTCATTCCATATCTAGATAATTTGTGATTATTTACTTCTTTATTTTTTTATCTCTCTTGCTTATTTATGTATTTCCATAATTCATTAGATTTTATAAATTTCTTATAATTTAGGTTTTTATTATTTGAAATAAAACATAAATCTTTTAATCAAACTTAGTGAATCTTTTACAGCTCTAGTGATATTTTACCCATTAGGATCCACAAGTATTTAATTTTGAATAAGTTAAAATATTTTTATATCTCTACCCTTTAAGAACACCCTATAAATATAAAGTACATCATTAAGAGACTTTATATGATACTCTACCCAATATAAGATATATAAATACGCTAAAACGACACTTGCCATTTTTCTTTAAATAATTTAACCCAAATATTTTTTTTTTATTTTTCAATTTTATGTACCTTTTATTCATATTATACTATACAAATATAATTTTTTAAAATATATTTTATAATATTTGCATGAACCTCCTAACCAATTTTGAAGTTCATGTACTATATAATTTAGAATAAATTATTACAAATCAAGTTAAGTATTTCACATAAGTTATAGATATAGTATGCTAAATATAGAATGATCATCACATGTGATTTCACATACCAAAGCAATTATTTCACATAAGTTATAACCATGACATAAGGAGCATAACATGAATATAGCATTTGAATTTTGGAGAATAAAACCAATTTAACCAAACAATATGAATATCATATGTTTCTAGTGTGTGAAACAATGCTCATATGTAATGATATGATGATAATTCACTCATTATTTGAACTTTTATTTTTTCCTATAATAGACATCACTCAACATACATACATCAAATAGATGCATGAAACATACAAAGTATGCTTACTTTTATTTGATGTTATGATTGCATCTTAGAATTTTTCTTATCTTGAAAAATTCCTTGTTCAGCTCATTCCTCTCCATAGCTTGGCCACTTCAAAGGAATTTATCAAATCCCTCCTCCTTTGTTAAAATAGCTATTATCTCCTTACATTTTCTCTTTTTTTATACAATGACTTTCTGATTTTTCAATGACCAAACAATTTCTTCTTCAATTTTTTTGATTCTCTCTCTCTCTCTCTCTCTCTCTCTCTCTCTCTCTCTCTCTCTCTCTCTCTCTCTCTCTCTCTTGTCACTATGTAAAAAGTCTTGAAACCCATGTTCAATACCTATTGTGTGGCTTTTTTTTTTCAATGATTAAAATTAAATTTAAATTTCTATATTTTCAACTAAAATATAGTCATTTACTCTTATTTGTAATATCAAATTGTCGACATCAAGATGTCACTCAAAATTAATTGATTTCTTAATGTCATTTTTATAACAATCATAATTTTTAACAATGTTATTATATTAAATTAAGTATTTAATATCATTAAAAATTAAGAATTACTTTTATTTGATGTTATGATCACATCTTAGAATTTTTCTTATTTTGAAAAATTCCTTGTTCAGCTCATTCCTCTCCATAGCTTGGCCACTTCAAAGGAATTTCTCAAATCCCTTCTCTTTTGTTAAAATAGCTATTATCTCCTTACCTTTTCTCTACTTTATACAATGACTTTTTGAATTTTCAATGACCAAACAATTTCTTCTTCAATTTCTTTGATTCTCTCTCTCTCTCTCTCTCTCTCTCTCTCTCTCTCTCTCTCTCTCTCTCTCTCTCTCTCTCTCTCTCTCTCTCTCTCTCTCTCTTTTGACTACATAAAAAGTCTTTCTTTAAAATTTTATTTTAATCAAATATAGGTAAATTCAATATTTATTAATTTTTTAAAATTTAATTGAAGAGCTCTATTGATAGCTCAATTTCATAATTTTTAAGTGATTGTATTTTTAATAATTTTTCAAATATAAAGTACTTATAAAATCATTTTATTATTTTTCCTTAAAACATTTTTCACTTTTGATTCTTTGGTCGTCAAAAATTCTTTTTGTGCTTAAAATTTTTATTATGCTTATATTTATAAGCTTTACATCATCGTAAAATTTTGTAACTTTTTTATTTCATTTAATATTTTTACTAAGAGGACTTTGTTAAGTTGGTGATTAAATCCCTATAAATATGTGATTTCTATTTATTAACAAAAAATTCTAACTTTAACCAACTTTACATGATTAAAATTCAGATAATTTGTACATTTTATTTTTAAATTTTCTTCCTCCTTTAAATTGTCATATCTCTTTTGAATAGTATAAGAATTTTTTTGCAAAAATATAAAATGATTCTAAAAATTTCTAAAAAAAAAAAATAAAAAAAAAATAAAAAAAAATCAAAAATTTCATATATTTTAAGATTATTATAAAACTTAATTTTATTTATATTTCAATTATTATAAATTCTCTTTCTTTAAGATTATCAAACAAATATTTCAATTATTATAAATTCTCTTTCTTTAAGATTATCAAACAACTTCAAAATCATTATTTTTATTAATTGAAGTATCTAATAATTTAAAAATCTCAAAATATTTATTAAAATAATTCTCTTATTTTTGAGGTGTTACACAAATGTCATAAATATTTATTTATGTGAACTTTTTTATTATATACTTCTAGTCAGTAAAGTCAAAGTATGCTTGTCAAAAATTTTGTAATATAGTCTATTAATTTTGAGTCTAAAAAAATTACATAAAAAAAAAATACAACAAAGCATATGAACTCACATAAAACATTTGAAGACTTTATAATAGCAAAAACATTGTTCATTTAATAGATGGTAATTTTTTAAAGCATTTTGATCTGGTTGATTGATGTTTCCCAATTAACTCACAAATTAAAAAAATTAATTTTATGTACATAACTTTTCATTCTTTTAAATGTTTTGTAATTTCATGCACATGTTAACCAATTCTTCTTCATTGTCCTCTTGTTTGTCATAGTCTACCTCTTTCTATCGAAGCTCCATCTTTCTTGACAATAATGAAATAGTTGAGAAACAATAACTATCAACCTCTAAAAAATATAATATTATAAAATTTCAAATCATGTCCAACACACAAGTAATTGAATATCATTCATATAATAACCTTACAATATGTTAAATATCATATATATATCATCATTTATTTCATGTATGGAAGTCTAATTCTTATGTCATCATTGTTATAAGATAGGATAAAGACAATAGTTCATAAGAATACTATGCAATAAAAGACTTCTAGCATCACAATGTCTTCATTCACAAGGAATGATCAAAAACAGTTGGCAAATAATCTTTCTTAATTCAACTTTTAGAAAGCGATTTCTTGCTTACTTTGTTATAAATTAACTTGTTGATGTATTTACTCATGAAATTTACTCAGTTATTTTTCATGCAATAATCTCTATTATTTATTTATTTAGAAAAGCTAGAAATATATTTTGTTTAAATAAAGTTTGGTTGAAAAGAAAAATGATTTTTGGTCATTATATCTAAATAACTAGTTAGATAAATTCACTAAATTTTTAATTTTTTTCTTTTTAAATTTTAAAATGAGAATTAGTGTAATAATGTCCGGTAATTTATTATATTCTTCTTTATGTAAAATCTAAATAGAATAGAATAAAATAAAAAAGAAGCGGTGCACGTTGAATTTCTTTGAATAACCTCGAAAGCTGGCGGCTAATTATTCAACTATAAGCTTCCAAAAGCTTTAATAAGTGGGCCACTAAGGCTGCTAAGAGGAAACCGGATTAGGGTTTCGGATGATTTGGATGCTTTCGAAAAGATTATTAGGGTTTTGTTCGTGGAAGCCTAGCGAATTTGAAAATATTTTGTGATAAAAAAATATAAAAAATTTATGTAAATAAAAATAAAATTTTAATTAAAGAACTAGTTTTAAAATGAGAATTAGTGTAATAATGTCCGGTAATTTATTTTATATATAATAAAATAAATAGATGAAACAGGACAAATTAGAACCGCGAGAGTTAGTACAGGACTGAGGCCATGATGTATGATGTCTTGGAAGCACAGATCACGAAGAGAGCAGAAAGCTAAAACTACACATGGTGGTCACGTGCCAGACTTAATTTTTTTTTTTAGTGGGCAAAAAAATAAAGCTGACAATAAGATCATGGGATGTGACTGTTTGATAATATTTTTTTAGAAAAGTTTGTTTTAAGTATTATTGAAATAATACTAGTAATAAAATAAAAATACATTTTGGATATAACAATAATATTTAAATCTTATTGATATTTTTTATTGTTTAGTTGAATACCAATGGTATTACAAAACTTTTGAATTTAATGAATTAAATACAAGTTTTATTAAAAAATTTACAAAATAGCTAAGTAAATAAATGGATCATCACAAGCCAATAATAGCTAAGTAATGTGAAAGTAGAAAGCTCATATCGAGTTGTTGATCTCCTTCGATTGGATGTTTAGAAATGTTTTTATAACTAAGATAGTGAAGAACGTGTCCCTATTTGCACTAGAAGCAATGAAACCATTTAAGTAAATATGTTTTACGTGCTCATTTGCATGAGAAAATCTATAATCATCTCTAATGATTAAGCCTCTGGATGTTACCCTTAAGAGCTTCTCAAGTGTCTAATATAGTGTGTTGGGTTCTCAAGTGTTAAATTCTTGAAACCTATACTCAGTATTTATTATGTAACTTTTTTTATTCTATAACTAAAATTAAATTCATAAATTTCTTTATTTTTCAACTAAAAAAATAGTCATTTATTCTTTTTTATAATATCAAATGATAGATATCAAGATGCCACTCAAAATTAATTGATTTATTAATGTCATTTTTATGACAATCATAACTTTTAACAATATATTATATTATTATTTTTTTTTTCCTTTGAAGATCTCTTTTTTAAAGAAGTACAACATATATCTTAATCAACACAACTCAACATATTTGTTAAGATAATCTATAACTAAAAATAGACATTGATAAACTAAAAATCAACATTATCAATCGAAACTATTTGCATATCTTTTGCATTCCCTTTGATGAATACTTTATTTGGCAACTCATTCATTATGATGCCAACATATCATCTATAGATGATGTCAACAATACTTTAATTAGATTGCATCATCAATAGCTATTGGAAGACAATTCCACTCATCTTATCGTATCAACTTACATAATGATAATGAATTGGATTTGTTATTTTAATGTACTTACTTATAGAAGAAGGAAACTAAGAAGATTTTTAAGTTTATAAAAAGAAAGTAAAGCCACAATACAAGAGCACATACTGATTCTATGCTACTTCATTAATCAGAATACATGCAAGATAAGAACTCTACCTCTCCTTTCTTCACATGCACTCTTCTTCTCTAAATTTTTATACCATTTTTTTTTCTTCAAGAACTCTTTTTGCTTTTAAGAGTTTATGAAAGAGATGAAGATACAACTACAATATTTTTCAATATAACAAAACTTTATCGTTAACACTCACTTTATGGTTTTTGTTCTTATGTTGAAGCTTTTCACATATCTTTTTATCTCTTATTATTTATTTAATTTTATTGTCATTCTATCTTTTTTCATTTTTTTTAACTATTTATGCATTACTTTGAACTGTTCGTTAGTTTTTAATTTGATCAACCATTTTTTATATAAATATTTTATAAATATTTTAATTAAGACTCAATTTAATTCTTTTTTGTGCCAAAAATCAATCTTTCTGTAGTCTGCATTGCATTCTGTAGACAAGAAGCTTCTCGAAACTCAGTTATTTCTGCCCTAAAAAAAATAAAGAAAATAATATAATAATAAATAAAAAATAGTTTTCCTATATTTCTTTTAAGATATAACTCAAAGAAGCACAAGCGATATAAGCTAATACGAAGCATAACTTGCTTATCAGAAATATGTCACACTTTCAGAAAAATTATTTAAAAACATTTCATTATGTAAAGCTTAATTTTGTATTCTAAGACATATTTGTGCTTCGTATTATGTATTTTTGCTCTATGAGCCTTTTCTTGACCATAAAATGTATTTTAACTATTTTGCATTACATTTTGATAATTTAATTCTCTTGTATATTTTTTTTTCTAATTTTTGTTAATTTCACATATATTTTGATTTGATTATGTTGAAAACATTATGATAAACTGTATCTAACTTTAATTTTTCAAATCATTACTTATTTTTTCAAGATTGATATGGGAAATGCCTTGGCTTATAACTTGACCTTATTCAACTATAACATTATTATTTATGATTATCTCAAAGTTTACAAAGTTCATTTTGCTATATATTTGATAAAAGCAAAGACAACTTAAACATCAAAAACATTTAAAAATTATATTACTAAACTTGCTTTTCTTCTTTAATCATATCCTTACATATCTACAAAAGTTAAGATAATCTTAAATATTACCTCCCAAAAGTACTTAAAAACTCAGCGAAATCTTAAGATTCTTTAAAAGACATTTAAAACCTTAATAAAGAATAACTAAACACTATATAAACAATGTTTCATATAGTATCCTTTGCCTAAATTGTTTAGCATTTTATAAACTTCATTAAAACAATATAAAAAAACACATACTTTGATGGTAGACAAAATAGCATGAACTTTAATGTGTGTAACAAAACTTTGAAATTAGAAATATTAAAGATATGATACACAAGTGAAACTTAATAACAAATTGTTACTATCTATAATATAAAAGTAACATAACAGACTAACAAATCACAATTGATTGTAAATATACATCAAGTATTAATTGATAAATATTAGTTCATTCAAGCAAGCTAAAGCATTGATAATATATTTGAACTAATGACATTTCCATGGAAAAGCTAAGCTGTGTGACAGATAAAAGCTGTCACATGTTTTGCATTTGCCATTTGCGGAAGAAGAAGGGCTGGGAAGCGTTTAACGAAGAAAACTCTGGAGTTCCTTCGTTCCTTCGAGATTAAGTTTGCCATTTATTTTCTGTAACGCGATAACGAAATGAAAAGAGAGAATCTTGATGCGATTATAAAGTAACGGACGACCGCTTTTTTTTTCCTTTCGACGACGTTTGCGACCCCAAATGCAAAGAGAAAAGGGTTCTCGTTGCAGATCTGTTCGGCTATTTTTTTTTTTATTTTTTTTTTGAGTAATTTTTGTATTTTTTTCTTATGATAGATCAGACAGAACTTATACAAAGATACAATATTAGTGATTATTATCAATAATAATAATAAATTTTGACCAAAGATACAAGAAATAGTATTTTGACCAAAGCCAACAGTACTTTAGCCAACTCCTCGGCCGTGGCAAACCATCTTCGCCATTCACAACAAGAAGAGAGTCATCTTTGAAGCAAACACCAAAGAACTGCTAAACAAAATGATGAAGAATAGAAGCAGTAGATTTAGTTCATTCAAACTCTATATTGTCATCTTACATTTTAATCTTTCAGTAAAAAAATTTGTATGTATTCAATATAATAAGTTAAAATAAAGTTTGTGAATGATATTTCTTCACTAAATCAATTAATGTAATAAAATACAAGTTTTTGTCAATTTGTTATATTCAATATAATAACAAGAATAACATTTATGTTATTGTTATGTGTAATCAATAGGATAGCAATGTAAATTCTTTTTTTTTTTTTTTTTTTTTTTTTTTTTTTCCCTTAGTTATCTATTCTTTTGATATTGAATCATCTATTTTTTAGGTTTGAAGATAAAATTAATTTTGTAATCCATCGTTTAAGTTTTAAAATTTTATTTTTATGTTAACAAGTTTTTTTTCATAAAATCTTAGAATTTATTTTTAAATAAGTACATGAGTTCAAATAATGAATTTCAATGCATATTTAATAAAATTTATATTAGTTTTCATAAACTTTTCCTATTAATGCAAACAATTTTAATCATTTAAAACTATTTATCACTTTTTGGCACATGAAATTAATAAATTTAAATTACAAAAATTAATTTTATTAATAAACTTTTAATTTTTAGATAGATCTTTTTTGTTAATTTAGAAATCGAAAAACAAGTAAATCACATTATCTTTCTACAAAATGTTCAAATAATGGATTTAAATTTGTGCTTAATATAAGTTATATTTTCATTTTTTTATTATTGATATTTTCAATGATATTGATTTTTCCAAAAATCATTATCATTGATATCTGTTATTGATAAAAAAAAATGCACAAAATATGAGGCATTATTATTCTCCCAATATTACAAGGATTCTATTTTTTATTTATTAAAAAAAGCTTTCAGAAACTCTCTGGTAAAAAAAAATTGATGGGTAAATAATAGGAGAAATATTAAATGGTCTTCTTTATTTTAGTACCCAACGTTGGAGTGTTTTATAAATCAAATTATAAATAAAAATAGGTTAATTGGCAAAGTTATGTTAGAGAAAACTTTTAATTTTTTAAAATAATTAAAAAGGAGATTTAAATATTATGTGAATAAAAATGTATCTCAAAATATTGATGATAATTAAAAATAATAATAATTCAGCAAAGGCAATCTTAAAAATCTTATTTTGTAACCCAAATATATGCTTTTTTCCTCTAAAATAGCAAAAAAAGCAGAGTTGAATTATGGAATTTAAATTCATGTAATATATGTTATATTCTAAAAATTGTGTTGTCATGGTCGAGTGATGTACAAATGTATGTGCCAAAATTGTCGTCTTATTCATATTCAAGATTATTATTATTTGATAATTAGCAAATTTTTTCATATACAGAAGTTAAATTTATATTATCATCAAATGATTTTTGTTTATTAATTCTCTAAATTTCAATTGAATTTTTTAAACACTCATCTTTCCATCTAAAAAATGAAAAAAAAGAGTTTATGATAAAAATGTCAATACCACATAAAGATGACCAAATCGATTTCCTCGGCCCCCAAGAGATGGTGCAAAAATGTCTTGTCAACTTCCACTTCCTTCACTTCTAATGTAAAATTGCTTGAGCCCTCTACAATGCAACCAATGAATGAAAAGACAATATTCCTTTGTTACTCTATTAATGAGTGTCTGATCTAAGATCTCACACTCTTTTTAAACTTTTTCTCAAACATGACCCCATGATCCATTATGCCAACTATCAATGCCATTGTTGGACATGCCTAACCCAACAAGCATGACAAATCCCCTTACGCCTCCCCCCTCCCCTCCTAAAACCAACACATGCCCCCGATCCCAAGTATGATATGTTGCGGCATGTTTAGTTGGGCCCTATGATGTAAATGCACCACAACTATGACACACTTTAATATCAAATACCTTCTTGTTATGTTGCATAGGGGTAAGTGGAAGCAACAAAAACCTTATATAATAACAACAAAAAGTAAAGAAGATAGTTTGCTTCTTATTTAAGCCATCCTAAACACCATTTTAGGGCACATACAATTTAAACATAACAAAACTATCACAAAAGCATGGAACGTTATAATGTTTCAAGATAAACCAACTTCCTTGTCTAACATAACATCCATGATATTCATTATGTTGAATAAGCAAGCATTTTCTCCTGCACTACCTTAAATTTTAATCATGGGCTGTAGAAACAAGTACAGCATCAAATAGCCAATTCCCAAATGATTAAATCTCAAACAAGGAATCACAAGCCCTTTTTAGTGGATTATTCTACAATCACTCCTAATTGAGTTAAAATTTGCATACAAAAACATCTTTATATTATCCTTAGCAAGAATGTTTTTCAAAACAAAGAAGTAAAATCCCAATGATAATTGAAGAATATCTCAAATGAAAGAATCAACAAAATTTCACTATATAATATCTTCATCCTTAGCCATGCCAAGAGATTAAACTCATCAAAACCTGCACATTAGGGATAACTAAATCATCTTGAAACATTTGAACTTTCAAGAGAGTTACTTGAACATGTCAATAATCTCAAAATTTATCTTTAGATAGTGAACAAAAACAAGTATAATAACATACGTTTATTCATACATCAAACATATATGATTTTTGGGATATCCAAACAAAAATCCCAACATGATTTACTAAATTCTACTATCCATAGAATATCAAACACAACAAACTCATCTAATTCGACTCTTCATAATGAAGATTATCATTCCAGCAACCAAGGACCATGGCTCACCCTAAATTCTCGCTATAGAAGCTCCAAAGCTTTCTTAGCAAACATTTCTAATTTAAGAGGCTGAAGTTTACCTTGAGATGTCGTGATTGTGGATGTCTGTGACATAGGTTTCTCAGAATGAATGTAAAATCCATTTGAGGATCATTTCCACAATATCAATGCTATGTCCAAAACGATACAACCACTGTATCATTCTAACCATTGCTTGTATTGTTATCCACTCCCTTCTAAAATTTCAGTCTTTCACAACACAACCTCAATAGACCTTTTATCTATCATGTAACCTACGTAATGTGAACATGTTATGTCTATAATGAAAAGATTCTACAAATCTTAGATAAGTGAAAAAGTATTTTAAACATGTTATTTGACACAATAGAAAAAAGAGATGCCGATAAACACTTTTTCAAAGCAATTGTTACATAGAATAAATCCACAAGCAAATCTTTTCAGCAATATATCATAATACTGCTGTCATCTTACATCAACGAAGCAAACGTTTGAAAGAAACTTGGTCACCCTTCTTCCACCTTTGGCTTTTTTGTTGATTTTCTTTCTCTGATAAAGATGATGTGTTATCATTAAATATAGGAAGGAAAGGAACAACCTTTTAAGAAAGGCATGAAGGATAGATCATCAACAGTGACTCCATATCGCACACCAAATGCAATTGCTGGAGCCACAAACTGCAGGGAATAGTGCACATCATGTGCTCTTTAGCTTCATGAATAAAGCAATCACTGTTTCCTAACTCCCATGGCAGTGAAACATCGATTGTGATCTCATTGTGCTCTCTTGTCAACCTTTCCTTCTCCAAGTGTTAAACATTTAAGTGAGCAAGTTATGTCATTCTAGTTGGTTCAATTCGAATATTTATCTGTCAATTTGACTATAGGATTCTTTAATGATGTATTTGATCATCTGTGGTCAGTTTAATTTCATGATTTTTTTTCAATTTTTTTTAAAAATATGATTAAAATATTATATAATGATTTTCAATTCTATTTATTAATTGGATGGGTATAAAGTCGATCATGCTTATCAAATTAAAACTATTGTAGACCATTGATTTAACTTTATAAAAGTTACATTTTGCTTAAAGGTGTATCAAATCTAGTGTTAATCACATGATGTAATAGCACAAAGCATAGGAGTTATGAAACTGAAGAAAAAATTGTTATATTTAATTTATATAATTTGATAGGATTATACTTCAAATATATTTTATAAGAAAATATTAAAAATAGAAAAAAAATAGAAATATCAAATTTATATAATTTGACATGGATTAAGCTTGTATTTAGAGAAGAAGAGCTCATAAAAAGTTCATTATACCTAAGTATATTAATTTTATAATTATAAAAAATTCAAAAAGAAAAAAATTTTATCGAACTGAAGGAGACCTAAAGTATATTTTTTGGTGCAGTACAGAATAGTCGTCGTGAGAAAAAGTTTAAAACTCAATCTTGGGTCTAAAGAAAGGTTCAGTTGGCCCATTTAAACCTCACAATTACGAATAAAAAAAAATATATATATATATTATTATATTAAACGCTTTTTAATATAATATTAAATAACGTCGGAAAAAAAATTCGCTGATCCCCACTTGCATGAGATCATGAAAACAAGTCAGTTTTAGTACAGCTAATTAACTGGCAATACATCGCAAACGCCAAACCATATGAGCTGTTTTTTTTTATCGTCTTCTATTATTCGTCTTTTTTATTAATTCTTTATCCAGGCCGTTCAACTTTGGATTATTTGAATATATATATATATATAATAAATTGTTGGGATTGTTCCATTCATTGATTATAATATTTTTATTTAATAATACTCGACTTTTAATGTTTTCCGTTTTAGAATACTCGTTTATTTTTTTTTTTCTGGAATTTAAAATTAATCATATTATTATCTTTTGTGATGTAGTAATCCTATATGAGTTTAAGCCTGTTTTATTACTACATTTTTAGTTTTTTTTTTTTTCTGGAATTTAAAATTAATCATATTATTATCTTTTGTGATGTAGTAATCCATCTTCAAGTCGCATAGTAAATTTTTGAAGCATCCTAAATTATAATAACATATAATTTTATTATTATTTTAGTTATTTTGATTAAAAAAATTATTAAAAAATTTAGATTTTATTTTATTTTTGAAAAATTATATTTCTCAAATGAAAGACAACAAATTTTATTATCTTTTATTATAATCAATTGAGATAAAACTTACAAATAATTACACACATTTTATTACATCGAGATAAAGGTTAACCTAACAAGATGCTCAAAGGAGACATCAATAACAACTCAAAATAGTCGAATCACGACTAAAATAGGCTACAGGCACTTAAGAAAATAGAGATTACAGTAAGCTTACACTTTCTCCGTAAAAAAAGTGTTGCATTGTGACTAAATATAATGACAATGGTGTTTCAAATAAGGATTAACCAAAATGAAATGATTTCAAAATAAAAGATGTTGTAATAAACATAAGGAATGGTTATGCTAAGATGTATAAATATGTTTCTCCTCTTGAATCTTTGAATATTTTAGCTTTTTTTCTCCAAATACTCTCCAATTTATATTATTTCTTTGCTTAAGATTGTTTATGACACTTCTAATAACTAATAATGAAGTTTCCAAAAAAATTAAACTATTCATTACAATCTTGGTGTGCATTCTTACAAGTACGATTAGTAGATAATATTAGGGTAACAAATAGAGAGAATTGATTGCCTTGATAAAATGTTTATCTAATCTATTAATTTTGCTTACTTAAAATATATTATACAAGTATATCATGCTGTACGACTACCACTTATTATATGTTCTTAAGTTTTGTTCTCATGTTATATAGA
This sequence comes from Vanilla planifolia, assembly GCA_023846275.1. NCBI lineage: Eukaryota > Viridiplantae > Streptophyta > Magnoliopsida > Asparagales > Orchidaceae > Vanilla > Vanilla planifolia. The sequence goes on along the minus strand of CM043876.1, from coordinate 26,088,731 downwards.
CTTTTTTATAATAAAATTATAACAGTTATGTTACTCAACAATGTGTATAATGAATTTTTGTTATAAGTGATTTGCTCTCATGTTTTTTAGAACGATATAGAATCATAATAATATGAATATGTGAACCATTAAACTTTGTCATAAATGCTTAATATGAGTATAATATGTCTATCATATCTGTATGAAAGCACATTAGCCTTATATCTATTTCTTTAATAGTGAATCATATATATACAATACATGAGTTGTACCCATATAATCCTATTATGGCTTATTCGTGTATGTACGATATGTTGGAAAGCTTAGCACTTAGTATATAGGATGAAATTGTACATAGCCAATACCTTGTATTATTAAGTTTAATCTTAGCAAATTTAATCTAAGTGAACATCACAACTATTCAATGAAACATTATACATATAATATGTCTATAAAGTTTTAAATTACTTTAAGACATACGTCAAAATGCAAACTATACAAGTACAATAATAAGTATCATATTGTACAATCATATAATAATGAAAAACATTACTTCGACTTAGTTTGATTTATTAACTTTTATATCAGAGATGTTTAAATTTTCGTATTAATCATGATTATTTGAACTTATGAAAGGATGTTTTAACTAAGATGCAAGCACAAGTAGATGATCCTAAGTGCCACTTTTGAAAAGGAAAGGTTTAATGTTTTTTCAATTGATAATATAATAAATGAGAAAGATCTAAATAGTTTAGTTATACCAGTTGAAGCTAGTCTACACAACTCTAAATCAAGAGATTGATCCAAGCTTTAAGCAAATGTCACCAAGCTTCTTTCAACAATATTCATTGTAAGTTCTCAATCAAATCAAATAGTCATTATATAATATAAGTTTGATTTTATGATTATCAAACTCATGAGATTAACAAAACCTAATTTTGAATCAATAAGGGAAACCTATCCCAATGATGAACCAATCAACAAAAATCATCATAAGAGGAGGTAACATGTTCGTTTTGATGAGAGAAAGGGTGGGAAGAGAGAGGAAGGCATCAGTTGAGGAATTAAAGCATTGAGAAGATGAAAAGGCATTAAATGCTTATAAAATGGAGCTTAATGTAAGATAATGCAGGATTTTAAAAAAATTGGAAAATTCTTAAGTCTACAATCGAGCTAAATGAGAGAGAAAGTAAAGAGAAAATAGAAGACTAAAGAAAAGTGAGTGTTGTGGCCATTAAGGGGATTGAAATTATGATAGAAAGCATACAAAGGAAAGAATAACTAAAAGAAAAAGATTCATATTAATGGAAGCATGTAAATTGAGAAAAAATCAAATTAAGACTAGACCATTACAAAAAAAGCCTTTAGATAAGAAAGCTTTCTAGCCTATATGTATGTATTTGATATGATATTGCATGATACTTAAAAACCAATATGGGATGAGAATTTTTAATTCAAGAAATATTGAGATGCTTAAGATGATTTCATGTACTAGAAATTATATGTTATTCATGATTTCAACTTTATATTATATTGCCATTTGATTGGTTTAACTTTATTGTACAAGAACATATTACAAAATTGTCCTAGTAGTTATTAGATATAAAGTGAGAAATTTTGTTAAATTTTTTTCCTTATGTAAAATTGGGAAAAATAAAAGGAAAAAAGGTATACAAACAATGGATTGTTGAAAGTGACCATGAAGTAATTTAAAAAATATGTAAATTATGGTTGTCTGAAGTAGCTTACTCCCAATTTGAAATAACATATTTTAGAAATGGGGTTGCAATTTGGATAAAATGTTCCATGTTTTGAGTCAAAGAAACCATCATAGAGCATATTGCATTTTGGAATAAAATGTTCCAAATGTGAAAGTTAAAAAATATTAAGAATGTGAAAAGTCTTGTTTTAAAACTAACTCAATGAAAAAGATAATTTGTCAAAAAAAAAAAAAAAAAAAGTACCTATTTTCTTAAGAAGAGCAACTAAGATTATTTTTCATAAGAGAAATGACATTTATTTCATTTAATTACTGCTTATTTTTACATGTATTTAATATGTGCTCTTGACCTAACATGTAATATTATTCCAATTTATTTGACATATATATATATATATATATATATATATATATATATGTTATATCATTTTGTCACTAAGTCAATAATGATTCACTTAGCCTATTTCATGATGTAATATATTGAGAAATAATGAGACATAGCAAAGAACTCTAAGTGAACAATAAGAGAGTTAGTATCTTGTTTTAAGATTTGTAGTTTGCATCTTCTTTTAGTATGTTGTATAAGCTATTACAATAATTAAATTATTACTATTAATGAACTTGTATTAGTATGTTATTTTGTTGCGATAAAACTTTTTAATTTTTTTAAACGATAATATAGTGGCTTTATGCGGCTTGAAAAGTTGGTTTTGAAAAGATGAATAGCTTAGCTATTTTATGTGGATTAAAATGGATTTTAAAATTGTGAACACATTAGTGAATTTTATTAAGCATATTTCACTTAGGTTAGTGAAGTCATGTAGATGGTGTGCCTACATGATAGAAGCACTTGTAGGCATCATTGAGGGATTTTAGGCAATCAACTAAAAGGTATGTCAAACTATTTATTTATGCTTTTTCACTTGAATTTGTAGGCTATTAGTAATTTTTTCAATAGAATTGAGAACATTTGGGTCAAAAAAATTTTTAAAAACTTTGAGAGAGACTATAGTAGCACTTAAAGAGGATTTTTGACATTGTTGGTGTGTCGATGATAATAAAACCTATACAAAAATGTCGTCTTGTTTGATGAGTTCATAGATTTTTAAGTTATCATTGTCACTACAGCTTTTCTATTACACTCGTCTTTTATCTTGTTTTGTACTTCAAAATGGTGATGTTATTTGATTTCCTTGTTTATTGTTTTTATTTTAATATGTTCTATTTCGAATACTATGTTTAATTTCTAATTATATATTAAATTATTTTGTATTTTCTCAAAATTTTTCACCAAACTCTCAAAATTCAATTCGAACTTGCAAAAACACAATTTAAATTCCATTTATGCAATTGGTATTTTTCTTTAGTTTAGCAATTTTACTTTGCAACCTATATGAAATTTGATCTTATGAAAGTTTTAAAGATTTGCATAAACATAATCAACAAAAAAAATTTCCTACCTTATATGAAATTTATACATGTAAATTACAAATATTTTTAGTATGATAATTTTCTAAATTATGTGCATTCCTTGCATTGCATTGTGAGTCAAAAATAGTGTGATTTTGTTGTTTTATAATTAAAAAAAATAAAAATATTATTATATTTTGTATCTTCTAAAAAAGAGAAGTTTATCAATTTCACTTTGGTGAGATTTAAGACATTTTGAGCTTTTCAATATTTTGGTATGTGTCTTGGTAATCTATGGCTTGATTCATAGGCCTTACATTGCATTCGTTAGTATCAAATTTTTAAGTGATATATTAGGTCTATTAGGTATCACTATTGCTAATAGGATTGATTACTTATATTAAGGTAAATTGACAAAACAATAAAAAAAGGATACCCATTAACTCAAAAAATAATTAAAAACTTCGAATAATTTAGCTAATTGATCAAAACAAGATCTCTAAGTTAGAGTGGATGCCATGGCTATTAGAAGAGCCACTCCTCATAAGACCCCATTACACAAAGATCTGAAAAGGGAGGAAGAGTCCATAATAAGAGAGGTCATTCAAGGAGTAGGCTACTCGACCCTGCTATAGATAATAAGGCTTCTCTATCAGGGAATACGGATAGTAATGAACTTATGTTCATGGTGAGTAAGCATCAAGTGTCAAATTTTAAATATCCAACTTCTAAAGAATATTTCCCTTGATATAAGTGTCACTCAAAGTGTCATTGATTTCTACTCCAATAGCATGGCTATATCTATCTTCCATATTGTATTTTTATGATGCATTCTATTGATCAAATGTAACATGTAGACACTCTATTAAATGAAACATCATTTCTTCACTTGGCACTATCATTTTGTTGTCCTCCATCTTCTAACTTGACTCTTGCTTAAGAATTTTGTGGTTCATTTCATATGAACTTCCTTGGAGTCCTTTAGACCATTTTGATGTTTAAATTTGCTTCGTCCCTTGTTCTAACCATGAGATTGAGAGCTACTTGCTAATGCATCCATTCCCATTGCTTCATCATTTAGCAATTTACCCATAAATTGCCTCATGGTAAGAAGTCACCATATTTTTAGCAAAGGTTTTGTGACTCATGAACATGGTCAACCAAATGTTTAGATGAACCACATAAGTGGAACTTGATGTTTATCATTGATCATCATTTTCATACTCGTTAGTTGATATACCAAATTTTAAAATTCACTTAAAAATGCATTGTTATGGAGCTATTATTTACTTCAAATTAACAAGCTTCTTAATTAAAAAAAGACTTATTACATTTTTCCTTTCTTTCAAAAATTCTTCCAACTTTTTCAAAAGAGAATAAGTAAAAATTCTATTATACATGTGATTAGTTATAGTTTCATCCAACTGCTATCTTTTAGGTTTGATATCTTATTGATTCATGTTTAACTCAACTTCAAACATCTCTTTTGGTCTAAAATCATATCAACTAATAAAATCATAAAAAGATCCTTCTTAAACAAGGTATCTTCTATCTTATTAATTTAGTTTGACCAATTTGAGCTGAACAAATTAATCATTCTTGTAGCCACGTTAACCATATTAATCAATAATAATAATAACCTTGCTTTGAAATTACCTGTGAATGTAAGGGATTGTGGATGTTTTCTTTTCCAAAAAAAAATAATAGTAGACTAATATTAACACAGTGGTCAACCTTGAAAATAAAAAAATTTAAAAGACTATTATGACCCCATATAACTAACCATACAATTGATTATAATAAGTTAGATTTAAATATAAAACTACTAAACATATAAGAGTAAATAACCTTATGTAAAAGCGTGTTATTAAGACAAAAAATTAAAATATAATCATTTAAGTAATATAAATAAAGTATAATATCTGAGTAAATAAAAAATCATAATTATAAAATCTATATGTAACCATCCATATCATGATAAGTATAGAATTGAGTCTATATAAAACTAAAATATCAATAAGCTACATAAACCCAACTCCTTATCGAACACTGCCATTTTCAAATATCAGGAGTAAGGTCATTCTCCATAGAATCAAAACCCTGTCTCTCAGAGTAAATAAAAAAATCATAATTATAAAAACAATAAATAACCATCTATATTATGATAAGTACAAAATTGAGTTTATACAAAACTAAAATACCAATAAGCTACATAAACCAAACTCTTTATCCAACATTTACCTATTATCAACTCTCAGGACTAAGGTTTATCTTCTTTATAGAATCAAAATCTCATCTCTTAGTTTTGTAGATATATATCTTATAATATAAATACTAGTAAGATTCTAAAAAATTTAACAGGAAAATCCAAATAAGATAACAAATAAAAGAAATGCTAAACATGTAATAAAACATAAAACAATACCATGATAATAATATAATTCTATATCACAAAGGAATAACCATGTTATTAAAAAGCATGTGATAGTTAAAATAGTTTTTCTTTATTTTTTTATTTTAGATTTTTTTAAATATATTATTTCTTATAAGCTTAATTTTTTTTGAACAATTATCCTCTAGAGCCAAAATCAACACCATAAGATCTTGACCAGCATTCATCCAAATAAAAAGATATCATCACTCAAACTAATCACCTTACACAAAATATTAGTGGCATTATATATAAGGCATCTATAACCTATCATAAGAGGTCATGTCACTTATAAGAGCATTCTTACACTAATGATATGAGAAAAAAAGTCTCAGAGAACTAATTATTATTATTTATTTTATTCTTTAAAAATAACCTTTAAAACTATGCATTATATCAATGTCTCTAATTATTATTTTTATCTTAGCTTACATGTGTATATATTTCTTTTTAAATAACCTTATTTAATATTACTTTTATAATAATGTAATTAAAGTGACCAAATGTTAGATAAGCCATATTAAATATATGGTATTAAAATCGATATTAAGCCAAATGTCAACATAATCACATGTAAATAAAATATTATAAATTATATCATATTGAAATCCAAATAAAATCATTTAAATCATATAAAAATATACTCATGCATTTACATCATAGATTAATAGATTTATCTACTTAGTTTAAAATAAAATTTTCTTGTGCACAATATCTAATCTCTTAGTTTTTTATAATAAAATATATGTATTTAATTATTATTTAATTTCTTATATGTGTTAAGTCACTTTTATATTTTATGAGTTAAGTATTAAATATTTAATATTTTATTCTAATAGCTTGTTTAGTATGAAACATATTTATTTATAATGAATAAGTCATGTACCTTTGAAGATGATGAATTAATAGTCTTAAAAGTATGTTAGAGTGTTTAAAAAGCTTTAATTGAAGATGTGCATATCAAATTTGAAAAAGTTTTCTTTTTACTATAAAAAGAATGACCTATAATCCTATAACCATAAGAATGAATCGAGCGATGAAATCCCAAGTGCATAAGGGGGGAGCCAACCCGTTGTACCACCTCAAATATTAAGTACATAAGAATCCTTATAAAGAAAAATCTCATAAGCAAATAGAGCATGTGGGACAAAGATTTCGACACCTATTGCATCCAAAGCTAGACCAACTCAGTGCTTCCAATCGTGCATTTTTGTGATCGAATGACAAAGATCATGTCTGCTTGTTTAAATAGTGATCTTGATCCATCTACAGTCCATACGATAATCCCAATCAAACAGTCATAATTAATTCCACCTTTTTATCTATCCTTGATCGGATGTTTAAAATGATTTTCATCATAACCGTTGATAAATCAAACGATACAAATTCGATCCGACTTGATCGAATGGCTCATATCTAATCTTTTTTATTTAACTATCCATAACTCTTCTATATTTACAGTTTATGATCTAACGGTCCAGAACCTCTCCAATCACATTTAACAGCTCTGATCGATTGCACCTAATGGCTAATTAACTAATCGTTACACGTGTCATTGGAGTTAGCAATTTTTAAAGAATATTTTAAGATCTTTTTAAGCTATTTAGTAGTAGCTTTTCAAATAATTTTTATTTGATTTTCTAATAGCTATGACCAAAGTTTTTCTATAAATATCTAACAATTATAAATTAAATGACTAATAAATATGAACAAGATTTTAATATCTCAAATAATTGCTACATCATATTTTATTGGCATAAATATTTCCTGATAGAACCTATGGCATGTGACTACTTAAAATTCTACATTCTTCTAAGTCTAATTCTTCTAAGCTTTCACTTTTTCAATTCTCTTTATAATTTAGAACTTTTTATGTCTTTTTATATTCATCAACAAGCATAAATAAATTAGAATATTTTTATCAAAAATTTATTTCTTAATGTATTTTTATTTTTCTTTTGGGTTGGGAGGCTCAATGTTTGCGAAAGCCCGAGTTTGATTTAATCTCGTAAAAAATCGAATTGGAGTTAAGCTTATAAAATCCTAGTTTGAACTCAAAAAAAGTAGGTTAGAGGTAAATCGTGCATAAAAATTTCAAGTAGATTTAAGGTAAACTTCAAGAAAAATTTCAAGTTGTAACTCTTTTACTAGTGAAGTTTGTTTTATCTCGATTAGGGGTGGACATAGGTTCTTGTTTTGATGGAACCACTTAAAAACTTGGTGTTTCATTTTTACTTTTATTTTTATTTTTTTCAATCATAAAAATTATTAATTAATTTATTTATAAATCAAAATTTTTTATTAACATAAAATTATTTTTATAAAATAAATTTTAAAAAATAAAGATAATAAAAAATAATTATCATTATTTTAAAACTCATAATTCGTTCCTTTCTTGTGAGATTCACATACTTCTTTTCATTTTAATATGATAGATAGTCATTATTATGCTAATTTAAATAAAATTGATAATTTTTATTTTTTTTATTTTTAGAAGTATCATACTATATGATTTCTTCCATCATATAATATGATTAGCACTTTTCGAAGCCTTCATAGTATATTATTTTACCTTCAACTAATCATATAATATCATCTTGAACATTATACAATATGATATAGAATCTTCTTAATTTGAATAATATAGCTCCTTTTGAATCCTTACTAATCACACAAGAGAATTATACACATAGTACTTATATGATCTCCTCGTAAGCCCTATATAATCTCTTAAACTAATCTAATCCTTTAACCTGAACCAACTAAAATTGATCACACAAGAATGATTGGACTCGACATACTTGTCCAATGTTATTGGCTACTCAAACTTATCGACTTAGACTACAACATATTTATATGATTTAGTTAATCATCTAGTATGATCTTATTTATAAATCCTTATACAATGCCTCACCAAGTTGATTCAATCTCTTATTCTAGCTAGTTTGAAGTAATTGTACAAATACAATTGAGTCATTGCACTTGTATATTACTATATAGAAAATAACTTTCTTAGTATGAATCTCTTAGTTTCAATCCAAAATCTTTTCTAACATCATCAAATCTTTGGCTACAACTTTGGAAAATTCTTTTTAGTAAATAAATTTTGGAAATTGACAATAAAACTCTTTAAAAAGATGTTTAGTAACAACTTTTGATCATAAATTTGGTAATTTTTTTTTTATTTTATCATTTATGCCTAGGCTCTTTATAAAAAGGGGAGACATACCCTTTGAAATGATGATCTTTAGATTAGTAAAAATTTTAATTTTTTTATATCTTGTTAAGGTTTTAAGTTGATCGAAAAACTAAATCTAACATGTTTACTTATCAAGCTTCAATATTAAAGAAATTGTGCAAGGCCCAAGTGATGAAAAGTTGTGCCTGTTTACTTACAACTCGATGACATTGCCTTCCTGTCATCACCACTTAATAGTTTGTTTCATTTTGTTGATTATTTACTTCTTTATTTTACTTGACAATTTCATTTCCCTTTTCACTACATCATATAAGTTTTTAAGAGTTAATTTCTGCATATCATCGCTTTTTCATTCTTTTTTATGTAGTTTTCATAAAAGTTTGGATTGCTTTTACTAGTAAGTTACTTCATTATTCTAATTTTCCTACAAGGCTTAACATAGTCTTTGAAGTGCTTGCAATCTACGCCAGTGTGACCTTTACTTCATTCTTTCTTTATCGCAACATCAGTTTATCAAGCCGTTTTTCGAGTAGCCTATTTTTGTGCCATTGAAGAGATTGTGGGCTTAGCATACAAAGCAACCTCAATGTGATTTCCATTCTCTTATTGGTTAAGTTTTCCTTAAATGGGTACTTCTTATGTATTAACTTTTCAAGTTTCTTATGTTCTTCTCCTACACTTTTTTTAATCCTAATGTGTGTAGATTAATATTTATACTATTCAAAATATTTGTGCCATATGTCTGACATCATGTGTAATCTATAAAAATTATTGGTCAAATAAGGGATCAAATGGATAATCACCTGGGCATGTTTCCTAAACCAATCGTACTATCCAATCAACTTATCATACTAGTACGATTGTTAGCCAATCCACTATTCAAAATTAAGCCAAAGGCTCTTCGACAGCTTTAGTTGTGAAGATCATACCATATGATATCGATGATCATCTGTATGATCATTATATCCAAAAAAAAACAACAACAATCACTCAACTATAATGTGATGATCCTTCTCACCATCACTCTATTTTTCTTAATTATTAAACTTCATTTCCTTAAAATCTTTTTGTTTAATTTTTAGTTTTCAAATGGGCAAATTTTAATACAATAATATATATATATATATATCACATCTAAATATCATACCACAATAACTATAATTCATAGTTTCATAATTATTTTTAATCATTAAATTCATATTTCAAATAACAGATATAATATTGAATATACTATAAAATTTATAAGTCATTTAATACAAAATATTTTCAATTATCAATTATTTTCTACAAAAGATCCTTTTTGTGTTGTGATTCTGATATGCTTAAAATGTTAATGTTAAAAAAAAAATTAAGTCAATCATCACAAACTCAATAAATTATCTATAGTAATAAATAAATATATAAATAAACAAATTTTTGAAAAAAAATCATGTGTATGATCTAAATAGCATATATAACTAAAGAAATAAACAATTATGGTCTCATTTAAATTAAAATATAATGAGAAACATGATGTGTTATAAAGAAAACTATGTCAAAAACTCTAGAAAGAAATAACAAGTGCATGTAATTTGTTATTATTTTCATTTATTTTCCTTAATTTGATCTTATTTATTAATGTTTATTTTTATTTAACTAAGTAAACCTTACAATGATTATGCTATTACTCCCACTCTTTTAATATGTTTTTTTTTAATTTGCTTAGTTATAATCAAAATCTCATTTATTAATTATTCATATTATATATTCATGTATAATTATAATCTAAATAAAATTAAATTAAATATTAAATAAATCTAAATCTAAATAATAGTAATAATAAATTAATTTAATAATAATAGACTAATATAATAAGATTTGTTCGTAATTCAAAAAATAACATTTTTTGACATTGGGCACTAGTATAATTTTAACATAGAATTAGTAATGCTCAATCTCTTAAGATTTCAATAGACATATCTTTGCAAGAAATTATAGTTATGTAATATATTAACAACTAACAACTTCACGATAACAAAACTTAATAATGTGACGTGCTAACTACTAGCCATTATTATATCAATGCATCTCTATCAAATAACACACCGGTCATTGGCCACTAGCCATCTCACGATAATAAATCTTCATCTTGTGACACACTGGTCACTAGTCACAAAGAACAATACATTTTAAATTAAAAAACTCACTAATCACTAATTCCATTTATTTGATTTCAATTAAAATTCTCTTTATATTTTCACATACATAATTTTCTCAATATCATAATATTTAACTAGATGTATGTAATTGCAATAGCATATGAAGTATCAAGCTTATATGGTTACATCATGTTAATTATATCCATAAAACAATACATTAATTAATAAAAAATAATATAAGTTATACATTTAATGTAAGCAATAATTTATGTATTATTAATAAATATAATATTATATCAATACATCAATATCACATATTTCTATCAATCAATAGTATATCAAAAATACACATATAATATTTATATTAAAGTGCTTATCTTAAAAAAATTATTTTTTGTGCCTGACCCTATTACTAATTAAATTTTTTACTTTTTAAATTCAACCTATCATGTAACATGTCATAAATAAATATAAGAAATTACAAAAATTTACTATTTTATTAACTACAAGGTTGCACAACTTACTCCCAAGTTGATGAATATTTTTTCTTATGTTTCATCTTTCCTTCTTTCCTTCTTTCTCTCTCCTCAATCTGCACATTTTCTATAACCCCGATTTGCAAATCACAAATGATAACTCTTCCAATCAATCTAATAGCAAAGCCAAGCCTTTATCAAGATTTAATCATAACAAACCTTGACGAAAATTAAGGAAACCAAATCCAAAAACCAAAATTCAATTTAGATACTTATAAGATCCTTGTTGTCACACAAAACTCCTCATTCTCCTTGATTATGTTAAGACTTCAATGGTGCATACAACTCTTGCCACCGTCAAGACTATCTTGGCTCAATTCCAACCAATTGTGTGAGAAAAAGCAAATCCCAAGGTTGCATTGAGCATAGGATGCATCAGACATACGAAAGGGGAAAAGAAATCTTGCTTTTAGGAAACAAAAAATATGTTATCTAAAATAATTTAAAATTATTATTTATATTTATTTATTTCAATAATTTGTAATAATTTTAAAGAAAATTTTATTGATATAAAATAAATATTATTAGACTCATCTCAATAAATTTTATCCAATTCTATATTCATTTTTTTATGTTTGTGAATGATTTGGTATATTTTACTAGATAATTTGATTCATATCTTGTTTGAAGATTTGAATATATTAAATACAATACCACAAAAAACTTACAAAACCAGCTTCCTCCACGTCCCAAGCACTAAATATATGTTTTAATAAGAAAACATGAGTGAGATCTCATGTTAAAACATGGTTCCAGTAAGGCAAAATCAAGAATCTTTTATTTTTCCTTGAGCTTTTTCTCTTCTTCTCTGATTTTCTTAAATCTCTACAAGAAACAAGTTAGAACTCCTCCAAAGCTTTCTCTCCCTCTTCTTGCTTTCTTCACTCATGACTCCAAACATAATCAATACACTCAAGACAAGAGAGTTCAATATAATAAAATTTCTTTTTTTCATTTTTATAAATTTGCATTAACTTCAAATGATCTCAGAAAAAATAAATGACAAACATATAGATTTCTTGCGTTGAAACATTCACAATAGTATATTCAAATATGAGATCTTAACTAAATTTTTAGACACCCATCCATCAATATATTCTTGAATTTTAGATATGAAATCATATATCTAATAAATAAAACTTTATTTGAAAGAGTATTTGAGGTTATTTAAGTAGGCTAATTACAATTTGCACCTAAGACAACTAAGCAAGGGTTGCCAAATTCCTTTTTATAACAATTAAAAAATATTTTTATATTATTTTATTAAAAATTTATAATTAATTATCTAGACATCAAAAAATTATAAACTTAATATCTTTAAATTTATATTAAAGAGCTCTTCTTAATGATGTACTCAAATATTTTTTTTATTATATTTGAGACTATGACATGTTTTTAATATCATACTAATTTAATAGTATTTTAATATATAAGCATCAAATTTTAAAAAAATAGTTTTATTATATCAATATATATATGATTACAACTATACTAACTTAATTTTATAATATATAATATATAATATATATTAATTTTTTTTTGTTATTTTAAAGATTACATCAAATTTAATAAAATGCCCTTTTTTGTGCAAAATCATATAAATATTAAGAGATATTTTTTGTCAAAAGCTTCAAACAACTTGGGGAACCACGAGAAGAACACCAAGAAAGAAACCAAAGAAAGTGAAGAGCATTTTTACCAAATTAAAAATCCATATAAGTGGATCATTACCAAATCAATTTTCCTAAAACCTTCATTGTACTTTTTCTCTTACTTTTTTTTTCTCTCTTTAACTCATTGCTTAATCGCGTGCTTCATAGAGAAGGAAACAAGGATCCATTTTTATGAGATACACATACCATCACCAAGTATTATCATTTATAACACACTAGTTATCACATACCAAAATATGCTATCCATCACTAACTACCACCAAAAAGTGATTGATTGTGGGATAAAATTTATAAATGTAAGTAGACTATATGGTTCATCATAGCAATATCCTTCATTGTTGAGTTTATTGATGGAAAACAATGGTAAATTGTAAGAGTTAGATATTAAACAAAATGGAGACCTTAATATGTTTTTTTATAATACCACTCCAAGCCATTTTGGTAAGCATAAAATATGTGTTGTATTTGAAAGTGATTATCTTATACTACTACAATTATAATAATAATAATAATTATTATTATTATTATTATTCATAATTAGATTAAATATCTTGATAACCTTACTTAAAATATTATCTTATTTGAAGAAAACATTCAAGGGCAACTTATTTTAAGAAAGAGACACATTTATGTGAGGTTAACGTCACTAATATAATATTACAAACAAATCAACTTAGAATTCATTTAGCATTATTATTGTGATTTAAACAAATATAATTATAATTTATTATTGATAAACATTGTTAAAATACATTATTGATCACATTGATATTTGATACATTCACTTAAAAATTGTAGTTGAATTAACACTTTATCTTTCAATTTTTTTTAAGTAAAAAATCAACTATAACAATAATATTTATGTTTAACTAATTTTTTTTAAAAAATACTTATTTTGTGTTTGCTTACACTAAGTTAAAGATATTAAATGACTTAATCCAAAATCTATTATCAAACAAAACTTAAACTAACATAAGAATAGTTTAAATTCTAACCCTCCTAATCCTAACCCAATTTTCCCATATGCTATATTTTATTACCGGGTTCTTAGTGTCTAACTATTTTCTTAATACAATCTAACTCAATTTAACAATCAAATACAAAATCATTTTAAGTTAATCTAACATAATGTAATATTTAAATATTATTTTAATCTAATTATACTAATATAATAATAATTGAATTAAACTAATTTTAAAAAAAATTAATCTCACAAGCTATCAAAGAGCTCTTTAGCAAAGAGCTCCATCATGGATGAGCTTTTCAAGGTCCCACGGTCAAAAAAAAAAAAAAAAATCAAATTGTATTACGAGTCGACGTTCACGTGATTGGAGTTACGAGTACACATTCCTTCCCTAATTTGTTAGCTGGCGAGAAAACGGCGAGCTTTCAGTTAACATAGTCGTCGTAATCCCTCGCCGAATTTCTTCCGGTTTACATCGATCTCCTTGTTCCTAATTCTGATTTGCCAGCTTAGTGCCGATCCTCTCTGGTTTTCTTTTGTTTCCATTCGCATCCTTGGTTGTCTGTTTCGGCACAACTTCTTCCAATCTGCTTGGTAATAGCTATTCTTATCTAGGTTGGCGTCCATCGCCTGAGATACTCATATTGCGGTTGATCCCTTTTGGCACGGAAACGTTTGAGAATGTCTGTGCAGCACGATCAATTCGGCCAGTCATGTGAGTCCCTCTACACTTTTCTACACCAATGGGCTTTTGTGCTATTTTCTCGGAAAACAATGATCTCGGTTCTTTGTTTTTATTTCCCTTATTTAATTTATTTATCGAATATGTTTTATGGAAGGAAGATCTGCAGAAGTTACTCTAGCCCTTCATTACCAAGTGTTTGATTATTGTCGTTATTTCTTTTCTTTCGTGGTAATCAGGATGCCAAGTTATATTTTTCGATCTGAATGGAATGAAATTAAAATATATATATATGTATATATATTGATTTTTGAAAGAGAAGTTCCATTTGTTCGTTGACCGGTTTGTGTTTTGGTAAGCATGCTATGTTGTGTTTGTTCGTTCTCATGAATTTATTTTTAGAATCATAATAGCTGGATTTTTGACACCTAAAGATGTATCTCCGTTATATCTATTGTGGTTTATTTCTTATGCTGTTATGCAGGTTTTGAGGAAATTTCTAATCATGATGGGAAAAAAGATAGGAAATCGGATGTTGATAATTCAGAGGATGATAGGAGAACAAGGATTGGATCTTTGAAGAAGAAGGCAATAAGCGCCTCAACGAAATTAAGGCGTTCACTGAGGAACAGAAACAGCAAGAAGAGGAGTAACAGCAGAGTCAGATCTGTTTCTATTGAAGATGTGAGGGACATTGAGGAGCTCCAGGCTGTAGATGAATTTCGTCAATCACTGATAATGGACGAGCTCTTACCTGCAAAGCTTGATGACTACCATATGATGTTGAGGTCACTTGTAAACCTTCAATTTGCCATTTTTTGTTTGTTCTGCTTAAAAATAATAGATTTTCTTGATTTCCTTTATTTAACATATGGCTATGCTGCTATTGCAGTGCTAATGCAAATATTTGAGTGTTCACTTTCTGTTTTTTCTAATTGTAATATTTTAATACATGTATGGAAGCAAAAGGAAAAAATGGATGTTTGACAGCCTCTCTTAAAACATCAAGAGGACGTTTGGAACTTGTTGTTTTTTTTTTTTGTTAGTTGGTGTGTTGAAGTAGTTGGAGGATTGAACCTTCACTTGGGAGTAGGGATTTAGCTTGAAGTAGTTCATTTTATGTGCAAATTAGCTCGGCGTTACCTCATATAGACTGCAAAGCACATTTTTGTTCTTATATCTGATTCAAGCTCCTAAGATCTAATCTCTGTACTTCTTCCTGCAAATTTTTCGATAAACTTAGAAATTCTAGAAAATGTAGGCCTCATTTTTAGATTGTTGAGTGATACCTTGTTTTAAGATACTTCTAGTGAAACAGTTGTTTTTTTTAAACAGAAATAAAATTTTTGTTTTATTTTTTCTATCTGGTTTCTCCTTGTTTTATTGTGTTTATTTATTGTCATCATAATTGTCACTCTTGTAATCTAATTGAACTTCATTATGACCTGAAAGTGTATCTTGTCTACCTCCAGATTTCTTAAAGCAAGGAAGTTTGACTTTGAGAAAGCAAAGCATATGTGGACTGATATGATTCACTGGAGGAAGGCATTTGGTGTTGATAGTCTTGTGGAGGTAATTGAGAATTTCTTTGTCTTTAATTTGGTTACAGAAGCCCATTGGATTCTGGGAAAAGTTGATGACACGGAGCTAAACGAAGTATGATTTCCTGTTGGGTTTTAGAAAGGATTGCACAATAGCACAGCCTTTGCTATTTACTAATATTGAAATAGAAATTTTGTCATCCCTTAAGAATGGAGAGTTAGTGAGAAGTTTTGCCGCTCCTACTTGTTATGGAGAACTTCACTGCAGCTACATTTGTTATTTGCATTGGATATTTACATGGAGGCGCACAAAATATGAAAAGCTATAATTTTTTTTATTTCGTAGCTTGACATAGAAATCAAGTTAACTTATGTCTGATTGGCAATACATGATTGGAGAGCCAGAAGGTCTGTGCAAGTCATACAGTTAATATCCAAATGAACCAAATCAGTAAAATATTTGGATGCAAGATTAAGGTCATGCTATGCTAGAAACCCAAAGTTGTAAGTGAGTTTATTGACAAATTGTCAATATTATATTAAATAATATAAAAAGGAAACCAATAAAATTAATTTGGTGATAAAGTCAAAGCTATTATTTTAAAAGACATTAGGAAAGAAATCCAAGATGGCAGTTATCTGGATTGATATCCATTAATCTCTTATTATTAGTTTGTTATTGACATACCATTTGTCAAAAGGATGTTTGAAAGTTAAAGCAAACAATTGAAACTATTAGTTTATTTTTATGTGAATAAGTAAAAAAACTTATAGTTGTTTTTCATGTAAATAAGTTGAATTCTATTCAAGAGATTTAACAAAGGATATGACCCCTACTTTAGATAAAAATAGAACTATTGTTTAGCAATTTATGCTGAAATCTTTCAACTTCTTTGATTGGAATTCTTGATCAATAGAAGGGGAAGATGAAAGGGATATTGCTTAGTAATTTGGGTTGCATTTGGATGTGAGATTTTATCCCTATTTGTAATGAAACTTCTATTATTTTTTCAATCTGTTCTTGTAAAGGACTTTGACCCTTTTTTGTTTGCT
This sequence comes from Vanilla planifolia, assembly GCA_023846275.1. NCBI lineage: Eukaryota > Viridiplantae > Streptophyta > Magnoliopsida > Asparagales > Orchidaceae > Vanilla > Vanilla planifolia. The sequence continues at coordinate 26,071,405 of CM043876.1, read as the reverse complement.
CTTATTGTACTTGATCTTGTATTGGACTTGGGCTTTTGCTCATCCTATAGATTTAGGCAACTTTTTGTTTGAACTATAAAATATTTTGGTGTTTCCTTGCTTTCATTTTTTGTTTTTATAATTGTGTAATCATGGGCAAGCTCATTTTTTAGTAGTAAAAGATAACCTTCGTCTTATTAACTAATTTGTTAATGTAAATTATGGATTCACAAGAATATAATATAAATTTAATTTATTAATGGTTTCAAGAAGAGGATGTTCAAAGAAGAAATAGGAGACAACCTTAGTCAAGAAGAATATAAGAGCTCTTGATAAAGTGGACCTCACTTATCTTTGAATGCTCTTCGAATAAGTATCGTGAGATCAAACTTGACTTTAAACTAAATTCTCAATGATTTATTTGTAGTTAAAGAAAGTAACTGACATAGGTTAAACTCATTTTCACACATTGAGAAGTGCAGTTGGCATTTAGTCATAAAAGCTTAGCTATTTGAAACTGACATATAGCTTATATTGATATTGTTGAGTTAGCTGTATCCACTTGAGCAAAATATATGATCAGTAATGATCATAGAATTAAGGATAAGCCTAAGAATATTGAATGTGGATTGTCCAAGACATATAAAAACCAGAAAAGATATAAGCAACCAAAGGGTGGTTCTTATGATTCCAATCTCATGTGAGAGAATGAACTTAATTCAATCTATAGCTAAGGTAGTTGAAGGTTATCCAATCTGGACTCTTTCACGCTCATCCTCTCCCTTTGTTCTTGATAAAGATAAGATAAGATTGGCTCAAGGAAGATGATAGCTTCTAGATTAATAAATTTGGTACCCTTGATAATAAGGTTTTCAGAAAGTATCACCATGTTAAAAAACAAGATCCCTATGAATTAAAATTAGTGAATGGGTATCAATAAATGAAAGAAGAGTGAAAAATATCTCGTTATGTTCCACCAAAGGAAAATTAATACTCTCCTAAAGTTGGGCGATGAGGATAAAGCCCAAGATAGTGTTAGTGTGGGATTCATAAGAAGGGTTAGCGATGCAAGGTGGCACATCTCATGAACTATTATAGATCTTACTCTCTTTTCTCAATGAGTACCCCTCTTCTTCTAGAGCCTTTAGGGTTGCCTTATCATCATATTGTAAGATGAAACAACGTGGCCATGGATTATAAATTGAATTCACCAAGTTTGGAAGGTAATTGGGGCCTTCAAAGGAGCTGGCAGTGGGGCTTATCTTCTTGAAAAAGATAGGATATGCGACAATTAGGATATGGGTGGATGAATGGTGCTAATGGAAGTACCCATGCTAGAAAGGCAACTTATGGATCATGGGGTAAGAGGAGGGTTGGGTTGTTAGGATGTTGGTGGACAATGGAAGCAACTATGGTGGTAAGGTGGGGTCATGAAATGGTAAGAGGATTGTGGGTGAATGAATGGTGCTAATGGAAGCACTTATGACAAGAAAAGGGGGAATAAGTCTGGAAGGGAGAAGGATCTAGTCATTGGTAACCAAAGAGATACTAATACCACTTATATTTAAGAGTGACCTGAGAAGCCTCCTTAAGGGTGCAAACACTTCCAAGAGAACTCGCGCTAGATGTCATTGTGCAACCCACTACAGAACTAGGATAGTGTGACACAATTCTCCTTTTGGAAACTGTAGATAACGAGATACTCAAAGAGGGATACTCAATCATTGGTCTAGCACTTTAAGTCAAGCGTTACCACTGGCTTAAAAGCTATCTTCTATAAGATTGAGAATGTAGTTCTTTCATAGTCCAATCTTTATTCTTCCTATGATGGCACTAGTAGGTATTCTTCTTAATGGTTGTGCATTTCAACATTGTGGACATAAAAGTGTCCCATATGTATGTTCCTAAAGCAGAAACATGCAACCATGGCGATCATTAGTAATCAATTGGTTATAGAGTCTCGATGTTTCAAAGGATCATGTAAAACAATCATCAAAATAAGCTCGATCTTTAAGTGGAGGTTACTTATAGTAAACTAGGCATGGATTCTCGACTTTCCCCAAAAGCTATGTGATCCAATCTACTACTCACAAATACTACGATGTACACACAACAATGATCATTAAAGATCAAGTAGTACTATAGTCAATACCATAAAAGTGTAGTGCATTCAATCGCTATCTACAACCAAGCAAGGGACCTAATCCTTTAAGAGAATAAAGCCTTTGATAAAGGTAGTATGTGGTATGTGAGCAGTAAGATAAGACTAGAGTTTGTTATTCTAGTCCTAGTCAAACACTGCATTGTTATGACTTCGCAAGGGTGGATCTTACACCATAACAATACAGTGTTTGACTATGACTAGAATAACAAACTATTCTAGCTATGCACATGGTGTTTTCACCTCTTCAATTCGAGCTTGTTTTTTCTTATTTGTATTTGGCATTGACAGTGGATTTTGAAATTCTCTTTGTCCTATAGATGTAGAGTACTTTTTGGCACAATCTCACAAAAACTTGGTGCCACCTTACTTGGGTTCTTAAAAAAACTTGATATATGACTTCTCTTTTTCATATATGTATGTATGTATATATATAATAACTTTTTCTTTGATTGATAGTCATATGATGCAAAAGATAATTTAGTCATTTGCATCAATCTCAAACTCTCTTCTTGCATGCAAGCTCTTTCAGAAGCACTCACAATAATGACAAATAAAAATCTATTAATAATATAATCAAATGTGATTTTTTTCACTTATGATTAATCCCATACTATCTCTCATAAATCAAAAATCCACGACTCCAATCACTATGGAAATACTATTTTGTTGACCTATGCTTTTTTGAACAACCTCAATTATATATATAGTCTGATAAAAATCATTTTCTAGTGATCTGCAAGTTCAAAGGAAGAAAAAAATATTCTGAAGTGGAATGATATTAAATAATCTTGTATTGCTTGGGATTTTTGTCATGAGGCAAATATGAAAGGGCATCCGGCCAAAAGCACACAAGCAAAAACCATACATCTCTTATCATAAAATAGGTTAGAAATGGCATACCACTATAAACATCATTACCCTTGATTTCATAACTCATCAATCTACTTAGTCCATCCGAAAATTTACACAATGGCAACATAACACATACAGCATGTTGAGGTTAATGAGCCAAGCTCATGTCGTTTGTGACCTTAAGTAAGCCACACCCTCTCTAACATAAGGCATGGATGTGCAACACATTCAACAGACATTCAATAGATGCCTAAAATCTCAAGCTTACATTTCTAATTGAGTTGGAGATTTTCATTTTCTGTATTATTTTATATTTAATCTTTTAAACATGATAAGGTAGAGCACTAACAATGGTTTACATGTTTCATCAGGATTTTGATTATGCAGAGCTGGATGAAGTTCTAAAGTACTACCCACATGGTTATCATGGTGTAGATATTGAGGGAAGACCTGTTTACATTGAGAGACTTGGCAGAGTTGATCCTAACAAACTTATGCAAGTGACAACCATAGAACGGTATGTCAAATATCATGTCCAGGAGTTTGAGAAATGCTTCCAGGTCAGGTTTCCAGCTTGTTCAATTGCTGCAAAAAAACACATAGACTCCAGCACAACAATCCTGGATGTTCAAGGAGTGGTATGTTTAGAATAGCATTTAATAGATGATACCTATTAAAAAATATCAGTTGCTTTGCTTTTGAAAAATCCTATCTGCCATGCAGGGTTTTAAAAATTTTACCAAGAATGCTCGTGAATTAATTTTGCGGTTGCAAAAAATTGATGGTGACAACTATCCTGAGGTATAAATGTGATCCTGAATTTGTACATGTTCGTAACATGACCAATGGAACTATTATCAATGAGAATTTGTTTGTAAGAAACTTAACTGGCCAAAAGGAAAGTATCGTATTGCAAAGCAAACTCATTGGCCATTAAATTATTTTTCCAGACACTTCATCAAATGTTCATCATCAATGCTGGCCCAGGTTTCAAACTGCTTTGGAACAGTGTGAAATCCTTTCTTGATCCAAAAACAACGTCAAAAATTCATGTAAGTGTAATGTTGCATTGAGCTGGAACACTTTCTATTTTTCCTGGCATATTAGACTATAGTTTGAAAATCTATCAATTTAGGTGCTTGGGACCAAATATCAGAGTAAACTTCTAGAAAAAATTGATTCCTGGTCAGCCTTTTTTTCATTTGCTTACAGTATTTTTGCATTTTCTAAATTTATTATAAGTTCTGTTCTTTCTAAGTGTGCAGTGAATTGCCACTGTTTCTTGGTGGCTCTTGTACATGCTCTGATCAAGGTGGATGTATGAAATCCGACAAGGGTCCATGGAAAGATCCCCACATACTGAAGGTTTACCTTCTCTTATAACAAACTTAGGTTATTTCTACTTCTGTAATCTAGAAAATCTCATTTATTCTAGTCATTCAGATGGTCCTTAATGGTGTACAACGTGCTAGACAAATTGTCACCATCTCCAACTGTGAAGGAAAGATTATTGCCTATGCTAAGCCAAATTACTGCAGCGTAAGATAGCATCTATTTCTAAATCTTTGCACGCCCACTATATTTTAATAATTAACTATAAGGTTCTCTTTGCTTCTTATCTAGATGAAAGGCAGTGAAACATCTACAGCTGAGTCTGGGTCAGAAGTAGAATACAAATCTTCACCATCAATGACAACTAGGAGTTACATTTCAAATCCTCAGTTGACGCCTGTGCTTGAAGAGGCAAGTTTTCATTTCTATAAATTACGCTGCTCCTGTTATTAAGACTGCTATTCTTAACCCTTAACCTTGTTTTATAATGTAATTTGGACATGATGTCATATATGTTATTTGATAATGTAAGGTGTTCACATAAACATCTGGTAGTTAGTTTCTGTGAAACAGTACGTATTACTTGTTAGCTAGTGCACATTATTTCCTATCTTGGCCGTTTACAGTTTTGCTCATACGTCGTCGCTCGGACTACTTGAGCATTATAGTGAACTTGTTGAAAATGTTTTCCTAAAAAGTGGATGTGGTGCAAATGTATCAGAAAGACTGTAAATATCTGAATTCACAGTTAGCATATGAAGATGTTTAATTCAGGAAACCAGAGGGATAAGTAATTTTATTGGCATACTTTTGGAACGAACGTCTACAACATCTCATTAATGCCAAAACAAAAATATTTAATTGTTATACAACCATGGCAAGATGGGGTGGAATATTTGAGAAGAATATTACCAAAACATAAGTTCAAACAAACAGCATCATGCTTAAATTTGAGGAATCAATGGTGAAACAAGACTATTTTTTTACATATTCAAGTGAATAATGAGTTTACATAATATTCTAATGATAAAAGTTTTGACATGTTAAAAGAGGAAATAAATGTGTAAAACATTTGGCATTGTGTCTCCAAAAATAGTAAAAGATAGAATGCTGGTATTTATAATACCTGTAAAGATGATATATAATAATCTATCATTTAAAATTGTTATAAACTGTTCGATATGAAATGTATCATCAATTCTTTTATCTATATTCTAGGAAGAGATGCCATTCAACATATGAATATGTTAATTTTGTAAAATTTAAGGAACCACATGGGTATTGCGAACACATATTACACAATATTTATTTGTCAAATTGTAGTAGTTATGTTCGAGAATTATCCTACTTCATATACTATCCAAGAGGGTAATGAATTTTATGATGATTAAACTTTATTTTATTTAGCATACATGAGAAAAAAATATATGAAATAATATTAAAAGGATTCTTTTATATGCATAATACTTAAAATATGTTTATTTACATATAAAATATGTAAATCTTTAATATTCATATATCATCTTATCTCTAAAATATTATGAACCACCATTTTAATTAGCTTTCATTCATAAGAAAAGAATATTCTATTTAAGATTAGAAATTTCATCTAATAAATATCTATACTTAATGATTCAATGTCCTAATTTTAATATTATACATAAATCAACTTAGTTTTAACCTTAATAAACAACCACTCTAATTAACATACATCCGTTAACAAAAAGTTTTTTGAAATGTTTAATATTTTATTTCTCATCCATTTACATTCTTAGTTATAAATTTTGTGATGAAAAATAATGTAAAATATTTCTTTAGTTAAAAATATTCATAAATTAAAACTAAACATAATTTTTTATAATAAATACATCTTGATTAGGGTTTTAGTTTAATAAGGCTTTAAATCAAGGTATGTTATGGATAGTATTAGATATATAATTAGTAAGTTCATATATTTAGTAGATAAATGTTCTCATCTTAAACAAAATATTCATTTATTGTGAATGCATATTTATTAGAATGATTATATAATATTATTTTAAGATTTGGGTGATATATGGATAATATTAAAGATTTTGGTATGATGTATATAAACATGTCTTTTAAGTGTTGGGCATGTGCAGAAATCATGTTTAAAAAACAAAAAATATGGTATAATTTGTATTTTATTTGGCAATTATATAGAATATGATAGAGATTATGATGTATTCATTATAGCATTATATGTATCTATTGTTATGAAATTATAGACTGAAATGATCATAAGTTTTATTCAAAAAGTTTATAATCTTAACATTCTACTTACTAGGTTTAATAGACAATGAAAAAAATTTTAAATTATATTATGTAAATAATTTATCAGATGAACGAATCCCACCTATCTTTTTCATTGCAGGAACACATTGTATGCATTTTGCAACTAAATTGGCAACACTATCCTGCTTAAGTTTCTATCCAAGCATATATGTGCTATTGGATTGAATGACTAGGAGAGCTATTCATGTAATTTTTCGATATTGTTAGCAGATCATATTTTCATGGTTTAGTAATAGTTTAGTGAGCCAAAAAAAAATTATCACCATTTCAAAGCCTTTTTGAACATTGGCAACAGGTTTCAATTTCATTTATACTTTGATGCAATACTGTTTATTCACATAGATGCATACTTATTTGGTTATTTTTGTTATATAGAAATACTATATTATTATTAATTTTTCTTATTAAATATGAAGAGTTTATCCCCTGTTTTTATTTTTGTAATCTAATATTTTAGATTTTTTTTAAAATGTAACATATATTCACGCATTATGTTTGATGAAATTTCTTCATATTTAACACTACTATTTATCACTTGTCTTGACAATACTAGCTTTTCAAAATTATGATCTTCCCATTTCTATGATTATTCATCATCTTATGCAATCAATTCACATTCATGCAGGCTAAAATAATAAGGACGGCAACACCATCTGTCACTTCCAACTTTCATGATTGCATTCCTATGGTTGACAAAGCTGTTGATTTTGGATGGAGAAACAACATCTCTAAAGAGAAACCACTTCACCCTAATGGTTAGAAATATAAAAATAATCATCCAAATATGAGTGTTCTGACATTAGTTTACTTCCAAAAACATTTATAACATCATGGTGTGCTAATAAATTAAAACACCACTTCTGTGCTGTCCATGCCAGTTTCCTTCTTCAAGCCAAACTATTTTTTATTTATTGTACTCCAAAAACTTGCATATGCAAACGGTTCAATGCAAAACTTTATCAAATTTCTCCATGTTATTATCAATATGTAAATACTACTAATGCAAATGGACACAGATATGCATGCATACCTAGGGGATGAAGTTTTCTACTTAGAGAAATGTATAGTTCAGTCAAGAAACTTTACAAGTGTTTTTATTAGAAAGTTTTGATTCAAAAGAGCTTAAATGAATGAAATTTTGATTTGTATAAGCCATTTCATTTATGAACTAAATTTTTATTTACAATCCTTTACTTGGTTATCAGATTAATTCTTGGTAATGCCTTTGAAATCTCAATTATGATTTTTGTTGGATGATATATGAAAACAAATACATATGTGACCTTATATCTTCTTTGTGTATGTAGCTTTGACCATTTATTCAACTTTGGCTAAGCAAATGTTCAAATTGGTATGCCATTGTATTTGTCTTGTTCTTCTCAGGGCTGCAATGTGCAAGTGATGGGTTGGATGATAGGAATTTGTTCTACCAAATGAAGAACAATATGCTTACAAACCTACTTGTTTGATTAACTTACAAATGCGTATTTTGTTTTTTAAATTCCCTTGTAGATGGTCCTGTTACCATGGCTGAATTACCAAAGCCATTTGGAGTTAAAGATCAAATCGTGGCCATGATTATGTCTCTTATCATAACACTTTACACGATCCTTCGTTCATTCACCAACAATGTGACGAAGTTTTCCAAGAGGACTTCTGATGTAAAACAATGCTATTCACACAGTCCACTAAATCCCACTCTAGAAGATGACTATAATCATCCTACACCAAATCCTCCCGAATTCACTGAAGCAGATATCCTTTCTTGCTTTTTGAGAAGGCTCGGAGAACTCGAAAAAAAGGTTGATACACTTGAGACAAAGGAAGCTGATATGCCTTGTGAAAAAGAAGAATTGCTCGATGCTGCTGCTCGACGTGTTGACGCATTAGAAGCTGAGCTTATTGTCACCAAGAAGGTATGCCCATAGTTGTGTTTCTTAAGCTGAGATTGTTTCATAAATTAGCTAACTATAACACACCATTGTATTCTTTTTCTTACCAAGGATTGACAAATGTAATGATATCATGATTTGTGCTCCAATCTTCCTTTTTCCCTTTTATGCAGGCATTGCATGAAGCTTTGATGAAGCAAGATGAGCTACTCGCATATGTCGATCGACAACGGGAGGCCAAGTTTAGGGTAAAGTTTTTTCTAATGCCATTGTTATTTCACATTCGAAAGTACTTTACCTAACTATAATGCATGTTTGTATTTTCTTTTGCAACTGCAGAAGAAAAAGTTCTGCTTTTGAAGAGATAGAGGTTCTCCTGAAGAATTTAAGCAGTTCATACCATATTGGTTTCAATTTCAACATTGAACGAAGATAAACTACATATCTTCAAAACTCTTCTATATGAACTCGGGATTATGGGAGAATAAATGGTGAATCAGTACCTTTCAGCTACTTGTAATTAAATAAATGCTAACCTTAATCTGTGATATGGATTAGCTTTAAGAAACGATTCGAGCATTCAAGAATGTGACCCATACATTTTATGGCTTGTTCATTAATCAATAAATATGATGAGCCAATCCTTATGTTGTTCATCTGCTTTTTTTAATACTTCTAAATATATAAAAAAATATTAAGATTTTAATTTATAACAAAACTTATTCTAAATAATACACGTCATCTAACTGATATATGTACCAACATTCAACGTCCCTTGGTTGTTCATTTTTTTGTTTTTAATGTTTGTAAAGAGCACTAAGATTATTACAGGCTTATTCGCATCAATCTTTCTTTCCTTTTTTTTTTTTTTTTTTTTTTTTTTTTTTTTTGATGTGTTGTAAGAATTATCGACATCATGGATTTTATATTAATTACAAGATTTTAAAATAAATAATATTCCAAGAATAAGATGACATATTTTATTAAAGATTTAAATTTTTTATATAAAGATATATTAAATTTGGAAATTTAAGTAATATAAATAAATGTGACATTTCCCGAACCTGGTTCTAAGATGATGGGACGTGATATTGTGTGAACAGTCGGTACGGATAAATCCGAGACGTTCGTCTACTTCACACTACACGTGGAAGATTTTCGGTCTCAACCAGGAGTTATTCCTTCAATTATCTCCATTAGGCTTTTTATTTGTTGAGGGGATTCCTATCGACTGAGCTTCGTCAGCGCTCAGTGAAGAGGGGGAAGATGGCGTACGACAGTTCGACCGACCCCGCCCCCGTCCCGAAGGAGGCGCCGACCCTTCGCATCTTCGCCGGTGCTGACTCCTTCGGTTGCAACCTAAAGGACGCCATCGTCGCCCACGTACGATCTCGTCCCGGCATCGAACTCATCGATCTCGGCATCGACAAATACTACTCCATCGCCGAGCAGGTCGGCCGCCGTGTCTCCACCGCGTCCTCCTCTACGGAGACCCGCGGTCTTCTCGCCTGCGGCACCGGCGTCGGGGTCTCCATCTTCGCCAACAAGTTTCCCTGCGTCTACGCATCCACCTGCACCTCCGTGGCAGACGCTATCAACACCCGATCCATCAATAACTGCAACGTCCTCTCCGTCTCCGGCATGTCCACCTCGCCGGAGGACGCCCTTAAGATCCTGGACGCCTGGCTGCAAACCCCCTTCAAGTCCCCCTGCCCGGCCTCCGGCGACAACCCCTGGCCCGAGGAAATCGAATCGTTCCTAGATAGCTCCACCTCCGAGATGGCCCAAATTCCTAATCCGATCTCCCCTTCCTCAAACTGCGCCATCTGTTGCTTGAGGAAGGGTATCGAGTTCGAGCCGGTGGGAATCATGCCGGGGGCAGAGATGAAGATCGTAAGGGAGAGTCCGACCTCTGCGATCGTGAAATTTAAGGCGGGTAGCCTGGAGCCGGCTCACCACCATACGTTTGGACACGATGTGTTGGTGATGAAGGGGAAGAAGAAGGTGTGGAATCTAGATAAAAATGAAAGCTTCGACCTCGGTGAGGGGGATTACCTGTTTACTCCAGCGGGAGACAAGCACAGGGTGAAATACTTCGAGGATACCGAGTTCTTCATCCACTGGGATGGGGATTGGGACATATTTCTCGATGAGGACTTGGAGGCCGCCGCCGATGCCATTAAGCTGGACCTTGAAGGAACTGAGAAGTGATGTGTTCGAAAAGGATCGAATCGGGTCGGGTCTGGTATTTATGAGTCGGTTGGTCTGAGTTGTGTTCGTATCGTGTCTTGTACGTTGGGTCGTGTTGTTGTGTTCAAGAATAAATGAGCTATGAAGTGGGTGTATCTGTGGCTTAATGAGTTATCTTATTTCAAGCAAAATACATAATATTTGGTTGCATTTTGTGTACTCTTATCTGAAATTACAACATGCTCAAACACAAAAAGAAAGCACACAGAATATAGAAAAGGAACAGAAGAATGGATGTAATAAATAAACACAGCAAAAGGAAGGAAACCTGCCAGTCTCTGATGAACAAGCTGATAACGATCACATTTTTTAGCGAAGAAGATGAATCAGTAATCAAGACAGCAGACTGAGTTCACTTTACCAGCCAATGTTTGGCGCTACAAAGAAAAGATAACTTGCATTTTAAGAAGGCAAAAGGCAAATTGAGAGCAAAATGCAAAAACATGAGCTACTTCTGGTGTTCTCCTAAGCTTTTATGGTACATTACCTATAAAATCTCAATCCATTATTTTCAATATTTAGCCATATTAAGTAATGAATTTTTTTTATTTTATCTTACAGTTATGCTGTCATTCTCATTCATTTAACAATTCAACATGCTTGCAGAACAATTTGGTTGCTTTCCATACCATGATATGATGTCACTTGGCAAACATAGAATAACTGCATATGACAGATTCAGCACAGACTGACACAAATGTTACATTTGTAAAGGTGAATGTTATTGAAGATATGGATTAACATATTAGCTCAAGAAAAATTCTATTGCAAAATAATTGCTTTTGATGCAAATTTGTATCATATATGAATCAATCAATATCAATTCCATTGCCTAATCAACATAATTGAAACCACTCTCAAGATCCAACAAAGTATTCTAACATCACTTAACAAACATATCAAAACTTGACTAGCTGGCCATCGAAGTCCTTCACGCCGCTAAAATGTTGAAAAGTACAGAGAGAAATGACCTTGACCTTTTCTTTTCCCCAGAACCCTCACAAGAAGGATACGAGATAAGATCTTGGCTTCTTCTCATTGTTCATTGCTATTCCATCACATGAAGGCTTCAAGAAGTAAGCTCTTACCCTCCTCTCTTTCCTTTAGTCGTAATTAGATTACATGATGAACTCAAGAACATGGTCTTACCATGCTCTCTTCATCATTATCTCATAAATGCTCTCTCTTCACCACATTTGACAAAAACCTCAATGAATTCGACCATTTCCTTCTCTTATCACTATCACTGTAAACAATCATTATTCTTCTCTTATCCTCAAAATGCAAAATCCAACCTCAATACTTTCATCATTATATTATTCAGACTTGGGAACTAGACAAACAAACATTTATAAAATACGACATTCATTTGAAAAGAATGCTTTTATAAACTACTAACGCAAGAGCTCCATGGGTAAATCGTTTTTTTGAAAATAGTAAACTATATACTAATCTCATTGGTTCTTGATAAAGTTTACATAAGATTTTTCATAATAATATAAATGATGATATGAAGAGTTAAAATGTCATATGAAGAAATAAAAATTAAAAAACAAATACCTACTACAACTACTTGAATTCCCTGAAAAACACCCTCATACCAAAATAAAGAAAAAAAAGAGAGAGCCAACGTGAACTTGGTACCATCCGCTAAGCAACACTATAAGTCTCCATTCTCACTTGCTCAGAAGCATTGGATGCATGAAAACTCTATTGAATCCCTTTCCCTCAAACATTTTCGTAGTCACTGCCTTCTTGAAGTCCTGAACTTCCATGTCCGAGCCATCAAGCTTAAATTTTCCATCTCTCCCATCATCGGTCCATCCCCAAGTTTCCCAAATCATGCCTCCAAGTTTCACCCATCTTCAAACGCAACTCCTTCCAAAGCCTCAAGATTCTCCTCCAAGCCTTTTTCTCTCCACTCGAGCTCCTCACTACCTCAATCTCTCCATTTTCCTGAGGGCTCCCGACTTTGAAAACATGACTTGAAAGCCTTCTTTTTTATTTTTCTCTAAACACTACTGTATCCTCGAAGTGCAAAATCCAACTTCAATATTTTCATCCTCATATTATTCGGACTCGGGGACCAGACAAACAAATATTTATAAATAAGGCATCCATTTGAAAAGTCCGTTTTTAAAAACTACTAACTTAAGAGCTCCATAGATAAATTGTCTTTTTGAAAATTTTAAATTAAATATTAATCTCATTGGTTCTTGATAAAGTTTGTAGATAATTTTTCATTGCAAAATAAATGATGGTATGAACAGTTGAAAAACTATATGAAGAAAAAAAAATTAAAAAACAAGTACCCACAATATTTACCACACCTACCTGAATTTCCTAAAAAACACTCTCACACCGAAATAAAGACAAAAAAGAGTGATCCAATGTAGATTTGGCACCATCTGTTGAGCAACACTATAAGAAGTCGCGCTTCTCGACTGCTCAAGGGCATTAGATGCACGAAAACTCCATTGAAGACCTTTCCCTCAAACGTTTCCACGGTCTCTGCTTTCTTGAGGTCCTGACCTTCCCTCTTCGAGCTATCAAGATTGAATCTTCCATCCCTCCCATCACTGGTCCATCCCTAAGTTTCCAAAATCAGGTCTCCAAGTTTCTCCGGTTCTCCAATGCAGCTCCTTCGAAAGCCTCAAGGTTCTCCTCCTCCAAGCCCTTTCCTCCACACTCTAGCCCCCCACTGTCTCAACCTCTCCTTTCCCTTTTCTTGAGGGCTCCTAACTTTGAAAACATCTCCTGAAAACCTTCCTCTTTAATTTTTCTCTAAAACACTACTATATCCTCGAAGTGCAAACTCCAACATCAATACTTTCATTCTTATAATATTTGAACTCAAGGTCCAGACAAACAAAACATTTATAAAATATGACATCCATTTGAAAAGTTCGATTTTTGAAACTACTAACTCAAGAGATAACTAGGTAAATCGTCGTTTTAAAAATATTAAATTACATATTAATCTCATTGGTTCTTGATAAAGTTTATAAATAATTTTTCATTGCAACATAAATAATGATACCAAAGAGTTGAAAAACTATGAAAAAATAGAAATTAAAAACAAATACCCATAATACCTACTACGCCTAGCTGAATTTCCTTAAAAACACCCTCACACAAAAATAAAGATAAGAAAGAGTATCCAACGTGGATTTGGAACCATCGACTGAGCACCGCTATAAGAAGTCTCCCCTCTCGCCTGCTTAAGGGCATTGGATGCACAAAAACTCTATTAAAGTCCTTTCCCTTAAACGTTTTCGCGGTCTTTGCCTTCTAGAGGTCTCGAGGTTGCTTCTCTGAGCCGTCAATCTTGAATCTTCCATCTCTTCCATCACCGGTCCATCCCCAAGTTTCCCAAATAAGGTTTCCAAGTATCTCCCGTCCTTTGACGCAACTCCTTCAAAAGCCTCAAGATTCTCCTCCTCCAAACCCTTTCCTCCCCACTTGAGCTTCCCACTACCTCAACCTCTCCTTTACCTTTTCCTGAGAGTTCCCGACTTCGAAAACATCTCTGGAAAGCCTTCCTCCCCACCAATGCCTCATGCATGCTATCCGAACACACGTGGAACCTGCACTGATTTTAGTCGAACCGCACGCCCACCACATCGAACCTGGCCAATCCCAATTAACCCACACCGACCAACCTCCGATCCACACAGAACTCACATTGACTTGATTCTCACCATTTCAAACAAGGTCAGGACACACCAAACCAGTCTAGAATTGCATCAAATTGGTTCAAACCAAGCCAAGACAGTGTTCAACCAGTTCAGACTAAGCCTTTGAATCGTACCAAGCTAGAATGCATCAAATTAAAGCCAAACGTCTCTAAACCAAGTTGGACTGAATAAAACTAGGTCAAACAGTGCCAAACCAAATTGAACAGAACTAAACCAGGCCAACAGTGCCAAACCAAGCTAAACCGAACCGAACCAAACCAGTCTAGAAAGTGCCAAACCAAGCTGAAGTAAACCAAACTTGGTCGGGCAGCGCTGAATCAAGCTAAATTGAACCAAACCCAAACAATTAGTGTCAAACCAAGTTAAACTAAACTAAACTAGGCCAGACAACGCCAACCCACGTCGAACTGCACTAAATTGAACCATTTTAATCCAAAGCACACTTACATCGAAGCTTATTCCAATCCAATTGATATTTCTCATTTTTGCTTCGACAAAAAATTACTTAAAGTCCTAACTTGAAGCTCAGAGAATGAAATCAATTTGTTTTTATCCTAATAAGCTTTTGTTCAAATTTCTCGAATCCCTTTTTCACATCAACATTAATATCAAAAATATTGTTAGTTGTATCTAATGATAATTAGAACAAGAAAAACATATGTGAATCTCCTAACAATTATTTAAGAATGAGCACTTCAGAGTGCTAAAAATTAACATCTTCAATAACCCCTCAAGTAATTCATACTTTATGTATGTAGAATCAAAAGGTTGTTAAAACTTGACCCCTATTGCCTCAAATGAAATTGGTCACCTTTAAATTTTCTATAGATTTGAGAATGTACGTCACTTTCCTTTGCACTCTTGATTTAGTTTACTCTTTGCTCTTCTTAAGACAATCATGGCAAGAAGAGCATAGAAGCTTCTTAGCTTACTTCATTCAAGCAAATACAGATTTTTGGACGACTCGTCATACAACTGCTTTGAAAAAGGAATAAACATAAAAAAGGGCTATCATAAAAGGTCAAAAAAACAACTACTAAGTGACCTCAAATTAAGATTTCGTTGTTCGATTAACAAAATTTGATTAGGCTAATCTCTCAAATTCATTCATGAGAGCAAAGAGTGGTTTTTGCTTTAATAGCAAATCTCAACATGGCTTTGTCAATATCCTATCTGTCAATGTTATCGTCCCCTTGAAATCCTCTTCTACATCTATATGTTCACAAATTGATATAAGGGTGAATAAGAAAGACAACTCATTCATCTTCCATATTTGAGCTTCATCTAATATTACTTTATTATAAAATGATAACAAATAGGACTTATTGAAATTATTTAACATATTCCACAGAATGGAAATTTCTCCTTAGCAATGTTGATAAGACAATTAGTATGCTAAAAGTAATGGATAAATATTTTGCAGAAGTAATTTGTGTTATGCCTTACTTGACCAACCCATAAATAAGCCTTATAAAATGCTTTAAAAATACCAAAATATCATAATATCATATATACACAAAGCATGCAGCAAAACTTCGAAGACAATCTCAAACAGGCAGAGCTGACGAAAAGCAATACAAATCAACAAATTGCAAAAATAAAAAAATTAAGTAAAAAGCCAGCATATAGTTTCAAGTTGTCATATAACAATAAAAATTGATATAATAATCTTATACATCATATGTCATATGAGTAAAACATGAGTTCTCACACAAAATCTCTTACAAAACTCACAAAATAAAATACTCTCACTCAAAGTGTTATATCCTCCAAGAATCTCCAAATCCGTGCAAATCGTCATCCAGACTTATGATGTATGTAGATAATAAGCATAATATACATAACAAACAAACTAATAACCACAAGCAAATAAAGTAATAAGAAAATGTAATATGTAGTATGTGAATAACAACATGAGAAATAATAAAAAAAACATGACATCTAAAAAACATATAATGTGCTAAATCATTACATATATACTTGCATGCATCATGCCCATGTACATATATAATCACTATAAAACATTAATATCATATAATATACATATCAATTTTTTTCTTCTTTTATTTTAACATTCATATTCTCTTTCATCTTTTGATATTTCTCTTTTTGTTATTAAGATCCTGATTTTCCTTATGATTATTATCTTCGTTCTACAAGATCTCATATCATGTCATATTTTTACGATATCAATCACATTATAAGGCCTCTATTTATCATCGATTTGTACCAAAGTACTAACAGAAACAGATCTTTGCTTATCATTGCCCTGAACCAAAGTGCTAACAACAGTAAAACTGAGATCATATGATATCTCCATCACAAAACCACTGCATAACATCGCCTTATACGAATTACTAATTATAGTAGTGTCTCCATCTAACGGGATCCTATATCAAGATACTATATACATTAAGGTGATCTGACCATATCAGGTAACCGTAAGATAAAGCCATAGAGAAACCTCATCATTTTCTCATTTTTAATATTTCTTATGATCTTATAAATTAACATACTTATTCGAACAATCAATATGTTTCATTCATTCTTATTCTATTTCATGTTCTGATACTCATAACATATTTATATATATGACATAAATCAAAACATATATATAATCAATTAATTTCAAACAATATGCTCACATCACATCTCAAGAAAATTAATAATTAATCCATTTATATCACAATTATCTTGACTTGCTTACATGATTGCTCTTAGATGTATTTTCTATGATTTTTTCTCCTTTTATCTTTTCTTTCATTGCTTATATAGTATTCATCACAAATATCAATATCTGCTCACTTTTCAATTACAAAACTTTCGAAGTTATCAAATTGTATTTAAAACTTTCCTCTATTTCATCATTTCTCCAAAACTACATGTTTCTTCAAAGCATTCACAAATATAACTACAAAGAACCTTTGAAATCTCTCTAAAATTCTACTACTTTTCCTTTTAACATACTACCCAATTTCCTGAACATACGGCATTGTATTCATTCCAGTATTATACATCCAAGGGCGGATCAATTTGAACCTTCCACACCCCTCTCAAAAACTTAACACATAACACGTCGCCCAAAGCATGTAATATGTTTTACACAACACACGATGCACTAATAACTAAATGCACTGTCCACAACCCTTAACATCCCATTCCATCAACTAGCTATACAATACGTTAGAAAATAATGTATCACTTATTTTTCCAAGGAATTCAGGGTCCAATAGCTGCTCTCACACTAAAACTTGAATGTACGTATGTTTAAGGAAATAACGTATCATCCACTTCTCTTTTAAAAGTGTAGGTCCAAACACAATACTAAAAGTATTGTCTATGACCCTCGACATATGGTACATAGACATACAATACATTAAGTCATACACACAATATGTAAGACACCAACAGAAAGTTGTTTCTTAGCAAATCCAACCCAAATCCCATCCAATGTAACTCCAACTGTTGAACAGCCCAAAATAAGACTCATAAGCATTCCACAGAAAGGAGATCTCAAATAAATACAAACTTTTACTCAACCTTAAGCACAAGTCAAAATCAAATTCCTCCCAACTCTCTCGTCTTGTGCTTAGGGAGTTTCCAATACTCCAAGCTTCTTCTTTACATGTTGCAACTTCCAAAATCTTCTTTCCTTGATTCGCTTCTTTCTCTTTCTCAAGTTCTCTTCTTCTCCCTCTCTTCCAAAAGTTTCACAATTGCCACCTACTTGTGAGCTTAGGAAGGGATTTTATAATTCCATTATTAATATAAGAATTTAGGCATATAAAATTCCCATATTATTTCTATTAATTATTAATTTCTTAAAAATCTAAATTATTTTTAAAAATTACAAAATGCATACTGATAAATTCCTCATATCAAGCTCTTCACAATTATTTGCTCGAATCACTAATCCAACTACCATATGGCATGCATTTCAAAATACACTAAAACTCAACAATTTCTTAGAAATAAATTCTTTAAGCAACAAATAACAATATCAAATATACAAATACCTAAGTACTTCATAATTAAATAATCCAGTTATCGCATTATGAATCTTAAGAGACAATTTTTTTCAAAATGAATGTACTCTTTATTTTGATGATATCATTTTTATAGAGTACATCTATAATCAATAGATCAATTTAATTATCAAACACTACAAAATTGATAAAGAATAAAGAGAGGAGACAAAATAACAAAAATCGTTAAGTAGCAAATATGATAATTTTTATGATAACAAAAATTGTTGAGTAACAAATTTAATTTGCAAGAGATTTTAGACAACTTGTAATACATTTTTGATAAGTCTTTATCTAATCAAATATGATAATTTTTATTTATAATTAGAGAGTTTTCTCTAATTACAAATAAGTTTTTTGTACTTTTTAAATTTTTTTTATTCACCTCAATACTTTTCATTATTTGCATTCTAAACAAACCACCTCAGGTGGGCTAGACCAGACCACTTAACCCACAAAATACTAACAATGAGTTCAAACAATGGTAGAAAACTTTGAAGCATTCCAACAAAATTAAACTAGTAAATTTGTCTCTCATACTTCTGAGATAAACATAGTTCATGATTTCAAGGTTAAAAGAAGGACAAATGGTTTTATTGATCACAATATTACAATTATTAAAACAATTGTACAAATTCTATACTCTTGTCATTTCCAAAGATCGGATGCTATGACAAGAAGACATTCACAATGCCTTTTAAAATGAATATTTAAAATAAACATCTTTTATGCAACAACCTCCATTGTCTAATGCAATCGAGTTTCGAACTATGGTGAGGGCATTATAATATCTCACTTCTAACCGAAGCAGATATCTCTCATGCTGTCAACCAAGTGTATCAGGTTTTTTTGATTCTCTGCATACAACTCAAAAGTTGTAAAACTCATCCTCAAATGTTTAAAAGAAATGCTTCATTACAGACTTTATTTTGTAGTTTAGCATACAACACTTGCAGTGATTCCAATTGGGTAGGAAATTTAGATGATAGTTGTTCAATAACAGGGAATTGTGCATTCTATGGACTCAGCCAACTACTACAGATGGCAAACAAACAACCAACAGTTTCACGCCCAAGTGCAGAAGCAGAGCAATGTGCTTTTGCAGCCACCATTGCAAAATTAAGATCAATTTGTTATCTTTTTTGTGAGATTGGAGTTTGTATTACTCGACCTCCTTTAATCTTCAGTGATAATGTTTCTGCCTTTCGAATGGCTCACAATCCAATCAAAAAACCACGGGCTTGACACAAAGAAATTAATTGCCATTTTTATCATTGAATTACCAACTCATGATGCTCTTCAAGTGCTTTACAATTCAACTACATAAGTAGCTAACATATTCAACAAAGCAGTGTCCACTGATCGCATCACCTATAGCTACCATCATGTTCATCTCAGCTTCTCTACACAGATTGTAGGGGAGTGTTTTTCACCAGACCAATTCTGTGAAGCCCAACCCTGTCCACAATTCAGGATCAAGTCCAGAACATTCCTTAGAATGAGATTTGTCTTAATAACAAAGTAAAAAAACCAAGAGATGTCTCTCCACGTTAAGTTTTTATTGTCTCATAGTGAAACCTAGCCTCTCTCTATGGAGAAATGTGGTTGCTATAGTTTCAAGATTATCCTCTTCAGTTTCTACTTTAGCCTTTCTTGCTGCAGTCATTTTTTCCCTCTAATTTTAGCTGCAATATTACTATTTTCACGTTTCAATATGGTTGTCTTTAAAATTTATCACAATTTGGTCCATTTATAACACCATATGTACAATTCGTTTTATATGAAAAGACATCAATTCAAATTCTGGATCTTCAAATTGAAAGAGAGCAAGAATTTTCACTATTTCTTTGATGTGGATCAAATTCTATACCATGGGATCTTTCACAAGAAATTTCACAATTTATGGAAAAGTATATGAAGTTATAAGTAGCGGGACAAATCTGTTATTATTTTTCCTTTAAAAAAACAAAAATAAAGAATCACTTAATTTTTGTTACTTGGATTTAAAGATTAGACTCCTTGAGTCCAAAATGTAACAAGAAGTATACAGAAAGAATTAAAACAAACTCCTTAGAAAAAAAATGATAAGTAGTTGTAAATAATGGCATTATATAAGAACATTAAAAGGCGGAACATTAAGAAAACCTCACCTGAAATCAATGTTTGGGACTCACAAAAACTTCGAGCAAGCCACAACAGTTCCATATTGATCCACGGCTCACCACCACAGGCAAATGAGGAATCTGATAGCACCCAAATAAGCCTTTTGAGGTAAATTTTGCTTAATAGAAACCCATGATTTACAAACTACGATGTATTCATCATCAAACAGAATCCAACAATTCTACCTCAGTCTTAGGTGTACTTGCATCCATGTCGTCATAAAGAGGAAATTTAAGGCTCGAGTCTCCATCTAATATCACACAAGGAGCTTCCATGGAATCATCTGCATGCCCTGTCACTTTCTTCTCACTTTCATTAGGTGATGCATGAAAGTTTAGAGCTGCAGCCACCTCTGCCATCTGTGATACAGTCTTAGCGACTCCATTAGCAACAGGTTCAGATATTTCTAAGACTCGATCCAATTGATCCTCTTTAGTGTCCTTATCTTCTCTACCTTTCCCTTTCAAATCACCACCATTTTCAAATTTTCCATCCACGGTAGTAGTCTGCACCTGTACTTTGCCAGATGTAACCTTTTTCAAGCCAACACTAACGTGCAAACCTTCGGTTGATTCATCTACTACCGATCTTCTCGAGGTTTCAACTTTCTGAAGCTCCTCAGACATGGAAGGAAATACTTCAGTGGGCATAGCTTCAATGTGACTTCCTCCATTTTTTGGTTTATCCATATCTTCGGCAGTGGCATCCTCACTTCCCGTGCGTAGATATAAATGTGACCCCTGCACCTCCTTCC
The DNA here is from genome assembly GCA_023846275.1 of Vanilla planifolia. Taxonomy (NCBI): domain Eukaryota; kingdom Viridiplantae; phylum Streptophyta; class Magnoliopsida; order Asparagales; family Orchidaceae; genus Vanilla; species Vanilla planifolia. The sequence continues at coordinate 26,049,980 of CM043876.1, read as the reverse complement.
TATCCCAAATTTCCGTGAGGGCGCCGGTCTTGGTTCCAATGTATTGAGGCAAAATTCGCTCCTTCCCCTTATTAGTATTCCCCCTTCCCTCGTCTTCCTTATCGGGTAAATCACGCGTTCCGCTCCCTGCGCCAGATCGGAAGCGAATAAATGCGATCAAAAACGGAAGATGATTTTACAATAAAAACGAAGGGAAAAGAGAAAATCAGTACTGATAGATGGGGCTTTTAGCATCTGCAAATGCGACCGGAGCCAACCCTGTTGAGGTGGAGACGTCGAAGCATTCTTTCGTTTTGCGGATTTTCTCTTCCTGGAACCCGATGGCATGATGGCCAAATGCCAGTTGTTATACCCAACGAAGAATGGATAAGAAGACGATTCGAAGAGTGCTTAATCTAGATCGGGAGAGGAAGGGGATCGGGGCTAGGTTTTTAGCCCCAGAGGACAAAGGGAGGAGAGGATGCAGAGGTGCTTTGGGGCATCGGGAAGGGAGACAAAAACGGATGGCATTTCAAAAGACAGCGAATGGAAGAGGTTTGTTTTGTAATATCGGAATTTGTTCGTTGTCGAGCGGAATAATCAGCAAAACAGTTGAAATTTGGATAAGAAAGGCGGGAGAATCCGAATGTGGGTCCCTTTGCAAGAGTTCGGGTCGAACGGCGACCCATTCATAGTTATTACTAGTTTTGATTTCGATTTAATCAAATTATTTTAATCATTTTATGAAGTAAAATGAAAAATATAGAATAAAATTATAATATCGTTTCAATTTATTATTTTTTATTAATTAAAATATTCCAACTTGAACCATTTAAATTACTTTTAACTATAACAAATCATACGTACAAGTAGAGTTTAAGTTCCAATAGTTTGAACTAAATAACTATATGTATATTACACTTCACTTTAAGAGCATTTAACAATCTGTTAGTTGTTGAACACAGATAGGAGAATCTATATATGCTTTTTCTAAATATTTTATAATAATAAATTTAGTTGTCATTTATTATTTTGACTGAATTTTATTTTTTTAATTGTGGAAGGAGCTGATAATTTTGCATGTTAACGATTGTATATTCAAATAGTAAGAGAATATTTATTGAAAAAAATATAAGAAACGGCTATTAAAAATCATTAATAACTTTAAATTCTGAAAGAAGAAAGGCATAACGACATAAACGTACAGCCCATAATACAGGCACACAAACAAGTCCACTAAACATGTTCAATGATTAACCCTCCGACAAACCCTCCTAATTTCCCCTTGTGACCCCGTAAGGGGCGATATATTCCCCATTTTAACCATGGACTTGGCAAACTGCTCAAAGAACACGTCATTGCTCACCGAATACTTCTCCACCAGGTCCCGGGTCACCTGACTCGCCGTGTACAACTCCTCGTCCGAGTTAAGCAGCCCCTTCTTCGCCACAATGTTCTTGTAGTACTGGTTGTCGAACCGGTTCGGGCTGACCAGATCCAGCGAAAAGATGGTCTGGTCCCCCCCGGTCCGCGGGCACCGAGTGCGCAGCTTCGCCGCGTAACCCAAATCCAACGTCTCGTCCGGCTTCCCGTCGCCCGTCTGATTGTACAGCCTCTGGCGAAAACTGGCGCAGCGAGATTTCCCAATCGTGTGGCTTCCTGTGTCGGCGTCAAGTCAAGTTGGTTCATTTTATCTATTGCGGTTCGGTCAGCCGGTTTTCTCACCTGAGAGGGCCACCACGTCGACCACATCGAGGCCCTGTCTGTTGAACTTGGTGATGATCGTGTTGAGGGTGTTGGTAGGGGCCGGGATGTTGTTGTTTGAATCGTTTAGGCTCGGGGTTAAAGAGTCTCGCCTCCCTAATGGCACCTCCCAGCCCGGTCCACCGGTCTAGTTTGTAATAAAAAAAAGTCAAAATTACTCATTATGATATGATTGGAAATACGGGGCTAACCAGGACAACGCCGTCCCGTGCAGCGAGGGCCAGTATGTCGGCGCAGGAGACGGTCTCGGGGCACGCTGCCTCCACGGCGAGCTTAATCTTGTCGACGATCTCAAACCCGCGGGCGGAGTCCCGGTTCGGGTTGGACCGCTTCTCGCTCAGAAAGACCCCGCTGCTGTCCAACAGAACGGACCCATCGCATCCCTATATGTGGTATTTGGTTAATTCGTGTGCAGAAATGGATGGTGGGAGGACAGCACGAACCTTGACGAAGCAGTCGTGGAAGTGGAGCCGTAGGATGGAGGCTGCCCATCTCGGGTTCTCTGAGACGGCTTCGGCCATGACCGAGTTGACGATTTTCTCGACCGTTGGGCAGGAGTGGGCGTAGAAGTTGGGGTGAATGCTAGAGGCGGCGGCGGCGGAGTGGCCAATGGAGGGAGAAGAGAGGACGAGGAGAGAGAAAAGGGGGAGGAGAGAGAGAAGGGGCAGAGCCATGTCGGGCGGGGTTGATGTGTGCCTTGCGTTGCAGGGATAGCGATTCTTATAAAGTGTAGGGAGCATGGAGAGCAATCAAATGTTGATTAAAAAAACATGAGACAAGGGGAGTGGGTAGATGTTGCTTCTGGGCTTATCTCTGGATGACACTGTGAGCCACCGATGCCTCCATGAAGATTCGTGCTTGTTAATTATTACTTAAACGGTGATGGGATGGTATAGGTGGCATCTTTTTTAAACGAGGAAGAAGACTCCCCAGCTTCTTGTGAAAGAAAACTCAACGAAGAACACCCTGTTGATTTTTTTTTTTTTCTTGAGGTAGGGTGATAATAAAAGATACGCATAATTTTGATTTATAACTCATTGTCATATCATTTCCTATTTTATCCTTTTATTTTCCTAACATTTTGTAATTCTTAGCTTAATTGTTGTATGTGTATTTTTTTGTTGAAGTGATTTTTAAGAAAATAATATATGCTATTATATTTGGAAGAAAATGAAATGATTAAAGGGAGAAAAGTTTAAATAAATAATTGATAATTATATAATCAATTTTTTATCTATCTGTCTTGCTTATGATAGAATGGATAGTGTCAAATGAGTATAGTCAATTATTACCTCAAATGTCAAGATCTAAAAAGTCTTTAAATTGTCACATGGTGGGGTTATATGCATTATATAAAGACATATAATATCATAACATTTAGTGTTTGATATGACTATCAATGATTTTTTTACTTTCAATCATTATAGAGCTTAATGATATTAACATAACATGCGAATTGATTTATATTCTAATATGGATAGGTTTTGTTAGAATATAAACTGGAGTTCATTGTTGTGGAGAGACACCTGAGTGTCATCCATCAAACAAAAATAGAACAAATTTTATCGAAAATGAGCTAGAACTTAAAAACAAATGAAAACAATGAATCTGTTTTATAAAATTAAAAAAAAAAGTAATATTATTTATCAATAAAAATTTTTCAAGAAAATTGGTATACATAAATTGATACATATATCTATATTTATGTTATAATTAATATATTCTAAATTTTTCTTTATGATCTTCAAAATATTTTTGAGTCAATTATATCTCAAATAAGAAAAATAAATGATTTACAAAATTGTTTCGAGTGATTATTATGATTAAAAAAAAATTTAAATGAATATTAAATCAGCAAAAGAAATGTTAGAGAAGAAACACATTTGTTATGTAAATGTTTGCCACAAATTTTCATAAAGATATTGTCTGAATATTTTAAAAAAGTAGTGAAAGTTTTGCCAATTTTTTAAAATATTCAAAATATCTGATAATAAAAATAATATATATATATATATATATATATATATAACTATATTTTTCAATAATATTGGTAACATATGTCATTCCATTGGAAGGGTTGACCTAATCTTTCCAAATATTTTTCTTGTCTTGATAAAATTTCACAAAAAAAATATTATTTGTTTAAACAAAAATGTTGGCTAGAACATGACAATCTTGGATCAGTTTTTTGTAAGAGCTATGATTTTTTTTTTAATTTTTTTGTTATGTTTTATAATTTTTAGCTTTATTTTGGTCATCAATTAAGTACAAAAAAATGTTTATTTTCTTAGATTTGATTTGAATATTTTATTCTATTCAAATATTTAATTTTTGACATTGTTAAACTCTATTTGATCTCTTATTTAACTTGATCTAAACCCAATCGAGTCAATTGATCAGTTAAATAAATCGATTGAATACACATCTGATTGAGATAGCAATTAGGTATTTAGCTACTCATCTTGTTCTCAGCAAATGACCACTTTAAGATGACTAATTTAATTATTTTATTTTAATCTTTTACTTTATCTAAAGTACAATGAGAAGTTCCCAAGAATTTAACTAACCTTGCAACCTACTCCTCACTATAGCTTGAATAATACTTTTAGCATATTATTTTTAACTTCTTCACAAAAGACGTGACAGCTTTTAATTAACTTGATAAAGCCGGTGGCAGCCATGAGTAGATCGTTGGAACACCTACTCTTTTGGCCCTTTTTCTTAATTAAAAGCATCAACATCGATGTTATGTTTGCTTTATTGTTCTTTGTTGTTGCCTTTCATGATTCTTTAGTTGAGTACTTCGAATTATGAATATTTTTATATATTATCTAGTACATATTGTTATTTTTTATATAAAAAATAACAATAAAAAATGTTCAATTTGATCATACACAAAATATTCTGATCCAATTATATTCTAGTTAACATGTTCTATCAAGAAAAGTTGATTAAACCTCAACAACTTCCAACTAATTGAACAACATCAAGGTTGCTTTTTTATCAATGATGTTTGAAGAGACATGTGACTTGTGTTACCATCCAACATGGTTAAGCTTGTGTTCATGGCCTAAGGAACACGTTGAAGTGATTGCTTGGCTCTACTTGAATTTGATGGATTGGTATTTTGTTGCTAAACTCTATAAATATGAATCTCTTGTTAAACAAAGTTTTTAAAGATAATTATTTCCATGATTTTAGAATTTTCATTTGATTTTTATGTTTCATATTACAATTAAAAATTTTAGTTTTTTTTTTATTTTATATTTTTTATAAATATTTTTTCGTTAAAACCCTATTTCAATTACCTATTTATATTTTTTATAAATATTTTTTTTGTCAAAACCCAATTTCAATAACTTAAAATATTATTTCTAATAACTCTTTTTCAAACACTCATTATAAAAGCTCTTTTTCCTAAATTCATAAATCGTTATCAATCATAGTCTTGCATATTTTACCTTTTCATTATGACTAACTTTTTATCAATCACTTGAGCAAAACAGAATTCTTGAAAGACAATCATTATATACGTTATCATATTTCTCTAGTTAATAAGTGTTATTCTCAAATATCTTTCTCTTAATTAATAAACAAATAAATATCATTAATAAAAATAACAATTTAAATTTATATCTATTAATCCATTTGTTTCACCCATAATGAGATATGTAGATACTATAAAATTCTATCAATGAAAGATACAAGTTTAGAAAAATAAAATATATCATAAGATAGATATTATTTATGTTAACATGATAACATTTACTTCAAAACTCTACTAATAACTTTACATTAAAAAAGCTTAAATCATAAAAAAATCAAATCCTTGTTCACAACTCAATGAGCATTTATATGATCCCTCATACATCTCATAAGTTCAATCAAGTGTCAATATAAAAACTCCAATTTACCTTTTTGAAAAATACTTAAGATCATGCATATAAAAACTTTATAGTTGCATAATATCTTGATCCAATTACATGACTTGAAGGTGGGTTGGACGAGTAAGACTTACTTGAGAAAGGATTTGGGAAGAGGTGGCATGCAAGTATAAGTTATAGCATAGACAAAACATTGTAAGTATGCATTTCGATCAATCTAATCCAATCTGTTATTTCTACTCATAACTGTATCGAACCATTTATATATTCATACAACGCATTCTTTTAACATAGAACATTCTCGTATCTTACATTTTCAGCTTAAATTTTTATCTGTTTAAACTCACAAATATCCAAATTTTACAAATACTTATTCTAAAACTTTATTTTTCTTTTCTAACACAATATTTTAAAAAATATATATTTTTTAAAATGTATCTTTTAAACTCATAAGCTCTATCCAAACACACCAAATTACATCTAATTTTATTCAAGTAAACCTTTTTTTCTCTTGGAACAGTGAAGTGACGTATCTAAGTCGTACAGTAAACCAAAGAATTAGATCAACTTAATCAGTTAGAAATCATGTTTTAAACATGCATTAATGAGATAATGGATGTGGTCATCTGCCCAACTACTTCCAATATAGAGAACAAAAGAGAGAAGGACTCTGAAAACAATGAACAAATCCAAAGAGCACTGCAGTAGTTTTTGAGGGGTTGTTGGATAAGAAGCCATGCTTGGATAAAAAAATATAATATAATTAATAAAATTCGAATATTTTATCATAGATAAACATACAAATTTTACTTTTGTTTGAATGAATGAAGAAGTTTGAAGTTACTTCACAAATAGTTGATGATTAGATATTGGATGTTGCATTTGCAATGAGAAATGACCTAAAGATGCTTTTGAGTATAATATTTCAAAATAATGATATATGAGATATTTGCATGTAAAAGAATTTTTGAAAATATAGTTGTTTTAAATATCAAATGGCATTGAAATCTTTAATTAAAATATAAAAACATAGAGTTTGATAAGTAACTTGTCTAAAAATATGACATGAGTTGGAGATCATTTGATGATGAGTTGGAATTTTAAATAGTGATTTTTCATATATATATATATATATATATATAATATTATATAAAAATTATTTTTTTTTATACTAAAAGATTATGGGAAGAAAAGGAAAGGTGTGCGAGAAAGTGTTTTGAGTTCATTGTTAGTGTAAGAAGAAGGAGATATAAAACTTCAAGAAATAATTTAATAAACTTATCTTATATAAAAGAAAATGCAAATATCATGGGATCATTAATGGAGCTTTAAAGAAACAAAGAATAAATAATGATTTTGAAAATTTTAAATTTAAAAAATTAGTAAAAATATTAAATGTCATAAAAATATAGAATATGGTTAATTAATATGTCTCATTAAAAAGATTTTAAAAAACAATTGATGAATTTTTAGAAGTTAAATAAATAAAAAAATATAAGAAATATCATAATTTCTAATGTTTTGATTTAGTAGGAATTTAATTAATTTTTAAAAATCCCTAATTTCTCTCGATCCGTAATTGATTGAACGACAAAGGAACTCAATTATTGTCGTTTCAAATTAACAATAAATCACTAGATTCCAAGAGGAGGGTGGGCAAGGACACATTCAATCGAAGAGATATGATTGTCGGGAGAAAGGTGTTGTACCATTAATATAGCATTTGGAAGATAATGATTATTGAAAGGCATGCATTTTGAGATTTGTTTCAAGACAAAATCACTGCAAATGGAATTAAGGTAAAAAGGCTTTGTACCATGAGTGTGTATACTTGATGTATGACTGAAATGATTATTTACATATCATGTTAGAAAAGATTGGTATTATGAGATATTTTAAAGATAATTGTTATTACTTGTATTAATATGACATGTTATGTTTCGTGAACACATTACATTGAAACTATTAGTTTTAAATGAAGTATTTAATTTCGTTTATTATCTTGATTTAAAAAAAAAGAAAAAATAGAGTAAAAATAAAAGATAATGTAATATGATTATACATGATTTTATCTTGAAAATTGTACCCATAAGTAGTGCCAAAAGATCCATTGTTAGGGCTATGCAAAATAATATATTTCGAATAAACTTAATTTGATTTGATAAATGTTAAAAAGACCTAGCCTTAACACTGACTGAAAGTGAAAAATAAAATGAGAAAATACACGTGAAAAATAGTTAAAAGGAATTCATAAGATTTCTTAAAAATGAAAGAATACATTTTTTAAAGGAATTCATTATATTATTATAGACCTAACATACATCATGATTTAAAAATTATTTTCATTATATTAATGGTACATTATTTTGTTATTAAGTTAGTGATAATTCACTCATAGTGATTTGTGGTTTAGCATTTCAAATCAACATAATACACAATATAAGACTTCTATAGAACAGTGAGAACAAAAAACTATAGACAATTATGATATCTCAGTCTCATTATATTGAGATAATATCTTCTTAAGTTATTTTATATTAACTAAAATAAGTTTTACCTTTAAAAGGCACCTTAACAACCTAAGACAATGGTACTCACTCTGTATCATCTATGGTCCTAGTTATCATAAGTCCACCAGCTTCAATTTGGTTTGTCCTCAAACTATTTCACTATATTAAAATATTATCTATAAGGGTTGTCCTACATGAAGCTGATTTTTTTCTCAAAAAATATATTTACATCTTAAAACTATAACTTCTCATATAAACATTATAAACATTCTCTCAATAATTAATATAAGACAATTCATCATTATAATCCTCCACTTAGAAGCTTACAAAAAGCTACTTTTTATTTCAATAATTCTCCTCTTATGACATTACCTAATGTTCACTCTTTACCTTCTTTAATCTCTAATGACACAACCTTCTTGCTTAGTTTGGCATAGCTTTATTATAATATTTAAGTTATTGTGGTAACTCTTTTTATCTTTCACTATGATGGATATAATTAGCTAAGCATGATGTAAAACTTGTTTTAGTTTAAAATTTTCATTACGATGTAAGAATTGATGATTAAAAAGAAATGTAAAATTTTATAACTTACTTTCGTTATGATTTTCAAATATTAAATTTTATATTACTTCCATTGTGATTTTCAAAAAATGAGACTATCAAAGATTTGTTTATTATTTAAAAAAATTGGTCTTTGAAATCAAGGAAAAGTAAAAGGAGATGAGGTGGCATTGAACTCATGAAAGGTAAATTAAGGTCGACACAATGGCTTTGGTGTCACATCATTTACTTCTTTGCTATTTTCCTTTGGGCTGAAAACTCATTTTTAAGTATAAAAAGACATGGCAAGTGTAGCTCCCTTATTCAACATTTTACAAGTTTGGTGCCTCGTTGTTTAATTATTTTACATTTTTCTTTGGTTTTAAAAATTTTATTAAAAACCCTTTGTATGTTTAAGTTTTTGTTTCCTTTTATACATCACTCAACATCAAATCCCCTTCATGTTGCTCCATTTTCCACCTAACAACTAGGCCTCATAGCATTCTTATCCTTTGTAATCTTATGGTTTCTTATTGATTCAAGTTGCCAATAGTTGATTTCCTTGACTACTTATGTACAATATATTTAGGTTTAGGAAATTAGATTTTCGGCTTACTTAAAATCCTATTTTAATTAAACTTTAGAATTTTAACATTTTTTGTATTTTTTCTTTGATTTGGTCTCCAAATATTTGTTGGCTAGTTTTATTTGATTTATCTTAATGAGATATACCCTTGGCCAATTTTCATCTTTTTTTTTATGATTTTTCATAATTTCCTAAACTTTGTTATTTAATTATTATTATTATATACTCCATTTAGTTTTTAATTTCGTAATCATCCCCAATCCCTCTATGTCTTGATAATTTTTTTTATAATTCATTGGGCTCATTTAGATTTTTTATGAATTTTTATAATTTTCTAAAACTCATAAATAATTTTGATAGATTTCAAGTTTTTATTTTAATTCCTACAAAATTCATATTTTCACCGACTTGGTATTATAAGTTTTCCAAAACTTTATACATCTAGTTCTCAATTAAACCCACTAATTTGAGGTGTCATACTTCTTTTGAGTGATGCATGTTTTTTTAAAAATATATTATAATTCTTAGAAGTCTCAAATTTTTTTAAAACCTAAATAATTTTAAAAAACATTGATCTTAATTTTTTCACATTTTTTATCATTCAAATTTATCCTCATTATGATTATTGAAGATAAATAATTTTTTTAATTTAAATATTTAATAATTTAAAATTCTCAAAATATTTATTTATTTATTTGCCATAATTTTTGGAATGTTATTACAATTTGAATATTCAAAATCTTTTAGAAACAACATCACAACTTGAAAACCATTTTGAAGTATTATTGGAACAATTTTAAAATTTTTATAACTAAAACTAATTTAAAATAATATTTTAAAATCTCACTATTATCGTATTTGTTTCAAAATCTAAGTTTACAATAATAGATAAAACTCTAGCACATGTCCAATTACTGAGATACAAGAAAAGTATTAATGCACAACTTACCCTAATAATAAAAGAAAAATCTTATATAAGCCAAGTACTCGTAATGTTGTCTCACTTTTCCTAATTGCTTTCATACTTTGTCTTTATTTTGGCATGAAATCATTAGGTTAAAACCAAGAGAGTCAAGCATAACTGGCTCAATGATAAAATCATGTACATATATATAAAATAAACAAACTTTATTTTGTGTCATATGCTTAATCATTGTGCATCTCTAAGATTTAATTACAATGTATGATAATATATATATAAATAAATGTGTAATTAGTTATTATAAGACCAAGTAACATTTATGGTTTAAGATTAAAAAATAATAATATTTTTATATTATTTTGAAAATATGAAATATTATAAAATTCAAAGTAAATATATTATTTAGAATAGCTCATAAGAAGAAACTTGTTGATTTTTAAGTTGTAATTTTGGAGTTAAATTAGATTTATTATGAATTAAGAAAGATAATTTTAGATTATAATATTTATATAAGAGAAGATGTTCTTATAAAAAATGACATATTATAGCTACTGGAGATCATTGGAAGAATTCTAAAGATGAAAATTGGAGAATGTTTCAAAAAGTAGAAAGAAAAAGAAATAAGGGATTAGGAATTGAAATAAGAAGTATAAGAAAAATATGAGAAGAATACAAAGAACCTTTAGGAAGGAAGGAATGTAGTGAAGGTGGCGAATAATAAAAGATGAGCAAGGTATATGGTTTAGGCCCACGATTAATCTTTGTTCTTATCAATCCTCCTCCATTCTTATAACATTAACAATAGTGTTTTGGATCTAAAGAATGTAGGAAATTCCTTGCATTAATATCAATGAAGTTAAGATGAGTTTGAGAATAAAAAAAATTGGAATTAGTTTCTGTTTTAGCATCTTTATATCTATTGTATGAAGTGTGGTCCAACATGAGGGAGGAGGGGATGTGAGGGGGGTGAATTGTTAAGAATAAAAATTTTAATTTTATATAAAATATTTGAAGAAATAACATTAAAATAAATTTTAATAAAGTTAAGTAAATTTATAAAACTTGATTTTGTATAAATTTTAATTTTAATTTAAAACATATAAATATAAATTAATAATAAAATTTTATATAAATTATAAATTAAAAAATTTAATAATAATTAAAAATATGCACCAATAATTTTTTGGTAGTTAAGCTTAAAAATAAGTCTACATTTGCTTCCGACAAAAGCTAGACAAAAATGAATATTCAATATAAATCTTTCACAAAAAGATGGGTAGTATAAACTCTTATAATAATAAAATAATAGTAACATACTATTATAGTCTTACAATTAAATAAAATGATAATACAAGAAAAATATTAAAGAACATAAAATCGAAATCAATACAATCAAAATCATATGTTTGTTGAAATAATTAAAGATGTACAAGTATCTTAACTAAATCAATTAAGAATAAAGAAATTTAATAACTTAACTGATTTGAAAAGAAACAAAATTTGAAGAGTTTGACGACTGAAGGATGCAGCAAAACATGGAAGCAATGATTAAAATGAGCTACTAACTGTTAGAATGTCTTAGCTTAAAACTTTTATTTAAATTAAATAAAAATTCATCAATTATTTTCATGCAAAAATTCTCTTATTTATAAATATTTTCTAATAGCTAAAAGCACTTAACAAATAGACAAAATAGTTTTTACTATTTCATTGGTGCATAATATACATAAACATTGTGATTAGAAAAATGACACGATCAAATGTAGAATATTATGAGGCTTTATAAAAAGGCAAAGGAGATCAAGATTGTTCGATCGCGAAATTGCGATATTAGATATGTCTAGTTACTTCTACAATTTGAAAGTTAGTCACACAATAAAAGCTTTATATTTAGTTCTACATGGTGTATTTTTAATTTATATTTCTCTTTATAAGACTTCTCACATATCATAAACAACATATTTTTTGTGTTGGCTATTCCTAGTTTGCTTTAGAGATCATTACTCATTCCTCCAACTATGCATTATACTTGATTTATAGATGCGGGATTACTTATTCAATTCGACACACTTTTAACCAAGTTTGGGATTGATTTCTCAACTTATTAAATGACATGTTAATTGTATCATACCTTATGTGAAGTAGGTTTACTGTAGATGTCGGGTTAATAAGTTAAGTTTGAGATTTTTTTACTAATTAATTAATACTACTATAACATATATTTTTTATTTTTTTACAATAGTTTAATTAATATTTTCAAAGGCCTAATTAAGATAAAATGATGATCAAGGTAAGATGGATAAAAAATATTAAAAATATAAATATTTTTCTAAGTTGATTAATTTTAATTTAATTTATATGCATTATATTAAATATTTCAACTAAGTTTGATATTTTAATTAAATTAAATTAAAATATATAAAATTAAATTTAAAATATATTTTTTAATGATTTATCACTTCAATTAAGATGATCTTCATAGAATCTTACATTTACTCTTCATTTTTTTTAGGTTCTCCCACTAATACGAGTATCAACTACCTAAAATCTAAAAAATTACTTAAAAAATTTCATTAAAAATACTTAAGATTTATTATCATTAAATAAAATATCATTATTAGTGATCAACAATATAATATTGTGTTGATAAATTCAAGAAGACTAATAATAGACTTTTTTGAAGGGATTTTCTAATATGATCATGTTCTTCATATAGTACTATCATTTTATCAAGGTTGAATCAAGTTTTTATGAGAAAATTGTGTGGAATGCAAATAATATTTTGTATAATATCATTTTCTTAAGGGTAAAAAATGAAAGAAATTGTATAAGGTGGTCTTAAGGTATGATCATTCAAGAAATAATGGCTAGATCTCATCATATTGTATGATAACACTATCAGATAGTATAATTAGTTTTAGAAGAAAAAATCCAAGAAGGAATTAGACAATATGATGCATGGGAAGTAGCTTTAGTAGGTCATCATAATGTGCGATTAGCTTTATGAGGATTATCTAAGATTGGAACAAGACATTCTAAAAGAAAGTTTTGTGTGCATATTGCATAGTACAATTTGAGGACATATTGTATGATAAAACTATAAAAAATGAAGTAATAATAGAAAATATTGTTAAATATAGTAAGAATATAAAGAGTTATGGAATAACCTAATATTAATTAAAATACGTCTTATTTGTGATGCAGGTATTAAAAAGAAAGAAAATACTTAAATGAAGTCCATCCTTAAGCATTCATGTAATATAAATATGAACCATTAATATAAGCAAGAAGAGTAATTGAAATAAAAAAGTATTAAAATATGCACATAACATAACATCATAATTGTATGGCATAGAATAAGTGGTATGATCAATTTTATATATATATATATATATATATATATATATATATATATATATATATATATATCTGTGTGTGTGTGTGTGTGTGTGTTTGTGTGCATGCGTGTTGTTAATAATTATATTTGTAAGTATTATAAAACCTTATTATCATGCAAAATGAAAGCACAAAAAAAAATAAAGAAACAAATAAGAAAAGAAAAGAAATGACTATAAAAGTAGGCTAACAAATCAACGGAACACAAGAAATAAATAAGAAAATAAAATTGTTGGTTTTGTCAAAGGTGTTATCTTATAGTAATAAGGAAAAAGAAAAATGACACTGGGAGTAAATATTGTTGCTAATGAAAAAGTAAAAGAAAACTTGTATTGAAAGCAAATTAGACAGGGAATGAAAAAGAAAAAAAATAGCAATTATTATAAACTCGTCTATGAAAAAAAGAGAAAAAAAATTAACACTTGTAGTATATTGGGCCAAGAATGAAAAAGAAAAAGAAGATTGACATCAATAATACATGAGGTTAGGAACAAAAAAAGTAAGACTTATAGTAAATTGGGTCATAAATGAAATAGAAAAATAAAACTGGCATTTGGAGCATATCAAGTTGAGATATTGAAATCATGGGATAATAGCATTAAAGAGAAACAATGATCTAATAAAAAAGAATAAAAATATAAAAAGATAAGAAAAAAAAATTATCAGAAAAAGAAAAAAAAGAAAGAGAAAAATAAAAGAAGAAACAACAATTAACCTTAGTAGGGACTAAGATGGAATAATTATGTTTATTTATAAATCTAATACATATGACTATACAAAGAAAGAATCACAAATGAAATTATTTATTTCTAACTCTATTTGTATCTAATAGAGTTCTTGTGAAATGAGTTAAATATAATACTAAAGCTATGTTGTTACTTAATTTAATTTATTTTGTAGATATTGCTTTTTAAAATTTAATTTTGGTGTTATTCATGGTTATTTATTTGCTAACTTGCTCACTTTGACTCTATTTACATAACAAAACATGCCACCAACACATTCAGAGGAGGTAAACTAGGTGACAATAGAGATAAGTAGGCATTTTGATGTAAGATAAATTAGACTTCTACTGTGATATAATTTAGAGCTTATAATGCTAGAGATGCTATATAAATTTTTAAGAAATGTTAAAATATATTATACACTAATTAATGTTAAGTGATATGCGTGATATTTTAGAATTATTTAAAGATTAATGTCTAAAATCATAGCATTGATTATTAAGTGTAGTAGGTTACAACATGTTAAACGTTAAGTATAAAATCTTATTGAATAATTTTTTTACATTAAATTTCACATATATAAAATAAAAATTTTAAGATAAACTCTATATAGAATACTTCAATAACAAATAATAATCATAACTTTAGATTGCTACTTAGAAAATAGAAGTCACAGAAAATGTACATTTTTTGCGACGATGGCTTGTACTTTCCTTTGAAGTTGGCGTGTGGGGTACCAAAGATAAAAAATAGCAACAAGATAGAGGTTTGGCTCAGTGGAGAATAGATAACAATGTGGTAGGTTGGGATTTAGAGTCTTGTTGAGATAATGACATTTTGGTGGTTTGGTTAAGAGGGTGTGTGAAGACTTGAGGGTGTTGGCAAAAGAAATAATTTATTTAATTACCAACTCTCCTATTGGAAAGTCTCTCACCTTCGATCCCTGTATCTCTCAAGGGAAGAGGAAGTTGGAATCTTTCTAGCTAGAGTTGAGTACACACTCTTTGCTTACCAAATGTGAAAGCACATAACAAAAAAAGTTTTATTTATCAATAGTAATATTATAATGATGAAGCATCACCTAGTTATAGATGAAATAGAGTTTAATAAATATGTGTGAAAAAAAAAATTAAATGCACCTTAGGAACATATCTTAAATACGGGAAAGATTAGAAGTTAATATAAGAAAGAAAATTTTAGAGTTAAAATTACTTGAGAATCTAAAGAGATCTTTAGAATTCTATGACATTAACTTCAAATGGGCATGTGAAAAAATAGTTTTTAGAGTTAAATCACTTGAGAATCTAAAAAGATATTTAGATTTCAAAACATTAACTCCAAGTGGGCATGAAAAAAGAAAAATTTGTAGTTAAGTCACTTGAAAATTCAAAAGAGATTTTTAGAATTAAAAAATATAACTTCAAGTGGGTTAATCGTATTAAAAATATGTGAAAGAATAATGAAATAAAAAAGTATACAATTATGTAACATGACGATTATCCTTTAATGACGATGCAACTAGGATGTTAGTAGTGGATAAGACAAATGGCAACAGTCTGTGGTGACCGGAAGGTGGGTGGCAGGTGGCCAAGCAATGTTGGGCGGTCGGGGAACATTGGGCAGCCTGACGATGGTGGGAGACTAGGTAATGTTGAGCAACTAAGCACTAAAGAATGGGAACAGATGACGATTGACAATAGCAAGTAAAGATGCTCAAGAGTCGAAGTCGATGATGATATATTTTATTACAAAATTTTCTTGGACAAATATAATAAACATAGTGGAAATAGACATAGGAAAAATAGAGTATTATAGTAAACCTTTATAATTGACAAAGATGACTAATCGAAATAAGATTCATTAATAATGCTACTAATTGCATTGATCCACTCTCTTAATAATTGCAAACTAAAATAGTAGATTCATTTATAAATTTTATTATATTATTTTAATAATTAATTTTGTTTTCATAATCATAGTAAATATTATTTTATTCAATGTTCTTAACAAATAAAAATAATGATACATAAATTTTTTCAAATATTTGTCAATAATAGATTATTTAATACATATTTCTAAATATAAATTATCAATAATATTTTTATTTTTTATTAATTAATTTAAGATTCAGTAATGTCAGACTAATTTTTGATAGTAACATTTTTAAATTATTCTATTGATTACTAAAATTAATATTCTCTGAAATCTCCAATCCTAAATGTCCATACTAAATCTGCCCATAGAATGATGTTGTGTGCGGAGGCCCTAATGAAGCTCCCGCTCTTTTTCGGCGGGAAGCCCGTTCCTCTGCAATAGCTCTTCGTTTTCATGGATCATTCATAAACCCTAACAAGTGTTCGCCATGGTATACTTCTGTCCCAATGGTAACATCTCTCCCTGTTCCTCTCCGCGGTCAGAGTATCAATTTCTTGCTGCTTATTCTTATCGAAACGCTTGAGTTTTTTTTCTTAGTTGTTTTCCTCTTTTTCCAGGACCGCCACTTTCTAACGGCACATCAATCCCCATTCCGAACTTCAACTTCTCCCATATCCCATCTCCCAGCGGCGGCCTTTGGCGTCCGATTGCTTGACGAAGGTGTGATCCTGCAGCAGGTAGCTCCGCAACGTTTCCTCCTCCCAAGGTGGCCGCTGTACATATCTTTCTGCGCCCCTATTGCATTCGCCGCCAACATCCCCTCAATCCAAGTTTCCATTCCCTCCTCGGACGCTTCGTTGCCTTGCATTCTCTCCTCCCCCAGTACTCTAACTACACCTCTTTCCTGAAAGTTGACCATAATCTACGATTCATGGAGCAGATAACTTAGCACAAAAGTCTGAATCCACTGTGAAGATTACGCAAAAGGTGGCCAGGAGGGATAGATCCCCTTAGAGAAGGTGACGACAAGTAAGCATGACGGCAACAGAATTGGTCACCTTATTGTAATGCTATGATTCTTGCACAGCATCCGAAACCTCGGCATGCCCATACGACTATGATTGGTATTGGACGATGGAGATGAGAGGGTTACAACGTGAAACATTCTCTTTGACTTACAGACGAACTTCTTTGGATGGTCTTATAAATATGGGCTTTATACTCAGTCGTTTACGAATAAAGCACACCTTAAAATGGTCGAGTGATGTAGCGAAACTAGAATGCTTAGGTGAGCAGAGCCCAATTGTAAGGAAAATAACAAGAATATTGATGGATACAAAGATTTAGATGAAAAGCTTTAAATTTTAAGAAAATCATGGTTGTATTCTAAAAGATTTCTATTAAAATTTAAAATCGGATAATAATATTATCTTAAAGCTTTCTCTTAACAATGAATGAAAACTTATCTTAGGCTGATCACGCAATGATTTCACTACGAACCAACCTTTCTTCATTTGATTTTTCGACCAAACATCTT
Source organism: Vanilla planifolia (assembly GCA_023846275.1). Taxonomy (NCBI): domain Eukaryota; kingdom Viridiplantae; phylum Streptophyta; class Magnoliopsida; order Asparagales; family Orchidaceae; genus Vanilla; species Vanilla planifolia. The sequence continues at coordinate 26,032,259 of CM043876.1, read as the reverse complement.
CCTCTTCTATAGTTGTCCCAATAGTTGTCATGTTTCAATGCCCAAACACTGTGTGCTAACAAGTCCTAATTGCTGCCCATCACTATTTGTACCACACGTGATTTTTGTCCATTTCTCTGATCTGCGCCAGTTTTTGTTGAATAGCATTTTCTTAATGTGCTATTCAATTATAACTGTCTCCATGTGTTCTACATTCAGGCTTTGAGTTTAGAGCATTAGCATGAACTCTTATGTGTTATTTATTATGTTCATGGATGCAACCTGAAGTCTGTTTGATTCTTTATACTCGTTTCGTGCTCTACACCTTAGTAGAAGGAAAAGAACATGAGTTGTGTAGCAAGTGGAGTTGCTTGATGTACATGCACAAAATTCACTTGATTATGATCCCGAACTAGAGATGGTGAGGTATAAGCATGGGTTGCTGCAGATCTTTTATGTCTTCCTTATGAATTTGGTTGGCAGAATTAACTCTCTTTTGAGAAGCTAGTCCAGGCAAGAGTTGATGACCTCAAGTCTTCCATTTCTACAAGCAATCTAAATTCCCCAGAATTGACCGTCTCCTTGTGTGGTTGCAGTTATATGTTGCCTCCCTATATTTGTACTTTTTTTATAGCTTTATACTGGACACAGCTCTCATTTTTCTTAAAAAGAAAGAAGTTAAGTTGAGCATTAAATTTCAAACAAGCTATGCTTGAGTTGCTTGGTTTATCAGCACAATATAAATGTTATGCAATTTGCTTACATTATTGAATAGAATATAAGTATTGTCTACAACAGTTGAAGCAGGCAATAAGACTTATTTCTAGTAAAGTAGGCCAAGTCAATTTCATGGGTACTCTGAGTAGGCATTTCGGTCTTATCAAGTTTAAACATGTTAAGGTCTATGTAAATCATTCCTAAGGTTTTTTTTAAAGAATTCATCTGTCATTGGAACTAAAGGTTGTATCTCAAGAATAGTTTGTATATTTTTAATCACATATGAGATGTATGTTTTATCTTTTGTGCAGAACTTAACTCCAGAACTTAATTCTCCGATGAAGCTGCTGAAGGAGTTAGTAAGTCCAGGTGAATCTTTGGATTCTTACAATATTTTAAGAATCGGCGAAGTGCAACATCTGCATTGGCTTTTTATCTCTTCTTATCATTCATTGTAACTTTTATAGAGTAACCATCCTTTGCAAAATGCTAATTCATTTGTATTACGGACAACTCGTGTACTGATCTAAACCAGTTATAATTCTTTAACCTCTCCACATCACTGGTAATTTTACAAAAGTATTGTAGCACATTGTAACTCATCATGCACAATAGCATACTAGACATAAACAGTTGATGGGTTCAGGTTTTAAGTAATCTTTTCACAAAGTTGACATTTCTCTAATAGAGCTAGCACAAAATTTAGACTTAGGCCTTGGTTTCCAAAGAATAAATTCTTCCTCATTCCTTAGGATGATTAGTGAAGCTATATCCTCAACCATAAATGAATAGCCTACAAACAAAGACCCCTGTGAAATTTTTTGCATTCAAAATGAGAATTAGTGATTTAGTTTTTAAAGAAAAAATAATTTACTAAAAAAAGTGAATGTCAGTGAGAGGTATTGAACATAATATTTAAAAGTTTGACTAATGTAAAATGTGTAATAATGGAATAAGAATTAGCTTGTAAATTAATAAATGAGATTAAATTAGAAAAGAAAAAATGTGCTTCTTTCAAAAAAATGGTTTACATTAAAAGTTGCATATTAAGAATAAAATAAGTAGGATTTGCACTTAACATAGCTTTGTACAAGTGTCCCTTACTAATTATTAGGAAGCTAATTCATATCTTTCATGCATGTCGCAGTTTTCAATCTTTAGCCAATGTTTAGGAGTTTAAATTTGTTTGTCTATCATATGTAGCTAATTTTGAAAACAAGTCATCAAATTATGCCATCCAAATACACTGCTTTTCTTGTTAACTTCCCAAAGACAAGCCATATAAGTTTCTTTCTTTTTATTACCCTGAATTATTTTTTTATCAAGAAGCTTGTCAACATTTGGAGTTAAAATTTTATAGTTGTAGTATAAGTTTGTTGTTTTGTGACACTCCTATCATCAACTGCTTCAATAATTTTCCATCTTGTTTTGAATTTTTTTTAAATTTGTATTCTCATATCTAGGAACTTGGTGGAACAAGGTTGTCATTAAAATTTTGAGGTTCTTGCTTAAAGATCCTCAAAAATTATAAATGCAATTTCCTATGTGGTAATTAATGTACAAAGGTCTTGCACCTTAACCCAAACTTGAGCATTGATTAGAGCTTGTTGAACCTTGTTCACCTCTGATAATGTATTAGGAGACACTAAGGTGAAGAATGATTGAAAGCCTTGAGTGATTCTATCATGCCTTAATTTTTTTGTTGCTTAATGGGAATGGTGCTCTAAATCTATAGTCTACTCATGTAGTTTCTTATTTTGTTTTTATTTCAAGGATGAAGCAAGAGTTGTGTTTCATTGCTTCTTATGTTAAATGAAAAGAAATTATGAAATTTCTACACAAAATATGTATGATAGATATGTGTTCAATTGACATCATGTAAGCTATTTGTTGGACTATTAGTTTTGAGAAAAAAAAAAATTATTGGGTTTGTTTATTATAGTGTTGCAATAAGAATACAATTGAGGTTGTTATTTGTGAAGTGTGGTATAGCAAGAAGAAGGTGAATTATTAGAAATGAAAATTTTGATTTCTTAAAAAAATATTTAAAGTTATAATTTAAAAGTATTTTTAAAGACGAGTAAATCTCTAAAATTGATTTTTTGCAAATTTTAATATTGTTTTAAAACATGTTAATTTTTATAAAAATGGTGTAATAAAAAAAATTAATGATAATTAAAATTATATAATGATTTTTAGGTGGTTTGGTTTAAAACCAAGCTTATGTCTACTCTTAGTAAAACTTATGCAAAAACAAATACTCAATAGAAGTCATTATTAAGAGACGGGTAGGTTAAATCCTCACAATAAACAAACAAATAGGACAGACTATTATAGTTTTATAACGAATCAATGGGACAGGGTACAACGATCTTACAATGAAATAAAAACAAATCGATCACATAAAATCAAAATTAATACAAATAAAATCTAATATTTGATGAAATGATTAAAGTGGTATAAGAATCTTAATTAAATGAATTACGAATAGAGAAAATTAATAACTTAGCTAATTTAAGAAGAAATTGAATTTTAGGAGTTTGACGACTAAAGAGCATAACAGCGTATGGAAGTGATGGTGAAAATGGGCTACTAACGGATTGCATGTTGTGGATTGAAACTTTTCTTTAGATTGCATAAAATTTATCTCTCAATTTTGCTAAAAAATGTTCTTATTTATAGACATTTTTTAACGATTAAAGCCAATTACTAAACATACAAAATAGTCGTTACAGTTTTCGTCATTCGCATACTTAATTTGGAAATTAATATTTAAATAAAATACTTAACGACTCAAAATAATGGCTCAAAGAGCTAGAATGCAGAAGCTGTTGGATTGGAACGATCCGAGATCATTTGATCGCAAAAACTAGGCAATTGGATGGATGAGATTCATTAAGGCATCTTAGGAATAAGATTTGATTAAAATCGTTAGATCTAATTCTTAATCGAACGGATGGATTTTGATCTTACTTGCGGAATAAACAAGGACCGTGTGATTGTGAAAAAGACGGATGAGATCAGGATCGTTTGATTGCGAAATTGTGTGATTAGACAATTCTGGTTACTCCGAGAATTCGGAAGTTTGAAGCAAAAAACATAGCTTTGCTTTAGTTCTACAATGCAAATTAGAACAAAGAAATTGTGTTTTTAAAGTTTTGTATGATCCTTAGGCTCATTCGGGAAGTCATGTCACGTGCATGCCAGTTATGTGTTATACTGAATGTACGGATGCGGGAGTGATAACTCGATCTATAAACTTCATATTTGTGGGATTTGAGTTTTTGACTTGTTTACTGTACCAAACGGGTTTAGGATGATTAAGTTTCTTCACCCAATGTTGTTTGTTGTTGTACCAAACAGGTTAGGTAAGTTTTTAAAATTTAATTAATTAATTAATTAATACAATTATAACATATTTTTTGTAATAAATTAATTACGGATTTCAAATATATGATTAAAGTAAAATATTATTAATTAAGAAGGATGGATTAAAAATATTAAAAATTTAAATATTTTTTGATGATTACTTTTAATTTAATTTGTATGCTTTGTAATAAATATTTTAATGATGCTTAACATTTTAATCAAAGTAAAATTAATATATCTAATATTAAATTCAAAATATATCTCTTGGTGGTTTGTCATTTCAACTAAGATGATTTCTTCATTGGATTTAATATTTATTTATTTATCTTCTTTTTTAAGTTCTCTCACAAACGTGAGTATTAGCTATCTAAAATCTGAATTTAAGTAAATTTATTAGAAATACTTAGGATTTATTATCATCAAACAAGTATTATAGTTAGGGGTCAATAATGTAACAGTTTGAACATGTGGTTGGAATGTGGTGGCGTTTGATGAGTTACAATTGGAATGTTCCATTGGAAAGAAATAAGATATAAAATGGCAATATTGTCCTCTGACTTTTTGATGAGAGAATAAAGTGCAAGGATAATAATTGTGAAAGAAAAAAAAGAATTTTTGGAAATAAATTGAGTTATTGGCCCACATTAGCTTCATTTAATGGAACCACATACCCTAAACTAGGCTTTGTTTTGTTGTGATGTATGAACTATTTTTATCATATGGATCGCATAAGTATTGCATAATAAGGAATTTACTTGTATACTTGCCACCATTATTTGATCATGATGAGTTAATTTTATGACTTGTCTCTATCTCTATTTTTGTCTTTCATTTCTTCAAAGTGATCAAGGCATTTGACATATTTTTAAGGATATAAAGCCTAGTTTTTTTTGGTAAAGTTATTAATAAAGGTAACATAATTCTTTGATCTTACATGATATGGTGTTGGGTTAAAGCCCTACATGTTTGTATGGATGAGATCAAGCTTGCTTGGTTGTTGAATTTCCTTACTGTATTTCCCCACATGGAGGAGTGACTTAATCCAATGCTAGTGGTTTCCATTGACTTTCTTGGCTATAAATAGACCCTTGGGATTTGAGTTGGGTAGCTTTGGAGAAAGAAAGGAGGAAACTCTATTCTCAATTCGTTTTGGGAGTGAGATCCACATCATTTGAACATTCTTCTTTCTTAATTCCCTTGTAATCTCTCAATGAAGGTCTTTCTTCTTACTCCATATTTCCTTTTTTTTATTTTCCTCTTATGAGATCAATAAAGTTCCTTGAACCCTGCTTGTAATCACTTAATTGGTTCTCATATAAGAAAGTTTTTATTAATTTTCTCTAAATCTATAATTTGTTTCAACAATATTTTTCTCTTTTTAATAACTTGTCTATCTTGGAGCTGTACAATTACTTTTTAAATAATTTCTTTTGTCATAGTTCCATCATACTAGTTCCTTCGGCCATAAAATGCTATGACCATTGAATTTTGACTTACCTTTATCAATACATCCATATTATATGGTACATCCTTTGTCTTCAATGTTTAATGCAGAACTTTATAGTTCTCTGGACCATTTAAATCTAGTGTCTTTGTTCCAAATCAGTTTCTGAACCTTTTGGAACTTTAGCTTCTGGCTACCAGTAGCATTACTCATTGCAATAGTAGTTGCATTCCAACCTTGGGCATGGACAAAAATAGGATTAGGGCTTTCACTTTTTCCTCAAACCCGATGGCCATTGAAATTAGGTGATGGATATTGCATTAAAATTATAACTATCATCTTCAAATTGTAGAATCTCTGCATCAAATGGATCTTACTTGATGTTGAAGGTATCTCATACATGTCAAACTCTTCTTTCAGGAGAACCTTTGTTGTTATTCTTCTTAGCGAAACTGAAGGCCACATTTCCGGCCAGGGTAAGACACGACTTTCATGCTTGTCGATAAACCAAGTTCCACTTTTTCTGCTTATGGATTTGGGCATTACTCTAAGCAAAGAATGGTACAAGTTCCTCTGTTAGAGGAAGTCTTCTATTTAGTTCTTCCAAAAACAAAAATGTTTGCATTCAAACTTATTAATCTTGATCTCATTGTCTTCTATTTTTTATTTTTTTTTTATTTTTCTTAGAACCAAGAAACAAGTTAAACCGACCTTTATCACTGGATGCTCTGGTCTTTGCCTCAACTACACAAACACACCAAGCTTTCAACCAAGTTTTGGTTCTATTTGTTAGAGAATGGTCAACCTCAACACTTGAGATTCACTGTGTTGAGTTGCATACCTACTCTTTAAATTAGTCATAAAGTTAAATCTCTCATACTTGTATACCTACAAACAAATCATTTTTTCCTCAAAATCACAGCAAATGTAGTACTAATAAAACACTTCCTAGAAATGAAAACAGAAAAATAAAAGAACATGAGAAAAGATAAGAGGCAAAGATTCATACGAAAAGCAAATTCAGAAAATAAGGACAATTGCTCTCAGTAAGTTCTTCACAAGAACTTTGAAAAAACTACTCTTATAGCTTTTCTCTTACAATGGTTGTGGTAACATTCACACAATTTTCTTAAAGAAAGAAGAATACTAGGGTTTTAATTTGTGTGCAATTCTTCACTTGTTCTTCAAAATAGTAGTCATAGTTATATGTATGGTTATCATATCTCTTGACGAGCATTTTATTTTGGCAAATTGTCAACTATTATGTTGCATGTTTGTGTCAATTGTCGTTTCACTTTTTCAGAGGCCACTTGTTGAATGTTGCTAAAGATCTCATAATTGAACATTTATAAATGTAAACTTTGTTCTTCAAGAACCTTCATAAGATTAAGCCATGCTTAGATTGTTCGGAGCACACACACATTGCATCTTTAAAGTTTGTCCAACAATTAATTGTTGTACTGACATTCTTCATTTGCTTTGTATAAATATATACATTCATGATAGGCTCCATATGATACTGATTAACTCTGTTTTCTTGTTTCACCTTTGTTGGAAGAACGTAAATTAGATGCTGTCTCCAAAATGTGTCATAGAAACAAAAAGAGTAAGAAAAATTTGCTTTTTAAGGTCACATGCCAAACTTAGTTCAAGATTGACATGGTTTGGAAAGGTTACTAATATATTGTAGCTAACATATTTTCTTGGTGAAGTTATGTGAAAATTAGAAAATTTTATCTTGATACATGCCAATATATCAACATTATTCATTAGTTTTACTACAATGCTGGAAAAAGGAAGGAAAGACATTCGTTGAAAGGAAAAGTAGATTAGAGGAAATACCCATCAAATTCTTCTCGAGGAACATTGAAGCATGCTTCAATAACCTGAGGCAGTAATGTCCTTGTACTGTTGCTGTTGCATTCCTGTGATCTATTCTCGTGGTGTTGCTCTGCTTGATGCAACTGAGGTACAAGTAAATTTTTCAGCTTGGTATCAGAATTCCAATTTTGATCCTCAGTTCCAACAAAGCTACTCATCTCAACTACCATGCTACTGTTCCATTTACTACTGTTGCTCGATCTGTTTCCATATTGATAATTCTCTGATTCGCTCATCATGCTCCCATGCTTGCAGAAATCTGGGGCAGTTATGAAAGAGCTCGGAAGCTGTTCATATAAGTTCTGATTGGCACTTGTTTGCTCTGCTGCTTCTTGGAAGTTCAGTAAATTGAAGGGATCAAAGATGGGTTTATTAAGCAAGTCACCATCAAATGTAGTTGAATTAAACTTCTTTTGGTTGGTCTCGACCTCACTGAGTGGCTTGTGGGTTATTGGATCTATTCCTCTTTGTTGAAGTTTTTTCTTTAAGCAGGAGTTCCAAAAGTTCTTTATCTCGTTGTCAGTCCTTCCAGGTAAATGTGCTGCTATCTTTGACCACCTTAAGGATAGATGATAAAGATTACAATGGCAAAGATTTTTTTAGCATGGCAAATATGGTTTGTTGGATCAAGGAATGTTGTAACACAAGTAATTTATACTGAGAAAAGAACATTTTATTTAATTCTTACATTGTAGAAATGCATTCTCCATTCAAAAGTATTAGAATACATATGTAGAATAGTCTCATTTTAGATATTTAATTAATGTATTGTTGCTATATAAAATGATGATCCCAACCCAATAATTTCAACTTTAAGTATCATATATGTATTTGACCCAACTTAGACCTTTATAGTACTTTCCATTAGAAGTAGTTCTAGAATTACTTTGGGTCAATTGATATCAAATGGTCAAATAGAATTAATGGAACAACATAATCAAAGATGATTATTCGACAAAGTTGAAGGCAATAATTCAATAGTTGCTATGAGATGGCATAACTTATTAGGAGGCGAAGTTGATCTGTTGTGATAGGGTTGACGAGACAATGGAGTTGAAATTTGGTATAGCTGACGGACAGCAAAACTGATATGAAGTGGCAGGGCTCATGTGGTGGTAGAGTCAATATGGTGTGACATGGACAATAGAGCGATGGACTGATACTGTGTGGCAAGGTCGATAGGATGGAGGAATTGAAGATGATTTGAGCAAAGTTGACAAGGTAGCAAAATTAATATGTTATCATTTAGCTGATTTATGATGGTTTTGCATAGTTAAGATATATATTTTGTTAAGTAAAATATGCTTCCATTGGAAGAGAGTGGATCTAACATTGAAGAATTCTATTAGAGGGTGGAGATTTGTTGGGTTTACACATGGAGAATAAATTTATATTACAATAGAGAAGTAAAATGCTCACTTAGAATATTTTTGGGAACTTGATGAGTAGTGTAGAATGTGCAAATTTCTATGCCATTTTGGAATTTCTCATGAAGAGAATGATCAGATTGAAGTACCTATTTCCTAAAATTTCATGTAGATCAATAATGAGATGCTCTTCCTCTGGTGAAAAGTACCCTCTCTTGAGGTCTGGCCTGAGATAGTTAAGCCATCTTAGTCTGCAACTCTTCCCACACCTCTGTAGTCCTGCATAAATTTAACAGGGAGTTGGAATTTGCACAAAATATCAAGTTCATTTTTCATTATAAGTATAGAGACTGGGTAGAGTAGTAGAGAAAATGCCTGCTAGTTTAGGCACCACGCTCCAGCAGCCCGCACCAAATCGAATGATGTGTTTAAAGAGCTTCTCATCCTCTTCAGGAGACCACAACCCCTTCCTCAGCTTCTGCTTCAGGCAGCTAGAGTGCCGTCCCATTTGTAACTTCAATCTTCTGAAGAAATGTAGCATGCAGAGCGCTATTTAGAACATTTACAGCGTTTAAAAGGCAAATATGCTTGAAGTTTCAAGGGGGACAAGCAAGTTTGTCTGTGGGCATGAGAGGCAGTGGGGGGCACAAAAAGGTGAAGCATCAAGCAGTTTTTGATTTTCTTGGGGTGCAATGGATTGGTATTTAAGGCATCCCTAACATAGTGCAGAGCTAAAATTAAAGGTATCCAAAAAAAAATATAAAGTGATATGCATTTTAACTAAGTTGGTTAGGGGAATCACATCAAGATTTAAACCTTTTCAGTGCTACAGCTAAAGCCAAATGGTCCCGTAGCCCTCTAGTATCACCTCTCAAAAGCTTATGAACATTCTGGAGTTATATACTCCATGTGAACCTGGTTATTCAAGGTTTTATTTCATTTTCATCACTTTTGTAGATCGATGCTGTCTAGTTGTGAAGCACATATAGCTCGATTTAAGGTAATCTGCATCTAAGTTGTTTTGTTGATCAGTTATTGAAAGGATGCTTAGGATGTATCTCTGTTTTAACATGAAAAGGTGGTGTGCGAAAACCTGATCAATGGGTATGAACATCCAAAGTTTAGGTATGAACATGAAATTAAGGAATCGGATGGGACTGGTGCGATGGAGGTTTGTGTGACCTTAGAAAGCATTCTGTGTTGGCCTAGTTGGTGTCCGTCTCCATCAATCATGAGTTCACCACTTCTATTATATGCTAGATATTAGTGCACTCATTTATATGCCTGTCCTAGCTTTAAGGATGATTTGAGATTTAGATTATGCCTTTTCTAAAAAAAGGTTTTTATATATTGCATAGTTTGTAGAGTGTGACTAAACCAGAATTTATTATGGCGGCCAATGCCTTTTCACTGAATCTAAAAACACCTATTGGCACTCTTTAGTGAGATTGGGCCTGCTTTGTTACAGGAACGAGTTTTGAAATTTCTCATTTTTGTACATTTTTGTGGCTTTTTGATCAGAGGGTTGTTTCTCCTCTCTTTAGGTATGAATTGCCAACATAAAAATTTTGGTGTTCTCTGTTTGCTTACCCTCTTGTCCTATTTTCTTTGCAGATCTTGATTGGTCATATTATGATGCCTGATATCCTGTCTTGTTGCGTTTTGACGTTCTGCAGCCTGTTCATTCAAATGTAACACAGTTATCATTTTGTTCGCAGGGCCATGAAGCAGAAAGATCTTGCTTTCTGCCATTTTTGGGGCACTCGAGTCAATAAAGGTACTTTTATGCCCAGGAAAAAGAAATGCATGTGGGGGTATTATTTATACATTTTGATGATGCCTTTGCTGTGGGCTTGAAGGTTTTGCAATCTACTTGAGCTTGACAAGGGGCCTTCGAGAAAGGAAACATCATAATAACCCCTCTTTCAAGTCATCTAAAAGCGTAAATAAAGAAAAATAAACAAAAAAAAGGCGGAGAAGTGGACAGTAGAGAATTAAGGTCGTCAAAAATGGCTCAAGGAAGTGCTTTCCTACTCAGATTATTTGTTACAGAGCAACTGCATGGTGTATGATTAGCTTAGAGATGGATTTTATGTTTGATTTGCTTTTCAACAAATTGATATTCCTTTATAAAAGGTTGGATTATTTTACATACAAGATGGAATGGTGATTAAAGACACCTCATCAGAATCAAGAATCACACTTTTTCACCCTAAGAATTTTAAAAAAAAAATCAAGTCACCATGAAAAACTTTCCCAAAACTGATGCATGAAACACGAGGTGCCATACTTGATCAGGTTAGCAGCAATAAGAGATAAGCTTGGCAAAAACATTTTGGATTGTTTGAATAAATTAAGTATCTGTCATTTGATATTCTTGTTAGGAGTGGTGAATTATTTGAACTTTTTGTTGTGAATAGGGTATGAAGTAAAAGACCAGAAAGGTGTGAGAATAAATTATCAAGGACTTGATTTCAAGGTATGGAGGATAATATAGATGTGCAGGTTTATATGGATGATGATAGTTGAGTGATCGACCAATTGTTATCGTGAGGTGCAATCCTACGATGCAATTTTCATATCGTGAATATGGCCATTGTGGGGCATTATACGCATGCATAAATTATATGTTTATAGATGGAAGCACAAGGCAAAAATTAAGGCATGGTTTCTAAAATGGTGGTTTGACCATTGATTATAGTGCAGAAATGTTGCTTGTTATGACATGGTTTTTGTAGTTCATTAGTGGATTATGCTTTGACATGAACTTGTGGAAACTATTTTTGTGTTGTATATAGGCAAAAAATTACCTGTGAAATGACTAAATGAAGAAATCTTCAGGTGAAAATCTTAGTCTTTTTTCTTCCTTCTGGACAATTGTGGGTGAATGTAGTTATAATTATTGTAAGCAAAAAGTTGTCAGAATAGTTCTATGATCCCTTGCTAACTTCTAGTGAATATCATTATGAGAATGGTTGTAGTATTCGTGAGTTTAGGTTTCCTCACAATTCTTTTTGCCTTTTATTTTCTCATGTGCTTTATTTTATTCTTTTGCTATTTTCTTAGTTTTGAAGTGGTCTATAGCTATTGTACTTATTTTTCCTATGGCGTGAAGGATTTTATTTGTGGTTGGTTTCAATAAGGAAGCAATACTCTTCTTTATAAACCTATTGATGAAGATCTTAAATTATAGTTTAACTAACTTGTCCACATATGAGAAAAAAAAAGAGGCTTGGAGATTATGGTATGAAAGGTTTTTTTTATCAAATTTGAAGTCCATGGGACTAGGTGTATATAGGGACTGCATACTTGAAAAGTAATGACATGTTAATTTCTAGAATTAAGGTCAGGAGCTATGGATAAGCAAGTTGGATTTTATCCAGGTAGACGAATGGGACACCATCTTGGTGCCATTAGTTGGAGGTCAAGCTATTATGTTGCCTTCGTTGATCACTCCATTTAGAAGGTTTGGTTCTACTTTCTAAAGAATAAACTGGATGTTTGTACGCTTTTAAGAAGTGGAAGTAGTGGAGTTGGAGTATGATCGAACTATGTTAGTGAATACAAGAGTAATGAATTTCTCTAATACTGTAATACTTGTAGAATCTTTATGATAAAGAAGTACCTAGTAGGGCACGTTGGAATGGATTTGGTGATTACATAAACAAGGCTTTAAATATGAACATCCAAAGTAATGCATGACCTAATTAGTGCATATCATATTTTATGCAAAATTGCATGAGTTTCGATCAAAAAGTGGCCTAGGCCTACATTATACAACCCACTATGGGGGTTTAAAAGCAAAGTTAGCTAGTAAGAGCTTAAGTAACGGCTTGGGTAGGGACATTCCCCTTTCCCAAGACATATCAGACGAGCATGCAAATTTTGCCACCCAATCCGTAGGGGCATTGCCTTTCCTCAAAACATGAGTGAGGCGAAAAGCAGGCAGCTTTCTCACAAAGTGGAGAGCATCAGAAACAATACCACCCTCCAAAGGGTAACGAACCCATGCATTCCCTCATGTAATGCGAAAGTAGAATCAGTCTGGATCTCAACTGCAGGATATTCTTTTAGTTTAGTCATGATAAACACCATAGCTTCCATAACAGCCTGAAATTCTGATGTGTCACTTGCCTGTGAAATGAAACCTCTCCCCACAACATGCATGGGCCTACCCTCATGATCGCGAACGACCAAGCCAATACTAGCCTTCTCGTTTCTCACTACAGCGTCGCAGTTGATCATTATCCATCCCGTTGGAGGGGGAAGCCAAAAACTGGTTACCAGGGACCCCAAGGGGTTGAACTTCCCGTTGGACGAAGAAGGATGATGATTAATGAGCTTTATAGTGGCAGTACTTTCCAATTTGATCCTCTAAATTAGCATGTTATTACTGAGGGTGGACTTCTTATGCACCCTGCGGTTCCTATTCTCCCAGATATGAAACAAGGTAGAGGCCACAATGGCCAGATGAGCAGCGGAGATGCCGCGCATCGTGTCAAGCTGAGCGGCACGGGAAAGAAAACACTCCAAAAACCGGCCACCACAGCGGGCGCGCGTGCGCACACCACCACGGATGCCCAACACCTCGGCAGATGCGTGTAACACAGGGTCCTCCCAGATACTGCGAGCGGCAGCGCAATCATACAGTGCGTGTTGCTGAGTCTCAGCCACATCACAGCCCCAACTACAGTTGTTGCAAACAGTCAAATGCCTTCTTTTGAGCCAATCCGCCGTAGGCACGAGGTTCCGAGCCACACGCTAAAGGAAAGTATGGACCCGGGGCAAGACTTTAAGCTTCCATATCCATGCAAGGTCCCTCGGCGGTGGGGTAGATCGAGCATTGTCAGCTCCTCTCAATGCAATGAGAGCCCGGTAGAACTTTATAGAAGAGACCTTAGGGGATTCAGTGTGTACCTGAAGAAACACGTCATTCCCACAATTATGACCCCACGGCAGGTGCATGACTCTGTCCTCCAATAAAGGGTTCGCCCAGCGAGCAATAGAATCCCTGTCCCACTTCCTCGGCCCCAACATGCAATTTCCTACATATTTTGGCCACGAGGCCTCCATGTTGATGAATGTTGGCCACCATTTAATTGGAAGAAAACCCAGCCAATTGTCTTCATAGAAATCAGTGCACATTCCATCCACCATCCTCCAGATGAAACCCCCCAGGGCGTCTGGGAGGGCCTCAAGCATCAACCTTCCCGCATGGGAAGCACCCCTAGGGACCCTGCAAGGGTTGTTTCTCAAAGGGTACTTAATCTTCATGATGTCCGCCCAAAGGCTGTTCTCACGGTATAATAGTCTTTTGCAATGCTTCATGACTAATGCACGACGCCAGATCTTGAGATCAAGTAAACCAAGGCCACCCATGTCCTTCGGGAGAGTAACAGTGTGCCAATCAGCATAATGGATAGCATGAGCCGTACCTGCGCCGCACCATAGGAATCTCCTCATCAACTGTTCCATCTGCTCCACCACCCCCCGTGGAACCACACAATGGCTCATCACAAAATTTGGAAACGACTCCAAAACAGCCTTGATCAACAGAATCCTTCCAGCCAAGGAGAGGGGGCGTACCCGCCACTTAGCAACCTGATGCTCAATTTTCTGAATCAAAAAGTTGAAATCTGTTTTCTTGAATAACTTAGCTGAAATAGGAATACCCAGGTAGGAGAGTGTATTTCCCTTTGGGATACCAAGCTTAGAGGACACAAGCTTCATCTTTTTCTTCTTCATACCTCTGCTGAAGAAAATTCTAGATTTCTCATGGTTAACATTGAGCCCAGCGAACTTACTGAACTTATGGAGTATTTTCTTGATAATAGACACAGACTTATGTAAACCAGGTGCATAGATAATAATATCATCAGCATATAAAAGGTGCGAGATAAGGGGGCCATTGGAGGTGCATCTAAAGCCAAGTAACGCCTGATTCTCATACTTACGCGTCAGCATAGAGAAAAATTCCGATACCAGAGTGAACAAATATGGGGATAAGGGGCAACCCTGACGAAGACCCCTGCAAGCCTCAATCCATGGTACTCTATCTCCATTCAGCAGAATACCAAATCTTGGGGAGGTAATACAAGCAAGAATCCACTTGCACCATGTCGGTGGGAAGCCAAGGAGTTGCATCATCTCCTCAATGAATTGTCATCTCACACTGTCGTACGCCTGTTCCATATCCACTTTCACAGCCATCAAGCCCACTTTGGATGAGGATGAATACATTCTCGCCTCCATCTCCTGCGCAATAAAGATGTTGTCGGAAATGGATCTCCCGAGAAGAAAAGCTCCCTGCTCTCTAGCAATAACCTCAGATAGTACTCCTTTGAGTCTTTCTGCCAAGATCCTGGCGACAATTTTATAAATGACATTGCAGAGGCTAATTGGCCTGAAGTGTTCAGGCTTAGAAGCACCTTGCCTCTTGGGAATAAGTACCACCAGTGTATCCTTCCATGTTTTAGGCATGTAATTCTCCTTGAAAAAACAAAGAACAGCCTTTATAATATCCATATGAGTGACAGTCCAGTAGCCCGTAACAAACTCTGCTGTGATGCCGTCCATCCCCGGTGCTTTGTTTCTCCTACTAGTCCTAATAGCATTGGCCACCTCCTCCTCAGTGATTCCACGGGTCAGCAATTCTCTGTTCTCCAAGGTTATGCAGTTGTGTGACAGATGCCGTAGGGAGGGTGCAACCCACGAACCACCCCGCCATTTTGTGCCAAAGAACTGTAATAAGATGTTGCTAATGTCGGCCCTCGATTCCACCCTGTTCCCCTCTTCATTCCTCATATGAGATATATTGTTATTACGCCATCTAGTTGTGGCTGCAGCATGAAAAAACTTTGTGTTCTTATCCCCCAGTTGTACCCAATGGATCTTCGCTCTTTGGCACCACCACTTCTCCTCAAGTGCACACCCTCTATGGAATTCAGAAATGAGATTACCAAGCTGGGTGTTCTCCTCCTCATTCAGACCCTGTCCCGCCTCCTTTTCTTGTAATTCACCAATCCTCCTCTCATACTCCCTGTTTGTCCCAATAATGTCCCGCATCTCCCTCTTACTCCACCTGCGCAGAGCCACCAGGCACCGACGAAACTTCGTAGAGAGGCTATCCATACAATTCCCCCTAGTACTTCTGGACCACATATGCTATCCAAATTGCATGAGTTTCGAAGACCACATATCGGTCATGCCATATTTTGATTTAGAAAATGGGGTTTGGTGCTTGAGTTTACATATAGAGTTTATTTTACTGATGGATACAATGTGCACAATTTGGATTTCAGATGCTTTGTCATATGCTTTGAGAATTTCTGATGATTATTATCATTGAACTCTTACAGATTTGTAGTAACTATTGTTGAAAATCTATTATGACATAGATTGGATGGTCAATCATGTTAAATTGAACCATTGATCCTTACATCGGCTGTTCGATTTGATTAGTTAAAGGATGGAAAGCAATAGTCTCAAATTGGTCTTTCTTCAGCCCAACTCATCAACTGGCATTTGATTTGCATTCCAGAAGTTAGACAAGTGCAGTTATGATTAGGACAATTATATGGTTTTGGCCACATCTCCTTTATTTGATGTTGGATTTCAATGGTTTTTGGAGATATTAGTTAGATGACTCAGACGGCTACAGTTTGAAGTTTAGCATGAAACACCTAATTAGATCAAATCATTGGTGAAGTTGTGTTCAAAACAGCTGCATGACATTCCAACAATGTCATTTATTTACATTCAAATTTAATTTTGAAATATTAGGATTTGTTTATATTTAAATTTAAAATTGAAATTAGGGTTAGTGTTATCTTTTGTTTTATGTCATCTAAAAGATTCATCAACATGTGAGGATCTTTATTTGAGGGTTAGTTCATTTGTTATGTGGAGAAATTTTTCAATGAATGAAATTATTCCCATTTACCTTCTTGAGTACAATTAATTGAGTTTCGATCTGTGGGGAAGTCAACGAAAATCTTACCATGTCAAATTGTGAGGGATCCCTTCTAGGTTTATTTTCAACACTTCAGCTTTGTTTGTTTTTTGCTTTGTGAATGATCCACAATGCTTTCTATTGATTCAAGATTCTTCCAAAAGTATTCTTGGAAGTCTCTTCCCGAATGTTTGGAATTATCACGATAGTAGTCGCAATTATTTTTTCTTGAAGAGGAGAACGTGTGGCAACATAATACCAACTAAATGGAGCTTGACTTACATAATTTGTTAAAGTTGAGTGATATGAAGACATGTGTTTCATGGTAATTCCACCTGTCATGACATATCACAAAAAATTTATCCTTATACCATTGAAAGAAGCTTATACTTGTTTGCCAACTTTGATAGATGAAGTTGAGGAATGTGTGTATTCTATTATCATATTCATTATCTCCACATATGAGCCATCTACTTCTCAACTTGTCCTTATTGAGCATGAAGTATTATGTCCACTAAAGGGTGATTTATCAATTGAGAGAGAATTTTTTATCCATATCTATTAGATAAAGGATTTAAGGGTCAAACATGGCTTTGATACCAACAAGTTGTAGAAAGCATGAGATTAAAATTTGGATCAAAATTTGACCAAAAGCTTTTGAGAAGTAGTTTAAAAAGTGTTTTTTAAACAATTGAGGAATAAGTTATGTGGGCATGGACATGGGCCAATTGTGTGTAGTCCGATTTTGGTTGGGTAGGTTTGGTTTAAGTTGGATTAGTTTGAGCGTGTGGGTTGTAGTTATGGTAGGAAAATTGACCTTGTTTGATCTGTGAACCTATGGGCACGAGTTCGGCTAACATCATCAACGATTGAACTTCTCTCTTGGTGGTCATAATTGATTCAATTACATTATCAACAATTGAGTTCTTACGTGATAGTTATAACTAACTTTTTTAGCCCCAAACAATTTGTTATAACCAAATGACAATTGTAGTTCTCCATGTGTGGAAGTAATCTGTAGTTTATATTATCAATTTTTTTAGTTATAAATAAGATCCCGAGGATTCAAATTGGAATAACTAAACTAAGCTATTGTAACTAGAATATACTTTTGGAGTGCCATCATTCCATTCTAGTTGAATTCTTTTTATGGATGGCTCTTTATTTTTTCTTTCTTTTTTCTTCTTGTTCTTCTCAACATAGAGATTTCTTTTTTTCTTTAGTCATCGTTAACCTGTAAAGATTCCTAGCTCTCTCTCTCTTCTTATGTGTTGTGATCTCCTCTTAAACTCTTTATAAATGTGAGTTTATGTTACATTTTTTTGATTACATAGTTTACATTTAAAATTTCAACTTTCTTTTACTCTATTTTCTATTAAGGTGGAATATTTGATTGCAAAAGCAATTTGGAAAACTATTGAAACTTTATGAGCACATGTAGTAGTCGATATTTTGATTTGGAGTGATGGCTTAAGTTTGGTAAGATCATGTGTTAAATCATGACATTTATTTGAGGTAAAGAAATTTAAATTTGAACAAAAATTGTATCCGTTTATTATTTATTAGATGGTCATAGTATGATATTGTATTAATTTTTTGAAAATGATATTTATCATATATTCAAATATTAAGTCATTTAAACACGATTAAATAACTAAAGAAAATAAATATGAATATTGTGGGTTAATCATAAATATAACTTAGGAGATAAAAACTTTCGATATTAAATTCATGTCAATTTGCTAGTTATAAATGTAATAGAGATCATTAAGATGAAGTTAAGAGCGTTTTTGAAAAAAACCAAGAATGACATTTTTTTTTTGAGTTTTTTTTGTAAGAAATTATGGAATTTTGGCATTTTATATAAGAGCTTGGCATTTTTCTTAATTAGTATGGTAGAGATCGTTATTTTTCTATGTTAATTTGTATTTTTATTTGTGATTTTGATGATAATAAATATTTCTTCTTCATTAGATATAGACTTGGATCAATCCACACAACTTCATTATCTTTATATTTTTTTTTCTTGTCATAATAGTCCCACAATCCCAACTATATTGTACTATTTGCATAGGCTTAATTCTTGAAAATATATAAAGAAATGGAAGCATTTAAACTTATGGATGCACATCTCACAATGGAAGAGCATAAGGGTTTGTTTGGTGTGATTGATGTGGTTTAAAAAAGAGTTGATACAAATTTTTAGTATGAGACTCTTAAAGTGTTATTAAAATGACTTTTATTGATAGTGTTCAACTGAAAGTGTTATTGGAATACTTCTAAATATTTTTTGTATTAAAATACTGAATTATCTCTTCACTCATATATATATATATATATATATATAAGCAAACAAATTTTATTTTCTAAAAAAAAGATAATAGGCATCTTATTTAGATTTTGATTGTAGTCTACAAAACAATTGGCTATAATTGAATGAATGAATGCTAAGAGCTCCTTTTTAATAGTCCTCCAAAATTAGTTCTAATGGCATTGATTTTTGTGATGCTATATTGATTTGGTCATATTTTTAAAGATAGAAAATTATGTGATTATTTAAATAACAATTATGACAAAAGAATAGCTATCTTAATAAGCAACAAATATAAGATGTAGAAGTGATATACAAAGGAGATTGGGAGAATATTTTAGCTAGTTTCATGATGATAGATCCAAAATCATAATATGTCGAGTTTTTTATTTTGTGGTAACCAATTAGATCTGTTTGACTTGGTAATTGAGGATCTTGGAGGTCTTTGTCACATATGTGCTCTTTTGAACAAATGTCTCTTAACATAGTAGTTTCTTTAAGAGCTAACTTCATACATGATTTTGAGTATATTCATATCACAAATAGTAAAAAAAAAAAAAAAAAAAAAAAAAAAAGGTGTGCCTAGCTCAATAGTTGTATTTATTGTCATTTGAGTAATACTTGCAAAATGTCAACTTGGAGGCATCAGACTAAATTAAATTGCTTTTGTCTCGAGTGAAGTATGATAAACAATAGTTTCTTTGCTTTCAAGATCTATCAAATTAAATTGATTGATTAGCATAGATTAAAAAAATGTATAATCTTTCTCTATGCTAGATCATGGATTTAATAAGTTAGTTTTTTGAAGACTATTGTGAATCTAATTTGAGTTGAAGCTTATTGTATCTCAATGGTTGGATTGAATCAGGACACAATTGGACAAAGATGAAAGTCAATACTACAGCAAAGGAATCGCTTTTGCTTAGATTCTCTATTATGTGCCACATTTCCAATTTCAATTTTATGATGTGGCATTTTAAGGCATGCATTCGAATATTCTTTAAATTATTGGATGACATAAGTTACGATTAAATATTTCTTACATGGGAAACTAACCTTTTTTTTTTTCTGTTTTATTTTTCCTATTATCTCAGACACCTGTAGCTTTTAATTCAATCGATTCAGTAATATAGAATGTCATTCCTTTTCCCTAGCAACTAATTGTTCTCATATCCTTCACATGGATATTCCGAATCTTTACGCAAGCTTGGCTCCAAATGGATTGTTTGACCTTCTTTCTTTCGAACATTGTATATTGTATGTTATGGGCAAGGTGTCGTATGATACGACAAACAGTATATGCTATGATATTTGATGGATATATTATTTGTAACAGATACTGGAACCTTGTTGGCGAGTTATTATTTAATTATCGCTTTTAATAACAGTTTTTGTTTATTTTAACTTATCATTACTAATTTATTTCTTGGGATATTATAAAATGGCATTATTTTAAATTATGCAGATGCTGATTGCCTTAGGATTCAAGCTACGTTTGCTTTGGCTTCGCCCTAGTTGAAGGTACAAGCATCAACTGGAGCAAGATTGTTTTTTGAAGTTTTGTTATTATTAATATCGTTTAAAAAATTTAATCACATGGAAACACATTAATCCAAAAGGATCCTATGTAGATTCAGTTTTGAGCAAGTTTGTTTTGGTTTAAACCCAATTACGAATCATTTATGAATTGAATTAAATCAAATGTAAATTGATTCAAATTTGCTCAAAATAAGTATAAATAGAAGAAATAGGTTAATCTAAATGGTAGGTGTATAGTGGTATTAGAGCTGTTTAGAATGTGGGATAAAAAAAATTAGGTATAGAAAGCATTCAATAGAAACATATTGAAAAATGAAGTGCTCAATTTTTATGAAAAAATAAAATTGTAATTATGAGAAAATATGAACACATTTCAAAGTATTTTTTAATTTAATTATATTTGTTGAACTTTTAGTAAAGGAAGCGAAATTAAACTGATTGTGCTAGGCGATTTTATTAGGGTGAGCTTGCCACGTGCATGATGCCAATGTTGTTGCAGGGAGAATTTTTAAATCTACCATGTACATCAGAAGATTTACATCATTGCCATCTACTTGCCGCATGAAGCGGAGCTCTCCCTGACCTCGTGTTTCAGGCCTCTTCTTTTTATTATGTTTCTCCTATAATAAGTTCGTTCCCCTTCTATTTCGCACCTTCCTTTCGCTCTCTTTTGAGCTGCTGGCTTTTGTTTTTCAGCTCTGTCGCCTCTAATCTGCAATGTCGGAAGCGAACGGGGAGGCGGAGGATCTGATGTCCGGATTCCGCCTCGTCTATTCCCGGCTCAAAGCCGATCTCCTCGAGGATCCAGCTTTCAGCTTCACGGAAGAATCGAGGCAATGGATCGATAGGGTAAAATGCGTTTTTCGTAATTGTGTTTTGCATATAGTTGTTTGGCGTCTGGAATGCTTTGTTTGAATAGTGCTTCGTTCTTCGTTTATTTTTCTCTTGGATTACGTCGACGATCTTTTTTAGAAATTTACTTACGGGACTGGTCAATATTAGGATGGCGGCGTGTTTAAGTGCCATGTTACCTTTATTGAAAGATTAGATTTGTTATGAACTTCGCCATTAGATTAGCTTCTACCTGCTGGACTTTTTCCCTGATGCCGGTATAACTTGTTTCCAAAGCTTTGTTTTGTTGCACTTATCTGCTCCAGCTAGATTTTCTGTATATTTAATGGTTTTTTTTTTGACTCTGAAACTTGGGTTCTATTTTATTAAAAATGCCAATGCCATTGCAAAAGATCCTCTAAGGGGGATCAAACAGTAAATCGGCTAACAAAAGTTTAAAGAGTTGCTTGGGAAGGGGCATTCCCCACTCCCACGCATACTCGTCAGTACAGGCAGCACGTGCAACCCAATCCGCAGCAGCGTTCCCCTCGCGGTGCACGTGGCACATGTGAAACGCACTCAGACGAGTGGCATGTACGAGGGCGGGAAGAAAGTACCCGCCCACAAGTGGGTGCCTCAGCATGATTTGAGTTTCCTGCAAAGCGATCTGAGAGTCCGACTGGATTTCTACAGCGGGGGATTCCGGAAACGATTGTTTCACAACATTCAGTGCCTCAAGGATGGCAAGCCTCTCCATGGCCTTGCAAGCATGTGAGATGAATCTTTTACCAACAATCCGCAGGGGCTTTCCTAAATGGTCACGAATTACAATACCCACTCCAGCAATGTTATTGCCCACCGCGGCATCGCAATTAATCAATATCCATCCAGCGGGAGGGGGAACCCAATGTAGGGCTACCGTCAACTCAGGCGAGTTGGAGAGGTTCCCGTTGAGCTTAGATGCATACTCATTATGTCGCTTTACCGCAATAGAAACATCAAAATGAACCTTGCGAATTAGTAATGCGCTGCTCATGGTTGGTTCATTGTGTTTTCTCGCATATCTGTTCACCCAAATGTTGTAGAGAGTGGTGGCAATTGTAGCCATATGCATCATATCACCACTGCACCTTTGGCCAGTCGCCTCCCTGTAGCAGCAGAAACTCTACAGAAAAGACTCATCGCTGCTAACACACAGGCCGCCGCTCACCACCGCAATAGCAGTCCGCGCATGCCAAGTATCCCACACCTCCTGTGCATGCGGGCAATCCCAAAGGGCATGGCACAGGGTCTCGGCAACGAGGCAACCCCACGGGCAAATGTAGCTATCGGCCAGGCCCCTTAGCGCAAGCCATGCCGCCGAGGGCATTGACTTCCAAATGATGCGCCAAATGAAAACACGGACCCTGGGAGCCACCTTAAGTTTCCAAATCCATTTATATTGATTGCAGTCATGCAGCGGCCTCCCCAACTCAAGGCTTTGCGCACGTAAGATCAGGTGCGCATAGAGTTTGCCATTGTTGATCATGGTTGTCTCCGTGAGCGACTTGAACACCATATCCTTAACATGATTTTTGCCCTAAGGCACGTGCAGAGCTCTATCCAAAAGGCAATTGTCAGGCCACCGGCGAATTTTCTGTTCATCCCAAACTCCGGGCGCAACCATGCATTCCTTAACGAAGATTGGCCAAGTTGCCTCCATGTTAATATACGTAGGCCACCACATAATTGGCAAGATTCCCAGCCAGTTGTCCTCCATGAAAAGGGTTGTCGAACCATCCCCGATCCTCCACACGAAACAGGATATGGCATACAGCATGGCGTCCAAGGTGAGCCTGCACGCATGGGACGCGCCGTGTGGGGCACAGTGAGGTTTATGCACGTTGGGGAGTTTGCTGCGCATAATGTTAGCCCACATGCTATCCTCACTGGCGATAATTCTTCTACATTGCTTCATTTGCATGACGTGTTGCCATAAGCGCAAGTCGCGGATTCCCAGACCTCCAAGCTCCCTGGGCAAAGTGACGGGATCCCACTGCACATAATGCATCGACCTTGCACTGCTATTTCCGCACCACAGGAATCTTGTTAACACTTTTTCAATAGCCTCAATTACCCCCTTGGGCAACATACAATGAGCAATAATGTGACATGGAGTAGAAGCAAGCACAGAGTTTATCATAAGGACCCTGCCCGCCATAGAAAAAGGTCTAACTTTCCATTTAGCGACTTGCTGCTCCAGTTTTTAGATAATGAAGTTGCAGTCCACCTTAGTAAGGAGCTTAACTGAAACGGGAACACCAAGATACATCAAGTTCTGGCCCTTAGCCATCCGAATTTTCTTCGCCAGCCTGTTCTTTCTTTCCTCCATATTTCTGCTGAAAAAAACTTTTGATTTTGCTGGATTAACAATAAGACCCGCAGCCTTAGCAAATTCGTGAAGAATGGTGCGAACAGCATGGGCAGCACTGCGCGTAGCCGGCACGTACAACAAAATATCATCCGAGCAAATGTGACACTGGGGGCGCACGCTGCGCACAACTAAAGCCAAGCAGCGCACGCGCCTCGTAGTCACGCGTGAGCGTAGATAGATGCTCGGCGACTATAGTAAATAGGTAGGGGGACAAGGGGCACCCTTGCCAAATACCCCGTTGCGCTAGAATCCAAGGAAGTTTAACACCATTCACAAGCACTCCAAACCTAGGTGAGTCGATGCACGCACCAATCCACTCCCTCCAGGCCACAGGAAACCCCAGGAAACGCATCATATCCATCACAAAATTCCATCTGACTTTATCATAAGCTAGCTCTATATCAATTTTGATGGCCATCAAACCTTTCTTGGATGTAGAAGAATGCATTCTGGAGGCCATCTCCTGAGCGATACAGATGTTATATGCAATTGCATGACCAGGGATAATCGCACCTTGTTCTTGTGAAATAATATCTGGCAATTTTCTAAAAGAGGCTTTCGTTTGATGGTGAAAGATGCACTTGTTGCTTGGAGATTTGTCCGCTTGTGTCAATGTTCATCTTTTCATTGTGTACCTTCATCTAATGTACAAAGAACTTCTGGTTGTTAGCTCAGGAAGAACTCTGCAATGCTTAAGCTATTATAGTGACTGACAATGCTTCATTCCAGAGCAAGGGATGGTGGACACCACTGACTGAGAAAGATATGGTTTCACTCTTTCCACCTAATATTTTACTTTGCAGGAATTTCTAGGAATAAATTTAGAATGCAGATCATTGGATGCGTGGAAACTGATTCTAGTCAGCAAAATAAGTCAGCATATGATCATACTATTGCTGTCATTCACATCTTCTGTATTTGAGTCATTATGCATATATATGCGTCTAAAAAAATGTTTTAGGTTTCCTTTGTTACTTTTAGGTTGCTGACTTAAAGTCAAATGTCTCAAAGAGTCCTTTATCAAGCAAATATGCTATTATGCTTGCAGCATCTGCCCCCAAAAACTTTGGTAGAACCATTATGCATTTTCACATGCCTTGTACTCTTGTTTAGATTCTAATTCTTTTAGCTACTTCATGCCACTCTGGCCTATTCAAAGTCAACTTTGTCATATGTGTTCCATAAGTATCGCAAAATGTTAGGAATTCTTTGCTCTTCTGCTTGCCACTATTGTTCGATTGTTGACTATTAACTTTGCAACCAATTTTTATCTCTACTTTTGTCTTTTGATTCTTAAAAGTATTGAAGATATCCAAATTGCTCTTTAGGAAGTGGACCCAAACCTCCTTCTATGTAAGTCATATAAAATGTTTATCATTTATGTGATGAAACTAGTGTCAGACCCCACATATTTTTATAAAGACAAGTGAACTTTTTTATCTTTATTCATAATCTATCTTGGCAAAGTTGACCCATTTTTTTGGTCAAAATCACGATTTTCTAATACTCCAATTTTTATAAATTTGAGGTTTTAGAGGAATCAACATATCATTCTTACTTATGTGACCAAGTCAATAGTACAACAATTTTGGATCAATCTTTGGATTTGATGAAGAGATTGCTACTATGTCCTTATGCTCATCAACCTATTAAGAGTTTTGATTTTTGAGCCTCATTTTATTATTTTTCAGAAGTTATCTTCAAATATGGTCTTATCACGTCCAATTGATCAGCAAAGTTTGGCATTCCTCTTCAATCTAGAAAAATATCTTATGTCATTTAGATCTCATCAAATTTTTTTTTTCAATGTCATAATTTTTGTGTCAATCTTTCCTATGATCTTTAGGGGTTAATTTTTAGCTAGGAATACCTTACCATGCTTCCCTTCTTCAAGCCCTTGTAACAACTCTTTGTATAGTGTTGTCATGGTTTCAATACTCTTGGTTAATGGGTTAATTTAGTTTCTTGTGGTTGACTCATCTTCTTCTTTGGAACATGCAATCTTGTTTTAAATGACCTTTCTTTTCAAAATTCAAGCGTACAAGTTGTTTGGGCATGGCTCATTATCATTGCTCAATTTCATCTTGTTCATATCATTTTGAACTCATTTTGCAGTACAAACTTTGCTATCGATTTGGAATGCAAGGACTATTGATGAATGTCTTGGCATAGGATCATAACTTGCAACTTTTGTAGCTTCATTTGATAGCATCTTGATGCATTGTTCACTATATCAATATGGTTGTTCCATCAATTTGGAAAAGTGGAAAGGAATATAATAGCCTTAACACTCATCCTTAAAGCATACATCCTTTGAACATGGCTGAATTGTGAAAATGTGGAACTCATTGATGTGGCTAATCATTAGGTTGAATAACTTCACATTAATTACACCTTGTTGAACCTTTTTTGTACTTGGTGCATAATGTCTTCACCAAACTTATGGTTTCCTTGTTTTTTTGTTGAATGTTGCATTTTTTGTTAACTTCATGCCATTCGATACCCAATGCTTGTTGGTCATGCGAGTTCAAGTCCTTATGCTTCATGTTTTTTGGCTTTCACCATGGTTAATAAAGGTATTTTATTTGCATCTTTTATAAATCAAAATATTTGTGATCAAATATGCTGTTCTTGATGGTGTCTTTCATCTTCTTCATAGAAATAAAGAATAAGTTAAATCCTAAATTTGCTCAGTCTTCTCCCTAGCATTCCAAAAACCAAACAGCATTATTAAGCTCTAAACAACATTCACATTTTTTTAACAAAGTTCAAGCTATGCTTTGATGCTAGTTATTGAGGAGATGCCCCAATGAAACTTCAAAATAATCTCAAAGATATTACTCTAGTTAGATATCAAAAGACCAAGTTTCATACCCTAAAACAAAGTAATTGTAATGAAGAACCAAGAAAAAAGGACATGAACATATAAAAGGAAGAATGCAAAGATTTACATGAAATAATCCAACTCCAATTTTAATTGCACTAAGAAGATCTTTACTAAAATTTAATGAGTGTAGTAAGTTATATTTTCATTCAAGTTTTTCTTGTTGGTAATTGTTTTTCATAGTTTCAAGAATTTTGGTGTCATGCTTAAAGAAACTAAGACGTTAATAAACTTCAAAAATATTTTCAAATTCCTTCCTCTTATCAGACATGTTGCTTCCCTTCATAGTTTTCTTTAGTTCTTTAGCCACTTGTATTCATCACAACAAATCCCATTAGATAAGTTGTTGTCATGATCCAAGCATTGCTAGTTTGGACATTTCATTAATTGTATTCTAATTGTATTCCTTGTGACTACCTTAATCTTTCAAAGAATTTGTTGTCATAGGATGACCATATAACCTTATGGACACAACTAAGGTGATCACGGTTTGAAGCATGTGAACTAGTGAATTTTGTGTGGATCATTAAGGTTAGGTCATTCTTGTGTTCGATAGGTCAAGTCTTAAATGTTTAGCATGCTATTTTAATGCATTTGTTCATGGTTTGAAACATATGAACTAGTGAATTTTTGTGTGGATCATTAGGGTTAGGTCGCCTTTGTGTTTGATGGTTCAAGTCTTAAATGTTTAGCATATTATTCTAATAGATTTGTTTAATGTAAATCAAGTATAGTTTTTAATGAATAAACTATGCACCTTAAAAGATAGTGAATTAATAGTCTTCAAAATATCTTGGAGTATTCAACAAGTTCTAAAGATTGAAGACATACGCATCAAACTTTGATAATTTTTTTTATATAGAATGTTAATTTATTGATATTAAAGGTACTTTTATTTCGTATCAATCTCAAATCATATTCAAGTATCAAATTGTTCAATTATCTCTTTGATTTAGTAAATAAATTGGATTTCATTTCTGAATCTACAATCCTATTCTTGGTTAAATTTTATCATTGTCAAAATTCTAAGTTTGTTTGTCAAACTTTGATTAAATTAAAAAATTAATTTTGTTAAATATTTAATAATTAAAATATTTTTTTTTTGCAACATCCTAGTTTACAAAACTCTCAAGCCAGGCAAGTCCGACGGGGCAAGCACTCGCAAGCCTTGGGTCAGGAAAATCGGGTTGAGCGTATTCGAGCTGACAGTGAATTCTGAACCGGATTGGGGTAAGGCATTGGATCGAGCCAGGCAGCACTTGGAATTATACGTATGGGTCGAGCCATATAAACCTATATGTTACGAGTATGCCCAGGGGATGAATTCCCGAACGCATAAGGAGGTTGCAAGCCTCATTTTGGCTCTGCATAATACCTTTATGCATATTATTATAAAGTCCAATTTCTTATCTTTTTTTGCAATGTGGGACTAAAGCCTTGTGCCGGTTTGCTTCCAAAACCACCAATGCTCAGCGTCGTTTGATCGGGCATTTTCATGATTGCAGAGTGGAGATTGCATCTGCCTTTAAATAGTGATCTTAATAGATCCAACCGTTCATTTAATGAGCCGATCGAACGATTACTGCTTCATTCGCTGTAATCGATTGATCCATCTGACGGTCGTGATCTCGCCCGACTTCATCGTACAACTTTTTATTTTCGCCTTTTGAAATGATCTATCCATGATCTGATGGCCCAGATCTCTCCTATTTGAATCTTACCGTCCAAATGTAATCCTGATTTTACTGTTGATTAATTGAGCAATCCATATCTCATCTGACTTGATCGAGTGATCGAGATCTAATTAAGCTTTATCCAATCGTCCAGAACACATGCTTTTACACCGTTTTTCGGACGGTCGAGATCTCCTTTGTGCTGATCCAACGGCTCCAGTCAATCCCATCCAACGACTCTGATCAAATAAGCATAACAACTAATTAACTAGCCATTATTATGTTGTTGCACCAGTTGTTTTGGAAGAATATTTTAAGATCATTTTACGCTGTTTGGAAACAGCTTTTGAAACAGTTTTTCACGCACTTTCTAACGGCTATGACAATAAGTTTTTTATAAATACCTAACCATTGTAAATGAACTAACTAATGAACATGAGTTAATCTTTGAGATCTTAATAAAGTGCTACTCTATATTCTATTGGCATAAATTTTATTGACAATAATTACGACTTCTTTTCAAATCATCAAAGTTGTTTAGCTAAGTCTTACACGTTTAATCTTTCAAATTTTCATTTCTTTTCTTGAATTTAAGCTCATTGTGTCTTGTTCCATTAATCAACAAGTATAAGAAATTGTATAAATTTATTAGAATTTTTTCATCTTGCTGCATTTTTCTTTTTCTATTGGGTTGGGTGGCCTGGCATTTGCAAAAGTCCGAGTTCGTTTTGATCTGATAAAAAACCGAATTAGGGTTGAGCTCGCAAAAGCCTTGGTTTTAGTTGAACTTTCAAAAGCTAGTAGGTTGGAGATGAATCGAAAAAAGAAACCACAAGTTGTAACCTTTTATTAGTGATGTTTTTCTCGACCTCGTTTGGCGACGGACGTAAGTTTTAATTTGAACCGATCCATCTAAAAATTTTGATGTTTCATTTTAATTTTTATCTTTATTTTTTTTATCATATTAAAAATAATATATACATATAATCAATGTTTTCTACAAATATTAAATTATTTTTAAGAAATAAATACAATCCAAAAATTAGCAAAAATATTTTAAGATTATAATTCAACCCCCCTCTTGTGAGATTTGCACGTGATTTTTCGCTTCAATTAGTGACTTTTATCAAACTTGATCCATCTAGTTATAGATGGATATGAAAGTTTGGTACTAGCATAGCTCACTTGAAGTTATGGAGACAAAACTTGGATCATATTTTGCATCTAAATCATTTTTGTTTTAGATAATAAATTGGTAATTTTTCACCTTGATACAATTTGATTTTTGTGGAATTTTGAACTAAAATATTGTTGATCTTTTTATGAGTTGTCTTAATTTCATCAAGAATCATCAAGTTTTGACACTAGCGCAAAACATTATCAATAAAAATGCAATACTAAGTTGAAATTCAAAATCAAATTCGACGAAAGATTTTAAGAATCTATTGAGCCTCAAATGAGATTTTCATCCATGAATGATTGAATGTATAATTTATCTAAAGGAAGATTTGATCTACCAAAAATAGAGGTGGCTTATGTTGAAATTCCAATTTTGAAGAGAGAAATTAGGATCTTTTTCAAATTGGAGTTGTTACCAACTATTTATGATAGATTGGATTCAAATTTATCTTATTTTGAGGATGGTAAGCTGGATAAAATTCATTTAAATTCTACATCGCTTGGATAAATAGGCTTATCTTGTTATATTTACATGTTTATTTCTTTATTTTATCTCCTTTGGTTTCCTGTAAAAGAGACCTAAAGAGCCATGATCTAATGAGGAATTTTATGATTTCTATTTTGGAATAAATTTTTTTTGTTGAATTCTTGTGTTAAGAGAGAAAAAGTGGCTTGAGAGGCAAATCATAAAAGGCTGTTGGTCTTTAGCAAGTTATAGTCTTACATCTTTAATGGTTTAGATGTTATGGTTATATTTTAGCTTTGTCATTTAAAAATCCCAAGTGATGTTTTCAAAAGAGAAGGGAAGTATGATCTATGTTATTCCCTTTATATGATGGGATTTGTAGCAAAGCACAACATTAAGGCAGAGTTTATTAAAGTTGAAAAAATGGATCAACTATTGCGATTATACGATCTAAGGAAGCCTTGAAAGTGAATAATTGAAGAAGCATTGTGTGTTGCCTTCTTACATTGGAGCATTAGAATTAGAATGATTAAGAGAGATCACCATCAACTCAAGAATCTCTAGGCAATCCTAATTGACATTTTTAGCCTTGTTAACTTTTTTCTCGACCACCACTATCCCTTGAGAACTATCACTATTGACATGTCTCTCTTCAAATTCCTACATCATGGTTCTTAATATTGTTAAGAAGCCCATGCCACGTAGTTGGCAAGACATGGTTGAGAGAATTGGTAGGCTATAAACCGAGTGAAGGGGAGAGGGTACAGAAGAGAGGATGAAAAAGAGACAAATGGAAATGATAGATATGCAATTAAGGAATTACCAAAAAGAGAGATAGTGAAAGTTATGAGCTTTTGGTCATAATTCCTCATCAATGGGATAATCATTGACCACATGGAGGAAAGTTTCAAAAATTTTAGCCCTTGCAAAACTCAACCACCACTTTGCAATTAAAAAGTTGGAAACTTGTCTTGAATAATCATCGTCTTGTCACAACTAAGGGGGCCAATTCTAGGAGGTTCATGGTGAGTTGAAAAGGATTATAGATGATTGTAGAGAAGAGATCACAATGAAGAAAATAATGAAAATAGAAGAACTATAAGGTCAAGTTTTTAGTTCAAGGAGCAATAAATATGATCTTATCTTTATGCGAAAGAAGAGTTGCATTTAAACAAGGTGAAAATCAAACTTAGTTGTGGATGATAGTCTACCTAAAGTGACCATAACAATTGTCTTAAGCTATATTTTTTAAGACTTGGAATTGAAGGCAAAAATTAGCCAATGAACAACACATAAATTTAATTTCTTACTTGGTATGGCCTTAAAAATTCATTTTAGCTTTTGCATATGGCCCACAACAAAGAGTGAGTTGATAGAATGCTAGAATTTATTGTTGCTTATTAATACCAAACATAAGATGTGTAATTTTGACCATCCACATGCCACTTAAGCATGAATAATAGTATGCAATTATTAGAAGAAAAAGGTACTTCATTTGTGTCTAGCAAATGGAAACACAGATTAAGAGCATATGAATCATCGAAATCAGCAATTTCAAGAGCATATGGATTGACAATAATAGTTCCTCAAGAATGTACAAAATGTCAGTTGTGTAAAGCCATGGGCATTTCAACTGACTGGCAAGAGTAAAAAAGGAATTTCAAGGTATTGAATATTTACTATGGTCCTATTGAAGTGATTATATTTATATTGACAAATATTTTATAAGTTTCATTATGATCAAAACAATCTAATAAAAAGGAATCAAGAAGTAAACATAACCCTCTAACCCTGTTTGTAAACCAATTTTTTTGTATAAATGGATGCATGTTAGCCATTTAGGAGAGATACCTACATGAATAAGCATTGTGATGTTATTGACTGAATTAGAAACATTTGTTTTGATAGCCTGCTAATTTTCTAATAAAATTTGTCTTTGTTAAGCTAATGATTCTATTATTATTGTTTGTGTAATTGTTTTGTTAGATTTGTTTACTCTATATAAGATTTAGAAATCAACACTTATAAAACGATAAGTAGATATAGAAAAATATATAATCTCTACTTGCCCCTTCAAGTTAGAACCTGCTCGTACTCAATAACAATTCTTAATAGCTTTTGAAACCATCTAAGCACATTGCTAGCGTGGTTTTTCTCTGGTTTTTCTCCTGTTTAGTGAGTTTATCATGATAAATTTTGGTACATCTTTATCTCTTTTTTATTTAGTGTATTTTTGTTTGATTTTGTGGTGATTGTTTTTTTAGACATCATAGCAACAATGCTTGGTCAAGCACAATGAGTTTGTGTTGAGCAAAACTTAATTGGTCTAGTTTTGCATATCTCTCTCCATGTTTTATGCTATGCGTCTCCACCACTAGCATATTGCAGCTACTTGTTTCATTAATTGCCTCCCTGCCACTAAATATATTGTACTTATTTTGTTAATGTTTAATGTTAAAGAGTTTAACTTAGCTGGATGGAACCACATCAAATGTTTTAGGCTAGGCAATATGCCTTAACATAGCCATTAAAGAATCATTTTACTTTGCCCTTGCAAGACTTGAGAAGGCATTGTAATTCTTTTTCCATACATTCGTGATTTATTATCACTGTTATGAATGAAAAAAAAAAGGTTTTTTGAAAATTACTTTAACATTGAAGGTATTGTGATTAGTGTGATCTTGTAAGAGTCTAATTTTAAACATTTTTGTTGACTTATGAAGGTTTTACTTGAAAGACAATTATAGAAGTCATTTTTTTTATTATTTTTGCTTATTGTTGGTCTGTCATGTGAATTTTTAGAACAATTTTGGACATTGAGCATATGGCGGTAACATGGCGAGTGATCTTGTATCGACTTTGGAACGAATTAAACTAAATTTTAAGAGATCTACTAAAGCTTCATTTGTTTTGATAATTGCAGTGTGAATAGAGTGAGGTGAGGATGTTCTAAGGTTGATGAGGTTGGAACATTTGATTAAAATGTTATGATGTTTAGTAAATTGAAATCAAAAGATAATATTTTTAAATAAAGTGTATATATATATATATATATAGAAACAAATTTTCTTAGTTTTTGAGGGTAAGGTAAAGTAGATTTGTAATAATTGTAAATATAGAATGATAGTTTATGATTTTTTAAAAAATTGCTAAATGAATCCTATGTGAAGTAATCAATGGTCAAAACACAATCCCATTTGAAAAACTGCATTTACTAAAATGAGTAAGAAATTAAGCCTAAAAGGACAGAAAGTAGACTCCATTGTACATAGTCCCTAGAGGCAATTTTTTGGAGTAGTTGGGTAGAACAAATGCTATTGTCTAGTTGAATGCATACTTTGTGTATAAGAATGTAAGATGATTGTGCTATGGACTAATGTCTCAATGATTTGCACTGCAGTATCTGAGAAGAATGTGATTGTTGTTTCTTCTTTTAGGATTTTTAGATGATCATTTCAGTGGATAGATTGCATTTTTTTGGGATTATTTCTCCGTGGGTTTGAATTTTATTTGGCTGTTTATATTTTTCCTTTTTCTTCTGAATCTTTTTTGAATATCCAAGCAGATTCATTTTTCTTGATTATTTGTTTAAGTTGTCACCCATAATACTAATGCATGATATTTTGGCAACAGATGTTGGATTACAATGTACCTGGAGGTGAGTAGTTTGCTTACCATTTATCAAATGTGCACTCACTTTGAGAAAAACTTTTGGTCTTCAAGGAGTGAATGATTTTTAGCAACAATGACCAAAATTTTCTTTAGTCCTACAAAGTAAATTGTACTATTCATGATGGAGCAGGTAATAAAGAATCTTATGTTGACAATGTTTTACATTACCTTAGGAAAGTTGAATCGTGGGATCTCAGTGGTCAATAGTTACAAAATTCTTAAAGGAGGACAACTTAATGATGATGAATTTTTCCTTGCTAGTGTACTTGGTTGGTGCGTTGAATGGGTAAGCATATCAATTACCTATTTTAAATCATCCTTTCCTACTTCTGTTATATTACAAGAATTTATGTTTCTTTTGCATGCCGCTTGCAGCTCCAAGCTTATTTTCTTGTTCTCGATGATATCATGGACAACTCTCACACAAGGCGTGGTCAGCCTTGCTGGTTTAGATTACCTAAGGTGTGTTCCTAGGTGTAGCCTACTGTTCTTATTGACAACGAGCCCTTAGTTGCTCCTCTGTTTCCTATCTTTCTTATCACTAACATATAGTAAAACGTTTTCTGCATAATGTTTCTTCTTTATGCTGGAAAAATATGAGCCAATTGCAATTTTGCATTAGTTCATTTCATGTCTCTTTGGTTGCAAGGAAAGTTATTTTTTCCAATTATGTGTATCTAGTACCAATCATACCTTTTGGTTGGTTCCACATTGAAGAAGTTACTTTGGATGTAGAATTTATATTTTTTTTCTTTTACTTCGTAACTTAAATTTGCCCCACAATTTGATGCTTGTGTTATTATATTATCAAAGCTAGCATTGAAATTTTGTTGATCCCACATGTGACGAGGGGTTAATTTGATATACTATATATATATATATATAGTTTCACTTTCTACATGGAACTTCATCTGAAACTTCGCTGCATTCCTAATAGTTGGGCATCCTAGGTTCAGCTAACAAAGTTTGGATGTTCCATTTTTTTCTGCTTGTAGCAAACTGGTAATAAATGCAACGATAGTGTAGCCAAATTTAGCAGGCATTTATTCATTTTGTAGACTTGATGGTACCTACCGAGCTATCAGAGCTCAGGAAAGTTCCTTTTTCTGCATAATCATCTATTTGCATGCTTTCAGTAACAGTTGTCATCAACAATGTACTGCTGGCTGCGTTTTTGAAATTTTTTTCCTTAACTGTAAGGATGTTGTATGGGTCATCAATCCAGTGATTAAAATTATGACGTTGTAGTGAACTTGAGCATTTTTGGTTCGTTGCTCTATTTTCATATTGTTTTGGCAGAAAAACTTTGCTTACTTAGGTATGCATTTCTAGGTTGGTCTTATTGCTGCAAATGATGGAATCTTGCTTCGTAACCATATTCCTAGAATACTTTATCGTTATTTCAGAGAAAAAACTTACTATGTTCACCTATTGGACTTATTTAATGAGGTAAACCTTTTAGATTTCTTTTCTTCCTATGCACTTCAATTTATCAGTTATATAAATAGTGACTTGTATGTGTTTTGTAGGTTGAGTTCCAAACTGCTTCAGGTCAGATGTTAGATCTGATTACTACTCATAAGGGAGAGGAGGATCTGTCCAAATATAAACTGCCTGTGTATGATATAATTAATGCTAATCCTAATACTCTCCCCCCTTTCAAAAAAAGATTACCCAAGGTTAACATATACAATGCACTTACAGTTTTGCACCATCTGAACGTGAATAAGTTGACATTTCCATCATTGATTCCTTTTATTTGATTAAATGATAAGCGATGTACTGATAGGGCTTGTATTAGTTTCTTATATAGCTTCTTGAATTCTGCTGTAGGTATAATCGCATTGTTCAATACAAAACTGCATTTTATTCGTTTTACCTCCCGGTGAGTGTAAATGAATTCATACTTTTACTCGCCAGAATATTACTTTTTAACCTCCCAGTGTGTTTAAATTGAGTTATTGCCATAGCACTCTTTGTATTATCATACATTTGTTATTTCAGCATTAGCTGGAGATAAATCTGTAGATCATTCTGTGGATTAAACACAACAATAGTGATTTTAAAAGAATAAATTGAGTTGGTTTTTTCTATTTCTTATTTTCAAAGTTTTCTTAAAAGAGTAAAACATTGATGGCCCATAAGTCCAATGCACAAATATATTCCTATTAAGTCAAAAGCATATGCAGTAGATTATGACCATCACTTTGCATGTAAAACATGAATTCACTTCTCTAGGGAAATCCTTTTTGAAGTATCAAGTGCATCAACCTTTGACTTTGTTGCTATTGTTGACCTTTCACACTAGCATCATTGGTTGTCTCATTATTGCGATTGATTTTATCACACAGCTTTCAACACCAGACTCTTATACCATTTAAACTAACAACATGGGAGCTTAAGTTGGGCCCAATACTCTAATAACACAAATTAACCTGCAAGCTATGTGATTGGGTTAAGGTATCACATTGTATTTCAATATCATAATTTTTTATTAAATATCTAATGCAAGATCATTATTCATATGTACCTAGGAATTGCTCCCCACATTAAAATCTCTCCACGTTGGATTCATTCCTTCAATAGAGAATCCTTTTTAACCTATCAAGTGCATGCACATCTCTAGACATTGTTAATTTTGTCAGACCATCAACCCTATCAAACCATCACCATAGTTGCCCCGTTAGCTTTACTACTTATGGCTTACTACTTATGGTCAACTGGGCATTATTGGATTGATTGAACCATTGGCTCTAATAGTACTTGTTAGGGTTGTGTAACATCTTGGGGATTCAAGTTAGACTTAATATACAGGTGATATCATTCAACCCCAAAGCTTAAGGTAATTGGTTGAAGTATCAATTTGTGTATCAAAGATTTAATCTAATCCTCTAATTAAAGTATTCTTAACCAATTAAATGCATTCAGCATCAGTCACCCCATTGGCTTTGTCACCCGTCAGCAACCTACTACCTAGCACTATATCAGTTATGATAACTACCTTTTATGGGTGTAACATCAAGGTGTCCCACTTTTCCTAATATACAAGTGACATGTATTTACCTAAACGCCCAAGCTATTGGTATATGACCAGCACTTCGTATTTTAAAAGAACAACTTAGAGATGATTCATGTATACTCATTGTTTTATATATATTTTAATTTTTATATCGGTTTTACAAGTTCATTTAGATTCTATACAACCATGAAATTTATTATTCAATCAACTTTGAAATTGATCAAGCTTGTGCTAGATTAATGGTTGTGTAATAGCTTCCGACCCAAGTGCATGACTTTGAAACTTAGCTTTATGAGCAGGGCTTGAATTAAATTTCATTTTCAAAGAAACCAATCAATTGATGTAAAGTCACTAGGTTATTCTTACATGGGAAACGTATAATAAAATTATGAGATTGTGTTGTTGTTCTTGAGGACTTTAGATGTTGTTTGCTTGCCCTAGTTTTCTTGTATATTGCTAATATTCATTTCCATTTTCATCTAATTTAGAATATAGCATTGACAAAATGGTCTCATTTTCAATTATGGACGTTATTTTGTGCCATTTATCCCTTAATACCTGGTTTTTAGCTTCAATTATTTACTTTTTGTGAGTAGATGAGGGGCTACGTTTGTAAAACCATTTTCATATTATTACTCAGGATTGGTTGGATAATTTCGTTGCTTTTAGGCTCTTAGCTCAGTTTATCAAATTTGTTCTTTCTTCAACCCTTTTTTTTTTTTCCATACACTCACAGTGAGTGCTTCATTGTGCACACTTACATCAAACTTGTTTCCTTTCATTATATGATTTCTATTTTAATCTTAACAACATTGCAAAAGCCCTTATCCGAGGATCACTTCGTTGATTATGTGAATTCAGTGCTTCACATTCTTGCTTATGCCCATTAGTTCAGATTGGTATTATCATATACTTCAAATCAATGTGTGGAATAGGAACTTTTACAAATTTGAATAGTTTGCATGTTATATGTTATGTTATTATTTTTGTATAGATTATGCATGTTTTAGCTTTTATCATCTCCTTCATTAGTCTATCCCTGCCTTTATTTCTTGTCCTACAATTTGACAATCGACAACTAATTACTACGTTAAGGTTGCATGTGCATTGTTGATGGCTGGTGAAAATTTGGATAATTACATTGACGTGAAAAACATTCTTGTGGACATGGGTACATACTTTCAAGTACAGGTACGTTATATTTCACAAATAAACTGCTTTTAGTTTACAAACCAAGAGTTTTTTAAGTATTGCTTCTATTCAGGATGACTATCTGGACTGTTTTGGTGATCCTCAAGTCATTGGTAAGGTGAGTTTCCCCATATTTATTTGATTGTGTTCCTTAA
Source organism: Vanilla planifolia (assembly GCA_023846275.1). Lineage (NCBI taxonomy): Eukaryota > Viridiplantae > Streptophyta > Magnoliopsida > Asparagales > Orchidaceae > Vanilla > Vanilla planifolia. Next base: position 25,994,218 of record CM043876.1, on the reverse strand, counting down.
AATCTTTCATTTGCATTCTTGAAAGTATGAAGATTAACCCCTAATATCTACTTTAATCAAGTAAATATGATTCAAATTGACAGATTGGGACCGACATTGAAGATTTTAAGTGCTCATGGCTTGTTGTACAAGCCCTTGAAAGAGCTAATGAGCAACAATTGAAAGTTTTGTCTGTGAGTATAGTTCTATGATTTCAATGTTGTATATATTAGAAAATAATCTAAGTCTTGCTTGTTTCTTCAGGAGAATTATGGAAACCCTGACCCTAGCTGTGTTACTGCAATTAAAACCATTTACACAGATCTGAATCTTCAGGTTTGTTGGATTCACTATTTAACATTCGCGAGTTTGTTCTGAGATTTTGCAATTTATTTTCATGTGTTTGATATTATTCAATTTTCATGATTGAATTTGGCTTTGAAATTTGTTAATGAAACTCGAGGTAAATGTTACACATTCATTCACTTGAGCATTTATCTTGAAAATTCAACTCTGGATTTTCTTTTTATTTTGTAAATGCTTTGTTATTGCTCTAGGATTAGATCTACGTTTTAGTTTAACGAAGAAACACTGCCATGCTTTTCTTAATCCTTCCTTTCTTCACCACCTCATTTAAGGCTGTGTTCTCCAAGTATGAGCAAGAAAGTTATGAGCAGCTAATTTCTGCCATAGAAGGTCAGCAAAGCAAACCAGTGCAGGAGTTACTCAAGTCTTTTCTGCACAAGATTTATAGAAGACACAAGTAGAGTAATTGCTTTGTGGTCTCCAATGTGGCCATTTGCGTCTTCGGCAAATCGTTGGCTCATTGTATTATTATTTATCTAAACCATTAATGCACATTGAAATGGTTCAGTTTAACCAAACAATGAATAAAAGTTAAAGAGGTTTATCAATTTATTTGTTTATTTCAATCTGTTTCATGCATAGTTATTTAATAGTTTGCTTATGCTTGGTTAAATAAATTTTAAAAATTAATAAAGTGTCAATAAAATACTGTGCAATTAAACTTTTTTTGTGCCCTAGATTGGAAAAAGGGTAATGGGTAGCCATAACTCTATGTGCTATAATTTTGATTAATTATTCACTATACATCAAATCATACATATAATATATGTACCTAAATGCCTATAAAGCAAAGGCAAAGAACGCAAGCTGAAAGGCTTTCAAGCTCAGCTTGTAGTGCCCAATAAAAAGCCGAAAGGTATTTGGATAAAACTGCCATCATAACTTAATTTTCTCATCATGATCAAATACAACGTAGAACAAATACATCATCCCAAGAAATGGCCTTATGATATCAATTGTCAACATTTATTTTCCAAAAGTATTTCATTTCTCATAATTAAATACATATCATTTTTCTTTTTCTCTAACAAAATATTAGTTAAAGTATGAAAAAAAAGGTGACAAAATGTCTCTATTAATTTCAATCATATCAATTTTTTCAATAAAATCATGAAAACGAAGTTTTTTAAACTTAAAATTATATATTCAGTAAATTAATTAGTATGCCTTTTATTTTTTATATTTGATATTTAATATCAAATTATAATAGATATATATATAAATTGATGATTATAATTTAATAATTCAAATTTATAAATATCGTAAGAATTTTATTACTTCAGACAATCTCTATAGATAGAATCTACATTTCTCTAAATCTATAATGTCAAAATTATTATTTTCGACATTGGTACACAATTGACATCATTTCTTTCCCATCTTCAATAGTGTGAATACCTCTTAAATTATACTAAGTCACAATTGATTAAAATAACTTTAATTAGACTAACAATAGATTTACTATACTATATAAGTAAAACATATTAATAAAAAAAAAGTTTAATTAAATAATGACAACAACAATATTATAACTTATCAAATATATAAGATAAGACAATTATTTGTACACATTTTTCATAAAAAAAAAATACTCCATAATCGTTGAATTACTAATTTGCCTTTGAATAGTAATTAAGAACATTAGGTAACATATAAAGATGCTTTGATTAGACGAATCTAGCCTGATAGAATTGGCCGAGAGAAACCTTTATAGAAGCTCTCCTTGGACTAGAAATTCTAAGGTACCAGTCGACCTTCCCCTGCTCCTAAGTAGCTTAACCATACGCTACCTCTCAACAGTTTCCTTCCACAGAAGAAGGACTGCTTTGAAATCAACTTCAACGGGAAGCCTGCAGTGCCCCCTGTGCGCATGCTATAAGAGGGGGCCTAATGCTTGGCCTCGCTGCAAGCTTCCCTTTTTCTGAAGCTTTCAACGGAGAGCAGCTCTTTTATTTATTTATTTATTTATTTTTGTTTTCCTTTTACTGATTGATTTGTTGAACAGTTCTGTGGTGACCCATTCCTTTTACTGCTCCTTTCCTTATACACGTAAAACAGTGTTTCTCGAAAAAGCTTTCTTGTTTTCTTCTTTATATAGTTAGCTTTTCCTCAACTGCCATGTTTCAAGTGCATGTGAGTGAAACGAGACCCACTTTCCTTCTATGATTGCTTTAAAGACCATTGTTGCTTGCTTCACTGCAATAAAACTCCATCATCCCCCAAAACCCTAATCTCTGATCATTGGGTAGGGGCCATTTATGGGTGTGAGGGTTCATTAATTTCCAAGAAAATGAGTATAAAACTCTCTGTGTGTATGTTGAGAAGCCAATTAATTTAGTGATAACCTCACAGAATTTTTAAGTTGTTGAGCTCATCCGTATGATTGTATTGAAAGATTTTTCCATTTTAAACGTTAGTTTCAGCAAGTCAAAGATAATTTTAATCATGTATCGTTATGAATGTGTTCAAAATGCTATGATGATTTCAATAACTTATATATATTCATTATTTTTAGCTACTTATAAAAAAACATTATAGTTGAAAAAATCATACTATTCGATTTTTAGTTTATAATAAGTTAGTTGTTATAAATTTGATTCATGTTTTTTCATGTAAATCTATGATATATTATATATTAAATATTATATATTTATGTACACACAGATACATAGATATAATGTTTTACTTTTTGCTTATTTTTGTATGATAAAGAATAATTTTTTAATATATATTTTTTAAAAAATTAATATCAAATACTATAACATTGATGATATCTCTGTAGATTTCTTTACATCTAATAGTATTTTAATCTTCAAGGTAGATTCAATAAATCGTACTTGCAACACAAGAATTCAACACAAGCACAGCAAATTGTCCAACCATTTTGGGTCATTGACCTTATTCAACACGTGAACCTTCCCAATCAAACTTTCTTTATGGCTAAAACTTATTAACTACATAACTCAATTTATTTATTTTCAATTACTTATCTAATACAATATAATAATTATGGTTTCTTCAATATCCCTAACTTTTTTTAAGGATTGTCTATTACAATATTAATTAAAAATATTAAAATATTCTTATTTTTAATCTTATTATCTAAAAATAACATCAATTTGTCATTTAGATTGAAAGTTCATACTACTATCACTTATTTTTTATGTTTAGAATGGGAACAAAAACTTATTTTAATCAATCAAATAAAAAGTTATTTATAAATGTTAAATGACACTCAATTAAATATCTCTGTATCTTAATTTCAAGATGTGAACATCACCAAAGTACATTAATTAGTACAGCATGGCAGAAATCAAGAAGACAAGCAATGAAAGCTAAAACAATGGCTCAGTATACACAGTATGGACTCTAATGGCTGCCTCTTGTCTTCATTTCATTATATTATTCCCTTTTCTATAGTGCACCACAGTAGTGTTCTCTACAAGTCTCATCCCATCCTTCTTATATCCCTCTCCTTCCACTTAATTTCTCACCCCCCATCTTCTCTTCCATCTTCTTCTTCCCTCAACCCTTCCATCTCCAATCCTTTTCCACACATCCAAAGCTCATCTCCACAAATCTCAACAACCCAACCCTTTAAATTCCTTCACTACTTGAATCACAATATAAATGTTTGATCAAAAACCCTGATCAGGTTTTTGTGTTTACATACACTGACGCAGAAAAGTACGTATATTCGAATATAGAAACTAAGTTTAGTGCATGCATGGCGACGTCATCGTCGACGACGCACGGGGCGCCGTGCGCGGCGTGCAAGTTTCTGAGGCGGAAATGCATGCCGGGGTGCGTGTTCGCCCCGTACTTCCCGCCGGAGGAGCCGCAGAGGTTTTCGAATGTGCACAAGGTGTTCGGGGCGAGCAACGTGAACAAGCTGCTGAGCGAGCTGCTCCCAGGGCAGCGGGAGGACGCGGTGAACTCCCTCGCGTACGAGGCGGAGTCGCGCATCAAGGACCCCGTCTACGGCTGCGTCGGCGTCATCTCCGTGCTCCAGCGACAGGTGCACCGCCTGCAAAAAGAGCTCGACGCCACGCGCGCGGAGCTGCTCCGCTACGTGTGCGGCGATCTCCCGCCCGACCGCATTCCCCTCGTCGTGTCCAATGCCCGAGCGTACTTCCATCACTCCCAGCAGCAGCAGCAACACCAACACCAACAGCTACAGGCTCATTCTTTTGACAGCCAGAGTCTGACCGCTCTGTGGAACTGTTCCACCGGCAGCGCCACCTCCGGTGACATCAACCAAAGAGAAGGACCTGAGGAGGGAACCCTTCGAGTTGATCCGCATATTTAATATTTAAATATTAATTAATATTATGTGGTTTTAATTTCTTTGTAAGGCGTACGCGTAGCTAATATGCAATTTATAAATATTAATTACTCTAAAGTTGAGCGATTCGCTTGTTGGATTGCCATCTCTTGCTCGCCATAGCAGTTCTTTAAAAGATTTTCGACTTGGAAGAAATATTTAAATGTTTAAGAAAATACAAAACAAATTACAGTTTTCTTATTTAAAAGATGTATAATTAAACAAAACAATTCAACACGTTTATTATCACACGCCAATAATAAATATTATTTTTATTATTAAAAGATTTTCAAAAGAACTTCTAAAATAAAACTTCACATCAAAAACTTATGACAGGACATGAAGAATGCTCTAAAACTTGAAGACAAGAACTAAAACTGTATTCTAAATCACATGCATTACGTTAAAGCATAGCAGGTTCCAATTGAAGACGAAATGAAGATCATAAATACACATTTTAGCTATCAGAAAAACCAATTCTAAGAACTGATTCATCTAAGAACTCAAGGGAAAGAAGTATTGTTCTTTTTGTGTATTCGGCCATCAATGGAGTTGATAGCACACTTCTTTCAACCAACATGCATGAACATCTAAGCACTGGTCGACTCGCTCGATTTGGATGGGTTGGGTATCCAAAAGGTAAGCGCCGTGGATGCAGCAGCAAACATTGCTCGACGAGGAGCCCATTTCAAGCAGGTTGCAGAACCAATGTAACTATTCCAGCAGGCGACCTGGAAGACTAAGCTTCAGTTACAGAATTATGATCTACATCTCTATTGGGGTGCATTCAACAGTGACAAAATACGAGTGCAAAGTATGCAATTCTATTTTATTTCACATACACATACACAAGACAAAAATATTAAGTACAAAAAATTATAATCCTCAAATAAGATCACATAGAAATCATCCACAAGGTGCATTCTTTTACCTCAGATATAATTAAAATCAAAATCAAAAGCTATATTCACCACAAGGATACTAGCCTTGGATTTGAACAGTTTGTTCATAGGCATACAAAATGGATTTAGAATTGAACCCAAAGTATGAATTTTATCTGGCAATAAAACAGTATTGGAGAAAAACAAGATACATAAAAAGGGTAATTTCATATAGTTAATGCCATATAGCCATGCTTTTGTCTCTTGTTAGTTTCCAAATTGAGTACTTGCTTGATAGTTAATTACTTATTTATTTTACATGGTGTCACTCACTTGTAGTTGAAGCATTGTTCTTCTCATCTTTTGTCTCTTGTTAGTTTCCACATTGAGTACTTGCTTGATAGTTAATTACTTAACTATTTTACATGGTGTCACTCACTTGTAGTTGAAGCATTGTTCTTCCAAAAATGACATAGGTTTAGCATTTTGTTTGGAAGAGATTTTACCTATTACAAAACTATAGAGGAAAAAACAACATCATCAATTTTTAACTTCAATGTTCAAAGCTTCAAAGGTTAATTTTGGTAAATAAGGATAGAGGCGTTCGAACTGGGAAGTAAACAAAAGAAGAGATCAATGCTGGAGGAATAGAAACAAACACTAGCCAAGCAAGGTATTTTAGTGGCATCTGTGCATCAGATAATGGATGACGATAATGTTGTTGGAGGTGATGATATCAGGGAGATGAAGACTATGTCGTAAAATAACTTGGAGGCACTTGGATAGTTGAAATAATGGCAAATAACAACAAATAGATGATTGTAAAGCAAAAGCTTGCACACTGTGCAACTATACTATTTGTGAATTTTAGCTGCCGTGAGATTTAGCAACTATGAGGAAGAAGTCAAGTTCGGAGCACAAAATGGATATAGATATATCCAGTAGAGGAGACTTGGCAAATGTTCACAACATTGACAACACCGTTCCTAAGTTTTGCTAGAGGTGATTAAGTTGTCAAGGTAAGAATTAGAGGAGGAAGAAGTTAGATGAGAAGAACAAGATGTGTATAACATCATTGATCTGGAAAACATGTCAAGAGTACAAAAGATCAAAAGAGCCCAACAATGGTTCAATGCAAGATTTACCATTTAGAATTTTATCCATTACCACCGCTGGATTCTAGCTACCAAGGTCTGCACAGGCTTGTAAACCATAGGATGTGGCAAATTCTTGTACTGGCCCATGGACAAATCTCATCAGGATGACTAGCCACTCATAAGCTCACTTCTACAAGCTCACAAACTATCGAATTCTAGAGTTCCCACATAGATAACAAGTTCGATAGCATAACTAAAAATCAGAATAGACTACGGCTAGTGACCTAAAGCATGTTCTAACATTATAATAAATGTGGGTATTTCAAGATGAAACATTTTGGCTTCAGAGTTAATTTCACATTATAGAAAAGAGAGAGACTTGAAATGCCTAAATGACTTTTCCATTCCAAGAAAGTTTTATGAGTTAAAAGTAAGAGCAGTGCTCACATGCTCTAGTCAAGTCTAGCTAGTTCAAAACCCAAAATTTGTCCCCTATTGTGCATAACTAGTTTGCAGTTTTGTAAAAAAAATTATTTTATTATGATTAGATTTAAAATAATTTAGATTACTATCATAACAATCTTATCAAAAATAGAACAATACAGTGTCCATTAAGAATTGGCTTATTGCGCAGAGTCATGTCAACTCGAAACATGACATTTGCACACAATTTTTCTCCTTAAGTTAATTCCATCTTTTCTTGTTCATACTTGTCTTCCATCTATTCTATTTTTGTAACTGCTTCCTTCCTACTTTCTATTTTATTTTTTCTTGTACACCTCATGGCCTGACACAAGATATAGCATTGTCGACGAGTGTTCTTCATATGAGCCGCACCATTGTACCCCGGAGGATTGCCGACACTGACATCTAGGTATTGATTCCAAGGGACAAACAGTTCTTAAGGATAGTGCATTCACATGCCTCAACAATAAGTTTTTCTTATGAAAATTTTATTGTTTCTTGCAGTTTTCTACAATTTCAGTATCAAAGTTTTAGCAATTTTAACAAATATCTTACTACAATGGACCCATCAAATCTTGTCATGTTTGTTGCTACCAAAGCTACTATTAACGTCATGAAAAATGGGCCTTTAAATAGTAACAATTTTAAGAAATGACAAATCAAAATTATGCTAGTACTTGATATTCATGTCATTGATTTTGTTCTTAACAAAGCCATGCCTATTAAGGGACCAAAAAATTATGTAACTCAAAAAAGTTCTTGGAATCTGCAAGAGTATTATTTTAAATGCCTTAACAAATGATCTGTTTGATGTGTAACATCGAATGAAGCATACATATAAAATTTGGGGTGAACTTATGTGAAAAAGGACATAACAAAAAAATTTTTGAATTACAAAAATATCTGAAAAAGGGAAGTTTCAGCTCAAATTCATAAATATTATGTCTTAGTTGTTGAACTAAATAATGAAGGAATGGTTTGCATGAACTTTTCATTTCTATTGCTTTAATTGAGAAATTGCCAGATTTATCAAAGGATTATAAAACTAAAATGAAACGAGAAAGAAAGATATGACCTTAAAAGATGTAATTGAATGTATTAGAATTGAAAAAACAAATAAGAAAAAGAAAGTACTGAAAAAGCTAAAAAGATTACCTTAAAGACTAATTTGATTAATTAAAAGATCAAAAAATTCAACAAATATCAAAATAAGGGTAAATGATAGAACTAACATGGTCCAAAGGCAAAACCTTAAGACCCCAATTGACCAAAGAGTGAGAAGAAAAGTGACTAATTTGTTTATGATAAACCTGGCCATTATGCCTATCAATATAAGCACAACATGGGAGATAACAATCCTGCTAAACCAAGTGCTAACCTAGTTAAAACAAATATAATAGTGATAGGTATCTCAAAGGTAAACATTATGACAAAAGACAGGTTTGATTGACAGATTTGAGAGTTACCAAGCATATCAATGGTAACAAAGACGCTTTTACGTCTTACACTATCATAAGAGAAGAACAACGGATGATATCAGATCTGCACCTATTATTGACAAAATCAAAATTACTTTAAGCTTACTTTTAGAAAGATTCTCTTTCAATGATGTCTTGCACATGCTAGATATTCTTTAGAACATTTTATTTGTTTCTTTTATAAAGAAAGGTGTTAAGACTATATTTGATAGGGATAAAGTTGAACTTACTAAGAATAATGTTTTTATAAGAAAGGTTTATTTCAATAATAGTCTCTTACTTTAAATGCACTTGATAATATTAATGTAAGTGTTGCTTCTTCTTCTATTTATTTGGTCGATTGTCTAGATATACATTTGGTAGACTTAGTCGTATTAATTGCAAAAATACATAAGATTGGTGAATCTATGCAAAAATCAAGCAAACAACAAAATTATTCAAGTTCGTACACAAGATTTGCTTGATTTAATTTATTATGATCTAGATGATAAAATTCATCATAAATAGTGGAAAAAGATATGATGTCATTTTTATTGATGACTATTTTAAATTCGTTAAAATGTACTCATAAATAAAGATGAAATAGAAAGATTTAAGATTTTCAAATTAAAAATTAAAACTAAACCTGATAAAAAAATATTAAAAGACCAAGATTTGATAGAGATAGAGAGAATGAGATTAATTTTTTGAACTTTTTGTGAATATCATGTTATAATGAAATGACTTTTCCAACCTCACCAAAATCTAATGTTATGATAAAAAAATTAGAATTTTAAAAAATATAAAGAATGTCATGATAGTTCAAAAAGTCCTTAATAATTTGTGAGGAAAAGTCATCCTACTTGCTTGTTATATACAAAATAAAATAATTTTTATAAAGATTGAAAAAAACTCCATTTCAAATTTGTTAATGTCATTTACCAAATTTAGAATATCTTAATAAGAGTGTATTTACTAGGGTAGTTATACCAACATTGAAAAAAAATAATTCAAATACTACAATTATTTATTTATTGGTTATACGAAACATGTACTACATATATGCTTCTTGTATTAAAAAAATGATATTTTAAACTTTAATATTATTACAAAATCTAAAAATATAGATTTTTTAAAATTATTTGTTAAAAAATAAAATTATTTTTTTATGTCCATAAATCAACTAAGTACAATTTTTCTTAGCATGTTCATATATGTAATAGTCATTCTACTCTTAAATCTAAAAGAAGTAAAAGAGTTACAATTGTTACTAGATTTGGTGATGAGTTTTATACATTTATATTAGATGGTAAACCATCTTCATATAGTGAAGCCACTGGTTCCATTTATACATATTTTTGGAAAGAACCGATAAATAATGAGATAAAATCCATCATGGTTAATCACATTTGGTAGTTAGTTGAATTGGCACCTAGAATAAAACCAATTAATTGTAAGTGAAATTTTAAAAGAAAGGAGACATGATGGATCCATTGAAAAGTTTAAGTCCAGATTGATAGCTAGAGATTTTACATGCAAGAAAGATTAAGATCATTATTTAGATTGATAGCCAAAGGTTTTCTTCTATTAGAATGTTAATTGCTGTCATTGTTAATGTATAGTTTATTTATTCATTAGATAGGTGCCAAAATTATGTTATTATATGTGAATTAGAAGCGATGTATATGCACAAATCAAAAGATTTTTTAGTACCTAATTATGAAAATAAAATATGTAAATTAATTAAAAAATCTCTAATATGGTATAAAATAAGCACAAAAGTAATGACACATCAAATTTGATTCAGTTATAGTTATTAATGGATTCCTTGCAAATGATGTTAATAGAGGTGTTTGTTCAAAATTTGTTGTTTCAGCATGAAGAACTTGCATGTTTATGCAAAGATGATGTGATAATATTTGGTAAAAATATGTACGGTACAAATGATGATAATTATTATTGCTTTTGAATTTCAAAATCACAAGAACAATTTGTAAAAAAAAAACTCTTGAGAAAATTTTGATTTCTCAATCTTAAACTTATTAACACAACCATATAACACTAATTCACAATCAAAAAAGGATCCAAAAGATAGTATTTCCCAACATGAGTATGCTTAAATTATTAATAGGTTAATCTATGTGATGAATTGCATTATATTTCACATCGCTCATGTGATAAATAGATTTAGTTGTCATACACATTAAACCACATAAAGAGCCTTGGCATGTATTAAATAGATTACTAAAACATTTGAAAGATATTATAACTATGCAGTGAGCTTTAGTGGAAAACCTACTACACTTATGGGTATAGTGATGCTGATTGGATCTCTAATTCAGATAAAAGAAAACTCATTGATGGTTATGACTCTCAGAAAAGGTACAATTTCTTCAAAATCTTCCAAGCAAATTTGAACAAGATCCACCAAAGTGTTTGAAAATATCGCCATGAAAAAGGCAGCAACTAAGACTAACAAGCTTACAAATCTTTTGAAATATATTCCCTTGTGAAAGAAGTTAATGGTACCAATATATATACATTCATTGTGATTGTCAAGCTACAATGTTAAAGACAAATAATAAATCATATCATGGGACGAGCCGGTACGTTCGTTTAAGATATGTTATTGTGAAGCAAACGTTGAATGATGGGTTAATTACCATTAATTTTGTAAAATCAGCAATAAACCCCACAAATCTTGTGACAAACTACTAGATAGAAAGCAATAAATAATCAATAGAAGAAATTGAACTTATTTCTAATACAGAAGTTAATAAAGATGGTAACACAACTTATATAAATGGAGATCTTATGAATTATGTTCATAGGAGTAATAATAAGTCTCTGGTTAATTTGTTAACCCATTATCTCTTTTTATATATTGTGAGAAGTCCTTTCCTATGGTTTATGATAACATAGAACTACAACAAAAAGATTGAGTAATGCATACCCTTATTGATCTTTGTAACCATTTTATATGGGTACATTGTTTAGCTGCAATCCATACTTGATAAAGTCATCTACTTGAGTGTATAAGAGGGTTGCTTCCTATGAGAAATTTAGGTAGTTCTATAAAGCACTTATTAACCAAAAATAACACAAAACAAAATGTGTCAAACTGTGTTTTTTTTTAGCCCACTTAAATATTGTGGTGTGGGTGATAAGACTTTGTTTTATGTTCAAGGAATGAGGCTCATGAAAACTTTGTTTCACCATGCTCCTATGCTACAATTCTTATTTACCCAATGCACTAGTTTATAATTCAGTAGACACTTAGTAGCTATTTATTACAATTTATGCACAACTTCATGTTAATTTGTTGAATTATTTTATCATTGAAATATATGAGGATTGTTGTAACATTATAAAAACTTGAGGGAATTTAAAGATAAAAGATTATTGGTTTCGTTTTATTCAACTTCATAACTTTAGTTCCACATTGTAGAAAAGAGAACTAGAGGTGTTTATAAGATTTTTCTATTTTAAGATACTTTGATGAGCTAGAAATAGTAGTGCTCGTGTGCAACAATCAAAGCTAACCAGTTCAAAACCTAGAATTTGCCATACCGTCTCCCCTTGTGCATATGACTAGTTAGTGGATTTGTAGAAAAATAGTTTATTATTATTTATCCTAACAAGCACACCTGAAAAGTGTTTCAGGCATTTTTGGTGGAACAAAATAGTGTCGTTTGAGAGCAGCTAATCGTGCAGTGACACATCTACTCAAAACATGATTGTGGCATACATTTCCCTTTTGAATTAATTTTGTCACTTTACATTCATTCTCCTGTCTTCCTTTTATATTGTTTTTGTTATGGCTTCTTACCTTTTTTTATACTTTATGGACTGATAACAAATAACTTCACCGAAGTGCGCTTTAAGAATCAGGATTAAGAACTAATTAGCATACTATGAAGGCGAGTTGAAAAACTACCCAAACTTTATCAGGAACCTATTAAACAACATTCACCAAAAAGAATTTTTAGAGATGGAATAGATGCAATTTAAATTTGAAAGGTTCATGAATGGCAAAAGAAAAACTAGAAAAAACAACTAAGCCAGTACATTGGACAGTGTTTACCTCATAACGCTTGTACACATTCCAAGCATGGAGGGTTCCATCTCCAGAACCTACACGTTGAAGTAGAATATTTAATAAATGGAAATGGAAAGACATTCACAACCCAGTACTTGATCCAATCAACAAGAATTTAGAGCATAAACACGAAACAAAAAGGATAAAAGGCATGAAAACATGAAGAATGTCAGTAAATCTAATTATGTCAAAATTATAGTTCAAAAAGTGTACAAAGACATGTTGGAATACTTGGAACTCAAAGTAATTGAGGTCCAACTTCCTAAATGAAATAACCATACCCATGATCATATGGATGATCATGGACAGCAAATAGAACTGAGACCAAAAAAAATTATTAAAAAAATGCAAATGCTCATTAAATCAATGCGCCTTCTGATTGGCTCATAATTTTGCACTTCTAAACAAAAAACAACTGTCATACAAGGGCAAGAATAATTATTCCTGTGTCAATAGAGTTCAATAATTCTAAGTGAAATGGGCGTACAAGTATGGCACAGGTAAGTAATGCTATAGAAATTTGCAACCATACAAAAGTATTTAGCTAGTAAGAAGAAAAATGAAGTTCAACTCTTCATAGATGTGATGCACAAAATCCAACATCCTCCCCCTAACCATCTTGCCTCAACCTTGCCTCCAACCATTGCTAGTGGCTCCACCGCACCCTAGAGTGGCAAAGATTGTTGAAACCAGCTGTTCCCCCTCGTATTGCATCTCTCTCAGCTCACCCTAAGGATTTGTTTTCATGACAATCAACACTATCACCTTTGCAAGGGAAGACGCTGGTCTCCATCTCTTCCTTATCTTCTTCATTTTCGCTCACTGAGAGCACCAGATACCAGTGCCTTTGATAAGAATGTTGGAAACTGGCTTCAATGAGGACAAAGATTGATGCTCTACTAGCTCCATTCTTTGTCGACACCCCAAAAACCATTGGACTTTTGAAACATCACTAATCATGGGTTCTAACATGTTGTAGGAAGCATAAAGCTTCTCATAATGATTATCTAAATTTCATGTCATTGTTAATTGAATGATTAATAAATGTTTTATGAAGTTTAACATAAATACAACCTTAAAAAATTGAATTTGGAAATGTAAAAAGATGCTTATGTTTATTTTATTCACCCACAATTTGCATGGGATATTAATGCTAAAGTTAGATAATGCTTACTAGATAATTGATTTAATTATTTTAAGCTTATTTATGCCCTAAATGTTATGTCTAGTCTACACCTCGCATTCGCAATGCAAACATCAAGATAAGCCTACCTTTTTTTGTTCCTTTGGCATTCATCATAATAGGTTAATTCAACTTGTACACGCATTGATTTGTAGCGACAATTTATAATGATTGGCTTTCTACCTTATCTTTGTTAGATGCCATTCATGCATGTTCTTGTGATTTAGGTCTATTTATCTTGCTAGTAGTTTAGTTTATTCTACTAATGTTATTCATATTTCATTATTGCATGATTCCTGTAACAAATAATTGTTGATGTAAACTTGGCTATTAGTTGCTCATGTATATTTTATATTGTGTTATACCCTTGTTTGATCACTATTGTTGATAAAGTATACACATAGGTTACATTTGTTTGTTTACTTACCCTTATGATTAGGTGATCAGCTAACTCGATGGAAGGGATGGTAAAATGATGATTCAATTGATTTAGGTCAACTATACTACAAACAAGATGGTTATATTATTACAAGAATGATGTTGTGAGATAATACTAAGAAATATATATATATATAAATATATAAATATATAAATATATATATATATATATACACATATTTATGTTGACACATGGATTTTGGTTATGGAATGATAAAATCATTAAGCCATACAATGACAAGTAAAATATAATTCAATTATTTGACCATCATTAATACAAACATTATAATTGTTATTGGTTCACATTGTTTCTTGTGTGGATATGATCATGTACCACTTAAGGATGTTAGCTTCAAGTTATTTGTTCCATTGATTAGTTATGTCTTATTTCTTGTATTTTATACTTAAACAAATAGTTTCCTCTACTAGTTTGTTTTTTCAAATTTTTTTGCTGTGGTTATACATGTTTAACCACATTTATAAAATGATTGATGGTCCTTTAGTGCAACAGTATCCAAAATAGATTCATTGTGGGATAAGTATTAGACATTTATTGTTTCATTCAGTGATAGTCTTCTTGAAGTTGAACATTTGAATTATAAAGTTCTAATCTCCAGAGTTGAACATTTAAATGCTGAAGTAGTAGTTTTAGAATTATTGGTTTAGATTTCTGTTAGAATCAAGTGAATACTTGCTTTTAATTTTTCTTATTCATATTATTAGAGTACAAACTTGAGAACATCAGCATTGTCCCCTTGTTATAGCCAAATAAAGGTTAAAACACTTCCAAAATATTCCATGAAGTTAGGGTGAATTCCCTTCCAAACTTGAGTGCATAATTATAAAGGATGCAGGCTTAAGGGATGAAGTGAAGTGTAGGACTAAGTATAAGGATTTTGAAAAGCAGAACAAGAAATTGTTAGCATTGCCAATAAATGGGCTTCAAATGATTGAGTGATGTAATAGCATACTGCAAGAAAGAGCTATCATGGTAAATTAGACTATGACAAAAATTGGATCGACGTGAAGCTTAATCGAAGTAGTACCAATATGATAGTGTATTTTGCTGTCATAATTGACTCTTAAAGAAATTTTCAACACCTATAATTGCAAGTTCAACAAAAAGCTAACTTTGCCACCAATTTTTATATGAAATGTTTTCAAAATTCAAACAACAATTATAACATAAAAAGAAGGCACAATCGCATAGTGTGGAATAGCTGCATAAATTCTTTGACACCATTGTATTCAACCAACAATATAGCAACCATATATGCTAAAATTGAGTAAAACTTCTTCTGAGTGTTCATAGAAACATTTTGCTTGAATTTTCGTTTCCACTATCTACTAGATCGTACTAAATCATTCTTTTTTCTCAAACAAAGTATATTTTAATCTCCGGTTAGGATGCTCAAACAACCTTCACTAAGTCTTGCTATGTTAGTCCTCTACTAGAGCTACTAAAACATTCTTTTAAATCCCTCGTTCCTAATGCTACCATGCATTGCAACTCATGGTACTCTCATCTCAGCAACGTGCATACTTTGTGGACTTGTACATTGAACCATAAAGCATCAT
Source organism: Vanilla planifolia (assembly GCA_023846275.1). Taxonomy (NCBI): domain Eukaryota; kingdom Viridiplantae; phylum Streptophyta; class Magnoliopsida; order Asparagales; family Orchidaceae; genus Vanilla; species Vanilla planifolia. The sequence continues at coordinate 25,978,351 of CM043876.1, read as the reverse complement.
TGGAGCTCCCACAACCTTATGAAACCTAAACTATCATGAATCTTTCCTTTAACACTCATTTTCACTAAAAAACAACAAAAAACCTTAATTTACTAAATGGGATGATCTATATGAATCTTAGGATGTCACATACTCTATACCCTAGCAACTCTTCATAAGGATCCAAGTAAACCAAGTTCTTTTAAAACATCTTTTGTTGCATCTTTACTAATCATTCTCTCCCCATATTCATAGAAGACTCCAATAAATCACCTTTCTTTCCTGGAGCCAAACTATATAAGCCAAATCCCTTGTAGCTTATCATTTATTAATGCCACATAAGCTTTCTATTGCATGCTTGACCTTCATAATTGAAAATCTAGTACATATAACTTTGGCAATCTCATGTAGTCTAATATAAATAACATTTTATAATATCTCAATATTAAAATTCTGATATCAGTATGTATCAGAATAAAATATTATTTTTTATGATGTCTCAAAATATAAGCCAATTTGTAAACTCCAAATTTTATTAGTCAGTGGGTTTTTCAAAAGAACTCATCACGAGGAAGCTAATGAAAGCTTAGGTGTTGTAGGAGAGGAAACTTCCTCTCTTTAGCAGCCTTTGGATAAGTATGAGAGCTTAGGTGGCTGCCATGCTTGCTCGTGAAGCTTCAATAGGATGGTTTGGAAAGAAAGAGAGAATTAGGAGACGTGAAAGCAATTTAAACGGAGGAAGAGTCAAAGGGAGCCGGTAGTTGTGCTAATGTGATTGAACAAGAGAATGAAGGAAGGGTGGAGCTGCTGCTTGAGAAGGAATTGAAGTTGCAGGAGAGAAGGAGAAGCTTAGCTTGCTGGGTTCCTTGCATGGATAGCCAACTGTGAGGAGGAGCCGTGAGAGAGAGTCATAGCTGCTACATTTTTTTCAGCGAAAGCAAAAGAGGGAGAAAAGAAGTGAAAGCAAAGGAGTAGAGAGAGTGCTGCAGCGGCTGCTAAGAGAAGAGGTAACTGTTTCTTCCTGCAGCAAGAGGGAAAGGAAAGCGTGAGAAAAAGAAAACAGAGACCTAATGCAGCAGAGTTTCAGCATAGCAACAGGTCAAACCTGGAAAAAGAAAAGAGGTGCAGCAAGGGAAAACTTGGGAAACTTAAGATGAAGCTTTTGGAAATTATGGGAATAGCTGCGGCAATTGAAGAGCTAGCAAAAATAAGTTTCTCAAATATTTGCTTTAAGTTTTGGAAAGCAATTTTGTTACAGATTTCAGATAAGCATGCACAGAAAGCTGAACTGTTAGAAAGTTTGAAATAGAAGCTTAAGGATGTATTTCACATGATTTAAGTGAGACTTTGATGAATTAAAGTATTATTATGCTAGTTTATTTTTCTAAATTCTACATTTTTCTTTAACTTTTAAGTTGGAATCATATTTGTATCACAATCAAGAAGGTAACTGCAGGTGTCTATTTCAAGCCCAACATACGGTATGCTAAGCCCAGAGTATGGCACATCGAGCTTGACATACCATACGTGGGGTTAGACAGATGGTAAGTCTGAAAAACAGTTCAGGTATCCATGCAAAAAGAGACCTAAGAATCCAAGAAAAATTTGAGAATGATTAGTTGATTATGATTTCTCATGTAAATATAATGTAACAGAATGGTACATGATTGTTATGCATAGGAAGTCAAGGGAAACGAGAAATTGCAACATGATCAACCCTAGAAACAGCAAATAAGTAAATTATTTAACTGAAATGTGAGTATATAACTGTTATTTATCTTTAAGCATTACAATGATTTGTACACTATCACATGACATTATTTTTATGTGCATACATATTCTGATAATATACAACATAGTTTTAACATCACTTTTTATAAGCTATGAACTTGAATCATGTGCATTTAAGTGATACATTTGATTATACTATATATATCAAAATATGAAAAGAAGAAAATAAAAAAATATGAAAAAATGAGATAAAAATAAAAAGTATTAGACTATATGACAGATAACATATCATGAAAATATAACATGAAATATGACGCGTTTATGATAGACTATATAAAATTTAAATTATACTAGAAATGATATTAATAAAACATGATAATATATCTTGGTAATAGAATATGATATGAGAAATAAAAAATTTTCTTAAAATATTATCACATAATTATTATTATATATGATTAATCATTAGCACACGACAGAGTTTGATAAACACAAGTTATAAACTATGATATAAGACAAAATCAAAGACTTTATTCTCTATTATCACTAGTATTTTATGTAAAATATGATGTGGAATGATATATAATTGAGATAGACACAGCTACCGCTAGTATTTTGGCAGGTCCAAATGTGCTAAGGGCATAATGTGCAAAAATGATATGTTTTAGATGACTGACCAAAAATGATAAGCCTATGGGTCAAAATCTAGTTATAAGAAAATATTAAGCAGAGATAAGATGAGATCATATGAAGATGGAATAATAATCATATGAGAAAACTTAAGCTCATAATATAAGATAAATGTGAAAATGAGAAATGTGTGATAGATATGAATATAAGAAATATAAGAGATATGTTACACATAAAAAACATGAGAATGAGAAAAATATATATTAAGTGACAGGTCAGGGTGATATGACAAAATAAACATAGATATATCTAAGGAATAGATATGGTCATGATTCTATATCTATTCATACTTTTTACATTATCACATACTTTATATGATTATGTGTTAACTTATTCATATGCTCTTATACGTTTATAAACCTTTTTATATTTACTACACAAATGTTAAGCCTTGTTATTACTCCTTTATTATTATGGGTTATCATGTTATTTATTTCATTCAATATTAATGTTTGTAGATAACAATTTAATTGTTAAATTATGAAAAACTCATTACTTACATTACAGGTCATGCCTTAGATACATCAAGAGTTGGTCAACAATAAGAACAAAAGATAAAGGGAATATGATGGCTAAAGAAATGCATCTAGGGCTGTTTGATAAGCTAATATATCTATCACACACTATACCTAATATTGCATATTCGATGTAAGTGTTGAATCAATTCATAAATGATCCAAGAAAAGAACACTTGCAAATTATTGATTATATCGTTCATTACTGAAAATCTACTCCAAGAAGAGGAATATTGTTTTGAAAAGTGACAAAATAACTCTTAAAATATGAACAAATGCTGATTATGTAAGTTCACTTATTGATAAGATATATACTCTAGGCTTTTGCATTTCTTGAAAGGCAATATGGTTTCTTGGAGAGTAAAAGAATAGAATGTTGTAGCTAGATCAAGGATGCTAGCAAAATTTAGATCCATGACATTAGAGGTATATAAACTTCTTTGATAAAATTATTTTGAGTGATATTAAGATTAAATAAGAACCTATGAAACTGTATTATGACAAAAAATCTATTATTACTATTGAACACTATTCAGTTCAGCAATATTGTACCAAACGTATATAAATTGATTGGTATTGCATCAAAGAAAAGTTGGATAATGATTTGATTACTATCCCATATATGCCTATAGAATAAATATTTTTACTAAGGGCTGCCCCTATCAAGCTTCTAGAAAATTACAAAAAAAATTGAAAATGTTAGATCTAAATGCTCCTAAGGAACAAGAGAGGCGAGAGTGTTTAAATCATTTATATATTATCTTAATATCTTATTAATTTGCTACTTATTTGAATAGCTTTAATATTATATCTGCAAAAATTTATTTTCCCACTTGTTTCCTATATTACTTGTTTAATTGTAAGTAGATTTGTTGTATTTTGTAATTATAAAAAGATCTATCTTTTCTTATATAATTTATTCTTGTTTCATTTTTTGTTTATCTCACACTAGAATATTAGTGAGCAATGTAGCATTTTGAATGAATAAAAGAAATTATATTCAGGCTTTGTCTTTAATTCTAGATAATAAAAGCTATATGGGACAAAGAAAAGCTGAGGAAAACTAGGAGCAAGCAAAGGAGAGGCCTGTGGGGGATGGACTAAGGAGATCAAGGAGGAAGCTTTCAAATTGAGTTATGATTTCATCTTCACTCTCCTAAACCCCAAAAGCTTTATAAGATCCTTAGTAGGCTATGCTGCAAATTATAAAAGCTAGCTATGCCAAATTTTTGAGCAAAACTAATTTGTATATGTCCAAAATCAAGAGAATTGTTGCAAATAGAATCAGAATAATGTAAAAGGACAATAAGCCAAACAAGAAAAAGGATAAACTGCCTACAGGTTTTTCATGTTTGATCTCATATGCATTTAGCTCTATCCATTCTTCTTCCAAAATTTCAACAAGTCTTCCAAACCATTTTGTTCTATGATACCCTCGCCATCCATCTTATAACCAAACAATCTGAAAGCTACCTCCCATGATAACATCGCCTAGCATATGACCTCCCCTTCCAACAGCTATTGCCCCTGACATGCTATTGAATTTTATTCTTTTTACTATCCCCACCCCAACATCCATACACCAACTCAACCATCGCCTTCTCTCCAACCACAATCTCATGACATGCTCCATCACCCCTCTAATGAGGCTGATGAGGAAAGAAATCGGAGGAGATTAAAGGACAAGGAATAAAGGTTTTGAAATTTACCATGCACCTTTAGGGAAAAAGCTAGAGACAATGCTGGATTTAAAAAAATTAAAGTACTGTAGACTTGTGCATTTGATCAGTTCAGTTAACAAATTGAACAATTTTTGGATAATCAAAAGAAAAAAATAGAAGAAAACTAAAACATCAAACTTTGTTAGAATATTGAACATAACAAAAAAATCAAACTTATTATAACTTTAATGAATGGATCACAATTCCATAATCCAATGCCGTATTTGATCAAAGACAAAAAAAAAAGTAATACCAACCAATTTGAAAACCATAATATATATGATGTTCAATTTTTTGGTCAATTCAAATTTTTTAGATAGAAAAACAATTTGAAAATAAAAAAAATAACAAATTGTTAACAAAAAAATAAGATGAATATTTTAAATCGAACCAGATCAACAAAATACTATCAATTCAGTTTGATTTTTCAATTTAAATCAATAAGCACGCATCTCTTAAGTACCAGGATGTATATGGGTTAAAGGTGAAGAACCAGAATGCAAGTTTTCATAATATGACATAAATGAACTATAGGATTATCTTCTAGCCAAGTTCAAGTGAGTCTGACTCATCTCAAACTTGAAATAGACTAAAGCTCAAGACGATTACGAGTTAACCAAGTTAACTCCAACTGGCAAAATAAATCATAAAAAAAACAACATGGCTAGACATCGAGCAAAGAATGTATTTCAACCTCAAACCACCACATTACCTATCCAATTGCACTCTACCGTAGGCATAATATTTTTTTTGTTACGTCTAACTCAAATTACCAAGCAAATTTTTTATAAAAACTCTCAAGATCTAAGCACAAATCATCATCTTCTTGCATAAGTTTAGCCATCACAGCACAGTTATAAATCCAATAAATATATAATTTCTTTTTGCTATGCTTTTGAGACAACTTAAATAACTTCGCAGCCTACACTAAAATAAATTTGAAAATAATTTTGATTTCATCTACTAATTTGTAACTCAACTCAAAGAACTGATTTTGATTCAAGTCCAATAATGAAAGAATTTAGCCTTTTGATTTTTATTTTTGCTACCCCTAATAACCCATAAACATAAGAGATAAAATGCATTCAATCAACAAACAAAATCATAACAAGCATAACAAAAGCAAAACAGTATGTTAAGAAAGCTAGCTCCTGAAAATTTGAGAATTTCTTGTGTTGCATTTTCGCAAATGAGGTAGTAAAAGGATGTTTCAATCAACTGAGCTTAATAAATAATTATGAAGCAATTTGGTTGGAATTAAGTTGATACTGCTAAGTGACAAAGCATATAAACCTTCGTAAGTAATATTTACCTGAAACAACATAGTTTCCATCTGGAGTAAAAGTAGCCTCAGTCGTTGACTTTATAGATGGTTCCAGACTGAACCCACATCGCTTGTAAGATTAAGAATGAAAATTGGGTAAAGAACTGAATGTGAACTAAGATTAGATCAAATCAAGATTCTGTTTCAAGGAAGAAAGTCCCAGTCATTAAAATTTCAAATTCACCTTATCTCCACAGTATGCATCCAGAATGTAGATATTATTGCTTGTCGTTGTCAAGAGCATAGACTTTCCATCATTACTAAACTTAATATCACAGACCTCAGCTGTGTCTCCACCCACTAGAAAGGTATCAAAGGGACCCTAGTAAAGAGATAAACTAAGGAATCATAACGAATCGATGAAAGTAATAATAAGGTTTCCCTATAATAAACACCTTGTCATAAGAACGTGAATCAAATAGCTTAATAGCACCTCCTTCCATTGCCACAGCAAAAACAAGGCCCTGTTGATCATATGCAACAGTTGGTCGACCACGCAATCGTAATATGCCCTGGAGACAAAAGGAAAGATTTGAGAAATCAGAAAAATTGGGCAACATGGAGTTATTAACGTCATACAAAAGAGCTAATCAATAACTTTGCTCATGGTAAAAGTGGAACCTTAAGCAATTTCAACCTGACAAGCATTGACTCGAAGATCCCAAATTCTGACACTGTGGTCAAGAGAACCTGACATGAAGCTGTCATTGATAGGAGACATGCAGAGGGAAACAACTCTACAATGAACGTCCACAAGAATAAGTTGCAGTAGTTCAAAAAAGAAATCCCAGAATTTCAAACCATTATTTCTTAAGATTAAGCACCTGTTTTTATGTCCCTTGAAGTAGCGTAGACACCGGTTGTCATACATAGAAAGGTATCTCAAAGATTCTGATGATAAATATATTCTTGTCACATTATGCTGCTTGTTTTGGAATTTTTCAAGAAAATTAAATCAGAGAAGAGATCCAGAAATTACCATTTGTAGACTCAATATTGTATCTTGATGAGCATATAATAGAACTAGGGTGGTGAGTGAAGCAGATTCTGTCAGCCCCATGCTTCTTATGATACATCGTCTTCAACAATCTGCAAATAGCTCACTTTTTCACTGTGGCTGAACTTTGCTATTATTCCTAACCTAGCTATACGTACAATGAGAAACAAACTTCCTTGATAAAATTAAAGCAAGTCAGTGGTGACAAAGGAATACCATATGATACACAACAACAAGATCATGAAGCATGTGCTTCTGAAAACTGGTTAAGAATATTAGTTCACACAGTCAAGCAATAGACAAACAGTAATTTCAGAAAAGCATAACGGTTCCTTAAAAAAGACTTCAGAAATTGAAAATAAAGGAATAGGTCTAATCAGACTTATAGAAATTATACAAAATTTGATACAAGTTGTAAAAGAATGCATAACTGTGGTACCAAACTCTATGGTGGGCTATGACACAATCAACTATTAATGAAAAACAATTGAATTAAGCCTTTTTTAAATTTAAGATGAAGCTCAAAATATGAAATTCTTGTAGCAATGGTGGTCAAAATCACATGCACCTGTAGAAAGGTTGCACTTGCTAGCTATGTATTAATGATCATATCTATTGATATTAGAATTATGGCCTACTTTGCCATCCTTTTTTAAAGTAGCGTTTGATATTATCAATAGTTATTCAAGCTCTTATCTACAAATTATTTCAAGTTAATATATGACTGGTTGAGAGTACACGCCAAATCATTTGCAAGATGGATGGAACTTAAGACCCTGATAACTCTAAGATCTTTACCAGCAAAGCAAATTAACATTCATAGCAAACATGTGATTTTTCCATACTCTTAAGTAACTCAAGGATCCGATTTCCAATTTCTTAGATATTATCAGCTATTAAATTTTCGTAAGAGCATTTAGAGACTAGTATTTCATATGCCTATCATATAATGAGATTATAGAAAAAGTTTCAAATGTAAATGTTATGCTCCATCTACTTTGCCTTATATAATTGATTGGATCAATTTATCTATATTATTGGCACACCATCTCTCACTTCACATACCAAAACCAACTCTTTATTCAATTATATTATCTACCATAGCTGTCACCATGCATTCTTTGTAACAAAATTAACTTGCATTGCATCTTTTCTAACTTAAACAACAAGGTCATGTTAATATTTCCCTTCACAAAGATTCCTCAATAAAGCTCAATCAATATATAACAAAACAACAATATGAGGTTAACACAGAGAATCAAAGTTAAGGTATGCTTACGTAGCATCTACTATATTGTAGAGGCGAATAGAGTCATCTTCACTGGCAGTAACTAACAAATCATCTACACGATGAAAATCAAGAGAACTAATAACCCCTCCCTGTCAAATAAATTGAGAGAAACGAACTAATTAGATGTTACAAAGAGATTACAAATTAAAACAATGATTCTATGTTTCAGCCAAAATGGATAATTACAGAATACCTTCATATGAAATCATCAATTTCAGATCAATTTCAACCAAAACAAATTTGAAGCAATCACCAAAAATAAGCTTTTGGCCAGTTTCAATCAATTGGCTGAGAATATTTTTACTGTTTTCATCTTTTTGGTTTCTGATTTGAAAAAATAAAAAAATAATGCAATGTAATTTAAATATAATTAAAAAAATGAAGCAAAATATCAAAACGATTGAAAACATTGAAATCAAATCTTCATTCAAAAGGCCAAAACCAAAACTAGAAATGAAATTTTAAGCCTTGGTTAAAACAACTAGATGTATATTGATTATCAAATAAGATACTTGCACTCTTAACTACTCTCGTCAAATCACATAAATTATGCATTATAAGCACAATCTAACAAACCATTATCAATTTGCCATGAGGCTTTAGACATGGTATTAACTTAAGCAAGCAAAATGAACCATGAAAGAACAAGAAAACTCACAACTTATCAAAAAATTGGAGAGCACCAAGGAATCATCAAATTTGTTGTTGAGCATGACATCTCAAAGTTTTACAATGGAACTTTAATTAATGATTTCACTGAATACATCAACATAGATCATTGCTAATGAACACCCACTTACAAAACTAAAAAAAGACCAACATAGAACATGTGCAAATTGGACAACAGTCAATCAAAGAATTATATTGTATTATATTGTCACGTACGGGCAAGTAAACTTGGACGTACTGTATTAAAAATGTTAAATCTTCATCTAAACTTAGCTTCAATTATAGGATAAAATAAGTTTGTTGAGATGATGTGCCTCTAAATGTGTTTAGCATAAACAACAATACTTTGTCCTCTACAACAACAAAAAATTAATTCAAGACCCAAGCCAATAGAAATCCTTTACATCTTTTAATCTAGAAACTCCAACAAAAATTAACATAAACTCTTCAACTTGAATTAAACAAAACTATTTTAACTTGGAAGTTGAGGCATGTTATCCATTGAAATCTCAATCCTAGGTTTCATTAAGCAGTTTGATGGAAGACAATTGTACCTAGAACTAGCATGCTCAAAGTATAGCTAGACACTTCTCAATTAATCGTGCTCATTTTTTGAAAAGCCTCCAAGGTTTCCATAGACTAGCTCCAACTAGCTCCCAACAATGAGACCATTAGTTCTCTCTCCAATGGGGATTTCCAAGGTCTCTAGTCCTCTTCATTAGAGAATATTAGGTCATAAATATCCACCTTTCTAGAATTCTCATCAATTATGACAACTAGCAACATCTCAATCATCCTTGTATAGGTACAAACATCCTAACTTGATGGGCATTTGACCTTTTTGAGATTTGTGCCACCAACACGCTTCCTTAATATCTAGGATTGCATTTTCCATCCAAGAGTGCGTGTGTGTGTGTGCACTTTTTATTGAATCGTCATACATTTCCTTTATTTAGTAGATTTCATTCTCATATTTTGCATGCATCTCAAGTTGTGGTTGTTAGGTTAACTCGAAGGTCAAAGATTGCTTGAAAACCATATTGGATTTTAGATCAAATCAATATCTAACAAGTCAATTATGAGCCCAACTCAACTTGAATTGAAGTGTTACGATTTAATAATGAGCTAAGCCTGGATTAGGTTGAATTAGCTAGAAATTGAATAGAAATAACTTTGTAGTAATTATCATATTTATTTATTGCTCAATCTAGACATATTTAGGCTTATAAAATAGCTGAATTTACATAATTGTAATATCATATATTGTTACATTCAATGCAAAAATTTATTTATGGCAAAAAATTGGTCTTAAATAAAATATCAATCAAAATTTAGATCAGCTTTACGTTAGATCAAGCTTAAACCAATATTAATAGCAAGATGAGGATATTAAGGTCCTGTTTTGTGTGAGGTATTACATTAGGATAACTTAACCCCACAAACCATCCAAACAGCCCAAGCCTACGGCTGCCACACAACTCGGGTCTCCAGTACAACCACATACGCCCACATTCCAGAGAGGCCAGCTTCTCCGGTCAAATTTGATCCATTTCAGTCACCTTCTTCAGAAAACTTCTGCAGAGGAGCTACTGTTTGAACAAAACGCGGATATTTGAAATGAACAAAACCACAATTTAATTTAAACTTCATAGACAATCAAACAAAATTTTGGAATAACTATTTCCAACCGAAACTACCCACCAAGTAAAAATTGGATTAAATCTACAAATATCAAACCCTGTTACAAATAGAGGGAGAACAACGAAAAGAGGTTTCTTTTTCCTAAGTTCGTCATCCCGAAAAGAACAACACTAAGCGCATATCCATCGATAAAACATATAAAACAGACCAAGGAAACCGAAAGCATTTGTGAGAGCTCACATAGTCGGTAAATGCGGCGCCGACGGCCATACTACGAACAGTTTCATCGTCTAGCTCAGCAATCGACATCTTCTCTCGACCTCACAGGAAAGCCAGAACAAAAAGAAGGGAATAAAGGGTTAGCAGAGGCGGCAAAGAGATGAAGTCATGGTGTTCAGGATAACAAACGTGTCCGAATTTTTTAAATAAATACATTTAAATATTAAATTAAATATAATAAAACTTAATTAGAAATTATCGACAGAATTTGAACGGCCAAATTATTACTATTTTATTGAACTTTAAAATTTTATTTATTTATTACTGAAATATTATACATCACTTTGTAAATAATATAAAGGTTAAGAAACATGGCTCAAAATATATAAAAAATTATAAAACATGTAATAAAATTGATATGAATAATAAATATATGAATGATATCATATATGATATCTTTAAAAATATTTTATAAATATTGTATCTTTATTCTAATAATTTTTTAATCAAATTATATTTGATCATCTTTTTCTTGAATATTCTCATTATCTTACATAAAGTACGTTATCTATATGAAGACATATTATTGAAACAATTTATAAATGTTGACGTACATTTATTGATATGATGTTAAGATTTGACTTTAAATTATACATATATTTTTTATCATCATTTGAAGCATAAGTAACTATACTTGAGGATTATGTGGTTGACCTCTCATCTTTTTCGAGAGCTACACAATCAAGATCTTATATCAACAAATTTATCCAAGTAATCACTTACAACCACTCCCATTTTGCAACCAAACCTAAAAACCCTACTTCACCAACTTAATAACTACTAAATACCATATGCTTAGTTTCTATTAATTGTCATGAACCTACTCACTAGAATTGATAATAGATATCAACGCTACTTATTCCACCAATTTGATGTTATATCTTATTTGTTCACCAGTTAATGCTATTATCGTACCTATAATTAGTCATACAAATTCACTCATTTAAACTAACTATATCCTACAAACATTACATAGTAACTTGATATTGATAATGTTGAATCAAGTTTATATTATAATCATGTTTTTAATTATATTATTATTAGAAATTATGATTCTTTTGATAACTATATGTTTGGTTTCTATTACCCTCTTTTGTGATGATCTAAACATTTTTTCGTGAGGATTCTCTTGAGCTATTTTCCATTTTATTCTTATGAGTATTGTTGGTTAAGTATCATCTAAAGAAACCTATGTAGGTAATCAAGAGTATGCATATGAGCCATCACCCTTTATTAATTCCTTATGCTTTATCTTTATTTCCAATGAAAATATATCTTTATTTTAACTCAAAATTATGTTATTATTTGCTCTGAGCAAGTCTATTTTGCCTCTATTATTAAATAAATGTACTCTATCTCATATATTTTTATAATAACTTCAAGTCATATCTCTACCTTATGAGTAATATAGTATTTTATATCTATCATTAAATATGATACTTGATAGTATACATAATGTAACATTATTGATCGTCAAATTAGATACATATTGATATGAATCGTAAAGAGTGTTAAAATCTATAAAATAAAATGTTTTAAAATATAAAAATAAATATAAAATCTGTTATACTTGTAAATTAAAAAAATAAACAAAATCTATAGAAGATTCTATTTGTTTAAATTTTGAATTTTAAAGCACAATCTTATTAGAAATTAACTAAGTTAAAATATGGAAAAAAATAAGGGTCGTCACACATAAAGAGACAGTTTATTATTATTTTTGTTTAACTATTGATGTAATATAAATTTAAACTTCTATTATGATCTAAATTAGAGCTTATAACACTAAAAATACTCAAGAAATTATTATAAAATATGAAAGTATATTATACACTAACTTATGATTATGTGACGTGTGTGTTATTTTAAAACTATTTAAAGATTAATGTTCCAAAACTATGGCATGAATTATCAAGTTAAGTATACGATAACACTTTAAACATTAAGTATAAAATCTTATAAAGTAATATTTATCACATATAATTTCACAAATAATAAAATAGCTAATTTAAGACAAATTTAATATAGAGTATTTTAATAGAAAATAGTAATTATAACTTTAAATTACTATCTAAAAAATAAAAGTTATTAAAAGATGTATATCTTTTTTGTAACAATGTCTTTGTAGTTTAGTATGCATTGGCATTTGAAACACTAAAGTGATAAAAGGACAACATTATGATTTGTATTAGTAAGGAAGCTTGGGTATTAGTGAAAGCAAAATTTTGTTTAGTTATCGGCTCTCCGGATGCAAGGTCTCTCACATTCGATCTATGTCTCTCATAAGAGAAGTTAGAATCTTTCCAACTAAAATTGAGTGCACATAGTTTGTTTATAATCGTGAAAGCATACGAACAAAATAGATTTTCATTCAAACATTTTTTTTTTATCTTCTGTAGTCTGATGAGCATCCTTATTTATAGAAGTATCAAAAATTCATTAGTATTTTTTAAAAAATTTTAAAAAATAATTAAAAAATTAATTAAATTAAGCATAGATTTACTATTTAGAATAGATGTTATATTCGAGAGTTAAGCAAGAGGGATTTTAAAGAAATAAAACACATAATGACCTTAAGAAAAGTAGAAAGTGATTATTATTGTTTTAAGAAGAATGATAAGGATTATTTTTAAGTATATCAAAAGAGAATATATTTCATAATAAACATCTAATATCTTACACCTTTAATTGACAACTTCATTTATAATGGAACTATTTTATTTTGTCAAGTGCTATTTGTAATGATGGCACATGATTTTATTTTAATGATGAGAACAGTATCCTTATAATGATTCTTGACTTCCAACATTTATTAATGTCATTCAATGTATCTTTAATGACAGTCAACCCTCACTTCTAATGGTAATAGGTGCTAAAAAAGTTAGGTCATGATAACATTTATTCTCGTTAATAGATCATTAAAAATGAAATGAACTTAACTTGTTAAATAGTGGTATAAGGTCCATTGAGTCCATGCAATCTTATTGAGCTTAATATAACCTAAATCAATTATATTTATTTGATAAAGAAATTAATTATATTGGGTTAGCTAAACTAATATAATTAATTATAAAGTTGCATATTTTTTTGTAAATTCAAAATTAAGCATTTGATTAACAGGTGTTAATAGAAAATTACTTCTAACACCTGCTAAGAAAAGGATGAAAATCTAATATCGAATAAAAAATATTTTACATATTTTTTTTGGCACTATTTCTAGACGTAACAAATCAAAATTTAAAAGAAGATAATAAATAAGTCAAGCCAAGCGTAATTAATAATGATTATAAAAATATCGGCTTGATTCACACGCCGAAGGGATTTCGTTCTTCGGCGGAGGAACCCACTTTGACCTTTCCAAGGCGCTTATCCTCAAAAACCCAAACTTCCAACTTCTGCTCGACTCCGATCGCCATTTCCACTTTTACCCATGGCCAAATTTCTTTGCTGTCATACACAAATGTCCGATTCCAACATCGTCGTCTACCTCACAATCCTGAGCTTGCTTCGCCCCGTAATCACGAGCTCCTGTCCGCGACAAAAGTATACCTGTGGACAGACGACCCTCGACATCGAATTCCCTTTCTTCGTCAACAATTCCGACACTGAATGCTCGGGCATTCATTTCATACAATGTCTTGATCTCGTGCCTTTAGTCATCTTCAATCGAACCGGCAACCTCTACCCAGTCACAAACATCTCCTACCCAGAGAGAACCATCACAATCCAAGACCTAAACCTCAGCGGATACTTCAGGGGATCGGATTGTGTTTTCGTTTATGATTTCAGAAACCCAGTTCCCAACTTCGCCGTCAACTCCTTTTCACTGCCCCTGAACTCTGGCGAAGCCTTCTTTAACTGCAAACGAGACTATGATTTCAGTCGTGATATATTCCTTTCGAGCTATGGCCTCAGTCCTTGCAAAAGCTACAGTATTCATTACTCTGCTGATTTTGGACCGCGAAAATTTACTGGTCTGCCAAGTTATTGCTCAAGTTCTAGAGATCTTTGGTTCCAATGGAAGCTGTCCTTCGGTGGAGGCAAGGATGGCAGCGAAACGTCTTTGCTGGCTTCTGGGTTTTTGCCCCATTGGATGCGACACCATGATTGCTTTAGCTGCGAGTTTGTTGCTTCAGGCAATTGCAGTGGGATTGGAGGAGATCCCTCCTGTAGGTGCGGCAGTATTTGTCCGGGTATCATCTTCATCCATACTGAATTTTTTTCTTTCGAACGGCTGTTCATTCGTTGACTGATGTGGGCTACTTTAACTGTTTGATTTATTAGATTAGTGTGAGGAACCATTATTTTTCCTCTTAAACTTTTTCTGATTTGATCCATCCTTGCAGGAAAGGAGGATCACAAGAGGATTATAATTGGTGAGTTTTCGTGCCTGTAATCCTTAATTTGACTTTTCTGCAATAAGAATCTTCGGCGTGGCTCCAAATTAGGAAGGGTCACCAGTCGATTACTCGCTAATTACTTGGAAGAGAACAGATATGTGGTGGGTTTGAGGGAGACAACGGAACATATCCTTGAGTTTGGGTGAAGGATGAAGGTGTTGGGGACTGAGGGGTGAGCAGACTGCAGGTTGCGTGGCAGAAAGGAAAGGATGATCCTTCCTACTTCCATAAGCTTGTGTTTAGATCAAAGAAATAGATTTGAGGGAGAAAAATCTTATATCTATTAGCCTTCTTTTTCTGGAGATTTTAAAGCTTCCAAGTAAAGACATGTGCATGATACCTAAGCATGGATCAACAATTGATTTTTTTCAATTAAACCGTAGGGAAAAAAGGAATTTATCTTTAAAATTTCCAGAAAATTTGCATATATGCAGTCACTTACGAAATCGAAACCTCAATTGGTAGAAAAATGTACTCAAAAGACTGATACGGTTTTCCAAAAACATTACCAGGAACCAGTATCGCCGTGGGCATCGCCCTTGTGAGCATCCTCTGCTGCATTGCCTTGTTTCGCTGTCGCAGACTGAAACAAAAGCAGCTGCACCTTGCTTCTTCCAGTAAAGGGCGGCCATACCATGGCAAAGAGCATGAATGTATTGGCTACCCCTATCATACCCAAATCTTTTCCTTCGAAGAGCTATCTGAGGCCACCAATAACTTCAACACGGCCATGGAGATAGGCGACGGCGGCTTTGGAACCGTCTATAAAGGTAAGCCTGCTCGAATTTGTTCTACTTTCAGTGCAAGCATTGCTAAAAAAGTCGACCTTTTCTGCAGGCAAGCTCCGTGACGGCCGCGCTGTGGCCGTGAAACGCCTCTATAAGAGCAACACGAAGCGAACGGAGCAGTTCGCCAACGAGATATCGATCCTTTCCCGCCTCCGTCACCAGAATCTGGTGCCCCTCTATGGCTGCACTTCTCCTACAAGTCCCGAGCTTCTCCTCGTCTTCGAGTTGATGCCTAACGGCACCGTGGCCGACCACCTTCACGGCTCCCGCGCTGCCGAGGGATGCCTAACATGGCCCATCCGCCTCTCCATCGCCGTCGATGCGGCGTCCGCCCTAGCCTACCTCCATTCCGTTGACCCGCCCATAATCCACCGCGACGTAAAGACGGGAAACCTCCTCGTTGACGCCGAGTTCCACGTCAAAGTAGCGGACTTTGGCCTATCCCGTCTCTTCCCACGAGACGGAAGCACCCACATCTCCACCGAGCCGCAAGGCACGCCGGGGTACCTCGATCCGGAGTACAACCGTAGTTACCAGCTCACCGACCGGAGCGACGTCTACAGCTTTGGCGTCGTGCTTGCCGAGCTCGTTTCTTCGAAGCTGGCCGTCGACCTCCGCCGCGACCGGGCGGAGGTAAACTTGTCCAATTTTGCCGTGAACAGAATCCAGAACGGGAATTTGGAAGACTTGGTCGACAGGAGTTTGGGTTACGACTCTGAAGAGGTAACGAGGAAGTCGATGAAGATGGTGGCGGAGCTTGCCTTCCGGTGTCTGCAAGTGGATAGGGAGATGAGGCCGGCCGTGAAGGAGGTCCTGGAGGTTTTGACGGGGTTGCAGACCATGGTTTCCTCGGAATCAAAAGTTGGGCATTTCGTCGAACGGGTGGTGTATGATGTCGCGTTGGATGATGAGGGATGTAGGAAGAAGAGTCCACCCTCGCCTGATACGGGGACGGAACAGTGTGCTCGTAGTAATTCTACAATTCCTTCCTCTTCTAGCCAGTGAGATTGAAACGAAGTTTGCAGCTTTGATGGTTCCCTGCAGAAACCTTTCGTAGAAGAGAAACAAAAGGCCTGTTTGGAAAGCGGGGTTTAAGCTGTTTTTAAAAAATATCTTTTTAATTTTATCAAATATTTTTTTTATCAAAATTTATTTTTTAAAATCACAAAACTACATACCAATGAAGTAAAAAAAAAAAAAAAAAAAAAAACGTTGAAAGCTTATACGAAAAAAATTACAAATTAACGTGACAATATTACCTTAGCTTTTGTTAATTATCCTATTTATTGGCATTTTACTTCAAATAATTTGCTAGCATATTGACTATATTTGATTTCATATTACCCAAAAATGATTTTGTTTAACTCAAAACAATAATTGTGTTGCCCATTTGGTATTGTGTTTTGAATTACATTTTGGATTATTAAATTTAAAGAATACTTAATTTGTTATTTGGATATTTTTGCAGAAATAATCATATTTCTTTTCATTTTGCTTTAAGCATGTTAATTCTTCATAAGTGTTTTTGTCAAATCACTTGAAAACCAACAAGAAACGGGTAGCCTATTCTGTTTGAGCTGATTATTTGGAGGTTAGATAATATACTTTTTTTACGTAAATTGTTTTATTATTTAAGTTGGAAAATAATATTTTGTTATTCAACTGCATCTTTTTTGTTCATATAAAAAATTTGTTTTTAAAAATTAAGAACATCAAAAGTTTAACAAATAATTTCTTTTAAATTGCGTTATTGTTATTGGTATGATTTGTAAAATTCTTTATCAATTAATTTAAGTTATTTTTTAAAAATAATTTATTAAATTTTGCTTCATTATTGAGCTATCCCATTATTGAATTTATGATTCTTGTTTGAAATATAAACAAATTAAATATTAAATACAAGTTTATCATAATAATTAAACATAGATTAAATAATTAAATGTTATTATCATTCAAGAACATATCTCAAATTGCTTAGTCCTATTGTCAAGAGACCTGTTCTTTTCCACATTGGGGAAGAGTAACCTCACCAATCTCACACCCTGACCAATGGATGCCAAGTTTTATATAGTTTGAATATGATTTAGTTGATATTAATATATTGTTATTAAAAAGAATTATTACATATAATTTTGAATATAATAGAATGTGATAAATTATGATTTAAATAAAATTAGATGAATGAATAAATAAATTTAAAAGCAAGAAAAAGTATTTTTTACTGAATGAGGTCTACTAAATATTAAATGTTTCTTAAATAAATAAATATATTTAAAGCATTGTATTAATGAAACTAAAATTATTTACCATCTTAGTAGCAGGGAATAGATAGTCGAGCCATCTGCGGTTACGTTGAACGCGATCAGTAACCATTTTTTTTTTCTCCAAGCATCGCCGGCATGGCCGGGGTAGTGCCTTCGGCCACCGCCGGAGGGTCCTCATCCAATCGCTCTGCTTCTTCCCTTGTAGACTCCCTCTTCCAGCCTTCTCTCGATGACATGATCAAGTCCCTCCGCTCCGCTCCCGGCGGTGAATCCGCTCTCATTCCCCGCTTCCTTTCTGAGATCCGCCGGGAGATCCGCTCCACAGACAACGACACCAAAGGTGCGGCCCTTCAGAAGCTAACCTACCTCTCCTCCATTTACTCCATCGACATGGCCTGGGCTGCCTTCCACGCTCTAGAGCTTTTACCTTCCCCTAACCCCGCTCTCAAGCGCTCTGCGTACCTCGCAGCGTCCCTTTGCTTTCACCCCTCCTCCACGGATCTCCTGCCCCTTGCCACTCATCAGCTACGAAAGGACCTCCAATCCCCCAAATTCTCCTTCTCCGTCCCCGCACTGCATCTCCTCGTTCTGTCCTCTTCCTCCGATCTCGCACTTCATCTCTCCGATGATCTCCTCTCCCTTCTGTCCTCGTCCCATACCACACCTCACGTTCGTCGCTGTGCCGCTGCAGCCTCCCTCGCCATTATCCGTCTCGTTCCAAACTACGCTCATGGTTTCCTCCCCAAACTCATCGAAGTCCTTGGACCCTCCTCTCCTCTCCTATCCGCTGCCGCCGGCGTCTTCTGCGAGCTCGTTTCATCTGGCGATCCCCGAGCTTACCTCCCACTGGCCCCCGATTTCCACCGCGTCCTCCTCGAATGCCGCGACAATTGGGTCCTCATTAAAATTCTCAAAATCTTCGCACGCCTCACCCCGCTTGAACCCCGTCTTTCGCGCAAGCTCGTTGATCCAATCAGCGATTTGATGCGCCGCTCATCAGCGAAGTCGCTTGTGTTCGAGTGCATCCGTACCGTCTTCTTCGGCTTTCCGGAGCAGGAAGCTGCAGTGCGGCTTGCTGTAGAGAAGTTGAAGGAGTTTGTTGCAGCGGATGATGATTCAAATCTCCGTTACCTCGGTCTTCAAGCTATGACAATCCTCCGGAAAGATCAATCCTGGGTGGTGGAGGAGAACCGAGAAGCCATCGTGAAGTCCCTTGCTGATTCTGATCCAAATATACGTGGGGAAGCCCTCCGGCTTATCATGAGCATGGTATTTGAAAACAACATTGTGGATATCTCTGCTGTTCTGGTTCACTATGCTTTAAGGTCTGATCCTGAATTTTGCAACGAGATCCTTGAAGCTATACTCTTTACCTGCGGCAGGAATTTTTATGAGCTAGTGATAGATTTCGATTGGTATGTCTCGCTTCTAGGGGAGATGGTAAGGAATCCACATTTTATAAAAGGAGATGAGGTTGAAAGACAGCTTATTGATATTGGATTGAGGGTGAAAGACGCTAGACTTGAGCTTGTACGAGTTGCTCGAGATCTTTTGATTGACCCAGCTCTCCTTGGGAATCACTCCTTGCATAGAGTTCTCTCAGCTGTTGCATGGATTTCAGGGGAATATATTAAGTTTTCGAAGAACCCATTGGAGATTTTGGAGGCTCTTCTGCAGCCTAGAATTAGTCTTCTGCCATCACATGTCAGAGCTGTTTACATACAAGCCGTGTTTAAGGTTATGGGATTTTGCATTATTTCTTATGTTAATGTGCATATTGCTTCTGATTCTAGCCATGATGTTGATAAGAATGCTGGATCCGAGTCTTTGGATGCTTTTGAAGGGGACACATCTAAACCAAACAGTCCAGTGGGATTGTCTAGGATGAAGGAACTTTTAACAAGTAAATCCATCACATATATACTGAATTTGATTGTAACAGCACTGGCCCCTTTTTCTGAATGTGAAGAAGTAGAGGTTCAAGAGCGGGCTTGTAATGTGCTTGGTTGGATTCACATGTTGGATGGGGTTGAGTGGAAGACCGAGGATGGTGAGTGGAGGAAGGACAGCAAAATTATGGATATTTCTAAGATTATGGCTGGTGTTTTCTCTGAAGAACTTGGCCCAGTATCAGTCAATGCTCAAAAGAGGATTCCTGTGCCTGAAGGCCTTGAGCTAAAGGAAAACCTTAGTGATCTTGTATTGATCTTAGGCAAGGATTACATTCCTCCATTACCTACAATATCTATTTCGTTACAAAAACCATTCCATAGTGAAGATAAGGAAACTGAACTCACAACTGAATCGACTTCTTTGCTTGCTGAGCATAGGAAGCGACATGGATTATATTACCTACCAACAGATAAGGGTGAGAATGGATCAAATGAGTACCCAAGAGCAAATGACTCTACATTGTCAGTCAACTTGGATAATACTGAAGAACTCTTAAAGCTTACAGATCAGTCATTGGTTCCGAGAAAGACAAAGCCCTCAAAACCTCGACCTACAGTTGTAAAGTTTAATGAAGATGATGATTTGACTACATATTCAAGGCATTTAAAGGAGAAAAAGGAAGATTTGCTGACTGGTGCAGTCAGGGATGTTCTTTTGTTTGGCGAAGAAAAGCCATCATCCTCTCAAAAGATACTGTCAGAGGAATCTGCTGAAAAAATGGTGTTGGAAATATCAGCAAGTAGCATTGCAGATTCACTGCATAAGGAAGATTTTGCCGTGGGTGAGGTTGAACATAAAATTTCCAACTCTAGAAAAAGCAAGCATCATAGTCATGGTAAAGAAAGACACAGGCATCATAGAAAGAGTGAAGATATTGAAGATAAGATACATAGTAGTACAAAAAGAGGCAGCCATCATCATGGAAGACATAAACATATGCAAAAAGGGGAATCTAGAAATGCTTTGCTAGATGTAGCTCCACATACCCAGGTAGTTCAAGATTTACTGTTGTAAAGGTAATAGGCTTCACCCTCCTTTTCTTGTACATTAAATCTATATTTTTTTTCTAGTAGATATTCCCATTATGGTCTTTCCATCTTTTAGCATGACATTCTCTTCTTCATCTTCGAATGATGTTACTATTATTTTATGTTGCCTGAGTGGGTCTTAACTTTGTTTTTGCTTTCCTTTGTTCAAGCTTTGTTGGGTATGACCTGTAAATCATTATCTGTTTAATATCTGAGACACTTGATGTATGACTGTGACAGGGATTGCTGTAGTTATTTGACAAATTTGATGGGTATGACTTGACATTCAACATTGGTTTTACATCTGCAACACCTAATGTGTGGTTGTGATGTACATTGCTGAAATTATTTTTGTGAGATACATCGGATGTTTAATATTAGAATCGTGATATATATGTTTTGAGGGGTAATTTCTTTTGAGTTGTTGTGTTCTCTTGAACTTTGATTGGAAGTGTAGTAATAAATTTTTAACTGGTTGAACATATGCTAATGATTATGAGAATTGCAGGTCATCTTTTGATTTAGTTCTCATTTTTAATTCAATTGATTTCTTTCTACAATTGATGTTTTGATTTTTATTTAGTAATTGATTATGATTTCTACTATGACCAACTATACATTGTGGTTCATGTACGGGTTTGAGTGCATAGAAACACGTAGCGTGCAGTAGAGTAGCATAGGCAGGTTCCCAGTGTACCACATTGCAAGTAGTCTTTGTAGTGTAGTGCATGCAATAAACTTACAAAGTAGATGGCTCAATGTGCGTACAAGCATCAACTTGCATATTATTGAGTTCATTTCCATGGGATTTGAAAAGTACATTCTAAGCTTTTGTGAAAGCCTTGAAGACATGTAAAAACTAAGCTTTTGTGAAAGCAAAATGTTAGTTAAAAGCATTGAATTAATCAAGACATTCCAAGGTTTTTCCAAGGCAAGTATGTAATTGATGTAATTGAATTGAGTTAACTCTAATCTTGCCAAATTCAATTAATTATATGTTCCATGTATGAGAAAACTCTTGATATTTGTAAAACAATTTTTAATATGAATTTTGCATACCCTTGATCTCACCATTTAGTTTCTATTGCCTCATCATTATTATCATGGGTTCACAAGTTAAAGCAAATAAAGAAGACTTCACAGAGTGCATTTTGATTATTATTACATCATCTCAATTGCTTTGTCAATATTGTTCAATCTTCATATCTGGGTCAATTATGATCTCTTTAAGCATATTTTTAATGTGCCCTTTGAGTCATAAACCAATACTCTCTAAATATTTCACTAAGTTTTTATGGCATGATCTGAAAACATTTAAGAAATAATTCTTAGATTACAAATAAGATGATCTTGTTATTATTAAATTAACTATATAAGAGTAAAGGGTTTCACAATAGTTAAATTCAAAAGTTTGTTTTGTGAATGCTTTTCACTAAATGTGTTGTATTTGTAGATCATACCAGTTTAGGGTTATTAATAATTCAATCTTTAGTTATAATCTAGGTTCAACATTATATAGAAAAAGTTTGATTCCATCTCTATTCAAATAAATTTTTGACATAAAGGATTTGATTTTTTTTCTTGATTCTAGTTATGTTTAACTTGTTGGTTATCGGTTCGAGCATGATTTGAGTAAAAAGTAGTCGAAATTTGATTAATTTTCAATTTCTCTTTCAAATTCTTAATGATAAATATTCTTATACATTCATTTATATTAAATGTACTTTCATAAATTCATTCTCTTGTATGTCTAAATAAGTGTGTTGACATAGAAAATTGATTCAAGTCTTGTTGAGCCAATCTATTTATATCTTGAAGTTGACTCTTAGTATGGTCTAAGCCAATTTTTTAAGGTTGTGGTTCAACTTGATTATTTCAATTCGAGCTAAAATCAAATTCCAACTAAGAGCAATATTTGATTTTTGAGCAAAACTCTCAACCTTAGATCAATGGAGAGAATAAAGCCAATATGGAGGTTTGGAGAATAACCTTGAATTCCAAGATATTTTATCTTAGTAGATTAAAACTGCATATAAAAATTATTCATTCAAGTTAAAATTATAAATATTGTAATTACAATTAATAATAATAAAATGTTGGAAAATAAGAGATTTCATTATCTTGGATGCTAAAAATGATGAAAATATTTATGGAGAATAACATAATTCAAGTGATTTGAATGAATTGTAGAAATACTTTTAGGATGTGTGATTGAAACATCTCAATTAGATTAATGATTTGTTTTAAACGAATGCAATTAAGCTCGTTAAGTTATATGGTATTAAATATTGTCTTATGAGGATTAAATATATAAATAAAATGAGTTTTATAGAGATCTGAATGTTGAGATGAGTGATTGACTATATTTGAAATAATGTGATAGAAATAAATGCATTTTGGAGAGATTAATGTTGGTACAATTTATGATTAAAATAATAATAGTTGGTTTAGATGATTTAGATATGTTTAGCATATGTTTGTAACGTCATTTTTAGACGATGTGAGTTATTAGAATTTGCTCTTATATTAATTGAGGAAGTTAGAGATAAAAAATAGCATTACAAGCATCTATTATAAAGGATTTGGCATGCTTAGATATCAAAGAATAGTTAGTAATGGATAGAACACAATTTGGAGTTTAAGATTGATGGATTGCTATATTCAAAATAAACGATTAGAATAAATCCATTTTGGAGAGACTGATTTTGTAACAATAGAGGATTAAAATATGAATTGTTGGTTTAAATGATTTGGACATGTTTAATGCATGTTATATAGTGTTGTTGGGAGATGTGAGTTAGAATTTTTTTCATGTTAGTTGAGGGAGATATAAATAAAAAATTACATGACAAAAAATTGTTATAAAGTATTTGGCTTACTTAGATATTGAAGAAGAGTTAAATATTACATAATATAATCAAATGATTCATGTTAAACGCAATTTATTTGTCAAAGATACTTTTCATATCTCATAAAAGTTTTCAACCTCTTTGCATCTAATATTTTAAACTGAACTTTTTTCTTCAATTTCAATAACTTGGAGTATTAAAGGATCTTTTTGCCAAAATTGTGCATATTATTGTTTTATTTCTTCGCACTTTGATGCCACCCATGAAACATGAATGCATGCATATGTCTCAACATGTTTGTGTTGATCACCTCATGGGACATGGACATGTGAATTACAATTGTCACTTATCACTATGTGTGTTTGAATTAAAAAAAAAACAATAAAGGTAATGATCATGAATTGCTTGCTTTTGGAGAAAAATGCCAAGTTTAAAGGTGCTTCGATCACCTTGCATTGAGTTATGGGTTAAGACTTAAGGGCATAATGTTTATTAATTACTTATTTCTTATCCTGGCTCGTCTCATGACATAGGATGGGCCTAAGATTTGAGGTTGAAACCCTCATTGTATCGTCTTCAATTATCTTTCTTGATGTATGTTTTTCGTTGCTTATTCTTATTGAAACCTTGTGAGTTGGTGTGTTGTATCCCGTAGTTTTGTGTCGATGGCTATCTGACACTACCTCAAAGATTTGTTGAGAATTTTTGTGTATTTAGCTATATTTCCTTGTATTTTTTGTATGGTTTTTTTTGCACTCCTAAATCACCATAGGACATACATAATGGGATGAAGGGTTCATTTGGATCGCGTAGAATCACCTTGAGGGTTTGCTGGATTAACTGGATCCTATTGTATAATTTACCCATCTTATTGTATGATCAAATAAAACAAGTTAGCAATTGGTGGCTACCCTCTTACTTTGGTTCAATTGGCAAGTAGTTTAGCTTAATTGCTCCTTGTGGTTTGTTAATTGCACTTGGTGGCTAGGCCACATTGGGTGGTCTTGCTAACCGTTCTCAATTAAAGTTCTCAACCAAAGTTTGTTTTGGCTTGTGTGTTTTTTATCCTTAACCCTTTATTTTTACTTGCAATTGAGTTTTTCAAAGGTATTGAAGCTTTAGAAAGTGTTGTAGAAGCCATGGAGGTTGACCCTTTTCTCTTTAAGCATGGGAAGCTTTAGGTGATTGCCTTTGCTTCAGCCCCTTCTATGGGTTATTCTAAGTGATGTCATGAAATGTTAGGTCTTAATCCATTTGAGGTTAAGTAGGATTTCTTTCAAGTGTTTCATATTAATTTTTGCAAATAGTTTAGTTTTTTGGCTTAATTATTTTAGATGGTGATTTTGATATAGCAAATGACATCTTATATTGATGATGGCACTTTTCAAATTGATCTTCAATATATTTGTTAATAGTTTCATAATCAATACTTTTATTGATTTTTTTCTGCAAGAGTTTTTAAATGGATTTTTAAAATTTGTCTAGAGAGATTAAAAACTTTTAGATCTCTATAATTGGTTTGAAATCTTACCAAATATGAAACATTTTGAAACTTGATAGATTACAAGTTGATTAAGTTTTCTATAAGTTGACATTCATTATTTTTGTTAAATTTGAGTGTTCAACTGAGATTAAATTGTTTGAAGTGAAACTATACAATAGGCATCTAAAACTTAAGAGGAATTATCTTGGATTGAGTTTAAATTTGACACTTCAATTAATCATTATCAATTTTCATATAAATCTCTTTGATTTTTGAAGAAGTTTTATGATAATTTTCTTTTTACCAAAAATTTTGTACATATTGAGCTTTATTTTTTGTCTTAAGCAAAGTTAGGCTTAATCCTTTGGAAATCCTTTAATCGAACATTTGAAATCTTTGCTAGATCATTTTCTAAACCTCCTTGGTGATTATCTTAAAAATTAAGTTTAGTTCTGTCATTACTTGACTTTTACACATTCTTGTTTGTGTTTAGTGTTACTTGTTTGTCTTGGATTCAAACTTCTCCAATCCATTTCATTTGTTAGCTTTAGTTCTTTGTTAACTCATAAAGCAATACCCAAAAGGCCAAAAATATCCCCGCACCATTCAACAATTGTTCTTACCCTTTGTTACCATTTCCTACATTGGAGTTCTCTGAGTGTTGCACACCATCGCATCCCATTTCATGTCAAATTTGTTATTAGAATAAGCTACATTGCTATTCTTTAGTATCACATGAGTCTTACCTTTTCAAATCTTTTCTTGTATATCTTATTATGAGAACCATACTTTTATCTCTTTTTAGGATGGTGGAATCCCCTTTTTTTTACTAATTCTGCACTTATTAAATCAAATAATAAAACTTACAATGTAGCATTAAACTGTGTTTGTTATTCACTTGGAGATATTTGAAGAAGTGAATAACAAACTTACAATTTCATTTGGAGATATTTGATTCTTTATTTGATATGATGTTGTTCTTATGGACATTGTATGTGTCCTATTAGTTTTCCCAAAGCCTTCAAACCTCTACCTACTAGATAGATTGAGCCAGTTATGCCTTTAGTTTCTTATGATCTTACTCCATTAATGCCACTTATAGCACCATATAATACTGTGCACCCAATCCTGTCATATTTTTTATAGTCCCAACCTAGGTGCAGAGCAAATAAATGATTTGCTTTTAAACTGTGTTTGTTATTCACTTCTTCTGACAATGATCAATTCATTAGTTCTTTGTTCAAATGCCAATGCGTCATTGCCACAAGAGATGATCTACTAAGGTTGTTATTTGTTTCTCATTAGAGGTAGAACGTATTTCTTCCATGGCTTCATGTCATTCTTGCTCAAATCCGGACGTGTTTTGTACATAACCAACATGGGATTCGGATTTGTACAGAGCATAAGAGTTAGTTATTAGTGCTAGCAAAAGAGTGTCCAGACTAGCACTCATCTATACAGTTTTTTGTAGCTATGGAGATATGTTGTGGTGTGCTTTGTCCCCAATTTTGCATCAATGATTATCTATGCAAATTTATGGATGATATTTGTTCATTTAACTATATTTCTTTGTTTTTATGTTTGCGATTTGTTTTGTACCCTAAAATCATAATGCCATATATCATGTGGGATTATAGGTTCATTTTGACTGTACCGGATCACTGTTTAGGGTTTTTTAGATCACTTGGATTGTATTATAAAATCAAATGGCAATAATTGATAGTCACCTTTATACTTTGGGATGGTTGATTGATGTCAATTGCCCTGGGTGTTTAGTTGGGTAGACAAAACTGGGCGGTATTGTTACCTTTTTTCAGTTTGAGTTTGCCCATTTTCTACTTTCCCTTTGTTTAGACCTCTTATAATAAAGTTTTCTGATAGTAATGAAGCTTTAGAAGGTGTTGTGGAAGAATGGAGATTGGCCTTTTCCTCCTCTAGCGTAGGAAGTTCTTGTTGATGCCTTTGCTTCAGGAACACTTCCATAGGATGTTCTAAGTGATGCCATGGAAGGGCAAGGCCTAAGTCAGTATGCTTAGAGATCCAAGAGGTGATGTTCTCTGTTTGCAAAATTTGAAGTCAAATAGGATTTCTTTCAAGTATTTTGTGTTTGTTTTTGTAAATAGTTTAGTGTTTCTAGTTTCTCTGTTTTGCTACTATATTGGATGGTGATTTTTATATAACAAATGACATCTTTTGTTAACTTTTTATATTTTATTTTCAATATATTTGCTAAAAGTTTCATATTCCTCACTTTTGCTGATGTGTCCAAAGAGCATAAAACTTTCATATCTCTGCAATTTGTTGTAAATCCACACAAAATAAGATCCAAAAATTAGGAAACTTTGTAGATTGCAAGTTCCTTAAGTTTCCTAGAAGTTTGATTTTCAATGTTTTTGTTAAAATGGAGTATTTGGCTGAGATTAAATTGCTTCATGTGAAACTATACAACAATCGCCTGAAACATGGAAAGAAATTTTTGGTCTTACTATTGTGATCTCTTTGGCAACCAAGTTTGGATTGAGTCAAAATTTGATAGGCCTCTTCACTTTTTAGTAACTTTTAGTCATAAAACTTTTTATTTTAAAGAAGTTTTACTGTTGTTTCTTTTCTTTTCAAATTATTGTGGATATTGAGCTTTGTTTTCGGCATTAAGCGACCTTAAGCCTAATCCATGGCAAATCCTTTAATCTAGCACTTGAGACCTTGGTTAGCTCACTTCCCAACCTTGGTTATCATCTTAAATTTCTTGGTTTAGTTCTACCATTCCTTAATATTATACTTATTCTTGTTTGTGCTTAGTGTTGCTTGTTTTTCTTAGGTTCAAACTTCCCTTGTTCATTCCATTCTTTAGCTTTAGTTTCTTGTTTATTACTTAAACCCATATATAAAATATCATAGACATCCCCTCTCGTTGTCTAATAGTTCTAACCTTTTGCTATCATCACCCATTTGGAACCCCTTCAATTGTTGCCCACCATTGCAACCCTTGTTCTATCACCTGACTCACGAGCCATTTGTGGTGTTCTCTGTTTCTCACTTCTTTTAGTTGTCCACACTCTTGAATCCAAATGGAATGGGTCTTCTTCCTTCGTCAATGGCGTCATTATTGTTATTTCATCCCTTAGCCGATGAATCTCTTCTTTACCCTTTGCCAAATATGATTCCCCATCTCTTACATGCGAATTGATTCTTCCTCCTACATCAATCCTCTACTTTTATTAGCAAAACATCACTTTGATTTTTTAAATTTTGATCTCTTCTCTGGAAAGAATGTCTCCATCTCAACTAGCCTTTATCATCTCTAACAAAAAGGTGAGGATTCCTATTCATAATTTATGAAGTTTGGTTAATGAGAATACCTCCATGAAAACTATTTTTTACTTACGATAAAAGAGTCTGACAAAGCTTGATAAGTTTGCTTTTGGAGATGGCAATAAAATATTCATATGCAATTATTGTAATGTTGAATTAAGGGGCACTTATCCAAGAGCAAGAGCTCATTTTTGGAAAATATCTTGATTTGGTACTCATCGTTATGCCCAAGTAAATAGGAACGAAAAAGTTGAATCATCAAGTAGAGAAAAAGAAAGAATGATGCTTAAAGAATGCACTCCTTTCTTTTGTAATATTCACAAGAACAATTACAAAAATACTTGTACTTCTAATGTATCTGTTTCATGTTGGATAAAGCAATTGATTTTAGGAAGAGAAAAGCATTTGGGGATTCAATTATAGTGAAGGCCTTAGATGTGCAAGCAAGGAAATTATTTAATGCCTTGGATGTACAAGCAAGAGAATTTTTGAATGAGGCAATTGTGTAAAGTTTTTATTCTTTCACATTAGCATTTCATAAATCAAGAAAAACTTTTATTTGGTGATATACTTGAAATTGTTATCAAGAACACAATATTGTATTATGTACCGCCTAGATATAATTTGTTGAGATTTGAGATGAAAAGAAAAATTAAATTTTGATGTTGCTTAAATTTGAAGATCAAAGATCAATTGCTAACTGGGTTTTGGATCAAACTGTAGTTAGATTGGGTCTGACAGGGCAGTTGATGAGCCAAAATTTTGAGTCAACCGTTTTTCTTATTTTGATCCCGAGTAAACGATGAATTGGATTGAGCTAGTTTGAGACAGATGAGATAATACGTACCGGTGTGTGTGTGTGTGTGTTATAAAATATATCATTATTTTATTTCTTAGAAATTATTGTGGTATGCTTTATGGATATAGAAAATTATTTC
The DNA here is from genome assembly GCA_023846275.1 of Vanilla planifolia. Lineage (NCBI taxonomy): Eukaryota > Viridiplantae > Streptophyta > Magnoliopsida > Asparagales > Orchidaceae > Vanilla > Vanilla planifolia. Next base: position 25,948,499 of record CM043876.1, on the reverse strand, counting down.
AGGAAAATTAACAAAGGCTTGTTTAGTGGAGATTCTTGAGTATCCTTACAGAGTGTAACGAAGAATTTGAAACTGCACAGGTTAAGGATCATCGATGACGGTGAGGGAGTGAGGGGAGCAAGCTAGACTTTTCTCTCTGGAGAAGAGTTAGTTCTTTGAGCAAGTAGATTGCTTATTTTCAACTAAATCCAAAGAACCTCTTTATTGTTGAGTTTGAGCATGAACCATAAATGGCTTGATTGTGTCATTCTTCTTTTATCTCCATGGAGGTTAGACTACACATGATAATGCAAGGCATGGGCAAAGAACAACTAGAATTTACCTCTCATCTTCTTATGAGAGGACATTTGTAGGCAATGGCAACTTAAGAGTGACAACACTACAGTCAATGGCAGCTCATGATGGTGATGTAGGACACTGGCAAGGGATAATTGGATCTTATTCCTTTCTCCTTGGGTAGTAGCGTTTTAAGTAGTTGGGTCTTGAGGATCCAATCTCGTTTGATATGGTTTGGTCTCAATCAACAAGGTCTCGAGTAGAAGGGTACTGAGCTAGCCTCAAGTTCGAGTAATTGGGTCTTGACTCTTGTGACTCTGATGATTGCTATATAGATATGTTGTGTCTACAATTGAGGTTTTTTATGCTCATTTTTGCATCTTCGGTGTTATTTTTGTTTTTTGTTATGCATGTGTTCAAGTCCTCTTACTACCCCCCTTTTTTTTGCTTTTTTTAACTATCCCTATGGGCATGATCAAATGAACATGATTTATTATGGCTTAAATATAACCATTCTTCCCCATCACCTCTCCCAATTCCCCTAGCCCCATTTGTTGTTTTGATCTTGCTTCACTCTTTTTCCCACTTCCTATTGTGGCGTCCTTTCTTTCTTATTCTCTTATTTTCTTTGTATTTCAATAAAATATCAAGTACTCACTAATTTCATCATTTTACAATATTCCTAATGGAGCATAGGAATAAGGAAACTGTTGTGAAGCAGAGAGCATATTGGTTGATGGAGATTAAGAAAATTCAAATATGATATTGATATAGTTCCCTACAATCTTAGGAGTGTAAATGTGTATCAAGATCTAGGACATATTTCACCGTAACCAATATTTAAGTCGAACACAATAAATCAATTGAAGGCCGATGTCTAGCCATAGGGTGAATACAAAACATATGAAATGTCAGGATTTCAAATTGTACGAAAATCTAGGTTTCTCCTTTGTTCCCTTCGGCTTTGTTGAAATTCGCCTGATTCTCTAAAATCAAAGTATGATTATAGGATCATAGGCAAATATTAAGAATCTAGCAATTCTTGTTACCAAGTTAGAGGGCTCCAACTATTGTGGAGTTGGACAAGGGTCCCTTTTTGGCTTGATCCCCTTTTTCATCAGTTGTTGCAAGGCTTTCTCCTACCAACTCAAGATGAAACTAGGAAGATCATATCTCAGGGCACAATATATCTTAATGATAGGATTCTTAAATTGCAATTCATTTATTTAATCTCTCCTCAAAATCTTATTGTTTGCCCAGGAAAGCTCACTTCAGTAAGTGTGCTGACCACTCTGCTAGTTATACTCTTGCCCAAGATTTTGTGGTTGGAATGCTATTGATTGATCATCCGGTGAAAGGCTTCACACTTTGCCCATTATTGCTAAATGTGTCAAATCCATGGCATCTTTTGATAGTCAGCAGTAGAATTGAAGCTAATCAACTTCTTATGAGGGATTAAAGTACGTCTTGATATTAATTGGCTATTTTACGAAGTGAGTTGATGCTAAGATCGTCATTGAGCTGTCTATATCAAGGCAATATGGTTCCATGCAGGTTTAAGTATTAATGTGGTCGAGTTCTTAAGGTTTTTGCTTACTAGGTTTTGAATGCATCAATATGAACATGTACTGTTGTGAAAGTGAATGCAGTTACACCTATACTTTTTAGATGTGTTTAAAAGGAGATTTTATGAGAATAAGTTTTCTAACCTAAGAAATTTTGTTAATAAAATATTTGGCCTGCAACTCTATAGTTTTCTAAAATTAATTTGGATATGGAATTTTATGTAGAACAAGTGAGATTGTTCATTTGCATGTGGTATTTTTTAAGAAACTTGTAGGAAATCACGGAACCTAATGTTACATTAGGGTTTTCAAAGCTAAATTCACGAGACAAAACTTATATCTTAAGTACACTTGCGAAGGAGATTAGAATGCTGAAATTTGGGATTCAAGTTAAAGAAAACTTCATAGGATTAGTAAAGACCATGTACAATGTTACAAATTTAACAAGTTCATAACACTTTCATATTTGTTAAGTAGAATATAACAATTTCAGTGCCAACTATATGAAAGAAGACAAAAGGTTAGTAAGTAGAGAGTTGAATAGCAAAATTGCATATTAACAAAGTTATGAAAACACAACAAAGGAATTTGAATACATCATAATGTCACACCTTCATGCAAAACCTCACCGTTGGTAAAAAATTATAGGTTTCACACCAAACAATGGAAATTCTTTGAAGGGAAGTCTTGGAACAACAAAAGGAAAATTTTTTAGTATCAATCATTAATGTTTGGAATGAGAAAAACAACATAAAAGAAATGGCGAGAAGCTGTTTGCAAATGCATCTAAGATATCCTGACCAGCTAGTGTGGTTTCGAATTGCTCTAGGGTAGCTTGTATAAACAACTCAGGATGGTTTTTGAGCCATCATGGGGTAGTCTATATAAACTACCTAGGTTGGTTATGAAAACACAATGAAAGAGGAATTTGAATGGATCATACAGTCACACCTTCATGCGAAGTCTCGTCGTTAGTAAAAAATCATATGTTTCCCACCAAACAATGAAAGTTCTTTGAAGGAAATTTTTGGAACAACAAAATAATTTGGTACTAACCATTAATGTTTGGATTGAGAAAACCAATATAAAAGAAATTATGAGAAGTTATTTGCAAATACAACTAGAATGTCTTGACCAACTAGTGTGGTCTTGAATTACTCTAGAGTAGTTTGTATAAACAACCCAAGATGATTTTTAGCCACCATGGGGTTGTTTGTAACCTAGGGCTATTTTTGGATCACTAAGGGTAATCCAATTCCAAGCTAGGTGTCCCAAATTTGGGTCTACAAAGTCTTGGCTAACCTTAGAACAATGTGGATTCACTCTTACCAGCTTATGGTTCACCACTAACCCTTGAAGATCTTAGGATACACCTAATCCTAATGCAAATAAGTGTCCTGTAAAAAAATACATAGTTTTACATATATAGACGTATGCAACATAATAAATGAAAACATGACTATTAGATGTTTCAGTTGATATTTATATGATAATTGCTTTGTATCTTCTATTAAAATCCTAGCTTTGCATTTGGACTGCTACATAGCGATCTAGCCCCTTACATTCATGTCTCGATCTGTTGAGCTCTGTGTTATGGATTTAGTTGATCATCATCATCGACAATGCAATAATGTTCTAAGTTGAAGGACTACAAAACTTTTGTTGGAGTATAGCGACCCATTTTTGGTTTATCTTCATTGGTCATCCTTAAACTAATGGATTAGTTAATATTGCTAAAAGAATATTGTGAAGATGCTGAAATCAAATCTATGCAACAAGAAGGGAAGGTGGCTCGATAAGTTGTATGTTGTTCTCTTGACTTAATCAACCATATCGTTGATTACGACGTGAGTTTTTTTTTCTCTCTAGCATATGATTAAGAGGTGGTGTTATCCTTCAAAAGTAAGTTACCACACGAGCTTAACTAGCTCTCAACAATGAAGTGAACCCTTGGCTAGGTTAGGAAAACCTTAATGAGGAAGCCGGTTGACTTTATTTGCATCATTTTTATGATAACATGGATTGCTAAACCAACATGAGGCAAGAAGAAAGATAGTGGCTAACTTAACACTATTTTAGTATGTGCATCTTGTAGACAAAAGAGGTGGTTTACCTTAATCTGTGCATCTTGTAGACAAAGTGGGGAACTTAATTGCAATACTTTGAGTGGTGGCAATCTTAAATGCTTTTACCCTTAATCTTATATGTATGTTGGGTTTACATTCAAAGTTATAACCTTATGTTACCATTATTCTTATCATTTGCATCCATTAGTTAAGAGTCATCTTTAGGATATCTTAAATCATCCTTCTTAAACTATGACACTTGGGGACGTGTCTATTTTTATAGTTCAAGGTCACTTCATACCTTAGTCCAAGGCTTCATTTCTCATTGTTGAATCTAGGCTTTAGTTCTTATTATTGCACTATCTCATAGGTCAAAACTACTTTTTAAAATAGTCTTGGGCTTTATGTTCTATTATTGGATCACTTAGAGATTACTCCTTACCTTGGTCTCGAGCTTCAACCCTCATTATTGAATCTCATCTTAGTCTGAGATTACACCTTACATTGATCTCGAGCTTCAACCCTATTATCAGACCACGTCTTTGTTTGAGATTACTCTATATTTTGGTTTCAAACTTTAGACCTTACTATTGAATCACGAGTCAATATTATTCTTTATGTTGCTCTTTGGCTCTGACCCTTGTTATCAATCAAACCACAAGGGAAGTCGAGGTTTCTTTCTATTGTGGTCTTGGGATTCATTTTATGCTCTCGTATTACTTCGTAAGTTGGGATTACTCTGTACCTGGGCCCAAGGCTTTAGCCCTTGCTATTAGACCATGCCTTAGGCTGAGGTTATTCTTTATATTGGTCCCACTCTTCAACCCTTGCAATAGGATCATGTAGTGGTTTGAGATTGTTCCTTTGGTCCTTAGCCCTTATTTTAGCTATTAAACTGACATATGAATTAATCTTTCAAAAAATTAACTTATGGGTTAAGCATCCTTCCCTTTGAGGTCACAAGAGGCAATCAAATGAGTGTAGATTGATCATGTTTTGGGTTCCCTTCTATGAGCATGCGTTAGTCTTACCTTACCAAGTCTGTCAATACGATAAGCACTATGGCAACTAAGTGGAGAAAGGACAAAAAAATTTTATATATCTGAGATTTCTTTACATTTTTCCCTTGATAGATTGAACTATTCCTTTGAAATAGAGTTAATAGCTTCCACACCAAAATTGGCATCCCAATATTTGGAGAGGTGGTTGTTGTTAACAAACCGGGCTACTGTGATTGCGATTCCTTTTTAGAAATTGAGTTGTCTTTAGTCTATATGGATGTGTATACCCTTTAGCTGGGATATGCTATCTTCTCAGACAACTTTGCCAACTCCAACTCCTTGCACTCCCACAAAAAGTAAATGTGAGACTTTCAAGTGCTCCTTAGCCACTGTTTGATAGGCCTTTGTTGCTTCCTTGCGACTTAACACCTAGTGGTCTTTTTTAGTCTCTCAGAAGAAATGTTCCAATTTAACAAGACCACCAAACTTAGCTTTTGCAAGGACAATCTTTCCCTCTTTTGGTATCTTCTTGGGATGCATGGCTAATAACTTTTTAGCTCCATTATTTGGGTGAGGTTGGTATCCCTCTTCTTGAGCTTTTGTTCTTGGACAGGTTGCTTCTCCTTGATCTCCTTCAATGCCTACTTGATCAACCCTTGATGCATGGGAGCCATTCTAGCCTATTCGTGAGCTTCACAAACATTGGAAACCTAACAATGGCCTTATGCAGTTAAGTATTGCTCATCTCCTTTAAAGTCTCAACACTATAAGAGGCTAAAAAATTAGCAAAGTTTGAGGCAATCGATCATCTTGACGTTTCTGTCGAACTAATACTTTGAGGAAATCTTGATCAAGAACCATTGAGTGTTTGTCATTGAACCAGGGACAACACGGTCCAAGGCATCCATCGTTTGGGGGCTGTTTTGAAGTGTTCCAATTGGCCCTTAACATGGATGCCTTACTCTACAAGCGACCTCCCAAGATGCATCGATCATTTTGTAGGAATTCTTGAAGCCTCCTTTGAAGTACACCTACCCAAGATTATTTGTCGAGAGCCTTCTTTCACTTTTTGACAACAATTGCCTTGGTACCTAATGAGGACCTCGAAAGAGAATCCCATGGCTCTGAACCCAGAAAGGTCCTCTTCTTTTATCCATAGGTATATGATTAGCTCCAATCCTAGCCTCAAGAGAGGAGGTTGGATTCAGTAAAAGCCTCTCTTAGGTAAAACTCTGTGACTCAACTACCATTTTGTCAAGCCTTCACCTTTTTCTCCACGCAGGTAGGTGCCCTCTTCTGAGCATTTTCCAGGTTCAGCAAAAGAGCTCCCCCATATGCAGGTTTTGGTTGCCTTCTTTTACTCTCTTTCCTCAGACAATTTGAACTCAGATCCTCTCCTGGGTATTGAGTTATATTTGGATCAATCTTCCAGTTGAGAAAGTTACTGCCAACCCCTGCAAATCAGTCTAACCAGAAGGTAGATTCTCATTCTTCCTTGAATATCCTTTCTAGCTTAAACGATTCAGTATCTTACTGCTTTGTCGGTTAAAAAATTTACTGAAACCAGTTCAGATTAAAGCTCTTTACATGTGTCTTTAGCACTTGCTCAAACATTTACATTGAGCTGATGGCATTCACATCAGTTGCTTTGAGGAAGATGATTGGCATTGCTTCCTTGTTATAGATAGCCCTTTGGAGAAGAGGAAGTGCCCTAGCATGTGTGGATCCTAAGGCACCCAGAATGTTCCAAGCAGCTCTTAAATGTTGGAACGCATTCAAATATGTCTCCATTGAATGTGTCTCCAAGTTTTTTAGAAGCCTGTGATCAATTATCTTTCTCTAAGGTCACTGCAAGTGATGGTCCATCATTTGAACACTTGGATCATAGCCTTTGGTATGATGACACATGGACTGAAAACTATAGCATTTTAAAATGAAAGGAAAATATAGTGAAAGATCATCCATTTCATTACTTGAAAGTGAGGATTATAGCGAGAGACAATTATCATAGCCTGATAGCCTTAAAAAGATAAGAAAAAAAAACAAGAGATGTAGTCCTAAGCTATGTGAGGCCTGTTGAGGCAGCTCGGACTGAGGGCTGCAATTTAGGCCGAGTAGAACCAAGAATTGAACCAAATCTAGCCTATCCTTTGGAATTGACAATTTAATCCAATACTCAGTCTTTTCTCAATTTCTTAAGTTTAGTTGTATAATATTCAGGTGGATTCTTGGTTCCAATAGTTCGGATATCTAAGAATTAACTTTGAATTGATTTTTTATCAAAAAAATAAAATTACAAAATGCGTTATATTTAAAGAATAAGTGTGGTTTACTTTTCCTTTAAATTAGTGTTAAATTAGAAAAATTTTCAAAACTAAGTACCAATCTATCTTTAACTGATTCTTTTGTAGTACTTGTGATTTATCTACAAGATGTTCTTGTCTCTAGTTCTCGTCAGTAAACCTTTTTCAAGTAGTCGCAGTGAAAGTAGAAGCGTGAAAATGGCTAGGAGTGAAGGAAGGAAGAGGAGGAGAGCAATTTTACCACAAAGGATTACATTTTTCAAGAAGATTTCCTTAAAGTTTTCTTGAATTGCACAAAGTTTTGATTCCCCAAACTCCCAATTTTTCTAAATTTACTTCGAATTCTATTTTTTGAAATTCACTCTGAATTACTTTCTCAATCTTCTACATTCCTTTTAGTATTCTTATCCCTTTATATAGGGATTAGATACAAGTTTTTGATACATAAGATTTTAATATTCAAAATACAAAAAACTCATTTGCCCTCGGCAAATTACTAAAATTTCAAGCCTGTCTGCTAGTTGTGTATGCGGATCTCCCGTTTTTGCGCTTTTGTGCATTCTGCACCGCGCATGCACATCTTCCATTCGCCTTGCCCCCTCCACTCGGTATCATGATGTGCACCTGTTGGGCTAGTGCTGTCTATGGCAAAAAAGTATACAGTGCTCAACGTCGAGAGCGTGCAGCTTGGCATGCGCTACACTTGCATGGCCCTAAATGTCGAGTGCCTGTGCTTGCTTGCGGGGTGTTTGATGCCTGCTGCCTGTGCCTAATGATGTCAATGCGCGGGGTGCGTGCACCTGTGGAAGTGCTCGTCTTTGATCCCCCTCTTTTTTACTTTATTTTATTTTATTTTTTTCAATATTTCTCCACTTGGTTAAGTTTCGTAGGGGAGTGTCCATGACTCCGCATGTAGTACTTGGCCAGTGCATTGCTACACACACTCTGATACACTTGCAGCTAATCTTGGCATGCAATGCAGCTTATGGCCCTACTGTTTTGTGTTGTGCTTTAATTTTCATCGTTTTGTCTCCCTTGTTTTTTTTTTCATCTATTTTAGATTTAGTGACTTTGGACATGATCTTCTGATCAACTTAGTTTTAATTCAAGTAATTTTCTTAATTTGTTTCTTGGTATCTAGAGCTGAAGTAATTTGATTAGGCCATTGAATCCAATGGGAATCAAGTGAAAGCAAACCGAGTTGATGCCTACTCGGAGTCGATCTTTTCGTTTGTCTAGCATCTCGATGGTGCCTCCAAAGCAAATTGATTAATGCTCTCAAAGTTCCTTTAGTTGAGCAAGTATTGGATCGAGGGATATGCCAAAGATGATTATCATGTTGCACCTAAGGAGCTCATTATCCAAGATAGTGACCAAGAGGTATTCAATAGAGGTTTGATAGGCCAAGAGTTCACATAAACCCAGGTGGTGTATCTCTTGCACAACTTTTAGAGAGACTAACTTGATTTCTTCATAATTGGTCAACCCTCATAATTGCGATTCTTTCAAGATGTTGTAGCAAACGTTGCCACTGTGCACTTCCGAAAAGGTGTTTCTCAATTTCTTAAAGTTTATCACTAAAAGCATTGGTCTATGTTAATGTGGCAATCCTTTGGTGTTGCACCTTGATCCCCTCTAATGTTGTTATAGATTATTGAAATTATCTCATAGGCATTTGCTAAGTTGTGATATTAATTCCAAGCATTTTTGATATTTTGGCATTAGTGTTCTTCGTCTTGAACGGAGGATGAACTATACCTAGGATAAACTGGCAGACTTAATGGCCCTTACTTTCCTGATAAGTGATTTGATAGCATGTACTTCTCATCAAGTGGTAAATAACTATGAACTAGCCCCTAATTGAGCCAAAGTTCCTTCTTGGCATGATGATGAAGTTAGGTGTCGATGAAGTGCACACCCCCAACCACAAAGCTGTCCAACTTGAACTCTTTTTATTCAAAGGACACCATTGTGGCTAGTTCCTCCCTAGCTCTATCATCACTTGTATATTGTCTTTTCTTTGCTATTGAACAAAGCCTCCCCACTTGTCTTTCAGCTCTAAAACTAGTAGCATTTTGGCTGGTGATGCTTTCACACACTAGGGTTTCCTAGTCACCCCTTCAAAAAATTACTTAAAAATTTTGGAAACTTGATGAGATAAATTTTTCCAACATATAAAATCATTAAATAAACATGTATACTTATAATATACACTAACATTCCAACATGACTTATTGTAAGGTATAGATAACTCAAAAATGCATATAACTATAATTGATCACGTGAATAAAGCCAATATTGAGAACTCTACGATGAAATCTGGTTTGGACTTGATAAACGTGTATATTACGATTAAGTTTCGAGTAGACTATATGCATATGTCAAGATGCATTTGATGTTCATATATAATAAAATCAATTACAATGATTGATACCATGGGCTAAGCAGATTTTATATTTTATTTTCATCCTATGCAATGCACAAAATATCAAATAAAAGCTTTCACATTAATCTTGGTAAGGCAATCGACAAGTTACTAGTAAACAAAAATTTATACAAAAAACTTGAAAAGTAACAAATAATTATAATAGGAGTTCAAGTCTCTTATTTGCAATATCGTAAATATGTCCCTTACCTTAAATCAAGGCTCCAAATCTCAATTTATAGATGGGCTTCTTGTACCACAAGACAATAAGATTCTCATGTCGAACTTAAAAAAAATTATTATTTATCTTAATATTAATTAGGGGTGCATAATGATTTGCTCAATTATAACCTATTTCAAATAAAACTAAATAGAGTAAAGATTAGGTGGGAAAGCCACCATCATTAGATCATGGGCTCTACTCAAACAAAAGTTTAAGGTTATTATACTTCTTTTTTTTACAACCAAGATAATGATTACGGAGATCAGTTTACTGAAGCTTTCGAGCTCAAGTGCCATCAAAGTTGGGTAAGGGTGTACAACAACTGCCTCAACTACCTAGCATTTAGTAGATGCTCTAACAGCCGACAAAGTTGGCCTCCTTCCAATCCAACCTTCTCTACTTAGGTAATGGAAACCACTATTTTTAGTTATCTTTTGATCCTTAATATGGAGAGTAAAAATTGTGAGAAAATAGAAACAAAGGTAAAAACCTACAAATAAGATAACATCAGCTTTGAACCTCTTATATGTTGGGGAGACCAATAATTGTTGCAATTGGTGGAGTGCCACAAGTGAATCCAAGTTACCTTAGTACCATCTTTGATTAGGTTTATCGCTGAAAAACCAACATTATTCAACAATCATCCGATACAACATTTATGAGGATCCCAAGTGTCACAGGAAGAACAATGAACCAAAATTTGTCATAAGTAGAGTTGGGTTATCAGACAAGGCTCTTGTGTTAACATGCAGTTTTCGTTTACAATCCAAGATGAGAAGACATAAGAAAAAGTTTTTAGTTTATTGTAGACCCAAGAAGGAATGGCATCCAATAAAAATGGAGAGATCCGCTTAAGCCCTCGTTTGCTCTACAGTAGCTATTGATAGTGTCTGAATAAGAGATTCAGCTATTCTTTAAGTCCAAATCATCACTTCAAATACCAAATCCATCTACAGCCATTGTGTGATGCTTCCTTAGGTAATTCCAAGAAGTAAAAGGATGTAGATGTCATCTGAATAATAATCAATCAAATGCCCCCCAAAACACATGGATAGATTAATATTTATTTTGCAGGATATACAATACAATGTCAGGAAGTGAACATCTCGCTTCCTTTAGTTCAGATAGCAACTGGCTACTTTGCTTTCGGTCTTCAGCTAAGTTTTTAATCTAACCTAATTGTGTAAATGTTATTTTATAGTTGCATACCGCCATTCGTTCCTAGAATAAATAAATAAATAAAGGGATGTTACTAGTTTTTATTTATTTTTTAATTCTGTTGAGATTGAACCATAGTAGTGTCGTGTATTTTCACCTAACAAACAAACAAGTCCAATAGAGCTTTTTCGTTATTCCCTGCTTAAAGTTGTACAACTTCCATTCAAACCTTAGGAAGAGTTGGCTTAGGTTCAATTATTTGGTTAATGTAATTTAATGTCAAATAAAATTTTAGTTTTATATAGATTGAACGTATTTATTATAATAAATTATTTTTTTTTTATTTGATTTGTTCCATGTGGTATTTAATTTTTCAAAGATGAAGTTTGTAGTGGTGGCATACAGGAAATTAATGATGAAGCTTCATGGATAAGTGCGTGGAGCTTTGCATGAATATATGAAGATTGGTTGGCGGCCTAAATGGACAAGCAATGGCAGTAGCTAACAAGATTTTAAGGTCATTCGCTTGTTAGTGGCGTGTTATTTGAGACTAGCCGGTAGATGTTGGGCGAAGGCGACAGTGGGCTAATAGTCCAACCGACGGGTGGCAGTGGTTTTCAACAACGGTAAGTTCTTGGTTCGAAGAAAATAATATTTCATCATTTTCATCTTATAGGTTTTATAAAGAGAAATGAAATTCTTGATTTTGAATATGCATCAATTTTTAATTTTAGGTTTGTAGATGTGATCAACAAAATTAGGTAATTGTGTGATAGGTCATTTAAATATATTAAATGTAAATTACTGGATGCTCTAGATAGGAGACATAGGAGCAGTGGATTAGAAATTTTTCAAGAGAAGGATTAAGTAATGTGATAAAAAAAATTTAAAATGCATAAGCAAATGATCACTTATATAATTTGAATATATTAAATGTAAATTGTTGCTTTAAGAGAGATGAAATAGAATATTGTTATTAAAGTGGAGTAAAATATTAAATAATACAAAAATAATGTTAGAAGATCTTTGAAAGAGGGAAAAGGTGATTCATTTCAAGCATGGAATGTGTTTATGTGAAGGTGTATCAACTTAGATCTTTGAATATCAGTTTTCGAGTATTTTTATGATGCTTGGATTTTAGTAGAAGAATATAAAGATTGAAGTGATTTTCGTTGCCTGAGTTGGAGAAATAATGATCAACGAGACATTAATTTGGGCATGGGAGATGCAAATTTTGTAATGTTACGAGTGGTTGGGATCAAGGGAAAAGTTGATTTTTTGAGACCAACTCTTTCAATAAGGGACGGATAATGCAAATATCAAATCATAGTAGAATATTATTTGAGAGATCGTACGAATATCTAGTTTAAGATTAAGACGTGAGAATCAATTTAGCTATGAAGAACAAAAATAAATCTAAAAAACAAAATAGTGAAATGAGTAAATGATAGAAAGCATAAACTTTGGATTATCCTACGCAATGATTGGAGTATCTAATATTCTGAATTAGCACATCACTTCAAATGGATTTTAGAATAGATCATATTGTTTGATAAATGCATTTTACAAGGATTGAGAATTTTCTATTGAGATTAAACTATCATTGATTAGGTTGAAATTTTTATGCCTTTTGTTATGAAAATTAGCTTATGGGTGGAATCGATTTATTTCTATTTGAACTTAAGGATGAGTATGCATTAGATAAAATTTGTTAATGTTCTCTTCAAATCCTCCCATTACATGTAAGTTAAGAGCTATCATAATCAAGGGCATTTTAATATGTCTATTATGTTCATAGAAATCTTTTCTTATAATTTTCTTAAATTGTCCTATTTTTAGGGTCGAGAAAAGTTGTATAAAACTATTGAAGAATTCTAAGAAATAAAACTTCTATTTGATGATATCTTTTATTGTTAAGAAACATTTTAAGTAGTGAAAAATTTTGAGAGATGAAGAGACTCTCTCTATCATAAGTTGTTGATACAAAACTCTTTTTTAATTAGGTTTTAGATGTAGAGTTAAGATTTAGTTATCGTTCATCCATAAGGAAGTTTTCTCAAACAAAAGTCGATATTACTCTAAGGAGTGACTACACAATTTAAAAGTACTGCCATGGTTGAATAAAAACAAATAACAACCATCTTTTATTATCAAGCAATCCAAGGAAGCCTCAAGGAGAAACTAAGGAGTCGAAGCACTTAATGCTATGGATTTTGAAGAACAAAACTAGCAAGTGGTAGATATAATCAAGAAATAAAACTCCTCTAAAAATGAAACTTTGGTTAATCATAAATTTTAGTTAATATCTTAGTCTGAAAAAATATTGCTGTAGGGCATTTATGAAAAACATATTTGGTATTCTACTTCTTTTCTAAGAAACTTGAAAGCTATACGTACTTATCATCGAGTTAGTCATTCTGTCTCTTGTGAGCAACATATGAGCACTTGCACATGTGCTTGATAGAGAAATAGGAGGCAAGGAGTGAGGGAGGAAGACATTTGTCTCATCCATAAGTAACGGTTGTTCATGTGTACAGAAGAATAAAATGACAAATTTTGTCTCATCTTTGTCTTTCTTATAAGTCAAATAGTAATTTGAAAATGGTCAAAGACATGGCTTATAATGAGAGATTAAAATGGTTAAAAAAATTAAATATTATTAGGAAGATTGGATATACTTTAATTTTAAAAAACTGTTGCTAATGGATAATGTATGAGGACTTCTTAAAAGTTATTTAATTGATACTATTTTCTAAAAAAATGTTGATTATTGTGATAAAGATGTTCACTATTGAATTGTTATCCTAACTTTGCAATTTGGTTTCTACCTTGGACATCAATTATCATTCCACCTCTTTTGCATGACCAATAAAGCCAAATGTAATCTACAATTTGATAATATAAATTAAGTAACAAGACAAAGATGCAATGAAGAAAAGCGAAGAGAAAGGATTCAAGAAATGTGTTACAGTGCTTTGAATATAAGTTGATCTTGAGAAATATGCATGCATGAAAGAATGATGATTTTTGTTTTGATAATCTGTAATTCTTTACCACTTAAAGTGTTCAACTGTCGAGACATTAAGCCGTCAACGAAACCAAGGCCTATTAATTAATAAGACAATGATGAAATGGAAAGAAGCAAAGACAAAACGGATGAAATGAGTGTAAAAATGTGTTATAAATGCTTGGAATACAACTCACTCCCTAGTAATCTTGCAAGAAGAGAAGAAAACTTTAATGAATCAAATTATTGACCAATGTGTTTTTGAACACTTACCATGGCTTTCTTCTTTCTCAAGGAGTGTTGATCCTTTGAAATGATCCAAGTGAGATTTATTTATGATAAGAAGGTATGGTGACATGATTGTTAGCTAGAACAATCGCATGACTCTCTTTAATCATATGATTGCTATAGTAAGTTGGATTGTTTACATGTGCTATTGATGTAAACCTTGCTTGGCAATATGTGAAAGTCTAACTTTTGGAAACCTACTTAGAATAATTGGTTGTCTATGAGTAATTGGATAAGAATAATCATTTATTATGACAAAAAAAACTATCAAAATTTGTACACAAACAATATAGGCAATTAAAAAAATGGTGTTTATTGGATGATGAAAAAGAGATAATAAAAGAATGACTACAAAGTAATGCCCATTTATTCCTTGATTTTATTAAGCATATTAAGACTACATGTGGTGATCAATGGCATGTGAGTGCATTCAGTGGAAATTGATAGGTGGAGGTAGATGACGATGGTTAGCAATAGGTGAAAGCACATGAAGATGCAAAATCTTGCAAGCTAAATATTAGTTGTCCATCAACAATACAATTCGTCGACCAGCTCAAAGATCAAGTCTTTTCTTAAGAGGGATTTTCTAGCATTATTTTTTGTTTGTTTTCTTCTTTCTTTTATCATTTTCTACTTATGATAATTTAAGTTTTTTGTCTTTTTTATTTTTAATCTCACTAAGATTCTTGATCAAGTTTTTGTTACATTTTTTAATTTAAAGTTTGCATTTAGAACATAAAACAACAATTTGTGGTAATGAATAACATTAAAAGGGGATTAAAAGGGATGGTGGTGGTTTGTAATCGATAGCTTTGTAAGTTTGCGATGAGAAAAATTATACAAAAAAATAATGAGATTTTTTAATCTAAAAACAGTTGACTTTGAGAAGTACCAATTTAGAGATTTCAATAATAGACATCTTGACCAAAACTTAAAACATAGAAATTCATTTTTATAATGCATAAATAATTATTTTAATTAAAACTTCATACATGGACCTCATCAAATCCTAATTAAATGCAACCTCATTTTGTGACACAGTCCAACTTCGAGTTGTGAATCCCACATATTCACAAATTAGAAAAAGAAAATTCTCAACAAATCTTTATATAAAAATTATTGTGCTCCTATTTATGTATGTTCTTTCTTTCAAAAAAATAGAACAGCCATTTATGATCATTTATTTTTTATTTTATAATAATACATTTCATTTATAATTTATAAAATATTACTATATTTAACTTCATTGTGTTTCAACTCCTCCAAAGTGAAGCCCAAAATCCACCTAACGATACTTATAATAAGTAATGAGATGGGACGTCTCCTTAATTGCCCCCATAATCCAACACGATGTCTTCTAATTTTCCCTTTCGTTACTGTTTAACAAAGTCAAATCATCGACGATTGACCTTCGTCGTTGTACGACTCCCTTATTCCTCAACATATGGCGTCTCGAGATTATTAGGCGACTTTCTTTTGGATTTGAACCGTTTAAATAAGCTACGCCTTTAACATCATCCAAGTTATTTTGACGGTCTTACGTTTGACCATTTTCACACATAATATGGTTAATGCTTAATTATTTTCTTGGAGGATTTAAATTACAAGTGAAAATGAAATATGGCAAAAATTAATTATTCAAATATCTCAAAGAGTGACTCTTCTAATTAATAAAAATGTGATTTATAAATACAATACGTAACTCATTAATACTTCCACCAATAAATGGTTTAAAAACAAATATACTTAATTTTTTTATGTTTTTATCTGAAGAAGTCAATAAACTTGCTAGGCCTTTGCATAATTATCGACATTTTTATTTCAATAATATTTTTTGTTTAATTTTATAAAACGTTCAAATCCACGCAAAATTTTAATTATGTTTAATGTCATTAATTTGGATAAATATATAAAAATTAATTAAATCCATCACTAATCGGTCTAATTTCCATGCTCTTACAACTTTATAAAGAGGACAGTTCCACTTCCTAGTCCAATGTTCAGATCGGATGGCCTCCAAAATGCCGAGCGTAAAGCTCTTTGGCTTCCATCTAACGGACATCCCCACGCCGACGGCGGCGGCCGCCGTTGGCAACCGAAGGTACGAATGCCTATACTGTCTCCGCGAGTTCGAGAACTCGCAGGCGCTCGGCGGCCACCAAAACGCCCATAAGAGGGAGAGGGAACAGATGAAGAATGCCCACGGGGCCACTGCCACCGCCACCGCCACCGCCTCCATTCACGGTGCCTACTTAACGGTGGCCGGCTATTGCGATTGGGATTTCTTCTTCCAGCGGTCATCGCCATTCCCCTCGCTTCCGATGTGGGCGCTCCCTTCCGTGAAGACCTTGAGCGATTTGGGAGACAGAAATCCTTTTGGCGACCCCTCCATGGTCGCCGGCGAGCAGCCCTATTCTGGTGGGGTCGATTTACGCCTGAGCCTTGGCCCGGCCGGTTCCCGTGGGTGACACGACCGGTTTGACGGCATGGTTCTGCCTAAAAAATTAAAAACTAAAGATTAAAACAAAATATAACATATTGTCGTTGATTAACATTAAAAAGATATATTTTAGAATTTTCTTGCTTTTTTTCATAAATAGCTGTTTATTAAAGACTGCACTTTAATAATTGTATAAATGCATTGCTTTAATTGAACTTGATTATAAGGATTATATAAATATAATAAAAATGAGTTTCTTGAGAAAAACCTATAATTAGATTAGATGCAACAATAAAACCGAATTTGGAAATGTTTATGATGTTAGGGTTTATCATTATCACATTAATTATATAAAATTAATGCTAATGTAAACAAATGTGGTAGTAATTATTTGATATTAGTTTGTTGTTGAATGCTTTCAGATTGCTATTTTGTCTATTAAATAGTTAATATTTCCTTGTTGGCTAATTTTGATTAATTTGTTAACCAAGTTTTATATATACATATTTATTACAATAATTTATAATCTTTGTTTTTTTTTTTTTTGCAATTGTTTTCTTAAATGAGCATGTTTTATTAATCATTTTATCTTTTTAGTATTTTAATATATTCAATTAACGTTATTGTTTTATAGTTAATGCATATTTCTAAAGTAATCATTGTATTAGTTAATTTGATTCTCAAAGTTTAAATTTTGATTTATAAATATGTGTCGTATATGTTTTTGTCGTTCAATTTAATACTTTTTTGATAAAACAAGAGAAAGATAGTAAGTTAAAATTAATATTAACTTTTATGAGATTAATTGACATTAACATCATCAGTATTATCTATTTTAAGGTTCTAAAAATTAAAATAAAATGTATATGTCACAATAAGAGAACCCATTAAATAGAGAAAAAAAAAACAAATGCATACAAAAATAAGATAAAATGATCACCATGATTCAAAATAATTCTCTTTAAAAATAAATAACAAATATCAAAAGTGATAAAGCTAGAAAAACCCTCACTTACCTTTATCCCTTTATGAGGGTATGTTGGATTAGCCACTAACCCTTGCATTAGTTAACTCTATTCCCATATTAAAATTTGATTTATAAATATGTGCCACGTATGTTTATCATTTAATTAAATATTTTTTAATAAAGTTTTATAAAATATATGATTTTTGTCAATGGATATCTATGTCGTATGCTAATTTTATAGATGAGACAAAATAATAAAAATTTAAATAAAATTGAGTTTTCTCTTAATTTTTTAAATAAAGTAAAAAATATAACAAATTTTAAATGAAATAATAATCAATAGAAATCATTCATATATAAATGATATTTTAATAATATCAAACTACACCATCAAATAATTCTTTTAATAATTTTCATTAATTTTGCATATCTATGTAGGCCTTAAAACAGGATAAACTCGTAGTAAGGTCGATACTGATTCAATCCATGTCCTAACATATTTAAATTAGGTAGATTTTCAAATCAATTTGAACATATAAAATAAAAAAATAAAAAACTTCATCAAAAGAGGTATCATATAATATTCATAATTGAAATTTCTAATATGTTATATATTATTTTTGTTTCATGTCATTAAATATTTCATGTTATAAATGGGTTAAAAAATAAGAATTAATAATATTAATTTAAAAATAAAAACAAATTTTTGAGTAAACAAATATTAAACATATAAAAATATTTTTACAACTTTTCCATTTCTTAAATATAACTTATTGAACAGTTAATATTTCTTTCAAAGAAAAAGGATATTGTTAAAAAATTCAAAAGTAACTCTCAAAATAAATGATTTATGGGAGTTTAAAAAAATATATTTTTCATGAATAACATTTATCACAACTCTTTTGTAAGTTCATATTTTGAAAATAAAACGGCTTTTACACTATATTCATCATAAAGTAATTTTTTTTTAATTTTTTATTTTTTAAAAAAGTATTTGATCATTTTTTATGGTATTTTTGCTCAAATTAAAAATAAGAAAAATCTAATAAAGTGCTCCCACCGCGTTTAGTTGATATTAAAAAAAAAATTACCACCGCGTTTAGTTGTATGCATGTGTTTGGCAACGCGTTCTACCACCGCTTGCTTTCGTTAGCAGCATACCCAACAAAGTGCGCAGTGGAACCCAAGGGGTTGCATGCTTGAGCGTCTAATGGTTATTATTAGAAAGTTAACCGGTCCATCTTTTTTATATGACTTTGTTATCTAAAAGCTAATGATATTTTTAATGTTTAGTTGAATATTATCTAAATATTTTTGTGGTACACTAAAGTCTAATTACTATCATGGTTATTTTTGCAAAGCAATTATTTCAATTTAACTATAACACCTGTTTAAATCATCAAATTGGATATTGACATCAATAATGATAATTAAAATAATCACAAATTTAAGTCACAAAAACTTCATTCAACTAATAAAATAACTTAAATTCAACAAAAAGATTTTGAACAAAATTAAATGAGTTGTTAATCAATAATGAAAATATATTAAATTAAATTAAGATTATTAAAAAATTTAAATTCACTTAAAGACAATTTTTTGCAATTTTATGATATTAATAAAATTTAAGAAATAATTTTACATCTTAATTAAAAAATTTTCAAATACAAAGAACATAAATCTATTCAAAATGTAATTGTGGTTTAACATTTATTATGCTACAAGTTCTTAATGAAAATACTTCTCTAGAATTAGTGTTGCTAACATAATTGTTGTTCGTTAGAAATTAATAACGGCGATTTAAATCATCATAATAGTTTCAATAATGATGAAATTCAATAAACATCGTTAGTTGAATTTATTATTTTTTTCTGTAATTTTTGGGTGGAAAATTGTTTTGAAAAGATGTTATTTAAAAATATCATCAAATAAAATGATGAAAAACTTTATAATGATATTATATAGCATAACTACACTAATAAAATAAATATGTTAAACATAGATTTTAGTAGAATTCATATAATACTATAGGAAAAAATCATAACAATTACCATACAAGAGGACTAATTAAGAAATGATTAACATTCTATTGCTAAAAGCTACTAATCCCTAAAAGCTACTAATCAAAACATGTCGTGCTATCTACTATTCATAAGTTCTTTAATTTATTTATATTGGATAAAAAATTAAAATAAAACTTTTGACATTTTTACATTTTGAAACATTAATATTTCAATTTAATTCAAAAGAATACTATGTAATAACAATTAAGAAAAAAACATGACGATGAAAAAGCAATGAGTTTCTTGTTTCATAAAATTGCATGACTTATGAGTGTAAGTATTTAAAATATTATGTACAAAATAAAAAAAAAATACTCATCATACACATATCAAATTAGTTTGTATTGGTATTATTATGCAATTTTAAATTTTAATGACTATTTTTTTCCAATCCATAAAACCAAATATTCAATTTTCACTTATCATTGTCACATAATAGCTCATTAACTTTGTTATAAAATTCTTAATTGATAAAATATTTTGTAATCTATTAATTTCAATCTCAACCTTTTGGCATAATCAATCATTAATTGATAAAATGTTTTGCAGTCAATTGTTTTTTACTCAAGAAAAAAAACTTATGATGTGGCAAGAAAACATCATGACCATTTACTTAATATTTTGCTATAAAACAATACCCAACCTTTGTTAATCGTTGATTGATGTTTTTTTTTTGTAACAAATTAAAATTATATTAATCAATAATTAGTCAATATCTAATATCATTATTAGGTAAATATTATCTATAAGTTTGATAATTATGTCACATTTTTAGTATGGCACAATTATGCTATAATTGATATGCAAATGCAAAAATTATAATCATCTTATTTACAAATAATTAAATAATTAAAGGATTCAAAAAAAAAAAAAGAATAAACATATATATTCAAACCTACATCATTGGCCATAAGTAATTGTCATTATCTAACCTGTATACCAACAAAATGAATGAAAATATGACTTTTAAGTGTTGATGATATTTATTTTTATACATTTAAAAAAAGTTATTACCTAATTAATTATATTTATTCTTTTATTATTATCACCCAGTCGTGAGAGATTCGATCTAAAATGTATTTCTTACTAGCTCAAAATCTAAAATGTGTTATACTTTCACATTGTATTAACTTTTCATAATAAAACTTTCATACTTATTTATTTTTTATTTTTTTTATTTTTCTGAATTTTATCGTCTTATGATGTTTATCCACATATGTCACTTTCTATGTCAACAAATGTTATAATACTACATTGTTCTTATAAAAACATTTTTCAATTTGCATTGGTCACCTCTTTCAATTTTTTTTTTTTTTCTATAAACGTTTGTACATAAAATCAACGTGGATTTTTTTGATGTCAAGAATTGAATATGTTTCTTATTCGTACAATGTTCACAATTTGCATTCAACTTTAATAATATTATTATTAATGAAAAACATTTTCTCAGTCGAGAAATGAGATCCACAAGAAGAAATGCTGAAAAATGCATTTTCTAAATAAAAGCATGCACAATTAAATTTTCCAGATAAAAGATGGAGCACAAATTAAATTTCTCGTGCGGGAATAAACCATCACCCTATCTATTTTCCACTTTTCCACGCGAAAGAGGGGGGCGTGGAGCAACGCGATATGGTCACCGTAGGTAAGAAGAACTTCCCGACCAAGGGCTATCCGGCTACTTTGTACATCTCCGGCGTGATCTCGGACAGCCACATCCCCGGGAACACCATCTGCAACGAAAGAAAAACCCTAGCGTTATGGGAAGGAAGGGAAAGAAGATAAAGGAGACAGGGAGCCGTGGAGAAATCTAGGCCCGACATCTAGCTGCCCTTGAACGTTCCTCGGTCGCTTCTTCGGACGCCGACGTGGCCGAGATCCCGTGATTGCGAAGATGTCCTCCTCGATCTCCTCTCGCGAGAGTGAAATAGAGAACCTCTGCCGCTCCACCTCGTCGGCATCCTCCGACCGCAGTCGAACCGTCGTCCTCGCCGCCGACGCTCTCTTCGCAGTTGTCCTCGTCCTCAAGTTCCACGGTCTAGGGGGATCTCCCGTGCCCGAGGTCGACTTCGACCGTACACCGGCATCGTCTGCCGCCGCCGGATTAGCAGCGCCGATGGAAGACACTTCTATTTTGATCTTGTCGGCGGCCTCTCGGAGATGGCCGAGGAGCTTCTCTCGCAGTACCTTCAGATCGCCGCCATCGCGTACCATCTCTGAAGATCCGATCCGCGGCCAGCCATCTCTCACAAGCGCCGATCGGTTGCCGAAGGCTTTCGGTTCTTCACCGCCAACGCCACCGCACCGTCCTAAACGCTCGTTCTCCCATGTTCTCACCGAAGGTGAGGAAAAATCGCGGTGAACCAGGTGGGCCTGGGATTTCCCTCCTTGAGCTGCCGATGCTGCCATGCCGTCGCCGCTGAAACCACGAATCGTCCTGGCTCACGCCACTGATGGTAACCTCTCCAAGTAGCACCCCGGCGATGGAGAATACCGCCAGAGGGAAACCTCTTGCCTTTAGGATGAGCCGGCGGCGTCTTCTAAACAAGGAAATAGAGGGAAGGGGCGCAGAAGTGAGAGAGAGAGAGAGAGAGAGAGAGAGAGAGAGAGAGAGAGGTCCTAACTTCTAATATCGGAATAAATACATAACAAAAGTTATTTACATATATATATATATATATATATATGTATATATATACATCTTTCTTGTAGGCGGAAAGGGCAAAATGGGGATAACCTGAAAATGGGACACGCGCGTCAAGGTGTTACCGTTTTATATGCCGAGCCGGCGATCTGACACGTAAGCGAACGGAAAAAGGTCCGCAACGCTGGGTGGGCGGTTAGGGGTTCGTGACGAGACGATCGCTCTCAATTTCGAAGGCTCGCAACTACATGTTACAGTGTGGGCGAAACTTTGGGTGAAATTTAAGGTTTAATAAGAAATGATGAGTCTATGCTGTTGAAGCCCCACGGTGCTCCGTTTCGTTAGAATGTGCTCACACCTGTCGCATCTGGCGGTCAATTTTGATTAGACCAGGATGGGGACTACAGTTTTTTTTTTTTTTTTTTTTTTTGTACGTTTTTTAAATTTATTTATTTATTTATAATAAGTTGAGTTTCCTAAATAAAAGTTGAAGTTTTCCAATATATTTTTATATAAATAATAAAAAAAGTTTTATATCATAAATATTTAAATAAAAATCTTACTTTTAAATCATTGGACGGCGTGCCATATCAAATTTCAGGAATGTTAATTGCTTTATAATATCTTTCATTTTACTTGTGAATTATACAAAATACAACACTATGCTAAGGACATTATATCACATTATTAAAACTCTATTCAATCATGATAAAGACAAATAAGGATTTATGAAAATCATTAATTGTATGAATTACTTAATATTAGTTGATCCTTCCATTTTGATTTAATTTTTTTAAAACAATTTTGTTAAAAAAACCCAAAATGAATTCAATATATTTTGAAATAAATATCTAACTATTAAAAAAGTTAAATATATAAATAAAAATCATATTAGTTATATATTAAAATCGTTATATTATATTTGTTTATAAGTTGATATTAAACCATTTTTTTTGTGAGATTTAATAAAATATAAAAGAATTGACATTATATTATTTGATTAATATGATTTGAATCAAAAATAAAAAATTATAACTTTTAAAATTATAGTAATTATTTCTTCAATTTAAACTTGTTGTCATGTTAGGTCTCATATTTCACTATTGTTATCATTGTTCACATGATTGCTTTAAATGTATCATCAAAATTTTGATTCTTAAAATAACTAATTTTTATTAATTATAATTAAAACATTCAAATAAAATATATAATATGAAACTATAATTGTATTGACTATAAATTTCTCAAATTTAAATAAACATATAATTTGAATGACACTCAATGAATTTTATAGTTTATTTATAATTTCATACATAATTATTTAACAGTGAATAAGAAAATATTTTATAAATAATTTTATTTATAAAAAATATGAAACTTATTTAATTTAAATTAAAAGAACATTTTTAAAAATGGATAAAAAAACAAAGCACACATTCTTGCTTATAAAACTAATAATATATTAATTTTAAATTATTTTACTAATCATTTTTTTAACTTACAAAAGATCTATCTCTTTATTTCATTTATATAATTGGTTATTTCTATTGTGTTTAAGCGTAATTTTATATAGTAAATTTAGAATAAAAATAAAAAATTATTTTAAATATGATTGAATCACAAATCAAATAACTTGGTATATATAAAATATTTAAATTAGATTATTATTGTCTTTTGTATGCATCTTAAGTATTCTCGATATTTTTTGTCTCTTTTTTGTAATAATTATGGAAGTAGCACATCGTGTGTTGAATTTTTGAAGAGTACATCATTTCTTACTATTGATAAAGTCAATAAGAGTGGTTTGGTTTGATGAAATCCTCTCTTAGCAATAACTCTCGTGATTATTTTTCAATATTTGAACTTCCTTAAGCTCATTTAATTTGCGTTGTTAGCTTCACTTCTTTTGAGTCTGATTAATGGTACGACTCCTTGTGATAAGAATAAGCTTCAATCTCCTAGGTGTCTTCATTTCTAATGGAGACCATTCAATCGAGATTGAAAATTTGTCGATATCTCAAGATTGAATTTTTTGTCAATTAAATATATTATGTTATTTTTATGTTGAACTTAAATACTTTGGCAATTGTGTATGATCAATACTAGGTTATACTGAGGTTAATAGATTCTTAATTCTTTTAGGTATATTTGACATTCTCTATCTCTAATGTATCTTAATCAGAACAATATCATTAGCTCATCCTCTAACGTAGTTTTAATTGTCATTGCCTTTAATTGTTTTTTATTGTCAGAAGCAAAGAATCATATTATAATAATTAAAAAAAAGGTTTAACATTTGATTTTTTAAAAATTTTTAACCTAAAATGATTTTTTCTTATGTATATTTTTTTTCACTTTTGAATTATATAGTATCTCATTTATTTTTTGTTTATTTCTTAGTAGAAATTTCTCTCAAATTAATATAAATCCATTGATAAAATTATTTTATAAAAAAAAATTGCCAATAAAATTATTTATGCAAATATTAAAGGCCATTATAATTCAAATGACATATACTCATAGAATGAAAGCAAAAAAATTCGATAAACCATTTTATAAACTTACAAACCAAATAAGAAATCCGTTAAAAAATTTTGCTTTTAAAATATTCAAATAAATAAATAAATATATATATATATATATATATATTTATTTATAACGTGAATGTATTGGTGTGTCGAGCTACATGTCTGTTGAACAGTTCGATGCGAGATGCCGATCAGTGGTTTGCAAAATTGAAAATCACATGGCTACGATTAAATTGATGGCCACGCAAACATTTATTAGCTTTGTTAGGTCGTGCGCATAGATGTTCTATGCGAGTATGCAGATCTCCGTCCATTGATATGGATCAACCGGCTGTTCGAGCTCATATGAAAATGAACGGCCGATCAGTTAAAAAAAACTTCGCGGTAGCTTCGGACAACAGTTTTATATCGTCCAAACAGCGAAGTCTCCCTCTCGCTCGCGCCCCCCTCTTTCTTTCTGCCTCTCGAGCTCTTCAAGGAAGAAGGTCGCCGGAGATGGTGATCTCGGCTGGGGAGGACGGTTCTCAACGGAAGATCTCCACTGGTTTGGCGGAAAAGACCATGAATTTGCCTCCTTCGAGGAGATCGACGCCGCAATCCCGCCTCCATAACTTTTCCTTTCCAACCCTTAGCTGGGGGAATCAGAAGCTGCTCCGATGCGTCAACTTGTCCGGTGGATCGATGGATGAGGAAATCCATCTGGGAATACGGTTGTCTTCTTCAGACCCTAACGCGCCGCCGCTGACTCGAATACTTCCACAGAAGCGGCGGTCTGAGGAGGACGACGGAAAGGAGTCGAATAGACCTTCTGTGACGTCGGCTTCTAGACCTTGGAATTTGAGGAGTAGGAGAGCCGCCTGCAATGCTCCTGCAGAGATCGGCCCTTGTCGAAATTCCTCTTTTTCCACCTCCCTGTCTCCATCGCCCTCTCATTCCCCTCTCCAGAAGGAAAAAAGCTCTTGCGAAGCAATCATTGAATCCAAATTTGAAGGATTGGAGATGATAGAAAGGCGGAAATTCTCGGTTGCGCTCTCGAGGGAGGAGATTGAGGCGGATTTCCTTGCTGTAAAGGGGGCAAAACCACCTCGTCGTCCCAAGAAACGGGCCAAGTACTTGCAGCGGCAGATTGATGTAAGAACAGTGTAGAATATTTTCTTCTCGATTTTTGTTCTATTTCAATTTGCTTTCGACGATTTACTGCTTTTTTTTTCCACATCGAACTAATCGATGTTTTCATCGTTCTGTTGCCTTCGTTCTTAGGGCCTTTTCCCCGGTTTTTCGCTGTCGGAAGTGACAGCAGATTTGTACAAAATTGGTAAGCGAAGTGTTGGTCTTTAATACTGTTCCAAGGGCTAAATTTTAGGGCGATGTATGCTAAAATTCCTTTTTTTTTTTTTTTTTTTTTTTTTTTTTTTTTTTTGCAGAGGAGATAGCAATTTGATTTTGGAAACGCGGTTTTGTTCAACTAATTACAGAATCTGTAAAATGGTGATCATCTCTATTAATCTTTCAAGCATCTTTCTTTGTTTTTGTATTGTGTTCATCAAGTGTTATTCTTATGAATGAAAAGTGATTTTTAAGTTCCAAATTCGTTTCCTCTTCGTTTTGGATTCCCCAATTGTTATGACTTTTGTGAATCTTGGGCTTCTTAAAAATATTGTTGTTTCAGTTTGTAGCTCCTTTCTTTCGATCCATTTGTTTCCTGTGAACTACTATAGTTGGATCTTTTGACACTACGAAACCTTTCTTAAAAGTATCTCTTTTATGTCTTTATTTATAGCATTTTCTTTCTGGCTTGTATTGTGTGTGTGCGTGCGAGCATGAATTAGTTCTTCTTGATTGCTGTATTTTGTTGTGCTTTGGGAATTGAATTGATTGCTTTGAAAATCAAGTTTCAATCTCTATTTTAAAAAAAGTGATGTTCAAATTTTATTTATATCAAACATTTTTTTATCAAAATTCTATTTTTTCTCATATAAGTTCTTTTTTCAAAAACTCTCTTTTAAAAATTATTTTCCAAACCATCTTTCTAAACTCACAAATCTCTATCAAAACTGATTTTTAAATACAAAGCTAAACCTTTAACATTGTATTTATCTTCAATATATGACAAAGTCTAGCACTAGCTTGCATTTTAAGAGTTATTTCCATGTCACTGTACAAATCTTGTGCATACGTGAAGGTGTGGTTGTAAAAAAGTATTTTGATGAATCTAAGGTGGCCGTGTTGTAGTTCATTTATTAGACACACTACCATTCTTTAACCTGTTGTTTGCAATTACTCCATTTCACCTTTTACTTCTTTGGCTTGCTATTAGAAGTGCATGAGAATTTACATTCACTGAAGCTAGGAAATTTGATCATGGTTCCATTGTTTATCAAAATTTTCAAGTAGACTAACAATGTATTTTTTTTATGCAAGTTGACAGGTATGTTAGTGATTGGTGAATTTTGCCAATTTCTTAGGTTATTCTCAAGGGAACCTCAATTTATTCGAACTATAAAAGAATCAAAGTTTGATTGCAATCGGTTTTATTTTAATGGTTTCTTTGTAAAACGGTTGCTTTAACAATCCTATTTTTTCAGAGTTTTTGAAGTTGACCTTGCTGTGCTTGTGGTTGAACCCTCATTGATGAACTTTACATGATAAGCATTTAATCTATAATGGAAATGGATTAGTAGTCCCATGAATGATTCTTGTCAAGCTTTAACTACATTGTTAGCTGCTTATTTTACTTCTGGCCTGGGTTCCTGTAGGAAGTCATCAAAGTGGAGCATTTCAATGAGAATTAAAATTCCATTATGTCGTGCCAAGTGAATTAGAACATGCATTTTTCTCTAACGCACATTTGCTGATAAAAATGCTTCTTGAGCTTTGGAGTTTGGGGTTCATCGAACTAAATAAACTGTTTGGCTCATAGATTAATTTTATGTTAAAAATTGGGTTAAAACATGAAAGCTATATCTGATTAAAATTAGATGGGAAAGAAGAATTTGCTGGATTAGTGTTAATTTAGGGTTGGGCGGGTGTTGATGTGGATTTTGGGGAGGAGTAATGGTGGGCTACACTTTTTGTAAGGAAATTGAGCTTAAGATGGTCAGGAATAGAAATTCCACCGTATGAGAAAAATGGAGAACTATTTAGAACTATTGTGTTCCTTCTCAAACACTAACAAGAAACCTCTGAGTACCACATGGATTCAAAACTATCTCATAGACTTGAAAAATAGCCATAACCATCCATTTGTGGAATAATTCAAAATTCTCGAGGGAATAGTTGAGAAGCAACTTGGGCAAAGCCCTCAAAGATCCAGTCGAAAACAGCAGCACCAATTGGAGAAGAGCCATAGGTTGGTTTAAAAATGCCTTTATGCCATCAGAAAATACTAGCTCTACTTAAGGATGTTGATTTTACCTAAGCATTTGTCATTCATTGGGTTGTTGGGTAGAATATATGATATGTTAATTGTTTCATTTATTTGAATTTTATAAAAAGATTGATTCAGTAATTGTTACATATTGAGAAAGTGATTAATGGGGTTACATTGCTATTGATATTGTAATGAAATGCAATAGAATGTATAAGCCAAGTGGGATACATTTTATAATTTCATTAATTTGAATTTCATGAAAGTGCATATTAGATAGTTGTCACATCTAAAGAAGTGTGTGGTTTTCAAGTGGTTTCAACTCCTTTGATGTAATGGAATATAGTATAAAAGATAGCTTGCCTCTTGAAGTCATTCACCAAAATCTATTTGGAGATTGCTTTAGGTTAGAAGAATTCAAGAAGAAGAAGAATCCTTTTGTAGGAAAAAAAAATGCTTTTAGCTAAAAAAGCATTTTTTTTTTTTTTTTGAAATATTTGAGCTAACCAACCCAGCCTTAGTTGCCAATTCCATTATGTTCCATGGGCATTATTGCCATATTGCCCTTGTTGAAGATAGCTGCTACCTCTGTATGTGTGAATTATTCATAGTTTTGCATATTTCAGAAAATTCTAACATACGGCTTCTGTAAGAGAACTTTCACATAAGAATTTACTCACAAAACTAAAACAGTACCTTCAATGTATTCCAATTTCACAAACATGTCTAGAGAAATTTATCATTATATTAAATGGAAACTATAAACGTTAGATATAAATTTTCATATGATTTGTATTTATTAGATTAATTTCTTCTATAAAGAAAAATGCTCAATAGTTGTAAAAGAATTGGTTTTTGAGTTTAAGAACTTATTGTCTACCTTGCTGAAAGGTTTCGTTCTTTTTCTTATTTTTTTTAATGTTCAACTTAATTGGCTATTATTCTTTGTCCTCAAACATACATTTGGATCATCTTGAGAAGATAGTGAACCATTTTCATACTTATAACTATTTTTCTTATTTAAATTGGATTCTAATGATTAATGATGTATTTTTTAATGATTGATATTGTTTTTTTTTTTTTTTTTTTGTTTGTATATTTGTGATTAATAATTTTGGAACTATCAATTTAAAAGATGAGTTTTTGATGATCTTGTTTAGAATTATTTTGAAACCTTAATAATATAATTTATAATGATGAACGGATCTTTAATAATCTGTCAACAAATGGGTCGTATGACAACTAAGATCATCTTACCCTCATAATCACAAGGATGGAATGGCTAACCAAGGTTGCTCAATGGCTTTATGTTGAGTAATGATAACCTACCCATCTTTTCAGATTCCTTCTTCTCACCTGATGTTTATTGCTCCTACATCATTGTCTTTAAAAATAGTGCATGTTGCCTTCAATTTCTTCTTATACGTTTACCTTGTGATTCAAGTACTAATATGCTTCGACAATTGCCTCTATCACTATTAATTAACTAAGTTGTTATTGTTTTTATTAGCATGATCTTTGCCTCGTAGATCTCATTTGCTATGTCTTTACTTTGCAACATTGCTTGATCTTATTGGTAACTTCTCATATTTATCTCTTTATTTTTATAGCGATTGAAAAATTTGTAGGGTAAAGAAGTGGAGGTAAATGCTTATGGTACATCTTGGCGAAGTTTATTTTGATGGAGGCATTTCACAATTCTTTTTTGAGGAATACATAAGGCAATTATTTTTTGAAGATTACACAAGGAAGAAGCATCTTGTATGACAATTAGAGAAGAATGTGTACAAGAAATTATTTTCTTTTTTTTTTTCATCCTAAGAGTTACATAATAGTGTAATCATCAAATAATATCTTAAAATTTTGCTAATCTTTTTTTATATAAAAAAAATAATTTATAATTTTCAAATTATATGACCTTCAAATAATTTTTTTAACACAAATTTTTAGTGATTTCTTCACTTTATGTTTTATAGAAAGTCACAAAACAATTTGATTATTACATAATTAATTAATTTAGTAAGTATTCTTCAATGATAGATTATCAAATACAATGTTTTAGTAATATTTATTTTAAGGCCAATTTTGTAAAATATAAAATATTAAAAAAATTAAATAAAAATATGACGACCCTAGATTTGGGAACACTTTACAAATTCTCTTTCACTTCTCTTTTTATTTTGAAAAATATTTAATTTTATATTTCATTTTATCTTTGAAAACTATGCAGTTGAAATAATTTAAAAATCTTTATGTGAATAGATAGCTCATTTAATAATAAATATAATTTTTCATAAAAACTTTTAAAATTATATCAACATCTTTCTTTTGAAAATCAACATATGCAAAATTTTAAAATATTTAATATTGTATTGAAAACCAAGTTATCACGATTCTTGTTAAATATCTAACAAGTGCATATTATTGAAATATATAAATTAACCACATAATTAATAAGGAAAATAAATATTTTTTATGTCAAGTATTATATGATATTATCTTTTTTTTCAATAGTTTATGCTAAAGGTTCTTCTTAACTTGAAAGTATTAGTTCAAAAATATGTTGAGTTAATTATTATTAGCTTAAAAACAATATATGTAAATATATGTAAAACATTATATATTATGTTGTTATATATGTGGGTTAATTTTAAAAAATATACTATAAATAACATATGAAATAATATTATATAAGAAAAATTAAATGTTATATAAATTTTTACTCTTTTATCTTTTTTTATTTTTTATGAATAGTATTTTTTACTTTTTATCTCTTTGAGGATTGACTTAAGCTAATGTCATTTCATAAATAATTAAATACATTTAAGAATGTCATTCCAATATAAACAACTTAAATGAATGATTCATTTGCCTTATCTTTATAACTATTGTTTAAGAATGATAGTCATTCATCACTTTGGATAATCTTTTATATTGTGAGCCATGCCCCTCTATTTACCAAATTATTTTCTTATCATTTTTATCTTTCTTTTCACATGACATTAAGCTGTCATTTTTATTCCTTTTTGTGACCATCATCATAATAACATGAAAATATATAACATTATTTTTTTAATATTAATATTCCTTTTTATATTCATTTAACACAACTGACATGTTATATATAGTTTTATTTTTTCTTTTTATTTCTATGAAATTATCACGATAATATGAATATAGATGAAACATGTAAACACACCACCTCAAGGATATCAAGTTTAAGCAAAAAAATGTGAAATCAATGTAAACAAATGTTTACAATTCACAAAAAACAATCATCTTCAAGATATCCTTTTTATATCATTTCCTAAAGCTCTACACCTTTAACAAGTATCATTCATTAATTATATATATATACAATATTGCCCATGCAAGCATCTTCAATTTGTCAATTCATAACTTCATTTAAAAGTCTCTATCTAGCCTATGTACAATAATACATCAAATCATATACATATAGATACACATTTGCCTACCTTTTGTTTCTTATGTAGTGATCATACATTAGTTTGGATTTTGCAGTTACTCAATTACTTTTTTCACTTCTTGGTTATTAAAGGATTGTAATAGTACCCATGATTATTTCTCCCTTAGTTTGCTTTTGCTTTAAACTCTTTTTCTCATATTCTTTTCAAACTTTTGGAAGTATTTTTTTGTTCTCTTCACTCTTATACTCTCGGTTGAAGCTATAGTACTCAGAATTTTCCCATAAATTTCTCTTTAGTTTGGCCTCACCCTTTTTTATACACATCCAAACTCCATTGGCTTTCTTGGTCCTTAATTCTCTTCCAATAATCATGACTTTTTATTTTAATACCTCTTCACCTTCTTGTCTTCTAAACTCCAAATGTTTTTGGTTGATTATACTCTCCTCCATGATGATTTGTTTAGCCATTTGCCATTTTGGTTTTAAAAAACTTTTTAGTTAAACAATGTCATATTATACAATCCTTTCACTTTGTATCGTATGATATTTGATATTTCTCTTTATCTATACTTAATTGCATTTATTGTACTTATATAATTAAACTAATCGTTCTTTTACAAACCATTTTAATTTACCTAATTAGCTTTCTCACTACAATGTACTATAACATCTTAACTTGATTAAAATATACGATTTCCTAATATTATACTGCACAATCTAAATAGCATTTGTTCTTTTGTTCCTTATTCCCTCTCACTTGATCGTACTTGTACGAGTTATGTCATCGCATCTTATGATCCAAATCTTCCCTCACCCTTTTTAGACTTGTTCGACACCTGGGGATAATACTTTATTACACAAATTATTATATTTATACAATGTTCTAAGTTATGCTTGTATGATATGTTCTAGCTCATTTAGTTTAGTTATTTACTTTCTATTGTACTATATGATGTTCTTAATCATATTAGATGATGGTTTTCATCAAAATTTATTTATTATTTTTTTATCGATAGTATTGTATGACCCACTTTTATCATACCATATAATATTTTTAAAATTAAAAAATATTTTTAAAAAACTTAGAAATAATTTTAGAAAAACTTTATAAATTTTTTAAAAGTATAACTTAATTAGAAATGTTATTATTTTCATAATTTGTAATTTCTCCATCAAGATCATCAATCAATCTTGATATCTCTATTTCTTTTTATTTTCAACTCTCAAAAAATTTAAATCCATTGAAACAAATTATCCCATTTTTTGAGGTGTTATAAAAATAATCTACTTTTCATTATATGTGCATATTATTTATAATTATATTTCATGAAAATTATATTATTTTATTAGGATGTACTAAAAGCGTATCACATTAATAAGTGCCTCAAAATTTGAAAACAATAACATATTTAAGGCTCATAAGGATGATTCCATTGGAGATTATTTTCATCAAAATAAGAGTTTTTTAGAGTTTTCATGAAATTTTAAAATAATTATCTAAGCAATTAATTATTACAAATAATAAATTATATTATTCTCTTTTATCACCTTACTAGTAAGGAGGGATATTAGAGAGAGTATGGATTGGGCCAGGTGTTGAAAGGTGATTAGAGACAAAGAGAGTTAGAGCATGATAGAAGGAAAAATTAAATTAAAAAGTAAAATAAGTATGCATGTGAAAGACAAAGAGAGAGAGAAATATAAACATCAATGAGAGCTATTGCAATTGCAAAGAACAAAAAAAAAGAATCAAAGATGTACAACTTTTTTGGGCATATGAGAGCATCAAATATGCTTGGTTATCATTTATTGCTTAATATGCCAAATGATACATATTTGTTATTAGCAATTGTCACATAAATATTCCACTGAATATATATAACTTTTTATTTTGAATGATTAAAAACCTCTTTTGATATCCTTACAAAAGTATTGTTTTAGATGCTTCCCAATACATGTCATACGAATTAGATGCAAGAATTGTTATTCCATGCACTATGCATGCTATGGAAATAGTGCATCTTATTTGTTTTGTTTTAATTTTTTTGTTTTTATTATTTATTGATTACGATGACGTTATTTTGCTTGGATTCATTCAGGTGAAAAATGTTTAGAACTTATAACATTTGAGGATGATCATTAACTAATTTTGATAAATCATTTAAATAATGATTATGTCGTCTTCAATCATGAAGAATGTTGGTAAAACTTGAAACTATAGTCTTCAATTTTTGTACTATTAATTGAATATAAATTATCATGAAATTCTATTGAATGACATTTTGCATACTATTTATAGTTTTCGACAAACACATTACAGAATTATAAATGTCTTTTTTTGTATTATTAATATACTTGGAATTAATCAACGATCTTATGATTTACAATTGTGTGCTATATCTAATTGAAATTGTATGAATTGTGATAGCGATTTTAATGTTTATATATTTCTTTTATTTAGTGGAAATGCATTTTTGTTCTATTGATATGATTAAATATGTTATTTTTATGAATCTTTGGTACAAAATTTGTATGTATAGTACAATTTTGAAGAACATAATGATAGTGTTAAACCTTTGCTATCAAATTTGCATTACTAATGCTTGTTGAAAATGTTTTTTGTTGAATCGTGTTTGTTTAACAAAGTTCAATTAAATGCAATATTCAATATATTGGGTTTGTAATTCAATTTTCTTTTCTTTTTTAAACGTTTCAATCAATATTTCTTTTATTATAGCTTACCTCATTTAAATTATATTTAAAATAGATCAGCATTCAAAATAATTTAAGCATCTCATTTTGTTTATCCTTTTTAATTCAAATAAATTAAATAATACTTGTATATTTATTTTATGTAAATTTACAAAATATACATTTAAACACCTCCAGCTGTCACTACAAACGCTCGTCTTCCATTCCATCAACACCATCGCCTGACGTCACGAGTCTCTTCTAGCGCGCGCGCTCTCCTGGTTCGCGGTGCGGTGGAACTGCCTACGGGCGCGTCCTCCGCCGCACCGTCGCGAGACTTGTCTGCACCCAAGTGTTGTCCTCGTGCGATTCAGTCACCTCAGCGCACAAGGCAGAGATCAAACGGAGACATAGAAACGACGTAATACACTTTACATGCTTTGATCTAGTTTAGAAAACCTGTGAAACCATATTATAATATAATATAAAAACCGATACGTTTCGAATCAAACTATTAATGTAGTTGATTATTATCGAATCAAATAAAAATTTATTATGAAACGAACGTTGCATAATTGCAATAAATACAACAATACAACATTCATGGCAAAAAAACTGACTAATAATACAAATTATACCAAAATTAACTTGAAAAAAAAAAAATAAAATCATCCAATTCATCATTTTCGAAATTTGTGTGTATCGATATATTATTATTTTATTATTAAAAGCGAGAAACTCGACACCTGGCAGATTGAAGACAGAATGAACATAAAGTTATGCATGATTGGTTGGGCAGAATCTTTCGATTTAAGCTTCCAAACGTTCAATGAGCTGTAGTTGATCTTTTGTTTAGGAATTAAACTAGCATTGTGAAGTAGAGGACATGTTCATGGGGCGAGAAAACTCATATTAAACCGAATCTGCCGATGCATGACGATGAGATATTTCGTGAATATATCCATCAATCCATGTCCACTGTGAAGGCCACACCCATTTGCACTCCACTCCAAGCTCGATGCCGAAAGCATCTCATTCTCCCTTCCACTTTTGCGAACCACGTTCCTTCTACTCGTTGACGACCACACCAACTTGACAGAGACGCCGCAATAACATGCATACCCCACAGTCTTCTTGGGTTGCTAATTTCCCGCCCTCCTCAAAAAAAGTTCATCTCCTCTAAATCGAACGATATCGAGAAGCTATATTCCATTATTCGGCAGGAGTCCGCAATGGCATCCTTCAAACAAAAGAATCCCAACACCACTTGCCGTTCCGTTTCCGTTCTCGGCGAATCATATCGGAAGTACGACCGACCTTTTTTACCAACTTGCCGAACAACCGACCGACCACGGCTCGATTCATCAGGTGTAGCGGCCGGGGTCAAACGCGCTGCTTCTTCGAGGTCGGACACTCGACAGCGCCTGCGCCTGCACCTTGCCTGATCCCAACGTCAGGCATGCGCTTATTCTATTCTATGCCCTACAAATGCCCATCATAAATTTCTTTTTCCAATGCGACTTGTTCTGTTCAGGACAAGGATAGAATTATCCTAACGGCATTATTTAATTAGCCCGCATGGTTTAATGGAATCATTAATCGTTCATTTGTTTTTTCCCTGTAACTGTGCATAGGGTTTTACTATATAAGCACGTTGGGTTAGCAATGGAGCAGGACTTGCAACGCGAGCCTTAGTGAATGGGCATTTCGACAAACAGCTTGCGCGCATTCTCTGCGAGGTCCCTTGCTTACAGTTAATCTGTATGAGAATCCTATTCTCTCGCTGCACGGATACCGCGAGAGGCCTTCTACCGGCGCTCGTCCGGAGGAGTGCTGCGGGGGTTGAGGGAGCACATTTCGGGAGGAGAGAGAAGGAGAGTACCGTGGTGATCTTGGGCGCGACGGGGACGGGGAAGTCCAAGCTCTCCATCGACATCGCCGCCCTGTTTTCGGCAGAGGTGGTGAACGCGGACAAGATCCAGGTATACAGGGGCCTCGATATCACGACAAACAAGATGCCGATGGTTGACCGTCGCGGCGTGCCGCACCATCTGCTAGGAGAGCTCGACCCTGCCGAGGGGGTTCTCACGTCGACGGGGTTCAGGTCGCTGGCGAGTGCGGCGGTCACGGGAATAGCATCTCGAGGGAGGATCCCGGTGGTCGCCGGTGGATCCAACTCCTATATCCACGCACTGATGGCGGAATGCTGCGACGAGCGGGTGAATCCCTTCGACGGAGCTCCGGCAGCGACGAGGGGGAGTCTAAGATACCGAAGCTGCCTGTTGTGGGTCGATGTCGAGGCGTCTGCTCTGGCAGAGTATCTGGATCGCCGGGTGGACGAAATGCTGAGGGCTGGCATGCTGGAGGAGCTGGAGAGATACTTCGCCACCGGCGAAGATCCGTCGGAGAGACATCCCGGGCTTGGGAAGGCGATTGGGGTTCCAGAATTCCGGGAATACTTCCAGCAGAGGACTGCGGCTGCGTACGATGAGGCGGTGGCGAAGGTAAAAAATAACACGCGGCGGTTGGCGAAGGATCAGGTGAGAAAGATTGAGCAATTGGGAGCTATTGGATGGTCGTTGCAGAGGTTGGACGCGACGCCGGTAGTGGCAGCTCGGCTCGCCGGCTGCAGTCGGATGGCTGAGGCTGAGGCGTGGGAAAGGGACGTTATGGGACCAAGTTTTCGCTCTGTGGAGAGCTTCCTGAGAGACGCGAACTGCTCGACATTCTAGAAAGAAGAGAGAGATGAAGCTCATATACGGAGGCGAAAAACAGAGAGAGAAAGATGCAACAGCAAATTAACAGAATGATAATTCCGGCGAATTTTTAACCATTGAAAGCACAATATTAGTTAATCTCTGCAAAATCACTCTCAAACCTAAGTTTTTTAATTAAAAAAATAAAAAATAACAAATATTTCATATGAATATTACATTTGCTCCTACTTGAAGCTTCTTTTTAAATTTTTTCACATTTTTTAAATTATGAATATTATCATTCTAAGATAATATAGTCAGTAAATTCCTTTTTGAGAGAGCAGACGTGGTTGAAGCATGGACTGTGGAGGAGGCGACGATTCTGTAGCATACAACGCCTCACACAGCGACGTTTTGCTATACATCACGCCTGTAAACGCTGAACCAACTGAGCTCTCTCCATGTTTTCATTTTTTCTACGGAGGCCAAACATCACTAAATGGCAATGATTATGCGTATTTTTCCTTTATTTGCGTTTTATTTTATTTTGTTTTCAAGAATATTTGGTTTTTGTGATTACCGAAATATATAAAAAAATCATGCGTGGAATTGGGAATCACACGCGGGTCACGAATGATCTATTTCATATATGTTTTATGTGTATAATTTTTCATGTAGGATCATAACGTTGTAATTGGTTGATCCCACACAAAGTTGTCATTAAATTTAAAAAACATATCAATAATTATTTTATATCTATAATTATCTTTTTATTTTATTTTGTTATACATAAAAATAAAAAAAGTTCATATATATATATATATATATATATATATTTCAAATATCATTTTTTTATTATAATTTATTAATATTTCACTACTTTTTAAGTAACACTTTATAACACCACTAATCTTATTTATAAGTTTATTACTATTGTCAAAACAAATAAGACACTATGATTTATTCAATAGTGTATTGTAATTTGGAAAAAATGAATGATATTTAGAATATAACAAATATATTTTGTATAAATAAAGAAAGCCTATTTAAATTGTTTGATATACTTTGGATGTTTTTTTTGTTAAAAAGTGTTATTTTAAAAAGTATTATTAAAATGAATCATTTTAACAATATTAATTAACTAAAATAAAAACAATATATTGAAACCTTTCAATTTGGAAGTCACATGTGGCATAGAGTAGATTTTGTGATAAAAATGATGGTTATAGTTAGACTTATAATCCTATTATCATCGATAAATTATATCTTTAAAATATTAAAAAAAATAGTGGCTATAAAGAACTTACTCAACCAGTTAAATCTCGTAGATCCCAAATTCTCATAAGCTACAAGGACTTGGCAACTTTGAATGATATTATGAGACTTTTTATTTTTGATATGAATTTTTTATTATTAGAATATTAATATGTATATATGTATGTGTATGTTTGTATATGTATGTATGGATATTTGTATAGATATGTGGGTAATGATATGTTAGGGCTCCGCCTCACCATTCACATAATCATAATGAAAATCAGATGGTACACATATTTAAAATAAGTAGGCAAAGACACAAACCAAGGTAGAGACTTGACGATGAGATTGAATCCAACCATAAAAATAAAACTTCAATGACAATAATTGATTTAACTATACAATCATCCAATCCAAAACAGATATTATGTTAAGTCTATATAGATCCATATATGCACACAGTATAGAAATCTATCAAAGACTAACCATTGTGTTAGCTAATAAGTAAAATTTTCATTCATAACATTTAAATCTATATTTATCAATATAGTAGATATATTATTTGTGATATAAATATGAACAAGACTTCAAAAAATTTAATAAATAAATTAATAAGATAACAATATATTGAAATAATATTATAATAAAAAAATATAATCATATTATAATAATAGAAAACTAATGATCATAAAAAAGTTATAATATTTTAAAACTAATAAATCCAACATAAATGATGAATATGTAAATGTATTTTCTTTGATGTTTTTATTTTTTATTTTTATATTTTATTAGGCTTGACTATTTAATTTTTTATAAATATATATCCATTATTTTCTCATTTATTTTCTTTTTAATATATTTAGGTATATATCTAATTTTACAACTTTTAAATCATTATCCTCTAAAATTAATATTAATTGATTTAACTATACAATCATCCAATCCAAAACAGATGGTATGTTAAGTCTATATAGATCCATATATGCACACATTATAAAAATCTATTAAAGTCTAACCATTGTATTAGCTAATAAGTATAATTCTCATTCATAACATTTAAATCTATATTTATCAATATAGTAGATATATTATTTGTGATATAAATACGAACAAGACTTCAAAAAATTTAGTAAATAAATTAATAAGTTAACAATATATTGAAATAATATTATAATAAAAAATATAATCACATTATAATAACAGAAAACTAATGATCATAAATAAGTCATAATATTTTAAAACTAATAAATCCAACATAAATGATGAATATATAAATGTATTTTCTTCGACGTTTTTATTTTTTATTTTTATATTTTATTAGGCTTGACTATTTAATTTTTTTTAAATATATGTCCATTATTTTCTCATTTATTTTCTTTCTAATATATTTAGATACATATCTAATTTCACAATTTTAAAATCATTATCCTCTAAAGTCAATATCAATAATATAAATTTATAACAAAATATCATTGATTTATTGTCCTTGCTATGTATTTTA
Source organism: Vanilla planifolia (assembly GCA_023846275.1). NCBI lineage: Eukaryota > Viridiplantae > Streptophyta > Magnoliopsida > Asparagales > Orchidaceae > Vanilla > Vanilla planifolia. The sequence continues at coordinate 25,908,606 of CM043876.1, read as the reverse complement.
TATAATTGAATTATATAAATATAGATTAGTTGTTCTTGTCTTTAGCTTCTTCATCTAATTTCATGTATAATAAATCCATAAAGATATAGATTGGCTATCTTGTACCTAAGTTATGCTCGATTTATATGATGTATAATAAAATTATATAGATATAGATGTGTTATCCTAACTTTGAGTTGTTTTCATCCTGATGATGTATAATAAAACTTTAAAATTATAGATGGGCTATCATAACCTTAGGTTGTTTTTCTTGTATTAGGTATAATAGATTTTTGTATATATAGATGGGTTATCCTAAGCATCAATTATCCTCACCCTGTATGATGTATAATATAATCATATTGATATAGATAATTTTTCCTAACTTTAGTTTGTCATTGTCTTGTATGATGTATAATAGAACCATGCAAATATTGATGGCCTATCCTAACTTTGAGTTGTTGTTGCCTAATATTATGTATAGTATAATTTGGAGATATAAATGAGTTATGTTATCCCTAGGTTATCATCTCTTTATGTGATAAATATTAAAATAATGTATATATAGATAATTTATCTTAGTCTAAAGTTATTCTCATCCTATATCATGTATAGTATAATCATATAAATATAGATAAATTATTATAGTCTTAGGCTATATTTATCCTATATCATATTAATATAAATAGGCTATTCTTACCCAAGATTATTCTCAACCTATATTATGTATATCTTTACGTGTTAGGTTATAATATAATTGAATCACATTTGAAGGTAATGTATTCAGGGTATACCACTTATGCTACTCAATTTTCTTAATTAATAATTAGGCATAAAAAATATTCATATTTAAATTTATTTTCTTATCCATAAACTTATAGGATTTGTAATTATTACATATCAATATCCTTGTTGTACAATGTCACAAAGTAATAACAAATGAATAAGATGCTTAATGGTAAGGTGATATAAAAATATGTTAACACATAAAAATAATCGCATAATTATCAGATTTGCATATATAACATTCAAATATTTTGGATGTTTAAATCAAAGATAATATAAAAAGAATACTATTTTATAAATAATAAAAAAAAATTAATAATATATTTGCATCATAGTTATTAGATTTATCTATTTAATTTTTAGAATTGATTATCTTTTTCAATATTAATTTCCTACATTATCATGTATATATAGTGATTAACATATATCATTTATGTGACATATTCAATAAAGATTAAAATCATATTAATTTCTTTCAAATCCTTAAGTTACTACTTTATATCATACCTATATGGTTCCTTATCATACCATATGATCTAACAAATAAATAAGTATTTTGAGATATATCGTATCTTCTAATCCTCAAAACTAAGGATTTGTTGTTCTTATCATTATGTACATACCTTACAGTTACTAGAACTATACCATAAGATCTAGCTTTATTTTAACATAATTCATATTACCCACTAATTATTAAATATGATCCATAACATTGTATTGTACGACTACTATTCTATCTCCATATTATTACTTTTTTAATCAATCATACTACTATGATACTCTTTTAGTATAATACATTCAATTCACTATTTCTCTTTTTGCATAGTATGATACAATCATATAGATCGTGTGATGCAGGGTAGATTTAGACTTCTATTAGAGTCTAAATTAGAGCTACAATACTAGAGATATGTAATAAATTAATAGAAAATACGAAAAGATATTATGCACTAATCAGGATTAAATGACATATGTGATATTTTAAAATTATTAAAAAAATTAACATTTCAAATTTGTAGCATGGATTATTAAGTTGGGTAGTGGTAATACCTTAAGCATTAAATATAAAATTCTATAAAGTAGTTTTTGTCACATCTAAATTTTACATAAAATAAAAAATTTAAGATAAATTTTATGTGAAATAATTTAATAGAAAAGAATAACTCTAACTATAGATTACTACCTAAAAAATAAAAATTACCAAAAGATGCATATTTTTTGATAATTATGTCTTGTAGTTTCATAGGCATTGGTATTTGGAGCACCAAAGGGATAAAAGGGTGGTGTGATGGTGATTTAGGTTAGTATTAAACCTTGAGATTGTTAGTAAAAATAATAATTTATTTGATTATTAACTCTCTAAATAGAGTGTCTCTCACATTTGATCTTTGTCTCTCATAAAAGATTTGGTTGCTAGTTTTTCCAGCGAAATGTCTCTCACTTTTGATTCTTATCTCTCACAAGAGAAGTTGGAATCTCTCAAACTAGAGTTAGACACATACACTTTGTTCACAAAAGTAAAAGTACACAAAAAAATTTATTTCATAAATTTTCTCTTATCTCATGAGTATCTCTTTTATAAAGATCTCAAAGATTCATCAATAATATATTTTAAGAAAATGAAAAAGAAATAAAAAATTTGAAAAATTAATTGAATTACTTAATTGCCAAATTGGCTGTGCATTTCGGGCAATGGTAACGATAAACAACAAAATGATGGGGCTAGCGGTGTGGTGGAGCTATTGCTTAAATTTTTGGATAAGTGCGGGTTTAGAAGAACAAAATAGGTCAGTGGGACTGCTTGTTGGCAAGAGTCATCGCAGGTTGAAAGTGGGTTAAACAATGTTCCTAGGTCCATTCGGGTAAGTAGGTGCTCAGGTTGGCTCGAGCGATAGAAATAACTATTGACGATGGCAAAAGTTGACAAGGAACGAAGTCAATAAAAAAAATTCAATTTTAATCATTATTTAAGAAAATTTCAACCAAAATTTACATCAATGGACTTGTGAAATTGATGCAACATTAGTGGATGTATATTTATGAGCTAATGTTAGATGCTCCTACATCATCGTGCCCATCCAATTCCTTAGATTTAGCCAAACTTTTATTTTATCTAAGCTAAAACTAATTATACAATAAAATTGACCAAAATTATACTATTATGATCTATCATATTGAGCATCGACACGATTTATTACTAGACTTGTTTGATGCTTAAATTTGACTTCTTTTCTTATCATACAATATGACTCCCTTCATCATATTTCTATGATTTTGATCACCTAACTTAGCTAATTCTTTCTCGTAAGCCCTTGAAGGATTAATTAGTGCATTCTCCATAATTGTACAAGTATGATTATATATTTTGCCTCCACAACTTTGCAAATGTTGATACTTATATCGCTTTTATATGGTGATCACCCATTGTACTGATACGATACTTATATTGCACGTGTATGCTTAACCTACTAGCTCAATAGTAGCTTAATTTGCCTCGCATTAGTACATCTAATGGGATTATCTTAATGTGATCTGTTTGAAAACCTTGAATAATCCATCATTGTAGCCTTACAGCTCTTATTTATATTGGGCTTTAGCTGATCATACTATACGATGTAATTGTACGATATACATTAATAATTAATTTTCTCAACCTAAGTCTCTCGGTTTTACTTCAAAACACATCCAATTCACCTCATCTTATATCCATACTATTTTAAATATAGTTCTTTCTTAAACATGAATACAATCATGCTATTATATACTTAAAACTAAAAAGAATTTAACAAATAATTATTTAAATGCTTACCTCTTCTTTGGTGGTTGCTACTCCATACCTTTGCTATTTACTTGATGCAATATTTCTTTTCCTCCTCCTCTTGCTTCCAAAATATTTCTTTTCCTCCTCCTCTTGCTTCCAATCTCCTCGAGTTATAGAAAAGCCTTTCTCAAAGGTTTCATAACTTATCTTTCCTCTTTCTTACAAGTTGCCTTCTATCTATACTTCTTTTCCTTTGATCACCTCATCTCAGTAATTCTAAGCAACATAGCAATGCCTCTCTCAATACCTCCCTTAACTTCCTAACGATGCCGCCTCACTCGAGTTCCAAAAAATCTTTGCGCGAAGTTAACCTAAAGCTGAATTCACTCCCTTTAGGAGAGACGATGCATGGGTCGACTTTTATAATCCCTAATGGTTATTTAACAATCATAATTGTTTGTGATTAAGATTAATTAATTTCATTGATTTTATCTTTTGAAAATCTTAAAAGGTATCATATGCATGCATTTATACCCAACACATTTTTTTGCAAAACTCTCAAACATTATAAAAATTAGAAATATGTCGTTCTCTAGAACAAATTCTTTTGCATTAAAATTTTAAAAATTACAAATCTACCATAACATAGCCAACATTTCTTTTTTGTATATTTGCCATCCACCAATCAGTTTAAACTTAACTCTACATTCTCAAAATTATAAATCTATCTTAAGCAATATTTTGAAATTTAAAATTATATTTGAGTCTTTAAAAATTTATAAGAAATTTTTTAGATCTCTAAAAATTATAAACTCAATGTCATTAAACTTATCTCTTAAAGCTCTTCTTATTGATAAGCTTAAATAATATCTTTGACTAAGTTTGAGTATATGCCACATATTTCAATATTCTATATTATTAACATATTTTTCTATCTTACAAAAATTTTATCTCAAAATTTTAAAAAAATCTAGTTATGAAAATTAAGATTATTACAATCTTTCCTTTTTGTTGAACTTTGATTTCAAAAATTTAGAAAAATATCAAATTTTGCATAATTCTAACAAATTTATTTCCCTAAACAATTTATGTTTCTATTAGATTGTCTACTAAAGTGTCATCTTATAAAATTGCTCAATCTCTTTCCTTTTTCTATTGTTCGCACTAGTATCTTCAGATACATTCAATGTTATCACATTCCAATTTCTCAAAATAAATAGAGGACATAAAACTTACTATTTAAAAAAATATAGATATAATATCTTATGTATTCTTTAATTTTTCAAAACCAATAACACATTTTGTGGACTCTAAACATGTTCATTTTGAATGTCTTCTATTTACATTAGGCTAATTATACTTTATTCCAAATAATTGGATATTTTATATTATTTTTTTTAACAATTTAAAATCTTGACATGATCTATTCTCTCCTTTTATTCAATTATAAATGTGTCTATTACCATGGCTTTATATCTCATGTAAACTTATACATTGCTTTAATTAAATTTAATAAACTAATAGCTAAAACCTTACTTAATGTAGTCAGTCTATCAATAATTATCTTTACTAAATCATAACTTACTAAAATTAGGTGATTTCACTACAAAATTTATAATAACATCTTATTCTTTTATAGAGATTAATAAAAGCTATCATAATCTTATTGAAATACATTCTTCCAAAGTTAAATAGATTTTTATCTTATTTATAATGATATGACTATCACCAAAACAAGAAGAATTTTCTTCAAAATGTTAAGAACATTTTTTTATGATATGTTTAGCTATCATACTTTTATCTTCAATTAATCTTTGTTGAATTTAATAAATATTTGATACTTCAATCAAGTTACTAAAAATGATCAAAATATTTTGTATACATATAAAATATAATATTTTCTTAAATATTACTAAAACATAATGACTTTTGTTATACAAGTCTTAGCTTTTGATGACTTCAAAATTGGACCCACTTAAATCTATTCCCATAAAGCCTGAATTAACTAAGCAACTAATACATAAATTAGTTGAATTTGCGTTGTTTTTATACATTTCTTTGATCCCAATTTTAGATATACTATTAATTATTAAAGTTCATTTTACCTATATATTGACATTTTGTGATTTAAATTTTATATTACTTTAATATAATCTTTAATTTACAAAATATAACTATTTATTAGGACACATTAAAATTATTAGTTTTATTTATAGGCCTAAAAAATATAACATATATTTATTTAGATATTTTTAACTTTCAACGAGTTAAAATTTGAATATTTATTCAATTAGATTCTGTTAATTTTCATAAGAATAAATTATTAGAAAAATTAATCAAGAAATATATATAATAATCTAACTTGACTTTTGATAGAATAAGATCATCTGATTTTTTATCATTAAAAAAGATTTATAAAAATTAATATATAATTTAATAAAAAAAATATGGAATACAATTCTATGAATAGTTGTTTTTGATTAGATGAACTAAAACAGGATAAATTATATAAAAAGAGTACATCAACTAATTAAACTTTTTAAAATACCTTTTTGTCATCAATATTTGCCACTAAACAAATGACCTTATCTTTGCGGCGTCCCTTCCTTCGGCCTCGCGGCCAATTTCCTCTAAGCTGTAAATAATCTGTCACCAGCTATTAGTTTTCTTCAGTTGTGGTCGCAAAATGGCGACATATGTGGCAATCGGATCACACCACCACCGTCTCTCCCTCCATCGCCGGCGGACGATCCAGCACGCTGGAGCTCACACTACGGTAAGCCATGCTCCGGAGGTACTTCATCAGCGCAGAAGCACGCCGGCGGTGGTTCGCATCAGGGCCGCCCGGCGTGCGATCGATGGCGTCAGCGATGAGCTCAATGCAGTGGCGTCGCAGAGCCTTGACACTGCCGCCGCTCGCCGGCGAGTACGCGCTGCGTTCCTCGATTCGCAGCGGCGTCTCGATCACTTCCTCTTCAAGGTGCACATTAGTTTCCTCCCATTCCCTTTTCTGCCACAATGCCACTGTCTGATCGTCACCGATCTACCTGCGGTGATGGTATCCACATTTATCGTTTCTATTTATACTTGGCTTTGTTCAAGATTTAAGAGATTTGAAAAATGTTTTATACAAATAAAAATAACATTTTAATAAAAAATATTTATTGGTAATAAAAAATAATTTAATGCTAATTTTTTTTTATTCTTTTTTTCGCAGATGGCTCCGTCGGAAATTCAAATTAAGGAGGTTTGATGCTTATCACCGCGCCGAAAAAGCTAACTTCTGCGATTAAATCTTTTTCGTACGAATATATTAACTAAACGTCTCAAACTAGGTTTTGTTAGAGACGTCGGTTGTTTTTTGCAAAAAAAAAAAAAAAAAATTATGTGTGCATATATCTCATAATATTTTTAAAATCTGGAGCGCTTTATTAAAAGGAAAAAAAAAATTTGAAAGAAAATTATTCGCCTGGTTATGGTCACCTTCCGGGTTACGGCAAGTGACCATTTCTTCGTTCTGCAGTTCTACGAGACGAATTCCAAGGGTAGGGAGATCTTCTGGAAGTACTGGCTTCCGAAACCGGGCGTCCTCCCGAAGGCATCATTGTTTTTCTGCCATGGATATGGGGATACCTGCACTTTCTTCTTCGAAGGTCTTTCCTTCTTTCTCGCGTCTCTTTCACAAGTGATGATTTGTAGAACTCTTGGTGCTATGGACCGTTCTTTTTCACTTAGTTTATTGAAAGGTAGCAGGGATTGCAAAGAGGATAGTGGCGGCGGGTTATGGAGTCTATGCTATGGATTTTCCTGGTTTTGGCCTTTCGGAAGGTTTGCACGGCTATATCCACAGCTTCGATGAGCTGGTGGACGATGTAATAGAGCAGTATGCTCGCATCCGAGGTTTCTTACTGCTTTTGATTGTCCTTCTTTTTTCCTTGCATTTATAATTGTTCAATGGATTTTGGTTTCCAGGTATGTTTTTGGAGATTTTGTGAATGCATAACCTGTTGTTTTTGATGTAGAAAGAACTGAAGTTAGAGGGCTGCAACACTTTATCCTCGGGCAGTCTATGGGTGGTGCTGTGGCTCTCAAGGTTCACCTAAAGCAGCCCAAAGAATGGGATGGGGTTTTGCTTGTTGCTCCAATGTGCAAGGTGTGGTTTCTCTTCTTATCTCTTCATCTTCTATTACTGTAAGAATTATGATGACATATAAAATGAAGCTAGTAATTCTATTTGGTTCACAACTTAGTAGGTGTAAACCTGCACCTACATTTGGTTGGAGCTTCTTTTCTTGTGTTGGATTTGCTACAAGAGCAACATTTACTTTAAGTCAGCGTTCAACACACCATTTAGAGCTGAATTTAGGAAACTTAAACCTCACGGCTCCTTTCAAAATGTACATAATATTGTCCATAAAAATGTTTAATGATTCATAGGGTATTACAATATTTTAAAAAATTAAAACATTTCTTATATTTAGCATTATTGGATTAATGTATTCAATTCCAAAACTAAAAAGAACCTTAAAGTATCAAGATATGTTTTTTTCTAGAAACAAGAGATAGGCTTCAACTGAGCATCAAAGTCCATCATCCAAAATTGATAATTCTCCAATTTTTTAATATTCTAGGAGATAGAGACATGAATAAACAAATATAATTGCAAAGACAATAAAATTTGCATAGGCCATGAATCAAAATTTCAAGTTTGTTTTTTTTTTCTTGAGAAAAAACCTAATTTCATCATGGAATTAAGTTACAGCACACTGAAAGTCAAGAATGTTGAACATTTTGTCATTCAGCAAATTTAGAGACTTTGCTTTTTGGAAAGGTTGAATATCTCCTTTCTTTAGAGAACTTGATTTCTTAATCCTTTATCTGTTTTCTCACATATGTTCCATTTGAAAGAATCATGAAGATAATTGATAGAAAGAGGATCAATTATTCCCCAATCAAAATTAATCTACAATGTTCACAAAATACCTGAAATTTCAATGTCATAATTCATTTCATGCCCTCATATCTTTAAATATAATGAATCAAATCACATAACACAATCGATATTCGATATTTGAAGGCAAAGATTTTGTATGTGAAAAATGAATTTCAAGTCTTTTGTTCAAAATTTAGGTTTTGATTTATGGTCTTTGTTTGAAAAATCACATGACGTCCCCACTTGTAATAAGTTTGTTATTGATGGTAAATCTTTGAATTCAACACAACAAATTGCTAGGGGTCTAAACCTGTTATTTTTTCCTTTATCATGAGACAATTGTATGGAAGCTTATATGCTTAAGACATACCTTAAGGCCAATAGTAAATTAGATAGGCTGTATGAAGCAAAAATGCCTCAAATTAGTGAGGAAAAGAAACTAAAGGGGAATCTAAGGAAAAAGGAGAAGAGGGAAAGGAGAAGTCCCTCAAGCACCCTTGACACAATGAGTTTTGATGAAATGCAAATCTTTATTCTTTTTCAACAAGTGATGTGAATTCATCCAATGCTTTTAGATCTTATGCTTTTTCCAATATGTTTTATGAGCTTATTGAAGAACATAACTAACTTATTCAAGAGTATGCAACTTTGAAAATGATTTATTCTATGCATAAAAACCATATTGTTGATTTTGAAATGCAATGTGATAAATTAAGGAAAGAAAATGAATCGTTTAAATGTGTTGCTAAATTGTAATTTTCTTCCCTTAGTGAATTACATGTTAAAGTGAATGAATAGGAACACATTTCTCTTAAGCATATTTAAAACATTAATTCATTGATAATTGAAAATGATTTTCTTAAAAAGGATAATTCTGATTTGATAATGAAATTGAATTCCTTTGGCATAATTGAGAATGATTTAAACTCCTTAAAGGTAAAATTTGTTGCTTTATCTTCACATTTTCATGCTTATGCTTCATCTCTTACTCATGTAAAATCTCAAAATAAAAAGAATTTTACAAATTTGAACACATATTTTAATCTGACCAAATGCATACTTTGCATTCTCATCATCTTGTAGATGTTATATGTAATTTTTATAATAAATTGTCATATTTCTCATGATTATCCTTATAAGAAATCATTGGTTCTAAAAAACTAGCAAATTTGTTTGGATCCCTAACAAGTTTTTCTTAGGGCATTCACTTGTATATTTACATCATTAACATGCATTACCAATTGTGAAACCAAGATGATTCGGGATCCTAAACATAAAGCTTAGATTGGTGTGTAGGGATTCTTCATGTTAAGGGACAATGGAGACATCTTTGTTTGACTTGTGGGCATTTTTGTTGATTGATCAAATTCTTAGGCTTAGTTAAAATTTGACTTGATTGAGTTATCAACATTTTTCATGAAGGAATACTTTCATCACCTCGATTCTTAAAAGGATCTTTAGATAATTACTACCCTAGATGTTGAACTCTTGATTTGAAGAATTCATTAGAAATATATCTAATTATTATATGAATTGTTCAGTGATTTGATTTTACAACCTTAAGTAATTATGGATTTCAACTATTTGAATTTTACAAAGGGAAAAATTGATAAGCTTATATCAAATCTCCTTACATTTTGATATTTTAAGAAATTATTAATTCAAAGATTATTTTAGATTCTTAATGATATAGAAATAGATGTATAATGAATTAATTCTTCAAAGTGTAAGCCCTTTAGATATTAGATTTAATGTTTAAATCATAAATGTTAACTTAAAGTAAATTAATTGGATTAAAAACTTTTAATACTCCCCATAAAACATATTGAATAAATATATTTAATAGTTATTAAGAAAAGTTTTAAAATCATTATAAAAAGATGATGTAGGATAAGTTACAACAAGTGCTTGATTTCATACTCGCATAAGATTTTTCTTTTAGTTTTTTTATTTTTTTTAGTTTTTATAGGATTATAATGAGTCATATATAAGACCTACATATCTCTTATTTATTACTTTTTATATATTTGTTTATTTTTATATTTTTTTATTAATTAAGGGTTATTTTAGTCATTTTATTTTAAAGTTTTGATTTTTTTTATTACTTCTATAAATATTTTTTGACGGAATAGAAATATTATATTACTTTGATTGTTAGAACCTTGAAGAGTTTTGTGCCTTGAACAATACATCTCTATTAGTAGAGCAGAAGATTATCTTCATCTAGAATAGCATACTCTTACTAATAAAATAGGTAATTTTGCCAATGGAGTAGGAAGTTGTCTTGTGTCTAAAAAAGTGCATCCTTGTTATTATAGAAAATCCTTTTTTCAAGAAGAGCACATCCTTACTAATAGAGTAAGAAACTATCTCCTCCCATCTCTTTTGCTTTCATCATTTTGGTATCAAAGAAGACTGAGATGTAGGTACAGGAGTTTTCCTCTTCTCTACTTTATCATTTGGTATTAGAGCCTTCTTCAAAGTGTTCCAACTATTGGGATGATCAATTATTATTTGTCAAGTTTCTCTCGGTTTTCAAGCCTTCCACAACCTCAATGCTGTTAATCTTGGACTGCTTCGTTTGGAGTTTAAAAAAATAAATCTACCTTGGTTTTTGTGTCACTGGCCGGCCCATCAGGTCCATTGATTCTATCTTCCATATTTATGACCTTTCTTTAGGCTTTTAAAATTATAATCTCTCACTTACCCGATGCACAAACTTATTTAAAACTACACCTCACAATAAAATATATGCATCATGATGTGTTAAAATGCAAGTATGCCTTGTGGTGGTTTTGTCCCATTTATTAGTAATACTTTCTTTCACATATTGCAGTACATGCAATCAACATATACACATACATGCACACACACAATTTATTTGAGTATTCATAATAATCCATAATAATGCTTAACAATAATAATTTGCTTAACTTCATAATCATATAATGTGCACTAATCATGATAAAACAGATTACTTAATATATGTCAAAGACAAATAATTGAAATTAAAGTGCCCTGTATATTAAAATATTTCATTAGGCATTATTTCAACAAAGGCATATCCTTTGAACATGCTATTTTATAATTTTGATTTTTAGCATTTCTATTAGCATCATAAGATCTGTTCAGTGATGCTGAATAGACACTCTTTATTTCTGAACCTCATCTTTGACAACAAAGTACTTTAACTCCATGTGTTTGATACCATTGGAGTATTTGTGATATTTGGAGAAAACTTTTGTTGGAACATTATTACAATAAATCTTCTACAGCTTGCTAATGCTGTTGACAACCTCATGCACTGAGATAAATTTTTATAGCCACAAGTCTTGAAAAGTGGCTTTAAGGCATGCTATGAATTTAGCTTCTGTTGTGTATGTAGCTACAATAGACTCTTTAACATCCTTTGATGACATTGCTCCTTCTACTAAGAAAAATGTGAAGTATAAGATGAATTCTTCTGCTATCAAGGTATCCATTAAAATCTGAATCTGAATAACTTGACACTTCCAAGTGATTGGTCCTTTTATAAATTAGCATGTCATATTTTTTTCCTTGTAGGTACCTTAACACTTTCTTTATAACTTTCCAATGTTCCATTCTAGGATCACTTTGATACCTACCTAAACATTTTGGACAGAAGTTAATATCCAATTTTGTATACGTCTGCAATTACTTAAGGTTATCAATAACATGCATATATAGAATTAATTATAGTGCTTTTCTTTAAATGTCATTCTAAAGACATCTTGCAAAACCAAATTTATTACCTTTCTAAATGGGAATAATTCTAAATGAACACCCTCTATATTAAACCTTTCAAGGACTTTATTAACATAAGCCTTCTGTGGTGATCCCAGCATGCCATTTATTTCAAAGTTCTTAGTTATGATATTCTTTGCTTTCACGATGTTCTAAAATCATTTGTAGCTAATAATAAATTGTTAACACATATAACCAAAAATATATCTCTGTTTTCACTAATTTATGTTATAGACATCAATTAATAACATTCCTTTTTATATCTAAAAGATATGATGGTAGCATTAAACTTAAGCATACTATTGTCAAGAAACTTGTTCAAGTCCATATATTGATTTCTTTAATTTATGCAAAATACACCTTTTGCTTTCTATGATTAAAAAAATACTTTTTGTTTGAACCATATAGACTTTCTACTCCAAGGTTTCATTAAGAAAGTTTTCACATCCATTTAGTACAACTCCAAATCATAATGAGCCACTATAGTCATAATAATCCTTAATAAATTTTTCTTTGATACAATAATAACTATCTCCTTTTAATCGATACTAGCCTGCTAAGTATAACACTTGGCAACTAGTCTGGCTTTATATTATTCTACATTGCCATTTGGGTTGAGTTTAGTCTCGTGTATCCATTTCTAATTAACTCTTTTTACATCCTTTTGCCAATTCATTGACATTCTAGAGTTTATTTTGCACCATGGGTTTTAATTCATTCTTCATATCATCAATCCATTTATTAGATTCTTCACATTTTATGACTTATTTGAAAAAAATTAGATTTTTATTATGCAGATATCAAAACCTAATTCTTGTAAGCAAATTATAAAATTATTAGAAATAACTGATCCATATTTTCTCTAAGACTTTAATGCTATTGGTTTGTAATTCATTGTCATCAAGTAGTTTTGGATCAATTTCATTATAAGGTGCTATTTTTTTTTTTGGGCTTAGTATTACCTTCTTCATCAATAACTAGAATAATAATTCTACTTTTCATTGATGAACAAAGCAGGCTTATGGTTATATCTTCTTCATCAATAACTAGAATAATAATTCTACTTTTCATTGGTAAACAAAGCAGACTATGGGTTTTATCTAGCCTTATCACCATTCTCAAAGATTTTGGCATTATTAGTTTCAATAATTCTAGGACTATGATTTGGGAAATAAAGATATAAACCTTTTTTTTGCTTCATTAGATAAAGAATGAAGAAACCATTGATTGTCTTAAATCTAATTTCTTTTCTTGTGGATTTTATATCCTTGTTTTCATCAAACATTCTAATATATAACATTGTCTTAAAGTGTGTTTCATTTTTATCCTCCAATCAAAAAGGCCTTTTGAGCTGTCTTACTAGGAACCTTATTTATTAAATATGGTATGGTCTTAAACGCCTATATCTACAAAAATCAAATCTTGGTAAAGAGGAGATACTTATCATGGTTCTCATCATGTCCGTTCCTATTTCACTTTTTCTCAATACCATTTTGTTGAGGTATTCTAAACATAATTTATTGAACACTAATATCTTTTCAAAGAATTGGACAAATTAACCTTTTTGTTATCCTGTTTCATTATATGTTTGATATTATGATTTTTACTTTTTTGTTGAGTTTTCTCTTAGTCTCCTCTATGAATATCTCAAAATAATTTACAGATTTAGACTTTCCATATAATAGATAAATAAAATCATAACATGAAAAATTATTAATGGAAGCGATAAAACACTTTTATTATTAAGAGTAAAAACATCAAATGTTATATAAATATTAATGCATATAATGTGTAATTGCTGAGAAGTCCTTGTGGCTGCCTTCTTATTATTGTGTGCGATTTACCCGCACTTTGTGCAATTTATACACACACACACACACTAAAATCTGTTAAGCTGTTTGGAAATTTTCATTTTTTATCACCCTTTTTAATCTATCTCTAAATATATGACTTAAATATTATGCTGCAATAATGATTAGTTTTCTTTGAATAGGTTGTGTAAATAAAAAACTATGATGTACATTTAAGAGATCCAGAAATTGGCATCAAGTTTCAATTTATATCAGATCTAACTTTAATAATATTCTTAAATAAATGAAGTAATTATATCCAAAAGAAGCTTTAAAAATTTTTTATAACTAGTTTTGAATTGAAAAATATGTTCTTAGATATCAGAATTTCATAGGGAGCCTATGTGTATCCAAACAATATCCTATATTCAAGGCTAAGTTTTAAATTTCTTTGTCTTCTACTAGAGCCTTCATCCTGTTCCTCATGAACAAGAATTCTTTAGTTGGGTCTGTGATTTAGATCGAAAGGAATTCTTGCATCATATTACATATATAAGCCGTGGAATCAGATTCAAGTTATCAAGTTTTAAGATTGCTTGATTCATAACAAGCAAAAGATTTTTTTTGTTTTCTTGTTTCAAGCAAACTTTTTGATCCTGATCAACTTTTTGGTAGAAATGACACGTCATATTTTTGTTCCTTTCTTTTTATTTTATTTGTATTGGCATGCTTCTTTTGTTAGTTGAACTTAGACTTTCCTTTGGCTCCGAAGGCACTCCCAACACTTGACTTATGAGGTGTATGGAAAGATCTCTTCATTGTTTTAATCTTGTTTCTGAAGTGACTCCCAATACTTTGACCTATGATGTGTATGGAAAGAGCTCTTTATTTCTTTAATCTTGTTCCTCCTAAGCCAACTTATTGTCTAATTCATTTATATTTCATTTACTATTTATGTATTATAATGTCTTAAGCTTAGACGTCATGTTAGTCATCTTGATGATTTATGCTTGCATACTCCTTAACACTTCAAATTTAGTAGTTGGGAATTCTGTTAGAAGACTGCTGACAATATTGATCAATAGATTTAAATATTTGTTCTGTAAACTGCATGAATTTCTTAGGAACTTTCTGTTTGTGGATTTGTTGTCTTAATGTTATTGGTAATGTTCATGCACAGAAACAATAGTTTTAATCTATTATTATTTTCGTTTGTTATGATTTCTCTTCCTCATTGCTTAAATTGGTTATAAGAATAAGTTTTTCTTCTAATAATGCCAAGGCAAGATCCATGAGACTTAAGTGAAAATTGACTTGTTCATACCATTCAGAGAAATTTAACCCATTCGACATGATAACAATTGCTGCATAACAGTGAATGGAAATTGTTTCCAAATTAAATATCAAATGCTTGGAAATTGACAATCATTTTAGATACAAATATGAACAATCAAAGTATATAATATTCTACCTTTTATCAAACTACTCTATAATATGAATAAATATTTAATTAACTATATCTGTAATCATCTCACAAATGAATATCAAACTCTATTTGTATTTCTATTATGCATCAATAATTGACAATTTTGTAAGCTTTGATGTAAACACCATTCTAGTCTTGTGACTTTGATGATAAGTAGTTTATGAAGAAACAATAATGCTTAAATCAATTTTTAATAAGCTACAAACCTAGCTATAATACAAAATATAGGAAACTTACACATTGCAACTTCATTGAACATTTGCTTAGTTTTTTTTTTCTTACAAACTCCTTAAAAGTTGTACCCGGTTTAAGATGTTATGAAAATGATTAAGACATTTGTTATAAGAAGCATTATTCTTATTATTGTATACAATTTCAAGCACAAATAACCTTATGTTAGTAAGGCGTACTTTTATCGAGACACAAGAGGAAGGCTTCTACAATGGTTTAAGCAGTTAATTCCAATGGATAACTTGTCCCTTTTTGTCAAATAATTTAAAAGTTTGATATAAGAATAAAAAATAAAATTACGAAGATATATAATTTGTCAAGGTCTTAAATCAATAATTTGAGAAGTTTGTTCCATCATAAAAGACTAATTTCATTGAGAAATTATATCTAAGCACAGCAATAGTCAATGGGAATATTGAAGATGATGTCTAAAAGTAATTTCATGAACTTTCTTTTGAAAAGTCTAGAGATCTACTTTCTTCAAGGAACTAAGTTTTTTCTTTCTTTCACATTATAATAGAAAGAACATGTCCATAATCAAGAAAGCGAGGACCACTTATTCCCTAATTATTTTTAATCCAAAATGATCATTTCATGTCCACATATCCTTAATTCTTATTAATCAAACCACATGATATAATAGATCATACATTAAACAATTACAACATTTCATTAAATTGTCAAAATTAAACTTTTATTGAAGTTTAGAGTGGTGGAATTATAGACTCAATAGAGGCAATAAGCTCAAATTCAACAAAAATAAGTGTAGGCTCAACTTCAGCAATAATAGGTGATAGTATTAGGTAAGTTGATTTTATATTTTTTATTATATTAATATTAAGTGAGTTGATATTAAATTTAAATCCAATCATCATATTTAGGTAAAAAATATATAAATTAATTAAATAGCAAGTTTATGTAGGTGAGTTGATATTATATTTTTTTTATTATGATTAGTTATTTTATCTTAAGGCCTCATTTGGTATTTAGGTTCACCTGGAATAACCTATATTTATTACTCCAAATGCTAACCGTGTCTCACCTTCTCTAACCTAATCTATGCACACCCTCTTTCATCCTCTCACTAAACTATTTTTTTTTCTCTTCTCCTCCCTTGTTGGGATATCTCTTATCCTTTCTCTTTAAACCCTTCTTCAACTCCTTCAATCATCATGTTTAGCTGGTTCCTCCTCCCTCTCCAGCTTTGGATAGCTCCTCTCTCTTTGCATCCTCCACTCCACCTTCAGCATTTTCCTTCCTCTCCAGCTCCAAGCATCTTCTTTCTTTAAGCGTTCTCTTCTCAGCCTTCAACTTTTGCCTCCTTCACTGCATTGATTGATTTCTCCATCTCTAGCTCCATCTGCCTCCTCCATCTGTAGCATCACCCTCTTCTTCTCTGCCCACTTTTTATGTCCTTTTAACTTTTGGCCATAGTCTCCCTTACTGTTTTCATTTGACTTGTTCCTTAGCTTTGACTGTCATTTGCAATTGGACACCTCCCACCCTACCTCTATTTACGTCCTTCCTCTCTACCTCCGTTTGCCTTCTCCCTCTATCTTGTGGCTAACAATTATATTATGATTTATATTCTTATCCTTGATCAACAAAAAATGAAATAAAAACCTAAGATAACTTAAGTAAACTTAAGTTGGTAATCAAGAGAGAATTATGGGATAAATCCTTTATCCAATCTCAACTATTTTATTAACTAGGTTAGCCTTCTTAGCTTGACTTACTTTTTTTTTCCTAAAAGGAGACTTATATGTGCTGGTGCTATATATTTGAAATTGATGTATACTTAGCCAATTGATTAGAGAATTAATATTCAAAACACACTCTTTGAAGATTTAGCCTTTTCAAGTGTGCTAGTTGATAATAGGTTGTACGCTTGAGCCTTTTCTAATATGGGATGATTTAACATGTACAACTCAAGATAATATTAGAAATGGATTTAATATGTTTAAAAATTTTATTAGGCTTTGTTATTGGTTATTTAGGAGTATATTCAAAACTCTAATTTGTAGGATATAACTTGGTCTTAGTTTATTGTTTTTATTTCTAATCTCTTATCTTCAATCTCCAAGGGAGAATCTTGAATTGTATGTTTTGTTGCAAAAATTGGGCTCGAAAGGATTGTACAAAAGTTTGCTTTAATTAGAGAACTTATCAGAGAAGATTCCAAAGTTGACAAAAGAGAGCCGGATCCTTATAGGTTGAGGACGGCTAAGGAAGGAGAGGAAAGCAAGGTGAGTATATGGTGCTTCTCTTTCATGATTGACTTTTAAAGATGCAAAACTTCATGTAGTTAAATCTCAGTCACCAGTCCATATTGCAACCACATAACAAGCATTGGAGACAAGATGTTTGAGGCCAAGCCCTTCAGACATAGGTGTTTGAAGCCAAAACTTCAAGAGTTAGACAATCAAGGTCATACCCTCGAGTGCCAAAAGCTTGAATCAAGATTACTAGGATCAAGTCCTTTGAGTTCAACTCCATGAGATTTAATCTTCAAGTTCAGTCTCTTGTTGCAAACATCATCCAATAGAAATATTTGACCTTGATGTGTCAACAAACACAAGTACACTCATCTTCTCTCTTGATTGTAGTAAAAAACAATAATGGCGATTGCATTAATCTTTAGCACGTCTCACATTGCACACTTTGGATAATTTAAGGATGCGTACAACATCGATGTTGAGCAGATAAAGAGATAAGAGAAGAACAATGAGATCCAACTAGCCTTTACCCACACCGAAACTCAGATATAAATAAGTCCCTTAGAAGTATAGTGAAGAGATCATTTTTTTACACTTGGAAGCTGGTTCCTTTCTAAAAGAGATTTTCCTAGACTTATTCTTTTGCTCTTCTCTTCTTACTTTGTCTTCCTCAACTTTTGAGAATCTAAACTTAATTTTCTAACAATGTAAATCTTTAATTAAGTTTTTGTTAATTTCTTTATGTATTGATAATATATAATTTATAGACATAACATTACTCCAAATAAAATTTTAATAACTTCCATTGTGAACAACTAAATTATATCTCCACTGAACATCGATGAATGTGGTATCATATCATAGAAAGTAAATACAAGCGTTGATGATCCATTGGCATAAGCTCATGTGTTCTTTGTGACGAAAGAAAGAGCAATCATAGGAGATGAAAGATAAGTATTTTTATCTTCTATGAACCATTATCATGTTCTTAACGGAGAAGGCTTATCTGTAAGTATTACAAATCACTTTTTAACATTTCAATTAATTAAAAATTACATCTTTTGATTTAAAAATATCAAATTTCAATTGTTCCCAAAAAAAAAAGCATTCAAAAGAATTAAAAATACTTTTAACATATTGATAATATCTTTAACAAAAGTAAAATTTAAAAGTGAAATATGGAAAAATCTAGAATTTAAATATAAAAGTCATTTTGAGTAGATGTAGGATTGATTTCATTTTGAAAATTGAACGTGTTATTGGAGCCTCAATATATGAGTAACTAACTCATAAGATGAAGCTTTGGGTTGATGGATGCCGATCCATTAATATATTGGACTCAAATTTGAACCATGTGATTGTCTTAGTTTTTTAGCAAATGGGAACAAAATTAAGTACTTTTGGTTGGTATCAAGTGATTGCCATGGTTGAGTAAGGTTCAAGAGTTTATGGCTGCTAATAGTTTTTTGACATGATTAGGTAGCACTTGTGTGTATACACAACGACATTGAAAAGTTTTTCTTGAGTAAATTTTGTTTGGTTTGAGTGATTAACAGATGGTTCTTGTGGTTTGGCTATTATGATAGAGTAACTGGAGGCCCTCTAGAAAAATAGCAGTGAAAATAAGCAAGTTATTTTATACACTCGTTATATGGTATTACACTCAACATAATCAAAAGTTTTAATGTCAATGAAGAATAGTGGACCACGAAGATGAGAGTTTTGCTTAATGAGGAGATTGTTAAGTAGAAATATGTAGGATTAGTCAAAAATTAAAAGATGAATATTGTATTGAACATTAATTTAAAAGTTGGTGGTTCTTATTCATAAGCTTAAGCTTTTTAGTTCATGGGTTTATCTCCAATGATATTGTGCGTTCGATTTTGAAATCCAGCTACTCTTATACCATTGACAAATGCAATTAATGTATATTCAAATGAACGAAAAATAATTTCATATAAATCTAGATTATTTTAGTTGAACTATAAATTAAAATGAGCCGAAATTTAATTTCATACAGATTTAGATTATAACGTTTATAAGAGTTAATCTATATTGACATCTCTTGCTCATCTGAGCAATTTATTGGAAAGCTTATCAATTGCTAGTAGTTGATGCAGTCATGCAATGCCTGTCTTCCTGTTTCTGTACCTTTCTACCATTCTAGTTTGGTATATATTGGCCTTTGATTTTCATAAATCGCCATAGTTAAAATCTCTCAAAGCATGAAGAGGTTATGGAAATATAAAGGAATTCTCAAAAAAAAAAAAAAAAAAACTTAGGTCAAGTAAATTACTTAAAAAAATTGCGGGTTTATGATCCTTTTTTTTTTCTTCTGTAAGAGGAAAGCGTGTGTCTTTTTTAAAAGAGTAAAGTTAAAGGTAATGTTGGTTTCTGAGTACTGCAGCAAAGTTCTTTCATTAAATCTAGCCTGAGCCTATCTTTTCATTAACAAATTATGATATAAGATAGTTTAAAACTCCTCAAGGAGGGACTTGTTCCCCTCCCAGTGAATGTCCATCAAAACATGCACTGTGACAACAAAATTTGCAGTATGGTTACAAAAAAAAAATATATATATATATATTGTTAACAAGCGGAATGATGCTTTCTCAGTGGCCGTAGTTTAGTTTTTTTGTTTATATTGCACCAAAAGGAAACCAACAGAAGAATTGTCATGAACATGGTCATATGCAAATTTATTTTCTTTGGCAAACTTGTTGTTTGGTTGATAAAGGGTATTGGTGAACTTTGCAGACCTCCACTGCAAACTTCTATTTATTTGAATCTTTGTCAGCCTTAAAATGTTTTGTTATAATTTCTACATTCTTTTGCGTGGATTGTCCTTTCATATATAGACTTGATCAGGTTTTTGTTTCTGTACAGGTTTTTCAACTTTGTTAATCTTTGTTTTATGTCACCATTTTAGGAATAGATGCTTATTTTGTGTAACATAAGATTGCAGAAGATGTGACACCGCCTGCTGCAATCCTTAAAGCTTTCACTCTTCTATCATACATCCTACCAGAAGCTAAGTTGTTTCCACAGCAAGATCTGGGAGATCTAGCATTCAGAGATCCAGAGAAAAGAAAAGTGGTTAGTGATCCTTGAATCGTGCATGATAAAATTTTTGTTAGAGGCAAATAATACGTCATATATGCATGGCCTTTTTACTGCATGATGTGGGATTGTACTTGAAAAATACAAAGTTCTAAAAAACATCTTGTGAGGTATTGGTGTATTTATTCTTGATTTTGATTGATTAGATGTTAGCATAAAAGTACATGTTTCTGATTACTAGTATTCTTATCTGCTATTGCTATTTTTTGTTCTAAACATTTTTATTCGCCTTGTACGATGCATTTGGGGATATAATTTTTGAAGATTGCTCTATTTTGAATTGTATGAAATGTTTTGCATTTTGAAGTGCTCTGCTAATTATATTAATTATTTTCAGTGTCTTTCCCTGTAATATGATATATGTCAATACCTTAAATTCGTGCCCTTCAACCCTTTTCAAATTTGTATTGCTTTTTTTCTCATTGCATCTACTTGGTTGATGCGTGCTTAACAGTTCAGCTATCCTGATTTCATTGTCCTTATTTCTTTTCAGGCTGAGTATAATGTTACCTCATATGCTGACCAAATGCGTCTAAGAACTGCTGTTGAACTAATCAAGGCCACTCGTGATATCGAGATGCAACTTGAGAAGGTTAGATTTCTCCTCCATCAGGATAAATAAGCATTGCATAATGGTCCACTTCAAAATATATTTTATAGAATGGTAAAATGTTAAATTTTTTTGGCCTACCA
Organism: Vanilla planifolia; assembly: GCA_023846275.1. Classification (NCBI taxonomy): domain Eukaryota; kingdom Viridiplantae; phylum Streptophyta; class Magnoliopsida; order Asparagales; family Orchidaceae; genus Vanilla; species Vanilla planifolia. The sequence goes on along the minus strand of CM043876.1, from coordinate 25,886,846 downwards.
ACTTTTCAATTTTGTGTAAATTTTAATCCCCATGAATAATTTGAAATGAAGAATTTTGATTTTTTGATAAAAAATTTGAAAATCAACCCTTTATTTGACCCATGCCACCTTCCCATCCACAATTGCTCTCATTACCTATTATTTTCTCTCTTGACATCAAAAAATTTCTGAGTTTTCTCGTTCCTCCATTGACAATTCTCTCATTCTCCACCTTACTAATCTTACTAACCTCTCCATCTCATTATCTCCTAATCTTCATGATTTTCTCTCCTTCATCTTACTGACCCTCTCTCGCCTATCTCATTCCCTTCTTCCCTTTATCTCGATTGGCTACTTGCATCTCCATCACTTATCACCCCTACCCACCATCTCTTTTAGTCTGTGCCTCTTTTTACCAAACACTTCTTGCTACCTCTTCACCACATCCCCTCACATAGCACTCCATGCTAACCATTAACTCTCCTACCTTCTCCTCTACCATTCACCATCTTTATGGGTCATCCTCCCAAGCTTAAACATCATCATTGACATCCTAATCTGAACCATCCCACTTGATATGGGTTGTATAGAGTACAAATAATGGAAATTAATGGGATCAACTCAAAACTATTGGTTCTAAAAACAGCATATCGATAGATGGTATCCCTCTTAAACATGTTTGCATCATCCCCCATAAGAATTTCTTTTATAGTCTAAGTGTATTTGGACTAATATAAAAGGGAAAGTATTATTAAAAATTTATTCTTATCAAATTAAGAAACACATAAACCTAAATTCCAACTATTTGAATTCAAATTACAAGTAAATTTCAGTTTATTGGCATTCAAATTTTGAATCTATGCTTATCAGGAAACCTTTAGCATAACTATAGGAAATTGCATGTAACTTCCTCCACAACTTGAATTTAACGTCTCAAAGCACATTGGAAAGTTGACAAGATGTTCTAGAACTTTTTAGTTCTCAGTTCAATGAAAATTCAACTACACTAGATCTAAAAATAACACACTCATTCTGATTATTCTCAAAAACCTTGGAAATTTGCTCTTATTATTTCAAGTTTTCCAAAAACTTGCTCAACGCCCTTGAGAGATTCACGAGATATTTCTTTCCTTGTTGAAGATAATAGCAAGTACCTTAAGACCTCAAAAGGTCAAGCCTTCGAGAATTCCATGTTAGCTGGTGGACACACCCAAGTTGGGGATTTAAAACCCAAGATAGGGGTTTAAATTTGGTGATAAATTTTCATAAATATACGTTTAAGAGTAATCCCAATCCAACAATACAATTGGGTAAAACATTTAAGGCATAGCCAAAGAGATAGATACAAAAAATAAAGCTTAAGAAAGAAAATGTCACAAGGAAATGAGCATGATTTATAAGTGGATCAACTATTATCTAATAAGCTTATATCTATCTCTAAGACAACTAGTTTTGGGTATACTATCTTTCTCCCTCTCTTTTATTGCACAACTGGTGGAGAAATAACTTATAACCAATATTTGTTTCCTAAGACTAATACTTAACCTGCTTTGGAATAGGCACTCACTTCTACACAAAGTCTTAGGGTGGCCTATTTCAATTATTTCCACACTTCAAACACGAATAAGTTATTCTTACATCTACACTCTAAGTCAAGTGTAGGCTCTTACAATATTTTTAAAACAAAATATAGAATCTCACAAACTCTCACATAGAGTTGGATTTATAAAGAATCCTCAATTGATAGCATTTAGCTTATGACACGAAATATAGAAATTAAAGAATACTAAATACAAAGCTATTTGATGTAGGAATTGTTCTCGAGAGCTCCCAATGTATGATTTGAATAACTTTGTTAGGTAAAAAGTAGCAGCTATAACCACATATAGTTGCCTCTTAAGGATATTTTACCAAACTTTTGGAAAACTCAACTTTTTGGGGACGTTTTACACCATAGTCGAGGATGATAAGAAATTAAAGCTATTTTGCGCATGATATGTATGAAATATTGAAATTAATATGAAGCTATTAAATGTAGGAATTGGTCTTGAGAGCTTCTCCCAAGGTGTGTTATGAATATCCTCTGTTAACTAAAAGGTAGCATCTATAGCCATATAGTTGCCTCGTGAAGATCTTTTATTGGGGTTTTGGAAAACTCCATTTTTTGGGGATTTCAAGGCGTTGCTTAGTATGAAGGTGTAAATTTATGACTGAAGAGGTTGAGAATGATCACATAATGATATCTTAGTGAGAATAATCTTTAGATAATGAAAAGTTCATGATAAGATTCTAAGTGGAAAGGTATATGAATGAATAATTTCATATCGACTATGAATTGAAGTTTTAAACTTTATATGGTGATAGTATGATATTAAGATGTTGATGTGTCTTTTGAAGATAAATCCATTTAGATTAGAAAGAAAAATCCTTGATATAGTAAGACCAAGTTATCACAAATACTGTATCAAAGGAGTACTTCCTCCAGTCCGATGTGATTCGAATACAAACAAAGCTAAAGTTAGAGAGCTTACAATGACCAATACTAAAGAGGTGATAATTGAGTAATATTCCAAGGAGAGAAATCATCGAATAACAAGTAGTTCTTGACAAACTTCTAAGTAAAGGGTTACAAAGATAAATAGTTTCATATTGATGATTATGGAGGAAAGATTTTGAGTTTTATATGTTATACCATAGTTTTGAGATGCCAATACACTTTTTTTTTTTGGAGCAAAATATGCTTGAGTTTGGATGTAGTGACTTAAATAATATCTGAACATAATAAGATATGATTTTTAAACAAAGCTAAACTTTTTTTTTTTTTGAAGAAAAGCTAACATAGGGTTTTGTCCTTAAGAGATCTAATTTAGGAGTGCATATTTGAAGTCATAAAACTTCCTTTGTAAATGTTATCATGAAAAATGTTGTGAATGTAACTTTGGCCTTGTAATGAAAGTACTTTTTTGGTTAATCTTTTTTTTTTTCTGAAAATTTTAAAATATAGAATTCAATAATATTCTCTATTTTGTGAAACTTGAAATGTTGAGAATGCAACATAATTAGAGCTTTTCATGAATACAAAAACACTTTGGAAACATTATTTGCTTATAAATTGAGAATAAATTTAAGATCATGGAATGCAAGGGTGTAAAGATTTTTGTCAAATAATTGACATTTGTTTTATCAAAATGTTCTCAATGGCAAAATGTTGTTTAAAGTTTTGTAAAATTTTTCTTTAGTTAGAATCTTTAAATTCAAATGTGTCTATGAACTTGTAATTTTAGTTCTTTGATGATGATGTAGATCATTATAAAAATATCTTTACATGTTTTTGTTTATGATAGTAAATTTTTTAAATTCAACCTAGTACATTTCTTTTATTTTGTTTTTTGGTATTTTGAAGATGATGTGGATCATAGCTAACGAAAAAATCTTTACAAGTTTTTGTTTCTGGTAAAGTAAATTTTGAATTCATCTTAGTGCATTTTTTTTATTGTGATATCTTGTATCTCATTTCTCTTTGAGGATAGATCCTTGTGGACCAAGGCATCCATGAGCACCTTACCTCTTGGACTTGTTCTTTTCTTAAGAAGTATATCAAAGACCAGGCCACTTGACAATACATGCTCTCTTTTTGGGGCTTCTTTATTTTGATGATGATCTTGAGGACAAACACCTTTAAGCATTTCCTCTCTCCCTACAACATTTTGTATCGGGAAGCTTGTTGATGAACCATTCTAGCATTCACGTAGGAATGATGAAGGCTTTTCAACTATAGATAACCATGAATTGGATTAATCGAACTTGGTTTTTGTTTAATGACAATAAGATAAAGGCCCTCAATACTCAAATTCTTGAGTGCTAAACAACTAATAGGATCTCTGAATTTCTCCTAAGTGTCTATTGTTTGATTCTCCTTTCACAGAACTTGCTGAATGTTGACAACAAATCCCTTGAATCTCATGAGTAAAAGCTGTTGGTATTTCTTCAAGGAGACATCTCGGGTTTTGTAAAACCTTTTTTACTTGGTTTACGATAAGTCGAGGATTGTTGTTGATTATTAGGTGCTTCACCTCGAGAGGGGACAGGACATGTGATGCCTGCGATGTTGTCAAAGGAACAACAATATGGGGACCGAATGGGTCAATAATGTAGTCATCACAGGAGTGCCTCCATTTTGTCATTCACAGATTGCAAAACCATGGTTGCTTAGGAGGCCTTATCGACCATGGGAGATGCAGGAGTTTAACCCTCATGAATGGACCCAAGGGAAGCAAGAGGAGTCATGTTACTCTTTGTAGAAACTACACCAAAAAACTCCCTGGTTTTTAGATTTCCTTATAAACCTGTCCATGCTCCCATAAATGAAGCCTAAGATGTGAAATTTTGGGAAATAATCCTAAACTAGCTAAATCTAAGGACAAAGAAAGATTGAAAGGAGTTCCATTCAAATAGGGAAAAAGTTACAATTATTGCATTGAAATGCTCTCATAATCTCTCCAAGTATAAGAACATTAAAAAGCATAAAAACCCAAATGAGATCCAAAAAATCCCTTCATAGTCCTCTGGATGCGATATTATTGGGGTGCGACGTGGCATAACCATCAATATTTTGTAGAGATTCTATAGTTGTAGGGTATAATGACCTAGTTGATGTGGCCAACTGATGATCTAGCTTTTCAAGTGCAGGGCTTGTTGGTTAATGAAGCCAAAAGTCTAGTACAAACTGAGCTTGGGTTTTTTTAACCATCAACTGATGAGTCAAGACTTTGAGCTCAAAGGCTATCAAAGAACAGAGCAATGTCATGTCATCAAAAGCACAATATTGTTAGAAAACACTGCTTTTTATGCTTGGAATAATAGAAATCAATTAGATCCTCTATGAGGATGGATACTTAAGCTTTGGCTAGTTGATCCATGCTCGGTTATGTATGAGTCAATTTGGAGTTTAATCTAAAAACATTGGTTAAAATTACAGTACTTAAGAGATTGCTATTCACATTGGTTCTTTCAATGGTTTTCATCAATAATTCTCTGTGACCATTTCTTTTAGGGGCAACCTCTTCAATTGTGGAAAACCTTTTTGAGTTCAACAAATGCATGCATTCAAACATGTCTTGCAGCTTATCCCAATGCAGAGTATAATCCATCTGAGGATGTTTTATCTATATCACATTTTTCACCCTTTTTATTAGTGTTAATAGTCTCATACTTCTATAACAATAGCAATAGGGCGACTGATTGGTGATATAGATAAGAGTTTCTTTCAATGATTTACTATGCAATGGGAGACTGTCCTTAACGATATTTTGTGCAATTCTGATTTGAGGATAATAACTTTTGTATCTAGTTTTTTAATGATATATCAAATAGATTGAAAACTTGTGGCTCTATAACATTCTATGACAAACCTTAGGGAATGTCTCATATTCTGCAGTGAATACCAATTTTCTCCATGTTATGATTGGGAAATGCATGTTGAATACAACACATCTTAAATGCTATGATGGTCATGTGGTTCGTTGATTGTCTTTTGGACTCTAAGTTTTGTGCTAAGCTTAAAACCATGTGTTTTCTGTGTTGATTCTGACCTAAGATTGATTTGTAGATATCGTGTCCCTTGCTGATCCTTCATGGAGCTGCTGATAAGGTAACAGACCCTAATGTGAGTCGATATCTTTTTAATAAGGCTTCCACAAAGGATAAAACTCTGAGGCTCTATGAAGGAGGTTACCATTCTATTCTGGAGGGAGAACCCGATGAGAGGATTTCTAGCGTTATTCAAGATATAATATCCTGGCTTGATTCTCATGTTTCAGTTCTCTAGTTTTGGAGATTTTGTGTGTTGGGGTAATGTTTCTTTTGAGTATTTTCCAATTGTGTTAAACAGTATTGTGTTATGATTCTGCAACTACCATGTATTATTATTTCCATGATTTTTAATTTGTTTTCACTTAGTCTTCTATTCTATTGTTTGAAATTGAAGAATCATTATTCTGTAAAGTGGGTTAGTATTTTTCTTAATTTAATTTTTCATAAACAGTGCCATGGTTAAAAGTATTAACACAAACTAAGGTTAGTTTTAAATTAAAATATTTATTTCAATGAAAACAGCATGCAACACACTGAGCAATTAAGACATACATTGTAATACATATGTTTTTGTGAAATAAATCCTAAGAGTTCAGCAATCATCTATCTCAGAGCAAATTACCAAAAGATTACTCCTGATTTGGATTGTAAGAAGGACGAGGTTTCAATGCAAGTAACAAAATAAATATTAGCAATTAATGTACAGATATTAACCTTGGCAATGCTGCAATGGGGCAGATTTTTAGTGAAGAAATGCTCCCAGAACATATTTAGCCGAAGAAATCGAGGTTGTCTTGGTCATCAAATTCTCTAAAACAGCTGCAACAATAAAAAAAAAAAAAAAAAGGGTTGAGTAGTTTTATGAGAATTCATAATGCTCAACTTCGAACAACTTTAAAAACAATGACAATTTGTTCTGAAACTTTACCTTAATATTGATCTAATCTAAATTTTAGATTTAAATTAGAGTTTGTTGAGACATAATAAGCTAAGATTCAGATATTTGGTTGAGTATGTTATAACAAATGAATTTAGATATATTATTTGATCAAAAATATCAAACATGTCTTATTTCTAATAGCAGTTGATAATGGAATCTAATTTTTCCTATATTGGACTACCTAATCTATGCAAGGTGGTTGCTCTATTCAATGGAAATTAATTAATGGATGGATTTTATTAAGAATGATCATCAATATCCAAAAATGGCGTTTCACATTTGAGATTATGGAAATTTTTTTGAAAAGGTTCTGTAATGGTGGAGCCAAAACTATAAAATTTTATGCAATTGTGTTACTCGCACTTATATGCCAATTTGAAATGGGCTCTTATATCTAGCAAAAGCTTAGCTTTGATTTCATTGCACTCAGATTTGACTCAATAGGACAGCCAAGCTTGGCTCTTTTCATGGAAGTAGAACTCCATGGACGAACTATAAACATGTTCATATTCATTGAATTCTTATCAACAATGAGCTATAAATTACAAATCCTATTTTTCTTCTAGTGTTCTTTTTCTTATTCACTCAATAGAGCACGTATGATTTTTTCCAGTGGCTATCTGTGATTGTAAGTCTATTATGAATAAAGGACTTGCAAATGTACTGTAAGAATTAGAAGTAGAAACAGGAACCTACCTGCAAATGATGAAAGGGGCTTACTGATCTTCCAAGAGAATAATTATGAGAAACCAGAACAAGAGATATCATCATTTCAATGCAGAACTTATTTGTCTTGCTCATAAGAAGTAAGAGTTCTGGCATCACTGGGGTCAGCGTAGTTACTACCATAATCATCTGTACCATCTTCATAAACCATCTGAAATTTTAGGTGAAACTTAAGCAATGTGCACAATTTATCAATCACAAGAAATTTTTGGATAGCTTAATGCAACTCACCTCACTGAATGCTAGACCACTGAAAGATTAGAGATGTTGGACTTCAATAGCAAAACTTTCATCAAAGCACTCGGCAACAACACTATCATAATCATCCTTTTGTTCTTCGGTCTGAAAAAGTATTCACAACAAATTTAAGCCTATTATACTGAAATTTGAAAACAAATCCACCAGGATCTGACAAGATTGACCTCACTGAAGTCTGAATCAGGATCGGACTGACAAGCTTCGTCATCCGAGTACCCCTGTTTGTGCAATGGGAAAAATGATAACTATTAGTACAGTATAATTAGATAAAACAATGACTAAGTTTAAGTATTGGAATATGGTGTAACAAATTTATGCTGATTGAACTAAAATTTTGGAAAATCAAACACGATCTGACAAGCTTCACCTCACTGAAGTCTGAATCAGGATCAGATTGATCATAGTCCGAATCAATGGGAGAATTCTCATCAACATTTGAGTATCCCTGCTTGTACAAAGGGAAAAAAGATAACTAGTTGTGTGGTATAATCAAACAAATCAATGACTAATATAAATTACTGGAATATGCTGCAACTGGTTATGCAAGAACACCCAAATACATCCAAACCAGGAAATAGATATAAAGCATTAGCACAGAAGTTAGGCAAACTGCATAATGGTGCACATGCACACACACTATTCTGTCCGCAAGTAAAACAACTAAATTTCCTATCTATTTCTCTTCAGACATCTTTTGATCAATGATCTATGAAAGAACTTGGATAAGAACTCTTAACAACTGAAAGTTAAGGATCTAAAACCTTGGACGTCTCAACTGTTCTACTGTAATACCAATTAAATCAAAATTTTCACTGGAAAGTGGAGAAGATAAGGGAATGGGATTAACACTATCAATATGGCTTTGGCTTTATGCAAAAACTTTTTGCAAAATGATTTTGTTGAAGTTAAAATGGCTATTCTTGATTTTTATGAATCTTGAAAAGCACATACCCAAGTTTCTACGAGAAGCAAATGCATAAGCACAAAGAAGATGCATGTCAAAGCTATGTTATGAGGGAAAAAAAAACCAGAATCACGTAGTTTTTTATGGCATCAAGTGTTATTAGTCACAGCAAGGTTACATCAAAACTGCTTTCAAGTCTGCATACCTTTGCATTATTATTCATGAAGATGCATGACCAAGATAAGATATAGGGCTCCATGGAGTATATTCTTGAATAATGATTTCAATAACTGCGATCGATTTTTAATTACTAAAAAGGGTATCAATTGTTATTAATATATGGACATTATTCTCCATTGGTGATTGAGTGAACTGACCTATCCAAAACTTTTTGTTGAGGATATCATGTTTGCATTATGGTATGCCATCTCATATCTTCTGAGGGGAATCATGGAGACTCATTTTCTCTACTTAATTGCACTTCATATGCCACCCATATTATCTTCCAATACCCATCAAATATCAAATTCTAGCTCCCCTACCTGTTTGTGCATCACAATTTGTCATCAATTTTATCTGCCAGATCAAACTTTAGTGAGGTGCTTGCACAGTTAAAGACAGATAAAGAGAGTGGGGAGGGAGGGAGTGAGAGAGAGGGGAGGGGGAGAGGGGTGGGGAGATCTAGGATGGGGCATGCAGATAATAGAGAGTCATGCAAGAGAATTGAAGAGGGCAAGGGATCAACATGTTCCAACAAAATAAAAAATGAGCTATAGAAAGTCATTACCTTAGAAATTCTCAGAAAATGATATAAATATTAAGGACCAAGATAAAAGTCGAAAATCACGAATGATAACAAGAAATTAATGTCAGCTTTAAGTACGAACCTTATTCACCCAAAAACAAAAGTACATTACATGACAGACTTTTAAATGTTTATGACCAGTGAATTAATTGTTGTTGCCACTACCAGAGCATAGACAACAGTAATAGGAAATTGAAAATAAGATCAACATACAAATATGAAGTTTATGATGCTATAGGAAATGAAAACTTTGCAAAAACTATATACATACCAGATCATATTTCATCTGCTTAATGGACTTCTCCAGCTCAATTATGTGTTGGCTCAGTGCCTAATATTTATGATTTGTGAATTCATTCACGTTAGCATCCAATTAACAGACACAAACTATATCAGTTTGAGATGGAAAGTTTGTTTAATGCCATCCTTATTTGACAAAAAATTAAATGACAAAGTACCTCATGGCGCTGCATTGCCACTGCACGCTTTAGTGCTTTGGCCTTAGTTAATAGATTCCTAGGCCGCAAACAAATAGGACGCCTATAGTTCTTCCCTCGATAATATATAAGTGCAAAACCCTTTGAAACTCTTTCAATGGCCACAAGTACACCACCACTCTCATATTCCAAAAGCCGTGCAGTGTCTTCAACAAAGGAAAGGGTTTTTTGCTTTGAAATTAGCTTCACAAGCTCTCTATGTTTCCAATGCAAGTGCATATTCTCAATGACACCATCAAAAACACCACGAATACCTAGCAAATAAGGCACATAAATAAAATCAGTTAAGAATTTGGGAAAAGCATTACTGTGAATCTTGACAACAAAGCCTACCGAGAGGCAAATAAGACTTCATTCTCAAACCAATTCTACGAAATACAGATCTTTCTTCATCAGTTATCATCTCCCGATCATCTGATGGATTGACAGGAATCATAGATGCCTCTACCTTTGACAGAACATTCTCGGCTCTCAACTTTTTAGCTTGGGCCTGCTCAATTTTAACAAGAAAATGTGCTTTAAAATAGAAGAACCAGTATTAAATCTGGTAGAGGAATTGCATTCCGAACTAAAATATACATGTAAACAAACTAAATAGAACTCTGTAAATAAAATATAAAATCATAATTAAAATGTAAGCATCAAAGATAATAGAAGCATTTGTATCCTTATGGCATCATCCTATAGTAAACATCGCATAAAGAAAACTGTCATAACTTCTGCTTTCAGAGATGGCAATATTAATTACATTAAAAGTGAAATGTACAATTTTTTCTGATATCAGAAGGACTCAATTGATGGCAACATAAGAAATCAAGAAATCAAATTAAAGCCAAAGAACGTCGTGCCTTTCTGGAGCAGAGAAAAAAAACCATTATAAGCTCCATTTGCTTTACAGTAGAAATGGAAACATCTTCCAAATAATATAATATCATTGGCGATTTAGGAAAATTAAAAAAAAAAAAGTCCGACATAACTGATCCCAGCAACAATTATGCTTGGGGTAAAAAAAGATGTCCAACATAAATAACAGAAAACGCAAAGCTCAGAAACTTTGACATGTCAAAATAAAATATCAGATTAAATAAAAGTTCAGCATTATGGATTAGAAAAACAGTTAATCACAATCAGCTATCAAAGGATAAATAAATTTAAGAATGACAAATTTAACTGGCAGGGATGATCAACGAAAGAAATTTCCCATTCTTCCATAAGAGTCTGGTAACTAATGCACTTAAAGCAACTTACAATGTAAAGTTTATGTTGAATCTTCTTGAACATTCTAGCTGCTTCAGATCTAGAAGCTTCTTGCTTCATAGCTTCATGGTCATCAGCAGTTATATCTCTTCCCCATCGAGCCTGGGCCTCCTGGTATTCTGCCAAAGTTCCAGCAAGAGCATGTCCTTCTAATGTGCTTTCATTGCAGGACTGACTAGCAATACAGCTTCGTGACATTTCTTCCACAACTTGAATATCTTTTGTTAATTGCTGCCTTTCAGCCAAAACACTGGCCACAGAAGGAGGGAGAAAATCCTTTCCACGATATATGATAATGTAATACTTGTTTCGCAGAAGCAAAACACCTCCAGTAAGAATCTGAAAAAGAAAAGAATTACACTTTTATGTGAAGAAAAAATAACAAAAGACAATGGAACTAAAATCTCATAACCATTTCAGCCTCAGTTTCACTTTAAGCAACTTTTTAGGTTGACAATAACAAAAAAAAAATAAACAACATCCACTTTAACAATATTTTAAAAGAAGACTGAGAACCTTATGACAGCTAAATTAATAGAGAACTCTATAGCCAGATTTACCTTGTTTGGCAGGGAGCATTCTTATGTCCTGACAAGACGCTGTCTTGTTTAGGGTTGTGTTCCCCTAACATGCGATTAGTTCCTTGTGGAGTCCACCATTCCATTAAAACAATTTAAAAAAATTGTTCCTTTCTTTATGCTTCTATTTTACTCTTATCTGAAAAAGTTAAAGATCAATTTTATCTTCATACAACTACTTTATTTCTAGTTTTGATCATAGTTTACTAAATATCGCTATATTTTGACCATATGCTTCAAGTGTGGGAAGGTATCAATGGATTAATAAACATGCATTAATAAGAATGTTTCAATTTGTTCTTACTATGCTTGCATGTGTTCATTTTTCATACCATTATGACAAGTGCACATATCAATTTGCAGATGTATATGTTTCATTACATGCATCAATATTCATTTTCTTGTCAAGACTTAATTGTTTCTCCACTGTGAGTTGAACTTAATGGGAAAAATTTTGTTTGAAGGTTGCTTTAGCTTAACAATTTTAGTTAGAAATCAATATCAAACATTTTTCTGCTCAATAAATATTAGCTTTTGCAGAGAAATACAAATGTTTTTGCTAGCATGAAAGAAGCACATCAGATAAACAAGCCACAAGGATGAAGCCCGACAATTTAATGATACCTTGAGTTCTTCAGACATCAATTTGTTATTTGTATTCTGAATTCCGCGTTTGACAGCTATTTTGGCAACCAAACTCTTCTCCCAAAGTTTCAATATGGCAGCTGCCAAGCCTTGATGATGCCTGTTTCTCCCTTCACAAAATTGATTGAGAAATTCAACAGATTTGACGAACTAGTGAAATAAAAGCACAAGCATAAACTCTGAAGTTTAGAATGATCAATACCTAAGGCAAAATGACATGGAAGGCCTTTTGCCATCTTTCGTAGAGCTGTCATCTCTGCATTAGTAAGTCGTAAGCGCATTCCAGTAGGAAGAAGCCTAAAAGGAGTTTTATATCCAGGGATAGTTTGAGGCAGCAAGTCAGCATCCACAGGCAGTATTCCAGTTCCCCACCAATCAACAAAACGAGGGCCCAATTCATCAAGTAATTGGTTGTACTCTGCTTCCTCCTCAGTCATATCTTCAGCACGCTTTTGGGATATTTGCAATGGCTTGACATGACTTGGACTTGATAAATTGTGAGCGATTGTCTCAGCAGGTGGATTGTGAGCAGCTGAAACATCGGGCACAAAATATTCATTACCTTTATCCATTACTGTATTTGAGTCTGACACACTTTTAGCATCTAGGTGTATTGATGGACGCCTGTAGTTTTTTCCCTGATAAACTACCATCACACTTCCTGCTCTCCAAATGACCAATCCACCTGTTCTTCGCTGATACAACATTGCAGAACCAAATCAAATATCTTTTTGAAAATAAAGCTTGGAAATAAAAGAAAACATCACAATAATATAAGGCATCATGAGAAAAAAAAATGCAAGAAAAACTCCTAATGTTATAGGAATGCCTTGTACACATACCCATCTTTTTCTCAATCCTTAAATATACCTAATGTTCAGTAAGATGGAAGATCTATGGTTTAATGAGTGCCGTTGTCCAAAAAGAGTTTTCCTTTTTCCAAAGGAAGTATGCACTTGATTTACCACAAGAAGCAAACTTAGCACCAAATTTGTTGATACTTCAATTGACATAAATATACATTTTTGGGAAGATAACAAGGAACTATTGAAAGACAAATTTCCATTCAAACGAATGGTGGACAAATTAATTTATTTAACTGTTACTCGATATATCAAGAAGGGCTCCCAAAAAGAGACTACTGTTTAAAAAATATGATCATTTATAGATTGAGATATATACTGATACTAAAAATGCTAACTCAAAAAAAAGGAAAGAAAATAAATTTAACTTTTTTAAGAAAATTTTTGATTACTTGGACAAGTAAAAGATAATTTATTGTAACTTTGCCAAATGCTAAAGTTGAATATCGGACCATAGCCAATATAACTTGTATTAAATGTTTTGAATCGAATGTTTGCTTGAAACTTGGTTTTAAATATTCAAAACCATTGCCTTTGTCCTATGATAACAAGCTGCTATTTATATTACAAGCAATCAATTATTTCACGAATGAACCAAACACACTAAAGTTCGTTGTTAGTTCAATAAAATGAGTCATGAGTAAAACATCTACTCCTTTTAACTCTTTCCAACAGCCAACTAGCAAATATGTATACCAAAGCCTTAGCCTCTAAGTCCTTTAAAACAAATTGTGACAAACTGAACATAATTGATATTTATGCTCCAACTTAAAAGGTGTTAAAGAATATATTACACCTTAATTTACATTCCACTATATAGACTTATAAATAGCAAACATAATATTCCTTGCTTTATTAAATTTGTTTCAATAATAAGTTTTTGTTTGTGTATTTATAGTTTGGATCATAAATAAAGGGTATCAAATGCAACAAATTCAAACCTTTTCTTTTCAAAATGCTTATTTTACATGAATTGAACCACTATCTATACCATGACCTCCAATATTAACTTTCAAGGAGGCTAAGAGTTGGTTAGTCCATAGTTAGAAACTAGTTTCAAAATGGATGGGGCATTTGTAAACACCTTAGTTAAACATAGCTAACTAGTACCCAATGCAACCTAAAATGGTGTTGTCCTTCGTCAATTTCTAGTGGCTAGTGCACCATGAAATAGTGCTGTCCCTAATAAATGATTCTTAAGAGCAATTCTACTAGCAAAAGAATGGAGCAACCTAGGACAAATCTTTGGTTGGCAAGTTCCATCTTCCATCCTAAGCTTCTCTTCCTTTCTCTCATGTGGATGGAAGAGTAAGTAAAACAACCCATCCCTTTCAAAGGTCCTTGGAGGGACCATTTAACATCAACACAAGAGATAGCTAACACTCTATGTGAAAGGCTAGTGTAGAGAAAGCTAATTTACTGGCAAGGAAAAAATCAAAAACCATCATGTTAAGGTTTCGAGATAGCTTGCTAATTTTTCGAGGATGCAAACCATTGTTTCAAGATCCTAAGGCCCCTCAATTGGTCCTTGAGGATGAAATTGAGAGCAACCATCCTTAAGAAATAGGATGTTGTGCCTCTGATTTTTCATTCATCAATAGCCTCATGATTGGCTCCTCATTAAGTAGTCTTGTCACACTCAAGAAAACAAAGACAACAAATGATCATTTGTGTCACGCCCCGCCTAAACTATCACTATAATCTACTGATAAAATCAGCTAATCAGAGCATAGCAGCATATAATTGAGGACACAACTGTAAAACTAGGCGAGGGTGATGCAAACAAAATAAAACTGTTACTTTTATAATCAACAGCAACTTCAATATATGCATACCTGTCACTTGGGAAATCCTGTACAAAAATTACAAAAAACGAAATAACAGATACGTTTGTACAAAGTCCCATACCATCCTAAGCACCCTCTCTCTGTGAATCAGTAGCATGTCCTGTAATGTAAGTAGGGGAAATGAGCTTATAAAGCCCAGTAGGTGAATGCTATGGCTACAAGGATATAACATGATGAATATCCAACAACATGCTTTATCTCAAATGTAAATATGGCAAAGATAAATCTAAAATCAGCATGCAATGAATCAAGCAAAGTATGCAATTCATTTCTTCTTCTTTTCAATTCTTTTTTTTTTCTTTTCTTTTTCTTTTCTTGCTGGGTCCCAGACTTTCCCCATGATCCACATCCCCCATCCCTATCATATCATATCACATCTCTATGGCATCTATCTCATCTAGAGACCATTGCCCGTAGGCATATCGCGGCTGGCCAAGCCTATCACGTCGGACCATCTCCGTATCTCAGCCCTGCACAAAGTGCTAGCCATATACGAGATGTCTCGATCTCTATCACGTCGGACCATCTCCGTATCTCAGCCCTGCACAAAGTGCTAGCCATATACGAGATGTCTCGATCTTATCATATCCCTCCGCACTCAGCCCTGCACAAAGTACTAGCAATGCGGGGGAGGTCTCTATGCCATCTCATCATGCCCAGCATCCTGTGCTGGTGCTCATATGTCCGAGGACTACTGGGATGCGATCTAGGGTCAATTCTTTTCTTTTTTTTTTTTTTACTTTTCTTTTTAGGGAATTTAACCCTTTAAGAGGCATAATCGATACCTCTACACATTTTCTTTGGCATGCTTTACATTTTACTATACCATAGTATCATATTGCAAATTCTCATTTCATTTTCATATAATGTCATAATATTTCAAAGCCATGCTTTTATAATAAAATAACAATCACTACTTACATTACTATTTAAATAAATTCACCTACCTGAGTTCCTGAGGGTCCTGCCATTCTTTGGCCTCTTCCCCTTCCCCTTCCTCTTCTTCTCATTTATTTCAATTACAGGGTGCTGAAATCGCAAATCAATATATTTTTATCAAAATTTGTTTTAAATGCTGCAACATACAGGTAATTGATCTCTGCAGAATGAACATTAAATTACCTGTCAGAGTTTGCTTTCTTCACACTTATGCAGCCTTCGCCACTCAACACTTCTTTTCAATTTCTCCCCCCTTTTTAACACGGAGGCTGCCGCCGACCGCTGCACGGTTCAGAAATTCCCCTCGAATCAAGCCGACACTCGCATGCAACCCTCCTTTCTCGGCACGGAAAACGAGAAAGGGCTGCACCGCAGAAATTCCTTTTTCCCCTTTGCTGTTCGCGGTTTCCCTGGCTCGGGATGCAAAAAGGAGAAGGGCTGCACAACAACCCGAAAATCCCAAAAATCCCGTAAAAAAAACCTTTCTAAAAAAAACTTTCCCTTCTACGGTTCGAAGAGAGAAAAACCGCTCGGGAAGAGAAAAGGGCTCGGAACTTACCCGGTTCCCCTCGTCGCTGAGCTCGGGACCTGAAATCACCGCCGCCGGACTACCCCTTCTTCCGATTTTTCGTCGGGACGGAGACCGCTGCGGGAAAAAACCCTCCGCTGCTTCGCATGGTCTCGGCACGGGATCACTCGCACGGCTTCCTCTCCCTTTCTTTCTCCTCCCTCGGGATCGGGTCGTACGGGCGCACGCGGCGTAGTCGGATCGCCTCGCGTCCGACGCCAGTGCGTCTCTTTTTTTTTTTTCTTTTTCTTTTTTTTTTTTTCCAGGATATTACAATTTGCCTTGCTAATTAATTAGCTCAAATATGATCCTAAAAAAAAAGTGTTCACATGCCAACCATCTCTAGCCAACTTGAATCAAGCGAAAAATATTTGATGTCTCTCATTTTGACATCATCAAATATTGCTCTTAACATTGATGTAGATTAATACCCAATGTAAAGGTTATTTTTTCCTTTGATCCAACCCCGTTCACTATTTTGGCAAAAAAAGAAAGTCCTTTTCACCAAGACATTATTGGCTAAAAGGAATCAAGATCATAATTTTAATAAAATTGCAAGTAATTGGAAACAAAATAATAAATTTCATATATTATTAAAAAATAATATTATTATTACATGTCATTCAAATATCAAAAAAATTGATGGCATGATAAATCCAGAGAATAAAGATTATCTAAGTCAAATCTTAGGAAACCTCCATTGGATGATCTAATGAATCTCGTTTATTGAAGAAGAGGTGAAAATTATTCTTTTCTTTGTGGGCATCAAAAAAATCTCCTAGTCTAGATTTTTTCTCATTTTTATTTCAACACATTTAGCCAGTGTTGCAAGCAAAAATTTGTTTGCTAATGCAAAATTTTTATAAAGGTCATACCAAAATGAATAGGTTGAATTGTCCATTTTTTACTTTGGTATTTAAAATGATAAAACAAATTAAGTCAAGGAATACAAATGTATTCGCCTTATGAATGTTATTTTCAAAAACATTTCAAAGGTATTTTCTAGAATTTTTGCTAGGGTCATGGAAAACTTAACTATTAATAATCAATAAGCTTTTATTAAAGATAAATTTATTATTGATTTTTTGTTATGTGATTATGAATTGATTCATTCATGCAAAAATAAGAAAAGGATTTTATTATTGAAAAATGACTTCTAAAAGATTTTTTCAACATCGAAAACAAATGTTTTTTAAAGATCTTGTATTACATATTTCTACGAGAAGGTTTTGTGAGTTAATTTTTACTTTTCTTAATAATTTCAAAATAATTTTTTTATTAATGGTGAGCTTACATATAACGACCCAGTCTTACTAAATCAAAATATTATCCTTTGAGGTCACCTCATATCTACCTAAGCTAGTTTGAACCTCAAAAAGTGTCTTGACATTTTAGAAACATAATATCATATATAGAGTTTCGTATCTTTTCTTCATAGTGGATAAACAACAATTCCTTTCTACATCCCTAAAAAACTTGAATAAGAACTGCACCATGTCCACTGATTTCTCTCATTGTGATATCATTTAATAATCACTTTTCATCCTTTTTTAATATTATAGGTCAACTAACTTATACTTCGTTCTCTCTTGAATCACATTTGACTAGAAAAAATACCACTATGATACCATAAATATAATAACACATTCTCACTATGTCAAGGTACCCAGCCCAAATAGATTTTATCACCAAAAGACATTTTCAAATTTTAAGACCAAGATATCTCATATAAAGTCTAAGATCTTCTCTCTTTAACTGATTTAAGACAATTTATCCCTAAACTCCTAAAACTTTAAATAAAAGCCAAAACTTGTCTAGTGATTTGTCTTTTTAAGATATTACCCAACAATCACTCTTTGCTTTCTTTTAGTGTTACACTAATGGTATTTTTTTTGTAATAAAGACATGAAACAGGAGAAGTCTCTCTCTCGCTCTTTCTATCCTCTTCTTTCCCTTTTGTTGTAAATGGCCTATCACATATGCTTACTTATGCTAAATATAAATGTTTGACTTAAGAGTAGAAAATTTTTGAAAATGTGGAGGATTACATGGTCTCTAATATGCTAAACATGTAGACGATATATTGCTATTTGGTGGTATTATTCTAAGTAAGGCTTTACAGATCAAATGACTATTGGGTAACTTTGAATGTTACAATGATTTACTAATTAAATTTCAAAATTTCAAGTTGCAAAATGAATCTTTCTAACCATGAGGTTAAATATTTAATTATTAACATCTTCAAATGCATAATTGTTTTTTATCCTTTTTATTCTTAGACATACCTTAGAAGAATTGATCATTGTAAGATGAAGCTTAAAAAAGGTACTTTTTTGCTTGAAATGAAAAACGTCTTCAAGGGAATGTTGACACATACTAGTTTAGTTATTTCCTCCATTGCTTTATATATGATGTTATTCTTCAGACTTTCAAAATGTTTGATTAAAAAACTATACCCTTTGAGTGCCATGTTCTTATTGAAGAGTAATTTTCAAATCTTAAGAGCTATAACCAACGGTAGAGTAGATTTCCAAATGTCAAGGGCTATAATTGATAAGCTAGGATAAGGTTTGCATGCATAAACTGCATGATAGGCTTGGGAGGTAGAGCTCAACAGCTTAAAACTATGCTTTTTAAGGCTAGTTATGAAGATTTTCTCCTGTTTTCATTTAGAAAAAAAAAATTGATGGAGAGAGGCTTTTGAAATGGAAGTTTGTGGATCAACTGAGGTTCTTCTAAAAGCTTTGCTACTTTTTTTTATAAGTATAAATACTTTCTATTGTTTCATTAGTAACGCATAAGCAATGGAAATGATGAAAATGTTTTTGAAGCATAGATGAGTAGGAGATAAACCTTTCATGAAAAAATTCTTGAACCTCTTCTGCAATGGATAAGAATTTGTACTATTGAAAAGTCAATGATGCAGTGATACAAGGAAAATTGGGAAGCAAAAATGAAAGCCTAATAAAATAAAGTACAATAACTGTGAGAAAGATCAAAAACTTTGTTAGCATTAACCAAATTCTGAATGACAGTAATTGAAGTCTATTCTCAACTCTATGCTTTTTAAAAAAGTTGGCAATTCTTTGGATTAGAAATTGAAGATTAATGGTTGCTTCCAGACAAAATCATATTACCTGTTCTCATCAAATAGTGTGGAAGAATCCCTCCTTTTATTGAATCAGTTTCATCTACTTTGATCCCATTGAAAAACAAAATCTTCATTCCACTTATTCTCAATAATAATGTCCTCATTAAAGGTATAAACTTGAACGAATCAGTTTTATAGATGCCATTTGTATCTAGGAATCAAAAAAATCTATTGGCGGCTTTATACTTCCATGCAATTTTGAGTAGACCTACTGGAAAGTTGCATGTAACAATGCGGTAAGACAGTCATATTTGGAGATGCTGAATCCGATATGGATCATTTGCAGGCACAATAATATACCTGTTAAGCATACAGTTGCTCAGAATCTACAGAAATACCTCTTTCAATCTTGTTGTAAAAACTTGTAAAGTTTTACCATGCTTTTTGACAGGTTACAATTCAATTTTTCCTCACAATAGCAAGAAAACATGGTATATAGATATCTTTGCTTTGCCACTGGGCAATAGTTCGCTTGGTTAAACTACCTGTGCTACTCTTATGCCATTTTGAAGTCCTTTTATCCTTTTTGTCTGCTTGGATAACCATTCTACTGTTCTTGACACAACTATGAGTTTGTTTGCTGGTCGTTACATGTATTACATCTGTTCTTAGGGAATACCTTATTATTGTTATAGTCTCGTACTCCTTTATTTTTATATAATTATCCAATGTTCAATAAACAAATATCTGCAAAAACTCAATTTAATTAAACTAGCATTTAAGCCATGAAAACAGATACATTAGTTGAAGCATACTTCTAAATCCATTTGACAATTTTCCAGAACAATCATCAAATTTAAACTTTAATAAACTGATAAAAAGAATAGAAAACTAGAAGCTAAATTGATGGATTAGAGCAAACAATAAGTTGTAGAGAGGAAATATCAACCAACCTCAACTATCTCATGGGCTGTTTTCATGTCGCGAGCCAGCACCTCGTGGAACTTGAGCCTGACTAATTCCGACTTGCGCCAAGCTTCATGAATCTTCTCCATCACAGCCTGGGTAAGCCCAGCCTTGGGCACATTGATCCTCTCCCTTAGCACCATACCAAGACGCCTAAGCCTCCTAAGCTCCGAATCCTCCATGGTAAGCTCCGCCAACCACGGCGCCCTCACCCTCTTCTTTTTACGTTCCCCGTCATCCCCTTCCGTGAACAGCTGACAACCTTTCCTTTCCCACGGCAGGATAGGCTGCTCCATGTACGGTGTGCCAGGGCGATTCCATGTCCGCCCAAGCAAATCCCCCAATGTCTCGCTACCGTCCAATTGAACCTCCTCTCCGACCACGTCCTCGCCATGCTCATCATCCAACCCTAGGTTGCGAAGCCGGTGGATGATTCTGTCGATAGAGCCACTGCCTCCTCCAGTGGCGGTATCCCTGCCGTCTGGTGGAGGCTGGGGATCAGGTGGATTCCACTGCTGGAGCCAGGATGCGGAAGGTGTTGTGGTTCCAGCGCGGATAGGACGATTTCGCGGGTTATCCGAATTTTCATATGAGCTGCTGCCGAGGTCAGAGGGTGAGACGCCGGTCGAGAAGGCCGTATCGTCATCCCAATGTTGCTTACGGGGACGGGTAGAGTGGCGGTAGTTAGCGCCGCAGCTCCAGCCCAATTTGCGCTCGGATACGCGAAGGGAAGATGAGAAACAAGAGGTGGAGGTGAAGAAGAGGAGGCCGAAACGGCAACGTAAGAGGGAGAGAGAATTACCGGCGCAAATGGGCATGGAGACGATGCAACTGTGGAAGGGGAGCTCCGATAACCTCACGTTGGAGAGAGCCATGAGCATTCTTCTCAGAACTGTGAATAAAAATTCTTTAGCTTACCGCCGTTTTCATCTGCAGGAAGAGGAGCGGCGCCATTCGATCGACGTGCACTCCCTCCTCGTTGCGTGCTTGAGGGAAGCCGGATAAGGGACATTCGAGCGGATTGCCCTTAAGTGTTTGGTCACTTAAGCCTCATTTTTTTTTTTTTTCTTCCTTGGTGTTATGTCTGTATGAACTTCGCCTGTTTTGCAGGTTGAGTTAACAACCATATTAAAATTTTTGTATTAGGAAATATATAATTTTTTTACATACAAAAGTATTTTTATGAATATATTTTTATATTTATGATAAAGGCAACTAATATAATTAAGCAAAGTGAGTGTCATTTGAATCATGTTATTCACATTGAACGCACATATGTTAATATGATAAAAAATTATTACCAAGATTACTTAAGAGATAACAATAATATTTAATTATAAAATTCAAAAAAACTATTGAAGAACTCTTTTATGGTTTGAAATATTATCATAAGATGATTCTCATGATCATCTTTTAGAATAGATTAAGATATAAAATTCTGAACATCTTTATGTTAATATTTAGTTATGTTATTAACTTCTTTGCCTTAACTGATAAGTAAGGAGGTGTTTTAATCAAGAATTTATGTGTGAGAAGTTTAACTCTAGAAATAATAATGGTGATAATTATAATATATTATTATTTAGTTTTTATATTAATAAGATCGTGTTGAATTTATTCTTAACCTTGATGTTAGAAAGTCTTGTAGATACCTATTGTAAGGTTGTATTTTGAAAAAAAAATTGTAAGGATTTAACTATATATATAAGTGAAATAAATCAATGATTAATATTGTTAGTCTCATGCAAGTACTTTAATGTTATAATTATATTTTCCTCAATCATGCTAGTCTATAAGTTGATCAAAAACTTTAAATCTTAAATTTGATTTTTAAAAAATATAAAAAATTAATATTTTCTTTCTTTGATATTAAATTACAACAATCCATCTTTGATTTCATTCACTTCAAAAAAATCCAATCATCCATGATCTACAATACATAAAAGCTTTTATACTTCGAACACATAATTGTAAACATGCTTTAGTTAGATATTTGTAAAACATAACTTGTATGCTATAGAATCTTATTTTCAAATCAACAAATGTCTTATCATCTCATAATTTGCATTAAAATTTAAATATTTATTTAATTTCAACTTTGAATTTTGAAACTTTTGTCTACCTATATTTTTTAAAAACCCACATCCTATATATATATATATATATATGCATGTGGTGGAAGAAAAAACACATATGTCCACTTATATAGCTCATATTTTACAATAAAAATTTGATTTGCAAAAAAAAAAAAAAAACAATCTACTTGTTAGGATCTCCCATCCTTTTCTTCTTCACTCATTACAATCATTCTAGTCTTCCTCTTGATCAGTTTGGTTTCCATTCAAAGCATCTCTAACTCACACAACTATCCAATGTCACTTCCATTATCTTCAATTTTTCAAATCTAAAAGACAATTAGTGTCATCCAAGCAAAAGGTCTTCACCAATTAATTACTACCATATAGTTTTGCTCTTCTATTCATATCCAAGCTCTGAAGACTACACATTAGCATGATATGCTAAAGACTATGCGATACATCAAATAAATTTTTCAAAAATGAATATCATGTATTTACGAAGAACACAAACTTTAATGTGAAGTATACTAAGATGTATATTTTTTTAGTATTTTAAGTACTTTTTTTGTTTATTAACTTGTATGTTGGATTTCTAAGATTGCATTATTTTGTTAATAATATGTTAATAAAAGATAAAATTTCAAAAATAAATATTAGAAATTTTCAAGTACTTTTGGAATGTTATAATTTTAGACTTTGTATATTAAAATTAATTATTGTAAAAATTTGTGGCATTCTAGTATTATTATATAAAGAAGTTATCTCTTATGTTATGTTATCAAACTCTTCACTTTAATTGTTAATCCCATGTGTTAGCTTCAACAATATAAATTTTTCTTATACTTTTTCTTATTCTTTTTTAGTACCTCTTTGTTTGAACTCCTCATTCTCAATTCTCTCCAATCAAAGCTTCACAAAAAATAATTACTTTTTATTTATGAAACCAACTTATTGGATAAATTTTAACAGCAACAAAGCTAGCTTAATCTTCAACTATCTTTGAAGTCGATTAAAATGAATAGCATTTAAGAAATGGTTAAAATCAATGATTTATTTATAAATTGTTTCACATCCCAAAAAAATTACTTCCTAAAGATAAGCTTTGTCATCCCTACAAAACTTATATTCCCTTCACTGAAAAAAATTGACTCAAGATTTGCATATAACACAATATGATTCTTTTATTTATTGATCTATCATTTGTTAATACAAATCTTTTACGTCAAATTTTGTAAATTATAAACCTACCATCAAAATATTTTTGAAAATTATGATAATATCCAAAATCTTTAAAAAAATTATAATAAATTCATTTTAGCTTTAGTATAGGGTTTCCATTATCTAGATTTTAGATAAACATGAGAGTTATTATATAACTACTTTCTTGAATCATTTAATCTTTCTCATCAAATTATTGTATTGCCCATTTGATAGTTGTTAAACCATTTGATGATGTCCAATATAAATATTATTGTTCTTTAGTTCTTTATCAGATTATCCAATTGTCTGATTGATTATTCGATAGAGATATTAAGCAACGAGTTTTTTTATATGTTTTAATTTTTCTTTGCATAAAATTTAACCAAAACTTAAATTAATGTTGTAGAACCCTTTTACATGATCTTCCTTTACTTTCTTCTTGGATCAGACTATTTCTTTTAATCTTTTAACCCATATGTGAAGTCTCCCTTAAACATGATTGAAAATGCCTTAGGTCAGGAGAACCTTCCTTTGATCGTCTCTAAACCTGTTTGCAACAATATCCATCAATGTTTCTATTAAATAAGGGTTTATTAAGGATTTAATATATATTATTTACTATAAAATTCTTATTGATTTATTAATATTTATTTCTTAATTAAATCAACAAAATAAACCCAATTTTAGTAAAATTAATTTCATAAATCTGAACATTTTTCTTAATAATATTACATACTTTTTTCTTATTTAGAGTTCACATACACAATAATAATCACAATCTATTTATCAAAATATTATTAGATTTTTTATATTTTACAAAAAAAAATATATATATATATATATATATATATTTATTTAACTATATTATATAAATATTAATCTGAATTTTTGAAATGTTACCCAAATTTTTAAATCCAAATTCTATGGCTCACTAATTATTATTGAAAGAGTGAAAGCTATGCTATAACTTTATATAAAAAAAATAATATACCATATCTCAAATGTTAAAACAATAGATAAGAAGTCAAATAATATCCAATGTTTTTCTAATTAAAACATAGGCATATAATAATGATGTGAAGCTATTTTTTCCAACCGAAATTGATTTGATTTGATATCGAGTTTCCTAAGATCAGATCGAATGATCCAAAAAGAACACCTTCCATCCAAGTGGAGTAAAAGCAAGCTGAAGCACTTTGATGGAAATGACCACGGTTTAAAAAAATATGAAAAAATATATTATAAAAAAATATTTTTTTTACAGCGGCCCTTAATGGGCTCCCAAAAGCACTTGATGGCAGCGGACAATCATCCGACCCACCTGAACCGGACATTTCCCCGGTTTCCTCTCCCACCCGCGTACATTCAGGAGAGGACTTCATGGCAATTAATTTGACCACGCTACCGTATTCCAAACTTTAAAACCCCGGTGCCCTCTCTCTCTTCTTTATGCCGAGTGAGCAGGCAGGAGTAACACGGCCACATGCCTCCAGTACATGATATTATTATCCGGTGGACCAGCAATATGCTCACCGCGGTGAGACGAGCACAGCCGAGCAGTTTCTAACGGAAAAGCTTATCTTTCGAAGAGCACACGTAATGAAGCTTAAGTAGGTTCATCATTAATATTTCCCAAAATAAAAAATGTTAAATTAAAATTATGTATTTATAAATATGGTTAAATTATTCTGTTTTGAGCCCATCATATGACTCGACCAAAATAGCTGGGCACAGCTCACCGTCTCATGACCCCCAAATCATCAATACAAATTAAGAGGACGAGGCATTCAAATTTATTAGCCAGCTTATAACCAGCAAATGACCATAACATTTGATACATGTGTATAATGGCCCAATTGATTGCCAATCAACAACCTTTAGCTAACACACGCCCCGCACTGCTCACCATTAACTCCTTGGTTCAAATCAAAGCCTTTTTAAGTGTATTATTAATTTAATATGCACAGTAATAAATTCTTTGAAATAAAAACAGAAGATCTTCAACGGGTAAACCGTAATATCCTAACGAACCGTGTCAAACCCAAAAGGTTCGAGCCGCCTATAAATTCCTTTACCGGTTCACGTGGCAAAAGCGTGAAGCTTCGTATTTCGGAAAGCGTTAAGAGGGCAACCAGCGGCCTCTGCAACTTCCACGAACGTTGGTGATGAAGACGGCCGAGAGGCGGGAACTGCTGTGCCTGGCCGTCCTTTTAGTCTGCATCTCCTCCATTCCCCGTGCATCAACGACCAGAGATTTTCCGGCGGCGAGGGTGGCCTCCATCGGACGTCGTCCGGAGCCGGTCCCGCCGGTTCCGTCGGTTCAGTTCAACGATATCAAGCGCTCGATACCCAGCTGCCCGGACCGGCTTCACAACCGGTGATAAGTGTTTGGGGTACTCATGACGTACTCTCCCTGTTTCGGAAAGCTTTTGTATCGTCAGAATCTCCGGCCGGTGGACAGCGGTTTCCGATCTTGTTTTTTCTCGGGTCAGGAGGGTTAAAATGTAATTTGCCAGAGATTCTTCGCATACAGAGCCATGGTTTAATTCAATTTACGCTTTTTTTAATGTTTATTTATTAATTTTGGAAGAAATTAGCATTTGCAATCGATTGCAAAAGATCCGGCGCAGCGATTAGAGTAGATAGTATCGGATGACGTCGAATTTAATATTTAAAATTGTTTTTTTAATAAAATAAATCAAATGAAGAAGAGTATGATGCGGCGCGCGGGGTGGTAATTTTTGTCTCTTGTGTTTTGGATGGGAATCTATCTGTTTAAATAACATCTACAATCTTTATGCTATTTCGGAAATATCGTTTTTTTTTTGTTTTTTTTCAAAATTTTTAAATATTATTGGAAAAACAATATCAATTGTCAACTCATGTTCTCCAACTAAAATCATATACATTATAACTAAGGTTTATTTTATAAAAATTGTGTAAAAGAAGCTTAATCTACCTATTAATCCAAACAGGTATAATATCACACAAGGCATGTATATATTGTAAACTTACTTTACCAACTTAGATATGCCTTGCAAAGTTTGAAGTATTGTAAACTTACTTAATATCTTATTATTTTTCAAAATATTATATACATATATAATGAAAATTTTAACAATTATTATGATCCCAATTGATATTCCATTTTAAAAATACTATTTAGGATTTTTCATAACGGGTAACTTTAAAAATATATTATTTTAAAATTTTGAAATACTTTTTTTTGCAAGATTTAAACTTAAAGTTTATTACTTTAATTATATGAATATAATACAATATAAGCATGCAGCTAGATTACCTAAAGCTTAATGAAATAAATATTTTAAATAGTGAAAAACTATATTGATACTTTATAAAAAAAAACAACTTTGTTATCTATATGATTTAACAAGAACATAAGATATTTTTAACTTATATATTTTTAATTTAATAAATTTAAATGCAAGAAAAGGTTCACTCATCTCATCTCATCTTAAAGTGTTTTGTATTTGTTCTTCTTTCTTCTTCTAATTTTAGATGTCTCTTTACAAACACTAACAAGCTTCCACTTCAATGATTTCAATCCTCATTTTAATGTGGCTAGGCGACGACATAAAATGCTTTGAGAAAGCCAACTAGGTGAATTGTGGTAATTTTATCATATTTGTTTTACATTTCATTTAAAATTGCTATTATTGTCATATTCACTTTACCAAGGAGACATTTTGGTCCATATATGTTAGAAGCAAGTCTTCTAATCATTTATTTGATATATTTTCAAGAGAGAAGATGTGTATTGAAATATTTGTATGAACCTTGAATACATCATTCTCTTCACTCTTATTACAATGCACAACCAAAAAGACTTTCATAATTAGACCTAAGACTTATGGCTGCCTCCTTGGTTTGACTTAGACAAGTTTCATATAATGTGTCTTGAGACAGAAAATGTCATATCCTGATTAGGTTGATAGGATGAACTCAACCAAATAATAATAATTGAGAAATCTATCTTGTATCTTTAAGGATATGATAACAAATTACCATCATAGGTAGAGAAAAACATAACTTCATAATTTAAAGGTAGAAGATTTATAAAATTAAAGTCTTAATAAAATTATTTTTCATATACACGAGTACTATTAATAGAAAGTAACATATATTAAAAAATAAACTTTAAATCTCATTCATTGTCAATTACACTCAATCTTATTGTTCTCTTTTTTAGTGTCATGTTTTCGAAAAAAAATATTATTGTGAAATGAGCACAATACTCGATAGATAAAAATTATAGTAAAAGAATTATATGAAATACCAATAATTAAAAATAATACAAGCTATGAAATCATAATATATACGAATATATAAGCATATTAAAGTATTTTTAAGTTTTGTTTCTTTAATTATTATGGGTACTATTCTTATTTAGTCATTGAGCATAATCATATATATTATATCAGCTAGAGAATGACTCTCTTTTTATGTAGAAAGCATATTACCTCATAACCACTATAAGAGAATGGCTCCTCTATCATTTGAAGTGTAATAATATCATTTCACAATCTCATTAGAAGAGCAACTCTTGTGTTATGTGGTACAAAAAATTATTCTATCAAATCATATATGTTATCAATTGGCAACTATGTTTCATACATATTTTATTATTATTATGTTATAACCCTATTTAATTAATCATAAAAATTAATATTTAAATATAAAACTCTTAAACATGTAAGAATATAAAAATCTTAAGAAAGAGATTAATCATGAGACTAAATTCTATTCTATCCAAATACCACAAACTCATCATGCAAAATGTCTTAAAATAATCACTAGAATATAATAATATAATTAATTGATCTCAAGTAATGATGACAAACATAACTATAATGACTACTAACCACATATATATAGTATTATTGATAATGAAATATCATAAAACCAAACATTATCCATTATAACAACTATAAATGACATCCTTATCCATGGCATTGGAATTCTCGTCTTGTTTTGGTGAGTGCATTATATAAGATATATATACTAGTAAAACTCTAATGAATTTAGTAGATAAATTAATAAAATAATATAATATAAAACATGATATAATCGAATAAAATAGTATTTGCATGATAATATCATAAGTAATAACCATGGAATAAAAATTAAATAATAAGTTATAAAATAAGATAAAATAAATAAAAAATCATAATAAAACTAATTCATATAAAAGTGAGTTCATTATTTTCCATTTATTGTATTCGTAATGTATCGTATATTGATCACCCAAATTTTTTCCAGATTGTTATTCTCTAAAATAAAAAAACTAATGGCATATGATTTTATTCAATAAGATAATAAGCTTGCATTATCCACATTGGGTTAATCCTCATCTTGTCTCATATAATAGGTAACATATATATATATATATATAATTCTCACCTTATATTATACATTGGTAATCCTTATCTCGTGTCATCTAAGATAGTCATTGTCCAATCATAAGAGGTTATGATAACTATAAGAGAATTATGACTTGAAAGTAACAAGGATAATTTCTAGAAGAAAGATTATCAATTATTAATTTACTTTTTTTTATTGGCAATGACCCACATTAAATATCCATATAGTAGATTTTTTTTCTTAACATAGTTTGTATATTGATATCTTATTATAAAATATAATTATTAGTAATTTCACATAAAAATATTAAATATTTAATGTCATAAACAAATATGTGAATAATATACCAATTGAATTTATTATATATATATATATGAAAAAAACTAATAAAATAAATCCAAATGAAATCATTTATAATATAAATAAATTATATTACTATATCTACATCATAATTATTAGGTTTACTTGCATTCTAGAAGAAAATATCTTGATTACTTTTATCCTCCTTAAGGTTTCGATTATTATTATGTATACACAATAATCATTATATAAACTTATATATGATATGACTATTAGTTACTCCTAAATTATTTTAAATAATTTTTTTATTCTTTAAGTTATTGTTATACTTCTTACTTATACGATTTTTTGATCACATAATATAATAAGTCTTATTTACCAATATTTTCACCATTCTGTAGTTAATTATGTAATATGATCACTCAGATCATTTAATATAATCAATATTCTCTCAAGTAGACTTGTACAATTCTAACCTATAATGTTTTATTTTTTATTGGTTATACGAATGAGACCACAACCATCATACATTACAAATAAGAATACTTTACCACTTAGACTCAACCCATCCAATTCTTCTAAATGTTGTTTATTGTACAAAATGATCCCCCATAATGTACTTATCTAATCTCTATATAAGTCCCTTTATAATTTCTTTTTAGACTGATATAATCCTTTAATTCTAAATCATCTTAAATTAATCATATAAAATGATCTTACATATTTTATAATATTATTTTTTTATTTAATAGACTTTTCTAATCTAACCTCTTATCATTTATTCTCTAAGTGATAATATAATATATTATGTCATATCATTTAGTCATCACTTTCTTATTTATCAAGATATTAAATCTCACATCAATATAATTATGTAATAGAATTAAAACTTCATAATGATAATATAATGGTTTTTAATCGAATAATTATTGGATAGTATGATGAGAATCATCGTACAAGTATGATTGCATTCCTTTTTCCTTTTAATCTTAGCTTATCCATTATTGTCTTAACCTCTGATTAATCATCTAGTATGATCGACTTATTATAGTAGCATATTCTTCTATTAATTACTCATACAACATCCCATCAAATTAATATAATTCCTTAGGATAAAATTAACTTGAGCAGATCATAAAAGTATGTTTAGACCTATCTTATTTATACAATGCTACCACATGCTTAACTTATTGACTTACAACCTGATGTTTGGTATGATTAGGATAATCATCTAATATGACTGACTCATTGATGTATGTATGACTATGTTATTGGATTGATCCAATATCCCTACTTTAGCCATTATGAATTAATTATACAAGTACAATTTATTATATTTGTACAATACTACTCAGTCATCATCTTCCTCAGCTAAAACATTTCGATTTCCAAATGAATAACATCCTAATTGGCCCAAATCTTCTCCAAATTATCATAACATCTTTTTAGCATTGCCATAACTTGTACCCAACTTTACATAGAATGAAGCTGAACTT
Organism: Vanilla planifolia; assembly: GCA_023846275.1. Classification (NCBI taxonomy): domain Eukaryota; kingdom Viridiplantae; phylum Streptophyta; class Magnoliopsida; order Asparagales; family Orchidaceae; genus Vanilla; species Vanilla planifolia. Next base: position 25,855,935 of record CM043876.1, on the reverse strand, counting down.
GACAAAACGAAACTTAAATTTTTACCTCTTTCATGGTTAGTTATTGCTCTTGCTTTTTTTGCTATTTTCTTACTATAACTTACTCTTCTTCTCTTCAACTTTCTTCCAAATTCTCTTCTGAGCTGTAGCAACATGTTCTAACCTTTTCACACTAATTGTTCCTCTATTTCCTTATAGGTTTCTCTCTAATCGAGCTGTCTCAATTCTCATCTAAACTCTTATTCTCTCTTTTTTACTTCTTAATCTTTATTTCTTTATTATCTCTTATTTATCTCTCATAACTGATTTTATTATATTAATTTATAAAATAAAAATATTTATGAGTTGATTTTTATTTTTGTAAATAAAAGAGTGAGATGAAACAACTATATAATTAAATTTGACCTTAAACATGCTTTTGATTATCTATGATGAGAATTCCTAAGCAAAGTTTTCACCAAATTAAACATTATGAATAAGTTTCTTATGGTGACCAAGAATATTCTATGTAGCACCTAAACTTTCATCATAATCAATGGCAGTCAAACGATTATTTTCTAGTCGTCTAATGGCTTAAGAAAAATGATCCAATCTCACCTTTATTTTTTTCATACTTTTTATGAAAGTTTTCAGCAAGAGGTCGTATAAGCTCATCAATCAAGAAAATATGCTTAACTATGAGCAACATAAATCTTCTCAATGATATCACAGTTAGGCTTTGCAAATGACATAAGAATCTATAGCGAGAGAGACATAAAATCACTTTTTAATATATGCAACTTTCTTATAGGCTCAAAAAGAATATTTGATCTAAAAATCAACATTACAAAAACAAATTTATTTATAGATACAAAATGAATCCATGTCGAGCTAGAATAATTAGCTAAAGTCTTTAGTTTAGAAGCAAACTCCCTTTAACCTATTTGGGTTGGCCTCTTTTCAATGGTAAAAAAAACTTATTTTAAATATTTTATTAATAAAATCAATAAGAATGTGATAGGTTAGAAGAAAAAGTTGTTGATTATAGGAGACCAACTTATTATAGTGAAACAAGTTCTAATTTCAACACCTATATACTCCTTAATTGTCATACATCCTCTTAACATTTTTCATAGAATTGAAAATAGGATGAACATTTTCTTTATGGAAGCATTAGAAAGCAATCATAGACATCTTTGGATCAATTAGAAGAAAATTAGCTTGCCTATTAAAGAGAATGATATAGGACTTTAAAAAAAGACTAAGAGTTATGTAAACTTTTTAGCAAAACTTAATTGAAAACTTCTCTCAACCAACTAACTCTAAGTTACATATATCGTAGCAAACTACACGACATCAAATAGAAAAGGTATCATATCTGACATACAAAAATGTATGAAAAAGACGAGATATGGTCATGAAACATATTGAAATTTCAATCTAACAAAAATTAGCAATTGGACTCTCACGTTTGATGAAAACTTCGACATTCATTTAGCTTGGGAAGCTATTAGAAGTGAAAGATTGATATTGAAATCTAGGAAAAAAAAATCTAAAACTCAAAATATCTCATTTTTTAGATTTTCTCTTTGGTTTTTGCTTGGTTTTTAGCCATTATTTTAGGGTTCTTTGACTTATAATTTGTATATTCTTTTGATTTAGTGTTAGTGTCCCTTAACTTGATGTGATATTTTACTTATTTTTGTGAAAATATCTTAGTATTTTGATAGTTTTTTTTTTTTTTGGCTAATGGTACATGTAGATTCACTTTTGAATAAAAAACACCTAAAAATCAATTGAATATTTTTTTATTGCAATCCTTACATAAGCACTTTCAAAATTAATAATAGTTTCTAAATAAGATTCTAAGAGCTTATAAAAATCATAAAAACTTTAGGTATTTTACTTATGATAATTAAGTTAGAGATTTTGCTCCCATTTTCTAACAACATCTTGTGATTTCACATCCAAGCAAAGAATCACTTCACATTTAAAAGACAAATGATAGTTTGTGAAGAGTACAATGACTCACTACATGTTCAACAAGGTCATTGCAGGTTTAAGTTTTAAGCCAAGTAGCTAAATACAAAGCATCTATGTCATTACTCAAAGGTAGTCATTGACTACAATAACAATAACTACCAATAAGATTAGTGTTTACACGATGGCGACACTATCTCAAAGAAAGAGGAAAATAATAAGAGAGGATTGAATGTGCACAGGAGAAGGAAAATTGGTGCTAATATGCAAAGCATGTGGAAGAGAATGAAAAAACTTGTCAATGATGACAAACAGCAAGATAACCATGACAACACTATATACAAAGGTGATCATGAATAATATAAGATTCGTCAATGCTAACGAATGATGATGAGAAGTTGGTGATAGAGACATGTGACAATGTTTGTGGTGGTTGTAGTTAAAGAGAAAAAGTTGGAAGGAAGGAAATGTACATGTCTTCATTAAGATAAAGTTCATCAACTTAATTGTATATTTAATTATCATTAATCATCATCTACATTATAATAACATTAATAATTTGCAATGATAAAGAGCAAAACTTTGACAAGTTTCTTGATGAAGTAAAACACATCGACTATTTATAAGGTTGATGTCTTCTAGTCACAAGTTTATAATTGATATTGTTTGTTTATTATGCTTTGATTAGCAAAGCCTTACATTCTTGTGGTGGAAGGTGTGCATTGTATCCTAATTGCATCGAGTTAAGATAAGGTGCAAGATGTGCATTGTCTTAATACATCAATTATTGTTTATGAAGATATAAATGATTTCTTATATAAAACCTTGATTTGATTTGAGTGTCCTTAAGTGAATAGTAATGAAAACATAATTCTCCATCCTTTAAAATAATAATTTTGAATTATAGAAAATAAAATGAGACCTTAAAACTAAAAAAATGAACAATTAGAAAAAAAAACTTAGACGTGTAACACTAGTTAGTTAATATAAATGCCTCAACAACAGCACACATGGTAAAGCTAAATGTTAGGCTAACAACCAATGATGCTTTGATTAAGAAAGAAATCGAGCTAAATAATAACTTTCTAAACTTCATATTAAAGGTATTATACTATAAAGATAATACAATAACAATAAAATACACGAGTAATATAGCATTTGAAAGGCCAAAATAATCAATGTTAATAGATAAAAATCATTTTAAAATAACTAACTTTTCAAAAATATCATATATGATTATTCAAAATTGACTTAAAAAGATCTATCACACAATTAATTTATTAAAAAACTATGATCTTCTATCACCATGATTTTGGCCTAAATAAAACTGAGAGTCCTGATTTTCTAATTTTTATTTTTTTTAAGATAAAATTTTACTACAACTGATTGTGACTCACATGAGTATAATTTACATTCTAAAAATAAAATAATAAGTATTTTTGAAATATTTTAAATCATCATATTATAATACTTTTTTATATAATAATATTATTGAAGTGTAAAACATATAAGAGAAACAGTTCAACTTAATTTTACTATACAAAATTATAATTTTAAAATGAATTTGGTACATGCTATAAAATAAGCCAACAAGCAATATTAAATTATTCCTTTTAATAAACATAAATAATTTCATTGTATTAGAATACCATTGATTAGTATAAAAAATAAAGATTTGCCAAAAGTAATCGTTGATTTGTTTATAATTACAAAAAACTATATACAGGTATATCACAGAGCTGGAGTTCTTATAAGCGCGAACGAGACATCTAATAGTTTGAATTTTAATTATTCGAATGATAGCTTTTATTTACATCAAGACAAATATTAAGATGGCAAATCAAATCTTTTTTTCAATATAAATATCATAAATATGACATTTATGTTAAAAAAAATATGGTTCTTAAATCATAGTTTTTGGTCAGTTTCCCTCCGGTTATTAAATAAAAAATAAAAATTAATAGTTAACAATCTTTTAATATCAAAAACAATTTCACCAAGATTTTTTTGTTATATTTATCCATCTCATTTGCTTGATATAATATTTTAATCTGTATTAAAAATATAAATATATTTATAATTTCAAGAAAATATGTAAAAATATCATGCAGCTGTAATGGGATATTAATGCTAAGAAATATACAAACAGCCAGCCTTTCCATTGGCCGCTCATGACAGGTAAAGTCAAGGTAGACTACACTAAAAGTCTTGAAGCCGCTCACCTTTACAATTCAAATGCGTGTTGTATTCTCTATTTTACATTTTTTTTTAATTAAAAGCATGGATATTTCAAATATTTTTTATTTTTTAATACCAAAATATTCAAGAGAAAATTATAATTATGATAATAATATTTAAAAATATCTTCCATGATAATATTTTAAAAAAATAATAATACTAATATATTAAATATCTCTACAATTTTTTCGATTTCGGATTAGTCTGCCGCGACCGACTCGGCTGTCAACTATGTTATTATCAACAAAGATAGATATCTTTGTGATTTGATTTGGTCAATATTTAATTTTTTTTCTTATAAAATGAGCTAATTAAAATAAAATTTAAAAATATATTAAAGAGTAAATCCTATTTATGTCCCGTTGTGTCTCCATTAAAAGTAAGCAAGATAGGCATAGTTTACGACAAAATTGACTAATAGTTGTCCAATACAACAAGTAACTACAACTAAGTAGAAAAAAACAAATAATTAAAATTGATTGAAACCAATTTTAAATTAAATTCCATGATGTGGTTTAAATTAATTAAGGTCGTGGATGAATGGATTCCATTCGGCCTAAGCTGCATGGTTTCGTTTGAAGATGGGAATTGGGCTCTTTTGGTTCGCGTTCGCCCAATAAGCCGGGTCGGCTTAGGAAGCCATTTTGTTGTTTTACACCTTGTAGATTATACTAAATATCTTTCTCATGCAACTTTATTTATTATACATACCGTGGCAAGTTGGTGACCAACTCATGCTTCTCTTCTTAAAGGTGTCTTGAGTTACAACTTTGGTATTTTCTTGATTGATTATTTTTTATAAAAAAAAATATTTGAAATAAATTAATTTAAAAATTAGGCTTGAAATTCGATTTATAAAAGATGATTTTGTTTTATTATTTTTTTAAAGTACAAATGCTGACAAATCATGGATAAATCACTCTATTCAAGTCTATGAGCTCTATTAAATAAACTAGATTTGTTTATTAAAAAAATTGTTGTGATCTTGTAGTTTTATAAAATTTAAAAGACATCTTAAAGGATAAAAAAAACTATGATTTTGCCTTTTGCTTTATATAATTTTAATAATGTGATAGAGAATTTGAAAAGGTTTATATGAACTTGTTTTTCAAATACGTTGATAAGTTCATAATATCAGTGCTACTCATATGTACAAATTAATTTTAATTAATTCAAAACTTATAAATTATCTATATCATATATATAATAAGCTTACATTTTTATAAAAAAATATTATTAATTATTGTGTTTTTTATCTCTTTAGTAGTAAGCATGTTTTACTTCAAATAAAAAAATTAATTTAAATTTATCCTTCTTATTCATAAAATATATAAAAAAATAATTTTAACTTTTATTTCATATGGATTTAATCATGTGATAGAGAACTTAAAAGTGTGTATATGAGCTTGCTTTTCAAAATTTCATATAATTTTTTATATGAATTTGTTTTTCAAAATATGTTGATAAATATGTAATATAAGTGGTGCTTAAAACTTATGATTTGTCTCAATTATATATATAATTAGTTTATATTTTTATAAAACTTATTATTAATTATCTTATTTTTTTTTATCTCTTCATTATTGAATATCATTTATTTCGTATTAAAAAGTTAAATAAATAATTTAAATTTATTTTTCTTATTCATAAGTAAGAAGAAATAAGATGCATATCTATCATTAATCTATAATTACAAATATAATAAATTATAAACAATCATTAGAGTCTTAGTAATGATGATAATCATTAGTGATCAAGGCTTTAGAGAAGACAACGGCTAGGTTGGAAGCAACCTTAGATCCCATTTAGGACGAATCAAAACCGCCCTTAAGATGAGTTAACAATTTAAGTTTGCTAAGTAAACACATTTAATTGGTCAACGTGCAATATTCCGATTCTTCATGTGGAATATGGGAAGCTTCCTAAGCATTTAGTTTAGTTTGTCCCAATGCGATTAAACTGCTAATTAACGGATAAGCAACAATGATACGCATTTAAAGAATATTTGTTGATTTATTTTTTAGGATGGTGACTGAATTGTATTTGTAGCACAACTTCATACATGGGACAAAATAAATACGTGGCATGTCATGTTCAATAATGTTGGTATTTTAATTTTTAATATTAACTAATTATTATCTTTAAAACCAATTTTATTCTAATAAAATATTTCTATTACTTAATTAGTTGGAAAACGGGTTAGTTTATAATATAAAAGCTATTGTTGAATTAAGTAAATGTTCTTCAATCTAATATAGAATAATTCTTATAAGGTTATTTCAAACACAAAGCTGTCAATATTATATCCTATTTTAGATGTATTTTGCTTAAAAAATCTCCTAACATGATATCAAAATTATATTAGAAAAATGTGTGTAAAATACATATATTATAAATTTTGACAAAAAAATAGGTGTTAAAATTATAATGGGACAATATGGAACTATCCTTAGAATAAATCAAGTGTTTTTGTGTTCAAAACTATTGTGTTCATTTCTTATAATATTGACCTATAATTTATTTATTTTACTTGGTTTATCATTAACGATTATAGGAGAAAAACGTGATGTTCCAAGGAGCAATTTTTTGTAACAACTTTGATAAAAAAATATAATACTTAAGAACTTGAGATTAATCATGTTGTTATAGCTTGATTTACATTTTTATGGCTTAGTTCAAAATGTTTCTACAAAGGATTGTATGATTTTGTCAATTGGTTTAGTTCAAAAGCTTAACAAGAAAAAAATTCATTATTATCACTAAATTTGCAATCGATCCAATTTATTAAACCAAAGATAATTACGATACAAAAAATGATTAAGGTAATACTATTTATGCAATCATCATTGAATTTTTATTATAAATTTATTAATTTTGATAGTATAATTTATTGTTTTTACCTTAATGAATCGACAAATAATCAAATTGTTGTCATTGACACTGACTAATACTAGTGTTCACTAGTAGCATGGCACAGTATGATTGGCTAAGCTAAATGACGATCTTTAATTTTATAGTAATTAAATTGATGTAAACCTTTATTGAAGCAATAAAGCAAAGTCAATGATTAAATCACTAGAATGATCATTTTAATTGAAAGTATTCAAACCATAAAATTTCCTATTCTACTAATTGCACATACCAAAATCCTCATCTTTCTAGCCTGTCGTTGTTGCTCATATCACATCATTCGATTTTCCTACCCTACTAAACTATCAAAATCCATACTCTTATCAAGATTTCTTCTTGTTAGCATTCTCTTTGTCTCATTTGCAAAATTATTTCTTTACTTAAATCATTTGTTTACTTCCATGTGGCTTATTGCCCATTGTTTTAGTTATCTATCCTTAAGAGTCATCTCATACTTATCGACCCCTATCTCCTACCTTCTAAGCATGAATTCTTATAACCACCTCCCTTGGTTACCATCTCTTAAAAATATAACAATTTAATTGGAACATGAAAATATATTTATAAACTTGTATTTTATTTGATAAATTCACATAATATATGTCATCACTTTACTATGTATTATAATCATGTCATAAAAAATGAAATTAGTAAAATAAATAAGTGATATAAATAGTAAGGAACAATTATTTTCTAGTGATTTTATTATTAATATGTTATGTTCTTTCTTAATCAACGAGCATTATCATATGATAATATTAAGGGTCATCATCTTTCGAACATGTGTAATAACATACCCTCAAATACTAATGGTGCTTAAATTGTATATTTTCTTGACTAAATCTTTAATATTTTTTTCATTTAAAAACTTTCTAAGGTTTTTATTTCAAAATAATCAAATAATCATTTTTTTAAATTGAAAGCATGTGAGTTGACATGCATGCATAAGATCACAATGCATGCATGCCCTTTGCATCACGACTTGCTATGGATGCATCCAATTTCAATTAACCAATCTTTCTCATAGATAGCTTTTGCATAGGCTCAAGAACCTTTGGTAATAATACGTTGTTTGCAATGACACTAAGAGGACAACATAACCTTTTCTTTATTTATTTTTTTTCTCTTCTCTTCATATTCTTTCATTAATATTATTTTTTATCACATTTAGTCATTTTGTCATTATTCTTCTTTCAAAGATTTATTCATTTCTTTTTTTCTTTCTCATAATTTTCATTATCATTCACTCACCTACTAACTCATTCAAAACACTTTATCTTAAAAAAACATTCATCTTACCTTAATACATAGAATCATTAAAAAATCACTAAATATGACTTTAGATACTCTTAGATTTTATGATATTTTTTTAAATTATTCAAGTACAATGGAGTTTTTAGGAAACCAAATATCATTCAATTTCAATAAAAAATAATGTCATATTTGTCTCATTAAGATCATTTAAAATGCATAAAAAAGTTTTAAAAACCAACCATTTTTATTTTTATTTTTATTTTTGGCTGTTTATCATTTTGCATTATTTTATTCATCTTATACTTAGCGTGAATTTAATAAAACTATAAACATTTAATTTTTTTTTTCAATTCTTTCATTCTCCAATTATAATATTATTTATTTATAAATTCAAAATATTTTGTTTATAATTTCTGTATTGATTTTAGATAACCACAGTTGAATTCACTAATAACATTAGCATTTGATTTTCCTCCATGAATACTTTCCAATTTAGCATTACTTTTTGGGTTTAAACTTATTTTCTATTTGTTCTAATAATACAATACAATATAATATTGTTGTTTAATAATATTAAATCCATGAATTAAATAATTTAGATGCCAAATTGACCGTTTCTATCATTTACTCCCTTCAAGGTATTAAAGTCAATTTTAAAAGAGAATTTTTTGTTTAAAAACATAAAAATTGTTTAATTAATTTATATTAGTTTTAAAATTCAACAACAAAAGCTCCATTCAAACAATACTTTAGACTACAAAATATATATATATATATATATATATATATATAATATAAAATTGCCCTTCTGAAAAAAAAAACCCTTCTGAATAAGCGCTCGCGCATATTTGCTTACAATAAAAAATATAATTATAAGAACAGCAATTAGTTATTCATTATCAAATTTGAATGCCCAATTCGTAAGAAATAAAAAACAATTATAAGATATAGTTTTTAAATTAAAAACGCGAATCGTGCCGGCCAGCTCACCCGGCCGGCAGGTCACGTGATTGATTATTTATCTAAATTTTCTCGGCTCGCCAAATGCCATTAATTCTCTCCCCAAAAGAGGACATCGCCCACGGCCATACCAACCCGCCCGCCGGCGCCTTTGAGCTAAATCTGCTTGAGCCCGTTCGGTTAGTAACATAACGGCATCTTCTTCCAATGAGAAAGTACCGCACATTTCGTTATAATATAAATTTATTTTTCGTAATTGAATTTAAAAATAAAATTGAAAAAATATTGTATATTTAAGGCAATATTTCTTTTCCTGGAAATCAAGGCGAATGGTGGGAGTAATTCTTTCTTAAGCTACAGATGATTGCTCATTTCTATATATTATTTATGTTTCATTTGAAATGTCAAATTGTGGTTATTTTACTCCTCCAGAGAGCAACTTAACAAAATATTACCCAGACAACTCGTTGTCATTCTTTTTTTAATTCTACTGGCATATAATGTTTAAAATAAATGCAATTATATAAAAAAATAAATAAATTTCAAATCGGTTAGCCGGAACCCGAATTGTACATCGAGATCCGAAACGCCCAGCTGGCTCCCCTCTTTTTCCGTACATAAACGGACCACACAGAGCTCCTCTGGGCCCACCTTGTCTGCCCATTTCCTTTGTTTTTGTATGCATATTTTCTTTTTTAGTTGGATCTTTTTTTTAGATTAATAGATTTAGAAATCATTTTCTATTTTATTTTATTTTATTTTATTTTATTTTATTTTATTTTATTTTATTTTGTCCGACTTCGTACTTATCGCCCTCTTGTCCTTGAATTGTTTTGCTCGTTTTTTTTAATTAGAAAGTAAATTTTAAAAAAATATATAAATGATTATTAATTTTTATGATTTCTGATTTATTCAATAAAAATAAATAAATCTTTTGGTGTGGTTCGCATGTCTTTATAAAGACAACCCGAGTTCGCCTTCCATTGTGCCTTCCGTGTGAACCATAGTTGCCCATTCGGCCTTGCAGCCCTAATTTTTCTCGTCGGAGGTACTGGATTTCCTTCCCGGCCATCCTTATCTCTTTGATGTGCTTGTTTTTCTCTTCCACTTCTCGCTTTATGCTCGCTGGATCGTTTGAAGATGAATTTTTCCGAGTGGCTAGTAAATGTTTTCTAGATTTATGAAATTTCGTTTGCCTTTTTCTGATGGGGTAGAGCATGTTATCTTGGCAGGCTGTAGAGGAGATGGCAACAGGCGCCTGGATGCAACCGACCGCCTTCTCCGTAGCCGTCGGCGATCGGCAGGTCATCTGCCCGAAGCCGCGCAGGCTTTATCCCGTATCTGCTAATAAACCGTTACGGTGGACCGCAGGTCAGCCGGCCGAGGTTTCGGGCCCGTTCCCCGCGTGCGATCTTTTCGATCTGCTTCTCCCAAAGGTCAGATTTGATTTTCTCTTGATACGTTTACGGCCCCATCTTCTTAGATCAGGGATCCTGACGAGTTTATCTACCCTGTGCTGCAGGGAGCCGGCGAATCTATAGATCAAGCAGATCCGGTTTCGTCTTTCTTCTGCGGATCTCCGCCTAGCAGATCTAACAATCCGGTAGTCCACGACGCTCGCTTCGGCGAGGCGGTTCCGGTCGGGCCTCCGCCATCCGGATCCGGATTTTCGTACGCATCCACCCGAAGCGGGTGTGCCCGTCTCCGATATGGCCATGCTCCCGCCGCCGTTCGCATCGAGGGTTTCGATTGTGATGGCGGCCTGAAGGTTCCGGTGGTCGCATAATTTGACCAAGCCATCCGAAAAATACATTTAAATCGTTATTGAAAACAGATGAGATATTTAGATCGAGACATGAGGATTAACAATTTAGTTATTGTACGAGCTGCTTAACATTCGTTTGTAAATATCAAAGGATTTTGCAGCTCATGGAAGTAATTTTTGGGCCTGTAGGTCTATGTTTATGATCTTTTTGCTATTTCGTCCTCTGTTTGTTAGTCCAAAGAACTACAGAAAAGTTGTACAAAGAAATAGTGGATCCGATGAGGACTGTCGTATATATGTTGTAGTTCGTGTTAAGATCTTATTCCTGAATGCTAAATATCAAGCATGTATTGCTTTTTTCCTGTATTCCTATGTATGGACCGAGTTATGAACGCGTGTTGGTTGGTTTGAATGAACGACGTCGAAAGCTGCCAAAGTAATTCAATACACGTGATTCTTGACTTGTGTTCAAAATGACTTTTCGTTGTGGGTTCGTGGAAACATCTGTATCTCTTCTTTATTCGTCTCCATTATTTCATTTTGTCGATTTTAACATGGTTGAGATTAATGTTTATTTATTTCTTTTATTCAATAAAGTTGAGAGAATCGAGCATGACAGAAAGCAATCTTTAGGCCCAGTGTTAAATCATTCTCTTTGTTTATTTTAAATTTACTGTTTGACATTGAAACCGGTTCAAACCTTCATCTCACCTAATGAACATGGGGTCGTCGAGATCAATTTGCGATTTTTGTAGTGGGAAAAGATTATAAGACGGAAACGAAAAGATATGGGAGAAAGATATTTCATATTTATTTTTAAATATATTTATGTAAATAAGTAACAGGATAAGTGTTTATGGGATGGCCTCATCATTAATCTTATCCCTAATTGAAAATGTCCTCAAATCAACTCCTGGGGACGAATTTGGCTTATCTAATTAGATTTTTATTTTAATTATAGAGGTTTTATGTGCATGTAATTATTATTATATTCATTTGTAATTTATTGTAACTGATGGCATTCATTTCAAGGCATAAGATAAGAACTGAAACAACAGTACCTAACCAGCATGCCATTCCAGTTTTGTCTTTTAGGTTATACGGGTGAATCTTTTTAGGTCAGTTGATGAGTTACACAAAAACACGAAGGAATAACATGTTTTTTTTTTCCTCTAATTACAACATAATCATCCTATTCTCTCTTATAATAAAGCTTCATTTTTGTGTCAAATGAAAACTCATTTGATTCATAACTTCATGACTTGTGTAAAAACAAATTCAAGTTGCATTCAAATGACACCAAATGCATTGAATTTGTTTGTCTATTTATTATAAATAACCATGATGAATAATCATTAAACAGCATTGGTTAATGGAATTGATTAAATTTGATAAAACACATTGTATTGTAAGGTTATGGTCATTTACATAGAAACTCTTTTCATGTACTCGTTTATATGATTGGTTCTATCTTATTTTCATGCAAAAATTATTATATAATTAAATAGTTAACATTGAGTGTCATTTATTTGGGATAATTAATTTTTATATTTGTCTATAAAAAAACACATTGTTAAAGTCATAACAGGTAGATATTTATTCTATGATAGTCCAAAATTTGAAATTGTTTGATGTCGACAATTGAGAAGTTGATTATACAAACTCCTCATTTGAATTCGTTTCACATAGCATTGTAATTTGATATTCACAATGGCAAATAAGTTCACACAAACTCCTTCACCTAATGAATTAGTGTAATCATATCCCATAAGAGATCAGATATATTGTAATTTTCTTAATAACCATATCACATGGTAATCATTAATATTCTCAATGAAGTGGACTTATAGGCAACCAAAAGTTCCTTTTTAAACTTTATTTACAACTTGGAGAGACCCAACACAATGCTTAAGTTCCTACCGTTGGCCCAAGACTTGCTTTTTCTTTTACAAGTCTTCTTAGTCAAAATCCATATTAACTTATAAATAAAAATGGAGAAACCTACCACAAGATGTGATGTGGCTTTTAAGAAGTCGAGTTTGATGCCTTCGTATTGAGGGCAATAATGAGTGAAATTTAAATATATTTTTGCTCGATTAACTTGTCATCACTTTTGGGTTAACTTCCTTTTCGATTTTAAATTAACTTGTATATTTATTGTAACAACTTTAACAATTTAATTTTACTAGACATCACAATTATTTATTTATAAACTTGAATTTAAAAATTTACACTTTGGTATTGCTATGTGTAAACATACAACTTAATTAATTATTGTTATTTAGAATTAATTTTTAATTACTAAGAAATAATACATTATATTAATTTCAATATATTGTCAATCAAATCTCAAGATAACCAAATCAAACTATAATATTCTAGAAATGTTATTTGAACCAACCAATTTTGGTGTGATTCGATCCAAACCAATTAAAATTCATATCACCTCTCGATTTGAAGGTAAGCTTGAAGGATTGTAAAACGAAGTTGCAATGCATATCCAAAATTTCACTATAAATCTCTTTAGTACTTTTGCTTTGCAAGTCATCTTTGGACATGTGACATTTTGATATCATTGCTATATATTAAGCCCTTACAAAACTATCAAAAGTTTATTTTGCTTAATGACATCTAAATAATTTCTTGTTTTACTTCGTAATGTCATGATGTTTGACATCTAAAAATACTTTTTGAATTATAAAATCATAATTTTAGATAATATTATTTAAAGTTGGCATTAAATCAAATATTAAAAAGTTTATAAACAATAATATACAATGTTTGGTTCAAAGAAGACATATCAAGATGTAAAAGGGGTGGTGAATTAATGCTACATAAATTAAAGTAAGCTTTTTTTTAAAAACATATTAAAATTTATACTTTTGAACTTTGTTAAAATACTACACCCCCTTTTGTAATATTTTTTATAACCCCCAAGCAACTAGTCTCAACACCATCATTTTAAAACATCAATTTGTTCTCAAAGCAACAACCAAAATTGTCTAATTTGTTCTCAAACCAACATAAAATTTTGATGATCAATCAACCACAACAAGGATACTCTACACATCCAATGCCTATAACTACAAAATTACAAGAATTAATGCAAATGAAAAGCTCAAATAAAAATAAGTTAAATCCTCCAATATAAGTATAGAGATTATATCTGAATAACAATCAAATTGATATGAAATATTTATTGCAAGCAAATGCATAATGATTTGCTATGAATTCTTTCTTAATTCACTTCACATGAATGAGTAAGACATTGAAGGATTTCTTTATAACTTGATTATTGATACTGTAAATCCCCTTTTCAATCACAATAATCAATATCACCTCATTGATCACTCCTTTTTCATATACCTCTTATGTTTCCTTTTTGATCTTTATAAAGCTTAATAAAATACTCAAAAGCACTCATAACACCTAATTTTTTTTTTATCTTTATAACAAGTTTAAACTAACCTAAACAAACAGGAAAAAACCATTAAAAAAAAAAAACAAATAATACAGATGATCTACTGTATTTCATGGGGTTACCCTGGAAAAGCCCCTCCGTCGAAGTAAAGAAGGGAAGTGGGAATCCAATGTGGTCTCGGCGCCATTCGCTAAGCACCATTATAAGATCCCCCTTATTGTCGATTGCGAAGGGGAGAAGAGAGAAGAGGAAAAAAGAGGAACAACAAGCTTCGGGAAGCCCCTCCGGCATGGTTGAGGACGTTATCCCTGAAATCGTTCGCAGTACAAGCTGCCTCCGAACGAGGTTCAGAATCTCCAAGTTAGCAATCCAGACTTCACCGACAGCCCCTGATCGACTTCTCTCCTTTGTCGTCGGAAGCTATCCCAAGTCTTCGCCGCTTTTCGAGCCGTCGAATGCCGTCGCCAATTTTTCTCTCTTCGCATGTGAAGATCCCCGTCTTCTCGACGGCCACCGACACAACGTATGTTAATTAGGGATTTTAGAAAACATTTGAACGCAACTTGTAAAAGTTGCCCGCGCCACCTGTAATATTGACAAAGTTGACCCACGTCGACCAGCATCGATTTGCGTCGTTTGTGCTGACCCATGCTGACTATTCCAACACTCGTCGATCCCGCCGACCTCTGTCAACCTGCTCCAACACTTGTCGACTCGCGTCCACCCACTGACCCACTCTGACATGCGCTAACTCGCATCGACCCTGCCAACCAATGCGAACACGCGTCGACTCATTCCGACCCGTCCATTTTTGCGTCGGCCCATGCACAACCGAGCCGGCCATGTCGGCACGAACTCACCAGGATCGCGACGTACCCACACGTGCGATTGCGTGCTCCTTGCCAGATTCGGCAAAGTCATCGTTGTTCCCGGCTGATTTGCTGCCACTCTTGATAGATTCTTGCCGATCCAGGCCAATTTATCACTAATCCCAGCCGATTCTCAGCCTCTCTCGGCGGAATCGTCATCAATCCCGGTTAAGTCGTTGCAAATGTTAGTCAAGTTGTCGCATCCTGTTGCACCATCTCAACATCAATAACATTGTTTTCGAGATCGTCGAGACATCATTGTCTAGCGTCATATATCTACAATTACTCAAATTAAAGCTTCTCTACTAAAACTTTGCTCCATAGTGCACCAAATTTCTCCTAAACAATTGAGAAACGTAGTCAGTTGGGGCCTTATCGTCTTTGTCTTAAGTAATTTTTTATTTAAATTTCATGAATTCCCCTTTCGCATCAACATAGCTGTTGACTATTTTAATTACATTTATACAATCCAAAACTTGAATCGAAATAATATTATCACATTGTTTGAATTAATAGATTTTTATGAATAAAATAAACTATTTTGTACTATACTTATGTCTTAATTTTTTCAATAGATATTAAGAATTATTAGTTTAAGATAATTATTCTTTCTATTAAAATATTAAAACTTTGAACAAAACCTTAAAGAGATATTAATATTTAAATTAGAGATATAAGCATATATAATTATATACACAATATTATTAGTCTTGACTATGCCTTGGTCATATTATATTTGAAATAACAAATACCACTTTAAAATGTGTTCACATTTTAGTCATAATATTTAAGTACTTTAAAACAAGTCAAAAGTGAGCCCACTCAATGCTATGCTAAACATGCAATTAAGACTTTGTAATGTAGACTACGGTCGACCAAATTTATAAAAATTATTGTTTAATTTTAAAAAATCAATAAATTTAAATAATCTATTAAATAAATTAAACACAAAATGAATTGTTTGCTTGATCATGATGCATTATGAGAAATGCATATGCAAAAAGACACGTATTATTTATGAAACAAGTTTAATATTTTACCGACGCAATAACATTATATTTCATTAAATGTAATTAATTGTGATTAAAATAATACTACGTTATTTTAAAAACAAAATATTTAATTGTAATTTACAAAATGTTTTACCAGTTGCTACCGCGAAAACAAAGCTTAAACCTTCACCGTCTTCCCGACGTCATCGGCCGACGTCAACCACCGCACGTCAGCGCGGAAGAGGAAAATGCGCAAGGCTGACCTCTCGTTCCGTGGAGAACCTCGTTCGGAAGTTTCTGAGATCAAATTGGTATTTTAGTAGTCGAACTTTATATAAACCGCTCGCCATTCGACCTTTCTGTGTCAGCTCCAAGTTCATGGACCCAATCGACAACGGAGTGCAAGGGTTACTTGCAACTATGAGAGAGGAGTGCAAGGAAAAGAGGGCTTCGCTGTCCCCTGTTTCTGATTTGGCGGGGACGGCCGAGGAGGAGGTGGAAGATCCTAAGATCGAGGAATTCTATGCCCTGGTAGAGAGGATGAAGGAGACGAGAGATCTGTGGGAGAGAGCAAGGCAGCCGAGCAAGAGAATTAGGAGAATGGAGACCTCGCTATGGAAGCCGGCTTTCGAATGGGAGGATTTTGCCCTAGGGACCTCGGAGCGGGGCGGAGATGAAGGAGAAGGGAAGCGCAGATCGGGCAGCAAGGCCTCCGAAGAAGAAGAATCGGTAGCAAAGCAAACATAAAGCTGGTTAAAAAAAAAAAATTTAAAAATAAAATTGCTTTTTCTTGTATTTTGACGACGGGTAAAATTAAAATACAATGGTTAAAATGGTCCATTTCCACGCAATTTTTTTGTTTTTAGAAAATATATTAAAAAACTGATGTTATTTTTTTAAATAAGATTTCCTTTTGGCACAATTTTGTTCTTAAATTCTATTTATAAATTATTTTCTAAGAAAATATAAATTTTGCAAGTGTTTCTTCATAAAATTTTCATTTAATAAACTATTGATGTTAAAAAGTACTATATGAAGAATTATCTCTTTTTGGTTATGACTAAAATATTTTTGATGATTTTTTTAAAGATAAAATTGGCTTTTCTTGCTCTTCACTACAAACACATTTGGGAATATATCATTAATGTAACAATATAATAACTCATGAAGACTTTCTATGGAGAATCAAAAAAAAAAAAAAAAAAAAAAAAAAAGACCCAAAATAAATCAACCAATATATAATAAATATATTATATAATCTTTACAATCAAAAGAACAATTATAATAAGTTTTATCTTCTAAGATATCAATATCATTTCAACAAAAAATTTTATTAAAAATTATTTTTTAAGGATAAAGAGGAAATATAATCATTTCAACCTAAAATTGGATGAGGAATGATGTCAAATCTAAAATCTGAGGAAAGATAACAGGTGCAGCAAAGAAAACTTAAAAGAGGTAGAAGAGATGCTTGCTTTGGAAAAAAAAGGTGAAGTTGGATATAATGATGAGAAGATGCAAATTAGGGTTTGTGCTGGGAAAGACGAAGACAAGGGAAAGGTTTGATTGAACAAAGGAGATTCCTAATACATAAAAATACCTATGCTTCAATCGATTGACCAACTTCACATATATTGTAGATTGACAAACTATCCTTAGATATAAATTTTTATATGATAAGTCAAAATAACGTCTCTATTTGCCAAAAAAAAGAAACTATTTCTAATTAAAAGACTTGACCGAAAGCTTATTTTCCTATTTATAATTAAAAAGTCATTTTAAAACACTTTAAAAAGCATTTCGTCCACGTCAAACGAACCATGAAGTTTTTGCCAGATGAACCGAGAACTAATAAATGTTTTAAAATTATTAAAAAATGTATAACAAAAATAAAATTTGATAAATAAACATTTAATCAAACGCTTCAAAGACATGTTTGTTTGATACTAAATTGTTATTCTTTTATTCATAATAATCCAAAAAGTATATTTAGGTTTTCTTTGTTCACATCGTTGAAGGTAGCTCAACTTTCATGCATATAATATTTGATATTGTTATTTTTATTTTTTAAATTAAACAAAATATATCACAAAAATATCACTTCTTGATAATAATTTTTTTTTTTTGTATTTTTTGATTAAACTGATCACGAAGACTTGGCATGGTGGACTCGTCTTCTGTTGTCATGGACTTAGAGCATGTGAAAAGTTCATTGGATTTGATCAATGGTTGATAGAGTTTTGTTGAAGGTTTCAAATTTAATGGGACCAAGAAAAAAAAGTTATTTGGTCAATATTTGATTAATTTATAAATTTTTTTTATCTAAAATAAAAAAAAGGACTTAAAAAAAAGGACTTCTGACTATATATATATATATATATATATATATATATATATATATATATATTAGTACGGTATGATTTCAATCTGTTCTATCTTCAATGTAGCTTCTTGTTTGTTGATTCATGGTTCTTGGAAACCAAAATTAATATTCTAATTTATGATTAATCTTCTATTTTCAACAAAATTATTAGACATGTATGAATAATTTTGTTAAATATATGATGAGCACATCCAATTATGACTTTAAATGGAATAACAAATACATTCTCAGCCAACTGGCTAGATCAAATCAATATGAGTTCAACTTGAACCAAAATTTGAACCCATTTTCATGAACTTTGATCCAAATTTTGACTTCAAATTATGAACTTAATAGAACCATTAACATTAACTTTCAATCAACACTATATGAGAGAACTTATTGCAAAAACATTAGGTTAAAATAAACCTATAGACTTAGAATATCCTATAACTTCAAGCTTACAAGGGAAACTAATCTAACATGAATTTTGACATTCTAATTCTTTCCAATCCGATAAATATATATGCTAAATAATAGAAAAAAATATAAAAGAATAATAGGCTCTTATGAAATAAATTATCATGAGATTAATTAACAAAGCAACTCCAATAATAGAATTTAAAGAGACAATACCAAACCAATAGAGTCACAGAACCATAGAATCAACTTAATGATAGTTCATTTTTTAATGAATCGAGTCGACACGTTGACCCAAAACCCATTACAATAACACGAATTAGGAAAAGAAGAAAAAATCCATCAAATGACTCCAGAATCGTTCTATTAACAATCCAGCACCCAATGCCTATGAGTGAAGAACAAAAGAATGGGAAGGATTTTTAATTCGTGCATCTAAAATATGAAAAACTAAACCATCACGATATCAAAAGGACTAAGAAATATCTCACTTTCTTTTAAATACAAATATCGTTTAGCTCTACACAAATGCTGCATTCTTTCTGGAGAAAAAATAAGTCATACTTCAGTTTCCAAGCAAAACAGTAACAGCTCCAAAGAACATAAGAACACCATGGAACCAAAAAGCCTTTTCATTAGCATTCCATTCTCACCCAAAGAGAAGAATCAAAGCAATAGATTCTCTAGTTTGAGATTTGCTGGGTCTTCTGTGTGAAAAAGCTCTCCATTTTGGATTCTGGTTTCAGTTCTTTGGGCATACACAAGTCCTACAGAAAATTCCATCTTCCTAGATTACTTCTGTGCAAACATCTCAGATGAAGAGATCTCAGTCAGCATCTCCAAGGCCGTCGCTACCATCTCCTCTCTTGGTTATCGGAGCCATGCGGCTCTGTGAACCGTGCTTCTTGCCTTGAGCCGCAATCTCGGCATTCTTCCGCAAAACGGCACCCGGAGAAGGGTAGGGCCGCTGCTGAAAGAGTGGTCCCTGTAATTGAAACAGCAAAGCTAATTGTTATTACAAATGTCAGGAATTTGAAGAGGAAAAAGAAAGAAAATAACAATTTGAAACATGGCACATTCAAATTAAAGTTCATGCTAAACTTGAATGTATATCATGAGGCAACACCATGAAGGCTTCTGTGAAAGCTCTTCCTACGGTTTCAAGACAATGGAAATATAAGGCAACAAAATGCACACAACATACAGAATGGGCAAGGAGAGAGGTTTCCCTACTGGCAAGAACCCAAAGGACCAGAAAATTGAGGAGGAAGCTGTAGGAAAAGTGTTAATTTTCATCAGAAAGAAGCTTTTAGGTTCACACTACCAATAGATCCACAGAGTATTGTATCAGGGATTCTAATTTGGAAGTACAGCTGTGTTCCTGGTAACCATTATTCTGAGTTTTGAGTGGATGAATGCACTGAAGCTTTTCCCTGAGATCTTTAATAATCCAATTGAGAACTAGAGAAATAGTTTTACCCAACGAACAAGAGAAGAAGATGACTTCAAATTTCATAAACCTTAGACAATTCAGAGTACATGATGGCTCCCAACTCACAAATCTATGACCACTCAACACAGTTGGATTCATGAAAAGTTGTTTCAAACGAACTGAGCAAGGAATAAGTGTGCAAGCCTGCAGACACCAATGGAAAGCCAGAACTGAAAACGGGACTTAGCATGACAATGGGAGAAACTTACTAGCTTAACGCTATAGCTAATGATGAATAATATGGTTTTCCAAACACTTGAACCAATTTCTTTACGTCAGCCTGAGCTTTTTTGGTAACAAACTGCCCTTCAACGGTGATAATGTTATAAATTTTTTCTAAGAATTGTCATGGGTAGAACATGGGGCATTTAGACGGCTCTGTAGAACAAATGACAAAACGAGTAGCAGATGTAAACGTTCCCTGAATACACCTTACAAAGAATTGCCATTCTATGCTGACTCTATAATGCTCCCGTTCAACAAGATATCAAAGATTTAGCTGAAATATAGGGAAAACCAATTGAATAGGACCTTGAATTCTCATTGTTGTTTTATCAACCCCATGAATTGAACACTGCAATTATATCGAACATATAGTAAATTCATTGTGGCAACAAACATGGGCATGTTACTTCAGAGGTAATTTAAGGATTTTTTTCTACCATCAACAAATAGCTATGAGTGGCTTTTGTATCACGAGATTAGGAAGTTACTTACAGTAGCAGTGGTATCTGCTGCCCGGGGCTGTACACCTTTTAAACCAACAACCCTGCAAAACAAAAGTGAAGTTTACAAAGTAAAGGGGAAGTACCGAGACAAAGATTATTTATTACATGCTTAGCATAAACAGTAGATCTGCAAATTTTCAAAAGAGAAAATGGAAAAAAAGAATTTCAGACACAAAGCAAGTATTATTGTTCAACAGTAAATATTGATTGATGGGCACTTGCAAAGAAGAGAATCTATCTCACACAGAAATTTTAAGTTCTACAACTCTCAAAGAAAAAATTAGCAAAAATATATCAAAACTGGAAATATCATTACCTTTTCTTTTTACTGCTCTCAATTAAGTTTTTGAATTGAAGCTAACCCACAGTTGCAAACAACATGGAAAGGCTATCCTATCCCCAAATTGATGTGGCTTGATCTTCCAAACCATTTCACATTTATACAGAAGTCATAGCATAATTTTATCGCAATTGCAAGTAGCACATTGTAATAATTCCTGAAAAACTTCAACATTAACAAAAAAAGTTGGGAAAGGGAAGAAGCCTTAGTGCAATGTTAATGGTTTGCGGCACTACATAGAATAGATCAATCATTGTGTGGGTTTTTCACTTGAAATCCGCTACATTCTGAGTGCTTTATACCCTAGACTTGTGCAAACGAATTGGTGGTTTTCACATTGGGTGGCTTTTTGACTGTGATCAAACCATTTATCCACCAAAAATGCTCTTTATATAATACATATATATATATATATATATAATCACTTTAAATGGATACGCAAAACATATTACTCAACTATTTCTTCCAAAGTCCTCAATGTTCATTGGACCTATAATTTTCACCTCTTTCCTCTTCTAGTTTGGCTAATTTTTACACTATTAGGTGGCAACATAAGAACACTACATAAAAACAATGCTTCTCAAGAATATGTGCTCAATTATCTCATCAAAAGATGCCCCCAAGGTTCTCCACATGCAATGCAAATAAGACGGATAATCAAAGAACAAAGTGAAGAAAAGCAAATTGTAAACGCATTGCATGCTTGTTTTCAATTGTAATTTGCATGAATGGCAGTAACCTACAGTAGGCAATGCAAACCAGGAACAGAATAAAATAAAAAAAGTTCACAAATGTTCTGAACTGTGTTCTAGACCATATACAAACTTGCAATAACTCGGTGAAGTAGATGGACTTGTTAAATGGGAATGCGCCACAAAAAACCAAACTTGTTTTGCTTGAATGGGGCAAGCAAATGGAAAGGGTATAGTAACAATCATAACTTGGCCGCCTTATCCCAAAAAATGTAAATATCTGTAAAAATATAATTCATTACAAACCGCAATCACATCGAACCGTTTTAGAAACCAACTCAATTATTTATAAGGTGTATTGGAAGGACGAATACAGCAAAACTATAGCATGGCAACTATATGAATATCCATCCTAAACACATGGCAACTATATGAATACCCATCCTAAACACAAACCAAGTGAAAAATATGCTAACAAGCAAAATGAGTTGATCAGTATAATGACATGAAAAGATAGGACTTCAAGTTGCGATAAATAACTGATAGCCTTTAACTTACATTAGATGCACATAAGAAGAGTAATGCTAAACTCATGTACTTCCATCAAGAGAAAACACAAATCATACCAGCCTCCACGTGGAGCATCTGAGTAAGAGCTAGGATCCATAGGGTCCAGCTCATCATCTTCACGGTAAACACGTTTTCTACGTTCTCTGACAGTTCCTTTACCAGATGGAGGTTTTGAACTCATTCTGCAATGTATTGAGCAGCATATCATCACAAAGAATCTGAATGCATGCATTATACACGAAATGCGACAACGATGTATCCCCCCTGAGACTGAAAATGATGTCATGATTCTTCATATAAATATTACATAAGCCCAAGAAAATTACCTTTCTAGTAACAAGAAGCCTACTAGGATTCAACATACCGTTGCTTTGAAGCAGCACTTGCAGATTTTGATGTATTAACATCCTTCACATGGTTGTTTGTAATTGGAATAGAATAATGTTGATAAGGAAGATTGTGAAGCCTACAAAATATGCATTACGATGGTGACGTTATAATATAAGGACTACAGTAAATCCTAAAACATGAAAGAGTTGCCACAACAAATGATCCCCATATTTGGCAATCCTCAAGGGAGTGAAACCTTGCCGTAGGAGATCCTATTCTGCCTACTACACTATTAAAAGACAAATAATGTAGAAACTACTGAAAACTAAACAATAATTTACGTAAACAGATTGTTCCCTCTAACAAGTTTTCTTAAAATATAAATAAACTAAAGAGAGAAGAAGCAAAAAAATCGATATCTCAATTGACCAGTTGAAATCATGCAATAAGCTATTGTCTCATTATTGGAATTCAAGTTTTTCTCGAATGGGAATACAGCACCAGGAAAATACCTTGAGCAATGATTGCAATAGCCCCAAGCTTTAACGACACCTAGCCCCCATCCACCACATCCCATGCATCTTCTATGGGTTTGATCTGAATCACAAGTTCCAAATGGTTTGTTTCCAGCAGTGGACACAGCATGGTGTGCAGTAGCATCTTTTACCAAACTTGGTCTCTCCCATTGTGTTGAATTTGTCTTGGTATTGTAATAGTATTTTTGCCCTGATAAAAGAAAAAAAAAATCACTAATGTAGATATGACATATGGGATTTTCCAGCACAAAGAAGTGGTCTAGTTCAAATAATGTTTCTTTGTTTCCTTGATGTTTAAAACTTAATTTTGGACCACGCTTTTTAAAAAAAATAAACAAAAACATAATAGTTTGATGGATGCACACAATAAATAAAACGATTAGAAGTTCAAAATTAAAAAATGGAGCGCCATAATCATATAAGAGAATATTAAAGCAGATAATAACTTGCTTGCTGAAATTCACAAGACCAATAAATACAACTAAAATTTTGAAAGCCTCTTCTTAACATGAAGTTCCTTTGCAACTGTTGTGGTTTCGATGAACACAACTAGGAATTCAGTATTAACAGCTCCATGCCAACTCTTTTGAATTCTCTACGACTCCCTTAAGCATTACTTGAGAATGGTGAACAATGAGTAAATCAATCCAAAGACACAGAATAGTCAATCCAGATTTCCAAGTCCCTTCCAATATAATCAATCACACCCTAACTGGTCGAAGACTTCACTGGAAGTTGCTCAGACTTCCCCTAGATAATTCAAACAGTGTAGCAGGTTAGGACAAACCAAACAGTACCAAAAAAGTGGATTATTGCACCATCACATTGAAGGAATTGATTCTGTGAATAGATTGTTTGATCTTCGAAACGCAACCAAATTTTGGTTCTAATTTTAAGGAATTTGTATATTTTCAAATCAAATTTAATTTCCTTTAATGGTAATGTGGGATGATTTGGGGAGATATCCTAGATAAATTCAAGGGTTTTTTTTATAAGCTCTAAGAATGCTCCTCCAGTGTACTCAAATTAAGATCTTTTTGATATCTTAGATATAGGCAGCAATCTCCTTAGGTTGCAAATTTATAAATTCCTGATCCTTGATCTATAAAAGACTTCCCCAAGAGTTTCTGGGGGTTATCTTTCATCGACTTACAGTTCTCACTATCTTTTTTCATGTTTTCGATTGATCTTCTACATTATGGCAGTTACTCTATGGATTTATTTGGTTGAGTGCCATTCAAACTCCATGTGAATTTTCAAGCATGAAGTTATAAATAATGAAAGGAAATACCATATTATATTATAAGTCAGAATGTATTTAGTAAATTGACAGCAACTATTTAGTTTGTTGCAAAAGTCAATTTGTTTGGCAAAATATGGTGGCCTATGGCTGGCATCAACAAATTCCAATTGAAGGGGTAGGGAATTGTAGAAAATAAGGTTTTCTTCTCTCTTCATTTTCAAGGAAAATTAAATCTATGATTTGAATATTCGTTTTAAATTGAGTTTTTCTTAGATTATAGATCCAATCAACCAAATAATTAAATTGTGTTAATTTCAACATATTATAAATAAAAAATGGAAAAAAAATGGAACAAAATGGGCCCTAAAAAAGGATTCGATCAACAACATTTGTTAGAGAGTTCTTCAAGCTGCATCTATTCCTACATTGATTTGAATTAAACTAATCATTGTTTTCTTTATTTCTGCATTTCATCTTCAGAACCATGCATTTTGGCAAAAGAGTATCTCCTAAAAGGAATTGCGAGAGAAGTACTAATCAATGGGGAATAAGAAGAGCAGTACATTGATGTATCATGATATTGTTCTCTATAAATAAAGATATTGCTAATATTTGACAATAAATTTTGCTGTTTAAAAATCATAAAATGAGTATTGAAACTGCATTAGAGGAATAATTATGAGGCTTGATTATGCTTACAAAACAAATAATTCTATTACAAAGAGTGTTATAAACATAATGCCTTCATATGTTTGTGCAATAGGATTGAATTTTTTTATGTCAAACTTCTTGTTAAGCATCGCTTCAACTCATGCTATTGATGGTATTGGTTTTCCATTGAATTGAATCGACATTATTATTTACCTGTTGATTCATCCAATGCCTCTTCCCAATCTTGCGGCAAAGGTGAAGGCACTCTAGGCAATTGAGAACTAACACTGGGATGTTCCCATCGGCTTTCTCCAGTTTTTTCGTTATAAAAGTAGGGTGTACCAGTAGCGGGGTCTGTTGCCTTAGCCTGAAAGTATAAAACAAGCAAGAAAAATAAGTATATGAACCAAAATTCATGATAAAAAATAAGTATATCATAATTACACATACCCAACCAGGAGGCATAGCCAATGGACTTTCTGAATCTATGGAATGACCTTCTAGTTTCTGGAATAACACATCATATAATGTTCTTTCAAAGGATTTTAAAAAAAATTGTCAAGCTTAAAATGAAAGGAAGGTAATAAACAAGGCCATTGCACGCAATGAAACGTGACATTTGGCACTGAGCATAGAGATTATTAGATACACTCAAAAGTCAAAATAGGAGAAATAGATCAAGAAACCTTCATCAAAGTTGGTTACATCAAGGACAAAAAGGTTGGATAATAATGATGTCCAAGAATTAGGTGAGAGAGATAGTTCATTTTTTCAAATCATAAATAATAGTTTCTAAATTGCCTGTATCGATAGACTAATAGATATATTTGTAAATATATATATATATATATATATATATATATATATTTACAAACATATCTATCTATCATGCATATATGTGTGTATATATATACACACACACACACACACACACACACACACACACACTCATATATCAACCTAAAATTACTTGGCTTTAAAGAAGGTGAATAAAGTACAGCTTGATTAAAGCACGGAGACATACAAATGCAGAAAATTGCATACAATGCTTAATAAGATCATAAGATCAAAACCATAGTCATAAGTGAGATGGAGCATTAAAATTATGACAATTATAGAGCAATATTGATAAAACAAGTGCAATAAAATAATTTTTTAAATTTTCACTATCTTTCCTAGACTTCTTAAGGTTTGTATACGAATGGAGTCAGCATGTGGGTTAATGTGCTCAATTAAAGTTAGGATATGTTTTTCATTGATTGGATTCCTTGGCTTTCTTTGGTAGGATGGGATTCAAAATAATGTTGCCAATTTTCAACTTTGTATTATAGCTATTTTATATATTATTATGATTTATAGAATTAATTCAAGAGAAAAATGAGGGAAAAGAGCAAGAAAAATATAATCTTTCCCAAAATAGTATGTATATGCGTGTGTGCATACACATAATTGAACTTTAAAAACAAGACATTATCACATGCGTGTAAACAAAAAAGAAAGACAAAGAAATTGAAATAAGATAGGAGTAAAAATACATTTTGATTTGATAGTTCATCATTTGCATTGCCATCTCTCAGAATTCCCCTTGCTTTTAATCTCTGCTTAAGATACTCTGGCAACTCTTTTTGGGCAACCTTTGAAGATACCGTGGTTGGTTCCTGGCTAGCTGCTGCAAGTCAAAACATTTGCATTTATAGAATTTATATTTATCAAAAAAAAAAAAAAAAAGAACTTACATGCTTGAATATTTAATGGCTTTGCAACATAATATGCTCCACCACCCGGGACACCATATCCATTACCAATTTCTACATTACCTATATCATGACATAAGGCTATTTTAGTAAGAAATATATAAGCTTTTCAACAAGTATCATTGATCGTCAATGAAAACAATGGAATATCTACTTGACGATAGCTTATACATGCATTGCCTATATGTACAGTTTATCCGATGAGGTGGAACAAATTGGTCAAATCATAATTTGGTATTGATGCCTACACAAGATCATTACTCATCTGAAATTTTTTAAAACCTTTAACTGCTTCTAAAATGTTATGTATAATTGACATTAAATTGAATTAATTGACTAAAATTCAATGGAGTAAAAGAATATAACAGGGAATAATTTATTACAAGACATGAGAGATAATGAAAGATTATTGAAAAAAAACTTATCCATATGAACAAAATTTGTAAAGTAGTTGTACAAATGAATCAATTTTTGTCAAAATAAATAAACCATTTTATCTCAAATTTGGCTTGCTGACAAGGTTTAACAACAAAATCTAATCTCATTGCATGACATTACCTTCACCAAAATAGAACTCAACTGAGAAATCAACCACAAATGACTCGCAAAAACTAGGAAAGAACCTAAACATATACGTCAATATAACAATGTACCTTCTAATATAATCAATATGTAAAGCTGGTCACAAGAGAGACATTAGCAAATGTATGCCAAAAAACTAATCAATATTGAGCACAACAAATAATGAATAACCTAAAAAACTCATCATATTCAACAAATAACATCTCGATAATAATAGACAATAGAAAGTTGTAAACAAGACTTATTGTTTGACGTAAATCTAACATAGATTATTGCAATTTCATAAATAGGTAGATAAGCCATTAGTTTTTATCAAAACTACAAGATAAACCCTTTCTTTTTTTTACCATTGTCAAAAAAAAAAAAAAAAAAAACAAATAAATAAATGCCCTCACAAAAATTCAAACTAGGATCTTAATTTTGTTTTAGTTGCAAAGAACTCCATTGTCCCATCCAACAATTTCACTATTGTTGATCCCATGTTTGCGTAGTTTGATGATAACAAAACCAAGCATTTGAAAACTAGTATGTCTTAAGAACTTTGTTGTACAAATAAAGATTGAAGAAATGAGTGGCAATCCACATGCAAGAAGGTTCAAGATTCTCGGTGGCATTGTTCAAGGATTTGTGACTCAATTTTCACATCTTAGAGCCATGTGATTTTAGATTTTAGTGGAATGGCTATCCATCTAAAGTCCATCATCCACTACTTCAATGATTAAAATGTTAAAACTTTTCACTTAAAATTTTGTGGCACCTAAGAATGCATATACAAACATCATTCAATTTATTCATGAAAGCATTAATGACAAATTTATCATCCATGAGTCTTTAGTGAGACTTTCAACCCATCATAATAGGACTTAAACTATTCTATAGCTAGAACATTATAAAAAGTCATAAAACAAAGTCTAAAAAGGAATTAAATTAATATAAAATGTTATATATAAGCTATACACTGATTATATAAAATGATATTCCTATCATACTTGAACAACCAACATGTATTCATCAATAGACAAATGACCAGACTGACAATCAATATTCAATATATGTTGATTGGTATATCATACAAGAATGATGGTCCCATCGTGCTGGAATAATCATGGCTTACCCAAGAGATAGTTAAACTATAGCATGATTATATTCAGTAATATCTACTATCGACTTTGTATGAGATTGTTCTCAATTAATTGTCATTAAGTAAATATATGTATTGTACAAGATAATATAGTTTACCATTCTTCAACGACTTGTTCTTAATATAGAATATATAAACTGACTTAAACGAAAAATAAACTAAAAGTCATCTTATAGATATGATCATATATCGTATATGTACAATTCATTTGAGTATAATATAATAATGAAATTGAAAATTTTCGTACAAATATAATGTGTTTATCATACCTGTACAAAGTACCTAAAACCCAAGACCATGATATTTAACTTAACTCTAAACTTCATTGTACAAATACAATATGGTTATTATACTTGTACGAAATACATAAACCTGAGAGCATCTAAACTAAGTCTCTGCTTCAAACTTGATCGTACAATATGATGTGTTTCATCGTACTTATACGATACCTTTTAAGTATGCCAAATGAGCTAGTGGAGAAGCAGATTGAATGGGTGATCAATTCTTTCTCTATCTCACCCTTATACGATATTCTGATCTTCCATGTATGATTATAACCAATGAAGTGAAACGGCTAGTTAATCTCACTGAAAATTTGATTTTAGCAGTTGTATGCTGCTTAAAATAGTATTAATTGATTAGGAATTATATATAGCATTACACATAAAAAGAGCTAATGCAAATTGCTATATCATTCTGAGTACTTGAGTTTCAGCCAAGGTTATAAACAGCAATATCTTTTTATTCGTTCTTTACATCTAAGAATAATAAGCTATTTCAATCAACATTCTCACCATTTCTTTGCACTTATATTCGTAACATCTTTTTATACTTATACTTTAGTTGTGCCACTTAAATTACAAGTGATCGTAATAAGCATTGTATGTACAAACGTCGTAATTGTTTGTGCCATTTGGTGCTCTTCGTTGTTTGTGTATTGAGAATACTATTATCCTTGTTTGAGTTCTCTTCTGAACTGTTTTGATCCGTATGGATCCTTGTTTTATGAGGGCTTTTCACCTATCCATCATATACCAAAGATTATTGTTCTTAGTAAGCCTAGTCTTGGACTAGGGATAGAAATAGGCCTTTGTTTGTAACCAAACTATTTAAAATTTTTAAAATTTTACATTGCTTGATATTTTACATAGCTTGATATTTTTAAAATTTTACAAGGCACAGTTTACCACCACCCTCCCTTTCTTGTTAGAAGACTATCTTTTCAATTATTGTCTCATATTCCATCATCTTGCTACTGTCAAATATTCTCCATTAATCAGTCCACCTAATCCACCACTCCATTGCCTCCTTTGCCTATTAATACCACTCCATCACTCCTCCATTCCTACTCCATCATCATTCGTCATCACCTACTCCATTACGCATCGAAGTATGATTTAGAATAAAAATATAAATTAGGATAAATATGTTGTACTTACATTCTATGATTTTATAGTATCAAAAACACATGCAGCTTTTATAGAACTTGAGAACTTAAATATATACTTTTGAAATCACAGGAGCACATTGAGAATTCCCATTATGCTTTTTTTCATCCTCATGAAGATGAAGAGATTAGATCTTTAAATTGATGCTTACTTATACAGCCAACCAAACAAAAGTCAAGAAATCTTGTAAGAAGATTACCAAATTTGCATTGATCATGAAGTTACAGCTATGACATCACTTAATACTATCACTAATGTTTCTCAGCCAAAAAATGTGAGTTTTTTTTGTCTAGAACTTCTTTTAAAAATAATCTGATTAGACTTCATAAAAATTTCATATAAATTGGAGACATTAATATATTGAATAATGGTTGCAACATATAGTTCTCTCTGATGAGTATAAGACAAGAAAAAAGCTGATTTTAATTCCTGATGGCTGGCAACTGATATTCAGAAAAGTTTGTAATTAGTAGGGCCAATCACTGCCACCAAGAAACAAACCATCTTCTTGATGACAAAATTTTCCACGCTTGCTTAACATTTCTGCACGGTGTTGATTGGCCATCTTCAGTAGATGTTCCTATAGCAGCACAAAAGAGTCATATTAGCTCTAACAAACAAGAGTGATAGAGTAACCACATCCCATCAAACATGCATGAAGCTTAAGAAAACAAAAAAAATGAGCACATCTACGTAGATCACTCACCTTCAACACATTGGGGTCATGGCGTCCAGAAAAAATATCTTGACTATCCTCCACAGTTTCCTTGGGTTCCTTCACTAATCTACGTTATAATTACAGATAGTCACACTATGCCAGAGTGAGATAGAGTATAAAATTGAATTTTAACATGCAAAAGAACTTTAAGGAAGAAGGGCAGCCTAACCTCTGATTTTGTATAACTTGTTGTGTGGTAATTTCCTAAGAATCAAGCATATCGTCTGTTTCATATTCCCCAAAAATAACAAGCTAAGAAACACTCTAGGTAATGCATACTTGTTCACGAAGCACTGCATCGCGTACTACCGATTCTATGTGACTGAAATCTCCCGCAAGCGCAATTGAACAGTTATCCTCTGTAATAAAAAGAACATACAAAAACACATGGATGTTAATTTGAGAGAGATCTGCTGGAGATATGATTAGATACATTATTACCTGAATTCTCTCTTTGCATAACGGCCCCCTTATCAAGTATAGTTTGTGGTTCAGAATATTGATCCAAAATGCTCCCACCAGGCCAGGTTGATTTGAGCATTTCATGTTGCATCATGCTAGATGAACTATTTACCCCGCTTATATTTAATGGACTGGTAAGACCTGCATTTGGCATTTTACTTTCTGTACCAGGGAGTTGAGTATTTGATTCCTTGTCATAACCTGAATGTAAGGCAAATTCAATGCCTGTTTGGTTCATTATCTAGGCAAGATAAAACATAAGGTTGAGATGACAAAAAATGAAAATTCTAGTGCTGTGTGGTCACATTCATTGGAAATATTGAAAGCCAGCCAAGAGATACAGGCTGAAAAGCCAACTGAAAAATATGTATACAGGTTGATGAATGACGATAATACATTAGGTCAACTGACGAGGAAGACATTTCCACAAAACTTTAGTATATTCTGCATGCACTGTATTATACGATGATATAAGAGGAAGCCCGGAAGGTATATTTGTAGTGGCAGAGTATCATTGAGGTTTTTGAAAAATAACTCCGGACCTGGAGGCTGTTTAGAAAATCCATCCAAGAGTTAAACTTTTGTATTCTTTTCAAGTTTCTTATCAATCTAGACAAAGAATCAAAAAACCAAAAAACATTGACCATGAACCATAGAACGGTTGAAGAATTGAAAGAAAACGTCAATATAGCCTAGTCTAAAAGAAAAAAAAAAAGGAAGCAAGAAAATATGAATATAACAGATATACTCTTCCTTTGAAGCACTTGGTACCTTAATATACTAATAAAGAACATGTACCTAACATAAAAAACAAAATATTCCTTCAAAAATTAAACAACTAAAACAAATAGAGCAAAAGAAATGCTTCTAGACATGCAATCTCGAGAGTTATCAAAGTACTGACCAGAGGGTTGAAAAAATGGCATGTTTACCTACAGTTTAAAAGGTAATTGAAGAGAGACATGATCCAGGGCCAGGAAAGACAGATAGGAAAAAGCAATCACCTCAAACCAGTCAACCCATGGAGTTGAACACAACACTGACTTCAGTCAGTTTCTCCTATCAATCTCCTGGCCCTTGCTGAACTCCTCTCCAGCTCATGCGTTAGCTAAGCGCTCCCTCTTTTTATGGTTTACTTTTTTATTTTTGGTTTTACCAAACCCCACGTTGTTTCTGGGTAGTGCATATGTCTCTTCAATTCTCAGGCTAGCTACTCAATCAAATCGGGTAGTGAGGGATGAATAGAACTAGTCGAGTGGGTCAAGCAGTAAGGCAAAGGTACCAAGAAGCTCATTAAGGAACTGAGTTCAACAAACCCACCGACTAAATAAAATACTGAAGCAGTACCAATGATGGGCAGGGCAGTATCTCCCCTAGAGAAATTTCGGCTTCTTGATCACTGAAATGGAAGACTTGAACTAGACCTATATAATAATCCATAAAGAGTGAGCTGGTTTCTGCAGGAGGAACAGGTTCTTCTGCCTCTGAATCCCCAAAAGAAGGCCCCCTAGTGGTCGGCGAATCCACCAGGAAGACACTAAACAATATTATCCATTTACGAAACAATGGTTATATCTACAAGATCATGGAACACTAAAAGTTCCAATCAGATCAACAAGAACTAAATATATCAAAATTTATTAATTGATGACCAATTTCACTAGCATAAGCACATAATAACCAATCAAAAGAGGCAGATTTCCTGAATTGTTTTTATGCTCAGATCAAAACGGCTAGTTTTAAAATTTCATAAAATCAGATGACGTGCAATAAAACAAGTTACAGATTTCGTACATACTCTGAAAAGACATTTAAACAAAAACCACCACATAGAACTTATCAAACGAATAAAGCTACATATTGGCACACGTCCACAGCAATTAATATCAAATAACTAATAGTAGAAACCCAGAGACCATAATTAACCACATAATAAATTTATGCCCTACCAAAGAGATAAAATATATAATGTCAATCCAGGCCTTCCAAATTGGAATCACCGATTGCATCCGTAGTAAATCCTATATCATAAATTACATTAGACGATTTATAACAATAAAGATTTTTTTAGACAATTGTTCAAAGCCATTTGAGTTTACAAACCAACACTATTTAATAAAATCAAGTTCAAAGTTTGCTCAAAATTCCATAAATTATGAAATTCATCAAGATTGTAGGCATGATGCCATATTCAATTGCTGATAAGTTGGTTATAATAGCACTTTCAAGAACTAAATGCCTAGGCAATAGTATATAAGACAAAGGCTCTAACTAGCACATGAAAATAGCAATAGCAAGCCTTAATCACATTAGATGACGTCAACTACATGAATTCCCTAACATCATTGTGCTATATTCATTAAAAACTCATAATTTATAAGTAAACAGCATAAGACCTTTTTGATACTTTTATCATGTATTTTTTTGTCTACTTTCATATTAAAAAAATTAACTATTCACACCTCCTAACAAGGACATTAAGTGGCTTCTATTTAACATATTTAAACCATCTAAGTTGATCATCTTAAATTTCTCCCAATCAGTGGTACATAAACTTTCTACTGAATACATAGATTTCTAATCATATTATTTCAAGTATAGTCACACATCTATCTTAAAATCCACATCTATATAATATCCACTTTATTTGTGTGTTTGAACATCACATATAATATTTTACAGCATATGTACTGCCAATATACCTGCAGTAATACAGTTAATTTTAACTAAGAAATTTTGATCATATAATATACTAGAAGCAACCTTCCATTTAGATCTATTTTATTTGGATTCTATTATTAAAATTTCCATCAATTTCAACAATGTTTTGGAATATAAGTCAAATATAATGAAATCTCTAATCCTTTAGTGTTTTAGAATCCCCAATGTTATTATCTCTATGTCATTTACACTCCTAATATGACTAAACTTGCATTCAATTTGTTCAATTTTGGATGGACTAAAATAAAAATTCTTGAACTTCAAAATCATTCTCCATAAGTTCAAGTTCGCCTTTACCACTTCCCCAATTTTATTAGCAAGTATGACATCATTAGAAAAAAGCATTCACCAAGGCATTGTATCATGAATTTGACCAATAAAAACATCTATAACTGATGTAAAATGTAAAGAGTTAATGTCGAGCCTTCATGAATCCCAATGTAAGAAAAAACTCTTGAATCAAACCTCTATGAGGGTATGCATTAAGTCATTGTTGCATAATGCACACAATGACTTATACAATGCTAACCATATTACTTTCTTAGATGTTTTAAAACAGAATAACAAATTTGATTCTTATCTATTTTGGTATAACATTGTATTCTTTGCTCAATCACTCTTGCATAGTTTTAAAGTATAACTCATCAAGTTTAAAATTAGAACAATTCTAAATATTTACTTTATTATTATAAATAAGCATCAAAATACTTTTCATCCACCCAACATAATTTTGTCTTCAAAATAATAATAAATATCTCACTATGCCAATAAAATCTTTTTCTCCCAAATCTTTGCAAATATCCATAGCTAAGACATATGGTCATACAATTTTTTCATATTTAACCTTCTTTAATGCTTTTTATATGACCATTTGTAAATACATAGTCAAAAAGACATTTAATATTTTTTTCAAACAACTAATTTCCTCAAAATCAATTATCAATCGTCATTAAAAACCCAATGAAAATAATTTATCCATTTACAGTTAATATACTAATCATAGAATAGTACATTATGATCATCATTCTTGATTTTGCTTGATTTAAACTTTGATTTTGCATTTTCTTGCTTTGGCAAATCTATAAACATGCATCTTTCTCCCACTTTATCCATTTATTATACAAATCTTCATAACTACTTAAAATCACTAACTGTTTTTTGTCTCTCACTATTTTGTTTTATATCTCTCCTTACTTTATGCAATCTTAAATATGAGTCACATTTTACAATAGAACTTGTTCTAAACCTTATACATACTTCTTGCTTTCACTACCAAACTTATTTATAATTTAGAACATATGCTTTACATACTTCAAGAAAATTATCAGTAATCTTTCAAATACAACAAGTAACATTATTATGCATACAATTTTTTATCCTGTTTATATCACAAAGACATAGCCCTATGATTATTCTTAAATAAACTCTTATTTTTGTCCTCAAAATTCTACCACTTAATGCTAAAATATTGCTTGGATTTGTTCTTACTCAAAAAACTTTTAAGGTAAACATATAAAACCATTATTTGATGTTGAGTGACCAAACGTTCTTCTAACACAATCTTATAGCTTTTAAAACCTCTAAAACAAGTTTTTCTCAAAAAAAAAAAGATAAATTTGTGTTATAAAAAATCTCCTCCTATAAACAATCTGTTTTATAGAAACTTAACTCTCATAAAGAATCAAATGTCATTCTTATTTCATAAAGGATCAAATGTATTAGCAATAATAAGATCATATATTGGAAAAACTCTAAAATAATTTTACTTTCATCCTTAACTTATCCAAACCCACTTCTTTTCCTACATGCCCATTTAAGTCTCATCTTGTAATAAATTTTCATATGAAAGGAACCATAGTAATAACTCCCCCAAATCAATTCAATTTTCAAAATACTAAAATCTACTCCTATTTTAAGGACATGAACATAAAAATCTTGATTGCTTGTCTTTCTAAGAAAATCTTCATAGCTATGATTATATCCTAATCTTCTTAATGACAACTGCAATATCTTTCAAATTTTTATTCAAAATTACAACAACTTCATTTCTAATTCTGACTCTTAATTGAATACCAAAGCTTAAATCCTAAAATATTAATTTTCTTGACCTTCTCACCAACTCATTTCATTTCTTGAACATATATACCATTTATTTACTAACGAATCATACTATCCCCTCATTCCATCAACAGTCCATTTAAGTATCAATGTTCCAATATCCCTAAAATAATTTTAGCATCTTGAACTAACTTCTTTAGCCACACCCATCCTAGAAGATGCAAGAACCCTTCTTTAGCACAAAAAAAATATAAGAAACAAACTTCTTTTAATGCATGAAGAAGGTTTTCCTTGGAAAAATGATTAGGAATGAAATACATGAGTTTGTTAAGTGGCAGTAAACATAAGAGTGAAACAAAAAATGTTGAAATAAATATAAATCTTTATATGAATTGAGAAAAACAATTTGATTTCTGGAACCACAAAAGTAGGTTAGATCTACAATCATTCTCTTAAGAGTGATTGATAAATTCATACTTTAAAAGACAAATCATTTAAGAGGATGGAGTTAGAAACATTTTAGAATGGTGAAGCTTTCAAGTGAATGACAAGGTTCAAACTAGGAAGGACTTTATCCATCAAAAAAGTATAATGAAAAAGAATATATACTTATAATTTCACTATTCCAAATGACACAAATCTCAGTAAATGAATTGCTTTAAAACTTTCTTTTTCACCTTTCTATAGATCTATAATCCAAGAAAATCTCAACAAGTTGATGGTCATCTTTGGTTTTGCTGAGCAATAGAACCTCAAAATACTTGGTATTGATAGGGAATGATCTAGGTGCGTGGTGAATAGGGTTTGTTTAAATAGCAATATGATAAGGTATTTAATCACCTTATAATTGACACCAAACTATGGAACCAAAACTGAATTAAAATAATCGATAACATTACCTTTCCAATGTTCTTGTCATTGAAACTCTAATTAAAATACATGTTTTAGGAAAGCACAACTAAAACCAAAATCACTTTTCATTCACAACTTGGCTATCACTCCCAATCAGCATTCAAAACTAAAACCAGTTTTCAGGCAATTAGCAAGCACAAAAAAAGTATAAACAGATTCTGAAAAATCAGATTTCAGCCTATCCACATCTAGCTCAAGTAAGGTACAAATAATGGAAACATTAACAAGAAACGGTATAGAATGAATGACAAAGATAATTACAGGTATTCTTCACACAAAATCAACCTTGGGATCCATTCCTTGAACTCCTATCAGCTAAAATTAAATATTTCTCGATGGAGTGCTGGTAGAGAATTCAAAAGATTTTAGAACTCAACAAGGGCATATAAGCACTAAAAGTATATTTCAACAATACCTATCCTTGCTATTTATGCATGAGAACCTCAAAACTTAAACTACAAGTAACTACAAAATTGGCTAACAAAATCAACAAAAACCTAGATGTAGGATTGACTTTTCGTAGGATATCATGGCAAAAAAGAACTAATCATATAGTTTGTTACATGTCCATAACATGAAAAAATATTTTAAATCATGAGAGTACATCTCTAATACTGATAACAAGACCAAATAATCGAGTGCCCAGCTGTGGTGCATCAAGGCCCTCACCATATGCATCCTCGACCATATAAAATCAGTCTTTTCAATCAATATTAAGTTTTGTGCAACCTTGAATTGTCCAATCAATCTCTTCCCAGGTAATAATTTCATAACCAAATAACAACATAAATTAAAAATTCACGATGATGAAAATAAATATAACACGATCCCAAAACATGGAATTTTTCCTTTAATGTTCAGTTTGAATCCATTATTTTACGCCATGTTATTAAATCTGCAGATTAAATAAAGCTGAAACTAACAGCTTGGATTAATTCATTATCTAATCCCTCAAAAATCTCCAAATTTTCTATGTACAAAATAAAGAGAATAAACGAACTAACTCACCCACTGTTTTCTCAAAGTTACCGTTGCCGCAAATCAAAACGGAAGCCTAATCTCTTGTAGTTTTCCACCCAATTCCTCAAGGAGTCGAAATCAGACCTTCCTTAGATTCACAAAATCACCAAGCAAACCGAATCCACTCCGGTCCCTCCGCCTCTCGTTCCACCTATCGAACGACTGCTGCAACAAAGGGTTTTTAAGTAGCCCTCCGCCGCTTCCCAGGCCAGGTGAGAGGAGGGCAAGGGCCGGTCTGGGCTAAACCAATTTCGTTCCCGAATAGATCAAGCGGTTTTCTTCCGGTTCGAATAGAAACCATCAAGGTCTCTATGCACACAAACCATGGTTTTTTTTTTATTTCGAGTTAAAGTGAGTTTTGACGGAGGTCGGACTAGTTTCTCTCTTTTCTTATTTGATATCAAATTTAATACACGGTTTTGTTCAAAATGTGAAATAACACTTGACTTGATAGTGATTCATAGTATAAAGTTTAGAGATTTAATCTCGAATTTTTAACAACAAGATTAGTATAGTGATTGTTATAGCTTCAATCATCATTTTATTATCTTTGATTTACCAAATTTGGAAGATTTGATTTAGTCGAGTGGCCAAAGGATGAAGATGGCAAACTTGGATGATACGATTGATCGTCTGATTGGGGTTGTTATGACAATTTAGTTTTAATAAAAATTTTATATTAATTGGATGATTCAACACTTGATTAAATGACATGATTAAAAGATTTAATGATTCAATTAGAGGATGAATGATTTGATTAAGTATTAGATGATATAATTTATGTTGGAACTTAAAAAAATAAGAATTTAATAATAAATATTTTAAAAAATAATGTTTTAAAAATAAAATAGCTTGATAATGACTTAAATGGATATCCTTGCTTGATTAACATAATAAAAATGACTCTATATTTTAGTCATTATGATTGAAATAATATAATATATTATAATCTTATAGGACGAGGTCTTAGGTCATGGGATAGATATATACATATCTTAGTAGTTATGATATAATAATACACGCCATTGAGAGAATGCATACATCTTCAGAGGTATACTTTGATGGTTGCGATGAGAACGAGCTATCTAGTGGAGTATAGTCTCTTATTTGCTATGTGAGAGATGTAATTATAATTTTCTATAATTTAGTATGAAAGGAATTGTATGTATATTTTCCATAGAAAAAAACTTATCTAATTTGTGACTTTTGAGAGAAGTCCTCTTTATATTATTTTTCCAAATGTTTACCTAACACTCGAATGCAATTCTTCGTATTCTAAGTCATGTACTTTGGTTTATTGCTAAGAGAGTTAGGTTTTTCGTCGCCCCAGAATGAAAGGCGTGATCTCGTAGGAAATTAGGTTAGTTTTTGTTAATTATTTAATTTAATGGACTTAATAATCTAAACTATACAAGAAATTATACTTTTCTATATTTTTACATACTATTTAACTCTCAAATAACTAAAAAATATTTATTTCATTTTTTTTCTTTAGTAAAGTTTTTACATTTTTTATATTATTGGATGTTTTAAATAGTTTATTTTATGTTTGTCTTCCTCTTTTTTAAAATATATCTCATTTTGTGAATATTATAATTTAATCAAAATATAAATTAAATTATCTATGCAAATTATGAAGACCTTACAAGACATGATTGAAAACTTAATAACAAATTCATGCACTTATAACAACTTAGATATTTATTATAATGTTTAATAAGTATGATACAAGATAGTCCAACAAAAACAAAATAAAAGAAAAAAGACAACCAACCTAATTAAACTCTTTTTTTTTTATGTTCAACCTAATTAAACTCTTATATTCTCTCAAAACACGTTTTCTGTATTAAAGATAGGTATGACAAATCTAAAATTCAAAAATACATTGAATTACAAGCACACCAAAAACATGTCAAAATGTTAATAATAGGATTTTAATTTGAGTATACCATTGTGAATGTTATGTCATAAGGAATTTGTGATATATGGTTTGTAATTTGTAGAGATTAACTAATTTTTTTATTAATTTATAAAATAATATTAATAAAAATGACTTATTTTAACCATTTTATTAGAAGATGATAAGCTTCTCTCATACTTGAGACTGAGTGGTTGTGTTTGGAAAACTTTGGGAGTTAGAGAGAGAGAAGAAAGAGAAAAAAGAGAGTTAGAGAGAAAAAAGAAAAGAAAATGATGATATCCTTTTTGAAAAACAAAGAAACCAAAAAAAGAAGAAGCAAACCTACAAGAAAAAGGGGTATTTTGATTTATTTTTGGAGATATACCATAGAAAGATAAAAATTTTACTCAAGTTTTTTCTTAAAGCATGTATTAATTGATTTAAACATAAAGTAAGGACAATATATGAATTCTAATAATGAATTGAAAAGGCGTAGAGTTTATTAAAGTTTTTTTGTTACAATATTATATAAAACAATCAATTAGACGATACTAGTATGACCTTGGTAACAACAGCTTAGGAGCTTTTTGGCCTAAAGTGTGGAAAGGTAGCCTACAAAAAATCATAATGGTGTAATTAGTTTGTCATATTAGTATGATGGTGTAACTTGTCTAATTTAATGACTTGGGTATTATATTAGTACAACATGATGATTGTATTAACATTAGT
The DNA here is from genome assembly GCA_023846275.1 of Vanilla planifolia. NCBI lineage: Eukaryota > Viridiplantae > Streptophyta > Magnoliopsida > Asparagales > Orchidaceae > Vanilla > Vanilla planifolia. The sequence continues at coordinate 25,814,779 of CM043876.1, read as the reverse complement.
AGATGTTCATGGCTGTATTAATACAAAATAAAAATTAAACAATACAATATACTTTGTGTTGCTTAATCAAGAGATCATTTTGTCTGATTGCTTGTCATAATATATTTACATATACAACTATAGATTATATTTGTATGATGGATATATCAAATTGATATATTAATGTATAGTATATTAATTATAAATCATACTCATATAATGTTATCATTAGACTAATATGATTTGGTTTATGGCACTATGCATTTAAATGACAAATAATATAAGTATGAAATGTGGATTCGTGTAGTACAACTAGTTAGTGAAAATGTCATGTATTAATATGAGGATTGGATCAAACTTGTATGATACATTTCTAGACTACTTGTAGTACAATTAATTGTTCGACTAACAACAAGCAAAGGTCATACAGTATAATATGGGGTATTATACCTTAAGATGTTAAGTGGAAAATATCAATAAGGTACGGATCATATAGCTATGAAATAGGGATGAACTAATATATTTATTTGATGAACATACTTATTATAGATTGTAAGTCTAATCCTTAATACAATCTAATGACTGTCATGAACCATACTAATATAATTGGAGTAATGTAGTGATCTTATATTTTAAAGTATTGACTATATAATACGATAAGGTTAATCGTACTATACAATATGATAACAATATATTAAAAAGAGAGTACTTTATTATAGAATGATTGGTAAATCTTTTAGAACATACCTTCTAAATAAAAATAAATTATTACTGATAATAATTAGTGTGAATTTTATCGAAAATGAAGAGAATCAATAAATTAAAAGGTAAGGTGATAGAAAAGATTTAATAGAGTCATTAGATAAACAAACCAATTAATTGTGATATAAGTAAACCATTAAATAATCTCTTAATATTATTGTTGAATATATTACGATATTAACATTTGCATTATATAACATTTATTGCATATATTCTAGTTTCATTATATCGCTTTGTATTACTTAAGTATATGTAACTGTTATGTAAGTACAGATATATGATTAAATGATATTATAGATTAAAACATATGATAAAGTAAAAAAAAAAAAAAAAAAAAAAAAAGGGAACAAAAAATGCTAATATAACATGATAAAGAACATGAACCCTATCCAATAATGATGTGATATATGTGATGTACATCTACCCGGGTGTTATAGTACACAAAGATAAGATCGTGGCATGCAGAGGTCTTGATATAATAATGATGAAATTCTTTATCATCGAGTGTCATGGATACTTAGAAATGGGGCTATGACGTGTCAATAGTCTTGTTTCCCTATCAGCACCAAATGTTGGCTATAGGGGAGACAACTACGTGATAATATTGTAGGTGTTTAAAAATAGTGCAATTTCGAGTGCCTCATTTTCTATCTCTATGGGATATGGTATTTGAGAATGAGATTTGGTGATGATGAGATACTTCACTCATTGGTGTTGTGGTACTCAAAGATGTGGTTATGATATTTTAGAGTCTCAAGACTTGTGATAATGATATAGGTCATAACAGAGTCTGAGCCTAAAGAAAAAATGAATATGTTAAAACAAAGAATAAAAAATAAAAATAAAAAAGAAATAAATGTAAAAAAAGACAAAAAATACTATATGTTTATAATAAGATGTATATAATACTCTTTTTTTTATATAGATTTTTGATCTATCTTATTGCTCAATTATTTTATTTACTTCTATACTATTTTGTTATATATAGTTAGGAGGTTCGTCTATTAAGTACATTATGTTTATTTTTATTTATATTATAAGACAATATATTAACACTCAATTGAGAGACCTTAAAGTATAGTTTAGGACCCAAGTTAAGAGAATAATGTACTTTGTGAATGTGAGTAATATCGTGTATGTGTGAGAATAATTGTATCTGATTTTAGATTTTTGTATTAGTATTAGTTTATATACTTTCATGTAGTATGATGCTTGTTTTATTATACATCGCTATTTTTGTTAAAATGTTTCGAGATTGTTGTAGATTTTTACATCATTATTACTTAGTTTTATTAACATATATCCTTATTTTCATATTGTGAGCTCTTATTAACTCAATCAATTTGTTATGTATTTTATCTGATAATATTGATCTATGCTAGTGGGGTGTGATAACTATTGTTTAAAAGTTTTACCCATATGGGTTTTTAGCATAAAAACACACAAAATAATTTTAATAGAATTCATTTCAAAGTTCGTAAGCTTAACATGATAGATCAGGAAAAATAGATGTGGACCAACAAGAAAGACAAAGTTTATGTATTTCAAAAACAAGGATCTTGCATGGGATCAATCAATGAGGTTGATTTAATATTTGTAACATCTAACCCAATGGATTTATCTATTAAAGAGATGATGGTAAGTTGGGTAATCATTTTATCATGTGAAGCACAAACCTCTTAAGCCTCAAACATTGGCTCTAAAATATTACGAGTATTTTTTTCTTTATTCAAAATCATGTGAACTATAACCTACATCAATAATAGCTGCAATTAGGCTAATATCAATGTATCTTCCTCAAAGTCATTGCTTTCTAAATCACATTCCTCATTATCATAACATTTTTAGCCAAAAAATTTGGGGTAACTAGATCTATAAGCTCAATACAATCTATAGAATTGTAAGCAGCCTCATTTTTCAATAACTTCGTGTAATACCTCTTCGACAAATTCTATCTTATCACATCAAAATCACTTATCTTATAATTATCTAAAAAGATTGGGAGTAGGATAGGATGTTCGTCAAGTAATTGGTATCCTATAACTAGACTTAATAGGATTGGTGTAAACTTCTTTGGTTGGTTCCTAAGGATACACTACATAGGATTTAGTGAATGTATTGCTCTCATAGTGTATGCCTTGACTCTCTTTGTTTCGATATATTATGATCCTAACTTCTTAAGTTTATCCTTGAGTTGGTTTACAAAAGTGTAGGTTGATGAGATAAGTTTCGTTTAATATAAGAACAATCTTTTGTGTTTCTCTTATCATGTTTGTTTTAAAATATATTTTTTTTCTTTTTCTTAGCCTAGATTAATTTGTTAATTTAAAGAATTTTTAAAGATTAAATCTTTTAAAAACTGTTAGATAGGTCCTCTAAATCTTAAGAGTTGTTGTTAAATGATGAGCTAATAGAAAAATGAGACTTATATTTTTGTATTAGTCATTTTGTTTTTAAATTGATCTAAACTTGCTAACATAGTACTTAAAAAATATGAATTAACTTTGGTTATGACTTAGCTCAATTTCTTACATGTTCTATTGTGACAAAACAAATTAATATGTATTAATTAGTTGGTAATGGCAAGTAACACATAGCTTAGCTTTCCTCTAGTGAAAGATGTGCATTACTTTTACGACAACTTCTCAAGTAAAATAAGTGGATATTGTAAGAAAATAAAAAAAAAACTTAGCAAATGCATGTTTTTAAAAAGAAGTCTATTTTAAAAATAGAAAATGTTTATTTTTGTATTTTAAAAAGAATGTTCTCGTTGAATAGTATTCTAAAGTGCCCGAATTAAAGAAAAATGAGATTATTTGAAAATTTATTTAAAAGGGATTGTTTGATTAATTTTTTTTCAAAAGAGAACTTCTAAAATTTTGAAAAAGACTTCTATATTTTAAAATTAAAAAAAAGGAAACAAAGTAAAGATGTTTTAAAAAAAAAGATAATTTTTTGTAATACATTTGTCCATGATATTACATACAAAATAACTTGAATAGAATAGGAGAAAAATAAAATATAAAAAGATGCAAAAAATAAAACTTATAATATGGAAAAAAAAGGAAAGAAGATAAAAATGAAATATTATTTGCAAAAAGTTTAAAAGCTAACATGTTGAAATTAAATCTTGGTTGAGTTCACTGTAGAGAATAAAATCTTTATTATTGAAAATAAAATTTTATACCATAATGGATATAGGATAAAATAAAAATATAAATAAAATTGATTTTTTTAATTAACTCATCTAGAACTTTGTCTCTCTTAAGCAACTGTTATTGCTACAAAAGAGAAGATTGACACTCAAACACATATTAATGTAGAAAGAAAATCTTCAAAGGTTAATGATCTCACAATTTTTTATTTGAAATAATTCCACATTTTTATCCAAAGATTGAATTTGTTGAAGATCAAATCAAAAACTTGTTTCAATCTTAAGCAACGATTGAATCAACTCAATATCGAATCATCATCAACTGTTCTCCCAAAACATTTGAGAGTGGATTCTCTTGAAAGCCAATCTTTTCATGTATTGTCCCATTTGATGCTTGCAAACTTGCAAGTTCTGCAAAAATAGTCTAATGATGAGAAAAAACTCACTAAAATAGAACAAATTTACACTCTTCTGTGATCGAGCTCGCAGCTGCTCTATCAAACCTTGCTTCCAAGTAACTCGAAGAAAACCCTGCAAATGTGTAGGAGTTGGATTTAGAATCAGCCAGTTGATTAATTATAAACAACTTTTTCATTGATTGTTGTTTGTTTCTTTTGTTCATATATGTGAATAATGTATCTGGCCAAACTCTACTTATTTTAGGTCAATGTTATTCATTTATTGAAAGAAGCAGTGCCTTATATCCTTACATGCTATAGAGTGATTATTTTGTTAAATACATTAAGCAGAATATAGAGAGATATAAAGATAGATAATATACAGAATTTGTGGCAATAGAGACAGAAAGATGATTAACAAGTGATCAAAACTGCCCAACCAAATCTAAGGTCAAGCTAGCAATTTATTATGAAACTAAAGCAACAATTTTAAGGAAGGAGAGCTATTCAAGTTTCAGAGCTCCCTTCAATCCAAAGAAGGTTCATGGAAGGCTAATTAATCTCCTTTGTTATGCAAACCTCAAGCCAATCCCAAATATTTCCCCAAGGAATAGGATAGAGGGATCCATAACTAAGCAGCTCAAAGAAAACCCCTCCAAGTACCTCATTTGGATCAAAGGGAGCTCTAACATCAACAGAACAGAAAAAACCTTGGACAAATGCATCAAGGATCTTCCTCAATCCACAAAGAAATTAACAAAAGAAACACGTATGGGGTATCAAAGGAAGCAAAAGCCTGGATCCTGGGTCTCTTCCAACGAATTCTCAGCTCTCTTAGAGGTAAATTTTTATATTCAAGAGAGGATGAAGGGATCATAAGCCCTTTTATTGTAGCTGAAACATGGCTGCAGGGCTCAACCACATGGCTGCAGGGCTCAACCGTCCCTTTTTGTGCACCATGCCTACATAGGTGGAAGGTAGGGAGAAGGAGACCTTTCATCAGTTAATGGCTGCTGTGGTTTGGTTTCTGTTTCCATGATATAAAGCCTTTTCATCTTTGGGTAAATATAGACAAGCTTGGGATATTGATGGTGAAGGAAATTTACAGTACAACAACCAGTCTTTGAATAGGGCTTTGAATGCGCTTTGAAGTCCTTTCATGTGCTTACACTAAATGTTAGCTCTGGGAAAGCTCTTTGAACAAGATATGAGTATGCCCATGAATATATCTCTCAAAGACAAGGAATAGAATCATCATTTAATTACAAAATAATCACTCATCTTCTCCATTTTTTAAGTATAAGAAACTAACACTTGACAAAATTTGCTCTATTTATCAAGCTAAAAGACCCAAAATTGCTTGTGGGTTGAAGCATTTTACCAATCACATTTGGCTAAATCTGAACTCTAAGATGAGTCGAGCAAGAGGAGTCAGGCAACATGGGTTTTGATCCAAAGTTAAACCCAACTCCAATTTCATATTATTGATCATCTATTTGTCTTTTTTTCCTTTTTGGTTTTGCTCTTCAGTTCTAGGTTTGAAAGCTTAGAATATAATCTACACAATATGGATGTAAGCTCAATGCTTCGACAACGAGACATCGATGCATTGGTATCAAAAGAGAGGCAACATGGATATGTTTAATGATCTGTTTATCATTTCTTTTCAAGACCATGTGTCACATTTCAATTGGCTGAATTGAATGGACAAAGAAGAGAATTGAATTGGTAGAGACAACACCATTGCTAAATTCTCCTTTAATGTAGCTTGGAAAGAAGAAGGGAAAGCATCACATGACAATTCTATATGAATCACACGCTGGATTCTTATTCGGAATACTTCAACTGTTATTGAAGCTCATTATGGTGGATCAGTTCGTTTAATGTCACAAGCACAAGAGAAGTCGTGCTTTTTAATTTTTTTTAATACGATTTAATTGTCTATTGAAAAAAATATATAAGTTTCTCCAAACGTTAGTTTAATTGGTTCATTTCCTAATAGTACTATTTTATTGTTTGTTTAAAAAATATAATTATTTTAATGTATTGTTTGATTGATCATTAAAAAAGAAATTATAAAACACGAGTTTCTTTCAACATGAATTGAGATGATGAACTCATTATATTTATGATTAAACTAATATTTATATAAACAATCATTGTATTATCGTCTCTATATTCCTCATATAAACAAAAAATTATTATATTTTCACCTATCATCTCTTTACCCATTTTTACTGGATTATTCCAATTGAAATTATTTTCAAGACTTCAGTGGTAGGAGTGCATGGTTTAATGATAGACGTTGATCTATTTAAGAGATAATAGATGAAATTATATAAATATTTTTTGATGCAATTTTAATTTGACTTTATGATTTAATCACCCAAAAAAAAAAAAAAAAAATATAGAATCAGGTAAAAGCTAAGCACACTCAAAATCAAACACTATTTGAACATTGAAATATATTTTATAATTCTATTTATCAACTGTTATTTAAGTTTTTTTTTTCAAAATGTTTTAATTCTAATGAATAATTTGCATCAAATACAATTTTTTTTTCATCAAACGCCTTCTCTAAACTCTTTTAAACTTGAAGATTTCTAATTGCTAACTATCAATAATTACTAAGTTAACATCCATGAAAACAAATACTCCAAGACACTTTACCTTGAATGTTGCTAAGAAATAGCAACAATGGACATGAAAAACCAAAACTCCTTACTGTTTACCATGATGTAAGAAAAAATCAAACATTTTTTGTGCAATACACCATGAATTCCCTAAATCAACGCAAAGACAAGATCTAAATACTTAAAAATCTTACTAAATTGAAGGAGCTACTTCTTCAAAATGAGCTTCTTCCTCAGAACATCCATCACAGAGCCGAAGTCTGCCTTCACATTCACCGGTGGGTTAGCATACCTGCAAGCCATGTCTGCAATTCCATTGGAATGGTAATCCACCTTCGCCTGCGCGAACTTGAGGCCATGTGCAGTACTAACAACGATAGTTCTATCGTTTGTTTTAATAACCCCTCTTACCCTTAGCTTAAACAGAACAGCAAGTGCAACACCGGTGTGAGGGCAAGCGAACATCCCCGTTTGATCGGCAAGAGACATTGCATCCATCAACTCCTCCTCCGTCGCCTCCCCGACGATTCCATCTGTTTGTTGGATGGCATACACAGCTCTGTTGATGGATACAGGGTCCCCAATCTGGATTGCAGAAGCAAATGTTTGAGCTGCGGTGATCGGCTTGAAATCAGTCCATCCTGATTCATAGTAGCGGTATAAAGGGTTGGCATTGGCTGCCTGGGCGCAAACGAGGCGAGGCAATCGGTCGACAAGACCTAGTTCTTTGCACATGCTGAATCCCTTATAGAAAGCATAGATATTGCCGAGGTTACCTCCGGGAACAATCACCCAATCCGGAACTTCCCAATCGAACTGTTGCAGGATTTCGATTGCTGCTGTCTTCTGGCCTTCCAGTCGAAGGGAGTTGAGGGAGTTGGCTAGGTAGATTGGGAGCTCAGATGTGATCTCTCGGATCAATCTCATGCAGCCATCAAAATCTGTATCGATGGAAAGGACAGTGGCGCCATTGGCAATGGGTTGAACGAGCTGTGCAAGAGAGATGCGGTCGGCAGGGAGGAAGACAATGGCAGGAATGTTGGCCGCCGCACAGTAGGCTGAAAGAGCGGCGGATGTGTCGCCGGTGGAGGCACAGCCAACGCCAGCAATGGGACGGGAGAGGGGTTTGCTGCGGAGGCGGTTCACCTGGGATATGAGAACGGTCATGCCAAGGTCCTTGAAGGATCCGGTGTGCGAGATTCCACAGTGTTTTACCCAGAGATCGGGCATCCCTCCCAGGTGTTCGCGGCCGAGGCGTTCGGCCCAGAAGAGGTTGGAGTTACCCTCGAAGAGGGAGACGATGTGGTCGGCGTCGATCTCCGGGAGAACGAACTCTTTCTTGGACCAGACGCCGGAGCCGTACGGCCACGTGGTTCGACCAACTCGGGAGTCGAAGAGGTCGCGCCAATAGGATCCCGGGAACTTGGCGAGGGCGGCGAAATCGTGGCGGACGTCGAGGAGCCCTCCAGAGCTGCTCCGGTAGACGATCTCATCGAGAGAATATCGCTCGTCGGGGTCCGAGGGCAGGCCGAAGGGAACGTACCAGGCGGAGAAGCCGTGAGAGTTGACCGGAGAAGCATGTTCGAGGCGGGCGGCTTCTTCGCGGATGCTCTCGTCCGCTTGGCGGCTGCGGCGCACGTTGTCCTCCTCTATCGAAGTGGAGGATGCGCCGCACGAGATGCGGCCGCTCCGTCCCCAAAGAGTAGAGCGGAACGTGAGAGAAGAGAAAGCTGCATGATTTTGCAAGCAAGGAGAGGACACAACAGCGAGTGTGTACGGAAACGAGACGGCGGCGACGGCGGCCATGGGAAGCAGAAAAGCCCTCAGGAGAAAGAGATTTGTTGGAATCGGGTGAGAGAAGAGCGGCCTCGTCGTACAACAACGACGATGGCTACTTGTCGTTTGCTTACTTAAAAAAGATATTTATAATAATTAAATAAAAGAAATAAAAAAATCATAAAATTTAATTAACGGGGTCACGTGTTAAAACAAACACTTGAGTGTCCTTTGATGGCTAAATCGATATAATTAATCCATGGATTCAAAACTGGGAGAAAACCAACCCAACTCTGCCTTGATTTCGTCCAACCTCTCTTCCTGGCCTTTAGAGTCGCCCAATGCTGTAGTGAACGGATATATATAAGTAACCTTGGTGGCCATGCATCTGAAGGCTACGATCTCTCTTTTTACCAAAAACTCCATCACATCTCGGCCAAATCCTCCGTCAACCTCCACCTGTAGGTATCGACCTGAAAAAAGAGGTGTTCACTTAAGAAATCCATCGCTTAAGGTCTGCAATAGAACACTACATACTTCATGATGGAAAGTATATTCTTTGATCAGCAAGAGAAAAACAAAACAAAAATCATACAAAGCTTAGTTCATTTAGGTTGTAGTTTTCATAAGGTTGACATTTGTGTTGATTACATTGTTACAATCTTTCTCTACTTCTCATACCCATCTTCTTAGGCATGCTTTTATTTCCTCATTTCTTATCATTTCTTGATCTTAATGTTGAGGCATAACATCTTAGGATTCATGCTCTACATGTGCATGTTATTGTGGAAGAAACTTTTGTTCCTTTGTTTTCATCCTTATTCAACTCAAGTAATAATTTTTTCCTATTGTTACACGTTTTAACTTTATCAAACCATTGTTATTGGTTTTGTCACTATCATCACTGTCAATTATATTGAAACATCACTATTAGCTTTAACGCAACATTGAACCATCCAATTTGCCACCTATTGTTGGGTTTGCCAGATCATCACTAGTGGCTTTGCTGCACTTAGCAACGTTATCGACACCATTGACACAAGAGTATATTACTAACATACGATAGAACTATAATATGATATAAGCATATTATTATGAGTTTATAATTAATAATAAACTACTATATTATATTTTATATTTTGAGATGAAAAGAAAACTTTTAAAAGATTGAAGCCAAAAGGACAATCATCATAATGATTAGAGATATAATAAACTTTTCAGCTCAAAGGTTATACGTAATTCATAGATCCATATGTACAAAAGACTATCATATTTATGTTCTTTTGTCTTGCTTTGCAAGCTTATGTGGTATTTTTATTTTACCATGTTAGCTTTCCTCCATTGTAGGAGAGGCTTAATTCATATGAAAGGATCAAAATTATTTATGAATCTCTCAAATTCCAATTGTATGAGAAAAGAAAATCCCATAAGACTTGAAGATGTGTTACTTAATCAATTAATAATTAATGGGTTTTTCATGAGATATTTCAATGTTATTATTTTGTCTTCATTTTTCTAATTCTTAAGTGAAATATGATAAATTTTGAATGATGATAAGCAACTCTTAATTGTTCATACCAACATTCTTTGATGCTATGGCCAAAACTTCTTCTCAATCTCTTTTTGGAAAGATGATGGAAATAATAATAATCATGATAACACATGGTAAGGGAATTCTATATCAATTGTATGAATAAAGAACTATTCCAGGTGATCCTTAGTAGGATGGAACAATTTATAGAAACCATTCATGGTCTTCAAGTAGAACGTTGATTAGTTCTTTTGAGCACAAGTAGGCATGGTCATTAGTAAGATTACTATCATTGCGACGATAGAGATGAACTTTGTTTCACCAATAACAATGGTAGCTATTCCATTGCCATCATGATCACCATCTCCTCAACTGCTGGTAATCTTACTTTCTAAATATTCAAGTGATCTTGAAAATTAATATTTGGGATCAAACAGTAATAGAAACCATGTTAAGAATAAAGGAAACTTTTCTCCATTATGTCTAAAGACGATTTGTTGCACTTTCATACCACATTCAGCTCTGTAAGGCTATATGGGTACTCTACAAAAGGAAGATTGCCACTACCCTTTTTGATAACCTTCTAACCCACAGCTTGTCTTTGCATTGCCAACAATCAAACCTTAGAATTTAAAAAGGGACAATTGATCCTAAAGATCATGATTTTATATTGATCTTGTCTTCATACATAACTCATACTTAAAGTTCTATCCTTCAAATATTCTTTTTAGTGGGAATTATTAAAAAAAATTTACAAAAGGCAATTTCTTCATCAAGTATTTCCTTCATATGAATTTAGTTATCCAAACAATAACAATAAAATTATGATAGAAAATTAGATTACTTCATCTCATTCTCACTCAAATCAAATATGGCTTTTTTAGGTAGGGCCATTGGGCACCAAACACACCAACAAAAGAGCATAAATACATTTTGAGAGTTACAATTCTCTTTCTCAAGGACATAAAAAGTGTACATGACATGTAAACCATCATCATTAAATCAAATGTGATAAATCATTTTAACCAAAAATAAACAGGAGGATTATCTAGCTTAACAAAGTTCTTCGTCATCATACCAATGACCCATGTTCAATTCCCTCTTACATACAGGTGAAATTTTCACTTTGTTTCCATAAAAAAGGAATTCCATTAGTGTTCTACTTTTTAAACACCTATGTTGAATTGATTTTGCAACAAAGATTAGAATTAATCAAGATAGTAATTTTCATAGAATGCATTGAAACAATGGCCCTTTATGTAATATACAGAGAGAACCAACATAAGATTTTGTTCTAAAAGAGTTCAAAAACATCATGCATTTATATTAACTAAGGGTGAAATAAGACAACATTTTTGAAATTGCTTTATTAAGAAATAGCCAACATTCACCAAGCATTAATAAGAAAAAAATATTCATAAATAAAAACCATCTATAAATAATAAAATAAATCTCATAAAAAAAAGAAGATTAGATTTCACACACAAATCTAACATAAATCAATAAACAATAATCCTCTCTATGTTCTTCTATTCTCTAACAATCATAATTGAGAAACCTAAAAATAGATTCCAAAGAAACAAAATAGAAGCACAAAACAATCAAGACATTTGTGCTTATGCCTCACTCCTCATTGCCATTAAAAGAATTCATTTTTTCCTTATGTCATAAATAACATCATGACCTTTCAAGTCACTCACCTTTGATGTTCTAGAGAACCTACTTTATTTAATATTTAAATTTGAATAATTAGTTGAACAAATATTTATATTAATCTATCTCTTTAAAATCTTCTATAATATTTTTTGAAATATTATCTTAAACTTGGTCAACCTAATTAATCATTAACCAAAACATAACTAATTTATTAATTTGGACATGATATTCAACAAAACGCTTATGCTAAAAGAGAAAAAGAAGCACATAAGGTGCATACTAAAGTTTTAAATTATTAGAAGCTTCATACTTAGACTATGAGTTACTTTGTTTGACTAAGATTATTCTAAGGATAATTTCTAAGCAAGTTTTGTAGTTGCCACATGACATATTTGACAAAACAAAATCTAAAAATCTTTTAATACAAGATAAATGTGATAATGGAGGATATTAAAAGAATGGTAATAACCCATGTTATCTAGTTTTGGATTGGCTAACCAGGATTGATCAATCTATAAGATACAAGACAACTTGCATGTATGAAAGGGTATTGTGAGGTATGATTGATTTACTTTTGTTAATGCTTATTGGCCTTATTTGGAGCTGCGATTTGCTTTTACCTAATTTGACTTTCTAAAATTAAAGAAGACTATCCTCACATTACAGCTAAAAAACAACAAAAAACTAGTTTGATAGTATGAGGGTAAAAATGTTAATGTAAGTAAGCTCTTCTCAATTTTTTGTGTTATGTTTAGGAAAATATGTTATACCAACTTCACACAAGCTTGCCAATGAATTATAGTTCACTGGGCATTAGACTTATCCTTCAAAAGAACAAGACGAATACTCAAATCAAGATATAACCCTCAAATGTTTTATAAAAAGAACTTAACACACAGCTTTCTTTTTAGTTCTAGGATGTCTAACATACATTTATTATGAAGAATGACCATTGGAGAGGTTTAATTCATATAAAAGAATCCTATTTATAAATCCCTCAGTGTTATTTGTACGGGAAAAGATCATCTCAGAAATTTGAGGATATTACTTCATCAATTGTTAATTCGAACAGTTCTCTTGCACATATAACAATGCTCTAGGATTGGTTGATCTTTGAGGGCACACTATCAATATGACTCTTCCACATTTTTTAGGGTTTTTCATGAAAAATTCCGCGGATACAATTTCGTATTTTTTTCATCATTATCAACTAAAATCTAGCAAATTTTGAACGATGATCAATGCTTCTTACATTTTTTGGGTGTCAACATTCTTTGATGCTATTGTTGAGAGATTTTCTCATTCTCTACTTTAAAAGATGGATGGGAGTAATAATCGTCATGATGAGAGTCACATAATGTGGGAATTCTATGTCCATTCTGTGAATAAGGATCAATTCCCAGCAATCCTACAAATTGAAGCAATTTATAAATTATTCATAGTCTCGAAGAAGAATGTCGATAATCATTCTCTTCTATAGCACCAATTAATCCTAATATTGGTGTAAATCTACTGTATCCATCACATGCTCCAATGGGTAACATATCATACCCAGTTTGTGTAAACTATTGACAGATTATTCTTATCAATACAAGATGATATCGTAGTTGATCAGGTATTTGTCATCAGCAAAGATTGTGATGATATTTGCTCCCTTGACAATAATGGTAACTCTCCCATCATCACCATAACAAGCATCTCTTTAAGTGGTGGCAACCTTACCTCTTAGCAAGACAAGTGATCTTGAAAACTCACATTTTCGGTCAAGAAATGAGCGAAGCCATGTTAAGAATCAAGGTGAATTTTCTCCCTGTCAAGTGTAAAGGCTATTTGCAACACTTTATTATTATGCTTAGCTATGTTATGCTTTACAAAGAGAAGATCATGGCCGCATAAGGTTGATGATTGTTTCTTTCCCTTTCTGATAATCTTCTAGCTGGCAACTTCTCTTTGTCTTACCAACAACCAAAGCTGAGTACTTAAAAAGGGACAACTGGTCAAATAGATCATGTTGTTACTTTTCAGCACAAAAGTGTTTATTACTTGCTAAAATTGCTAAAGATAAGTTATTTTCTTCAACTTTGGGAGCCTTGACATCAATATCTTCTCTTGCTAGTTTAAGGAGTTTGTTTAATGCTTCATCATCATTGAAAGGCCTCACTAGCTCAAGCAATCCATTTAAAATCAAGTTAGGAGAATAAGTCCCTCAAAGACAATGTCAGTCGATCATTTTAGTTCTACATTTTTGGAGATGCAGAGTTATAAACATGATATGGCAAAAAGAAAAGAATTGCATCCAAGAGGAAAACTCAAGGCAAAAAATGCAAAAGAATAACATTGAAGTTCTCTCAGTTTCTAGAGATAGCTCAAAAATATATCCAAAAAGAAGAGATCGATCATCAATTGATTTTTTATACATTATGTGGAGAGGAATTAGTATGTTACGAGTGAGAAGTTGTCAAAGAAAAATTTTAACAACAAATTCTTGACAAAATATCCACACTTCTAAGGCTGCTTGTGGTATTTGAAGCATCTAGAGATATAATAAGGATAAGTGGAGAAAAATATGTAATTTTATCCTTTAGGTTAGGCTTAGTTCGAGTGGAAACAAGAGCAAGGAAAACCTAAATGAAAATAAAAAAGAAATGAAAATCAAATAAACTTGTTTGGCTATCATAAAAAGATAGAGAAATTCAGTTTTACATTATCATATAGATTTGATTTAATGACTTTATTTCAATCTAATCTTCATACATAAATTGTAAATAAAAGTTATACCATTGAAATATTCTTTGGTTGTGTTAAAAAAATTTACAAAAATCAATTTCTTAATCAAGTAATTTTTTTTTTTGATGAACTCATTTATCCAAACAACAAAAATAAAATTGTGATAGAAAATTACTTTACTTCTCATTCTCGCTTGAATGAAATATAGTCTTAAGTAGGACAATTGAGAACCATTCACATCAACAAAAGAGCATATATAAATTTTAAGAGACATAATTTCCTTTCTTAGGCTTTTAGGATATACAAAGTGTACACAACGTGTAAGACCACCATCATTAAATCAATCACGATATATATCCCTTTAACCACAAAGAGCACCATGGGAATTATTTTAGTTAGCAAAGTTCTCTATCAACATACCAATGACCTATGCTCAAATCCCTCTTACATACTATTCAGACATTGACTTCAACTCACAACAAAAAAAGCATTCCATTAGGGTCTTGCTATTTAGACTTGTTGAATTGATTTTACAACAAAGATTGGGGTGACTCAAAATAGATATTCTCAAAGAACACATTAGAACAATGGTTCTTTATTTATAAAGAGAGAACTTGAAATTTTATTTTAAGAGAAACTAAACACAATATGCATTTATAATAACTAAAAGTAACATAAGGTGACACCAAAATTTTGACATGACTCAACTAAGAAATAACCAATATTCATAGGATGCTTCAAAGCCCAAAATCTAGAATTAAGCTCAAGTATTAACAAGAAAAAATATAAAAAATTAAAGCCATTTATAAATTCAAAATAAAAATATAAAAAATCTCATAAAAAAGAAAGGTTAGATCTCACATACAACACAAACATAAATCATAAATAATATCCTCTTCATCTTCTTCTTCCACTCTCCAAATTTAAAATCAAGAAACCTAAAAAAGAATATTCCAAAGAAACAAAAAAAGTACAAGACAAATAAGACATTTATGCCTCGCTTTCTATTCCCATGAATAGGATTTATGAATTCCCTATTTCGCAGATAATACTTACGGCCTTCCCAGTCACTCCTCTTTGATGTTATATAGAGCCTATTATATATAATATTTAAATTTGAGCAATTAATTAAATTAATATTTAAAAGGAGCAACTACATATTTATCTCTCTTTTTAAAATATTTCATAATATTTTTTTCAAATATTTTGTTAAATATGATCGACCGAATTAATCACATTTAACCTAACAAAGAAAGATAATTAATTCATTAATTTAGTATGATATTCAACAAAAATGATTATGCAAGAAGAAAATTAGAAAAAGCACAAAGGCTGCATGCTAAAGTTGAGAATTATTAGAATTTCACACTCAAGCTATACATAAGTAACTTTATTTGGTTACTGAGGATCATTTAATTGATAGTTAAAATTAGTAATGAATTACACAAGAATCTAATGATAATTTCTAATTATGTTTTGTAGTTGCAACATGACATATTTGACAAAAAAGAAATAAAGAATCTCTCAAGACAAGCTAAAAGCTATAATGGAAAATATTAAAAAATTGCTAATAACTCAACAAATCTAGTTTTGGATTGGCTAACTAGGATTGATCAATCTACATGATACAAGACAATTTGCATTTATGCATGAATATTGCGAGGTACGATTGATTTACTTATGTTGATGTCTATTGGTGTTATTTGGAGTAGTGATTTGCTTTTGCTTAGCTTGACTTTTTAAAATTAAAGAAGACTATCCTCACATTCCAGCCAAAAATCAAACTAGTTACTTTGCTAGTTAGAGGGTAAAAAATGTTCATGTTAGTAAGCTCTTCTTAATTTTTTTGAGTTATTTTTAGGGAAAAAATGTTGTTCAGACTAGATTGCAATGAGTTATAATTCACGTGGCATTAGACTTATCCTTTAAAAGAACAGGTCTACCATGCAAATCAAGATATAACCAACGGATTCTAATAAAAACAAAAACTTCACACAGCTTTCTTTTTAGTTCTTGGATGTCCTTCTGAGAAACATTTATTATGAAGAGTGGAATTATGATGGCTTCAACTAAGTATATAAGACTAAATTGGGAAGATGTAGAAAAATGTAGCAGCTATTGCAACAGATCTAATAAACTTACCATAAGGGGTTTCTTCATCGACCTGAAACTTCACATTTCTCTGCGTTCTAATCACCGCTTCCCGCAATCTCTAATGGATGAAACATAGCAAACCTTTATACATATAAGCCGACGGGTCTAAATACGAACAGCAAATGGAAAGTAAAGTCACCTGCACAGCATTTTCCGAGGACTCTTCCGGGATCATCAGAGGAAAAGCAAATGAAGAGGACTTTGGATTAGTGGAAACGCACCCGGGATTCATGGAAGGACAAGCCCTAATCAGGCTGAGGTAAAAGAACAGGTACTGGTTTCAGATAAGCCCGAAGGCAATGGCCAGGGTTTGAAGCAAAATTCTGAAAATCCCTTCGGCAATGCCGAGGAAGACGAGATTTTGTACTTACCCATCTTCCAAACCAGTCTTAAGGCTTTGAGATTGGGAGTAGGGAGTAGTGGAAGAGAGGAAGGTCCGTGAAGCTGGAGGGGAAGCGAGAGAGGAAAGAGGGCAGCCAAGGCTGAAGGCAATGGCTAGAGGGGCAAGGGAGGAAGCGATAGCAGCGGCTCTTGAGGTGGAGTTTGGTGAGCAGATTGCTGCCCACGGTAAAAGGTCAGCGGTGAAGGGGATGGACAGAGGCGTAGGACACACGAGCTTCATCCTTCTCCAAGAAGAGAGCAAAACCACCTCACCTCACGGCCACGGTCGAATAACCTATCCAATTGCCGCCACGTGCCATGCGATGGTTTGTTTGGAGTAGTAATAAAAATTGTTTTTTTATCAACTTATTTTTTTAATTTGTGATATTAAAGAGGAATTTTTTCAAATAAAAAACTTTTAAATAAAAAAATATTTTACCAGACGTTCTACATTAGTATTTTTGATATTTTTATTATGTAATCTTGAAATTAAAAAGGTGAATGCAAAACAAGATCTCATACTATGAAGAAAATATTAATATCTTTCTTTAAAAATATATTCTTTAAACATTAAAAATAGTTATTTTAGATTGAGTTTTAAATTTTATTTGAAAAATTGAATTTTATTTCTATTAAATACTTTTTGTCAAAACTTTTTTATGATGATTTTATTTTTTCACATTAAATCATATTTATAATTTTTTAATTTTTTTTTCCAAACTATTTTTAAGTTCACTATCAATTATAAAACTAATTATCAATCAAATTTCTCAATATTCCCAATAGGTATATCAAATGGCTTTAAGCATATTTTTTTTAAGCAAGTAATTAAAAGCTTCAAACAAAACGTAAAGCCCATTTAGTACAATCAAATGACATTCCAACCCCAACAGCTCTGGCACATAACATTTGATATAATTATTATCAAATATTAAAATTTAAATTAAATTCAAAAAATATATTTTTAAATATTTATAAAAATTAAATATTTGATAAATTTTTTATTGATTAATTCTTAATAAAATAAATGATATTATAAGAATATTTAAATAATATAAAAAAGGTAAATTAAATTTATTAATATTATATAAAAAGGTCAAATCTGAGTAAAAGTTGAATATTCATTGGAGTTAAATTTCATGAATGAGTACATAAAAACTTCTCTTTTAATATACTTAACCCTACATTAAACGTTTTTTTTTGTATATTAGCAATTGGAGATATAAACGGACCTGGGAACGGGAGAGGTTCCCTAGATTGGAGCATGGCGGGGAAGAGCACGCAGGAGCTGGGGGTTGAGGGGCAGAGGCATCTTGAAGAGACCATTAATGCTGCATTCCAGATTCTTTCTTCGATGAACGAGGAGCTCTGCAATCCCTTCCTTTGGGCTACTCCGTCCACGCCAGCAGGCGGAGCCCCAGCATATCCGCAGCTTAACACTCCCGGCGACATCTCTTCAGAAATCTCCATCCACCAGCCGGATGCGGGTGGCAGTGGAGGGGGAGGCGGGGCGGGAGGAGGAGCTCTTGACGAAGCGCGACTCCGCTATAAATCTGCGGTAGCATCTCTTCGTGCTGTGCTTGCCGCTATCCCTTGTTCCTCTCAGGTGCGCTTAATAAATGAAATTGCTTTTTTACTGGAAGCTCTACTCTATGAAGATGCCTTAGATTGTGAAAGTTTCGAATGAAATACTTATTTGGGCATTGTCAATTTGGTTTCGTTCTTTGAGTTGGGGAAATCAGATGAATTATATGGAGAAATCTAATCAACGGCTTGAATTTTAGTGGTATTTTACTGGCTTTTCTGTTGAAAGATTTGTTTTTTTTTTTTTTTTTAAATTTTGGAGCAGTTTGAAATGTGCATTTAGCTTTGGCTTCAATTGGTATTATCAATTATAGCTTTAGCAGTGACTGGATTTTAATTTTGATGGAGTTAAATTTGTGATAAATTTTATCGTGCATAAAAAAAAAAATTTGATAGGGGATTGGTGCTTCGGATGAGCAAGTGGACCATGAAGAGATTCAGAGATTGAAAGAGCGTGCTGCTAGTTTAAGAAAGGTGCCTTCTATAAACCTTTTCGTTTCATATAACCTTTTTAGATTTGGTGTCATTCTATCATACTGTTATACTGTTAACTATGTTTAGCTGGGGACAATTCAAATTTGAGACTCTTGTTGCATATTTGTAATGGTTTGGGAAATTCAATCAAGGTTAATAGCTATTCAGTAGACCTTTTATTGAGTGAACTATGAGTTATTTTATCAATCATTGGTGGATATTCTGATGTTTATTCAATTGCCTTAAAGCACAAAGATGGTCGCTACATTCAGGGTTTCAATTAAATTGAAATTATTGTGCCACAATAATGAAGAAAGGATAGAATTTGTCTTCTGAACTTTGAATGAGTACATTCTCGATAGGTACTGAATTTGCTGCCTTCTATGTTCCTTTTAAATCATAAGCCGTGCCTAAAGGGCATAGAAGTACTTCTTTACTTTGTGTCTCATCAAAGTTTTATTGAAGACCTGAAATCCCTATTTTGGATGATCATGACCTGATAAGAGTTATCATGATCTACTTTTGCATTGGCTATTGATCAGCCTGTCCGCCTTGATGCAACTTAAACTCATTTATGAACTGCAAAACTCTTGACCTTATTTCTAATGATCTGTTTGGGTAACATTTTTATTGCACTATTAAAATATTGTATCATATTTGGACAACTCCAATTTATAGCTTCTGTTTTGTTCTCTTGAGTATCACATGTTCACTAGGAGGTGAAGAGCTATGGCAGAAGGACTTGGACAATATCTCTAATTCTTGTATATTATTACTAAGATTTTGCATTCTACTAATTCTACAGTAAAGAAAACTAGTTTTTTTTGCTAGGAACTTTTTTAGCTATGGATGCCTTGGCTTTGCATTCAAGCTGATTTAAGTTGGGAATGTCCTACTGTAGCATGATAGCCAAAAGGAGCACTTTTTTCCAAATGTTTTTTTGAGAAGAGAACTTGCCAAGGATTCACAAGTCATTGGTCCAACTTTGATTTAATGAATGATTCAAGCTCCTTGAAGAAGGCAGTTCAACTGTATATAATAGCTACTGAATAGGAAAGCTAAATTGTGGCACAATTTGTTCAATGGAATGCTTTTGACCATTCCTTTTTGTAGCAGTTACTCCTTCAGGTTCTACTTCTCAGCAATTTCTTGGCCTCTAATGCCTTTGGGTGAGAGGGAATGTTTAAGATTAAAATTATAGTGGCATAACATAGTAACTATAATTGATGATCTTAGTTACTAGGTGGTGGAATATAAGCAGTTGTCATTATGGTTAATCTGATCAGCATGCTAAATGTTCAGACTAAAAGGGTTCAAGTGGTTCAATTGCATTACTGGTCATCAAAGCCCAAGCTTGAAATGAATTATGCCCCCACCAATGTGATCCCTATTACAGAACATGTTTATTGGGAAATAGAGATCTTTTATCACAGAATTAGACCAGTTAATAATGCTAATGTTATTGAATTTGGCAATAGTGACAAGCATGCAGGTCTATCTCTCAGCTCCTATCCAAGAAGGAAATCTAGTACCAGTTTAAAAATGTA
Source organism: Vanilla planifolia (assembly GCA_023846275.1). Classification (NCBI taxonomy): domain Eukaryota; kingdom Viridiplantae; phylum Streptophyta; class Magnoliopsida; order Asparagales; family Orchidaceae; genus Vanilla; species Vanilla planifolia. Next base: position 25,794,023 of record CM043876.1, on the reverse strand, counting down.
ATTGTTCAAAAGTCATGATATGGTCACCAAAATTAAGGAGTGAGATTGAATAAAATAGGGGAATGTTGGGGAGGAACCATCTTCTTAAGCTTGAAGGAAATTGCATGGCATCACTTGCTTTTGTATTCTATTTTGGTAGCTTAGAGGAGATTTTCTAGGACTCTCGAGTAGGACTGCCATGCATGTTTGATGTCACAATTGTGACTTCTTTTATGGGATGTTTCAAATCTCTTTGATTCTCTATTTTGGATTATCAAATCTATTACAAATTGTAAGGGGATTTATATAAAATAGCATCGTTCAACTACCGAGCCTCTTTAGTTATTATAACACAAATCAGACAAACATCAATTTTGTTTCAGATATTGTAATTTTATATATCATATAAATATGTAAGTTTGCGTACATATATAAGAGATCATGGAATTTTAGTATTCATCTATAAGTATATGATGCAATACGTTTTGTTAACATTAGGAAGATAAGATAGACCCATGACTTTACATGAAAGAGCAACATTACAAATGTATATCCAAGATAACAAAGTCGCTCAAATTGAAGTTTTGAAGTTGCTTGACCTACTTTAACGTCTTTTAACCACGCTTGACTAAAGAAATTCATTCTAAGGTGGAATGGTTAACTCCATGCATGCCAATATAGAAATGGAAGAGTTCATAAAGACAGATTTTGTATAATAGAAACTTAGGGTTTTTTTTGGTATTTTTCTATTTCAAACTCAAATATCAAAAATATATTAAACAACTTACACAATTTCTTTCTTTCTAATATAAAATATTAATTTCAAAAGTCTGTATTTAGAGAATGTACTGGCTACAAATTTTATTTAGGAAATTCTACATTTGGGCCAATTCGTTTCTCAATTGTTGAGGTTATGTTGCTTTTTGTTTTGCATTGATTTCCATGGATGTTTCTTTTTTTGATTTCACTTGAACTGTACCCATACTTGATCTGTTGACATATGTTCTTCTATAGGCTTATTAAGGCCAATCTTATGGCCATATTTTTCTTGGTGCAGGAACTTGCTGAAAAGAACAAACATGTCAAGCTGCTCATTGATCAATTTCGGAACCTAATCTCTGATTTTTCTATGTGGCAAAGCCCTTCGTGCAGTTGAGGCAACTGCTGCTAAAACTGAAATCTATTGGGTCAGCAATATGTGATATTGTTAATTCTAAGGACGGCCAATGGGTTTGATTTTGGGTTTAAAGGGTTATATTTGTTGAATTTCGCGATCTTGAAAGTGGTTATTAGTATGCAATTAAATGTTTGAATTGAGAAGTACGTGTTTTTAGACATTTGGTACTGTTTTTGGGACAGGATCAGGTAAGCACAATTGATCCAAATTTGAAGCCAATAGACGAATCAGGTCAATTCTGTGGGTCTACGTTCTGGGTTACATAATATGTTATTTGAGAGGTAAATCTATTTGAAACTCATGGTTGATGTAATCTGTGTTTGGTTAATGCACAAGAGAAAAAATTGGGCTTTTAAATTTTTAGTTATGTTTTTATTTTTTTAAATAAATATTTGATTATTATAAAATTATTTATTTAATTATTTTGTTAAATAAGAAAAATAAAAAAGTAAAATTTTTATAATTTTAAAAGTATTTTTTAATAAATTTTTTTACTTTTGATAATTATAATATTGATAATTTTTTATATATGTTTTTAATTAAACATTATTAAATAAGAAAAATATTATAAATTATATAATAATAAAAATAATGATAAAATTTTTAGATAGCTTGACCAATTGTTTATTTATATTTATCCCAATCAGTTTGACCAAGATTTTAATAATAAAGTCATTTTCTTTCGTCGTATTAAGTAAGTATAACATTTACAAATCACACTCATTTGTTGCAGCAAGTAAAGGTTTATTGTTATAATCTCAATTATAAATGTTTATAAGATTAAAATATAATATAAAATAACAATTAATCATAATGTCTTACTATTAACTTATAAAAGCGTATATGATACAAGTCTACGGATTATGAAATTAGAAAATGAGTGCACATAAGAAAAATGTCAAAACAACCTAAATGATTTTATTTTGAATTATTAAATTCAAAAGATTTATCAATATGCATTCAAGTTATTAAGAAAATTAAAATTAATAAAGATTTCATATTATTATGAGTTGTTTTGCTACATCAATATTATTATAAAGAAGTCACTAGTAAGATGTGCAATCGAAGAAAATTTCGAAGTATGAAAGACAAAAAATGATTCGCAAACATGGCTCCAACAATGATGTTTAAATCGTGTTACGATTTTCGATTTTGCACCTTTTTGTTTTAAAATATTGATGTAGCAAAGATAAAAACCTCTCAACTCTTAAGATTCCTCTATTTATATTGAAATATTTTAGACAAAAATATGAATTTTTTAACAACTAGAAAGATCACCCGAAAATAGTTAACATTTTAGAGTTATAAAAAAACACAAACAGCTTTTTGGAATGCTGATTATGAGTGGGAACAAAGACCATCATTCGATCTGGGTAGACGGAACAAGAGCCGCTTGATTAGGATGCTAAGTGTCCAAATCTAATCAAGATGCACAAAAGCACTATTCACAAAAGCAGATACAATCTCCATTGTTTGATTGAGTTTTAGAGATGAATGGTAAGATGAAAATTATTGTTCAAAATGACGAAACTAATCTCATTAGTTTGATCAAGCTTGTCCAATGGATAGTTAAATGGAATCTACCGTTCACAAAAATGGGCATGATTCGAACTGTTCGATTGAGAAAATGCGTGATCGAACAGCATTGGTTATCCTTAGACCAGAAGCAAACAAGTTTTAGGGTGGACAATAAGATGAAAATTATTGTTGAAAACAGCGGAGCTAATCTCATCTGTTTGATCAAGCTTGTCCGATAGACAGATAGATGGAAGGTACTGTTCATAGCGTGATTCGAATAGTTTGATTGCCAAAATGTGCAATTGGATAACATTGGCTCTACTTAGACCGGAAGCGAACAATGCCGATTTCTACTCCCACATTGTAGGTTAATGATGTTTGGCATTTATAATGCTTTCTCTCAGCTTATAATTCATTTGAATGGGGATGGCGGGCTCCTAAGACTTGGTAAATCATGACTCAAGTCACTTGCATATACATATATATATGTCCTACTTGACCTGATCCATTACTTAACAAATTCACGATTTCGTCTTGACTCGTTACGTCTAAGCCAATTTATGAGTTATTTCACGTGTTCGTCTTCTAAGTCTGTTTTGGAGTTATTTCCTGACTCGATTTAACTCGAGTCAGTAACAAAATTGTGCCCAGATCGACTCAAACCTAACTCAACTTGGTTAATTCGGTTTTCTTATTTATGACTCCCTTAGGCCCATTATTTAGCATTTCGAGCCACTTGGCCCATGCCTTAGGGCTTAACCGTTTGTTGGGTTCTTAGAGTGAATTTTTTTGTTTTTTCTAAAACAATATTTTATATATTTATTATTTTTTATTATTTTAAAATATTTTTTCAATTATTAAAATAATAAAATATTTTTATATTTAAATAATAATACGTAAAAAATCAATAATAATACACATGAATGTACAATGTTATGAACTTAATTGTGTTATTTATAAATAAGTGATAAGATAAACAATTAAATTAATAAATATTTTAAAGATGAACTCTTAGTTGTTAGTTATAACGACTATTTAATATGTTATTCAAACCACAGTTAGAATATAACTACCATCACTATTTGACATTACTTCATTTGTAGACTATTTCATGAGATATCCAATTAAAATTCTCAAATTAATTGATCATATTAGAACTTGAAATGTATGACTTAAAAAACACTCGAAAAAACCATTAAAAAAACTAACACTGATTATATTATTATCAAACAAATAATATCAAAATCAAGAGTATAACAATGATCAATACATGACTTATTTTATTAACTCACTTGAGCTAGAATGGGTTTTGTACATTTCTAAAGATTTATGGGCAACATGATTGGTTTAATTCTACTGCCAATGAACTGACACGACCAAAACCCACATCAAACCACAAATAGAAGTTCCACATAATTGGTATATTGTGTTTAGAATGAATAACAACTAACGACATTTGCAAAAAGGGAATTTTAAAAATAGCCGTTACAAATTGTTTGTTAAAAAAAAAATTTATCCGAATGCTAAAATTTCACTTGGATGGCTAAAAGCCAAGTTCTGAAAAACAGTAGCCAGAAAAAACCGATGAAATGCAAATTCACAATCCGTTCTAAAACAGTGAAACAGTTCGGCATATGGCAGTTTGAAAATGAATAAATAAATTGGTCCTTCCAAGAACTCAAACTAAATATAAAAACTACAAATTAATTGAAATTATGCCTGATAAATGTCTTTTCAAAACAATTCACTAACACAAATTTGAATGAAAAACCATTCTAGACAAATCTCTCTCGCAATTTTAACAATATTTTGGTGAGAAACACACAAACTGCAATCGTTACACAATTTTCCTCAATGTGTGCAGGCTACTTGTCCCTTTAAACACAAGCCAAGAAGCAGAAAACCTTCTGTAGTACAATATTCAACGGGCTTGACAAACAAAGCAGATAAAAAAATTTGCTAGAAATGATTGCCTAAATGGTGATATGAACATCCTTTTACAATTGTATGAATTACAACTATAGTATGGTACAAAATTCAAAGTGGAAAAGGGTATATCAATAGCTTCTCCAAGGAAAAGGTCAGCACAAAGTAAACAAACTTAGATTTTGAAGGAACTTAAGGGAACAAAGGCGCTTATTTCCTGCAATATGCTTCATCACACTAACGATTGTTCATGTAAACTACACAGAAAAGATCAAGCAAACTTTATTACTTGCATACATAACGATATGTTACATATTCCTTGCATACATCCATGTCGAACTTGGCAGTAGCAGAATGAGCCATGTTTTTTGCTCCAAATTACTCGAAGCACAAACTAGGGAAACATCTGCAATATATATACATTTTAGACAACACGTACAAGGATCAAACAGAGCTTGGTTCTTCGTCCCATAATGATTTATATTCTGAGTATGGGCTCAAGTCATCTCTTGAAAAAAATAAGTGAAAAAACAAAAAAAAAAAAACCTGGCCTCCTTCTAGAGCAAGTCGAACAGTTCATATTGCATCATCTCAAAATTAGCTTCAAGTTCGGATAATTCCTCAGATCCCACTTGTTCCACCTGTGAATACATGAATTTTTATTGTTATGCTGTTGACGGCTGCTTTATTCGCATCATAGGATTTTCAATTTTCCATCAGAAAAGTTATTGCATACCTAATATTAACTAGTACTTCATAAAGTAACTTGAAATTAAATAGAGAGAAATTTGAGAAAAAGCTAAAACATGCTTTTGAATTGCGTTCCTAGAAAACAAATGGATTGTAGAGGCAGTTTCTCTAATTTGCTGTTCATCTTTCCAAGGGAAAAATGTATAGGAAACTATGCCATTATTTATCAAAGTAACCTTCAAAAGATTAAAAGTGAAAAATAAAAACTGAACAGCTTTAATAACCATGTATATCCAAATACTTCAGAAGCAAAATGGTTAGATTAATTGTAACTCATTATTAGAACAAAAATGTCATACAATCACTTGTGTTAAACTACAGATGAAATAAAAGAGGATTTCTAGAAGTACTAAGCATGATTAAAATGAGAGTTTCAACCTTTCTATAAAATATGGAAAGCATCAGCAAAATCAAATTTACCGTTACATTCCGATATCTTTCTAGCATACGCCGATATTGCTGTCTTGCCTTCGGAGATTCCACCATGGAAAGAACCCTTGATAAAGCCTGTTCAACAGCTGCATTAACTTTCAGTTTGCGAAAAACCTTGACTATGTCTTCTTTATCATTTTCAGTCTCAGCATCTTGTTCTAACTCGCGCCGAAAATGTCGAAGACCAGGACTCTTCCTGCGCCATCTCAGCACAACCTTTTCAAGCACACTAACACTCCATAGAATTTCTCTGTATTTCTTTCTAACCTGATGACCTCTCACATGTGCCTGTGAAAAGCAAACAACTTCATGCTTGAGGCATGAATATGTAAATGCATGAAGAGACAAATGGAGTGCATGTAAAACGTGTGAAATAAAATGATAACGCTTTTCAATCTGCAGTATGCAATTTTAAGTACCTGTATCTTCACAACTTTCCAACGTAAAGCTAAGAAATCTTTCCGATTTTTCCAACCTCTATATTTCTTCTGGATAGACAGAGCTGCTTTGTCAAATTTCAGATCACGATATCCATGAGCCGCCCTTGGAAGCATTGATGATACACATAGGTTATATATATCGTCTAAACTCTTGCCATATTCATCACTACTTGAGGCAGCTTTTTCTTCTCTCTTCCTGAAGGAATGAGCACGAAAAGCTGCCTGGATGCGAGCTGCAGCTTGGGCAGCATTTCTGGCAGCTGCTAAGTAATCTTTAAATGATTGGTCATCTTCTGTTCCTCCAGTTTGAGGCTGTGCACTTCGTTCTAAAATACTTTCTACTACTTTTTCAGCCTCAGCGACTGCAGAACCTTTGGAGATCTCACTTTCACCCATGGTGAGTGAAGCAAGATGGCTAGTCAGACCAAATTCTGAAAGATACCCAGCTAGACCCTTGTGACCATTAAAAGCAGCAATTGCACCTGCAGTTTTCCCTACAGGGTCTTGTGGAGTAGGATCTGTCACTGCTACAGAAAATGCCCCAGCTGCCAGAAGTGCAGCAACCATATCCTCCCTATAATAAAAGCTCAGCATTTTGCATTAAGCAACAACAAAGGAAAATAATTACATAAAAGTACGTTGTTGGCTCAAAATGGCCGGTAAATTACCTTCCAAAACGTGCAGCCCAATGAAGGGCAGTCCATCCATTTACATCTCGAAAATTTATACCAACACCAAGATCAAGAATTTGACTTAAAGCCCATTCATAACCCATAGCAGAAATCATATGAATAATGCCTTTCTCTTCCTTGGATAGCAAACCATTTCCATCTTCCTTGCTGTTCATTTTAAACAATAGCCACCGTTGTAGCTTATCCTTTAACAGTTCTTCCATTATCCAATATATTGTGCCTGGAGAAATCTCACAGCCAGCTTGCAGTTCCTCTAAGATTTGTAACCAATGCTCCTCTGCCGCTTCGAACTTTCTATGGTACTTTGTTTCCATATGATCAGTACCTCTAAAAGCTGACAGATCATTAGATCGACATAGAAGAAAATGCACACATTTTACAAGCAACAAAAGCTGTTCTGGACTTTTGGGAATTTTCACTTGAGGTAAATTCTTTGTTGTACTGGCAGAAGGCTTGCCACGAAACTCAAACTCCCGTAATTCACTGCATGATTTCCCATTTCCAGATGTTACACATAATTTGACCCTTCCTGCAGCATGCTCAGGTGCTTGACATCGCAGGACACCTTGTTGAACAATTTCTGCAGGAACTTCATCGTTATCAAACATTACTGCCCAACAATATGCTGAAGGATCACAAAGGAAATCTCCAATTATCATCACCTGCAAAAGTGCTTGATGATACAATTTTAGTATAGATTAAAATTTGAACTGGAACTAAGTTTCCTATGAATATGACTAACATAGGATGGAGCATGTTTGCCATGGCCTCCTGGCATAGAGGCTAAGGGGTTCAACCATCTTTGTAAAAAGAATAAAAAATATAATATTCTAAAATTTTGTTTTTTATATTATATAAAGTGAAGCTTATTTTTTGGTCTGAATAATGTGCCAAACAGAAAAAATATTTTAGAATTTTAAATGAAGTACATTTATGAAAAAACTATTTGAGAGAAATTCAATGATGTTTAATTTGTAAGTTTGAATATCTAAATATTCTGCTTTGAATTTCTATAATAAAAATACTTAATTATTTTTCTATTTGTGAGGGACAAAAATTTTCCCAAATTAAACCATTCTAATGGATAAAACATAGAAAAGACGAAAATGCAATCAGCATGCTTGAGAAGAGAATTGCAGATAATAAGCTGGAAAAGAAAGACAGAGGAGAAGAGAAAGGAACATGATGCTAAGGGAAGGGAAGCCAGAAGTTGCCTCAGAATTTAAGAACTATAACCATCAAGGGAAAAAGAATTGTTGCTGATTTCTGTAACAAGGAAATAAAAAATGAAGAACGTGACTGCAATAGGATAAAGCTTAGGAATTGAGAACTTAAGGACAAATTAATTGAAAAAACTTTCATATTAAATGTCATCAGTGATATTTCTGGTTGGTTTTTCCTTTTAGAGTTATTGATAAAGTATTTTATTGCACTGGAAAGAGTAACTTCCAGAAAAAAAGGGGCGAATTTCAAATGTTTTGCCCGTTTGTTCAGAAAAAAAAAGTACAATACGTTGGGTAGATATATATCATGTCATGCTGGATGTACAGTACACTAACTCGATAGATAGACAGTACATGAGCTGAGAAGTGAAGTGCAGTACATTGATTCTAACATACCATATATAATGATTGGAAGTACAATACATTGATTTGAATATACAATATGTCTAAGGGAATCTAAGAATTTGTGAAATTTTACAAATTTAAGGAGATAAGAATTTGACCGTATGTTATTGACGAGAAAAATTAATATATGATAATAAAATTTTGTATAATTTTAAGTTTTAAGAAGTCAAGAAAAGAGACACTAGAAAATAAGTATTCTTATAGCAATCAAGTAAACCTAGTAACTTTAATATAAATATATTGTTTTGACATTTAATATAATATCAATTGAATTTGATATATATATATATATATATATATATATATATAATATGAATTATTATATATTATTTTGTTATCATGTACTATTATCCTAATATATTTTATGTTTAATAATATTTAACATGTTTATAAATGTCAATAAGATAATTGAGATGCTAATAATATTTGTTCAAAATAATTAGAAAAGAAATAAAAAAAATTTGTCTAATATTATGATGTGATACTTGGTTTGAAAAATATGAAATAATATATTATATAAAATATGAATTTTCCTAAAATATTATATCACAGATTATCATGAATATTTGCGAAAATTTGTGGATTATCGTTAGTCCTCTACATAAGGTGACAAATATTAGTTTTATATCATATCTTGATATAAGATGACATTATATACGATATGACCTCCTTAATTTCAAGGAGGGAGGTGGTTATGTTACATTGAGCCATAACTTTATGTGATTTGGATGTCGAACATGTTGATGCCTATGCGCAAAAGTTTATGGATATAAGATGTAACATACTTAAAATGGAGATAACATTCATAGGAAAAACAATGCTCTAAAGGATAAAATGTTTTATGAAAATATTACTTTAATGAAAAATGAAAAAATAAAATAGCAAAAAAATATTAAATTATTTTTTAGTATGATTTTTTCATTGATATCATGAATTCATTATACTATTTGTTAAATTTTATTTTAGTAATATCATATTACTCTTATTATTATATTATATTTATTTATTGAATTCTTTAGAATCTCATTTAGTGTTTACATGATAAGACATGTTTTGTATTACATGGAGATATATAACATGATAATATGAATAATAGTCATATTTAATATATACCTCACAAGTTTAATAAGTTGTTTCAGATATTTAATATAAATTATATATATATTGATACTATGATAGTATATCTATTGTGTATGTTACATTATGTTTTGTTATAGTTTTGATACTCATTGTAAATGCTAATAAACAGTTATTAATATTATAGTTTTAGATAATTATTTAAATAATAATAATATTATTAAATAATATGTAAGTTTTGGGTTGTCTAGTGAGCATCCTCCATTAATAAAATTTATGATTATTATTTTAATCTAGGATATTTATCTTGACAATTTCATATTAGATCTACACGAGCATGATTGGGGGGGGGGGGGGGGGGGGTATCATAACAAAGTTTATGGTTAAAAGATTATACGAGTTACGACACCAACATAACAAGTAATCATGTACAAAATTATTAAAAATATATTCATGTGATACAATTGTAGGAGTTAAATTTAGATAAAGAAATGAAAAGAGTTGAATCAAAAAACATGGATAAAGAAAAAGGAAAAGAGTTTTCATAATAAGACAATAAACAAAATAAATTAACCCAAACATTTGTATTATTATTATAGTCAGTTGATGAAGTAGTCAAACCTTAGCATCACAAATAGATAGAATAATAAAACAATTTTAGAAAATACATCATTGCATTCTTAGACTAGATTTCATGGTAGCACAGAATTGGTTAGTGTAAATAACTAAGATATTTGATGAGATGTCTTATCCTAAAGACAAAAGGGCAGCTTTAACGGTTATGGTATTAAAGGATGTAGCCTGTCTTCGGTGTAGATCGTGACATCAAATTCAATTTAAGCATTGATCTATTTGAATTTTTTTTTGGGAAGAATTTACAACAAACTTTGAATAGTGGTATATCCCAATGTTTGTTAGAGAAAATATGTAGGATGAATTATCTTGTTTAATGCAAAGAGGGATGATAATTACAACTTATGAATGAAAATTTGTAGTTTTAGTAAGATATGCTCCAAACATGGTGAATCTGAAGGAATAAATGTGTTACCTGTTTCGATGAGGTTTGAGAGATTCTATTAGAGCTACTTTGATGACATTAAAGACAAATGAATATATTAGAATTTAATAGAGATGAAACAAAATGCAATAAAATCAATGAAGATATTGGGAAAAAAAATTGAATCTTAAAGATTTATAGGAGGTTTTCCAACAAAGAGCCAATGGATCTACTAGAACTAGTTTAAATAAATTTAACTCATGAGAAGGACTTCAAAGGAATAAGTTTGGCATTGGTTCTAGTGGAATGATCAGATTTGTTAAGAGTGGAAGATAATATAGAGGTGATTGTGGCTTAAATTAATAAGACCACTAAGGTGTTTTTTTAAGTGATGAGATAAAGACATTTTGCCAAAGATTGCCTTAGGGTGAAGAAGCCTAAACCAACTAGTATATCTTGTGATATGGACAAATTATTAACAAATAGAGATAGTGCAACTGGATCTTTTATAGTATTAGTAGATTCTGGTAGAGGTAATGCAAGTGATAAAAGAGAAGAACCATGAAACTGTGCAAATTATTCAGCAAGAAGCTCTTTAGTTTATAGATATTATTGTTGGTACTTTGTATTTGCAAATCTTACTAATTATCTTAAGTGAGCTTCATATTCTTCTATTTCATCATGCATAATAAAAAGTTGATTGTTAAACTTTAAGATTTAGATGAGAAACTTTTAGTAAGATATATAATGAGATTAAGATAAGGTAAAAAAATTTATATAAGAACACATAGAAATTAATTAAAGAAAATTTCTTATACATCTAAATATTTTGTCATTGATTGAGTTCAATATTATATTAGAGATAAATTGGTTAAATGACTTAAATTTGATAATTAAGAAAAGATGATAAAAATCAAAGTACCAAGTAATATCTGATTTTCTTTGGCCAAGGAAGAAAAATGCCTATTATTTGAAGGATGAAGGCACAAAAGTTATTGATTTAAACATGTGAAGAATTTTTAGTATATATTACAAATATTGATAAAAAGTTTGTAAACCATTAGAGGTATTAATACTCTATGAATATATAGACATATTTCTAAAGAAATTATTTAGTCTAACTCTAGAGAGAAATACAATTTGAAATTCAATTAGTTTTTAGAGCCAAGTCAATTTTAAAATCTCTATATAAAATGATACCAACAGAATTTAAAGAGATAAAATTACTGACTTAAGAATTGTTGAATAAAAAATTTATTTGACTTAATATATCATATTGAGGAGCAACTATATTATTTATGAAAAAGAAATATGATAGTCTTAAAATATGCATTGATTATAAGGTTAACTAAAATTATCATTAAAATTAAATATTATTTATTAAATATTGATTATTTATTTGATCAACTTTAAGGAGTTATAATGTTTTTTAAAATTGATTTAAGATTAGGTTATCATCAATTAAGTATAAATAAAAAAGATATATCAAAAAAACTTTTAAAACAAGGTATAAATATTAGAAATTTTAAGTGTTATCTTTTGGGTTGATAAATGCTTATACAATATTTATAGATTTAATAAATAGGATTTTTAAAAACTATTTAGATTTGTTTTCTATTATTATTATAGATGATATATTAATTTATTCAAAGAATGTAAAATATCAAGCCCTTCACTTGCAAAAATTGTTACAAATTTAAAAAAATATTAGTTATACATAAAATTTCATAAATGTGAATTTTAACTATCTAAAGTAGTATTTTTAAGACATATAGTCAATGTTAAATATCAATAAATCATAAAAAATTTCAGATATAATAAATTGTTCAAGATTAACAAAATTAGTTTATTTTTTATTATAGGATTACTTAAATATCTAATAGAACCTATTTGGGTAATAGTTGATAGATTAACAAACTTAGTTCATTTTTTATCATGAGTATAACATATTTAACTAAAAAGTTAGCCAAGATTTATATGGAATAAATTATCAAATTATATAGTATGCCAAAGATAATTATTTTTTATCGAGAATTGAAGTGTACCTTATATTTTTAAAAAATATAAATCAAGCATTTGGCATTACTTTGAAATTCAACATAATTTTTCATTCACATTGATAGTCAAACAAACTAATGAACAAACAAAAAGAACTATCAAAATATTAGAAGGTTAAAATTAAGTTGAATTAGTTTACATGAACAATTGCCAGTTTTATATGAAAAAAGTGTCAATCAGTTTTACGTTAGCTTGAAGTAAAGAAAAAAATATATTAAATACTGAATTTGTACATGAAGTGACTAACAAAATAAGAATGATTCATAACAGATTAAAAACAACTTAGGATCAACAAATTTTGAAGCAAAATTTCAAAAAAGCCAAAATATCTTGAATTAATGAGACATTTTATGGAGACAACCTAAATATTGATCTCATAAGAACTTTATAATCAAGTATGTTGGAGTTGGAATAATTTAGGTAAAAACCAAACAAAAAAATGACCCTTGAATAAGAACAAAACTGAATTAATTTGAGATAATATCTCATTAGAAAAACAAAGATGTTACACTGACCACACAATTATAATAGTTCCAAGTATGAGGATTGAATTGGAAATGGTATGTTTTGCATAATAGGCATTCCCTTTTTTTATAATCTCAAGTTTGATAACCACATTTGCATCCCTATACAGAGTATTATAAACAAATCTACAACAAATAAATGTATGGTCTAATACCCACACCCACCACCTTGAAGTTTTATCACTTGTTTCACCAAATGATTGCATTAATAATATAAAAGTTTGGGCTAATTTATTTTGAGTAATATCTTGTTGCTCAGGTTTTTTCCCCTCTTCATATTTTTGGACTCAATTTTTTCCATTTTGTTTTTGAATCTAACCTTTGCAATTATATCACACATAAATATATATTTTACAATTCTATCCATAGCTATTAATTAATAAATTATTTTTCTAAAACCATTATACATAATTCTAATTATATCTATAAAGAAATATAATAATACAGATGCATATATTGTGATGATATCCGTACTTATATAACTCCCTTGTCCATAAACCCTACTCTGATACCAGTCATACCTTGTCTAAATCAAATATAAAATTATCAAAAAAAATATTCGATATTAAAATAATAATAACAAATTTCACCAATAGAAAACACTCATTAGATGAACAAGGAAGATGACACAACAAATTTAAAATTATTTAATAATAATATTGATATTTTAGCAATTAACAAAAAATATGATATCAACAACTTATTTATTCGCATCTACGATAGGTATCAAAATGAAAACAAAACATAATATAACGTAGTTAAATTCTAATAACATAGACAATATATATACTAATATATCACCAGTATAAATATAATATATATAACCAATATCCAAAACAACTAATCAAAACTATGCCATCTACTAAGTATGACTATTATCCATCTTATCATAAGTTCTTTCTATATAATACAAAAAGAAGTTTTTATGATATAAGTACCAAATGAGACTTCAAACAACTCAATAGATAAATGAATGGGTAAAATATGATATAATAACAAGAGTAACATGCTATAACTAAAATAAACTAATATTTAATAAATAATATAACAAAAGAATTCAATAATATTAATGCATAAAATTATATTAAGAAAATAACCCAATATTTTTTTATAATTCTATTTTCATATTTTTCATTAAAATAATATTATCATAAAATACTTTATCCTTTAAGACCTTATTTCTTTTATAAACATTATCCTTGCTATTAATTATGTTATATTTCATATCCATAGATCTTGCCTATAGACATCAACATAGATGTTATCCAAATCATATAAAGACATGACTCTAATAACCACACACTGTTTCCAACATAAAAGCTTATGTGACAAAATTGATGTTTAAAGGTCTAAAACCATTATCCACATCCTGCAAAGTAACTAAATATAAAAATTAAAACCATATCATATATTATGTCATCTTATATCAAGGCACGGTATAAACCAATACTCGTTGCCTTGCATAAAGTACAATCGACAATCTACAAATACTCCCAAATATCCATCATAATCTGTGGGGCGTCTCAAGGAAACTTATCTTGTACATAATAAGCTATTTCATATTTCCAAATCCAATAATCAAGCCATAATATCATAAAATTATGCCAATTTCTTTTATTTTCTTTTTAATTATTTTGCTCAGATATCATTATCATCTCAATTATCCCACAAACACTTATAAAACTTACCAAAATATTACAAAATCTTAAATATATCAAAATAATAGTACAAGTATCAAAGTAATAAATAATAATTCATATCATATGTATATAAATCAAATCTAACTAATGTTGAATTAGATGTCATAATGAGATATAACAATATCACTACAACCTAATTAATAAAATAAGTAATCTAACAATTAAAGAATATTTCACTTTCTATGTGCAATTTATCTAAGTTATTGAGTTAAAATTGGAGGATACTTTAGAAGTCAAAGGTGATAACAATAGATGAACAAAATATGTAAACACAAACATTACTAGAGAGTTTCATGAACAAACAAAAAATAGTTATCAAATCTTGACATTGCATGCTTATGTTCCCACAACAAATGCATATTATATCTGGCAATTTATAATATTTTATATTAAAGAGCAAGCTTGAACCATGCAAGAGGTTTCGTGAAGGACGCTGTCTCATTGTATATACAACAAATTATAGTTTATGAATGCCCTTATCTTGAAAGTACCCTTTCTTTTCCTTTCATGTAACATGTGCTTATGCATACACACAAGTAAATATAGCTTCCACAATCTTGATGAATAAAGACTCACTTTACAATTTCACCCAACAAAATTCTCTTATCTTTTACAATTTCACCAGATGCAATTTGTCAAACTTAAATAAAAGTTCTACAATATGAAAAATTGGACAGTTCTAGGAAAAAAATCAGAAAACTTGCCATCACATATGATAAAAAACATGCACATATATTATACCTTTAAGATGCATGAGAGCATCCATGCAACAAAGCTAGTACTTGACTCAAATGCACAAATAATAAGAGTAAAAGTTGGCCCATAGCTCTCATTTGAGTGGGAATGTGTTGAGAATAACTGTGAACATAATTAACCTAGCATTGAAATTTTAACTTGACTGGATCCTTAATTTATGCAGTTAGTATTGCAAGATTAATCCCTTATTGGAGGTTAAGCTTGATATTAGAATCATAATATAAATTTAATTAATCCCCACTCAATTATAAGTTTTTGATTAATGATTGACCACTTAAAACAATATCTAAACCAACTTACCTATAAGTAGCTTCATTAGCTACATGCAAAGAAGGCAGCTCATAAAGTTTCTTGTGCAAGAAATATATCAAATTATGCATACAAAACTTTGCAAGTGCATGCAATGGAAATATAATTCAAAGATTCTTTATGGAGCCAAAGATTCTTATTTTGCCTCAATGATTCTCATAGAAGAATCTTTTTATAATTTGATGAGCAATATAGAATTACTATATTATTGATGCATTAAGTTCAAAACTAAGATGATTTAACAAAAGATTTGTTAGTTTATTAAGATATCGTCTCAATATTAATATATTCACATATCAAATTTAAGATATTATTTTTTTAATAAAAATAGATATAGTACATTGATAATTGAATTTAGGTTGGATAAAATAAAATTAAGAGATATATTAATTGAATATATTTTTTATGAGATATATCCCTATCCATAAATAACAAATATAAATATGGCAAGAGGTATGACAAGAGTTGTGACCTTTGATCTTTTCAAAAAGTTTTTCACTTGGTCAATTTAGGTGGTGACTTGGAGTCATTATTTTGGTATTTGGGGATTCATTTTAGTATTGTTATCATTGCATACTCATGATCTTTGTTTTTAATATAGAAGTAATTATCTTTGATAAATCTGTTTAGAATTTTTGTTTCTTTGGTAAATTGGTTTGATTATAAAGAAATTTGAAAATTATCTTTTGTGGTGAGGATTTCAATGTATTTTGAAATACATGAGAGTACTTTGTCTCTATTTTTAAACACCATTACTATGACTTATTTAATAAGATATTCTCCACTCTTATAAATGTAGACCTGATTTATAGCTAAATCATATAAATCATTGTACTCATCTTTTATTCTTGATCTCTACAGACTATTATTTCGCTAATCGTTGCATCCGATCCTACCGATGCTTTCACACATATATGTCACTAGCCACAACAAAAACAATCAAAACTATTTGTGATTCAATTATGATCAAATGACACTGGCAAGGCTAATAAGGGTGGTGTAGCTAATGTGATGTGACAAAGCCATTGTGACAATTCCATAGCTTTATCAAAGTGAGTGTTGCTAACAGTGATTTGCTAGGATTTTTTATAGTTTAAGAACTACCAACAGCAAGTAAAATGAGTGGATGTAGACAGTGATTGGTCAAACTACTACAATCTCAATTTTCTTTTTCTGCTCTTCTTATTACTTTATGATTTGTGCATATTTTTGCTCAAATTATGTGAAATCACAGTTCCAAATATGGAATTTGTGTAAACAATACATAGTATACTAGATATAATTCTAAAAAACACAATAAGTTTCTGCATGGTAAATCTTTTTCTAATTTAAACCTAGTAATAACAATTTTAGTGTGCAACAAAAAATATGGCACAACAACAAAATATTGTGTGCACACTCTCTCATTGACTCCACAATCATGAACAACACTCTTGTAAGCACTTTTTGGATTATTGTAGGACCACAGCACAACAATAGCAAACTTTATCTACAAGGACCATGAATAAACAAACAAATGTCAAAAACCCAATTCAATATAATTACACAAATTGTCAATGTAAGATATATGCTTCAAAATTGCCCAAACCAGGAACAAACATGGTGAAAGAAGTGTTTTTATCCTTCTTTCTAATTTTGCCATTTGGTTGGCTAAGAGTATAGATCTTTTCTTTAACAGTTTTAACTATTTCAAAGCAATAAAACAGAAAAATTTGTGAAAATTGCCATAAAACTCCAATGTTTTAAAAGGTAGTGCATAAGGCCTATGCCAAGAAGATTCCTGGAGGAACCAAAAAAATCAAGAGCTGTCTTAGTGGACAAAATATCCAAATGAACGAAACTAAACTAACCATCTATGAATGATGAATGAAACTAAATGGTTTAAGAATGCAAAGAAAGATAAAAGAAACTAAATGGACCACCAAAACAAAGATTCCACAGGACATAAACCAAAAAACATCAAGAGGAGGCAAACATGGACCATGCCCAAAAGAAACAGGTTATCAAAACTGACTAGGTGGCTAAGAGGAACACAAATAACAGGAGATGCCAGAAAAATAAAGCACAAAGGTGTATTGTAGGGCACAAAAAACAAGTCATAACAACTGGACAAAGCTGATCATAGCTCAAATCTACACACCATACCCAACTAATGTCATCTGTAATGACAATTGAACAGTTCAACAATACCCTGTTATATGCTTGCAATCAGATAGTTGACTTTGAACCATAAAATCATTGATTGTAATTTCAGTTCTTCTGAGTACAAGCATCACAACATATCCAATTGGTAAGCTTCAATAAAAAAATATGTTGTCTAGTGATAGCTTGATATAAAAGAACTCAGAAATCATCATGCTTGTAGAATCAAGTAGCTTTAGACCATTTATTACAAGTTCATGAAGTAGCAAGGAATATATGGCCATGAACACCTAATATAAGAATTTGATAAAGACTAAAAATTCATAAATACTATTTATATTACTGCATTAACTATCTTTTATTATATATATCATTATATAAATAAATAATAAGTAGAATAAAATAATAAAATAAAATTGCAAATTATCTAAATCCGTTGATAGGCAAACAAGAGTGTTAACACCTCTGCAGGTTTCAGCTCTTCATTTCAAGTAAAACAAGCACCATTGTCAAGCGGTAAGGGCTTGAACTTGTTTTTTAATAACTACGTAACCACATTATACTACAACCCAATATTCTAGCAACTTTAACTTTAAACATCCATAAGAGCCTGAAATGTTAATAAATAACAAGAAGTCAAACCAAATTTTGGAGTACAAATTCATCAAGCATAAAGTGCACAAAACATACCTTCGTCCTTTCAAAGGAAAAAGACCATTCCGGTGAGATTTCCCGAAACCTGAACAGTTGTTTCTGAGCAAAGGTTAGACTTGGCTCTGCCCCAAGAGAGGTTTCATGCTGACATTGATCAAACCACGCCCCCCACAAAAAATCCCTTCCGTTGGCTGTATGCTCAGCATTGTTCCCTAAAAAACCCGGTTGCCGTAAACTAATTTGTTCTGGCAGATCAAATGGAAAATCAAATATGTCATCCTCTGATGAAAACTGCTCAAAATCCTAAAACAAAAGAACTTGTATCAGGACATGCTACTTCTATTAAAGGCAACAGAAAAGCATTGCACAATAAATACAGATTTCTTTAGTATAAGAAAATGGCTACACAACTTGAAGTTTCCAAACTCTCCTTCATTTTAGTCCCATGAAGGCTTTGATGATGATTATGGATAAGTTCAATTATTGCTAACAAAATCTGATGATGGTGAAAGAACATTCCTGCTCCTAGCTGAATAGAAATTCTCCTTTCCAATATGACATAGGATCAAGAGATACATGGGAAGTTTTCTTGGGGAAAATATCACATGATTTTGGTGTGAGGAACAATAATAAATGAACCTAAGTTTCAAATGCTCTGAGCACCATCGAGTTAAAACACATATATGGAAGGGCACTACATCACATGGGGATTGGGGGAACTAGGTTACTAAACACATTTTATGGAAGCAAAAATGAAAGAAAAAAAAAATTCTGAAACATATTTCCAACCATCATCAGATATCCATAAGCTTAAGGCCTTAAAAATCATAGAAACAAAGTAAGCCAAAAATCATTACTTAATCAGAGCTATAATGCTTTACTTTGGAGTGTACACTACGTTATTACAGATTTTGGGAGTGATGAGGAATATCCTGGGATTGATCATTGTATCATACTATTCAGGTTGTCCTCAGCTACAAGGGAAAAAAAAACCTCCACAGCTACGATAGTTCGACAATATTGAAAATAAAACAAAAAACTTGCAATTATAATTGGTGTATATGCATATAAATGTCATACACTTTGCTTCTCGAGTGCATTCCCCATATCTTGATGTGTTCCATTTGTCCAAGTTGTGCAGCAGGAAGGCTTAAAAGCAACAGTAAGAGCTACTGAGCTTGAAACTCTTTCTTGGGCAGTGTTTCCTATTGAACTTGAACTCAGATTCAGCATGTCATTCCACGATGGAGATACTTTCCTATCTATGCCGAGATGCAAAACCAGTGATTGGTCAATACCTGAGAACAGCAATTAGTTAACTAATGAATTGCATGCTTTTTAGGATAATAACAACCATATCATGAGTGCATCCATAACTACAAGTAAAATGAACTAGAGAACTGGCAATAAATTTGCCCAGAAGAATTTATCACTGAAGCGAGGAAATAAACCAAGGGAAATGACAGAGCAATTCTGCACATAATTAAATCGCTTTCATTTGGTTTGAAAACCTGAGTTTGAAGCAACCAAGATACCCAAATTCAGAAGCCAAAGCATGCAATAACACATCTAATTTCCATTGAATAGTGGTCATTTTTAAGCTCTGCAAAAAACAATTAGGACTGGATGGGGATGCATTAGAGTAAGTCAGTTGACTTTCCACATGCAGAGTGTATAAGCTTCAGAGAAAATGCTGAATTGATTCATGAACTAGGCCGGTTCAAAAGCATATGTTCAGTATAAATTGAACTTATTATTGCATTGTTTTCTAAATTAACTGGGAGCATTATTTTATATTATCTAGAGTTTAGCATAAATAGGTATTACAATTCTAAGTCACAATTTCCATAAATACAAAAGAAAAAGTTTTAAGACAACTAAGTGGGTTAGAATGAGTTGTTTGAAACCACTGTGCTTAACAAAAAATAATTCCTAACAAAACCCCAAACATGCAAAATCTTTATAATAAACTCCTGTCAATCATTTTGATATTGCTGTTTTGACGTTTCCTGGGTAGGATTTAATAATTCTCTCCTCATTGGAGCATATATTAGGCTTTACCAGTCAGAAATAATCTGATCAAGCCCTTAATGAGTTCAACTTGCACAAAATTACTCAAATTTTCTTATGGACAAATTCTTCTTTAATCATTACTCTTTTCGTATGACAAACTATTCCTCAAACTCAATATCATTGACTGAAGACAATTTGTTGCATTTTATACACTTAATTCTTAACAAGTCAGCATTATGCTTCACAGAACATCGCTAGCCCATGTAACCTTTAAAACTTCCATCCAAGAATGATACAGACACTTTTTTATCATGCAACATTCTAGTTGCACTCTCACAATTCATCCATCTTGAATTCAACTAGTGACATCAGAAAATATGTTCTTACAATTCATAAATACCTAAACTACTAGCAAACCATGATTTCTTGGTCTCCAACAATAATCTACAAGAGATTAGTAAATCTTCCATGAGTAAACTTATATACATTTTGTATTTAATTTTATGTTTATTAAAGTAAAACTCCATGGACTATAAGTTCATTCCCTGTAATTCAAGTTTTGCTTTAGCCTCCCTGGACTTTGTATATTCAATTTCATATCTATTAAAGCAAAACTCCTTGGACTTCAAGATCATTCTCAGTAATTCAAGTTTTGCTTTAGTTTCCTTATTAGTAAAGTAGAGAGAAAAAATGTACACACTGTATATAATCTCATTTTCAATATGACCATTAAAAAACTTCATATCTATTGGAAAAGAAAAGAACCTACAACTCAGCCGTCAAATAATTCAACCCTAATGAATGCCACTACCTAGTACTTACCTCTTTAAGCATAAGCTAGCATAATTTTTTTTTCTTACCCAGTGTTTGTCTCTCTACGAAGTGGTTCTCTGGAAGTAGTACTCAAAATTTTCTAAATAGTAGTTTCCTCCAATGTGGTAGCTTTATATGTCATTTTTAACGTGATGCAACCACTAAACATGATGAATGTTTGTACTATCACAACAGGATGAATGAAAACTGTTAAACAACTGAATTTACTAGCAAAATAAGTGAGCTTGATACTTCAACACCCTAAATGGGAATATAAGAGTAGCAAGGTTCCATGAAATCAGGTAAAAATAGCTATCTTTAATTTGCCACACAGAGAGCTAAATCTGTCAATGAATAATTTAATTCAATCTAATAGGGCAAGGAATCATGATTATTTCCCAAAAAAAAAATAAAAAATCTCACAAAAAGTACATCACAAAAGCACAATCATCTTCAGGTTTACCTCGTAGTATGCTAGAGGAATCAAATGATTCTACGTTGTTCAATTCTCATGTTTAAGCTTGAGTTCTGCATCATATTGGATCATCCATATACTCTTCTAAGAAGCTGTGCCATTATTTTGCTTACAAAAACTCATATTTGCACTAAAACTCTTATCAAGCAAACATTCTTTGTTGTTATGAACCTAGTTTCAATTGTAATAAGTTGAAAGATTATATCAAGTATGATTCTACATTGTTCTGTTCTAGCATAGGCTCAAATGACAACTCCAACAATAAATATAAAGAAAAACATGCCAATTGTCACCTAATGATAGAAATTTCTTAATGCGAACTGAAATAGAAAGACACTTAGAGTGCATATTGGCTTAATCATCACTACTTACTCCTTAAAGAAACCATAGACTTGCTTTGCAGTGGCTAATGCACAAGTTTGCTTAACCCTGTTCCTGATGGCTAGATTAAGTTAACTATGTCCTACACACTATTCCAATTAATATTTCATTATCAACTATTCCTATGACCCATGATAGATTTGAATGTGAAGGTTATAAAAAGAATGTGGATAAGATGGACAAGAAGAATAGGATTTTGGAGATTTGATTTTCATCCAAGTCATGACATTTCAATACTGTCAGGTTTCTCAATAAACCATCTACTGCACTAAGCATGCTCTTCAAGATGCAAAAACTAGCTATCCCCCACTAGAGAGGTTGGCGATATCCTTGGTGAAGCCATTAAGAAGGCTGTGACCATATGTTCAGGCACATTAGATCAATACGGTTATCAAAAAACATATTCATTGTATCATGCACTCAATAGATGTGCAGAGAAAACTCAAGAAATGTGAAATGGAATAAGATAGCCTTGGTGACATCTAACTTTACAAGAAGTCATACCTAAAACTATTACAAAAGTGCTCATCTCTTAGTGAAGTTGCCACAATTATAAAAAAAGACCATTGGGGAGTATTACTTTGTTTGAACTCTAAGTCATGGCCATCCACTAGGATTATTATTTGTCCATGAAGCATAAGGAAACTACAAACTTTGCCATACTATCTAACAATTCTAGGTTCACAACAACCTCCCCAGAAAACCTACCAAAACCATGAGATTCAACATTTCATTTGCTTTAATGGTACAGGGAATTGACTTCCTAGTTCCTTTCATAACAACTAAAAGAGAATAACAAGCTCCCTAGTCCACCCTCCCTTTTGGAGGGATCAAGTTGAATTACAATGACACTACTATCTCTTTTAGTGTAAATACCTAACTGGCTGCCCAAAAAGAATAAAAGAACCACGATGAATATTCAAAGAATGAGAGTTAGGTTGCCTAAGATGGATGGAAGGACCACAGAGAACTTCCAAAGTATGAAGGCCAAAGGGTGAATAGTTTTGCATCGATTATAAAAGGGAAAATCTTAAATAGTATAAACAAAGTCATAAGCCTTGAAATAGTGAGATGCCTTTTATGGATAACATAGACTTGGATCCTATAATAACTTCATAATTAAACATGCTAGAGTTTGAATAATATTAGAATAGGTGTCCAAGCAAGAAGTGATCTAAGAATAATGACAAACTTGATTGGCTTGGGATAATAGCTTACCAATAAAAGCTAAGATATTACAATATGATACCAGAGCCAATCTCCTCTAGTCCAATGTGATTCAAGGGCAAATCAAACGAAAGTTGATAAGCATACAACACCTGATTGGCTAATCAAGAAGGATGAAAAGATAACGTGAACATCCAAAGTATGAGGTCTAGGCTGACCGAGAAGGATAAAACTATAAAGAACATCAAAAGCATGGGGCCCAAGATGAATAATTTCAAATCGATTACAAGAGAGAAGATCCTAAATGGTATAAATAAAATCATAAGCTTTGCAATAGTGACTCCTTTTAGGGACAACTTAAGCTTGGACCCATAAAAACTCTATGATTAAGTACGATTAAATTGTAGTACTTTTAGGATAAATGACCAAGCAAAAAAATAGCACTAGATAAGGACAAAACTCGATTAGTTTGAGATAACACCTCATTAATGAAAACTAAGATGCTACATCTAGTTAAGTTAGTATTAGAATCATTATACAAGTAGTTCTGAGGACCTCATTCTTGCACAAGGGTGGCCTCCTCGGCTACCCGTTGGTGATGGAGTAGCATGCAGTTCATGAGGCTATCTCCTTGCCATCTGTCTTTTCCTACGTTTTTCCTATGTTTTGCTTGAGAATGACTCTTTTCCCCATTATCCAACATATCAATGACTATTTCTTTAAAACTAATGAAAGCCATACCTTCCTTCCCTTGTTCTTAGACATTCAGAGCTTCCATGACATTAGATTTACTCATGTCCTGAGGAATGAAAATCTTGTTGTTGACTAGGTCGTTGATTATGCATCTATGAGTAATTGTAATTGGGTTAAGTGTATGCCCCTTCTCATTGAGTTGTCTAGGATCTTGGAGCAATATGTCTTGTGTGATTTCTCTTGTTCTAACAATATTATAGGCTGCGGCCATATTTTCCAAGAAGGGAGCAACAGGCATTTATCGGTGCTCTTCAACAATTTAATGAATTGGGTTAAGGAAAAACTGGTGGAGTAAAACACTATTTAAGTATGTAGATTTCATTAATTTGAATACTTTTATAGGTCCTAAGTGCCCATAATCATAGACACCAGCATGACTATGTTCCAATATGAGGATATGCAAAACTTTTAATACTCTATAAGAACTTAGCTTAAGATTTTGGTGGGTCATACCTGTAATACTGGACAAGTCAAGACAGCCAAAAAAAAACTTAATGACCATTTGACATGAAGCAAAAATCATTTAAGGGTATTCTATCCCTAACATATTTGTATCCATCCTTATTTGTTAAAAATGTAATTTTTTTCATCCAAACCTTCTCCTTGGAACAAGCCATTCGTGTGACACATCTAGGTACTAGGCCATGTGTATCATCAAGACTTGACTTATCAACTTCTAAAGAATCTCTCTTTCAAGCACATTACATAATGTTTCTAAAAAATTAAAAATCAAGTAACAAACCTCCCAAGACACCGACCATTCCTAAAGCCTTTTAGCAAAATAAGACCAGCACTCTAGGCTTATCCAACAAAAAACCAAACTGATTCTAATATATATTTGTATCATAGAAACATTTGTGCTATTGATCTATCTCCACCATGTGTGACTTTTCAACTTAATGTCTTTATAATTGATACAACTATGAAGATATAAATTTTGGAAAAAACTAAGGTAGGCAAATCAATTGAGAAGAGATCGATGTAGACACCTAGCATCAGTTCCCTTTATCTTTGATGGAAACTTTGAGGAAAGAAATATAAGTTATATTTTCTGATAAATATCTATCCAACCACTTGGCTTCAATATGGATTCTTGTCTAGATTAAGGTTTGGCAAAGGCAATCCTGTGAATACCTTAAAGACAATCTAGAGTCTATGTCGGCATCCTCCTCCCTTAATTAGAGCACACAATAGCAAAAAATCAATGCTAGCCATATGATTTTATGAATATATCCTTTTGGGCTACCAATACTTCACAATTATGCTAAATGTACACCAAACTACAAACCCCACCCCAAACAAATTTGTAAGTGCTTACATAAATAGGTGTGTGCATCATCCAAAACTACAAACTCATGCTTCAAAGATGGAAAAAGAGAGTACGTAGAAGAATCTAAGAAAGGGCTTCATTTCCAAAGGGATCAAGTTCACCATATTCTCCACCATGGCAAAGGATTTTTCATTGTGAGATGCACACACCCATGAGACAATAAAGAGGTTTTGCGCCATCTACTACCATCAAACAAAGGACTAGAGAGCATAGGGCTTCAAATCAACCACAAGTAGTAAATTCTTCCCCTTTTGTCCAATTGCATTTTATAGCTACGTGTACCCTTGTTGTATAAAAGAAAAACTCTTTCCGTGCATTCTATACTTCTGTTGTTTCTTTAGTTTTGTGGCTTAGTTAGTCCCACATTAATTCCTCATTTCCAAAATCAACATATTCTGTATATCATAATAATTTAAAGTAACATCAATCATATTTCAAGAAGAAAGGACTGCAAACTTCTATCATAATAATCTAAGGTAACATCAATCATATTTCCACCTAGATCATATGCTGTGCACACCATAGGAGTAAGTTTTTCATCAAACTTCTGAAAGAAGTTACCTGTTTCCGTACCTTGTGGAGCTAGATTGCCCACTTTATCATAATCATGACACAAGTCTGGCAGTACAACTGAAGTGTTATCATCATATTTATCCAAGCTTAGTTGCTCTTCAATTTCACGTAATGCTTCATTAATCTCTAGATTTGATGATGGATCACAACTATCAGAGACTTTGCTATAATTCAGGTAGTCAGTTTCTAAATGTTCTGTTAAGTAATTGGAGTTAACTTCTCCAGAGATATGAGTGCCAGTGCTATAAGAAGAATCATATATTTCACTAGCTGAAGATTGATTTCGATGAACCATATTCAAATTGGGATTCCTGTTATGTGAAGATGGCTGAGGCGGTGGAAGAAATCTTCCCTGCAAAAATAGAAATCAAGTAATCATTGAGAATGATACTCTACGAAAATAAAATGCAAAAAACAGTAATACTAAGATGAAAAGTTACGGACTACTAGCACAAAACTCATTATTATTAAGAAGATTTAACCAAAAGAGGTGGTTAACTCAAGAAAATGCAATTACCTGACTACAATCAAGAAAAGAACCTCTAGGAAAATATAACAAGAAAATTTAGGGAAATATCATCATTGTAAGCAGCAACAGAATTAGCTCAACAAGTTGAGATCACATTTAAAACCTTCTAGATCATTCATTGCAAAAGGATCTACTTTTGTTGTAGGTCTAAATCAGCTGAAACCATCTTAATAGCTAATACAGTAATAATCACATAGCTAGATTTCCCCCTGTTGTAGCATGCTAATTCATACTCTAAAACAAAAAAAATCCATCCTTTCCTTCGTTCAACAAGTAAAATTTTGAAAACACGTCATAAATTGGTTTTCCCAGTCTAATGCAGATAACATATCAGTAGAGGAATGCACTTGAATTACTTTCATAATTCTTTCAAACCACCAAAAGAAATTTAGGTTTTCCTGGGATGGCTCTCACAAACACTAACAAAAATAGTAATATACACGATGTTCTCAAACTGCTGCTACATTGTGACTTGAAAGCAAGAGTTCGAATGATAAGAGATAGGCTCTAACAAAAAAGCCTTAGGTAAGGTCACATGATAACCGCTTTTTCTACAGTAAATGTGATGGAAAATACAGACAACCCTCGTTGGTGCCATAAAGTAACAAGAAACTTGATTCAATTATTCAATGAACTCCTTTCATTGAACAACCAATTATCCAATGGTCACCAAAAAAGTTGTATGGAATTATTGAAGCACAAGACTAGGAAACTTAATTCAAATTCATTTGCATAGGTTCAACAGCATGAACAATGGAAGTTAATCACTAGATGAAAGGTGGATCTAAAAGGTTAAAAGTTATAACCATGCATATTATGGGAAAAGCTCTAACCATTTATCTTTCTTTTTCTCTTTTTATAATTTTGCCATTTTATCACCCTTTGAGGTTACATACGTAAGTCATAATTTTACTTTTCCTCTTCTTTTCTTTTTTGTGAACATTATCACACAAATATAAAAATAAATGAAACCTAAAACTAAAGCATCACAATATTTCATGTTCAAGCAACCTATGAAAATAACATATTATAAAAATATTATTATTTATAAAGAATCAAACATTCTAATTTCCTTTAAGATCATCTCTTAAAGTTCTACACTTCTAACAAATATCATGCATCAAACATTATATTATAAACATAACTTGTCTATACAAGTATCCTCAATAGTTTATCATTCATCACTATCACTTAAAGGATTCTATATTTTTGAATACATCGACCATCAAAACATATAGACATTGTACAAGATTGCCTACACAAGTATCTTCAATTTGATATTTCATCTTCTCATTTTATGTCTCTACCCTATAATATACATTACTTCAAATTATATATATAAAATATAAGTTTGCCTCTCTCAATTTTTGTACAACGATTTTACCAAAGATTAGATTTTTTTTTCACAAATTCCACATTCACTTCTCGAGTTCTACAGTACTCATTGTTGGATCCCTCGATCTTGCCTTAACTTCGTGACTAAATATTTCTGGATTCCCTTCAAGTCTTGAAGATGCTTCTTTCTTTTCTTTCTTTTATTTGCTCTCATTCTATTGCATTTGATCGAAGCTAACTGCTCAAAGTTTTCTCGAAAAATCCTTCCCACATTTGGCCTCATCTTCTTTATATGTGGCTAACGTTCGCGGTTCCTAACCATTCACCTCCTCCCAACAGCTATGTCTACTTGATATAATGCCTCCTAAACTTCATTCCTTCTCAACTCCAATGATTTCTCGTCGGTTAGACTCTCCCTACGATAATTTATTCAATCATTCATAGTATTGATTTTTAAAATTTTTCAGTTATACAACGCCGTACAACATGATCTCTTCACTTCATACTGTATGATGCTTGATATTTATGTTAGTCTATCATTAATTTTACTGATCATACTTACATAGTGTCTTAATTATATTTATACAATAGCTTTTAATACATATTTCGATTATGTCGTAATCGACAATGTTTAAGTACAACACTCTAACTTTATCGTACTTATATGATCTACCTAATCATACATGTATCATCTTTATTTATCCATTCATCTCATTCATTATCTTGTCATCGTACCTTATGATGTTTCTTATCGTACTTGTCCACTATCTTTCTCACTTATCATACATGCTATTTTCGAATCATATCATATAATGTTTTCGGTTTATTTATCCATTACTCTTTCACACGTACATTAAAATTTCCTTTTTTTACCTAATCTTATTTGTAAGATAGTTGACATCGTACTCTATAATCATATTTTCTCTCTCCTTATCAGACTCATACGACTCTGTGACAATGCTCTGTACAACACTTGATCACACTAATACGAAGTTCTATTTTGTACCATTCAATCACCTTTAGTTTATTCAATTTAGCTTTACATTCTATCATATTTTACCATCTCCATGATCGAATTATATGTACTTACAAAATCAAAACTTTCCATAGAAATTTTAGAAAAAATTTCTAAAAATTTCAAAGATATAATTTATTCAAAATAATCTTTATTTTACAAATGAGGCTATTATATTGATATTCCAAGACCAACTATCTAGTATTTTGTATTCTTTCTTAATGGAAACAACCATAATCACAAGACTTATAAGTAACAAAAATGAGCTAAATGGTATGAAAAATTGGAATCCATTTATTCAAATATCTCTTGTAATCATTGGAAAAACAATTCATGTATCCAGATCTAAACAACCAATTGTAATACTTGCCTTAGCTATCATTGATCAACTTCCTTTTCTTACTCATAATTTTATAATCCCATCTCATTTGCCTCCTCTATATATTAAAACCAGCAAGCAAAGCCTTTAGAGTTTTATTTCATTACCCATTTTCAAACTTTTTTTACAAAGGTATTTTCTAAAGAACAATCAATGTTTGTCTAATCAGTGTTTGACTTACACCTCTTCAATCACAAAAATAAAAAGATAATATGAAGTAAACAAGATAATTTTATCATTCTAATATTAAAAAAATACCATTTTTATCAAAAAAATCAAATGTTAATCATTTCACACTATCGATCATCTCATTAAGCATCTATTAACAAACTAGTTATTAAGCACATAATTTTTAATAACGATTAAAGATAATATTTTTTAAAATTATTTTTATTAATCAACTTAATATTTCAATAAAAATTATAATAAATACAACCTAAATATTTTTAACACTTGCTTTTATCATAGTGAATATCAACAAACTCATCAATGGGACTCCAAATAAAAAATACTTGCATATAAAAATCCTTCAACTTACATCATCCTTATCCTTCAATTTGAAATCAATTTGACAATAAAACTTTTAAACAACCTCTAAATTTATGGCATCCAAACAATATAGTATGATGTTTTGAAAATAATTTTAAGAGACAAGTAAAATAAACAAGAAGAATAAAACAAATTCACCATCATTATCTATTTTCACATAAAAAATTCTCATATAATTATAGATGAAAACTCATATAGAAATAATTTTATTGGTGTACTTTCCAACGCTAACTTAGAAAACAACACTAAAGTTTGTGGGTAAAGTTTATTTTATTTTACATAAACCTTATTTGAGAAGACTTTGGTCATACATACATATATATATATATATATATATATATATACATATACATATACATATATATACATATACATATACATATATATACATATACATATACATATATATACATATACATATACATATATATACATATACATATATATACATATACATATACATATATACATATACATATACATATATACATATACATATATACATATATACATATATACATATAGATATCTACATATATACATATACATATATACATATATACATATATACATATACATATATACATATACATATCTATATGTATATATGTATATATGTAGATATGTATATGTATATATGTATATATGTATATGTATATATGTATATGTATATATGTATATATGTATATGTATATATGTATATATGTATATGTATATATGTATATATGTATATGTATATATGTATATATGTATATATGTATATGTATATATGTATATATGTATATATGTATATGTATATATGTATATATGTATATGTATATATGTATATATGTATATGTATATATGTATATATGTATATATGTATATGTATATATATATATGTATATATATATATGAATCCAATTAACTAGGAAAAACTTGATCTCAAGAATTTATAATGCAGTGGCATCATAGGTACCATCAACAATCAATAGATGATTGTAGATAGCATTAGGCCTACTGAAGACCACTAGTAGTTTTGCACAAGTTTTTTATGTTGTACATTTACAGGATAATGCACTTTTGATATAGAGGTCAAGATAAGCACCAAGCCCTTTACATGCAATTTTAATTTTATTGGGTTTATTTTAGTTTATCTTGGCTATCACTAGAGTCTATCTAGGGTAGCATAGAGGGTCAAGTTTCACTTGAATTATTGCAAAAGATTCTTAGATTATCCTAAGCAATGTTAGGCAATGATAAAACATTTAGCTTAAGACAAATCACTCAAATAGTTTGGCCAAATCATCCTTGGTAGCTCAACTGGTCTTCAGTTTAGTTTTAACTTCCTATCCACCGGATTTTTATATAAATCACCTTTAGTGACTAAATAATGAAAGATTGTGACAATATACCATAAGTGTTCATGAAGTATGGCTCCATTGAATAGGGAAGCTCCTTTTCATAGGGCTATCCACAAGTTTAGAGAGGACACAAGGGTAGTGTGAATCCCCTTTGGATCACCTCCATGATTATGCAATAGCTAGGTCCAATTCCAATGACAATAGTGTTACTAAGGTATCTTAATAAACTTTCTATCAATTTAATTACCATATTTCCATTTTCAAGTTTTCTTTTAAAAAAATCAAAATTTTTTTGATTTTCTTTGTTTTCTTTGGTCTTCTTTTCTTTTCATCACCACCACAACACCAAGGCGTTAGTGATTCCCTCGATGTCACCTCTAGACCACACCTTACCAAATTAGTATTAGAGTAAATTGTGTGATAGCTTCCAACTACATGTGATAATTGATAGGCACTTTCTTTTTGCTTTACCTTCCACTTCACATTGTGCATTTCTCCTTCCATGAGCTAGTTGTGACAAAAGTAAAACTGTTGTAAGATACTCGTACAATTGTTTGATGGTCACCTAATTGATTTCCATATGTATGGCCCTATAGGTGTAGATGTTGTAGTGCTAGCTGCAAGAAAAATCTCAAACCATACATTACTTTCAAGAGTTTTGCACACATCTTCATAGCATTCAAGAGAGCTTCCTATAATAGCATACTCAAGATAACCACAAAAGAACTTCAACACCTATCTCTTGTTTCCACATGCACTCAAGGATGAGAGATTTTGAGAGAGGGGATTTGACACAGTGGTAACAAGATACCACCAACGATCAATGGACCAGATGACATCAAATCATCAAAGGACCCTTGTACTTTAGTGCTCGTTTTATGTATTGCATAACAATGTTTATGTTGTATGCGAATAGGATGTCGTACAATAGGTTTTATTTTGCTACAATGCGAAGAATTATATTATGGTTTATGATAATCTGAATAAGCACTACATTTTTGTGTATAGCTGTATTATGTTGGTTTCAAGAGACCCACTTGAAGTCGGCAACTATCATGGTCTCCCAAAGGTCTAAGGTCTCATATGGATTGCCCCGAGTGTTTCTTAGATTGAACCTGAGCAATTTTGAATGATAACATAGCATCTAACTTATCCCCATGGATGGCTACATACGTTGAACAGCTCTGAACGGTTGGTAAAACACCCCAACCAGTAAGGCAAAAATGCCAATGATTGGTAAACCACCCTAGATGATCAGCATAGTTTTGTGTCTAGTTTTCCCTAATTATACACCAATGGTTCATGTATATAAATCCCCTTTAAGGGATAAGTAATGAAAGATTTCAGTAAGAGATTCATAGAGCGCTTGTGCAGTTTACCACCCTGGAATGGCAAAGTCCCCTCGGAGAGGCTATCCAATGGTGAGTTGAAGATGCCAGGGTGGCATGAATCCTTGTTGGATCAGTTCTATGGCTTAATTGGCAGGATGTCCAACTACAGTGGTAAGCTGTGAAAACTGCACCAAGGCATCTAGATGATCTATCCATCCATTTCATCAACATCTATCCAAATTCAAGTGTTTTGCTTTAATGAATTCTGTCCATACAACTTTATGTCCCATTTTCATAAAATCCCAAATGGAATATTCCATCTCTTTCATGGAAAACCATCCGATTGGAAGCCTACACCCACACAAGCTAGAGAGAGTAAGGGTTAACATTGCTACCAAGGAAGAAAAATCTGTAATAGCCGAACCAAATCCATTTAGCAAGGAGCAACCGATGATTTTGAAATAACAAATCAAGCATTCATAGACAATTGGTTCTACAATGACTATTAGAACTAGATCCTAAGCTCATAAAGGTAATTTTATCAATGCCATGATTGTTAAGAAAGATAATTTGAATTCATGAATTATAAATTCAAAAACATCAAACCACACAAGTAAGAGATAAACAAATCCAAAAAGTTTTCAACCATTGTCATAATAATAAAAAAATTAATATAATAGATAAATCACTTTCCAAAGAGATTAATATCAATTCAATAAAAATTTAAGAAAACCTAACACTCAACTCTATTCTTTCAATGCCACAATTAAATTGCAATTTATTTCAGCTAGTAAACTTACTGATGATCAAATTTATGCCACTAAATTTTCTACAAATTCTTTTGAATTTCAGGTCATGGTGAGAAAATAATTGTTAATGTTAAAGAGTGCTCGAGGCATTATTTATATGACAAAAATGATTTCTAAAGGCAAATGTCACAATCTTAATTGGCATCTTTAAGTCAAAATCCAACTTTTATTGTTTCTTTCAAAAAGAGATAATACAATTATGCTATGACATTACAGATTACGATATCAAGATTTCATATATCACAAGAAACATTTTCCTCTATTTTTAATAAAAAAATTCACATGAGTTTAAATGTCGAACTTGCCAGTTTGCAAAACATATTTGAAATTCCTAATCTAATCTATTTTACAAGAAAATATGAACTTTTTCATTAATTCATAATGATATATGCGGAC
The DNA here is from genome assembly GCA_023846275.1 of Vanilla planifolia. Lineage (NCBI taxonomy): Eukaryota > Viridiplantae > Streptophyta > Magnoliopsida > Asparagales > Orchidaceae > Vanilla > Vanilla planifolia. Next base: position 25,760,073 of record CM043876.1, on the reverse strand, counting down.
CATTTATAGTGAAAAATATTATCAGATCTAATTGGTTAATAATATTTATTGAGATAATCATACAAGATTTAATATAGATTTTCCTAATGAAAGAGAAATCAATAGTAGGTTAGATATTCAAAAGAGTCAAATACTATAATATAAGCCCAATTTTAAATAAAAATACAAATTTTAAAAATAGCCAATACAAAAAAAAATTTTAAACCCATGCTTTGATATTAAAAAAAATCAATACTATAATGTAAACTCATTTTTAAATAAAAATACAAATTTTAAAAAGAGACAAAACAAAAAAAATATTTTACACCCATGCGTAGTGATTACTTGATAAGGGATTGTCTATCTAAGCTCTTATATTGTCAAATCTCAACAAAACGTTGTAGATAAAAGAAAAAATAGACATCCCCTAGAAATAACTTGTCCTTTATATTCTCCCCATAGGTACCAAAATAATGCTCAGATAAAGTCATACTCATCGTGACCTATCTTATTAATAGAATGCCCGCTTGAGTCCTAAAATTCCAAAACTCATCTCAAACTTTACTCAAACACATATCTCATGTCCTCCGTTTATTTCAAAATATTCGAAAGTTCTACATTTGTACACATCCATAGCAAACACAAGAGAAAACTTGACCTTATAACCATTTGAGTGTATTTTCTTGTAGTACTTTTCTCATAAAAAATGGTTTTCCCCAGTCATAAATAAATTATATAATTTTATAGATGTTATATTCTCCAAATATCAATGATATTATCCCAAATATTCTATTTAGAAAAGAGTAGTTTCACATGGGAATACAGGCTTTGGAATCTCGATACAAAAATAAGTATCTTAAATATTCCTCACACATCAAATTAGATCAACAGCCAAGTAACATATGTTCCTACTCACCAAAATGATCCGAGTGAACTGACTATACAATTACTTACCCGATTATTAAAGCTCGCAAACCCTTCCATAAACACTATTTAGCTATGTCCCCATTTCATTACTGCATCCACGAACAACAAATATCTTATCGCCTACTCTAGAGGAAAAGGGAACCAAAATGAGATAAAGAAACAAATACCTCTCGAGAAAATCCAAGAATTGGATTCAAATTCAATATCATAAGATCCAAAAGATAATTCAAATCTCAAACCTTCTAAAAAAAGTGACGTATTAATTACAGTAAAAATGGGTATTAGAGAATGCACAAAACCTTCGATCAATAACTTCGTATAATATCAATGTCTTTCCAATAAATACAGGGCGTTTATGTGATGTTGATGTAAAAAATGGATTCGGGAATGAAAACAAAAACTTAGGCCAACGACGAGAAAACCCAAATGGACGAAATTTCCAAATTAGCTTGACATAAGATTGGAACACACCTTTAAGACAAGTTGGTGTGATGCTACAAAGTTTAACAATTGTCTCATTGATATTGAATACAAAGTGATTGATGTCAAGATGATGCAATAAGACGTGACATTGACTCCACTTGGATTGGCTGCGACTTAGTCAAGATCGATGGCGATATAGTAGGGATCGGCTGCAACTCCATTGGGATTGATGGCGACTCGGCAGGGATCAGCGGTGACTCGATCGGGATCAACAGTGACTTGGATGGATCCGCGTTGACTCGGACTGTATCGGCAACGAATCGGTCTGGATTGACAGAGAATCGGCTTGGATCGGCGACAAGTCGGCAGGATCGAAGGCGAGTCGGTTGGATCGACGGCGAGTTGACTGGATGTGTGGTGAATCGACCGGATTAGTCACAAATTGACCTGGATTGGTGTCGAATTGGCTAGGCAGTGGCAGCACATCAATTGAGCGAGTTCAAATTGGCGTGGGCCAACACAACTCGGCTTGGGCTGCGCGAGTTGGCGTGGGTCTATGCTGATCGGCTAGGGAGGGCGCAAGTTGACTCGGATATGCACTGGTCGGCGCAGGTCTGCACGAGTCAGCATGGATTGGAGAGTCAATGCGGGTCGGAAGGTCGATGGGGTTCGGTGTGTGTCGGAGCGAGTTGACGCGTGTGTGCACAAGTGTTCACAAGTAGCTTTTAGAAAGCTGCGTTCAAACGCAATTTTAAATCCCTAAAATCGCGTTGTTGCCGACGCTTGGGAAGGCAAAGGTCTTCTCTTGCAAAGAAGGAAATGCAGCGAGCGATTTAGAGGCTCGAAAGTGACAAAGACACAGGATTGGCAGCAGAGGAGAAGAAATCAATGAAGGTTCCAACAAGTCAAGATTGTGGACGGAGGAAGACGAAACCCATTCCTCTTACGATCAGTCACCAACACAGCAAAGGTTTCGACCATGTCGGAGGAGCTTCTCAAAACTATCTCCTTTCTCTCTCTGCTTTCGCTTCTTCGGTCCCCTCCACAGTCGACAAGAGGGGGATTTAGAACAGCACCGACAAATGACGCAAAGACCACGTCGGATTTCCTCTTCCGTTCTTTAATCCAGTATGGTGACTTTCCGGTGAATTCGGTGAAGTTTTTTAGGTTCTTTTGCACCGACAAAGTGTGGTAGGTTATTCGCACCATTTTTTTTTCAAGGAATTTTCTACATCTTCATGCAACAAGTTTGGACCATATATAGATTGCTAAAGCTATACAAGAAGCTCTCAAGGCACTGGAATGAAGGATAGTTATTGAAGAAAAAATCCATGTACTAGAGAACAATAGAACATGAAAGATCAAAAAAGCACCACTTGAAAAGCTTCACTGATTGCACATGGATCTTCAATGATGGAAGAATTGATCAATTTAATATACCACTCGTTACTAAAGGATTCACACAATTTTATGAAATCAAGTATGAAAAAACCTTCATTATGATACCCAAATTGAACATAGTTTGAGTTCTCTTATTTTTGTCACTAAATTTGGATTGAATACTCCAATTAGAAATCAAGAATGATTTTCTCCATTGAAATATGTTAATGAGTATCCGTCTTGGATTTGAGACGACATAATTATCAAAGTTGGAAACTAAAAAGATCTTTATACAAACTTAAAACAATCCTTAAGAGCTTAATTTGACAAATTTATAAGGGTGATCAAATAGGATGAATATTTATAAGGTTAAACACATCACATTATTTATTTTAACAAGTGATTATGAGTAAAAGATCAACATTCTTAAGAGTCTTCTTACAAAAGAATTTTGAAATCAAAGACTTAAGATGCCTCACATGACTTCTTGGAATGAAAATAACTCCAAAAGCAAGAATTCTAATGCCTTGTAGGAAATATGTTTTTGGATATTCTGAAAAATACTAAGGATACATCATTGACTTAACAACTAACAAAGAATCAAAGAAGATAATGCATATTGAGAAAAGATAAATTTCATAGACTTGTGAGTAAATCCATATATTTATCTCATTTAAAACCTAAAATTGGTTTTTCTATTAATATCATGAGCTAATTCATGAACAATCTAAATGAAAAACATATAAAGGTGGCCGATAAGTTCCAGAGATACTTAAAACTAATACTAAAAAAAAGCTTGTATTTCAAAAACTTATTGAACATAGACATTAAAATATACAATGATATTAATTGAGTTGGATCTATAAAGAATCAAAGATTAACTTCTATTTATTATACACATGCTTTAGGAATTTAGTCACACAATAAGAAAGAATTTGTTTTGCCATGAAATAGTGTAGAAGCTGAATTCAAAGTAAAAAACACATGGCATATGTGAAAGTATCTGATTGAATATAGTTCTAAAAAAATTGAAAATCATGACCAAAAAACCTATTAATATGTTATGTGATAATCACTCAATTATTAGAATCATAAAAAATCCAATGCATCATAATAGAACAAAACACATGTAAATTGTTTATCGCTTTATAAAAGAGAAGACACAAACAATAAAGTCACTACAATTGTCAAAGTGTCAATAAAAATCCTTATTAAAACCCGACTAAAAAAGAAATTTAAAGATTTAAACTCTAAACTAGGCTTAATTAATATTTACAACCTAACTTAAGAAAGAGCATAACATATTCAGATATTTACAATCTATATTTAATGAAATATTCTAATATCATATAAAATATTTTGATTTATTTTTTTCAATTTTAAGTATTTTTTTTATTTGATATGTTAATCATATAAAAAATTTAGTAGACTATTTTCCCTCAATTATCATATGAATTTTCATCTATAAAAGGCTTGTCCATTACATTATAAAAACAAGGATAACATTCATACTTCACAATTTCTTCATATAAGCTAAAACTTAGATTAAAATTTTGGATTACCATTTAATTTTACTGCTCAAGTTCACAAATCAAATCTAATTGTATACATAATATCAAAGATAGTTGTGTTAGCTTTTGGAGCAATAAAGTTTTCATTGGTTTGGAACCCAAAAGATGTCATAGTTCATCATTTTGATGAAGTTAGACTTGATCTAGATGCTTCTATAATATTTCAAGACTACTATTAACCATTGAAGATGATTTCCAAAATTTTTAGTTCGGGCCATCAATTTCAAAGAATAACCATCGCATCATTGTAACTTCTAGTTTTTTGTTTTTTTGGATGTTGGCGTACTTGAACCAAGCTAAACTGGTTATTTAAAATCTTCGTGTGCACATGTCCTAACTTGTATTTGTGCATTTCTATAGTTTTTGGTTGCATAAGACGGATTATCTGTAGTTTAAGGTTAGTGTACGGCTAATTGTTCGAGCTTTTTTTAATAGTTTCTAAGGGCAATTTGGATTTTCAAACCTCATTTATCCAACCTAAACTGTAACACCAATTTTTTGATAGTATTGTACAATCGCATTAGTTTAGATTGGCTTGATATAGCCAAAACAAACCACAACTACCACATTTAATTCCATTAGTCAAACCAACCAATCCTTGATGTCAACTAACTGTACCATGCTATCAGTAGAGAACCTCAACCTCCTGTCTACTGACCACAACATGTTATCAAACGCAGGCAATACATTCTTGATTACTCTTTTTGTTATGCATTGAAATGCTTTTCATGTTTCTCCATGGATGAATGAATGTCCATTTGAGTTATTTTTAGCATGAAAAAATGCTCTCTTTATTTGGTACAATGATACCCAAAGGAACCCTCCCTTGACGAGATAATGAGATACTTGACTCCTAGAGTTAGAGAACTCATCAAGTGAATACTCAATGGTGAGTCATTATAATGCTGTTAGAAGTCATCATCAACGGTTTACAATTTTCTACCACTTTGATTCCATATTATAAACTCTTCTCTTACATAAAATTCATTTGGCACATTTTATTTTTCACATTCAGAAAAATTTAAAAAATATTATTATTATTGAATCTTCTTTTGCATTTTATTTTGTGGTATTTGAAAAACAATCACAATATTTGATTGAGATTTGAGCAAATTATTCACCTCCTAAAATCTAATATAGAAAAAATGCTTCTTTGTTGATTCTCTATAATTTCATGATTTGACAATGCAAATCAATTTAGAATACAATAATATTTTGCGGGATGATGTTCTAAACTTTGTTTATGTTGAACACATTTTGATTTAGAATTGTTACATATGAGTTTTCTTTGCTTCAGTCCGTTGTTGTTAAAAATTAGGGATTAATTTGCATGTGCTTATTGTTTGGATCTAAAACACCATCAAATCAATTCATACTACATTAAAATTTTAAAAGACTCTTCTACCATCACAGAGGAGCAACTGTGATGTTTAAGGGTTTTCTCAAATCCCTTCTCTTTTATTGTGTTTCGCTTGTCTTAATATCAACTCAGCATTAAGACAGATTTCCCCAGTTTGCCCACTTTCTTCTACACTGCCACTGCAACCACATCTAACACTTCCACCACCACTAATCCTCACAACAACCCAACACCATCAACTGAACATTCTGCGTCAATGAGTCTCCTACAATTGAATACCTTGAGTTTGTTTGAGTTGGGGATAATAATGAAACTGGTGTGAAGCCTTACTATTTGGCCTCTCTTGCCTCTCAAATCACCTCTAATTCAGATCACCAATGTTAGCGGATACAAAGAAAGAGACTCAAAGTAATAATGAACCAAAGATATTAACTTATAAACCAATGAAGAAGATTACAACAAGCATCACAACAACAAACCTACGTTAACCCCATCATCTCCAAAATATCCCATGATAACAGTCGACAACCAAAGCTTAATAGCCACTGAAAAGAGCCAAATTTTTTGTGTCAACCTCTTTTGTATTAGTTTCCCTAATTAATGGATAACCATAATCATCTCACTTCGGTTTATGCTAATATTGAGCCAAATATTTCTCCATGGTAGTTATTTTGACTTTTAAATGCTAATTTCATTAATATCTTCAAACAATTAATTCTGAAAATACATTTAAAAATGTATTTAATGCCTTTAACATGTATACATTCACACATATATAAAGTATATCAATTTTGAGACAAACCTCACATCTATCCAAACCTAAGACTCCCAGCTTTGCACATTTGCAGTAAAAAAGCCATTGGGACCAATGAGTTGTAGTTGCTTTTTATGCTGGAGTGAAGTGTGCAATCATAACAGTTATTTTCTGATATCCTATGTTTTGAACATAATCCCACATGCACAAGTCAAGAACAAAAAAAAAAAAAAAAGAATTGAGAACATTGATGAAATGTAATTAGTACATGTTTATTTCAGCCTCCTATTGAAAACAAACTACATTTCTTTGCTTCAGATTAATTACAAAGCTTAATCTGTTCTAGATTGTAATCCTTACTATGAATTCTTTTAATCAGCTTCTAAGCCTTACCAAAACATATGACTTAATAATTTAACATTAAAAAATTTTAGGAGCAACTACAAACCTCAGAGACTTCCCTATAATGAACAAGAACAATGTGATTGTAGGCTCTGCAAAAAAAGACATAAACGAGAAATCTAAGCTGCATTATTACTAAAACAAGCTGGAATAAACCAATGTATAAGGTGAAATCTGTTAAAAACAAAATAGAACTGACAAGGTTTGAGCATCAAGAATAAGGTAAATGAGTAAATAGTATGGAAATAAAAAGATAAAACAAACTTAAGAAAGATACAGTGCACGAAACTGCTAGAGGAAACAAAGGTGTAATTTAAGCTTGAAAGCTCTCTTCATAAGATGTTCCGACAGCAAACGTACTGCAAACACTCTATGAACAAGAACACGACCAAGCTTTTCTTTCTTTTTTGCTTTTTATTCCTTTTGAATCTGCAAAATACATCAGTGAATCTTCTTTTCAAATGATTCAAGTTAATGTAGAAAGAGGAAAATCAGCAGCCAAGAAGAAATGGTTCGACCAACACTTAGCCTTCATATGAAACAAGAAGTATGCTCCGGTGATACACAGGAATGCTGCAGAATAAATTTTGAAACTTCACGTAAAATAGCTTTGAAGCATTCAAAAGTGTCACAGGTTCCCTCAAATCACAAATTAGTAAGAATATAAAAAAACCTTTTTTTCTTTTTTTTTTAATAATGAAGATACTCTCTCTCTCTTTCTCTCGTCAATTAATCATTTTCTAACTTGTAGAACTCTCTCATACTCTATATGTTAGTTCACACTTTTTCCTCCTAGTCCAAGTCCCCCACCCATCTAACTTTCTCATGTATTAAACCCTTCTCAGGTGACTTAGTCTCTATAGGGTTTTATTAAAGTGACAATATCACTTATTGGTAGCTTAAATTTAGATTTAAAGATTTTAAGGGGATTTAGGTTCAGGGGAAGAAAAACTAGTACTCTCCTTTCATAAGGTAAGGTTGTAGTCACGATGCATGCAGTTTTCTAGGTGTATTAATAGTTTGAACATCAAAGGATGGAATTTCTCATAAAAAAGAGAAATTTTAAGGAATTCACTAAGGAATGGTGATAGAGGCCTTTGAAATGGATTTTATTGCCATAATTGCACATATTAAAAGGTGCTACTAGCGAATCAACAATAACAAGTCACAATCCCTACTAGGTAGCCTCACTAGATGAATCCTCGTGCTAATCAATTCTATCCATTAAAAACTCTTTCTATACACTCAATTACTCTTAACTATTTTCAAATAAAAAGTCACAATAAGACTAGGTGGCTCATACATATGATCCTAACCATTTAAAATCCAAATTTTTTCTTTGTATTCCAAATTTCAAATAGACACCATTCTCTATATTTTGTTTTTTTATCTATATAGATAAAAATCCAAATATACATAATATATATATATATATATATATATATATATATATATATATATATATATCTTATGTCTGTCACATCCACGTAGTTAATATAAAACCATCTCACACAAATATCACTATATAAACCATACAGATATATACATTATCATCTCACATAATTTCAACATTAAACAGGTGCAATAGAAAACAAAGATTACAATCATTTACATCTGACATGAAACTAATAAATATCAATATTTCGAACATAAAAGACACAAGCCTATTCTTTACCCACAATGCACTTAAAATGTTAGCACTGATAAATAAGATAAGAAAATCATCATTAACTTGGTAGGATAAACAACACAAGATATAAAAGTGTAAAAACATTAAAATAATTTGAGTTAGGTAGTATGTAAGATCATGATTTAATAAATCATCCACATACGACCATACATATACAAGCTTTACAAATTCGTTTCGCATTTTCACTATTTTTATCTAATTGGTGCTCTAGACATTCATTCTTATTTCCTTTTCACATAGACAGGACACCCTTTTTACATGTTCACACAATACTAAGAGGCACCCGAACTGTTGTAATCGTAGGATTTTGTAATCGTAGGATTTTTATTAAACTTTCTTGACCAATCACACAATCCTAAAAGACACACCCAACATCAAAACCATAAGATATTCACTAAGCTCTGCCAATCACCTAATCCTATAAGACACATTGTGATGTCCCTAGGATGTAATTATTTTGATAATTCTATAACTATGAGATTGATTATGAAATTAATTATTTATAATAAAGTAAAGCTTATATTTTGATGCTGAAATATAATAATAAAATTTTGGTATTATCATGAAAAACAAGGAATTTTGCAAAAAAAGACTCCAAATCCAAAAATAAACATATCATTGACAAAAGCTCGTTAAAATAAACTTATTGGACCTTTATTTCTAATTTTCAAAAACCAAATAAAATTTTTAGAAATTAAAAAAAGAATTGATATAGAGAGAGAAAGAGAGGAAGCCAACATATACTTATCCATCAAATTTCTATTGTGCAAAAAAAGACTACAATAAGCTTTAAGAAACAAGAAGGGGGTTTTGTGGCTACAACGTCTAAAGGAGTGTTTGAAAGGAGAAAGGCAAAAAAAGGAGACAAACAATTGAAAGAATGAACATGGCAAGTGGATTACCGGTCTAAACAAAGCTTTCATCCTTCCATGGAATAGACAACTTAAAGAAATTGTCAAATCTTGTATTTCTTATGGAACTGCAAGGTTTTGCGAGTTTTGGGATGTACTTTTGCTTCAAACTTAGGAAGAGATTCAAAAAAGGAGTAGCGAAATTCAGCTCCAAAAATGTGGTTGGCAAGGGCTATCATATGATAAGAAGGTTCTTCTAATACAATACAATAAACTCAGGAAGACCAAAAACAAGTCCTCCAAAAATAATCATATAATCAATTCAACAAAGTCGAATTAAGTTTTTTTAAGAAAATCATATAGTACAATACAGTCAAGGGTTAACAAGTGAAAGGAATTGAACGATGCAATTGTAAAGTGTGATAGTTGAAAAATGGTGGATAGACCTTATCATAAAGTGCGAAACCAACATCGTACAATACAATTTACTTAAGGAAAGGTTTGAGAGAGGAATCTGTAAAACAATTACTAGCAGTTAAAATTGAAATATGAATATAAATTCGAATAGGAAAAATTTAGCTACAAATTTTGGTCCCTGTCGTATAATTTTTGGAGATCTCGTTAATTTTAATTAATTTTTGAAGTTATTATAAAATAACATAAAAACAATAAGAATTAAATAAAATAAATAAAAAAAGAAAATCAGGAAGATGAGTATCCCCAAATCTTTTCCTGCCTCGTTATTTCCCGCAACTTCCACTGAAGTAGCTAGGGTTTGCGAGACGAGTGATTTCAGAGGTTATTCAACCAATTTTGGTCACTGGATGGCCACTGAGGAAGAAAGAGGTGACGTTCAAAAGAGAAAACGTAAGGAAAAAGAAATTCAACAGTAATACTTGAGCAGAACCCTAATCGAGAGGGTCGCGAAGTCTCTCGTAGTTGGAAATTGAAAAACAAGTACGTCGCGGCCGAGATTCAAAGCACGGAAGAGGTAAAAACAGGAAAGGTAATTTTTTCATGCGGTTTTCCAATTTTCCCATCGGCATGTGTTAGTTCAAGATGTTTTGGGTTGCCACCAGTAAGCATGTGATAGCATCATTTCGATGTTGGGCCATAAAAAGGGAAATCCAAAAAAAAGAAAGATCTGAAAAAAAAATCAAAAAAGAGGGGAGATCTAAGAAAAAAATAAAAAGAAGGGAAATTTGTTGTATATAGAAAAAAAACAATAGGAGAAGAAAATTCTTACAATAGTTATTGCGAAAAAAATAAAATAAAACAAAAAAAATTACAATGAATGTTATAATTCAATTAATAATAATTTATTACTAGTAAAAAAATTGATAAACCCTTTTATCCAAAGAAAAGACTACCTTAAAAGCAATAAGTCAAGAAAAAATTTCTGTCAACAAGAATGAGAAACTCTACTTAAGTGAGTTTAATTCTAATATTTAGTTTATGTTGATATATATAACTACAAGAATTAATTCAGATAAATTATTATTCTTTGCAAAAATTGAAGAGGAAAAATAAAATTAAGAGATCATCTAAAACAAAAATAAGTAAATTAAATTATTAATAACACAAGTAGATATAATTTAAGCTAAATATGATATGATATTTATGATACATAAATTGTATAAGCTGATATTATAATATATCTTGAAAAATTAAATAAAAAATAAACATTTGACATGATGTGTGATGTGGGATAAGAATAACTGGGTTAAATACCATGTTGAAAAAACAAAAAAAAAGTGAAATTTCACTAAACTTGTTCCGATGATTTGATAAGATGTGATGAGCACCAGCACAGAATGTTAGACATCATTGGCACTGGTTTGATACCGGGCTAATGATATTTTACAAGATGTGATGAACACCAACACAAGATGTTGTGCATAATAGGCACTGATTTGATACCAAGCTATGATATTCTACAAGATGTGATGAACACCAGTACAGGATGTTAGGCATCATAAACATTTGGATGATATCGAGCCATAATATTCTATGAAATGTGATGAGCACCAGCATAGGATACTGGACATCATAGGCACTAATTTGATGCTGGACTACGAGATGAGATGGCATTAGACCTCCCCTTATACCGCTTGCACTTAGTATAAGGACGAGGAATAGAAATTATATGTGATAGATATGGCTAACTAGTTATGCCTATAGGCGTAATTACGAGTAGAGGTCTAGAGATGATGAGATACCACATATGAGATAAGACATGAATAGAATATGAGTACAATCTTATAAAAAACATCTGAAGTTCAAAACTAAAGAAAATAAAAAAAAGATAACCAAAATGAAACAAATGAACAAAGATGTGTATGCATATTACATGTATACAACACGTTATTCATGTTTCAATATGTTGAACATTTTCGACATGTCAAATTGACATCATACTACAACTTTTAATATTATGTTTTATCATAACATTTGTTATTTATTTATATAGAATTCACCTATTAGACATTTTATGCTCACCCCTACTTACAATACAGGACATGAAATAGACCCACAGAGAAGATATTTAGAGTAACATGTGAGATGTGTGAGTAATCTCTTGTAGATGATAATCTTATTTTTGTTATCAAGTTTTTGAGGATATTACAATATAGATATATGTATTTTATTTTACTGTGATGAAAATTGGATTTATTATCAAGGTAAAATATGTTTTTATTATTTTGTCACCATCTTCTATAATGATTTATGTCTTTACTTTTAACTGTGAGTACTCTGACTTGCTATTAGTTAAACAATAGTACTAATAAATGATAGGCGAGACATGACAGAATCAGACAGTTTGAAAAGTATTGCATGCAAATCGTACAACATGATTTTGGAAACATACGACATAATAACACAGCAACAAAAGAAAATCTTAAAAGCAGAAAATCTTAAAAGGAAAGGAAATATTGAAACAGAACCCATCCTCATGATTTCAACTAGATAAACCTAAAATTGATGATAAAAGCAGAAAAGTTGATTGAAATAAATAAACAATCATTGGCATATGCATTTAATATAACATCATGATTATAATGCATAAAGTAAATAATAAGATCTGTAACATTTTATATATGCGAAACTAACATAGTTATATGTATTGCTGAATTTCTTAATGTGCAAAAAGAAAGCATGAAAATAAAAACAAAGAATAGAAATGGTATGAAATAGGCACAATAAGCCATGAGATAAAAAAGAAAAAAAAAGTCAAACTTTAGCTTCCTTAGATGCATTATCCCATTACTGAAAGAAAAAAGAAAGAACAATAAAAAAACACTAATAATAAATTAAGCAATAAAAAAAGTAAAGAAAAAGAAAATGACATTGATAATAAATTGGACTATGAAAGAAAAAAAAAAGAAAAAAATAACACTAATGAACCAAGCCATGGAAAAAAATATAAAACTAATAAAACATGCCATGAGAAAAAAAGAAATAAGACTTTAACACAAATTGCACAAGTTGCAGAGCATGATACAACATTAACAATATACCAAACCAAAATAATAAAAACTACAGGATAATAATATTAAAAGAAAATATGACCCTAATAAAAAGAAAGATGAAAATGTGACAAAACTAGAAAAGAAAAAAAAGAACAAGTAAACATTAATAGAAATAAAAAAAAAAAAATATATATATATATATACACACACATATGGTTGGGTAAAAAAACAATCATATATGACAATATTTAACACTAAACTCTATTTTGTATAGATTTGGATGAGTAGAAGAATCGATAGTTTTCTATTGTATAAGTTTATGCTTATTACTGATAACCTTATAAATGTTATGAAAAACATACAAAAAAGGGAATTGGAAATAGTACCTCACTCCTTGCCTGAGAAAAAGTTGAACTTTGTAGTTGTTTTCTACATAATTATTCCAATTATTATGTAAATGGTAAAAAATACAAACAATGCATGACACACCCCTAGCGTCGTACTCTTAGGATGTTTACTAAGCTTCACTAGCTAATCAAGCAATCCTAAGAGGCACACCAAGCATTGTACCCTTAGGATGTGCACTGAGCTCTTTTAGCCAATCACGCAATCCTAAGAGACACCCAGTGCCAACCTTAAGATGTTTATCGAGCTACACTAGTCAATCTCACAATCTAAAGAAACACCCAATATCATGCTTATAAGACATTCATTGAACTCTACTAGCTAATAACATAATCCTAAAAGGCAAACTCAACATCGTACCCCTTAAGATGTTCATTGAACTCTACTAGTCAATTACAAAATCCTACGAGGCACAGAGTGTCATAACCTTAGCATGTTCATTGAGCTCCAATAATCAATCACACAAACCTAAGAGGCACACATAGCGTTTTACTCTTAAGATATTCACTAAGCTCCATATGCTACATGTCTCTTACTAACACATAACAAATGATACCATTTCAAGTGATTTTATTGTCAATCATATGCTACCATATACCAACTCAAACAATACTAATACACATAAGGCTTATCATGTAATTTAAAAAATACATATACAAAATATGAATCAAAAAAACTCAAAAGCATCATATGAAATCAACATCACGCTGACAACAACAGTACATTGCAATGCTAGACACATGCACTTCTATAGTGCTTCAACAAACTTACACAAGTCTATGCTAACAACCATTAAGCTCATTATGAAATGTAAGGAATGCAATACATGTGAATAAAAATACTCGTTAGGATCATATGCAATTCAAATCATATTAACACATAATAGTATATCATAGTAATTGACACATGCTAATATGTAACGAGCCAACATGCCTACCTAATGGTATACTATCAAGCATTAGCACATCAAGAATACGCACAAATAAACTTGTCAAATGCTAACCTCAAGATTTTATACATACACTTTCTCTTTTCCTCAATTTTTGTGCCCAATTACCAAGATCAATCATTAATTTCCTCCTTTTCCTCGAACCCAACCTAACAGAGAAGTGATGTGTTATTGCCATTTGAACTCATGGATTTCATGACCATACAAGGAAATCTAATGACACAATCCCAATTAATTTCTAACTCTAAAGAAAATCTTACTAGATTATCACATCGGTCAAAAAATAATCTTTCTTTGCATTTCCTCGTGTTCACTTTCCTTCTTAATACCAAGCTATAATTCTTTTAAGGTCATTAGATTTTCCCTTCCCCTAAATCAAGCTATTGGGAAGGTAGTGACATCAATTAGGGTTAAACAAATACCAAATCCATGCCAAAAATTGGAAATCGAGATGATAAGAAAAAACCTGATCCCGTTGAATTTCACCTTTCTTTCTCCCTTTTCCTCCTCACAACACAGCCCTTGCACCCAAATTCTTAAGATCCAGACAGCTAGAATCGTCCTGGTGGTGATCCTACTAGATTCAACAACCACACAGCCTTAGCCATTGGCAAGAAGAGATCTAGGGTTGCATTTAACCAACCAACTAATGCACGCAAGACGAAGGAGATATCTGCTCACAGGTTCTCAAAGTTGGGGTTGGGAACTATGATAAAGAATTTAACAAAAACTAAGGGTTTATATGATAATATTAATTAATTATTTTATTTATTTTTTGATCTTAAACTTTCACAAATTATAAAAATTCCAAATGAACCATGATTGAGAAAAAAAATCATTAAACTCGTCTGAGAGTATGACCAGGAAATTTTCTTCACACAGAGACTTAGGAAACAAAATTTTCTACTCACAAAGACTCCCAAACAAAGTGTTCTTCATCCAACTCTTATGTCCAAAGAACTACTAAACAATTCAATATAACTTCTACTCCCCTTCCATAGAAGCTATTCCTTGGCTACTCAATGACCAAAGCCATGCCCAACCTCCTTGTCCATGGTTTATTGATGCTAGCCCCTATCACCATATGACCACCATCTTGGCCTACCAAGCCACGTGACCAACCGCGGGTGCTAATGCACACAAAACAGGTGCTGCAAACCACCAAAATAGATTGCACCACCTCCACGAACAAACCATTACTCACCAAGTGATACGACACAAAATCTCACAAACCTCGTTATACTTATCGATCTGATTCAACAAGCCCACAATTTTCTTTAGAGGACCACCTTCTTGGACAATATCTTCTCAATCAACATTAGGCTTCCAACAATATGTTTGACTTGCTTATTGGTTATCTCCACATCAATGCAGCAAGTATAAACAATGACCACTGTAGTGGGCATATTAGGAGACTTAGGAATGCATATGGATACCGAGTTGGTCAACACAAGCTAAGAAGAATTGAACATTGACAAAGAAGAATCAGATCCAAGGGAAATACCTCTAAAGCAATGGCTGATGGAGGTGTAAGGAACTTTAAAAGATGAAGGGCTAAGTACCAAATTCGTCATTTGAGGAGCTATTTCCTTCTCTTGCTTCCTTTTATGTGAAAAAGTTTTTCACCGATGGCTTAGCTATGAAGCCAGCCAAAAAGTTTTCCATGATTGATCAAGTTCAAGTGCAAATTGAGCTCTCTAAGCTGCTAGTTTTCTTAAAATACAAACATTGCCAATCAACTTCCTCCGATAGAAGTACACCATTGTCAAAGTGCCATGTAGATTTTACATGAATAATCCATAGCAATCCACATAAATAAAAAACTGATAAGTCAGGAGACAAATAAAGATGAGAATTTTTATCCTTTGCTATCTCAACCATCCATCCAACTAAAATAGCTTAGATCGTTAACACAAAGTTTGGTATATTCTAATTCCAGCTTGTGCTTCTCAGCCTGATTGTGCTCAGTTTCCCAAGAGCTCCGCATTCTTTTTCAACAAGGTTAATAGCTATTTTCAAAACACACGGATCAATTTCAGACCAATGGCTTCCGAGTGCCTTTTCCCAATGATGAACCTGAATTCATACTCCTGCAAGGTCCATCCTTCAGGGAATCCTTATTTGCATTGCCCACTTCAACAAAGGTCATTAAGCCTTATAACCATCAAACCTCTTGGAAATTTCGAAAGCTATTACAAGTGTCAATATCTCAACAATCTCTAAGATACCATAAATACCACACATCAGTGAAACACTGCTGGAACTTTTGGATCCTCATGCTTTTGGGATCTAAGCTTGTATTTTCAAGCTGCATACTTCAGACAGAAAAAGAGACCATATGTCAGTGCAATCTTGCACTTCTATTATATTGCTTTCACCCACATTTCATAGGTTCCAAATTTTTTTTCATATTTCTATTCAACCCTATGATTTGCATCAGTTGGATTCCTTCTAAATATTTTTATTGGTTAATTTATATCCCATTTATTCAAACCGAGTTTGCATGAATATAAGCTACGTTTATTAAAGCTTTCACTGCTTCTCTTCAAAACTTGTTAAATTCACATGTAAATCCTCTCCACAACTTGATTCCCATTTAGAACATATTTGTTGAACACTACATCTATCAATGTTGTATAAGCTTTCTTATACAGCACAACAGTAGCACAATAATGAAGCCTTAAATTTAAATAGAATAATTATGCTTACCATTAACTGATAATTTACCCCCTAATATTTTCCAATGCACTAATACTTTATCAAACACGTACACAATACTACAAGAAGGGAAGGTCACAAATTATATTAATTTTCCTGCATATTCTTATCTACAGGTTTTTTGTTCTCGTGTTGGCATTTGTTGGGAAAAAATTATGTTAAATTTTGCTAATTTTCGTCATAAATTCATATTCAAACTATAGGATGTCTTTTGTTGTAAATGCATATACTTCTATAAGATATTTTGTTTAGTTTAGATATATTAGAATGGTAAAAAAGTTCATGCTTAAAGCATGAAGTGGAAGGATTCCTGAACTAGTTCCATAAAAGAGTATGAATAAGACATGCACGACTGAAGTTTCACAGCAGAAAAATCAATGTGATTCCAGAAATACATGATTTCGTATCAAAGATATGATTCAAACAGGACAAATCGCTAGTTCGCAATAGACTTACCAAATCAAGATTGGAAAAAAGAGGACATTAACATTAAATAGCATCTAGTTTAGGCACAGAAAATTGTTTAAAATTAAAACAGATAGTAGTAAATTCACAAATCATCAAAGATAATCCACCAAACATCACATATAAGTCGATGGAAATTGAACCAATCTAAAATTCACATGTTCTCTCAAATGTAGTAAACCAAAATTTCACAGTAATGCTCCGAAGTAGCACATCCCTAGTTCCATGAAATAGCTGTGCGCATTAAAGAATCCCACGTGAAGTTGATGACTAAGACAAATTAAAGATGCCCCTATCCTTCTCAAGAGGTAAGCTGTTTGACTAAGATTGATAAGTAAAATCAATGAGGCCAAAACTTTGGATCACAGTTATTAACCGAGAGTTGAGACTAATAATCAAATTCCATCACTCTAAGATTCACATCAGAATATATCTGGTTTAACAAAAAGCAATAATCATAGCCTAGGTATATATGAGTTGCAATAATTCATTCCTTGAACAACCCTAGGCAGATTTTCCTAACCTTTAGCATCAAGACAAGGATAAACAAGATAAATGATTAGCTGAGGACATGAAGATATTAGATGTTATGACATTTAGGACAGACGAACTTACGGATCAAGCATCCAATAGCTGCGCCTTTGAAAATATTGATTTTCCTCCCCATGAGCATAGTAACAATTAAGAGCATCAACATTGTTGACCTGAATGGTTCAGCAGATGCATGTAAACTTCATTGCTTAGCAAAGGAGAGATCAAAGAAAAGAAAAACAGGACATTATCAAGACTTCCATTTTAACCAAAGAACATATAGCCAAAGAACCTATTGTTGAAGTGACCTTGTGAACACAATGCTATAAATGTAAATAGAACAAAGCAAAACCCATTTAACCCACAACATAAAATACCAAATGAACAAATCAAACATGATAGCGCCATGGCTACCTATCAATGCTCAAATGGTTAAAATCGTTCCTTTTATTAACCAATATTTGGAGGGGTTTAACATTTCTAAATTTTATTATCAACCAAACAAACAAATTCAACATATTAATGCCATCCCTACTTGTAAGTGCTCACATGATTAAAATCTTCCTTTTTTTAACAATAGATTTATAAGAGTATATCTATTTAATGATAACAATAGTAACTAGACAAGTTTTAGGTCAAAATAATATGATTTGTTACCAACTATTTTACTCTTCATTTATTGAACCAAAAAAGGGCTCTATTGAATTCATAAGAGTAAATTGAATATTTTTTAAGACTATTTTTGTAAATAAATCTAGAATATTCTATTAGATTTATCATAAATAACCCTAAAATATTTTATCAAATTTGATCTGTCACTGAATTACTAATTTAATAAATAGTTCCTATTTGTATAGACATTATAAACTATTTATTCTTATACTCAATTATTTGTAATTAAAAAATTATTTATTTTTCTCTTCTCAAAACTTTCATGATAATAGAACCACAAAAGATAGAAGAGAATAGTAGCCACAAAGGCAAAGAAAAAATCCAGCTACCATCATTCCACCAATCAAGTTCCTTAACATCCTCACCCTCGCCATTGTCAGTGAAGAATATCAAGGTGCTACCCATCTTACGATTGAGCTCATCCTTAAAGGCATTGGGCTCCACTGACACCAATAAACCCAACATCCCTAGTAGCTTCTCTAAAATCAATAACCGTAACGTTACGGTTCCCACCTATTTTTCTACCGAATCTTATTTGTAGAATTCCACCCTATAACTTATGCTCAAAAACTGAAAGGCAAAATTGCCTCAAGTGGGCTAAATCAATGAAGTTGGCCATCAACAACAAGGATAAAGTCGAGCTTTTGATTGGCGAGATGACTAAACCAGTTGTAGAATACAACAACCCGAAATCATAGCAATCCAAGAATTCCCTTATTAATGCTTGGGTCATTAATTCAATGGAGTTGGTTATTAGGAAACCACACCTTTTTCTTTGTACTGCTCGAGATGCGTAGGAAGCCATTGTGATCTTTATTCAAACTAAGAAAATTCTTCTCAAGTATTCAAGTTAAAAATTCAACTTAGGCAATCCAAGTAAAGAGACCATGATGTTACCATTTATTAAAACGATTTGGTGACATTATACCAAGAGCTTGATTAATGCTATGATGATGTTCAAGAGAATTTAAATGACTACACTCTCACAAGAAGAGGGATAAAAATGATAAGGTCTATTTGTTCTTAGCAAGCATTACCTAAAGTTTGGATGAGTTATGCGGCAGGAAACCTCTATCGTCCATTCAGAAAATGCTTTATATAGTAAGACATGAAGAAGCTAAGAGAAAACATGTTACACAAAAATAAAATTGCCTCCAATATAGAAATCAAAAGCTCGACCTTTGTGTCTAAAGGTACCAACTTTGAAAATAATGAAAGTAACAATGGTGCAAGCATTGCAAAAAAGCATGGTATATGAAGGAGCCCTATTGGAATTGCATAGTAAACCAACAAACTATAAGCTTCAAACGTAATAGTTGAATATGTCAAGCCACCACTAAAATTTCTCAAGAGTCTTCTATTAATACCAACTTATTCTTTGGCTCAAAGGGGTAATTCCCTAAAAACTTCTTGTTTAAGCATCATTTTGTAATCCTATATACTCTTAGATTATTGATTCGAGTGCAACTTATCACATGACAAGTTGTTACAAACTATTCCCATCTTATAGTTCCTATACAGAGAATAAAAATGTCAATATTATTAATGGTTTCCTTTAGGTCATTGTCAAGATTGGAAAAATCAAAAGCTTGCTTCTTTGTTAATTCTTCATGATATTCTTCACTTCCCCAATTTGTCTCATAATTTATTCTCCATCAATAAAATTACCTACGATCATCAATGTCAACTTAATTTTTGTTTTGAAATAAATAAAGTTTAACAATTGACCACAAGAAAGATAAATGACAATTTTAACAAAATGGACAAACTTTACAACTTTGAAGATAGACCAAACTCAAATAAATAAAATTAAAATTCATGTTGTAATTTTGTTTTTACATTAAAAATAATAATATTATAATATGACATCATTATACTAAGTCATCATAATTTTTAGTATTTAAAATATTTATTCCTAAATTTATTCTAGAATAAAAATCTATTTTTCAATTTGAAGAATACCAATTTAATAAACATCATCTTGAATCTTTTGCCCCTCAACCTTACCAACTAGCAACACTATTTACCATGACACATAATGATATATGGGGTCCATGTTGAACATGTATATTTTCTCATAAAAAAATAGTTTTTAATGCTTACTGATAATCATACAATATTAAGTTGTGTTTATTTAATTAGAAAAATTTAAAGTAGAAAGAATTTTTTAAAAATTTTATATTGTGAGATAAACAAAATTTAAAAAACTCATTTAAACTTATACAGTAATAATGGTTATGGATATTTAAAAAAACTTTTAGGTAATTTTTTTTTCTCTAAAAGTGTTAGTTCAACAAAGTTATTATATCAACACTTCCCAAAAAATAATATGATTAAAATAAAAGATAATGACCTATTCATACCAGTTTAAGCTTTATTTTTTACCAATAAGATACCAAAATCTTTCGAAAAAAACAGTTCTTACAACTATATATAATATAAATAAGACACTAAATAAAACTTTGAATTTCGACACACTTCTATATGTGTGTTATGTTTTATCCAACAAATAGTTGTCATATGTTTTATCCTTAAAAATATTTGGTTATATCATATTTATTTACATTCACAAGAATAATCATGAAAAAAAATTGACTATTTTTGAGAAGATGGAAACTTCTGAGAAGAACAACACAATAATTAATAGATCTGCCAAGAAAGAAGACAATCGTAGGATTCAAATTAATGTTTACTGTTAAGTATGATTGTTTATTAAAATATTACAAAGCATGGTTAGATTCTAATAGATTCACTCAAATTTACGACATCAACTACCTGGAAATGGTTGATCTAGTTACGAAACTAAATACTTTAAGAGTTATGTTATCTCTAACGACTAATCTTGATTGACCTCTACTTCAAATGAATATTAAAAATGTATTTCTCTATAAAGACTTAGAAAGAAATGCACATAGAGACACCCCAAGATTTGATTCATAGCTTAAAAGAAAGATGTGTAGATTGAAGAAATTTTTATATAAGTTGAAGCAATCGTCAAAAATTTGTTTTGAGAAATTTACTCTTTCAGAAGTCAGGGATACACTCAAGGGTAAGCTGATTATACAATTTGTATTAAACATTCATTGAATGAGAAAATAGCTATGTTGATTGTGTATATGAACAATGTCATTCATTGGAGATAGTATATTTAAGATGAATCGATTGAAAGCTCCCCTCTCCTCAATATTCAAAATAAAAGATTTAGGATCTATGAAATACTTTTTTGGTATAGAGATTACAATATAAAAAAAAGAATTTTTGTCTCTTAACAAAAATATGTTCTTAATTATCTTAAAGGAACTGAGATGAATGGTTGCAGACTAGCAACTACTCCAATCAATCCCAATTAAAAGCTCGAAGATGACAAGGTGATCTAAAGAATGCAACTTAATATCAAAAGCTAATAAGAAAATTCATCTCTCAAACACACAACTAGATATTGTATTTGTTGTAAGCTTAATAAGCCAATTTATGCATTCACCTTATCAGAAATATCTTGAAGTAGTTCATCAAATTCTTTAATATTTTAAGAACACTCCAGATAAAAATCTACTTCTTCAGAAGACCTCATAATAGAGTGTTTGAGGCATACAACAATCCAAATTGGGCTAAGTCGATCGTTGATAAGAGATTCACGAAGGGATATTGCACTTATTCTTGAAAAAAACTAATCACATGAAGAAGTAAAAAACAAGATATAGTTGCAAGAGTAGTGATGAAGAGGAATACAACATGATGGCAAATGGAATTAATGAAATGTTATGAGTAGAAAGAATCCTCAAAGAGTTAAAGATGCCAATAAATATACCAATGAAAATATATTACAACAACATGACTGTCATTAACATTTCATAAAATTCAATTCGACATTAACCACACAAAACATGTAGAGATTAATAAACACTACATCGAAGAGAAGATTGATTATGGAGTTATTTGCAAGCCTTTTGCCCTTACTACAAAACAAATAATTGATATCCTCACCAAAGATTTGTATAAGCCTAACATAAAGTTTCTTGTGAACAAGTAGGGCATGACTAATATCTATGCACCAACTTACAAGAACGTTCGATCTATAAATGTTAATTAGAAGATTCTAGAATTTTCTATTTTTGTAAATAAATATGAAATATTAAAAATCTATCATGTTTATTTTGTCATTAAGTTATTGATTTTATAGATAATTATTATCTAATTGTGTGAAAATTTTTCAACTATTTATTCTTATACTTAATCTTTTATAATTAGAGGATTTATTATTTTTCCTTTTTTTTTTTCAAAACCTTCGAACCCATATCTCAACATTGGAAAAACTAGGCCAACCAGTTTAGCCAAAAGTACTGATAGATGCAGTGGGCCAATGGCCAATAATAATGAACCATTAGCAATAAATTTCCTCAAAAGCATACTCCAAATGACAAAGCATGCCAAATAAACAATATTGCATATGCAAGCTCCTATGGAAATATGTATCTATAAGCACCAAAAGTAAGAACATTCATCCCAAGCTCGAGTTCATCTTCTTAGCAAACAAATGCAAAGAATTGCATCTATTGTAATGAAAAAATTGGAAAGATAAAATACAAAACTCAAGTTCATAATAAACCCATGATAAGACCTATTTCTCACCTAAGTTGACTTGACCTAACTTAAAGATTTGACCAATAGGTCATGCTTATGATGAGTTAAGTATGTGGGACTCACCTATGGGCAGAAACCATGGCTATGGAATTAATAAAACAATTTTCAACAGCATTAGTACCCTTTTAATTTTAGTAGAGTGATGGTCCACTAACACTACCAGCTTTTCCCCTAGTTGGCTGATTCATTGTATATTCAAATTATAATTGAAAGCAGAATATTGAACTTAATCACAATTGCATTTCCATCATGTGCTATATACATGAGTTGAGCAACTTGCTCGTATATGTAAATCTAATACTAGATTATTTTCAAAAACCAGGAGCACAGATGACCAAATACAATTCATCAGTCAAACCATTACCAGATCACTGAACTCTATTTTTAAAAGGAGTTAAACACACCTTAAGTCGCTCATGGGCTTCTCCAACTGCTTTCCCGTCCTTCTTTTTCCTCCACAGGTGGCCATCTTTCCGAAAGAATCTAAGAACCCTACGATTGAAAAGGAACAACGAACCACCTGTTTAACACAATTCAAGCATTTAGAACTTTAATTTTGGTAGACTAAGAACAAATAATTGATATGAAACTAAACGAAATCAATTGGAACACATGAGCAAAAATATTACTAGGTGGCTTTTCAGGAGCTACTTCTTCGATGGGTAAATGCTCATGATGGCGCAATATGAACAGGACTTCTAAAGGCCTTAGCCAACGGGTATTAGCTTCCTGAAGCAGTTTGCCATAATCAAAACTTGAACCTATCACATGAGTTTAAGAAACTGAACATTAGATGAAAATTGATCCATTATTTGAAAATAACAATAGTAATAATTGGCAACGAAATGTAAAACATTTATCATAGCCCTACTTTACACTAAAAATTATAACGTGAGTCAATAGAAAAGCAGCACCATATTTCATGGAAGGGAAAAAACCAAAATATTTACTTTGTTATTTTCACTCAAGAATGATGTACACTCTAGAAGCAACCAAAATAAGCCACAATTCAGACAAAAAGAGCCTGTTCAAAAATAAAATTGAAAAGTTCTTGAAAAAACAGTGCAGGCAACACAAGTACAACAATAGAACTATATGTTCTAAATCACTGAAAATTAGTTTTTACGTTAGTTGGAACTCTCTCATTAAATCGCATTTGGCAAACTGATTAAATCATATGAAAAACACATGTTTCACTAAAAAATCATAAAAATACAAAAGAATACAACTACTTAACATATGCACATAACTCAACTGATTTCTCAAGAATTTAACCGTAGCAATTCTGTGGTGGAATGATCATGTATAGTTACCTTTGAAGCATGCTATCAGAAATTGGTATTCAAAGAAACATCTCCAAAACAACAAATCTAAAACTGAATTGTTCAAGCAAGCTTCAATGAATTCTATTACAGAGAAATTTCACTCACATATGTATTTCATGGAAGACTTAATGGCAGAAATTGTTTTAAATAATATAATAAAAATTACATGCAATGAATTTTGTATCTACAGCTATTTAAAGGGCTGAAAATCAATACAAAAATTTGAATTTTACTGGACATTTCTAGGGAGTAGAAAGGAAATGCAACCTTGATCAAAGATCATGAGATATGAACTCATCAAAGAAATACAGAATAAGGTATCCGATGGAGTGCACAATTCATAATGTAAAATAAAAACAAAAATGCTACCCTACCTATACCAATAAAACAATCAAAAACTTTTGAGTGCACAACTCATGCCCAAAATTACCATTAATCCATAAAAAGTTTTCCATCAATGAGAATTTAGTCTGATCTTGCATTCAAGAAACACATGCATGAAAACAATTAAAAAGAAAGAAAAACAGTAAACAAATCATAACCTTAAAATTCAATATACATATATATACAAATATATATATGTATATATACATCTATATATGTATATACATATATATATGTATATACATATATATATGTATATATATATATATATGTATATATATATATATATATATATATATATACATATATATAATAGATAGACATATATACAGATATATATGCGAACACACATATAAACTACTTGCATTGAATGACAAATTTATCACGTAAATTTGTTAAACAGTATTGGCAAACTTAATGTCAATTTATTCAAACCACACTGACTTGTGGTGATTTACAACAATTAAAAGCTTGTAAAGCTTCCTAATGCCTTGGTGATAAGCAGAGATCTTTATGAAATAATATTGCAACATGGCTCTATTTAGAGACATCAAGTAGGACGTCTTACAAGATTTTTTTCAACATATTCATTACATATATTCGGTAAATAAACAAAAGGAAATGCAGAAACTCACCAACTTATCCAGAGTCATAATTGGAAATATTATCATAGAGATTTCCCAAGCTGAGATGTTGGTGATAAGAATATCCACCAATTATAACTCCATTATCATGTAATATATTTTCTTTGGACAATATCTCTATTTATTCCTTATCTTTTGTCTAGAAAATCTTCCTTCTAAGCCAATTAGAACCTAAAAAGTTAAGAAACCCTCACATCATCCATTCCTCCTTATCTCTTTGCTATTTCTCTGTCAATCAACAGCTACAATCAGACATGTCAATAGGATTTAAGGCACATTGTATTCATGCCTCAACCAAGTGCACTTCGTCTCTACTCATTGTCACACTCCTAGCCACAACCACATGTTTTGCAAGTATATGCTAAGCACACCTATTGCACAAGCCCAATTTTTATTGCAAACACACAAACGTTTCCACCATTTTTCATCTTCCTTGCATCATATTGTGCATCTAATCCCTTGTAGTCTTCTCACTTAAGCATTTGTACCTTCAAACACTCACATATTCTCACCTAAGAATGGCCTCTCAATCCCTAATTGATTAATTCATCAATTCTTTAAGTTATCATTAATGGTCCTCTCGATAAAACAAAGCCCTCATCAAATATGAATATCATTATAAAACTCATTTGATACAATATCAACTATCTTTTGTGATCTCTAGTATTATGGTTTCTTGTAGAATCCTGCAAGTGATCAGTCTACGAGGCATCTCGCACCAAGCCCTTATCAAACAAATCTTGTCTTCAAAGTTATAGCAACGGAATGTATAGAATGGCAAAACAACTAAGGAAAGAAAAAATTGGGAAAAGGCTTTTGCCAAAAGAAGGGAATACCTTCAATTACCTCTCTTCACCCCTTTAATAAATAAGTGAGAATGATTTTTTTATTACAAAATACATATTATTTAATTCCCATATGAAACATATAGTTTTGACCCACACTCGACTGCTGCAACAATTATGCACGCTACCAACTCTGCAAGCACATAGATTGTGTCGTGAGCTTGCCAAGCAATTGATAAATCACGCACATGGTAGGCAACAACTATCGCAGCACGCACGCAAGGTACAGACATGCAGCACATGCGCACGGCAGCTAGCGCGTCGCACTTGTGAGGTCGGTGAATCTACCCCATCTCATATCGCTAATGTGGTGTTAGGCCCGCACGCCATGTAGTCTTCTTGCGTTCAATATATGCAGATCTCCTTTCTGTCCATACACGTCTGCACATGCAACAGTGCTATTCAACATATGCGACAATACTTTGTCGAAAGCCTTCCTTAGGTCTTCCTCAACATTAAAGTGTATAAATAGACTTACAATAGATCCCTTGATCATAGGTTCCTTCTTTCATGATTTAAAAGCCATCGAAAATCCTTAAAATACAACTAAATTTCTCGTGCTTTCTTTTCTTCTTTTTCTCTCTTTTTTATGATGAATTCTTCACAATTATTAGAAATGAAATTGAAGAAATAAGGCTTTACCTTTCTCAAAACTATACCATTTTGCAATAGTGAGCCTCCTTCCCTTCTTTCTAATTCAATAAGAAAACTTGATCCTCTCCTAGTCCAAATGATTATTTTCTTAAGGATGTTATCTTCTTTTAAAATCTTGTCATCATCTGTGATCAAATCAAGCACGGATGACTCAAATTGTCTTAGGTAGTCAATATTCATGACTGAATATATTTCAAATATGTTGATAGCTCAAGTTGATAAACATTATCATTAATCTTTTATATTATCTTGAAAGAGCCATAACATATTGGTTTTTTCTTCTAGTTATCTCATTTCAATCTTTTCTTACTACTATGAAGCCAAACAAGGTCGTCTTTTCTGAACTTCTTCTCGACCCTATGTTGGTCGTATCTCTCTTTATTGTTCCTCTAGAATTCAAATAATTGTCTTTCAACACTGGCACATATCTACTGTATTCTTTTTTAGGAATTTTTTAGCGTTTTATTGAGCCTCACTTTCAACTTCTCTCACCAACTTAAACTCCAAGTCTATTGAGCCTTAGATTCTAAATCTCATGCAAGTTTTAAAATGGCCCATTGATGTAGATCCATGCATATTGTGATTGTATGCAAATTACAAATATGTAATACTCTCACTCCATGTTTTTAGGGTGCAGAGCATTAAACTACTAAATAGATGAATAACTATACTATTCACCACTTCAGTTTGTCAATCCATCTATGAATGGAAGGCTGTACTCCTCAACAAAGTGGGGTCCATCATTCCTAATAATGCTCGCCAAAATTTGCTCAAGAAATGAGTGTCTCAATTGGAAGCTGAGGATGATTATAACCTAAAATATACCCATGCATTTTGGAAGAAAAGGATAATTGCTTATTCACTTATAACCTCTTGCCAACATGGAATCGGTATAAACATCTTAGGGAATCAATCTACTACTACGAATAAATAGCTGTATCCCAATCAAGTTATTGGTAGTCCTCTGATAAAATCTATTGAGATATCATCACAGAGTTGCGTCGATACTGGTAGTGGCATATACAGCCATTGTTTCTAATTTGATGGTTTTGATATACAACATAATGTACACATTCGAATAAACTTCTCAAAACATCTGAGTTCATATAAGGCTAATAAACATATCTTTGTAAATTTAGGATGATCTTCGAGACTCCAAAATGTCCATACACTCTAAAAGTATGGGCTTAACATATCCACCGTTTTCAATCACTACACTAAAGTACACAAAGCTACTTTCCTCGATAAAACAATTCATTTTCAATTGCATACTTAGAGTGTTGACTTTTACTTTTCAATAAATTCCTCTAAAATTGAGGTCGTCTTTATTTTTTGTAACACCCAAATTTTGCAAGTTGTATTTGCCTAATAACTGTTAAGCATAATAAAATCAAAGGAGGTCAAGAAAACATACGTGCAAGTTTGTTTCATATGACATTCTTATATTTAATAATTAAGTTAAATCATTATAGATATAACATCCACTTTAGGTTTCATTCTTATTGTAATTTTGAGTCGGCGAAGTAGCCAGTGAACTGAGTGTACTATGATTTTTTTCTTTAGAATGTATGGCCTCCAATGTTTTATTACTTTATGTAAAACTAAAGGCTCTTTGTCATAAGCAGGACAATTCTTCTGTGCTCCTTGTAGTAATTTAGAATAGTAACCTACAGGCTTGCATTCCTGCATTAAAACTACCCTAATAGCATACCTGCATGCATCTACCTAGATCTCAAATGAACGTTGTAGGTTTGGATGAGCAAGAATTAGTGCTCTACAAATTATCTCCTTTAAGTATTGAAATATTTATTGATGTAGACTTATCCACTCAAACTTTATGTGTGGATAACTCAGTGAATGCAATGGTGCTACTATTTCCAAGAAATGTTTAATGAACTTTCTCAGGTACCAATATACTCCAAGAAAATTCTTAACATTAGTAATATTGAGGTTTAGGACATTTCACAATTGCCTTAATCTTCTCCTTATTCATGCTTATTTTGTCATTACCAACTTGAAAACCCAAGTACATAAGGGTATTCCTTACATACTCGAACACCTTCCTCAAATGTTCTATATATTTTTCCAGGATATTACTATAAATGAAAATATCGTCTAGATATACCACCACAAAATCCTCCAATGGCAAAGAACCTTTTTCATGTCTCATGAACATTGTCAGAGTATTGCACAACCCAAATTGCATTATCAGCTAATCGTAAAAGGTCTGTCCTAGTCATTGCCATTGAATGTGTCACTTTCTTCATCTTTTCTCCACGTAACTCACGAGATAAAATTCTTTTCGAATTAATATTTTAAACTGATTCCATAATATGTCTATAACTATCTCAATCCTTAAGTGTGCATTCTACCAGGCTAACACATGACATGTCATCTTTAAATGAGTATATGCTACCTTAAGGGTTGATGAATAGTCATGTAAAAAAAAGTGTCCCTAGTTGTTCCAAACAATCATCAAATTTTCTACATCCACCGTATCATAGTAACTCAGTAGATAAGTTAAGTATTTGCCTCGAATGGATATTTCCAATTTTCAAGCATTGAAGTGGAAAGATTAATAATGGCATTTAAATCTTTGTCTCCAAGTATCCTTGGGGGTTAGAAATATTTTCCTTGCTTGATGGATTATCTTTAGAATTTATTGTTAAATGGAGTTAAGATTTTAACATCATCTCCATTAACACTTGCATTTGCTAAGTTAATAGAGTTACTTGTACATCCAGGTTTCATGATAAATTAGTCGACATAATCACCTGAGCTTAAGCCTCCCCAATCTCCTACTTCCTTTTTTCAGCTTGCTCTTCAACTCCCTTCTTCTTAGCACTAGTCATTTGCATTGAATCAAAGCGCTCTGATACAAAGTTATATGATTCATCTACGAAGTGTCTTGCTTTGAGCCCTTATCAAACAGACCTTATCTTCTAAGTTATAGTAACAAAATGACAAAACAACTAAAGGAACAAAGAACGAGAAAGTTTTTGCTAAAAGATATAAATGCCTTCATTTATCTCTCTTCACCCTCTTATAGAAGATAGGATATGCCCTTTTTTATTAAAAAATGCATACTATTTAATTTCAATGTGAAACTTATAGCTTTGACTCTCACTCAATTGTTGCACCAATTCTACGTGCTATGATACATGGTCCGTGCATGGTACCGACACTGCACGTGCAGGAGGTAGGTAAATCATGATGTTTGCTCGCTAGGAGGTAGGTAAATAATGTGCGTCGTAAGCAATACCTACTGCGGTGCATGCTCGCGAAAACTAGCACGCATCGCGTGCTGGCTCTTACTGCACATGCAGGGTCAATGGATCTACCCCATCATTTGCCATGCAAGTGGCATTAAGCCAATGTGCACACTTTCGATCACCACTGAGTCTTCTTGCACTTCTACGTATGCTTTGGCACTACAAGTACTAGTGTTTGTCAAAATTCTCAAGAAAATCCAATGGCTTCTTTACATGGAGAAATGGAGCTTATGTCCCCTATGGTGGGACCATCATGTGTCAGCTATAGAGATGGAAGGTAATCAAAGGACCAGAAATGCATGCGTACAAACGAACTAACCCTCGCATAGAAGGGAAGGAAAAAAATAAACCTTTTGAACGATCTTGAAGGGATCATATACAAGTTGGGCTTATCTTATCCTTGTTAATGATAAAGAATTAAGGTCATTGCAAAAAGGTTTGAGGTTACTTTGGAGGGAAAATGATTGAAGGATACTCTAACAGTTCCTTTTAGTCAAGATATATAAGAGGTAAGGGGATTATGCTAGCTTTAAGCTCATTGAGGTCAATAATGATTGCTTCATTGGCAAATTCACCCTTGTCGAGGATAAGGATAAGATTATATGTAGTGGCCCTTGGATTGTCATGGTCCAACTGCTTGATGTTTGGCCGCTAAGTTTCTCCCTTTTTGCATTGGGGTGCACTTCTATATCGATATGCATGAGGATAGTTGCTTATTGCTCAATTATTGGGGCACGAATAAACTTGCCCAAATATTGTTTTCAATTTGCATCCCTATGTGGGTGGGCCCATTCACGACTACCGTGGAATGTGTAGTACATACAAGGATATGTAATACAAGGCAAATATCAATAAATAATTCACATAAGTTAAATCATATCCTAAACATATAGATTGAATCAAAAGATGATTTAGTTAATCAAAATGTATACAAACATCAAGTGGTGTACAGGCTAATTACCAAAATTTAGACCAAAGAAACATAACAGAATAAGATAAAAACAAAATGTTTATTTTAAGATAGAGTTTTTATCATTATTTATATATTTCAGTTTTATATTTTTTAGTTATATAATTCTCAATAGAAAATAACAATTATTGAAAATTTTTATTCTTTCTTGAGTTAATTAGACAGTTAGATTAATTATGACAATTGATAATTAGCTAAGAAATTTAAATTTTAAAAATTTAAATTCAATAAAGATAAATATTAGATGAGTCTATCTTATCTTTTTATATTTTATCTTTATATAGATAAAATTTAAATAAGTTTATCTTATTTTTTTATGTTGAGTTTATAAATAACTCAAAAATCATATAATTAAGGACTTCAGATGAATTTAAAATAAAACTTTAAGGAATTTTGAACTTAAAAGAGCTCACACCTATTCCTAGAAGAATAAAACTTATCTCCACCTACTCTTTAATGATCACATCTCTCGCCAATTTGGTATCAGAGCCCTGGTGATCTATTCTCCATCAATATGCATAAAAAATGATTTGAGGGAGCCATTACGAACAAATATTTGCGTAAAAGGGAAGCATATTTGTTTCTAACAGAGAGTGGAGCATGATAACCTTTGATGGTTGATTTTTTATGCAACATAATAGAACATATGGATGTTGCTTTTCATTCAATTTTTTCATGCTAAAACATAATCTTTGTAACACATCCATCCAATTGGAACAAATTTGTTTATGCAAGTGCAGTTGTCAACACGTACAATGCAACCCTATATGCAATCAGAGAAAGCTTAAGGATCATTTACTAGCCAAAAAAGCCCCCAACCCCCACATCTTCGTTCAAGGCACTACAAGTAATAACAAGAAAAGCTAATTTCTCAGTGGGAAATTTGGCCACATCGCCTGTCATGCCCACAAAGTTCCCAACATGTCCACCCAACTACAATTGCAAAACACCTGAGCTTCCCACGTAGCTTGCCAAACCCTCACCACTTGAACCCTTGGCAACATCCAAATGATGTTAGCTAGATCCTTGGTACTTAGCAAGCAAAGCCTTGATAACAACTTAGAATTTTGTTCAATCCAAAATATTGTATTTATAATGTTTATGTAATTGAGTTTATGATTTAACATTTTGATCAATAAAGCTTAAATTTTAAATTTTGATACATAAATATAAAAATTAATGTTTGATTTCACATCATAAAACGCGCATTTTGCCAATTATTTTAGATTTATAAAATGAGCACATGTTGGATATGCCTCATCAATACGAGTCCAACACTTGTTTCATCGCAATCAAAATTCATTTGAATTTTTTGTAAATTTTTTTAAGAAAAAGGGATTATTAAGCATAAATAATCAAATATTTATTTACTTCTATTAAAAGACCTTTATTCTCAACCCAAGCACGATGCTTCTTCGTCCCAATTGGGGTGCACGTAACATAAGGGTTTTTACAAACCTAGAGGACAATGCCATAATTGTTTCTGATTTATATTTATTTGTTGCCTCGGAAGGAATTGATTGGAAGGCTTTTTCACATATTTCATTAAATCCAAGTGAACAAAGAGGAATTTTGTGATTTCGAGTAATGGGGCCTTGAAAAAATTTTATTTAAGAATTTTTTTAATATTTTGGTATTGCTTATGAAGGATTTTGACTTGATTGCTTGATTGTTTAATGTTTGGCTTCCGGATTGAAAAAAAGAAAACCTTTAATGAGAAGGAAAGATAATTGACTTAATTATAAAATTAGTGCAAGAAAGAACTTGAGTAAGAAAATCAATCAGATTCATCAAAAAAGCGAATAAAAATAAGAAAAAAAACCTTGATGAGTTGTTCCTATACTTATGTGTTTGGCAGCTCAATTCAATTGCAACTTAATAGAAATTGAATTATGATTAATGTTTTAAATTAAACATACGTAGAAATCTATGCCAATGTAGACACGAAAAAGTGTTATGAAGCAAAAGTGAGCCTTTGTATTGGTTTATATATGATTTCCGTGCAAGAAGTAAAGGGAAAAAGAAATTAGAAAGGGAACAAATATAGAAGAAGCAGATAGGTAAAATATAATAACTGTGACATATAGTTATTATCATTTACCTTCAATAATGCATTGATATGAGCAAGAGTACAAAACATTATTTGTTATATGCATATTTATTCTAAAAATAAACATCATATTTATGACTATCTTGCATTGTAAGAATTAAACATACAAAATTTGCATTTAAATAACAATAAGATTGTTTATCAAAGCATGAGATGTGGACAGTACCAAACAAATGAAATTACATATGAACAAGTGAAGTAAAATAGCATTCTTATTAGCATTGACATGAACATAACAGCATGATGCTTGTACTTTTTTATATTGAAATTACATGTGCTTAAATGAAAGGAAATAGCATACTTATTGGTATTTTCTCGTGTGAATTAAGCATGTGACATACATTTACATAATGCATTTAACTGTGCATCAAAGAATTGTATGAGAAAAATAATAAAGAATAAAAGGAAAGAGATAATAAAAATGAAAAAAAAATGTTATATGCAACTTCTAAAATGCAAAACGAAGAAAAAATGACATACAATAGGCTAAATGAGTCTTATATTATATAAGATGAGACCATATGATATATGTTATAAACATAGAAAATCACATATAGACATACTATATTCTATGAGATAAAATTATCAAAATATAAGAAAAAGGAAAAATAACATAAAATAAAAGGAAGAGTAAGTGAGATAATAAACCAAATATGTAACGACTCGTCGGCCTAAGCACCAAAAGGTACAAGCTTTTAAACATTTTGTAAAATAATTTTCAACAATAAGAATTAGAATGTGAATATATAATTGAATAGGGAGATTTAATGACAAATTTTGGTTCTTGTCACGTAATTTTTGGAGCCCTTGATAATTTGTAATTAATTTTTAAAGTTATTAATAAATAATATTAAAATAATATTACATAAATTAAAAAAATCAGGAATAAAATATACCGAAATTCCAAAACGGGCACGCGAATCTCCCAAAAACCCTTTTACGCACGTAGCTTCCCCAATGCAGCTAGGGTATCCGAGAGCGATGATTTCCGAGGGGGGGTGAATCGACGTAGTCCGGACACGCCAACGGGTAGAGGTCGAGAGATGATAAGATGCCACAGATAAGATGACGTGTGATTAAGATATAGGTATTTGGTCCTATGAGAACTATCTAGCACCCAAATATAAAGAAAATGAAAGAAATGAAAAATAAGAGAAAAAAATGAAAGAAAAAAAAAATGAAATAAAAAAAATAAATATGTATGCATATTTGATGTGTGTACAGTATGTTGCTATTTTGAGGTGTGTGAACACTCTTTTATATGTTAATTTTATCCGTTATCATGTTGTTGAGGATTTTTATAAAATAGAACAGATATGTATGAACTTTATTTGTTGTGATACATCAGTAAAATTGTTATTAAAGTAAAATTGCTGTATCATTATTTCTTCACCCCTATCCACAGTGGTTTATATCCTCACAATTAGCTGCGTAAACTCTGATCTGCCGTCGGTCATACAGTAATATTGGTGTTATGAGTGGCGGGACATGACAGCGTGGTATCAGAGCCTAAAGGTGATTTTGGATGGATTATTGAATATTAATATGTAGAATTTTGATGGTACTAAAATCAAAGCTGAGAAATGTATCAGTGGATATATAAACATATAGGGGAAGGAATTTGTTCTGAAATTGATAATCCTATATTTGCAAGAATTTGATATCATTTTGAGTATAGACTGGTTAGTAAAACATTAAGTGAATATTATTGCGACAACAAAGGTAAAATTAAAAACCCAGAATGGAGAAGAAGTGACTTATTATGAAAATAAAAAGAAAATTTCTTTCATATCAGTAATGAAAGCTTCTAAATTGATGATAAAAGGATGTGAACGATTTTTGTTATCTGTGATGGTTAGTTATCGAAAATCTAATAAACCTCAGGATATCCTTGTTATTCTAAATATCTTGATGTGTTCCCAAAAGAATTACCAAGATTACCTCTAGATGGAGAAATAGAATTTAAAATTCAATTAATGCCAAGAAAAGAACCCATATTTAAAACGTCATATAGAATGACAGCTACAGAGTTATAAGAAGTAAAAATCCAGATTCAGGAATTATTAGATAAGGGTTTTATGAGCACAACGTGCTCCTTGGGGAGCACCAATTCTATTTGTTAAAAAAAAAATATGGCAGTTTGAGAATGTGCAATGATTACAGGGAGTTGAATATGATTACAATAAAAAATCGATATCTTTTGCTCTGTATTGATGATTTATTTGATCAATTGTTGGGTGCCGCAGTATTTTCTAAAATTGATTTGAAGTCTGGTTACAACTAATTGAAATTAAAAAACGATGACATATCTAAGGCTGCTTTCAAAACTAGATATGGATATTATGAATTTTTGGTATTACCATTTGTCATCACAAATGCACCTGTAACATTCATGGATTTAATGAATAGAATATTTAAAGAGTATCTTGATCAATTTGTGATTATTTTATTAATAATATTCTTGTATATTCTAGAAGCACAGAAGATCATATTAAACATCTGCATATTGTGCTACAAGAATTACGTGCACATCAGTAGTATACAAAATTTTCAAAATGTGAATTTTTGGTTATCCAAAGTGACATTTCTATAGCACATTATCAATGCATAAGAGATATCTATAGATCCTCAGAAAATAGAGCCTATTATACATTGGCCTCAACCTGAAATGTTATTGAGGTTAGAAGTTTTCTAGGTTTAACAAGATATTATAGATAATTTGTACATGATTTTTCTTGAATTGCTATACCTTTATCGAGATTGACTCAGAAAACTGTGAAATTTGAATGGGATTTCTCCTGTGAGGAGAGTTTTCAAAAGTTGAAAGTAAATTGCCAACTTTTCCTGAAGGAATTGAGGGTTATCAAATTTATAATGATGCATCATTGCATGGATTGAGCAATATTTTAATGCAATTTAGTAAAGTTATAGCATATGCTTTTAAACAATTGAAATCACAATAAAAGAATTCTCCAGTTCACGATTTAGAACTGACAGTAATTGTGTTTGCTTTGAAAATCTAGAAACGTTATCTTTATGGGATGAAATATGAAATTCTGACTAATCATCAAAACTTAAAATACATATTTACTCAAAAAGAATTAAACTTGAGACAAAAAAGATGGTTAAAATTTGTTAAAGATTATGATCCGCAAATTATTTATCACCTAGTAAACCAAATGTGGTTGCTGATGCCTTGAGATGAAAAGCATATCTTCATTTGATTATGGCTCAAACTGATGAAAAAAAATATATTTGAAATTAATAATTCATTATTAGAGATAGAAATGCAAAAAAAATATAAAACTATTGTATTAGTCATCTATCAGACTAACTGGATTGAATCTATTAAAAAAGATTAGCTTAAGGATGAAGATCATCAGAAATTAATTCAAAAAGTCAAAGATTATTGAGAATTTGATTTTAATGTTGAGGAAAGTAATAGCTTGAGATTTCAAGGTCGTCTGTGTGCTCCTAATCATCAACAATTGAAGTAATTATTGTTAAAAGAAGCTCATAACTCAAAATATATCATTCATCTCAGAAAAACAAAAATATATCATGAATTGAAACAATAATATTGGTGGCCTGGTATAAAAAGAAATGTGCTAGAATGAGTTAGAAAAGATCTAATCTATCAACAAGGTGAAAGGAGAACAACAAAAACTTAGTGAATTATTATAGCCTTTACACATTCCTGAATGGAAATGGGAAAACATTGTTATGAATTTTGCAGTTGGACTGCCCAGATCACCGACAGGACATGACTGTAAATGGGTGATAATTGACAGACTGACAAAATCTACACATTGCTAAACAATAAAAGTGATATATACAACCTAAAAATTAGCTCATATGTATTTGTAGCAAATTGTGAAATTGCATAATTTGTCGAAAGAAATTGTATATGATAGAGATCCAAAATTTATATCTTATTTCGGAAAAAAATACATCAAGCTTTTAGTACATAATTAAAATTTAGCACAACTTTTCACCCAAAGACAGATGGCCAAATAAAGCAAACAATTAAAGTCCTAAAAGATTATTTACAATTACGTAAGAAAAACATAGGAGGAGATTGGGATATTCATCTTCCTTTAATAGAATTTACATATAATAACAGCTATCAAACTACTACTGAAAAGGCTCCTAATGAAGCTTTGTATAAAAGAAAATATCAATCTCCATTATGCTAATTTGAGGGTAGAGAAAGACAGATTATCGGGCATGATATGTTTAATGATGTTACAAAAAAAGCGAAGTTAATTAAAGAAAGGATTCAAACAACACAAGATAAACAGAAGAAATATTTTGACAGTAAATATAAGAATATTGAATTTCTAGCAAGTGATCATGTATTTATCCAAGTTAGCCCAATAAAATGCGTTTTCAGATTTGGTAAAACAAAAAAATTGAAGCAAAAATGTATTAATTATTTCCATTTTCAAAAAGGACAGAACATATGACTTAAAGAATTGCTTTACTAATGCAATTTGTAAGAATACATAATGTATTTCACGTATCTCTTCAGAGAAAATATGTCTTTGATCTAACACATATAATCAACTATGAAACAAAAAATATTGAAATTCAACCCAATATGATATATCAGGAGAAACTGATAATGATTTTAGATTAGGAAGAAAAGGTATTGAGAAACAAAGTAATTCTCATGAAAAGAGTATTGTTATAGAATCATACTGATATAAAAGCAACCTAAGAAAAATAAGCAGATATGAAGGCTCAATATCCCAATTTATTCTGAAATTTCAAGACGAAATTTCTTGAATGGAGATGAGCTTTTACACGTTTTGTAGAATAATTTCCAACAACTGGAATTGAAATGTGAATAAAAAATTAAATATAGGGATTTTAGCAACAAATTTTGGTTCTTGTAGTATAATTTTTGAAGACCTAGATAATTTCTAATTAATATTTGAAGTTATTAATAAATAATATTAAAATAATATTAAATAAATTTAAAAAATCGTGATTTAAATATCCCAAAATTCCTTAAAAGGCTCATAATCTCCCGAAAACCCTCTTACGCACACGGCTTCCCCGACGCAGCAAGGGTTTCTGAGAGCGATGATTTCTGGGGGGGGCAATCGGAGAACTCCGGTCCTCGAAGAGCTCCGGTCATCGGACAGCCGACACGAAGGGAAGAGGCAACGTTCGAGAGGGTGAATGAGAAGGAAAAATTATCCGATAGAGCTGCTTGACCAGAACCCAAATCGAGTGGACCGCACGGTCTCCCGTCACCAAAAATTAGGAAAAAAAGAGTATTGTTACCTCGATTCAAAGCATAAAAGGGAAAAAAATAAAAAAAAGTAATTTTTTTTGTCAATTTTTCATATTTTTTCTATTGCATGCGAATTTTTTGGACTGTATAAGGTTCCCACCAACAAGCATGCAACATTGTTTCGCCTCTGACCAGTGGAAAATATATATATATATATATAAAATCCAAAAAATAAAAAAAAAATGTGGAGAAAAATTTGACAAAGGAAAAACAATATTTATATGTAGATGTAAAAAATGAGAAAAAAAAAAGAACAAGGAAGATTGTATTGTATTTTGTAGTAGATTGTTGTGAAAAAAAGAGGAAAAATTAATACTCTTTTTATGTAGAAGAAATGTAAGCTTGAAAGCAATAAACCAAGAAAGAACAATTTCTGTTAATAGAACAAACTTGTGAAGATAAGTTTAAATTTCAATATTTAATTAATATTGATAAATACAATTGTAGAAATTGATTTAGATATTTAATTGCTTGTAGAAAATGAAAGGAAAAAAAAAAAAAGAAATTGAAAGAACTGCTGAAATAAAGATGGCGAATTTAATTATTATAATGTAAGTAGGTATGATTTGATTTACATTAAATATGACATGATATTCATGATGCATATATTGCACAAATTGATATTATAATGTATTTAAAAAAGAGAATAAAAAAAATATAAGCATATGACATGATGTGTGTTGTGTGATAAGATAATAGAGTTAAATATCCTGATACAAAAAAGATAAAAATATGACGTAAAATTTTTCCAGACTTGTCCTCATGATCTCTTGAGATGTGATGAACACCAAAAAATGATGTTGGGCATGACGAGATGAGCACCAGCATAGGATGTTGAGCATCATAGACACTGGTTTGATACCGTACTATGATATTATACGAGATGTAATGAGCACCAACACAAGATGTTGGGCATCATAGACACTAGTTTGATACCAGATAATGAGATGAAATGAGATGGCATCAGAGACCTCCTATATTACTTGCACTTAGTGCAGGGACGAAGGACGGAGATAATATGTGATAGATATGACTGACCAGTTAAACCTGTAGGCATGCTT
Source organism: Vanilla planifolia (assembly GCA_023846275.1). NCBI lineage: Eukaryota > Viridiplantae > Streptophyta > Magnoliopsida > Asparagales > Orchidaceae > Vanilla > Vanilla planifolia. Next base: position 25,720,318 of record CM043876.1, on the reverse strand, counting down.
ATGGGCAGAGATCTAAAAATGATGAGATGTCATAGATTAAATGACACATGATTAAGATATGGGTGTATAGTCTTTGAGAACTATCTATGGCACAGATACAAAAAAATGAAAGAAATGAAAAATAACAAAAAAAAATAAATAAATAAACAATATAAAATAAAAGAATAAAGATGTGTGTACATATTTGATGTATGTATAGTATATTATTATTCATGTTTCTATATATTGAGCATTTATGATAGGTCATATGACATCATGCTATTACATTATGTTTATCATATATTTATTAATTATTCACATCAATTCATCTACTAGGTATTTTATGCTCACCCCTACTTATATTACAAGACATGTCACAGGTTCACATAGAGAAGGTACATAGAGTGGCATGTAAGATGTGTTAATACTCTTTTATATGTTGATTTTATCTGTTATCATGTTGTTGAAGATTATTACAAAATAGAATATTTATGTATACACTTTATTTGTTGTGATGCATCAATAGAATTGATATTAAAATAAAATTGTTATATTATTATTCCGTCACTCCTTTCCACAATGATTTATGTCCTCACAATTAACTGCGTAAATTCTGATCTACAGTCGGTCATGCGGTACTACTGGTGTTATGAGTAGCGGAACATGACAATATATGTCTTGTGTGCACATCACATATGATGATGTTATAACATAATATGAGACATGTTTGGATATCATGACATGAAAACAAAAAAAATAGATTATGTTTTTCTTATGATATTATCTTATTATTTCTATTATATATGATAAATCTTAGCACATAATACTGAGCATGACAGGCACTAATGTTATGAGATAGCATTAAACACCTCCTTTGCTACCTCTAATACTTTATTTAGGCCTATATAAAGATGATATAATTGAGATGTTATTAGATATTGTTAGTATTTTATGTAAAGCCTTATGTAGTAAGGGCATGATATGCTCAGATTATATGACAAAGATGACTACAACTACTACTAATACTTTATGCAACTTTTATTAAAGTATTACGAACATGAAGTGCACAAATGATATAATTGTATGATTGGCTAGCTAAGACATGCCCACAGATTGAGATCAAAATATGAAATGATTATATGCCAAATAGAAAAGCGATGAGATGAGAAAAGATGAGGTGAGATATAAAGATGGAATAATCATCATCTGAAATATTTGAGCCTTAAATGTTGACAAATATTACAACCATGTAAAATATAAGAAATATGAGAGATGTAAGAAATGATGAATAAGAAATTATTAAAAAATAATAATTAAAAGTACTGTATTTATAAAGAGCATGATATGTTCATATGTGTACATTCACAAATAAGATTGAACAATACATTTTTTTCATATTAGTGATATGTTCTATCTTTCATTGTATTTCACATTATTTTACAAATTGATAACTAATAATTTATCTGCTTAACTTATTATGCTCATTATCTATTTAAATTATAAGGCATGTCATAGATGTGCACAAAATTAGCAAACCTAATAGCATTTGAATTAGATTCTTAAGAGATAGAGTTCATGATAAGTTTAATATGAGATGTTCTTATATATAGTATATATTCTAAGAGTTGGCATATATAGAACTTATTTTTTTATGCTCAACTGAGATGTGGTATGATGTTTTTACATTATGATTTTCTATGATATATGGTTGACATTGGAAAAAAATTATAATTATTATCATTGTCATTTGAACATGTGGATGTATTGTAAATGGGGATATGGATATTGTACTCTTTATGCATGTTTTGGATTAATAATAATAAGATTGTAATAACAATAATTGATATATATTATGATATATTATGATATATAATGATCGATATGAAAATGTAAAACATTTGTACATGTGAAAAACAGACATATATAAGGAAAACCATATCTGTTTGAATTCTAAAATTTAATTATTTGTAATCCACTTAAAGAGATTGAACGGATGTAATTAAGAGTTGCAATTGTTTTTTCATAAGTCTCACCTATTTAGTGACTGTCCCCAATTTTATCGATGCACTTTAATTTTAACAGCTAATATATTTGATATTTGATGCATTATTGGGTGGAATGATATGCAAAGAATGATAATCTTTCCAAACGCTTCTATGATGGCCACTGCTCGACACACCAACTCCAACCGTTGCAAAATCTACTATGCTCAAAGATCCCAATAGGGATTGCCCTTCTCATGCAAAGTTGCAGAGCTCTCCAAACTTGAACCTCTTCCATCGTCAACCCTCCCACCGATCATCAACTAAATGACAGGAGTTCCTCCACCCCATAACCATAGTGCAAACCTTAGTTGAGCTCCCTTAAATTCAATATACTAAACAATTATGTGGAATGAAGATTTTGACAACTTGAAGACACCATCAAAAAATATAACATAGTATTTTAGGTGGATTTTGCTAGAGTTAGACTCAACACAAATGTACCCTAAGTAGGAGGAATTTTAACCAAAAGAGCACATTAAGTACTTTGATATGATAATTTACAAGCATTATAAAGACTGTAACAGCACAACCATACACACAAATCACTGAATTGTACAAGAAAATGCAAAATAATTTGTGTATAGAGATATTCTATAAGTAGAAAAGAATGATCAAGTTGTTTCAAATCAAATGCATAAAGCTAATGGTGAAACAGTGTAAATGAGTCAACTAGAAAAATAAAAGCAGCATGAAGAACAGATCAAATTTCACACTCAAAGATTCAATTTTGCTGATGGGTGCATAAACAGGTTTAGTGGTGGAAAATGTTACACTTGTAAAATGGGATGCAAGTGGTCAGAATTCATAACCCCAATCAACTAAAAAGATTTAATGTTAGCTATATTATTGTTCAATAAATTTTTGGAAGGTTAAACGATTGTGTAAACATCAGGTTCTTGTTGTAATGAATATATCCATGTGAATAAAGAGACAAATCAACAACAAAAAAAACAAAGCATATATTCATTAATTGAAAAAAGGGAACAAAACATAAAGGAGAGACCCGTCATGTACTTCTGTCAACAATGCAAGAGATACAATTTATGGAACCAGATTTACTTTAAGGAACAGAGTGTGTAGTAAAAAACTGTTGAACCATTTTGAGTTGGCTTGAAATAAATGTTGATGCATCAATAGAAATTGTTGTAGTGATTACAACCATATGTGCAAATGAGTAGATAATACTTCTATCATGTCATCCTTAAAGAAGACATGAATTTGTGTTGAGATCCTTAACAATAAGGAATTTAATATAGAACTAAAAAAAGAAATGCTATCCACAAAAAATTGACAAATAGAGAGTCAATGCTTAGTCATACAAAGTACAATCTAACATTATTAAGAAGAAATTAGACAAAACTGATGTCAAGGGAGATATTGTTTGGGAAAGTAATAGCCAAACCAACATCATTTGCTGCCAGAACAGAATCAATGCCTTTGTAAGTATCTATGAGAAAAAGAGATTGAAGGCTATAATAATATGATAAGATGCACCAAGGTCTAGATACCATTCTAAATAAGCAAAGGGTGACATAGGAAGTGCTGCTGTATGAGCTGTTGGAAAGCGGTTCTCTTGTACCCAAAATGTCATTTTTTAGGGTTGTTTACCATTGCTCCACATACAAAAACATGCAACTAAACGAGACACATACCAATCATTCTGATGAAAATGCTCCCTTCCATGAAAACTAGTATTGAAATAACACTCCCTATTGCAATCATTCATGAAGGTACATTAATAGTTGGTCAATGGAACAATAACAATAGAAGAAGTTTGGGAAGAGAGACTGATTTCAAGGCTAGAGAGGAAGTTATGAATCTCCAGAAATGATAATGTAGTAAGTGCTGCTATTATAAAAGAGACAATATCAACATAATCAGAACCAAGATTGTTGAACACAGAAGCCTTAAAATGTGCTTCTGAAAGTGGAAGCCTAACAGCAGCAAGCTCATTGGTAAGTAATTTAGCAAAGCTGAGGAATTCAGCAACTTTGAGATAATTTTATCAAGATTTTAGAGCTGCTTATGAAGTTAAATAACCTTGTTTTTTATGAAGTACCAGAGGTTTCCTTGAGAGAAACACATAATTCGAATGATGAAGAGAGTCTAATAACTTATGGAAGAAACCTTTCAGGTAGAGAAGCACCAATCCAACTATAGCAGTAGAAGATTTTACAAAACAACGCTTGATATTCAGGATTTGGAGATGTATAGTTGAAACAATTGCTTCTAATTATTGGAAAGGGGAACAATAACAAGACAATTGTTTTTACCACAGGATGCACTTGACAGTTGTAAATCCTAAGCCATGACTGATCATGCCAAAGTTGGGTGGTGGAGACACATCAATAGATGTCCAAGAGGAGATTGCAGAGTTGAATTATGGGTGGCAGCCATTGCAGAAAATAAGAGAAACCCATGGGTTCTGACATTTTTAATTTCAAATGAACAAAGTTCAATGTAGATATATTACAATTTTAATAGCATCCTCTAAAAAAAGCAATAAATTGAGCTTAACCCAGGCCGCCACCAGAGAAAACTTTAACCTAATATATAAACAAATTAGAGTTGGTTTAATATATTTTACGTTTTCTGAACCACTTAACTGCAGTGCTGTTATGCAGATGTTTGTTGAGTCGTTGTACAAACATGATAGATGAGATTTACATGGACCAACATTTTTTATTCCTTATTAGTACGGTTTGATTTAGAGTTATCACAACTTTATAACATCCAATAACAAAAATAACAAATGTAGCTTAATCAAGGCCGTCAATAGAGACAAATTTAACCTAAGGTTACAAATCAATATGGGCTGATTTAAAATTTTTTAAGTTTTCTGGACCAATTTGCCGGTGACCTGTCAAAATCCTTTTTCAGGAGGAAGTAATGAAAATCGAACTTGAAGGCAAAGCCAAACAAAACACAAATACACTGGACCACCTTTAAGAGGGAGCATTTTCGCAGTTAAACGATGTAACTAGTTCTTATTCACATTAGCACGTTCATAGTTCTAGAAGGAAGTTAACAAATAAGCTTGTAAACATTCTCAAGAAGTAAGGAAAATGAAAAGACCAAGAAAAATTCCTTCATCCGCAGTATCAGCTGAACAAGTAACATCGCATCATAAAAGAGGTAAGAGATTTGGTAACTTTGTTCTGTTATTACTGCTTTAAGCATAAAGTTGCAAAGTAAACAATAAAACAAGAGACAAAATCGAAGTACTAAAAGACGAGAAGCAAGACGCAACAAAGCTTTATGGAAATACCAGGCTGCAACATGCTTGGCTGCGGTAGTCAAACTTGACCTTGGTAGCAGGTTCACAGACACTTGGATAGAGGGCTTCAGTTGCTGAAAACCAGGGAAGAAGACAAGCACGCAACGAGAAAGGTAGTTAAGAGATGGAGTGTGAAGAACAAGAGAACAGCTCGTGAAAGACTGCAGACTCCTCGACCGAGCAGTTCCAGACGACATCGGGTAAATCTTTTAAGCCGACGATCTGTCGATAAAGCGAGAACATTGAGGGTACAATATGGGGCCCACCACCTTGAAAGGGCCACATAGCCAGCTTAGGAAAATGCATGTCATTGCTTTACGAGGTCAATGATTTATTTAAACTTATCAGATGTGTTTTCTTTTATATTTTATTTTTAAACGAGTTTTGAGAAAAAATTAAATTTTAAAATAAAGTTTTTTTTTTTTTTTATATTCATTTAAAATAAAGTTTTACGTAGACAAAATGTCTACGAGAAAAATATCTATCAAAAATATTTAAAAAAATCAACTACTACTTTTTTTGTCCACATCTATTAAAATTTAATATTACTATACCTACAACTGGCTAACAATGGTGACTGACAATTATCATTATCAATTGTCTCATTGTTTATTGCACCCACCTCCATTTATCACCAACAATCATTACGCTCTTGTACTGTCTTAAACTACCACTAAGTATGTGACGACCTTATCCACATTACTCGAATTTCAATATCAGGTTATTTATTTCATTTATTTATTTTTTCCTTTTGAAACATTTTTTTAAACAAATTCACATCAAAATCATTTCAAAACCATTTATCTTCTTAACTTTGAAAACAATTGAAATCTTTATAAAATTGAAATTGCAAATATTCTTAATAATAAAAAAAATAAAACAATATTATTAAAAATCATATAAATGTTATATTTCTTTCAAAAAAGTTTGGTTCCATACAATATAACAAATATCATTAGTACATGTCCATTATCTAAGACAATGAAAAAACTGATAACTAACTCAATTATTAAAAAAAATTAACATGTTACATGTCCATTATCTCTTTTTTTTATTATTCCATCATGTGATGCGTACAAATTGTACATTTTAAAAATATTATTTTAAAAATAAAAAATTACTCTTCTATAAAGCTTAATGCACACGTTTAACGTGTTCCACATGTGCACTGTACATAACGTGACGGTCGCGTTTATCCTTATACAGTTCCTGGGGTTTATTTGAATCGTGAGAAATTATTTTAAAATATTTTTTCCAATTTTCAACAGCAAAAATAATTAACATACCAATTATTAAAAAAGTATATTTCTAGAAGCTTATAATTTTTTTTTTTCTAAAACATCTTTCACCAGAATTGTTTTGACTGACGCAGGTGGTTTGAAGTCCACATAAAATAATTGCGTCGATTCATAACACCTTTCTCTCTTGTTTTGCTTGTTGATATTTAGTGCGGTGGGTAAAGTTGCAAACATCAAAACCACAAAATTATATTAATATATTTTTGAAACGTGCTTTATTTCATGTGGTGCATATTGTCCTATGAAATAAGTATAAAATTTTGGATCAAAATATTTTATCTGAAATAAATTATATTTTTTTTGTATATTTTAGCAAGCACACAAATCTAATTGTACGGAACTAAGATAAAGAGGAAAAAAATGATATATTTGTTTAAATAAGCAAACCTAGTTGCATAAAGTAGAATAAATGGAATGAAAAAAGGAATAGTTTTTTCAATTTATCAAACCAAATTATATAAAATTAAGGACAATAAATAAATAAATATTATTCAAAAGAATGAGACATGATCTTTTAATATAATCTAATCATTGTGTTATCTAAAAATGATTTATTTTGTATTAAGAAATAGCCCAATTGTATAGCACGATTGTGAAAATCAAAGTTGGATGCATCTCGTAGGAGAACGACCTAGTGATGTAACCTAATAATGAAATTAAGTTATTGGGTATATCTTGTTTTAAGGAATGGTTTGAAGCTGTAATCCTAAATGATTTAGAAAGAGAAAATTTGTAAATAAGAATAAAAAAATAACAAAAAAAAGTGAAATTAAAAGAACAAGAGGTTAAAAAATGAAATTTTAAAATGACATTAATATGTAAATATAAAAAAATATAATTTAGTTTATTATTAAAAGGTGAGATGCATTGTATTGATATATCTAATTTTTTTATGTTTAATTTTTAATGTGTATGAATCTTAATATATGACATGAATCTAATATTATAATATCTTATATTTTTATTGTATGATATTTGTCTATTGACTAGTAATAGTGGCTTAATCTTTCAACAATGATATATATGATAATGATATATTATATGAGAATACGAAAATAAAATAAATGAATAAACTTATGTAAAGGTTTTATATCGTTCCTACTATAGTTTCAAAATAGTTTTCAAACTTGAATATGTAATGATATTAAAATATTTATTGTAAAAAAATTGTTTTAAAAAATAAAATGTAAGAGAAAGAAACAAAGTGGCACCAAAACTAAGAAAGATGGGCAAGGGACAACATAAGAACCGAGGAGCATGATGATAAAGATAGTCAAAGCTCAATGCCGACATCAAATAGAAACGAAAGCTAATTGGAAAGTCCAATAGGAATTGAAAGAGAAGTATCCCCAACTATTTTCATAAATATCGATGATGAGATTCTTAAAAGAAAAAGAATTGTAACACATTTTCTTCTACTAAATATAATTTAATTACCTTTTAGAAAAATTATAGCCTCACTTATAATATTTGAAATAATAAAATAAAGTTTTGTATGTTTGTATGTCTTAAACCCAAATAATCTAAGATAATCCAAAATTTTAACCCTAGATAATCTTGGATTTATATTTTTCTTAAATCTAACAATTTTAGGTTATCTTTTTTATTAACTTAAGGAACAATTGTGATATTCAAAATGTTGAAATAAAGTTTTGTATAGTTGTGAAAATAATTTGATATGTTTGTAAATTTATAATTATAAATTTATCCAAAATAAGTAAATATGTAATTTCAAGAAAATGAAAGTCAAATTGAGTTCGAACTGCACCCAAATGATTTACCTGCCACCAATGTGCTATCACCAGCTGAAAAAATCCATTGGGTGGTCGCTTCACAGCCACATGAAGTCAAAACCTTTGATTTTTTTAAATGTGATCCCTTTTTTTTTTTTTGCAAACTAACTCTTGAGGCTATAAATAAGTCACAAGTTCATTTCAAAGGTCATTCTATGTCCCCTCTTCAAAAATCTTAAGATTTGGTTGCAAAAAAAATATTCAACAATAAAATTTGAAGAGAGAAATCATGGAAAGAGAAAACTATTTAAAAATAAAAGAAGAACCGAATGGTTATCTTTGAGATAGATAAAACTTGAGTAATAGATTAATTTGTCATAAATTTATGAAATTCATATAATATTTATATCAATAAATTTTTATCACCTTGTATATATATATTGAAGGACATGAAACTCTAAAAGTATGAATTATAATGAATTGTTTTGATGTTCAATTGAGCTAGAATTAAGTTATTTAATTTTCTTAGTTATTTAATTTTCTTAGTACAATATATTTAGATATATTAATGACAATATCATATGAGTTAGAAATCATGATAGATGTAAATATATTTTTTATTTATATTTAATGAAATTTGCATATTTATGAGAATTTAAACCATGTTTATACAGTAAATTCTTAACTCTCATATATGGTGTATGTATTTTATTATAAGAGTGTAAAGTGAAGTGAGTAAAGAAAAAAGAAGAAAATATATAAATATATATATATATCATAGTTTTTAATTTATATATGTTTTATTAGAATAAAGTCTTATATCAAATAAAATAAGAATTATTTTCTCAATGTGATTGTAATATTATATGATTGCACTTCACATGATGAGAAAGTCATTATATAGTTAGGATTATAGGATATTATTTTTATGCTTAGTGATTGAAGAAGCAGGTAAAAATCCCCTAAAAGAATAGCGTGGAGAACCTACCACACTTCATTGGATTTTCTGGGAAAATGCCTCATGTCGAATTAAAGAATGGAATAGAAAATTCAACATTCTTAGCGTCATTCGTAGAGCACTGCTATAAAATCCTATTTTTGCCGACTGTAGAGCGGAAGTAAAGAGAGAAGAGCAAAAGAATGACATACCTTTGGGAAGCCCCTTTAGCGTGGTCGAAACTTTTGCAATTGTCTTCGAAGACTAATTGCAGAACAAGAGGCTTCTGAACGAACTTCGTTTTCCTCCATTCGCAATCTAGATTTCATTGGAAGCCTCATCGATTTCTTTTCCTTTGTCGTCGATCTCATGAACTTTGCCTCTTTCGAAGCCATTAAATACCATCACTGTTTTTTTTCTCTTTTTGCGGATGAAATCTCTCATCTTCTTGAGCATTAGTGACAATGAATGAAGTAAATTAGGGATTTTTTATAAATGTTTGAACATAGCTTTTAAAAAAGCAGCCAACACCATCTATGCTGGCACATGTCAACTCGTGTCAACCCCCACTCCATCTTGCACACACACCCGAACTGGTTTGCACATACCAGAGTTGACTCACACTTGCCCTAGTCCACTTGCATTGACCCATGCCGACTCATGCTCTCCTAAGCTGACCAGCATAGGCCCATGCCAACTTGAGTTTGCCCAACCGATTCATTGCCATTCCCAATCAATTCATTGTCACTCCGACCAATTCACCACCTATTTTTATCGACTCATGGAATAATCCCGCTAACTCAGCGTTGATCAGGCCGACTCTATGTCAATCTAACTGATTTGTTGATGATCTCGATGATGATCTTGATGATTGCCACATATTCCAATCGACTCATCTCATATTCCTGCTAGCCCACCACAAATTAAGCCAGCTTTACTCCAATTTGGTTGATTCACAGTCGATCTAGGTCAACTGATTGCCAATCCCGACTAACTCACCGCAAATCCTGATCCATTCATCGTTACCCCAGGTCGACTCGCCGTTGTTCCCAACAAAGTCATTGTTGCTCCCAGCTAAGTCGCCACCTCTCTCAGTAATGGTGCTGTCAATTCTAGCCAAGTTGTCGCTACATGCAACCACACTATCTCCATGATAACTACATAATATTCTACATTGTCAATACATCTTTTAATAGCATGCAAATACTCAAATCAAATATTCTCAACTAGAATTTTGTTACATTGCACCAACCTATCTTAAAGATGTGTTATAACCTACTCCCAAAAAAATTTGGGATTTCTTCTATTCAAGTTTTCTCTTTATTACTCTAAGTAAGTTATTGTTTAAATTTTTTGAATTGTTTTTTTGCATCAACAGTGACCAGACAAGAGTAAGGCACATAATAATTACAAAAAAGGTAAAGGAAAAAAAACATTCTAATATATCTAGCTATTCTTATATGTTATGATTCCAACACTTATATTTTTTTAGTTATTGAGATTTCATATTATGTTTTTATTTTAGCTTTCATCTATTGAGTATCATGCTCAGTTCATGATATTATATTTTATAAGTATACATGACAATAATAAAGAGAATGATAAAGATTAAGATTAATTATAAATTACTAAAATTTAGATTACGTTTTTTAGCTTATATTACTTTTTATCAATACTCTCTTATGTAACAAATGTATAAGATTTTAATTATATAAACTTTTTACTTTTAAATTATAAATTTATATTTTCTTTTGTATTTGTCATATCCTTGCTAAAATAAGTAGAAATTCTTAATTGTCATTCTTTGATTAAGTTTACTTTATCAACCTAATCTTAGTGTGACAAGCTATCAAACAATTATTTGAAGTGATCAACACGCACTATCTATCAAACACATTATCAACCTTGGTAAAAAAAAGGTTTTAGTCCTAGTACCCACCAAATGTAAAGATGGAGTGAAGTGAAAACCTAAATATTAGTAAAAGTGTTCATGACTTTTTACACTCAAGTTTTGACTAAAGAAAAAAAAGGACTTAGTTATAAGAAATATTATTATCTAATGTGATGAGCAAACAAGCCTCTTGCTTAGGAAATAGTAGCATTTATTTAAAAAAATTGTATCACACACATAATCATGTTTTTTATGTCTAATTACCATCCCAATTCCATTCCCTAACAATTAGGTTATTGTGATGAACAATGGATGCATTCTACATACACATACAAATATATGACTAAATTGCTTCTTATCAAATGAGCTTGACCAAATCAACTAACTCCCTTTCATCAAAAAAAAAAAAAAATCAACTAACTCCCAACTCATGAAGAGTGCTATTCAAACAAAAATACTTAAATCGTAAAACTTCCAATAGCATAGTAAGAATTCTCAAACCCAAGGCCATAGTTATTGAACATTATAGAGGACAATTATTGATAAAAAAATAATAATAATAATAAGTGGTGATTAGAAATTACAATCTCCCTAATATATTATAGCATCATTAATTTCTTTATTTGTAAATATAAACATGAACTTGAAAATCAATACTAAAAATTTCTTTTATTCTATAGTTTACAAACATAATTTTATTAAATTAATTTTCTAATATTTGCACTTAACCATGACCAATTTAGATGTTCATATATAATTTTTTAGAATAAATTACTACAAATCAAGCCAAATACTTCATATATGTTATCAAAATAAGCTAAATATAACATAATCATAAAATATGATTTCAAATGTGAAAGTGATCATTTCAAGTAAGTTATAACCAAGACTTGAACAGCATAACACGAACATAGCATATGAATTTTTAAAAATTAAAATCAATTTAACAAAGCAAGGTAAATACCACATGTTTCTGATACATCAAGCAATGCTCATATATAATAGCGTAAAGATAATTCTCCCATTATTAAAAATCTATTTTTCTCTAAAATAATCCATATATATATATATATATATATATATATCAAATAGATGTATTGAATACATGAAACATGTCTAATGCTATGGTTAGAAATTTTCTTGACTTGTGAAGTTTCTTCTTAAACTCAATTCATCTCCTTAGCTTGGGCTATTAAGAAGATGATGATGAAATAAAAAGAGATGCAAATGAAAGATATAGAGAAAAAAAGAATCTCTTGAAAAATTTTTGTGACAGCTTATTTAGAATGTTGCACTTGATAAGAGATTGTTGATCAAACAACATTTAGTCATTGACAACGATTGATAGTAGCCAACCAACTCCTAAAAAATTGATTCCATCAAGCCAACAAGAATTTCACGGTGATTTTGCTTCTTTACAAATTTCTTCACCAAAACTTGATTTAAAATTAATTTATGTTATGTAAATTTTACAAATAAAAAGCATTAATTATTTTGAAATAAAAAATATTTTTTTAGTGAATTTTTGTAGATTTTAGACAAATCTAGGATATACTTTAAACCTTGAAATTATTCTATAATAAAATAATATTTTGAATTTAATAAAAATTTATATTTAAAGAATGGTTTTGGGTCTAATGTGAGATTAATTATCACATTAGGAATGAGATAGGATTGATTAAATTTATTATCTTTGTTGAAGGTGGACCTCACTTATAAAGTATGGATCATTATTATAGCTTTTTTTTTATTTTGATTCCTTTGAGGTAAACACATGTCCCTTCACTTTAATGAAGTACTTTTTCAAGAATTTTGTATGTCATCTATGTCTCTTACATCAAGTTTTATTTACCTATCTTACATGATTTTATTTATATGGTAAAAAGTAATATTATGTTATTGTGCAAAATCATGATTTTACATAGAAAAAAAATAAAACAATTAATTAAAAAATATATATAATGACATAATTTTTTAAAGATAAAGTTTTGATAAAATATGTATTTTTATAAAACAATTAATTAAATTAAACAAAGAAATAGAGATAAGTATCAATAATTTTTACACTTCTCCAAGAAATAACAAAAGATGTTTAAAAAATATGTTATATTCATAAATATTCATATAATTTAAAGTTATTTATGATATTATAAATTATATATAGCTTTGTTTTATTTGTTCTTTGTATATGCATCTTGTTTGTGTGAGGTGATCATTGTTTTGTTATGTTGAAAATACGCTTTCTAAATTTTGCAAGTTGTATTTATTAGAGAATGAGTTGAAAAGCCAATAGAACATGATTTGGATCCAAGGTTACTTGGGTGAGTTATATTATATTATTCAACTCATGTTATCCATCAATAATTTTTTTTTTTTTTTTTTTTTTATATTCAAAAGGGACACAAGCCCAGCAAAAGTACATTAATAGGTGCTATCCTCACGGAGGATCGAACATGTAATCTACTAGCAACAGCTTGATGAGCGGCTTGGGATATGAGGTCCCACTATTCCAAACGAAGTCGTTTCGGCAAGCAGCACGTGCCACCCAGTCGGCAGGCTGATTACCTTCCCTGTATACATGTGTTATAGTAAGGGCGTCCAAATCACTAGCACAACGTATATTCTCAGCAATAGGTCCAACCACAGGTGCATTGGCAATAAGCTTTCGGATCGTCAGCACCGCCGTCATGGAATCCGTCTGCATCTCAATAGCACAGAACTGCGACAGGAACTTCAGCAATAGCTGGAAGGCCTCAAGTACTGCCTGGACCTCCATCGCCTCACTTGCCTGAGAAACAAACCTCTTCCCCATCACCAGGATCGGCCTCCCCATATGGTCTCTCACTACTACACCAATACCTGCAGAATCCAGACCACAAGCAGCGTCACAGTTCACTTTAATCCATCCAGTGGGGGGGGGGAACCCATCTATGGGTTACAGGCAGTTCGGGTGAACTGTACGGGTTCTCGCAGGACATGGATGAATGTAGGTTGCGTTGCTCAACTACAGCAATGATCTCCATCTTCACATTTCGTAATAACGTCGCAAGGTTGCCAAGTGGAGCATTATGTCTCTTCGCTTTCCTCCTCCCCCATATATAGTATAATGACGTAGCCAGAAATGCAGCGTGCGCAACTCCGACCCCGTACCTTGCCGCCGGCGAACCAATGAAATCCATAAGCTGCCGGATGAAGTCACGGCTGGCGTCGTTGACCACCTCGTCGTTGACCTCCCTCACCAATAGTACAGCATCCACGGCGTCCCGTGCAGCGGAATCCTGCCAAAGAGCCTGGGCCTGCGGACAACTCCAAAAGATGTGTTGCGCTGTCTCCTCTTCCTCGCAGCCCCATACACAACCTCGGTTCTCAGCCATTCCCCTCCGCGACAGCCACGTCGCCGTGGGGAGATAGTCTTTCGCCACCCTCCAAAGAAACAGGTGTACCCGCGGCAAGGTTTTAATATTCCAGAGACCCCTTAGCTGTTCCGAACCCCGCCAGCTCGCCGTGGGAAGGCCGTCTCCCTCTCTGCACTTCAGGTCCCAATAAATTCTGCCGTTGTCCACCACCTCCGCCTCCGTGTGCACCTGGACCAGCATGTCGCAAGCAGAGGATCTCGCCCTGGGCAAATGAAGGATTCTGTCAATGAGCAGAGCACTTGCCCATAATCTCAATTGTTATGTGAGATCAATATTTTTTCTTAAACATATTGGCTGATGCAATAGTTATCACTATTTTTTTGTATAGATTCTTAGAATTGATATTCACAATTGATGATTATATATAGATCTTTGATAGTAAAAAAATTTAATAATAAATGTGTATAATGGAAAAAATAACTCCGAGTAGCTATCATGCAATTGAGGTTCTTTGGCAATGCTTAGGCAAGCAATTGTGTTTGGTTGATTGACGATGTTGGCTTAATGTGATAGTGTTATTGTATATGAGAAAAATGAGAGTTAAATAATTAAAAAAAAATCATAGTCAAATTATATTAAAAATGACAAAACATTGTTACAACTAGATAAACATATTAATCAAGACTTACATGCTATAGAATAGAAAAGCTTTAAGTTTTAAACTTTTGGTTGCATAATTTGTATTTTTATTTCAATGTATTCATGTTTTTCATATTTTTCAATAAGTTGGGTTTTTTTTCTTTAAAGTCATATGCTTAATTTAGGAATCCTATGTTCAAAATAATTAAAAGTTACATGAAATATTAAATAGGAGATGTTGAGTTATATATCTTATGGTGTCTAACATTTGCAAAAAAATCTAAATTGATTTTTAATGACTACAATGCAAGATAAAAGAAATAAGTTTTACAAGAAAAAAATTAAAATTTAATTATTAGTTTGAATTATATTTTTTATGATAAAGATTTGGTGACATAATTGATTAGAGAATGAGATGATGAGGTTTTCAATTTTCTAGAAAATGAGTTGTTGTAATGCATAGAGATGGAATTAAGAACTTGGGTGGTATATTTTGTGGAAAAAATGATCATTAGCAAGCTAGTGAAGACAAAAATGGAGATAACAACTTAGATCTTGACAAGAAAGCTACTTAATACATGTCTTCTTTTATTGCAATCATAAATTATAATTGCAAACCTTGTATTGGTGCACGTAAAAGTTGATAATTGTAGCAAAAGAAAAAAAAAAGAAAAAAAAAGCGACAAAGGTATCTAAAAGGGATAATTATTTGCTAACTTCAGCACATGATACTTATAATCATAATGTTATAAGTTCATTTAATACAACTATTATAGTTTTAAAAAGTTGTTGAAATGGAGATTAAAACAATATGAAAATGCAAAAAAGTGCATTAAAAATGACAATAATCAATTTAGAATATAAATATGTGACAAGTATTATAGATAAAGAGGTTTGAGACATTCTGCTCAAGCACATTATTGTTTAAAGTCAAAAATCTTGAGACTCTTGTGCTTGAAGCTAGTGCCTTAGGACCAAAGTGCTCAAGGATAAACCTTAAAGGCATATGTGCTCCAAACTCAAGTTTTCAAAGATAAACCCTTGAGATACTTCACATAGGAACTTATTACAAATATTTTAATTATTATTATATTAATGTCATCATCACTCTCAAGTGAGTATATATAATTAAAGTAATGTCGCTATGATTCTCACACATATTGCATAATAAGAATAATGCAACTTTTACTATCATTCTAACAAGAAGATAATTGGAGTGAAGTCATTAACAAACCCATGTGCATAAGGTTTTATAATGGAGACACAACTTTATTTATAACAAGACTCCTGAGAGTCTAATTAAAGAGGAGGAACTTAAGAGTAATTTTTTAGTTTTAGCTAGCTTCCCTCTTTCTCCTCTTGACTCAAACGTATCAAAGAGCAATTTTTTAGCCCTATAAAGATTTCCACTTCTTTCTTTATATCCTTAACGTAGAAGACTTTAGGCAACCACTTAGAAAAGACCCTGCAAGTTATATTTAGCTTGCCTTTCCTTAGTGTGGTAACCCTCATTTAATTTTTTTCGTATTCAGTGCCACATTATCTAATAATTTTACTCTTTTTACAATTTTGAAAACTTGCAATCTTTTTTATTCTTCTAAATAAAATAGATAGCAGAAGTAATTTATAAAACTCTCTTTTTTATGGAAGTTCTTTTAAAACATCATGCAAGTGAATTTAAAAAAAAATATTACATTTAAATTCAATTCTAATAAGAAGAAAATTAAACATTAAAACGACTAGAACCTTTAAAATGTCATTGTTCATATATTACTTAACTCAAGTAAAATCTAAACCAACATGTAACAGCCTCAGTGTTTAGTATGTTATTTTATTTTATTTGCTTAAACGAAAGAGCTCTGTGAGACGAATCCAACAATGTTTAATTTGTAATTTTCGGAGCTCTAATGAATAAATTATGAATTTTTGAAGATTTGGGATAAATTTGTAACGTAGAGGATAGATCTGTAATTTTTAAATGTCAGCTTAGTTCAAATCTGATTGGCGGAGGATATATTTGCAAATATAAAATTTATAGGGGGTTTTCTGCAAAATGCGGTTCACGAACGTTCGATTTAGTCGGTTTCAGCCGCGGCTATAAAAGCCGACTCTGCGCGTTTGAAACGCGTTTCTGCGAACACGGCGGCGAGACACGATGACGAGGCACAGCGGCGAGGAATTTTCGTGATTTTCGGCACGCGACGACGACGGCCAACGAAGGTGAGAATTTTATTTGCTTTGTTGTTTTTATAAGTTTTTTGGGGAGCGGCCTGTCAGTTGGCCGGCGAGAGACGCAAGAAATTTCGAAGTTCACCGGCGAAATATTTTGGTTTCGTCGGACTCGCGAGAGAGAGAGAGAGAGAGGGCGGCGTGAACCAGTCCAGGCTTTGGACCTGGTGACGCTGTTGAACCGGATGTCGAGCGCGCGCGGTCCAGCACATCGAGCGAGTGGTCCAGCGTGCCGAGCACGCGCGGTCCAGCGCGCCGAGCACGCCCTGTCCAGCGCCGAGAGCACGCGGTCTAGTGCGCCGAGTTGGCGGTCCAGTGACGGCGTAAGGAATTTGGGAATTTAGAAAAACGCAGTTTTAGAAAGCTGGTTGGAAAAGCTTTTAGAAAGTTTTTCTGTGCGGGCGGTTCAGCGACGGGCGCGGGCAGTCCAGCATAGACTGTGGTCGGTCCAGCGCCTTTTGGGATTTATTTTGGGGTGTGTTTGGGAAAGCTTTTAGAAAGAAATTTTTGAATAAGCATATTTAAATTAATTATTTTTTTATTTTACGGGCTTGTAGGACATCAAGAAGAATCAGAAGTGAGTAAAACGGTTGGTACAGCAAATTCAGGTAGATAAATTTCCTAACCTTGTGATGTAGCACAGTATTGTATATTTTACATGATTTTCTTACTATCATATGGTGTTTTAATTGTTGCATATGGTAAATGAAACATGATGTTTTTGTTGTTACTTATGCATTGGTATGATAATTAGAAAAAGAAGAAATAACATGGTATGATAATGAAATCAAAAGAAAGAAACAATATGTAAGGAAAGATCTTTGATATGGCATAATTGTTTGGAATTATGATTGGAAATGGTAGTAAAAAAATGGATTAACAAAGAACATTATCCTCACCACTAGGCTCAGCGTGTGGGATCACAGGGTATCGATCTTCGGATCAGATATCTGCCTAGTGTTATGTGCTATGACTCCATGATGATTTACACCAGGCTCAGCGTGTTGGATCGTAGGGTATGATACCATACCTGCCTGGTGGCACTAGGTTCAGCGTGTTGGATCGCAGGGTATCGATCTTCGGATCAGATATCTGCCTAGTGTTATGCGCTTGGCTGGATGCCGGCTAGAGGATAGTCATTGATGATTGGATCCAGAGGATAATGCGTCAAAGGGAATTGGGCCCGGTAATAACACACTATATAAGGAACTTGCATTTTTTTATGGTTTTCATTTGGCATTACCTTATATAGATGACATATGGTATGATTTTAGCTTGATGCATATGATTCATCTTTATTGTTTATGATATTTTGTTATGCTTTTTATTTACTTGGTTAACTATGTGGAATTATCTACTGAGATGTATAAAATATCATTTAGTGCTTACATCACAGGTCATGAAATCACTGCACCGAGAGATGGGAATGATACTGCTACAAAAGAACCCTTTTCACGAGATGTGTAAAACAAAGGGAGGGGTTGGTGTGATTATTATAAAAACATGTTCGTGTTTATATATATTGCGAATTTTGGAGTGTGTGTTTGCCTTACCGTCGGGTCCCCACCTTTGATTTTTGGGTTATTTGTCCTCACTTGATGTAACAGCTGAGCAAATTTATGATAATATTATTATATAATGGTACTTGATTAGGTGGGGGCTTGACACAACTTCATGATACAAGTTTTATTATAAGCCATCATCTCTCATAAGAAAAATATTATCACCCTACTTACAAATTTATAGGAGAAAATATGAGCATCTTTTAGGTCAAAATAGTATGACGTATCCCTTATTATTTTTTATAGTCCATGCTATGCATCATTTTGGGTTAAAAATAAGTTAAATTAATTATTACTAATATATATATATATATATATATATATATATACTATTAGGTAGCACCATCAAAGTCATTTTGCCAACAATACACTATAAAAATAAGCATGTGAATAAACAATAAAATATAAAACAAATTTTTGTGTAATTTTTTTTAATACCTTTAAATTTTTATGACTTTTATAAATTTAATATTTTTTTAATCTTTTTATTGCTTTAATGATTGACTTAAAGCAATATCTTTTCATAAATGATTAGACATACTTGATGTATAATGAAACTATTAAAACCATCTATGATTCATATATTATAAGGAAATACTTGGATTTAAACAATAGATCTATATAAATATTTTCCGAAAAGCACTGTAGATTTATAATAAAACAAATATAAGAATCAAATTAATTAAGTAGTTATAATTTAATAATTAATAAAAAAATTAAAATAAAATTAAACTCCAAACAAAATCTCATTGTCAAACCTCAACAATGTTGACATTTCGTTGAGCAAATAATCATGTAAAGTCAACATCAAAGTCACTGGCTTCCTTGTATTATAACTAGAAAGTGATCCAAACCATTTATTGCCCTTTATTTGATAGGACATAAGAAAAGACGTTTTAATCAACTACTATCAAGGCTTTTATTATTTAAATTAATAAAATAAAATCTAAGAAATAAATCATTGAAATCGAAACGATTAATATCATTTACTTCTCTGAATTTACGACCTAAATTTTTTATGATAACAATTGTTTTGTTTTTTCGAAGTCATATTATTTTCATTTAATATTTTCAATAAAAAAAATTAATGAATATATAATACAAATTATTCTAAAAATTAAAATTTTAATTTACAAAACTATATTTCAAAAGAAATTTCAGCCTTTTTTTACTCAAGTTTATTAAGAACAGTATTCTATATTCTTAACTTAAAAATTTCTCATTTATCGTATTTTTAAAAAATAATACAAAAATAAAAAAATCAATTTGCTATCCAAAACTAAATAAATTATTCTAAAATTTCAAAAAGAATGTTATCATATTATTTTAACAGACGTTCTTTTTTTAGATATTTTTGCCAAATCAATCTTCTGTTTATTGATTTTTTTTAATTGTGGCTTGAATACTTTGGCCGCATATACAATGATTGATGCATCCGATGGCCAATGTATGTGTCAGCAACTGGTCCAATCATTTTTGGATTAAATAATTAATTAAAATAAAGGCACGTGTGAAATATTTTTCATATGCTTTATTTAAAAATTAAGTTGCTCATTGATCAAATAAAGCGCCCAAATCTCATTCGTCTTCTTTTTGATCGTTATCTATTATAAAAATTTAATAATAAAAATACGGTTGAATTTGAATTTTAAATTTTATATTAATCCTTATATGCTATATCAGGACATATTAGATTATGTATTTAAACAATATTAAAAGGGTATCTATTCATGAAATGTTTCTATAAAAATGCAAAAATGATTTTTTTTTTAAATTTCATATCATTAGTACTTTAGGATTGACTACCATTTAGAAAATGGAATTTTTTCCATTTATTTTACAATTTTAAAATTTTAAAATGGATTTATTTATTAGATGTTATAAACCGCATTTTGATGTTGTTAACAAATTCTATTTTTTAATACTATCATCACTTCAAATAGACCTTGCTACAGTCATTTTGAGCCAACTTATTCTATTGTTATAATCGCTAAAGGTCAATCAATTGTTGTTGATTTGTCAACAAGTTTCATTCTTTGTTTGTGCAAAGTTTTGAAGGAAAACAAGACTTTTTGATGCTGCATAACTCCTGTCACTTCGATATGCATAATTGTACTATTAGTTTTAGAAAAAAATTATTGAATTTAAATCAATATTGTCCTCAAGAATCATTTTTTTTGACTTTTAAGATGAGATTACTTAAATGAACTTTGAAACTTAAGATAGATTTCTTAACATGAATTAATAAAATCAATTTTATTACCTTGTCTAATGCATTTATCATCCATTTAAATTTAGAACGATACAACTATGGTTGAATTAGTAAAAACAAGTGCTTATATTGATTGGTTGAATCAGCTTATTAGTCTTTACTAGTGTGTTATCAAGAGAAAAATTGTTAATTTTAGAGCAACTAATATAATGATTGTCTTTTTTAGGAATATACCTTACATGATTTTTGACAAAAGAAATCAAATAACTTCAGAAATTAAAATAGAAAGAAATAGAAAATTTCTTACTAAGTTAAAGTTTTATATACATCTAGCATTCAAAGCAAGATTGAGTAAAAGACGTGGATATAGCACAAAATATATCACCATCTTAACTTTTGAAGATCAAATCTACTAAGAGAAACATGAGCAATGTGAGCAATGCAATAAAGTTTTTGCAAATATTGACACATGTTGGGAACAAGTGGGAATAATCTTAATGTAATGATATAAATTGAGATAATATTAATGTATTAATAACTAATTAATATTACTTATACACATAAGTTTAAGCTTTAAGATCATTGGGTATAATAAGTGTATATTGACCCAACTTAAATCTCAATTTATTATGATTTCTTAACAAGTAATATCAAAGCTGGGATTAAGTTATTAACTCTTTTGTGTTTTATGTTGTATCATTTGATATGATGATCATAAAATTAAGCTAAATATTATTAATATATTATTTAGTTTAGTATTATTTTAGTTCACTCATTAAGATATTATCATAGTGGTTGGATTTACTAGGCAAAGATTGTAACATTTTAAGTGATTGGAGATTGAAGGCTTCACTTGCTCACTTTAGAACAAATGATTAAGCTTTTTGCATAGCAACTAATCCACAAAGAACCAATATTCTTAGACATTTATATAATTATCATGTTAAGCTTTTTTTCTTTATAATTGTGGCATATTCATAATTATATTTTATACATATTTGAGTTGATTTTTTTAATACATATTGTGTTACATTTGGTCTTAAAAATTAAGATTTTTTTTTAATTTTAAATATTATAAAGAATATTTTAATAAAACAAATTCAACATAAGCACCCACTTTTTGCCCAAGTCGAAGTTTCGAGCCAAGTGGCCAGTAGCACCAAGCATTTGGCCTTGGGGAGTTGCTAAAAAAAGCCCACTTGAAATAGAGTCAGGTCAACCATGAGTCTTAGGGTATAGTGTTGTAGTGTCTTGGGGTTAAATCTGTCAAAGCATCACTCCTGAGCTCAACTTAGGCTGATCGAGTTGAGCGAGACTGGAAATTGTTAAGTAGTGAGATCAGGTCAAGTCGAACCCTTGTATGTATGCACACATGTGTCTTGCATAATGACCTCCTAAGAGCATCAAGGAGCAGCTAACCCTATTAGGCTATTATACCTGCATGGAAAAACTAATATAAACGACAAAGTGCATGTATATCTAGCAATGTAAAACTAAAAATCAATGCCTGTTTGCATCTAACTAAGAGCTAATTGATGTCATCCAATCTCACATTTTTGCGATCTAATAGTAGAGATCATATCCTCCATTTTGAACAATAAATTTTATATAACTTTCTATCCAAAAAAACTTGATCAAATGGCTATGATTAGCTTCATCTATGTGAACAATACCTTTACGTATTAACACCATACAAGAAAGTGTGATATAATGACCCAAATCAAATCCCACTTCGATTAGATCTTGACCTTAAATTAAATGTTTGATTGTATGGTTCTTATGTCATTTGCTCAGATCATATGGTATATGCTCTATCTTCTTTTTATTTCATGTAATGGTTTTCTAACCATTTGAAGGGTTAGTTTGTCATATTTTTGTTTGCACTATAATTTTATATATCATTTAATAACATTTAAGATTAATGAATCAACTTAAAAAAATTTAAAAATATTTAAGAAAAGTCAAAACTGAGAGCATCAATTTTGCTACTTGCTTGAGGGAGTTGTGGGTTCTTTGATTTTTGTTTCTATAACTCTTCTCTTCAATCATTTTGTGTCATTCAGATAATAATTATATTAATAATTTTTTGTACCACTCTTGCTTGAATAATTCAAAGGTGTAAGAATTTTATATGTGTTAATTTTTATAAACTTTTTATATTTTCTTGTAGTCAAATTTTTTAGAGATTTTGCTATTATATTGGAATATCAGATTATACTTGATTTATCTCTACTAGCTTGGACAAAGAAGAATGGTTAGTGGAAACTCAATTAGGCGATCAAGGGTAGATGTAGGCATGAGTTTTGGTTGAACCACCTGAAAATCTTAGTGTTTATATTTTTATTATTGTGTAAATTTTTCTTTTTTATTTCATCGAACAATCTTAATAAGACAAAATTTTTATTATTAAGCAAAAATTTTTCTTTAATTGAAAATAATTTTTCAAAATTAAAAAGTTTTTTAAAAGCATAATTCACCGCTCTGATCTTGTGTGTTAAATCTCACACAATTCACATCACTTGATACTTGATAGTGTTCATAACCTTTTGTAAAGTCGAAGGCTTTGTTTAAGTTATTGACACAATTCCTATGGCTTGGCCATTGATATTAGGACAATTGATTTAATTGATATACATTATAGATATGATATAGACATCCTTAACCTTCAACATGACACTCAACTCAATTAATTAGAAGATTCAAAGTTATGCAAATGAGACACTCACTCGAGAGAATATTTATTAAATATAATAAAATAGGTTTAGTCTTATATTATAAATTAAGATATTATTTAAATATTAATATATAATTAGTATAAATCATATTTAAAATTTTAAAATTTTAAATTATTGGATGTCTATTTAAATATATATTGAGCTTGACTTCTCATTTGGTACAACTCCTTTAACAACATATGTAAAGGATGTCCAAAGGGAAAACAACATTGTTTACATTCTCAAAAGGAGCTTAAGAGCAAATACAACAGTAGAACTTGCATAAAA
Source organism: Vanilla planifolia (assembly GCA_023846275.1). Lineage (NCBI taxonomy): Eukaryota > Viridiplantae > Streptophyta > Magnoliopsida > Asparagales > Orchidaceae > Vanilla > Vanilla planifolia. The sequence continues at coordinate 25,696,158 of CM043876.1, read as the reverse complement.
AAATATTTATGGTAAGATGGAGACAATATCACTAAATAAGAAATATGTACCTTTTCATATCCAGTGATGACTACACAAGAACAACGTAGGTGTATTTCTTACAACATAGACGAATTTGAGACTTCTAAGAAATTAAATCATTGGGGAAGAAGCAAAATGACATTTTCTTCAAATTGTAAGCATTTTTTGAGGAGAATATACTTCAAGAAATATAGCAAATATTGCAAAATAAAACAATTTCAAAACAAAATCAAGTTAAGACAAAGAAGACTGTAACAATAATAAAATGAGATGAGAATTCAAAATGGTTAAACTAGACAAAACTAATCAACATTTTTGTTTACATCCTTGATAAGTGCCCAACTAAACTAATGAAAAGAAGAACACCATGAAAGCATGGAATGTTCAAAAGCCATAAGTAAGTCAAGCACCATGTAGAAGATTATTAACATAAAACTCATTATATGACATAAACAACAAATTAATGAGCTAAGAGATCAAGAAAGATGATACTTTTTATCTATTATAATATATGCCAATATTTTCTTATAATAGTTATGATTTATTATAATAATAGTGAAAGAATCTTTGTTATAATATGTTATTTCAATGAATATAATGATGTCATGAGAGTACAAGAATCATTCTAACAACATGTTACTCTAAAGAATATAAATAAATGAACAACCAATATTTGTAAAAATTTTGATAGAAAAAGGAAATAAGGACATAATATTATTATTTTCTTTTGAAATTAATTTAATATAAAAATAATAGAAATATATGAAATTAGTGAGATTTAAATTTATTTGTCAATGTGCCAAAAAAGTATATTCCTAAATTATTACAAAGCTTAGAAATTATTTATTAGGGTAAAGATAACAAACAATAGTCATCATCTAAGATCATTGATTTTGGATAGACCTTGTTAAGGTTATGTTTTGCTTGCAATTGAAGCTAAATTAATGGTGATGTTGAACATTAATATGTCAAACTTCAAAGTCTTTGATTGAAGAAAAAAATAATCTTTTGAAAATGCAGTAATGGATATGAAAAAAACTTCATGTGAAAACATTACATGATGATGAAGATGGAATGACTCATAAATTCAATAATAAGTTTAACATAATTTTTCAATTCATCCTTCCATAGCATTGCAATTACTCACATATTAGTTGCATGAGATCTAACAACTTATTTCTTAGTGTTTAATGCTCATTTCCTAAATTCTTCACTTACAATGATTGACAAATCATGAGCACCTTTCTTTAATAGGAATTTTCTTAAGGTCATCACTTAACTAATTCATTCATTTGAAAACCAATGGCGAATTAACAAAAATGATAGATCTTCCAACAATTGAACTTCTTCAAAACTCTAGGGGCTAAGTAATGTGTCAATATCTTAGTTAATTTCAAATGTCTACAAATATTTTTGTAATTGATAAAACTTTAGACATTTTATGATTGTTATTCATGTACATTTTTATTGAAAACTAAGATTTTTGTATTTTTATATGAAGAATAAATATATGTTTAGGTAAAACATAAATTTTTTTCTCTTATCTTTAATATCGTATTTCACTCTTATCTTAGATTGAATTTATCACTATTTTTTCCTCTTAATTCACATCAATAAATATATCCTAATATTTTTTATTCGTTTAACTATTATTATTAGTCAAATTTTATAATGAAAATAAAATAATTTTAGAATATTTTTTATGAAAAGCCTTGTGCTTTGAAAAAAAAAACTAAAAATGAGTTTAAAAAGAACTTTTTAAAATGATTGTTTACAAAAGCTTTTGTTTGATAAAATAGGTTATAAAAATTTGAATAAAATGTATCCTCCTATCACCATTTAACTAAAGTTATAGCAAGTAAAGTCAGTTCTTTTTCTTTACAAGTTTATATGCATCTAAAAAAAAACAATTTGACATTTTAATAAAATAAATATTCCAACGCAATTAAAACAACGTTGGTATCTAGGCATTGTAATTTTAATATATTGTTAAATGTATAACTTCTAAAAATTGATCAAATCTAACTGATTTTTAAAAATATTTGTTTTGAAATATTTTAAAAATTTATTAATCTTTGATGTTACTAGAGATCTATAAACCAAGTATATGATTTTTTCATTAGATTTTTAAAAGATATAATATATATACAAATTAAACGTTCTTTACATAGTATATTTTATAAACTTGATTTTTTTCTTAAAGTTATATTAAAAATGAACAATTTTTTTATATAATTTACGTTTTATAAATTAATAATAATAATAATAATTTTATTAAATATTTAGTAACTCACATTACTAAACGTATTTTTCAAAACAAATTGGTAACATTTTTAAACAATATTATATTCATTAAATAGCTTAATATTTAATAGTAGTGAAATCAAACAAATTTTTATTTTTTATTAATTAATTAAATATTTAAACACAGTTATGAGAGACGAAGCACTTATAAGCTGATTTTTTTGAATTGAAATTTCTCTTAATGATCAAAAAAACGTCCGTACCCTCGCGGCCTTCGCTTGGTCGGAGCTAGAAGTGGCCGCCGACTCGAGCTCTACGTCCACTTTTTTCTACTCCTGTTCTCTGATGCTTTGGCTCTGTTTCACTTCCTATAGGATCTGAGGAAGAGATGATAAAAAGGAGATTCTACAAGGTAGAGCATGGAGACAATAGCTGCTCCTCAGATTCCTCTTCCTCGGATGACTCAGGCTCCGACTTCGATCCCGAGGTGGACGCTGAAAAAGAGGAGGAAGAAAAGGAAGATGAAGACCAGAAAGGAAGGGGGGACGGTGCGAAGCCTTTGCGTTATCCTTCTCCCGGTTGGATTTCGTTTTCGCATCCTATGTTTACTGCCTGGAGGTTTTCATCCGATCATGTACTAATATATTCTGCGAATCGAAAAATATGAATATCCATTTGTTGGATATCTGGCAAATGCCAATAGAGGATTAAGTGTAGTCTGGAATAGGCTATTATTCTACGCATTGTTGTTTGCACAAATACTTGTAGAGTATTAGCTGTTGTGCAGAAATGGATACAGATAAGAGTTGCTTGGAAGTAAATGACTGTGCAAGTGTTTAGAGATTGCGATTGCCTTATATGCATTGACTTCATGGAAGGTGTTTGTCATGGGGGTTTATGGATACGTGCTTGGTGCTCGTTATTCATGATAGGATGCCATTTCATTGATTGTTGTTGATTTTCCTTGAGAGATGTATAGAACTATTGTGGTTGTCTTGGGGGATTTCCTAATCATGCCCTCACAAGATGGACATCACATCAACAACGTCAATCTTGAGACAACAAGATTGATGTTGCTGATGACTAAGAGGCTTGGCGAGAGAGTTTGCTAGTTGATCAGTGGAATAAACATAAATCACATCTAAATTCTTGTTTTGATCTTGATTTTGCTTGACGTGAAAACATTTTTTAATATACTTCATTTGATTATGGAACATTATGTTTTGCCAAAGTTAAGTGGTGTTAGCATTGTTGCAATAAAGAGTTGGGATGGTAGACTAGGTCATATGAAGCTCTTGAAATAAAATTTGACCCTAATTTATTGCAGCTCAATGCTCAACATTAGAGGAATGAGCTATGTTACACAATGTTTTTGAGTATTAGCTGATTGGATTGGCCCCATGGAAGATCAATTAAGTGGATATTAACTTACCATCATCCGTGTAACCCATGAAGTCATGCAAAGTCATTATTGAGGTAGTATAGAGGTGAATACTATAATTGAGTGTTTGTTTGAGGTAGACACTATCTTGTTTTGTAGTCAAACAATGAGCTTCTTTGGGGCAATGCATAAATTGAAACTGGCAATTGATTGCACATGAGAGATCTTGTTGAGTCAAGAAGAGGTATTGTAGTCAACCAATGACTTAGCAATTTGAGTAGAATTAATGGATGGGGGTCTCACTATGTATGGACAATTTTTCCATGGTGGAGTGGAGTCTTTGATTGCTTTTCATGAATATCATCTTGATGAATAAGATAAAAAATATATTTGCATTACCCTAACTACAAGGCATGCATGGTTCAATGTTAACTCCTAGGAAGAATTTAACACTTGTTAAAGCTTTGGGGATAATGGAGAGGCAAGGATATTTATAATGCTATTGTAGTATGTTTCTTGCATGTGACAATGGTATTGTCAACATAAATCATGGAAAAGAGAGTTGATGGTTGGGAGAGGATAAATAATGAAGAATCGGATTGGAAATTAGTGAATACATATGTTACCAAAAGCTTTTGAGTTCTTGATACTAAGTTTGGGGAGCTTGGCACGAACAATAGTTCACTTAGTTTGCAAATGTGAGGGTGATATTGAGGATGAATAAAATTGAAGATTGATGCTTACTCAAGTTTGCCTTGGAGCAAAGCATTGTAATTGTTGGGTTTTTTGACCATTTATTATAAGCATTTTGTTAATGTAGGTGTGATTCATGAAAAGCGGAGGACTAATGTTTTAATGGAACAAATGAATGATTAAGGTGATTTAGTGCTATCTCATTGATATTGTTATGCCTACATTCTACAAAAGTGAACAAATTAAGGTTTACATGGTGGTGAGTTCAAGTATTGAATGACATATAGGGAGAGGAAATGAAGTCAAAGTTTTTCATCACTGTTAGTATAGCAAACTACTGCACTAAGAATTGAATTGATTTTTCCATCCACAAAGATTATATGGTAATGATATTTGATCCAAAGATGTTATGAGGGTAGGTCCCCAAATATTGGTGAAACAAGTTTTAAAGATTCTGAGTAAGTCTCACTTTAGACTTGTACTTCAATATCAAGGGAGATATCCTTTTTTTAAAGATAAATTAAAAGACTCTTTGATGATACACGGAATATTTGAATTCTAATCAAGACATAAGAAATATGTAATCAACGAATGAAAAATCTGGTTATGAATGACATACAGGGAGAGGAAATGAAGTCAAAATTTTTCATCACTGTTAGTATAGCAAACTACTGCACTAAGAATTGGATTGATTTTTCCATCCACAAAGATTACATGGTAATGATATTTGATCAAAAGATGTTATGAGGGTAGGTCCCCAAATATTGGTGAAACAAGTTTTAAAGGCTCTGAGCTTTTTAAAGAAAATACTCAAAAAAAGTTTGAGTTTTATTGTAAAGACAAGCACTGCATGAGATTAACAAGGATTTTAATTTTGAGATAGGGAAACATTAAGTAGTGAGAAGTCGTTGAAGCCCTTTTTCATTGAGGTGATTAATGTGTTGTGCCATAAGAAGATGATTGGATTTGGTATTGAGTGTTGATATTTGTGGATTTTGAGATGTAAATGGTCATTTACATGGGTTTGCATTATCCAAGCCTTGAATGAGTGATGTCTCGATTCTCCAATTATTCACCACGAAGTATGGAAAGAATTCAATTAAAGTATTATTATTTTTGCAAAACTAGGAGATAGAAAGTAGATTTTTTTAACGAGAGGTGTATAAAAAACATTGTTAAGGGCAAAGGAGTTTATTGGAGTTGTGCAAAGGAGTAGTGCAATTGAGTGTATGGGAGTAGTGAGATGGTTAGAACATTTGCAAGTTTAGGTATACTTTGATCATCACCAATGAGACGTCATTGCTATTGCATTTTAGAGTGAATTTATTGGTTTGTTTATGCGATTGGTGGAAGGCCTTATATCATATGTGTCATTTACCATTATGTTGAGATGGAGCATGGGTAGTTAGATGTGCTTGAGCATCTACATAGAATTATTGCAAACCTTCGCTATATGTTAATATTCATAGATTTGGCATTGTACTTTACCTCTATTTTAGTTGTCGAAAGAGAATTGCTAGTTCATAGTGTTGTTATATGTGGATCCTGCATATAGTGTCTTTATTGAGGATTGTGTTGCGAAGGTTTATCATTTTCATTGTTTCTTCTATTAGAGATGTTGTTGTAGTTATCATGGGATCTATTGTTATTGTCACATTGATTGAATTGTGTAGTAATCAATTTATGCTCTTCTTAGTTTCTTCATGCTACAAAAATGTCTCACAATCTGTGAATTTGTCAAAAAATTCTTTATACGATATGGTTTTCTTGGGCTTGAATTGCAATATTGATTACCTTGTATTTAGGTCCAAGATTACACGTTTTGTTAAAATCTTTTTCAACATTGTCGAGGGGGAATTGATGACTGCAAGTTCATTGGTGATCACTCTTATATCTCTTAGACATTGATTTGCTATCCTTAAAATTATGATTGCGGTTGTTTTGAAAACATGTTTTGGTTTGTGATTTATTTTCATACGCGATATTGAGTGTGCCCTAAGCTTGTTTAGCTGTGGTGAATGCAATTATCATAGGAGAATAGTACCATCAGCTAACATTATTTTTGCATTTTGAAGTGAACTATGTTGTTTGGTCCTTAGTTTGTATTTTGTGTTGGATGACTGATTGCCATCTTTCATGATTATGGCTAATGGGAAAGGATATAATTCATCAATGTACCAGTTTAGATCATACACATGAAGGTTATTAGTTGGTCTTTCCAAGTTGGGTAAGTAGTGTTGTAGATAAAACTAAATTAATTTTTGAGATCACAAATAGTTATTGGGGAATTGGGAGATATGCTATGTGTGGATTAATTGGACAAAATTTGGAAGAGATATTTGATTTGAGCTGCTTTATGAAGTTGTGGAATTGTTTTTGGCTTTGTAGGTTTCATGTGAATAGGACAAATTCACCTCGAGATCCACCTTTGGAGCAGTGACAAGGAGTGGTGGCAAGGAGTAGTGGTGAGTGGTTGTAAAGAGCAGAGACGAGGAGCAATGGCATTTGGTTTAGAAGTGGCTGTGTGAAGAGTTTATAAGGGCATCAGGTTGTTGAATTTCCATATTGATCTCATTAAGATTCCTCATTTTGAATAGTGATAGCTAGATGAAGTTGAAGGTAGCAATTGTTTAATTTCTTATGGATTTCTTGAAAGTTGGCTAAAGCTCATGAATAGTTAGGAGTACAAAAATCATGATACTCATTGAGGATTACGTAAAAGTCATTTGGGATGGTAAACCCCCCTTCCCAAACAAAGTCATGCCAAGTGATTATGTCAACAACAAAATTAGTAGCTTGCCTTATTAGTGTTTCTATGAACATTTGAGATTGTAGCATTACAAAAACTAGACAAAGAATGTGTTAGACCCTAAACATCATGTTCATTTGGTTGCCATAAAGGTCATATTAAAAGGTTGTAATGGTATAATTGAAGTCTCTCTTAAGACATGCCCTTTACCCTTTGTCATCTATATGTTGGCAATAAAAGTTGGTGTTCAAGCTTTTGTAAGCTTCATAATTAGTACAAGATGAGAGAACATTTTTGATGCAAAACGAGCTACATTAGAAGGGTGATTGCAAGCAAAGTTTTTCTTAATGGGTAAGAGTTAATGTAACATACTAGATAGATCTATTATAGCTCAAGATGTAGGATTCCCAATTTTTCAAATATTGTGAACCAAATCACAAGAAAGGGCGCAAAAAAGACCAAAATAAGGGCATTATTGAGTTTGTTAGTGTTTTAATTGTAATAGGTCATTTATGAGAGCTAATAATATTTCTTGTTTGTTTTTACATGTCTATTTGTTTTAGTAGTATTTTTCATAGTCTCAGTTTTTTAGAGTAGAAATTATTTTAGTATTTTTATACTCCAGGAAGACTTTGTTCTTGTATGTAATAATAAATACTAATGATGAAATAACAAATAGAGCTTTTGGTTTGTTGTCATTGTCATTTGAGAAGGATTTGTAAGGTGCATGCATGCACATGATACCTTCTCCGTAAAAGAGTAGGCTGTCCTTTGCCTCTATACAGGTTGTGGTTCGTAATAATACCAATCTTCTATTGTTATCTTGATGACCGCCATCCTCTACTCTCCAATCACTACTGATAAACTCGACACTTTAATTAACTGTTGTAGATTTTGCCAAATGTTGCTGTATTTTTGTAGTTGCTTATTTGTTATTGTAGATTTTACCAAAAGCAATCGTGTGCTCGGTTGCCTAACTTGCATCCACATAGTCCTCCCCTCTTGGCTAGAACTCAAGCACCTTGCAACAATTTTACCAGCCAGCATTGCGCACTAGCTTGCATGCTCGTTTGGCCGGTTATACCCGTGTAGTGTTTGCGCTCACATAGCTGCTTAATTGCTTGCCTTGCATTCATGCAATAGTGATTATGCTCATGCGCTCGTGCGAATGCCCACTGAGCATTGGTCTGGACATTGCAAAGCCCACGTTCATGTGCTTTTGTGCAAACCTTGTTTCCATTGTGGCTTGACTGTACTCTCTGTTGTGCTAGTCCTCTCACCCAGCGACGAAAGCAATATAGCACCATCTATCGTGCCAGTCTTTGCACATTGCAATGCGAATATTCAAGGAATAATACAATGCAACTGGAAAAGTGTTGTTTTTATCTTTCTAAAACTTTCTTGTTGTCGATGTTTGCAATCAACCACTCGTATTAGATTCAGGCCTACATCACATTAATTTTGGTATCATAGCCAATTTTGCCCTTAAGCTTCTTCATCATCTTTGTTATAAGCCCAAATTTCTTGTTCATCACACTTCATCAATATTTTGGTATTAGAACCAGATTCATCCTTATTCCATTTTCATCATACTTTGGTATCAAAGCTGGATCTTCCTACATACATCATCCATTAATTTTTTGTATTAAAACTAGATATTCATCCACATCCTTCTTTTATCAACTTTTAAATCAAGAATAAGAAAAGATACCTACCACGATCCCTCACCACTACGCTAATATCCGCAATGCTATTAAGCTTCATTGATTTGTCAAAGTTGATCATAATCCATTCCAGAGGAGGGGTAAACCCATCATGACGAAAGGGGTTAACAAATGTCATCAAGATAAGAAGTGTTATAGGCTTTCAAGATAGAGTGGCAATCCAAGGGAGAATCGAACAAAAGACAATTGCAAACGATCGTTGAAGGAGAGGGATGGGGTTACCATGCACTTTACAATTGTGGGTGTGTTAAAAATGACAAATATATATTGCAATGATTGTAGCGAGAATGCCTCATCAAACAAATTCGTAATAGATCCTCCTGTGGGAGGATACATAGTGTGATTGAAATCTAGGCCCCCCAACACTAAACATCCCCAAAAAGGCCCATGATTGGCACCATTGTTGCATTGTTCATTTGTGGCCTTCTCATCTAATGCCAAACATGGAAGTTGCCCTCTTAGAATGATGATTTGGGCAAGCCTAAGATCTTGATGCAAGCTCCTTCTAGAATACAAAGCCTACATGTCCCCATGGCAGCCATTTAAAAGACCCTACAAACTTAGTCTGTATTTCCTCATGCATGTTGATGGTGATCAACCACTTACAAAGAGTAAAGTATCCTCAACTTAGATGTACTTAAGGTGTGAGCAGTCCCACTTGAGTTGATCTTCCAAAACGTTTTATGTAGAACAGATTTTCACCCTAAACTTGTAAGCTTCCAAGCCCAAGAATCACCCCACGTAAAGAGAATCAATCTCTCCGGCCATAGCTTCCTTTGACCCCCTTATAGAGAATCTGCTTTGCCCAGGAGTTTGGCGTCCAATTTCGCAAGAAGAACCCTCACCATTTCCTTAACAGATGAATACAAGAGCTACAACATACTTGGGCTTGCTTCCAAGCCATATTATTGATAGCTTGCCTTTGCACATCATGGCTCAACGGGAATTTTCTTTATATCCAACACAGCAATAAGAACATAGGAGTGGTTCATATTGAGCAGGATATAGGTGAGCACTCTTTTTATTAGAGTGATACCATCATCAAGAATTAAAATTAACGCATCCCATGTTCCATTCATTAGTTGGAATAAAAGGTAGATTTTAGAAACAATGGGTTGTCTACTAATCAATGGGATTTCGAGGTACAATCCTTTGAAGCTTGCTTGAAACTTTTGCTTGTTCACAATCGTCTTCCTTGTCATGGTCATCCTCTTATTAACAATGAATGAAGGCTATTTTTGTTTGACATTGATCATATAAGGAGCAGTAGGACCTGAGAAAGGAAGAGATCTCCTTAATTACTAAGTTAGATAAAAAACTAATATATCATTGATGAATAATGGGTGATAGATGAGAGGACTTAAGAGTTTCTAATACCATAGAGAATACCTTACTCAATTCTTTGTTGGATCAACGAGGATGTTACCTCTAAGCACCTGAGGAATAGATTTGGGATAAGCATTAACCATATTGAAACTCATAAAATGTGTAATGTCCCAAGCTTTTTCTAAGCTAAGTTTCTTTTTTATTTCTTAAATATGTATTATGCAGTTTTCAATAAATAAATGAATTGAGTTTGACTCATATATGGTTTGGTACAATAAAAATATGATAATAATTTTGTATATAACAATGGATAGAATTTTAAGTGGCACTATGGCTCGAAATTTAGAATTTTTCGTGGTTTTGGCAAGTTCATGTCAAGGTAAGTGCAATGATAATGTTATCATCATGTTTGGATATTCTTTGGTTCTCTGAAATTGTGTTCAAACTCATATGGTAAATTAAGTCAATATTATATTGTTAATACTTTTATTATGTATCAAAAATAATAATTAACCCACCTTGGGAAGCCATTTGGTTTCCTAAAGAAGTCTTGTCTCAAGAAAAAAAAGGAAATAGAGGGGAAAATTAAGGGGGGAGGAGACAATGCAAAGGGAATGAGAGTATGGTGAAGACTAAAAATAGAGTGAGTAAGACATTGAGAGGAGGAAGAGTGGTAGTTGGCAATGGTGTTGCATGGATCATGAGAGAAGTGACATTGTGCTTAGACATTGCTGCCAAGCAGAAAAAGCCAAGTGGAAGGAGTCCAAGTGGAGAGTTGTTCATGAGAGAGCATCGTTGTTGATAAGAAGAGAGGCAAAGCTGAGAGAAGAGTTTAAGAGTGGGCTATTGGAGAGCATTCCACCTTTAAGTGGTCTAGGTGAATCAATCATGTGAAGAGGAGAGTTGTCCAAAGCCCTTAAGCAGTAGTGTTGTCAGCAAAACTGTTAGCGAGTTTTGCAGATATGCAATGAGGTATTTAGTAGCTTTATAGAGCGTATGCATGCATGCCTAAAGATTCTAGTAAAAGTCAAACCATTGCATGAAGCTAATGCGTTTTTTTAGGTGTTTTAGTGACATAAGGAAGATAGAAAATTCTGTCTGATTGCTATTTTGTTGCATTTGAACTGTCCAATCAGCTTTTTGGGATGCATCTAAAAAGGTAACAATTTATCATTATAAGGGTAGAGGCCATTCAATCTCTTGAATGATGAAGCATCTTCACTTTTTCTCAATATGAGATGGTCCTATAAGCTTTAGTTGTGCATATGTGATGCATGCATTAAAATAAGACAAATGATAGGCATATTATTAGACATCAAATCATGATTGGACAGTTTGGCAAGATCAATTGAACATTTTGATGCATTTTGTTTTTGGAAAAATCTTGAAAAGCCAAAATATTGGTTAGAGAAAAGCACTTTTTTAGATATTTTTAGTTTTTTGATAAAACTAAAGTGTAAAAAAAATTTATGGTATATTTTAGGTTGATTTAGGACATTTTGTAAATCTAGAAAAATAGAAATATTTGGATTTGTTAAGGTAGATAAAATTCTTAATTTCATATGTCATATTGTATTTATGATGTTTGCCACTTATTATTTACATATATACTCGAAATTGTTTGAATGTATGTCTTGTTAGATTATTATATTCAAAAGCATGGTTATAGTTCTTTTATGTTTTGTATTTGGAATGTAGATATAGTTCTATTATTGAGCATTCGTAGAATGATTACCATATTTGGAAGCATGATTGTGGCTTTTTTATTATGTTTTGTATTTTGGAAGCACGTATAAATATTTGTTTCATGATAGAGTTTGTTTGGAATGATCTTTATTTTTGAAGAGATGTTTGTAGCTATTTTATTATATTCTAAATTTCTAAGCATATGTAGATGCAACTCTTTGTTTGAGTATGTCTTAAGACAAGATGAAAATGATTGTTGTACACATTGTTGAGCATAATGATAAAATTACGATAAATTAAATGTGATCGTTATGATAAAATTATGACAAATTTTGCATTGGCGTATTACAAAAATATTGTACATGAAATATGAAATATGAAAGTTCATGCTAGACAATAAAAATGAGTATAGATAAATGTAAAGAAATGCATGCATGGTTTTGAAAATTGAATAAATGATTGTTTTTCTACATACCATGCCCTTATATTGCTCAAGTTGTTAGTGAGGCATAAAACTCTATTATAGCATAGTTTGCTATACATTGAAGCTTAATCTTTTGGATGGGAGGGGTTGTCATGAGAGTCAATTTCCACATGGCAAGGGTCGTCATTAGTATGAATTGATCATAATAGAGAAAATTAGGCTAAAGTGTAAATAAAATGTGTTTAAATAATTTTTTTAAAAATAAAATTTAATTTTGAAACAAATAGTTAAAAAATGTTTTATTTAATATGATTTATCTAATAAGAATGATATGTTATTTATACCTTATACCTGTTCTTTTCTTGTTTTGCTTGATGCCTTACTAGTATTAACGATCATATAGTGATTGAGAACTTGAAGTACAACTTGTTCATTTAGTGTTTATCTTGTAATTATATTTTACCTATGATGTCTACTTTAGAATTACTCTTAGATTTCATTCAAATGTTTGGCATGACTACAAGCGAGGAACCTAGAGTTGAATGTTGTGATGTAGTTATGTGTGATTTCACATGTATGGGTTTATCATCTTGGCAAGTATGTAAATATTTGGGGATGATATATGATTTCGTTGGTTAAAGTTTTCCAAAAAGGTTGGACATTTGATTATAGTGTAATAAATTTATATGTGATGTTATATTATTTAAATTTGGTTATTGTTATGCATAATAATTATTAAGTTATGTACTCTATGAAAAGTGTGAAAAATATTTTAGAAATAAAAGATGTTTTGAAACGGATAAAGAGAAAGAAAAGAATGAAGGAATCCCATTCATGTCTTAAGTTATGCTAAGGCATAGGTAGAGTATGCTATCATGTCCAACTTGTCGCGATGTTAAGGGGTTTTTAGAAGGAAAAAATAAGAAAAAAAATGAAGAACAAGAGAAAAAGAATTAATGAAAAAAAAAATCTGAACTTGATCCCACTCATTAGGATAGGTTGTGACAATTTAAGAAGAATGGGAATTTGTCTTGGAGATATAGATGAGATCCCTTAGCATTAGTGGTCAGGTAAAGCAAAGTGTCAAAGTATCACCACAAGTTCCACAATATCCTATTGTTGGCAAAGTCAATGTCCGTTGTAACTGTCATCATCCTAATAATAGATTACTAAGTAGACGATCCATTCATGATCTTTGATGTTTTAAGGTAGAGTCCACAATGATCTTACCAAGATAAAGGCCCTTTGTTCCTTGGATATTAAATCGCCTAAAGAATTTGTCATTCTGTCGATCAGAATGTTTGCTACCATTTTATAGACATCAGCACAAAAGCTAATGGGGTAGAACTGCTTTGGCATATAGCCCCTTAGTCCTACTAGTGTTAGCCTGATGAGAGATGGCAATTTGCTTTTCTATTCTAGTCTACCACTTGATTGTTAACTTGTTATCATCAACAAGTCTTAGGGTGGAGAAGGCAAGTGTTATAATTTACCACAAGTCTAAGTAGAAAATCGTGCTCCTTTCGAAGACTGGTTTCCTTAACCTCCATTTGCTGCAAGACGAAAATGCCATCCTCAAGGTGGATGGCCAATGCAAACAAGTCCCCAATTCTATTTTGGCTCTACTACTTTCGAGTGCACTTGTGATTTAGCATAGATTGGTGGTTCTCCTTGGACAATTTGCCCCAAAACATAGCAGCACATTTCGAGCTTCCTCTAAAGGGCCATGCACTCTAAAACTTGGGTTGACATCCTGCAATCTAAATTCCAATGTGTGAGGGATACGCTAAGATCCCACAAAAGACATAAGATCAATTGAATACATATAGATCGTATCTATTTATTCATAACCCTAGCCTTGCCCTCCTTGTCGTTGCACCTATCAAAGGAGTGCGCCACAAAGGATAGCACTTACAAGTCACATTATCTAATGAAGTCATCAAACTCCAATTATTGACTTTTTTATAAAGGTTTTATCTCCTACTTCTTATGTTACCCAAGGTAACAATTACATCTCCAACCATCCTCTTATTTTGGTGGTCCTTCTCTACATAAATTGCATAAAGCAATTATGTGGGTCTATCCATGAGCAAGATTTCTGTTCACAACAAACTGCTTGTGGGAAAGGGTAACATGCACAAGAATCAAAAGCCATACAATAGCATTGTGATGCTCTTATGCTTGATGATAGAAAGAATACATTAAAGTTCCATTGTAACTCAACTAATTTGTTAGTATCTTGTCTAGAAAAAGATTAAACTTAGTTGCTAATAAGACCAAAGCAACCAAAGCATACTTTCTAATCAAACTTCTATTTCTTTAGAATTTCTCTTTGCATTCTCAACATTTCCAAAATAAGACTTTAGTCAAGGGAAAGAGTTGACGAGAGGGTGGATAACTTGGTTGGTTCGACGGGATTAGGTCTTCTCACGAGAAGTAAACTTCGGGAAATGAAGTAAACAAATTGTAGATAAAGAAAGGGATTTAGGGAAGATGCAAATATGACTCATTGGAGTTGTTTTGGCTCTAATTTCATGCTAAAGGATTCAGTTAGTATGGATTAGATTCTTGTTCTTCTCTTTATTCTTTTGCTTATATGCGCATAGAGCATTCACAGTTTTGCCAAAAATGGATACAAATAAGAATTATTTGGAGTTAAATGACTATACAATTATATGAGAATTGTTGATTGGCTAGAGAGATTTATAGAATTATTTTGACTATTATGAGAGTTTGCCTTATCACTTATCTTGAAATTAGGGATTTCAATGTCTTAATAATTGTAATATGCTTAGGGTTATTATTTTTTAGTAGTTTCTCTTTTCTGATGTTTTTGAATTTATTTGTTTTGTTAGATTTAGTTTGTGTTTTTACATGGTTTTTTTTTGTGATGAAAAGCATTTTTCTTAAGTCATATTATATGAATTAATAAAATTTATTTATTCTCCATACCATAAAGCGAACTCTATTATTTTATTATACTGTTTTGAAAGACCAAGATACTTATTTTATTTTTTGTCTACAATGTGAAAACATTGTTTGGTCACCATGCAATAAATTATTTAAATGAGCATCTTTCAATGACATTTTACTAAATAAATATTTTTCTAACGGCATTTTATCACAACAATTTTTCAACTTATTCAAAATATACTAAATCAATTTTATTCAAATCTGTTTAGTTGTTCAGCAATGGTGTGCTAAATGATATCTTGATCTCATGCTTTACCTTTGTTGATGTTAGTCTTAATCATTTGATCATAGATGGACTCTAAATTTCCTGGTGATTGATGTAACTCTACATAACAAATTTTTGTCTGGTTCTGTGGGTGCTGCAAACAATTCATTTTTCTTCTTTTTCTTTTATGATCAAGTTATATGTATGGTTTCTTTTTTATGTCACCCAGCTTCCATTTGCTGATGTGCTACTTAAATTATTCGTTGATATTTTTTTTGTGCCAAATCTGTCAGGTTCTGGGTATGAGAGTGAGGACAGCTTAAATAATGATGATTATAATGATGCTTCAGGTACTTTTGAAGTTTTCATCTTTCTCTTAACTATGAAAACTTGTCATCACTGCTTATGGTCCAACTCTTGCAACAATTATTGGAAATCTTATATTTTTCTAAGATAGAAAAAGAAAAAAAAAAAAAAATGAAAAACTGGCAAGCGATGAATTCTTTTCTTATGGTAGGAAGCACTGGCATGAAAGCCTTCACGCTTTCTATTGAGAAAGATTTTGTATGTTTGACTGGAAGTGTGGATGTGTCCGTTATTGTATGTCTTCCAATTGGGGGAGATAGCTTATTTGAGGTTTCTTGATGGGAAGTTTTGTACATCAAAAGTTCGAGTTTGAGTATCGAGGTGTTTCTTTGTCAGAATTTTCAAGGAAACTCTATGCTTTGAAGATATGCAAGGGATTGTTTTCATTTGATGAAAAAAAATTACTATTTAACTTGCTTTACATATCCACTAAATATGTCGGTATTAAGTTGCTCTACCTTACACGACAGTTTTTTATTCTTAGGAAACATGGTTTGATTTGTTTTGGAGCAACGACTTGGAAGAATGTTTCTTTCCTTTGATTTAAAAAAAAAAAAAATCTTAATACTGTAAATAAACAATTATTGAATTAATATTCCTGCATCATTAATGTGCTTACTTTAAATAGTTTGAAACTTCTTTCTAAAAATTCGAAAAAATATCGCCTTTGCATCTTTTTCTGAGCTAATTATGACAAGTCTATAGACATTTATATTTCTTTTTACGAGTCATCCGTCTATTTACTGTTGTCACTTTAGATCTAATAATTTCTGAGTTTCTTTTAAGATTTTTTTTTTTATGTAGTTACTACATACAGCACCATGATATATTTTAATTTTACTGCCAACATATGGCATTTTCTTTTTAACTGTTTTAAGGCCGTGATTTGTTTTTTTAAGTTACTTCTTCTTTTGTTTTCTGGATGCATTAGGGTTTTTTTCACTAATATTGTGAGGCGTTGGTTTTATTTGACTGAAACATTGCTGTTACTTTATTTTAGTAAGCTCGATGCATTTATTTGTCCCAGTTGTTGGCAAAAAAAACCTTGGGTAGTATCTGCTTCTTCTTAGTAAACACTTGATCAAAGATTTTATTTTACTGAATACATTTTTAACAACGCATAGTTTTAAAGTACACTAAATATTATTTTAGTTAAACTAATCCAGTTCTCCCGTCTGGACTCCAATGTCTTATAAGTTTAATTCCCAATGAGGTAGTGGACAGCGGTGAACAGGATGTTAATTACAATAGCAATTCTGTTGGACATGTTGCTGATGATTTTGTGAAGCCTTCTGAGATGACAAAGATAACAGTTGGCCCGAATGATCCAATTCACGAAGACATTTCAAACTTCATCATCAAATTTAAGTCCGTGTTTAAGTGCAGACTTTGCCCAAGGATTCTCTGTTTAAATGAGACCTCTGTTACAACACACCTTACTTCAAAGGTATGCTTAGTCTGAATTATCTAAACTTGTGATATTGAAACTTATCAAATTTGCTTTAAAAGTTTGCACAAAAACTGAAGGTTCTTTCGCCTAACACAGGCACAATTTCATTTTTTTTTTTTTCTGCCTTGCATTTCATAGAGGCATGCTCGGTCCAGAAAGCTGTTTAGCGAAGGTAGGCTTAAGTTGATGCTAAACAGTGACGGAGAGCTTGAGGAGGAGCAAGAGACCCATGCTGAAAGGCATGCTCGAATTCTAGCTCTATCTCAGGTGATACAAAACCAAATTTGGTTTTGAATATTTATTAAAATGATGAATAAAACCTAGATTTTGTTTGATATGTCAGAAATTAGAAGCTTCAAAGAAGAAGGATAATGGGCGTCAGAGGCAGAACCGCAGAAAGAAAAAGGTATGTAGTTATCATACCCGGTTGAACAAACCCAAATGCTTTATTAGCATTTTCTTAATAAAAGTTGGTCAAAATGATGCACGATTCTCAACCGTTAATTCTTAATCCCATTTCAAATAAAGTTATATAGATTACATGAAAAGTTTTTCATGTGATCATTGATATCATTTAAGTTTATCCAAATTTTAGTTGGTGTTTAAAATAATAAAATAAAGAAATGACAAAAATGTCCTTGGGATGATTAATATTTTGCAAAAGTTGTGTCTTTTAGTGGGACTAAATAGATAGTGCATATGACCCCATCAAGTAAATGGGATAGTTCTTCTAGGTCCTTGAAATATGAGTTTTGTAAAAATGGATTTAAATAATCTAAGTTTTTCATATATCTATCAACCAAAAAGAAACCTATAGGTTGCTTGTCATTATATTCAAATAAAGAAAAAGAAAGCAAAAATTAATCAATAACCTAGGTAATAATAACTTAGTCTGATCATGTTAAATGCTCAGCACCTAAGTTACATATAATTTATTGACAAATATATCCCCAGGTTAATGGTTACCTTTGTTCTAATCATCCCATTGCTTATAAGATGCAGAGGATGCGCGGTGACCCAAATAAGGGTAAACTGAAAATGCCCACAAAAAGTATCACAAAGAAGAGGCGTACAACAACGAATCATTGAAGAAGCTGATATTGTTCTATGTCTGAATTAAATTATTGCCTATGCATTGGCACCTACATGTCATGTTGTTTCAATTTTGAGCTTCTTTCCTACAATTTTTAAGCAGTCAGCTTTGTATCGTTGAGATTGGAGATGTTCTTTTTTAGCTTGTTTGAGCAGCTTAGGCATGCTTATGGTGACAAGAAGGGATTGGGCGTTTGGTTTTAGCTATCATGGGTTGTTCATATTTTACCATTTCTCAATTCTTCTTTGTGTATTATTACACCTTGAAGACTAATGAAAAGGAGAGGTTCTTGCGAGGCTATGTTATCGTCTTTGGCCAAACAGAGGTGGGTTAGGAGATCTGTTTTTCTTGAATATAATGACTTGTTTGTGATTTATTTATAGCCTAGTTTGATTGAAATAGAATAAGCAACAACAATGAGAAGTAAAACTATATAGACAAGTTACATGGGACTTGTGAGTATTATGTTTCTTTTTTTTTTTTTTTGTCATAGTTTTGGGAGAATACATTTTTCCTCAAAACAATATATAACTGTAAGTGAGGAATTTTTGTTTAATTCATTTCGTTGTCATAAATAAACGTTTTAGTTCAAAATGTGTGTTCTTCTATACGAGAAGCTTCGTAAGCTTTTGTTTCACTCAACTTTTTCAAATGTTTTTAAAATATATTTTAAACGCTGGCCTTTCAAATAAAACTAGTGCTATTTTTAAATCCTTAAACGGAGTATATTAAAGCGATACAATTCTGCTCACGACCACGTTTTAAGAGAATGTTCAGCTCTTTCCAGTGAACACTGCCTTCTTGCTGAAAGAGAGAGAGAGAGAGTACTTTAGAACTGCTCCCAATTGTAGACATTGTTTTTCTCATTTAGTGAAATCTTTTCTCTCTTTTCCTTGTTCATCTCTTAAAATCCACCTCAACAACCACCATTCTATAACTATTGTACCCATCCTTGATGCATTAAAGTTTGGTAAAAACATACCTTACGATCAAAAGTAATCTCCTTAAATGACAAAATCAAGTGTCAAAATAAGACATGTCTATCTATGCTATTTTAATATATCTAAAAAGATTTTTTTTATTGAAATCATTTACCTAGTATTAACATCTAAGTCTTGATACTATCTAAATATCTAAAACAATACAATTTTTTAAACAATCCTTTATTCCTAAGTAACCAACATTACCTAACCAAGCTACTTGATGTATCTAAAAAAGTTTTTGATTCAATAATATTTGCACAACATTAATATCTTATTCCTAGTACTATCTTAATACTTATAACTCATCAATAATTTTTTTATTGTTTAACTTAATATTTTCTTAATTATTTTTTATTCTCATTTTTATATCAAGATAACCAACAATATCTTAAACTAAAGAGATTTTAATATTATTTTTTTTAATAAATTTTAATAATATTATTTAACAATATCATAAAATCAAACATTTGATACTTTTAAAAAATGTCACATAACATCACTAACACATTCATCCCCTAAATCTTGAACATTATCAACAGAAATAAAATGGAACACCATAATACTATAATCCTGTTGCATAAAAACACAGGAAACATCATCTCCTATTTGAGAGTTGAACTTTTAACAATTAAAATCTTTACAAAGATACAACAATGAAAACTATAAGCCCTGATCGAAAGTTAAACTTCAAACATGAATATTATTACAGTGCTAATACAGCTTTCTGATTGCAGAAAGGGAAGCTTTCTCATGTAAATCTCATTCAACCTCGTGTATAAACTAATTCTACAAAACTGAAAACCAACTTACACTTGTCTCCAAATTGTCAAAACATCCAGTTAGTGAGGTTTTGGTACATATCCATCAACAGCAAAATTCCGTGTAGCAGCTGGCAATGCCAAGCGCATCCCGTCAAGCTCGGGTTTTGCGATCACTTGGCAACCAAGCCGAGACCTACAGAGAAATCTTGAAGCTTGTAATTGATAGAGTACAGAAACAATGAGTTGATTTGTGCAAAAAGGATGATGACATACGTTTCAGTCAGTCCAAATGCAAGATCAAGCATGTCGTTTTCTTCGTCGGTCGGGTCCTCTAATTTGTTGTAGTAGCCAACGTCCTAACAGCAATGCAATTGAGAGTATAAATAGAAGAATCTAAAGGAATTGATACAAAAAAATGGTTCTTGAAAATAAATAAATAAATTGTTTAGTTGTACCATCACAATTACATGACAGGTAGAACATGCTAATGAACCTTCGCATGCTCCTGAGATAAGTAGAATTATTCAAAGTCACAATCAGCTAAGATTATAGTCAGTAAAGAAAATATTATCATTAAAAAGACAAGTAAAGCATAGTTATCTTTCATATTTTCAATCTATGATATGGCCCTCCACCTTCTAACTCTATGTCGTTTTCATGAGCAGCTTCCAACATCGACATTCCAACTGGAACACGTATGCTCTTTTCCTCGCCATCTTTGTTGACAAATGTTACAGATATCCTGCACAAGGTGGTAAGTAAAAAAAAAAACAGGTTTTCGTTAACAATCAAAAGAATGATTTCTACCAATTTAATCGGACACCGGAACAAGAAAGAACAGATACATGAAAAATGACTAAAAACCGGATGGATCTACATTATACACAGTACTGGTGGTTAAAGGCAAGCAAAACCGGGAAAAGAGTTTAAATTTCTCAAATCTTACAAATCCAACACTTAAGCCATATTTGAATGAAAACAGGCAACCAATAATTAGGCTGCTGCACAAGTACAAGTGATGCAAATAGAATATTTGCTCCGTTATAAGAGGGAGATTCAGAAATCTATGCAATTTTCCAAATTAAATGGGCTGAAGGAAGGGTGTAAGCTAAGGTTCAGTCTTTTAAGAAGTGAAATAACAAACACTAGTCCAGTCCTATAGCCACAAAAGATGAAACTAACAAATTCATTACGGTTTTGAACTTCTATTTGTTAGTAGTTTGTGACGACGTCAAATGTGAGGTTTAAGAACCACAAAAGATGGTTACAAAATATGTGAAATCAAGGAGGGTACTAGGTTTGAGTTTCACAGAAACGTGCATAAAATTAGTATAGAAAAATTTCAGGCAAGCAAGCACAAAAAATGCCAACACAAAAAAAAGTAGCATATGCGCAGAAGTTTGATCTCATTATTTATGAGATATATAATATACAAATACTTCGCTGACTCACTTCTCCCTATTCTGCTCTCCCCCTCCTTCAGGCTCCTTGTTGGTGGCAGTAGTAGAGAAAGAATGATTTCCCTAGAAAAAAAAAGGGAATATAGGTTAGAGCACTTGGGGAACAAATAATCACGTTTAAAATGAAATACACACCACATATCGTGAAATAGAAACATTTAATCCTATTTTATGATCTTTCTTTTTGAATTCAAACGACTGAAGAAAAATTAGTCTTTACCAATCAACCCTTGAACTTCTAAAGAAGAATTAGCTCCAAGGATTGACACAATGTGATACTGGCAGCCTGGAATGATCTTTCCTTTAACCACAAAAGAATCCCACAAGAGGAAAAGGGAAGAGATCAAGGTTGAAGAGGAATTGAGAAGGAAACAATGTACGAAACAATTGAATCATCAACAAAGATGAGGCAAAATGGTCCCATTGCCAGAAGCTCTTCTTAGTTTTCTCAAAGGATTCATTGATTCTATTTTAAGAGAGCAAACTTTATCATCGCCGATAGAGACCTCTTTTCTCTTAGTGTAAACTAAAGCAATTAAAGCTATGGATGTCACTCCTGTTGATTTTGTTGATACCACGAAGAAGCCAAGGAAGTCTTCAGATTTCAAAAATACCTATAATGTTTCCATCCTTTCTTTCACAACAAATGTCTCAGAAATTCAAGATAAGCAGGGGACTATTCCCTATATTGTTGCTAGAGGTAACAGATTTCTTTCAAAAGAAGTTACTAGGGAACTCGAGGAGAACAAGAAGAGAAGGAAGAAAAAAAGAATATTGGATGCTTCTCCAAAAACTGAGCTTTCAACAATCCTAATAAAGATTGAAGAGGGAATTGGAATCAATTTAAATAGTAGTATTCCTTCAGCTCGGGATTCTAAGGTCCTCTCAAGGTGCTAGACTATAAAAGAGAGGAAGCAAATCTAATCATCGCTAACAATTTTTTGCCAACCATAATAATCCCTACTATCATCAATTTTGATGAGAATCTAATTGTAATTCCAGATGATCTGAAAGATGCATTTAGGAACATCTAAATTGTCAGTGTTGGTGGACTAGTCTCTCACAACTTTCTCAATACCACTTTGGCTGAAATAAAGAAAATTTTGGACCAATACAATGAAAAAGTTATTTTGAGGACCTTGAAGGAGAGCTTAAAAAATAAAATCATTTCCTGCTAAGAAAGACTAGCTCAACTTGAGGTTGAAATGAAAGTTATTGAAAGAGATTGGCAGAAAAAGGAGCTTTGCCTTGGGTCTAAAAAGGGGCTTCACCTTAGCTCATCTATTTCCTTGACAATATTTTGGAGGCTTGCAATATGTCAAAGAAGTCTTAAGGATGGCATTTTATACCTTAATAAGAATAAAATTTTACCTCGAAAAAATTTGAATTTCTAATTCTTGAAAACACTTTTAAGAGAGGCTAACATAAGAAATATCCTCGAGAGAATGAAAGGTCTCAAAAGGACCCCTTCGAGAGCTAATCCTCCAAGGTGCTTATGTGATTTTTTTACATAAAATATAACTCTAGAATTTTGAAACTAATAAAAATAAATAAATGTTCATGAAAAGATCGGTACTTTATTATAATGATTATTTTTCTTTTTCTTCAATGAGAAATGACAATTTCGATTCCATAAATAGCGATATTTGTGCCAATCTCGATTTGATAGATTTATTTATGGAAAACTAACAGATAGAGAGGCTCATATCCATCTGATTATCATTTGCATTAAATAGATACAACACAGATATCATTCAAAAGTAGAAAACACTTAGGATCCTTGTTCGAGCTTTCATTTTATGCTCCCTTGACTTCAGCTTGCTTCCTTGCCTTGTTGAGTCAATTGTGAATAAAGCTGCTAATTTAAGGCCTCCAAGAAAAACAACTCCACTGAAACAAGTCTCAAATTGAAGGGAGGGAGTTCCAAAACCTCTAAGTTTGTTGAGAAAGAGAGATTTTTCCCATCAAGGATCACAATAAAAGATATGTTTGCTGATACTCACTACTTCAGGTTTCATCCTAAAATTGTCATGTTGATTTTGTTGTCTAACAAAGCTTTTATTGACACACGACCAGCTTTGTACTTCTGTTAACTTTCTTTTATCCCTAATATTTAATCTCTAATCCCTAATCCTCATAATTTTTCAACTATTTAATGGATCACTTCATGATCATTCTTACTCAACTAACACCCAATGAAATGACCATAGTAGATGCTTTCAATAAGGTCCTACAAAAGAATAATATGAAGTGGCCAATAAGTTTTTATTTATATTCATGAAGATGGAGAAACCTCATCCAACTTAGTTCTATTTACTACAAGAGCAAAGATAGAAGGAAATGTTTTCGGATGCCCTACTCCCATCACAGCTAGAGACTAAAGTACATTTTCATCGTGTTAACAGAAACTAAATGTTTATTAAAATGCCTGAAGAGAAAGCTAAAAAAGCATCCTCTAACTTATTGCGTAGAAGCCTCTACCCCTTTTTGATACCCCAAACTATGATTAAATAAACTACACATCACATATCGTGAAATGAAAACATTTAACCCTATTGATTTCTTATTTCATTGGGGTAATTTAAATTCCATATAGATTTCAAATTTATGCCTTCTCCAAAAAAAAGTTGAGGGTTATATCAAGAATTGAACCTTGAAGAAAAGATCAATGCCACATGGCTTACAACTCAATTAACAAATTCAAGTACTTATAAATGATAAAAATTACAATATCATATTATGTTATTTTATTGAATGTATCTATTGTATTATAAGAATACCAACTTGGAAAGAAGAATAAAAGGTGCTCTCCACATAATATATTTCATTGTTATTCGTTAGTTCTTGAACTAAAGCTCTTGCGAGCCTTTTTATAGTTTAATTTAATAATATGAGTTGACTTCATTTCCACACATAGGGAATTATAATTGTCATTTGAACGGTCTAACCAATTGAGGACGACTTGGGTCGAATTACTTATATAACCTTTGGGGTAAGGAACTCGGCCATTGGTGATGTGATTGAATCATTATAATGGTTAAACCTGTTATAACTAAAGTGATCAAATTGCATTTCAAGTGTCCTATGCTTAATGGAAAATGATATGATCTTCGCACATCTTCAACTATATTTCATTTATGGACCTCAAGGGGATGGCTTGGAGGGTCTAACTTAAGGGATTTTCTCACGAGATTTGGTCCCAAGTCATTGATTGCTATTATGATTGAAACCTAGATCAATTACTAAGATTTGATAAACAAAACTTTGCATTTTCATTTAATCCTTGAATTCTTCATATTGTAATTTATAACGTAATGAAGAATTACTTGCACTTCAAATACACATGCAAAGGCATATGAAGCAACAAAAAATAAATGTAATTTAAAATCCAAAATTGATATACTGTTAACAAATCTGATATGAGCAGTGTTTTATGATCTTTCTTTCTGAATTTTAAATTAGTCTTGATACTTGCAACCCAGAATGATCTTCTTTTAACAAAAAAAGAATCCACAAGAGGAAAAGGGAGAAGATCAAGGCTGAAGCGGAATTGAGAAGGAAATAACGTGTAAAATAGAATCATCACCAAAGATGAGGCAAATGGTCCAATTGCTAGATGTGCTTCTTAGTGTTCTCAAAGGATTCACTGATTCAAGTTTAGGACAGCAAACGTTATCATCGATAGAGATTTCTTTGTCCTTGTTGTAGACTAACACAATTAAAGCTATGGTTGTCACTCTTGTTGATTTTGCTTATACCACAAAGAAGCAAAGGAAGGCTTCAGAACTAAAAATACCTTTAATGTTTCCATCCTTTCATTCACAACAAATTTCTTAGATATTCAAGATAAGCAGTTGACTACTCCCTATATCATTACTGAGGTAACAGATTTCCTTCAAAAGAAGTTGTTACTAGGGAACTCGAGGAGAGCACGAAGAGAAGCAAAAAAGATTATTGGATGCTTCTCAAAACACTGAGCTTTCAACAATCTCGACAAAGATTGAAGAGCAAGTTGGAATCAATTTAAATAGCAGTATTCCTTCAGCCTAGGATACTAAGGTCCTCTCGAGGTGCTAGAATACAAAAGAAAGGAAGCAAATATAATCATCGGAACAATTTTTAGCCAACCATAATAATCCCCGCAACCATCAATTTCAACGACAATCTAGTCGTAATTCCAAATGACCTGAAAGATGCCTTTAGGGACCTCTAAATTGTCAAGTGTTTGTAGATTAGTCTCTCACAAGTTTCTCAATACCACTTTGGCTGAAATAAAAAAAATTTTGAACCAATATGATGAAAACTTTATTTTGAGAACCTTGAAGGAGAGCATAAGAAACAAAATCATTTCCTACTAGGAAAGACTAGTTCAACTTAAGGCTAATATGAAGTTGTTAAAAGATCAATTTCGACCTATTCTCCTATACCTGGAAGGAAGAGATTGATAGAGAAAGGAGCTTTGCCTTAGATTCAAAGAGAACAACTAATGAAGAGAGCTCACAAATTCCCTTGACAGCACTTTGGAGGCTTGTAATATGTCAAAGAGGTCTTGAAAACGGCATTTTATACCTTATCGAGAATGAAATTTTACCTCGAGAAAATTTGAATTCCCAATTCTTGAACATGCTTTTAAGGGACGCCAACACAAGATGTCCTTAAGAGAATGAAAAGTCTCAAAGGGACCCCTTCGAGAGCTAGTCCTAGAAGGTGCTTAAGTAATTTTTCTTTTGTATGAAATGTAACTCTAAAATTTTGAAACTAATAAAAATAAATGAATGTTTATAAAAATATCTGTATTTTATTATAATGATTATTTTTCTTTTTCTTCAATGAGAAATGAAAATTTTGATTCTTTGAATAGTGATATTTGTGCCAATCTTGATTGAATAGATTTATTTATGAAAAACTAACAAGATGGATAAGTTCATATCCATCTGTTTATTTAGTACATTAAATAGATACAACACAAATATCATTCAAAAGTAGAAAACACTTAAGATCCTTGTTCAAGCTTTCATTTTATGCTCCCTAGACTTCATCTTACCTCCTAGCCTTCTTGAGTCGATTGCAAACAAAGCATGCTAATTTAAGGCCCCCAAGAAAAAGAGCTCCATTGAAGCAGGTCTAAAATTGAAGGGAGATACCTCCAAAACTTCTAACTCTGTTGAGAAGGAGAGATTTTGCCCATCAAGGATCAAGACAGAAGATATGTTTTCTGATACTCACTACTTTAGGCTTCACCCTGAAATTGCCTTGTTGATTTTGTCATCTAACCAACCTTTCATTGACACGACAAGATCTGGACTTTCATTGACTTTCTTTTGTCACTAATCCTTAATCTCTAATCCCTGATCCCTATAACTTTTCAAACATTTTTTATTTAGTTAGTAAATCACTTCAAGATCATCCTTATTCAATTGACACCCAATGTAATGGCGCCATAATACATGCTTTCAATAAGGCCCTACAAAAGAATAGTATGAAGTGGTCAATAAGTTTTTAATTATGTTCATGAAGATGGAGAAACCTCATCTATATCAATTCTATTTACTTCAAGAGAAGAGAAAATGTTTTCAGATGCCCTACTCCCATCACAGTTAGAGACTAAGATATGTTTTCATCATGGGGACTTGAAAAAAGCTAAAATGTCCATTAAATTGCCTGAAGAGAAAGCTAAAAAGGTATCCTTTACCTCTAGCTATAGCAAAGAAGCCTCAATCCCTTTTAGATATCCTTATAAACATTAATAATTTTTTGGATTGTTCTCTATATAGGAATCCCAATTTTGCTAATTGGAGAATAAATTCAAAGTGAGAGAATTTGTTCCAAGACAACGACTATAACATAAAGGTAAAAAGTAATTTACTGATCCTATCTTGTGAGCTCAATTTCTAATTGAAGGATAGAAAAGACAAAGTTGTTATCACAAGCAAAATGGTTCTACTGCATGAGATGCTCTAGGTCCCATGAGACAAAGATAAAAGCCTTACTGTTTTCATTACGAATATAAAGTGAAAAGTTCCCCACAAGAGAGTGGAAAGCACCAAGAAAAATGAGGTTCTTGAACAGATAATGGGTTCCCCTTCTCCTTGAAGTTAAAGGTGGAAAACAAGAGAAATCTGTCTCCAAGTAACCTTCAATAAGGGGCTCAAGATATGCCCTCAGAGCAATACTTTCTCTCAAGGGCTGTTGTCTTGAATCTAATCATTTTGCATAAGTGGGCCTGCATGACTTTGACAAATGTAGAATTGGCTAGAGAAGAGATTCATTCAGGTCTCAACAGATGCAACTTTAAGTCTAGAGACCTTGACAATTTTCCCAAAAGAAGACACAAACGACGAGTCAAATTTTGCCTAAAGAAGATTTAGCTATACCCGTAAATAAAGGTGTCTATGATTAAGTTTACGAAAGTTTATGCAATTTGTTATCCTAAAGAAGACGACATTAACAATAAGCCCAATTTTTTCAGTAGAAAATTTAGTTGTACCCAAAAATAAAGGTGAAATTCTATATATTTAGTTTATGAATGGCTAAGACATTTGATATTTTTCGAACAATAACATTTTTATGCAAACAAGAAAAATATTCAAACCTTTAATGAAGACAAGACATCAAAAAATAATTTTGAAGGCTAAGCATTAAGGCCTGAAAAATTAATTTTTGAAGAGCTTATTATAGAGAGGATCAAGAGAATAAAAGGAGTTCACACATTAATGGACTACGATAAACAAGCCAAAAAGAAGAAAAATGAGGGATGAATCTCAATAAGTTCAATTGTCCTTCAGAATAGAAGAATCCACAAGATTTTTGCTCAAACAACGATAGCCTCTATGATGATGAAGGGCTAAAGAATATTGCACTGCTGGCTCAAGTTTACCATATACCAAGGGATAATTCATTAGTTGCTCTCCTTTTGATCTTTTACTCGATTTGCAAGACCTTGAACTAGTGTCGGAATGTGAGTTGTGTTCTTTCTGATTGTAGGTAATTGATTTACAAAACTCTTAGTGATTTGTATGTTTTGGTGTACTATAGACCATAAGACACATTACACAATTTATTGTGCAGCTTAAAATGACCAAGCTAATCATAATGAATACTCAATTTGAGATCAAAATTAATAAACACCATAGTCATCCAAGCCCAGATGCAGAATGATAATGTAGTTGCGACTATGATAGAAAATCATGCAGTAGCCCATTCTCAAAAGGCGCCTTAAAATGACCAAGCTAAAACTGACGAATACTCAATTTGAGATCAAAATTAATAAAGACCATATTCACCTAAGCCTAGATGCTGAATGATAATGTAGTTGCGACTATGATGGAAAATCATGGCGTAGCCCAATCTCAAAAGGCGCCTGTCTTTATTAAAGCAGAAGGTCAAGGGTGAATCCCTAATGCAATGCTTAAGCCAAGGCTTGTAAAGAAAATTGGAGAAGGAATGATATCAATCCAATGCTCCTTACATAATTATTTCAAACATTAATGAATTAGCAATTGAGTTTTCTTTTTGAAGTTTAGAATAAAGTCAACATCGACAAGGCACGAGGAGATAAAAGAAAAACATAAGGCCATCAATGAAGAAAATAAATGAGCCATTGGAGAACTTAAATCTCTACCAAGCCAAATAACTCCAATTTTGGAGGATATATCTAGTATATTTCAGAACTCTCATTTGTATGAAAAATGACAGATGATGTGTCAATTCGAATGAATTATACCTACCAAAATAATGGTTTTGGATGAAAGGACTTCTAACAAAAGGAGAGTTGGCTAAGTTATCCATTAAGAAAGGGTTGGCATTAAATCTAGAGTCAATAATAAAAAAGCATAAGTTAGACATATTGACAGACACTACAAAAAAATTTTTAAAGGAGCAATTAAATAATATTTTAATTTTGTTTTGAATGAATAATAATATATTATTTCAATAATAATTCAATAATAAATTGATTCTTATTTGTTCTATCATATGATCTTAAGAAATTCAGTAAGGCTCAATTCTCAAGTGTAACTGTACACTTGAAGCAAGAAAGAGGGCCAATTGCTGAATGTGAGTGACACAGTGAATAGTCACTCACAGTGAATAGGAAAAGAATAAGTATAAGTGTGGAATGAAAAAAATTTATTTAAGTCTTGGTACTTGTAATCATTACTTTAAGAGACAGAGACTAAACAATCCGGCATAAGATCGCAATTCCCTCTTAAATTTATAAGATGGAATAATGACAAAACTATGTTACACAAGACAATACAAAGACAAGTGACAAAGTTAAAAGGAGAGGAAGCAAAGAATATATGTGACACTTAAGACTAAGAAGGTGATGGGTAAACATTAATGATATCCTAAAAAAGAAATCAATTAACAAGAAACAGCTCTTAACGTGTTTTTAGGTGGAGGGATACAGGGATGATATTATCCTATATTAATTATTCAATGAATGATTTTAATGTTTATATGAGATGCTATGATTTTAAAATAATGAAACCACTTTTAAAAAAACTCATTTAAGTCGAGATGAAACAACTCAAGAAGACAATACCTCAATATAGTGTGACCAAAATATTACACTTAATAATAGACTCAATCTTATATTAGTCCAATATGATTGGAAGCCAAATCAAGAGAAAGTTAGTAGGCCCATGACAACAAGGACCAAAGAAGGTAAAAAAGGAATGCCAAGTGATGTCTCGAGAGAGAAATTACTGGATTATGAGCAAGTTTTGGCAAGCTTCTAAGTAAAGAGGTATAAGAATGAATTGTCCCATATTGACTATCAAAAGAGTAATTCTGATGTTAATATGAAATGCTATGATTTTAAGATATTAAAAAGTCTTTTGTGACAAAACCTACTTAAGTTAGAATGGGATAACTCAATAGGATAATATCTTAATATAATTAGACTAAAAAATCACAATATGTCTTTTGAAACCTTCACATGATAGAATAGTGATGAAGATAAGAAATTGAGAAAATAAGGAATATACCTCTCGAGACCTTCACATTATTGAAGAATGATGAACATATGGATTCAATACATTTTGAAATAAAGTCAAATGTTGATAATGAATTGATCAAGTCTCAGTCCAATGGCTAATCAAAAAAGAGTTTAATTAATTAAGTGAATGAACAAAATTAAATCAAACGCAAATATTTAAAAAAATGAAAATAATTGCATTCTTATAACTTGAGCATGGTTTGACAATGGCTTATTAATCAATCAATATTGTTCATGTCAAAAGCAATTATTACACCCATTCTTAAAGGTTATAAACATATGAAATATAGTTCTCTCAATAAATAAGTCATAAATAATCATTAACCTACTTGCATGACATCTAAATGACAAATTTTTGCTTAACCTTTTTATATCTCGAGTTATTACAAGCCACTTGATGGGCTGCCAAAACAGGTTTGGATTTAATACTCATGTAGAATGTAGAACTAAGTCTTGGAATGATATATTATCCACTTTAAGACTGTTCACTTCAAAAGTTAAAACACTTGTATGGATTTGACTAATATTTTATTGGAAGAATTTTATATTTTGAGTGACAACATTTACTTGAAATGTTAAGTGACGAACCTTAGTAACATGTGAACTTGTCTTGGAGTATTCACATTTCGTGGAGCCTCAACAAGTGAGTGATCACCAATGAATTGACTTATAAGAATGAAGTATGATTCATTCATGAGCTAAGTGCGATAAGATTAAAATCAACTGAATTTACAATTGATATAGTAGGTAAAAAATGTAAATGAGATTTAAATTATCATCATGAACAAACTGATATTAATCTCGATCGATAAATTGAGATCTCCCATGAGCTAAAATTTGATGAAATCAAACTTAATTTTGTTACATCTAACTTGCAAGAAATGAGAATTGATACAAAAGTAACTTAATGGAAATTTAGTGATTATGGATCGAGTAATAACTTTTTTTGAGGTAAAACATAATTAATTTTCAAGAGACTTGGTTTGAGTATGTAATAGCTAAACTTAAGGAATTTGATTTTTTCTAAGTTAGGAAAATCTTGGGAATGAAAAAGAATAGTGTAAAGTATGAAATTCATTAATAGCTCAAGCTAAATTAAGCAATACTATTGTTGATCAGGCTATAAGAAGAGAATAAAAGACTTATAATGGATAAAAATTTTTTAGATGATCTCCACTCTAAGTTGTAAGAATTATTTCAACTTTTACTATTTGAAGCTAGTAAACATTTGATTCGATAATGGCCTTTATAATGCAAGATACTTCCCAATCAAGAGCAAGTTTATCAAAACCTTTTCAATATCAAGATACCTCATTTTCTGAGAACCAAGTCTCTAACTTTGAAAGGCTTCTTTTTGAAAAGCTTATTGAAATATTTCTCCATAATTTGCTTTCAATTCAATTATTTGATGTGAGTAGGAACACATTTTTCTTTCAATAGATCCAGGTCTAGTTTTTAAGATTCCTCATTGGTTAAATTAGCCTTTAATGCATTAGTTGCATTGTGAATCTTTTGAACCTGATAATTAAGATGATGTACTTTTTTACATGGAGCATACTTCCAAATCTATAAACTAAGTTGAAAGGTAACTCATCCAATTCTACAAAAAGTGTGCTTTGATTTGCCGATAACACTCTAGCTAATTCATCAACCTATTTGCCTTTCTTTTCATCCAAACTGGGGCTAAGGATCTTGAGAAACTTTTATTTGTTATATTTACTTATCCACTAGTCAAATAAAAAATTGAGACATATTTAATATGACAACCATACTTTTTATAGAATTCTTGAATTTTTTCAACTTGGAATTGTAGCATTATAAGTAACAATCACCAAAAGAATTGCAAATCCATAAAAGATATCAACCCCAAAAATGGTTTTGACCTCAGCCACAATCTAGCTAACAAGAGGCTTAGCTTCGATCAATTTATGGAAAATGTTGACAGTTAGAAGAACAAACTTTCCACTTCTAGCAATTCAGAGTGGGCCAAGGAAGTTCATGCCCTAGATTTAGAAAGTTAGAATAATGACATTGTTTCATGTCACTTTCTAGTTGTCAAGGAAGATTGAATTTGACAACCTCTACATTTTCTTATAAATTGTGCAATGGCCTTCTACACAATTGACCAAAAGAATCTTTAATACATAACCTTCATAACCAAACCATGACTAAATGTATAATTGTCACATTTTCCTGATGAATATCTTAAGCAAGGGCTTAAGAAAGAAGTTTTTGAACAACTACCTTTAGAACAAGACATATCTTTACAATTCCAATATATGCTTCAAGGGTGCGCATCCAACAAGGATGCACCTTGAGTTGACACACTGTGAGACCTTTCACTTTAAAATTAAACCTCTTGAGAGGACGAATATCCTCATATGGGTCTCCACATTTTGCAAGTTGATCTACTTCTTGATTTCACACTCAAGAAATTTGAATCAAATCTACTTGATTAAATTATAGGATGAGAGACTAAACTATTAGTTAATATGCCTTTAGAATAGAATTTTTAGTTTCGAATAAACCATTGATTTGATTGACTATTAACTGCAAGTCCCTAAAGAACTTTATGAATTTGATTTGCAACCTTAGAGTAAACTTGAGACCAACATTCAAGGCTTCATATTCTACTTGGTTGTCGGTTGCAAGGAATATTATCCAAATAACTGCTATCAATTTGACTTGCTTTGTTCTGTTATGAACTAAGCTTGTACCCCAATATTATTAGTCTAATGCATCATCGGCAAATAAGTATTCACGAATGAAAAGGACTAGCATTGAAAGGGCCCCATTCTATCAAAAAGTAGCTAATACTTGTGACTTAAAGAGATATATAGAAAATGAAATTGACCTCAAATTCATTAAGCTCGATAGCCTACTTTTGCAAGTTACATAAAACATCCGTCAACTAAAAGATGGGCTTTAACAGTTGGCCAGTTACTAGATTGATAACATAAGCTTGAAAAATATTGTTGTAATAGATAAGCTTACGTGATTAATGCCAGACCTAACTTCTCGGATGAAGAATATCTGAATTCTACATCTTTGAGCACATACGAAACGTGGTAGATTAGGCACTAAACTCCATCATATTCTTAAATTTGAGCAAAACTAACAACTAAGTTTTATACAACAAGGTAAATGAACAACTCTCCAAAAAATCGGTTGCTAATAATTGGAGATTAAGATACACAAACTTTAGTCTCTTGAAATGTTTTCTCATAATCCTCAATCAACTAAATTTGGGATTTGTTTCTAAGCAACATGTAGAATGATTGAGACTTTTTTCTTTGACTTGGAAATAAACCTACTTAGGCCTCTATTTGACCAAATAGAAGTTAAACATCTCTCGATGGGTCTTAAGGGATAACATATTAAATAAATCTATGACCTTATCAAATTGGCCTGAATTCCTTTCCTAGGTACCACAAAGTCAAGAAACTTGACTCATGTGACATCAAAGTGCACTTTAATGGATATAGTATCAAATTGAATTTTTTTCGAGTTTTGAAATTTTTCTTTAGATTGTGAAGATGAATCTTCAAAGATTTATTTTTGAATTAGATTATGCATAACTCTCCAACTTTGGAACATTAAATCAATCGTCCTTTGGTATGCAGCTCCTATATTTTTTAAACCAAAGGTATATAGCTCTTATACTTTAAACCAGAAGACATAACAGAACGTTTAATAATTGGTGATGAAAGATGTCTTTTCCTCATCATTTTTTAAACAATTTTAATTTGACAATATCCAGAAAAAGCATCCAAGGAATTGAAGAAATTAAACCCGTGGCTGAACCCATAAGAATATTAATTCAAGGAAGAGAATAGGAATCTTTTGAAGTGGCATAACTAAAATTTGTGCAATCCAAATGCATACACCAATTCCCACTACTTCTCTTAACAAGAATAAGAAAGCCAAATTGGATTGTAAACAAAACCAATGAAAATAGTATCAAAGAGCTTGGAAATTTCATCCTTTATAACATAAAACTTCTAAAAACTTAATACTCAATTCTTCTGGCAAACAGTTTGAAGATCAAGATTAATATTAAGAAAATGTTGTGACACCAAACAATCTATTTCAAACATATCAAATAATGATCAGGAAACGAGTCATCAACCTTTCAGATTCATTAAGATCAAACAAATTTTTAAAACTTGCATAGAATCGAAAGATTCAACTAAAAACAAAAAATAAGGAAAGACAATTAATTGGGGCTTTGTCTAGAAGCTTGACAATTGAAGATGAAGAATCAAAGGTATTTTTCAGAGTATAATATTCAAGCAATAAATGACGCAAATTAGAGAATTGAACTTCAATGTTCATAATTAATCCTATGATGTTAAGGATTACCCAAAACCAACAGATCTTTTAGACAGAATGTTATAAAATTCTGGTTGGATCGCTTGGTGGTTAAATTGGCAACTAAGGATTTATGAAGGGATTTAATGATGGATCTTCTCTAATAAACTTTATTCCCCTTGATATCACTTATAGTATTTTGCTTACAGTCTTGCCCATATCACCGAACATCAGAGGCAAATGTTAATCATCATGAACAATTTGAGATTTGCTTGAATCTATTAACTTTGAAATCTGTTGGAGCTGCAATTAGATTAGGCTTCTTGGCTCTGTACTCCTAAATGCGACCTTCATTCAAATACCTCTCAATCAATAATTTCAAAGCTCTTATAAAGTGTTGAGATCATGATCTTCATGGAATTTGCAAAACTTGAACTTATCGCAGTTGTTAACAAAAAGAAATTATGGTTTTTGATACAAGGTATCCACTTTTATGATAGCAAGAACTTCCTTGTGAAGGATTAAGGAGAGTTCTAGACTAAGAGGTCTAAGAATCCCAAGGATGGTCCCTTGGTTATTCTTGTAGGAAAAGTCATGAAAAGAATTTTTAATATTTTGGGACTGGAAAAGATTTGTGCTCACTAGTTTTTGAAGACGAAGGTTCCTTTCTCTTAGACCCACTAGTCAAAGTGGCAGAAAATTCTTCATTTAGGCAGCAAATACATCTATAAAAAATGTCTTATAAAGATCTTGCTAAGTAGCAAATGCGCAGCTTTTAGAAGAATGAGAGCTAACCGAGTCAAACAAGAATCTTCCGAATTCACATATTTGAGAGTGTATTCAAATCTCTAAAGGACATAACATGATTCACTCTTAAGTTGACTTAGATTAAGGGGGGATCCTGAAACTTTCTTCAACCTAATACAACTTGCAAATGATGAGATAAATATTCACTTAAATTGAGATGGATCTAGGATATAATTTTCGGAACCACTCTAAAGTTGAATCTTTTGATGAAATAGAGAAGATTTTACACTTGATAAATGACATGTAGGCATGCTATAGTTTTGAATTCATGAATAAAAGACACATGGATCACAATTTTCATAGAAAAAAGGTAGAAGGTGATATTTGTAGCTTCGGTAGCAAAAGAGTGGAGAGAATTTCACTGAGTAGAGAAATTTCCTCCATGGGATGTAGCATACCTATATGCCCAAAGAAAGCAAGATCCCCTGTCGAATCAATAAGGAGGTCCTACCAGATTGACATAGGAAGGAATGTACGGTGGATGGACAAATGGATGAGGAAGTTGAATGGGTGAAGTTTTAAATCCTAGCTAGGAAAAAGAGAGTAGGATCGGAGTAGAGCTGGAAGCTAAAATGCAGTATGGTCTTGGAGTGCATGCTGAAAGAGGCTGAAAAAGGACAAATAGAGTCTTTTGGAAGAGGAAGTGAGAAAAAAAAGATCAGGTACCACTAAAGCAGGTACCTAAGCTTTAAGGACAAAAGGAGGAGTGAAGTAAGATGTGTGATGCTCCTATAGCTTGGGGAGAACCAGCTCAGATTTGAGTTACTCCAAAATCAAAGAAGGTAGCGATGCCATGATGATAATGAAGCCAAGCAAGTTGGCTAATCTCTTGTGAGATGATATCTACTGCTTTGACATCTTGCTTAGGTGTTGCTAACCTCAATGCATGACCGTTGATGTCGAAGATGGTTAGTGGTTACTTGGAAATACTGGAGGTAAACGACAAAGCCATACACGAAGTGTTTCGTGACACCTTGGTCATGTATGTATCCCTTCACAACTCCATGATGACAAAGACAAAGAATTGGCAAAGCAAGAGGTGATCAATGAAGAAATGTACAAGGTGCATCACAACAAGGGCTATTCATGCAATGTTCAAGACTTCATGATAAAGATGTTGCTAATAAGCCATGCATTTCAAAATCTTTTAAAATCTATGGTTCTCCTAGATATCTTTGTGGTATTAGTAACATCAAAAAGGATAGCTTTTGAACCCTTAAAAGCTTCAATTTCCACAGAGAAAACCTTTGCCAACAGCAAAGGAGTTTTCTCTCCAAAAAATTACAATAGGAAACCCTTTGAGATTGCTAAGAGATTCTTCTAGCAATGGGCCTAGCTATTCTACTTCCAATGAAGGTTCTAGAATCTCCATTACCATTGGTTTCTTCCAAAAAGCATCTTTATGTTCATTTTCTATCATCTATCTCTTCAAATATACATCCAATTCATCCTAGGCATCCATTAAAGGCTTTAGCCCAAGCCATCCCAATTTGAAGAAAAAGATGATTACGTCCACATTAAATTTATAAATTTAAATTACATGTTTCCTTCTATCATTTCATATTACTAAGGATATTCATATATAAAACTCTTTGTTATGACATATATGATAATATAAACAGTTATGAAAGTAAATGAAAATGCAAAAATTTACTCATTAAATCTTAGTTAATTTACAATATAGCCACATAATAAACATCAGTGGTTTGCGTTTAGATACCTTGAGACCAATGCGTGAAGACCGTAGAGGCTAAATACCTTAGGCTACAACCTCAAATCCAAACCATCAACGCCAATCCCTCAAGAACATTTCCTTGAGATTGTTGGTTCACAAACAACACCTCGAGGCTAGACCATCGAGACCAAACTCTCAAGACCAGTTCCTCGAGATCATTCCTTCAAAGCCAGATTTGTTGGGGCCAAACTTGACAAAGTATATACAGCTTCTTTAAACAAGCATTGAAAATAGGATTTATATTCATCAATCTAACCCATGACAAGTTTGTCAATTATAACTGATTATATCACATCAATAACCAAGCTCCAACTTGATGGTTATAAATGATAATATCATATCATCAACAGTCAAGTAATATCATCCATAAAGCATAATCACATGCTTGACCACTGTCAATGTTCAAATGTGTCCCTTTTTGAAATAGTTAAAAAAATATGTCCATATAAATTAGTTTTTAATCAAATATTGCTGATTTATAGTGTGTACTAATTGAAAACTGTAAAATGTCTCCATAAAATCCAGACAATTTCTATCGAATTCAGGTTATAAAGCAAAAGATTGGAGACCATGACACATTTAGCATATCTAGGATGCTAGTCATGTTGATCAACGACCGTAATAGAAAAAGAGCAGGCTTCAAAGAATTCTTGCTTACATACAGGATAACTGTAATTAAACAATAAAATATTTAAGTTATTGCAATATATTAAAATGAAACATTAATAGAACATTATTTGATGCTATGAGAAAAGCAGAAAGAAAATCTTATAAATTTCACTAACCATCTGATGCAAATATTGACGTAAAGCTGCACCAAAATAGCTTCTGCCTCCTAAGAATTGACTTCCTACAAGAAAACAATGTACACTTTATTTCTCCCTACATCTATCAAAGAATTTCAAAATATTATGACACTCTACCATGAATTTGAAGAAACATACAGGTAAAAGTATACATCAGCAATTAAGTTGTAACAAAGGCAGATACCAAAGCACGTACTTTTTAATAGGCAAACAACAAATCACAAGTTCAGTTACTTTTATTTCTTGATTTATGCATTCAGCATCCTATCACTAACTAGTTAATATGGAAAGATTAAAAAAACATTAAAAAATCAATAAAATAGAAGGCAGCTAAAGCTGACGTTGGTATTGGATTTTGCTCTCATAACTTCTATCCGAAATGAAGACGCACTATTCCCATAAAATGAAAGAATATGAAAGAATAGCTACATATAGTCCAAATTTGGTGATACTAAACAACTATGCTGCTCTGCTATTTGAAAAGTAAAAGCACTGTTTCCACAATAATGAAAGAATTGACTAATAACAAATCAATATATTACTTAGAAAATAACAGAACTTCCTTGAAATAATTAAGTGTCACACTAACACCCTATGTATTTATGAATATGTTCTCTGACGTTTCTAGACGTAATAAAAGTTATCATAAAGCACAATAATATTTGGTGCCCACCAGATTTGAAGTGTTCAGTTTCTATCAAACGTTAATCTAAATTTAATCCATGTTATGCTCAAAGATTAAACTAAAGCTATTAGTTTAAATCTTAAGTGTTCATTCTACAACTAAACTGTAGATAAGATGCCCAAGGAAAAAGGAGACAAATGCAACCAAGATAGCACCCATGGAAATATCCATACACAACTAACATGGAGGACTAATCTTCCAGATCACAGCCTTCAATTGTAGTAATTTCAAATAAGTCAAAATTAAATTTGGAAACCTAGTAGGAGCAGTCCAAACAACAGGAGCTTGTTTTGAGCAAATAAACTACCACTATGTGTCAAAATTTCACAAATTCACACAAAAAAATCTCATTCTTAAATCATCCAACACAAGTCTCCAGGGAAATGCCAAAATTCCATGAAAGAATATTCATAAAATCAAATTCAGTTGCTCTACTGATCCAACTGAATTATGTATATCAGCATTCTACAAATTAGAGGATAGAATACACACAAGTAGAAGAATAAAAGAAAGGCCGGAGAGGAATATATAAAAACTACTATAATACCTGGCATCGGCCATTGTGCGATTCTAAGCCTTAACCGAGGTAGAAGGTGAAGAAACATGATCACCCAAATGTTCTACAAATTGACAAAAAAAGCATCATTGAGAATTTATCAGGATGCTATTTAAGGCCAGACCAGAGAACAGGAGAGCTAAAGACCATAAAGTAGCATGAACATAAAATGTATATATTAAACATGTTGTGTAAATCAAATCCAGTGAATTCAATCTGCATTTGCTTTTTAGCTGAATTCAAACACACTAAACCAATTCATTATTTTTTATTGGAATAAACTCGATGAATTTATTTTCTCTGCTTGTTTGTATGTAACTCTTTTGAATCAAACCCCAACAAATATCCATGGCAAACTTATTTCCATACACTGACATTAAACACAGTAAAATTGTAATCATGACACAAATCCAAATTAGCAGAAAACAGTGCAAAAATAGACTAAAGAAACTCCCCTACAAAGCTAGAATTTTCATAGAATTGGCAAAACAAGCATTTGCCATCTTTTTTTCTTTTTTTTTTTTAATGAAGTAAGCATTTGCCATCTTGTATAATCGTTTTAATACATGTAATACCGACATGATAACATTTTCTTCAAAACTATCAGGAAATTCCAAAAAGCATTCCAGACTAACATCATCAACACAAAAATTAAATTTCTTCAAAAATAAATAACACACTATCACAAGCTCCTTACGGATAGAAAAAGTTATGAAAACTAGAAAGTTATTCTTCAAGACATCCAGCATGTCCACTAGTATGTAAAATCATTACTTACACAAAATCTATGGAAGGCATCATAGACAAAAAGTACATCCTTTCCTCATCAAGTCATCAAAAAGGTATGACATATTGAAAAAGAGGATTCGTAAGATCATCAGTTCACCATATAGCATACCGAGACCTATGCTACATATCCCTACATATAATGTTGCAAACAGGTATTGGCCGCTGGGCTCACCTTTGCTCCAACGATAACTTTGTAGACTGTGAAATCTCGAATGGCATAAAAACTTAGAATAGGAAATTCCCTAACAAAAGCCATTGCCAATTTGATTGAGAATGAAAACTTTCCTCCTCCTGAGTCGACAACCATTATTACTCTGTCTATCCTACTAAGAATTAAGACCTCAACCATAGTTGAGAGTTCAAAAATCACATCTACTAAAAAAGTCAATGCTCCACCAATTTTTATTGATCTACACCAATGAAATGTCAAAGTTCTCCAACAATGAAATGTCAAGCAAGCTATAGAAGGTGATGCCAAAGATCTTGATAGCCATGATGAGAGGAAAAGAAAATTCTGTAGATACCATCAAGGGAATAGGCTAGAACATGACAGAAGTAAAGATGCTAGACACAACCTTAAGCTTATCTAAAGTTAAGTGATCAAGCTTCAAAGAATGAACAATTGGAGAATGCACTTCAAGAAAAGGAGAGGTGGAGGCAAAAAGACTAGGAGAAATCGTGATATAGGAGCCTATCTCAATTGATCAAGAGGAAAAGAAAAGAGGTGCCATAATCACTCACGTATTGAGTAATGCATGGCTTAAGAAATTTTGGCCAAAGAGAGTAGCCAACCAACTACAACTAAGGAGTAGAAAATTCTAAAATTGTTGTGTACTAGAGGCTCAAGAGAAGAAGATGGAGTCACTAGACATCACTCTTAAGAGCGTGGAAAAAGCTCGGTGTGAGTCAAAAGCTAACCTCCAAACTCAAGTGTTTAACCTCAACATCAAATATATATGGCTAAAAAAGTTCAAAAATAATGAAAACACGACTTAGTTCCACAGTAAGGTGACATTATCTATCAAAGATCGGATAAACCACAACACTATAGTAATTGCTTCGCATCAATCACTCCCCATTAAGATCACCCATTATCAAGCGAAGGAGGGCTCAAGGACTAAATGTCCAATCCTATAGTCCTCCAAGCAAATATAAATATATCATTCTCCTCAATATCCACGAAATGAGAAGGCAGAAAGCCATTATGGATCTTCACTAAATACCCTGACAAATCTATAATTTGCAAATTCCTAATACAAGGGTAAGATAGCTTGAATTGATGGACCGTCATTCAATAATGAAATTAAATTTACTTCACTCTACAAATCTCATATGAACATCAAGAATAATAAATAGTATAAAAGCTATGTAAGTCATAGATAAAGACAGAGAAGATGTCTCCACAAGACGACATCGTCTAAAGTCTCATTTGAAGCAAGTAAAGGCATCACTAGTAAAGAAAGAGGAATCGAAGGCTATCGTGGTGGAGACTCAAATGACTCTTCATAAGGTATAGGAAGTAATCAAGTTAAAAATATAAGCTCATCCAATGGTGGATGGAAGATATAACCACATGAAGTAGAAAGAACAATCTCCTCTAAAGAGGTAGAAGTGTAGGCTCGACAATGGAAGGTAGAGCATGAGATAGAAAATGAAAGAACTGGTAAATGGTCTGATAACAGGTTGTGGTATTGCTACATAGGCAATACT
The DNA here is from genome assembly GCA_023846275.1 of Vanilla planifolia. Taxonomy (NCBI): domain Eukaryota; kingdom Viridiplantae; phylum Streptophyta; class Magnoliopsida; order Asparagales; family Orchidaceae; genus Vanilla; species Vanilla planifolia. The sequence goes on along the minus strand of CM043876.1, from coordinate 25,654,219 downwards.
ACCAATGGATGATCCTATAGAAGATATAGAAAATTGTCAAATGGTAAGGATACATGCTTAGGTTCCACAAGTGGTGCCCTCACAAAATACACATGTGGTATCACACCCATAGCAAGATAAGTCCTATGAACTAACTCATGGATAACAATATTGGATACAATAGGTTTTTCATAAGAATCAATATGCAATGAATCAGATGAAACACTAAAAAATACATAGTCTATCTAGTCAATCTCACCTAACCAAGAACTTATAAACAATACCCTCATGCTCCTAAGATATAAATATCTCTTGCTCAAAGCTAGATCCAATTGCAAACACCTCCTCTGTAGATGTAGAAATATGTGATGAATATAGACCAAGTTACAGGTGAAGGCACTAACGAAGGTACAGATGTAGGTATTTACAAAGGAATTAATGATGGTATAAGTGCAATAATTCTAAGATGTGGTAGGGTAGATAGTTCTCGAATAATAAATCAGAGGTTGTAGTAAATGTAATGAGTGATACTGTGGAACATTAGGTAGAAGGTCTAGGTGAAACTCTTTGGATGGGTTGTAAAGTAGAACAATCATGGTCATGATTTTTGGGTTGAAATCTCGAAGTAGAGATAGGTATAAGTAAATATCATCCTAATGGGGTGAAAGGTTTAGGATGAATACACACATCATATTAAGTATCAAATACAACATACATATCATTTGATACATGATATAAAGCACATGAGATTTATATCGAAGTCTGACCCAACTAAATATCAATGATAAGTATACTCATAACATCAAAATAGAAGGAAACATTATAAACATCCATACAAAGGGGTGCAAGGTGACTAGAAAGAAAAATAATATCAATTCAATCAAATAAGCTAATAATGTGGTCAAGGATGAGGACATAATGACAGATGCATGGCACTAATTATTTGCTTCGAAATTAGTTTAACCATGTATATTCTATTAATCACAACATACAAGTGAAGATGACCATTATGTAAGTAGTAAAATAACTAGAACGTTTAAGGACATAATAGGTTGTTTCACTTTTATGCATACAAGTAAAACCCAGGTGATTCTCTAAAATAGTGTAATCACTCAAAAGTAGGTCATTCAACGGGGTGAAGAGAGCTTAAGGATGTATATAAGTCCAGAAATGAATAAGAAATGGGCATAATGAAATACAAATTGAGACTTTTAGTAATAATAAAGAAAATGTAATTTCATAACAACAATGATTCAAAATAGCTTTTGATACATTTTTTTGCTAGTAGTACTCAAATTAAAAAAAAAACTAGTCCAAGATAAAGTTGTTGATGGATCCCCAATATCTCCAACAACTATAATAATATCTAAGGATAAAGAACAACAAATAAACAATAAAAAAACTCCTCCAACACCAATGATGCTACCACTAAAGTCAACTCCAGTATAACCAAAACCAGATGTCAATGTGGCATGAAAAACAAGTGACATTCAAAACAAAATGATATCCAAAGTCCACATAAATAAAATACTTAGCAAGTACGTGACAATCCTCTTGTAAAAACAACCTCCAATGGATATTCGTATGAAGAAAATGCACAAACAACCAATGGGAAGTAGTGAACAGAAGAATCACCAACCAAAGTGGAATATTTGCAGTATGCAACCATAAAACAAGCCAAAGCTCTGACATATCATGGGGAAGACACTGCAACATCTCAGTTTAAACAATGATTAAAAAAGAACTACGAAAGATATCAATTCCAAACAATTACTGGAATCTAGACAGACTTTAGGGGTTACTCAGAGGGATTAGTTTGATCACCAAATAGCAAGAATATCCAAAATTGGTGGATAGGAAAGTTGTAGAAAAATGCATCAAGAAAATCACCTTAAAATTTCATGAAATTCTAAAGCAACTTGCTCATCAAAAGTTCAAGTGAATTCTCTTGGGTAAGGTACCCCTCGCTCTAAATAGACCTTACTAGGAAAGAAATTTGTGATCAAGCATCCCTCAAACTTAACAATCAGGGTCACACAAAATCACCATAGAATATGAGATCATGACAAACAATAAAAGAACATTAGATTTCATAAACACTAAAAAAATCCCTTTTGCATCATTTTCACAGAGCTTTATTAAAGGAAGAAATCAACCCATCTAAAAATGCAATACAAAACTTACTCAAAAATAGCTCAACTAGAATGTCTCAAGGTGGTGTGAAATGCGTGGTGCACTTTAGTAAGGACTGCACAATGTGGTCCTTGGACACCATAGACTGGTTCAAGGGAATCACACTTAGTCATTTATGGACTGCCCTAGGCAGTCAAGGCATGGGTATTGGCCGTTTAACGTGATCTATGTCTTCCTAATCACCTTGGGACATTGTTTCAACATCTCTAGTGTACACGGTGCCTTTCTAAAACCCACACAAATCCTATTATACTCAATCCTACGCATCGACACAGGACAGGAATAAGCAAAAGTCAAAAACTGTTTAAACGAGGATAAAAATCCTAAAAATAACATCATTTGGGGCATCTAAAGCTAAATCTAAGGACTAAAAATGGCTTTGTAATGGTACGAAAACCTTCCAGAAAGTCTCAATTGTCTCCGAATGTCTATCTGACCAGTATGTCAGTGAATAATGGGTCCAATGATGCAGGACGTTATCACCCAATGGATGTCTAATGCAAGTTCCTTCGAGATAACAGGAATGCAGCGAGTTATTAAGGTCCAATCTCACAGTACACAACGATCAGAAATATAACAATCTACACATAATTCATGAGCACACGTTTAGAAGATTCAAGACGAAGTTGAGGGGTAGGACAGCGGGAAGTTAGGAAACTTCTGAAAGCATTAGCTTATGACCACACATTGCAAAGCGTGATAAAATGTACAATCAAAACAGCGTTACAAACTACCTACTAACAATTAAATATACAAACAAACGGAAGAGCAACATAATTTACAAACGCGAAAGCAATGAACAGAATATTAGCAATCAAAGCTAGCACCTGTTACAAATAACATAAGAGAATTCAGTAAAATGAGAGCAATACCAACTTATAAGAGCAAGGAACTGAGCAAATGGGAGGGGTTAGGTAGGTGGGCTGCGACAAGTTGGAAAGCTGGAGCTGGGTCGGCAAGCACCGAAACAGCGGTGGACCGAGTTGGCTTGGGAAGCCGGGAGGTGGTGATGAGTAGCAGCGGAGAAGAACTCGAAGGAAGTAGGCCACAGATGCGATTCCGTGAACGATTGGATGGCAAACTGGTAGATCAAGAAGTAGAGACGGCACACGTGGCGGGGGAAGGCACGGCCAGGTTGGAGGCGGCCGGCGATCTTAGTAGGACGGACGGGCAGGTAGGGCGAAGCCAGGATAGGTAGCCGAATGAAAGCTGGTCGGGAAAAATTGTGCGTTTAAGGTTTGGAAACTTTATTTTACGATTTATTTGATTTTTAAGTTAAATAAAAAGATGGAGAAAAATAAGAAATTAGGAGACATCAGAAAAAAAATCATCAAAATCAAAATCATGCACAACTAAAATTAGAGAATTGAATGAGCTCTTCTCCCTTCGAACTTCAACACCCACTCTATTTGAACATCAAACATATACTCCATTGAGTTTGATTTAACTCAATTTTTTCACAAATAACTCTAATTAATAATATATCTGTGTAATACTATTAGGATGATATAAATACATCTCTTGTAAGTTATTTTAATACATAGAGCACATATAGAGATCATGTGATGCTCTTTATAAAGTGACATAAAAAAATAAAAATATATGAAAAAATATTATATATGTCTCTATTAAATAAAATTATCAATACTTATCAAAATATTCTTCACAATATAAACTAAATTATAAGCTTATATAAAATAATAAAAAAATCATAAAATAAAAAGACAAGGAATGAAAGACATAAAGATGCTCAAGCAAGCATTTTTAATATACTACAATTGATTTAAATTTACCCACCTAGCTTTGCGAGGATTGCTCGACTTTTATTTTTCTTTTCCCTTTGATTTTTTACATAGGAAGAATCATGTGCAAATCATCATAATTTCATCACTTTGATATTATTAAAAGCTCATAATTACATTTTAATTTTAATCACAAAATTTTACTTTTACTAAAACACTAAATTTTTTTTAATCACAACATTCTAATAACGTATGCATATTATATACTAGAATGAATGTATTGTATATTACCCTTTTAAGCATTGTATGTCAACTATGAGTACTATATGTTAGCTCATTCGGTATACTTTCCATTAAGTTGATGTATAATATATTTAGGCATATGTATTACATAGAAGTTATGAGTATGATATGTTTCTGTTCAAGAAGTCGCAATAAGTTGGAATTGAAAAACCTAAAAATCCAAAATAAAAAGAAAAGAAACACTCATTGTCTTAAGTGTATTATCATGTCAAAAACCTTTGAGAGGTAATATTGACTTTTTAGACATCAAATCACATACAGTTTGCATAAATCTTTGTTTTTATCTTTATATTTTAACTTGTCATTTAACATAACATAATTTTTAATATTTTCCTTTAGGAATAAAAAGTGTTTGGATGTGAATATTTGAAGTCAATGCATAGTTATAGGCTACTAAATAATCATTGGTAGTTAGAATGTCTCATAATATCTTAAAACATAACAAAGTGAGATCAAGTTTTAGGTGATATGACTAATTTTAAAGGAGAAAGTGTAACATTAGTTCATGCATCACAAAGAAGCATGAGAAGTTGCATGATTAGCTTTGTGTATAGATCATGGGTCTCTTTCAAGAACATGGATCTCAAGCAATAACATCATTCCATGATATATCATCTAATTAAAACATTGCAAGAGATGAATGATGCATGCTAAATTAAGGCATAGGTTTCATTGAATATTAGTTTTTTTTATTTTAATTCATGCAAAAAAATATATTTATTATGACTTTTAATTAAGATAATCACACACACACACACACACACACACACACACATATATATCAATCAAATTGTGTTAATAAGAGTATAATCCATAGGTTTGCTAAATTTTATTTATTTAGTAAATGACTTTTTATTACAAGAATAAGTAAGTAAATAGAATAAATATTTAAAAAAAATTAAAATCTTAATTTTATATAATATTTGAAATAATTTTTTTTTGAAAAATTTTAAATAAATGTGATATGAAATATTTGTGGTACAATGAGTTATCACAAACATAATCTTTTATGACAAATTATATGATTTGTCATTTAACAAAATTTTATGCCACAAAAATTCACTTGCAAATTTTCCATTGAGCATAATCTATAATGGTTTTTGTTATAAAGACAAAATACATTATTATATGTCTTTGGTAATATTACAAAATCCCTTACGTTATATGTATGATAATTTTCACAATATTTGAATCTTCTTTAATGGGCTTAGGTACTATTAATAATGAAAATATGTATTCATCATAAAAGTCCTTTGTTATGTCTCTTATCTAAGCACACAAAATTAAAAGAATTATAATATTTTTACTTCAATGATAGTTCTATTTTCAAGGTACATTTTAAAAAAAGTAAACTTTTCTTTGGGGGGTTTTGTTATCTAAAACCTAAGAGTGTTCAATGATTTGAGCTTCAACTTAAACATAAAAATCAACTCAATTATAATATATTTCAAATAAAATTAAATAAAAAAAGGGTTTATATAATAAGCCCTCTCATTAATACAACTTAATTTATTTAAGTTTATTTGAATTTTGTTTAACATTTAAAATACTAAAATATAGCATAAAAACATTAATGTCTATACAATGATTAGTAGTTTCTAAAAATCAATGAGTTAAAATTGATGATGTGTTTATCTCCATTAAATAAATAAAATAATATTTGTAACAATTAAAATTATGAGCTTTCTAAAAGATGGTTGGAATAAATTTGATTGTCTCGTTAAAAGCATTACAAAAACTTGTGTTATTGTAAACCTAATGTTGACTTAAGTTAAATTTATGTCAAATTAACCTAAAGGTAAATCTAACTTGACCACAAAAATAACATAAAAGTCAAACATAGTTTGTTTCTTTGGGGCAAGTAAAATAAGGTCTACTCATGCATTTTTCTCTTGTGATTGGAATGTACCTATACAAGTAGTCTAATATACATCAAACTAACAACATAAAACTAACAAGCAAACCGCTATCCGTCCACCATTTGGCTCCTCCGTAGCTTCCGTAAAAGAACTAAACAACTAAAAAGAAGCAAATTAAAATCTCTCTTGCTAGAAAGACACCTCCTCCGTTATGGTTTGCAAGGCCGGCCTCCTTGACCGGCACATGCTCTTTGAAAACGTCAACTCCGCCATCAAAACTTCATCCACCAACTCAAGCTTCGAACTCCTCTCCAGCAACACCTGAGTCATCGCCGGCACATCATCCAACTCCGGAATCCCCTGCACCCACTCGCCCTGTCCGCCGGCGGCCCAACGGGCTGCCGCCTTGCCCGAGGTGAGCACCTGTTGGCGTTCCAAATCCGCAGCGGTTGCAACGGACCCGATCCGGCCCATAGGGAACATGGCATAGACGGCACCGATCTCGAGTTCCTCGTCTGCCGAGAGAGCCGCAAGCCGGCTGCCGATGACCACGGCCCTGGCGTGGACCAAGAAATGGCCCGGGTGATCGAGCATGAGCTCGGCGGCCGTGGCCTTTGCGGCACCGAGATGGTGGATCCCACCCCCGGGGAGGATCACCCTGGGCCCACGCGGCTGGGCTCCCCTCGCCGCCGATGAGGGGGTGCAAGACATGTAGTTGCCCATCGGCGTTTCGAAGGACCGGAAGCCTTGGTTTCTGGTTTTATAAACCGCCGAATCGGAGCGGAATTGGACCCAAGATTCCACGACGCGGTAGTTCGGATTTAATAATCCGGGAAATGCCACCCGCTAGTGGAAGCCTGGCTGTTATCACGTGTGGGACCCACAATCGGAGCGCCTCCGGTCTGGTCTAATGGTTGTTGGCGGACCGAATTTACCGGAATTTTGGTTTTACTTGGTCTCTATGGATGTTTTCCGCGGTGTGGACACTTCGAGATGCTTTTCGATGTCTTCTTCTACTTAAAGTAGTGCTCCATTCTTGTAGTTGTTTTGGTTCATGATGAGTTTAGTGTTGGCATCCATCTCATTGTTGGTATTGGCCACAGCTGCAATCCTCATTGATGCTCTCTAAGAAAAAAGTGCCCTTGGTTGTATTTACTCAATGATAATTTATTGTTTCAATGTTATAAAAAAATAATAAAATCAAATTATTTAAAAGAATTATATTTTTTTTATTTTAAAAAATATTATAATCAAATACCATATCTATGATTAGGTTAATAATTTTGTTGACGGTTTTATGAGTTTATGAGATGTTAACAAAATAAAAAAAAAGATAAAAATTAGGTTATAAAAAAATGTTTTACTAATAAAGGAGTCATTGAATCTTCTATGGACCAAAAAGATATCCAAAACAAAAGGCTTTCATTGAGCAAATCCCATAAACGCCATTGGCACATTGGTTGGGTCAATTGCATGAATGACTTGAGAGGAGATTTTTTTGGTAAAAAAACATACTCTATAAATCATGAATATCAAAATTAAGATTGACAATATTAATTTTCAGTTGTTATAAATAATTATTATAATTGAATAATATTCAATAAAATTCTTATACACACTAGTGTTAGATTTGATGTTGATGATAAAATTAGATATGTTGTATTTTAGTTTATATTAAATTTGTTTGTAATAAATTTTTTGATGTTGTCTATATTATATATTAAGATGTACATAAAAAACTAGAATTATTTTTTAAAAATTTTCATGTAAAAATTACTTGAATGTCATAAAAAACATGTTATCAATATTCAAGAATGATAAATGAATTCTTAGATTATAATTTTATAATTTTTATGCATAGATTAGTTTTACATTTATGTAAAAATGATAATAAAATCAAATATAATAATCAATAAAATAATACTATATAAATATTAAAAATACAAAATAATATTATTAAAGTTTGCATGATTCAACTACAAACTAGAATAATATCAACCAAAGAGTAATCTATTCCATTAAAGACAAATAATTGTATTTACCAAATCTTGGAATACACTTATTAGAATATTTCTTTATTTACAAACATTTGTAAAAGAAATGTAAGAACTTTATATCAATAGCTTACCAAAAAAATATCAACTTCTAAATTAGCTAAAAAGATAATTAGACAATAAGAGAAAGTTTCACTTACTAAAATAATGTTTTCAAGTAATTAATAAATATTTAAGAAGAGAAGCATTTGTCAAATGGTCTTTTGAACTCAAACCAGACAAATACGTGCCTCCGGTCATCACCGTAATTGTTATTACATATGGAAGTCTTGAATAATTTAGATATATTTAATTAATTTATCATTCATATTTATTATAATAAATTTAAATCTAAATATTTAAATACCATTTTCTTCAAACAAATAATATGTAAGAATTAGTTATATAAATATTAAGAAAATATCATCATTTTGAACAGCTTAAAAGAAGATCTCTTTACCCATTATCCATATAGTAACAGATAATTTTAAAATTAATATGAACTAATTAATATGTTAACTGTAGCCGACAAGGTATTAATGCCATGATCAGCTTGTCATACATTTGCTGTACATTCGAAGAGGTCCAATGTTTAATGGAAAGAATCGACGAGCTCTGGTTTTCTCCTAGAGGAAGTTAGTTAACCTTTTTTAATTATGAAATTAATGACGGCAAGTAGTGGCATTACTGTAAGTGCTCTCCCGTTTGTTTCGGAACAAGCATCGAAGTCTATCAACTACTTTCAGCAATTTTTTTAAATTATTAAGATGCATTTTTTGTGTGGGAAAGTACGGCAAAGGTCGGTGAAGAATCGCGATTACGCATAGGGTTGTTTCTCCGGGTTTTTTATCCATGGCGGGGTTAAGGTGGCCTCCCGAGGATTCCGACTTACCTCCGCCGCGGCCACCACCTTCGGTGGACCTGATCTCGGACGACGACCGCTCTGTTGCTGCGGACTCGTGGTCAATTAAGAGCGAGTATGGGAGCACATTGGATGATGATCAGCGTCACGCTGATGCCGTTGAAGTCCTTTCGAGTAGCAATCTCCGAGCCGCCTCAGACTATAAGTATTTTCTTTTTATTCCCTTTTCCTTAAAACAGGATGTATAGAGTTTCCTTGAATCCTCTCAAATTTTGCGTTCCGATGTTGCAGTTCGTCAATTCATGGGCATTAGAAGGCGTACGGTGTAATTTGGTCTGATTGACTTTTTGTTTAAGTTCCGAACAGCTTTTAGATCCCTCATGTTAGAGCCGTTGTAGTCAGTTTGTTGAAGGACACAGAGTGTTGGTCAGACTTTTAAGCGAAGATGTTTGTCACTTAAAATTCTTGTGTTGAAGTACTCGTATGTGGGGCTCTGTTGGCATAACAGTTATTGAAATAAAAGCATGTCTTTAGTGCAACAAATTCCATTTCATCCCCAAGCATGCAGATAAGTGCTGTAATCCACATATTTAAAAACTGGAACTTGTATCAATTAGATTCCAGATTAATAATACATTTAATGTTGAATGAATATTCTATAAAATCGCCAAGAAATTGTTGTCTTGCTTGCCTATGCCGTAATCGAAAATTTTGACAAGACATGCTAAGATCGGTGAATTTTTTTGGTTATATATAATCATTTTAATAAGTTAACGCCTTTACCACAACTGAATATTAATTGAAGTCATTAAGGTTTTGGTTGCAAGCAAGCAATCAGCTAGCCACAGGGCAGCAAATAATTCGCAAAACGTAATTATAAATCATCGACATTTGATAATTATTGTGACATCAGCATTGGCTATACTCGGGTTATCAATGCATTTTGTTTATTTAATTCATAAAAAACATATGCATATGTTATTTCAAGTTTTTTTTTTTATATGTGCATCCTTCCATTCACATATTTAAAATAGAGATTAGGGCAAATACACTAGCATGATAATACTTGTTTATGAACACATGAGTTGCGTGGTACTTTCAACGAATATAAAAGGTACAACATCAATTTTTATATCTGGTATGATATAAATATTAAAACACTTGTAATGTTTCAGAATTCTAATACATGGGCATGTTTGGGGTAGCATTTACAATTTTTTTGCACTCTAGTTTAAGTTTTCTTGGTCTGATCAGATCGTCTGTTGACCCATTGAACCATCCGATCTTGATTATTGGATCATTTGATGTGCATTCGACATGCATCTGATCTATCGATCGTCCCATTTGACTTGCTATTCAATTGCTTCTAAGTTCCCATTGGACCATTCGATTCTTTCATTGAACCATTCAATGCTTTCATTGGACCATTCGATCTCTTCCATTGGATCGTCCAATGGCTATCTGATGGAGACATCATACTCCTGGATTATCTATTTGATCCATCGTCCCTTTATCTTTTGTTTCCCATTGGATTGTTTATCCCTCATTATAGGATCGTTTGATAGGCTTCCAATAGAGACTCTGACCATTTGCCCAAAAATTTATGGACCATCCGTTATCATTTTGATGTATCTTTTGGTTCTCACTGGACGACCATTGAGCCGTCAGATGAGCATAAGATGGAGACTTTGGTCTGGACTTCTTTTCTTGTCAGACTGTCTCATCGTTTGATTGAATATGTTGATAACCATTTGGAGCCAAGTTTTCTTTCGGCCATATTAAACTCTCTAAGATGTATTTCACACCTCTAGTTGCTTTTGTGGTTACAATTATGAGCTTTTCGCTCTCATGTACTCCTTATCATGCATAATGTCACAGATCTAATAAATATCACAAGAATCCAAAGGATAAACAAGATGAAAGCTTAACAAACTTGCTTAGAAAGGATCTCCTTCACGAATCTTTGTGAATCGAGTTCTTTTCACAGTTTCTCTTCAAATCCCCTTTTTAACCCTTTCCCCTTCTCAATTCAATTAACATAGGAGACTCGAAATTTTCAAATGTTCACCCTCTTTTCCATCTAATTGGAATTTATTTATAAGGAAATAAAATATTATTTTAATTAAAACTTCATAGCATTCAATTTCTTTGAAATTTTCATACCAAGTGAAATCAAATATTCATTAGAAAAATTTTAATGCAATTTGTTCATCAAACTATACCTTTGCATGTTTACTTTATAAATTTCAGTTTCATTTGGTATGTTTAAATACTTATTGTTCTAGATTGATTAATTGATTCAAAACTATATGATTTCATTTATCAATGTTTTTGGAGTATATCTGAAATATGCCAATCAACATAATTTGATAAAGGAATTTGGAATGTTACAATTATTCTTTCTTAATTGATAATATCAAGAAACATTAATTTACATTCATATTCATTTCCAACAACAACAAAAAATTATAAAAATGAAAATTTAACTGACTATAAGATAATAATGTGTCTCCATAGCTTGACCCCCTTGACTTCACTTTACAACATCTAAAGGGGAGTGGGTGCTAAATTCAATAGGAACTAAAATCCTTGACTGTCACCTATAGGAAACATTTCTAAATAACAAACATAAAAGAATTGTATAATGCATACAATGTCATGAATGCTATTATAAACATTTGAATCATTTCAAAAATTAAAAACATTTATGCATTTAACATATAACTTACTTTTTTATTTTTTCTTTTTACTTTGCCAAGGAATTTAGTATAGTATTTCTTGTTGCCTTAGCTTTGTCTTTACAAAGGAGTTTGATTCACCTTGTTAATTTGTTGAATAATATGTTTTCCTTGAAACCTTGTCTTTATATGGAACTTTTTTTGTGCTTGTTAATTATATAGAGAATGAAACTTTACTCTCATCAATGCCTTATATAAGATGCTATACTTTGATTTTGTCTAAAAGGTTTTTCTTTAAATAAAGTCATCTTTGTAAGTATGATATCATGATGCCATAATAAGCATTAAATGTTTCTCTTTTTGTAACTATGAACATATTACAAAATATTATATGAAGCATTAACTATAACATATAATTTATGTGTTCATGCTTAGTGGGTGTCTCTTTCTTAGTTGAAGTGTCAACCTGCACTTCATTAGTAACCTCTCATTTATCTAGGTCAAAATATGCAATCAATGTAATCTTTTTTCCTAGTATGATTATAATGGTAGCCAATGCTTAATTAATCCATAAAGCTCCTTTTTATTATTAGCTATTGTTAATCCAAAAATTTCAATATTTACCAAATTATTCTAAATTCATAGTTTGTACTTAAGCATATCTTTATTTGCTTTGATTTTCTTCTTAATTCTCCTAAAATAGATTTTCTCTAACTTCTACTTAGGACTTACGATAGTTTGCAAATCTCAAAATTAATCATCTATTTTATCATATTTCAAAATCTTTGTAATTAGGTATACATGTTTTTATTATTACACTCTTTCTAGGCTTACAAACCTTAATTTATGTCCCTATAATGGAAGTTCATGACTTATGTTGAAAGGGGTCTTCATCCTAAAGGTATGAAGACCTCTATATACCATTTGATGGGGTCACTATAAAAATGTGTTACCAATATTGTCCAAAAGAGCCATGGTAGAGAATCTGCAATAATTTTATTGAGAAAGAAACGTGGAAGCAAAACTTATTATGAGAACATAAATCTAGTTTGTTTGAGCCCTTTGCGTTGTTGTTGATGTGCTTTGCCTACCATTTAACTTGTCAATGTTACGAATCTCACTGTTCAACCACTCCACATAGTCAGCGATCTCCCACTTGGTCTTTGTTATTGTCGAGCTTTGTTGGCCTTGCCAAACCATCATCTCCTCTCATCTTAGCACCATTTGAATTTTCATGGATACTCTCAATCATCCTAATCACATCAATGTACAAGATTTGCCAGTTGAGTGTTCTTCTATCCACGGTAAGTTCGTTGCAGCAACTAAAGGAGACACGCTCCTCTTTGACTGCCATTCTTCCACTCTCCTACTGTCCATTGGTCTCTCTTTCTTTCTCTCTTGTTTTCTTTTCTGCTCTTGATTGACTTGTGAAGGTCTTTTTGTCCTAATTAACACATGCTCTTCTTGATGGGAAGTGGGGAAAGGGCAAGCACTGGTTTGTGTGAGCTGAGCCAGTCTGCTTTTTTATAAAATATTTATTTATTTGTTATGACAACTGCAAATGATAATTTCCTTCATCCATGTCAAACATTCTATTTTTTTTTTCTCAGGTTTGACTGATCCCACATATAAATTCAAAAGTGTTGCAAGGTTGATAGGATCATAACCTGCTGCTTAAATTGGATTGGTAATCTAGGTGTTGTTATTGTGACATTCTAACACCAATAACCATAGTTATCATGTGCATTTCGTAGATGAGGTCCATAAGTTTAATTGCAACTGTTTGCTCAAACTTTAACCAGATTCGTGCCATGGATTACCGGTTTTGAAAAGTACACAGAATACACAGTATTTTGTGCTACTAGGGTATTTGGATATTCCTGTGATTTACATTTCTGTTAGGTGTTTCTTTACTTTAATCATTTTAGTTAAAGAAGCAAACTTCCCCAATTTATGCAACAGCAATTTATGAGTCTAATTGTAAGCAAAGTTGGATACGGAGTTACATATAGGTTTTATATAATTATACTCGAGGCCTTATTCTGAAAGACTGAAATAGCTGGTCAACAATGAGCATTTTTGTTTAATCAATAATGATCTTTCCCTTCGAGTTTTGAAATGAAACAAGAGTTGTAGCAAAAAAAAAAAAAAAGGCAATTCTTCAAATTCTAGTGAAGTCCGCATAGAAAGGAAACCATATAATAATTTTACTTTGGAATGGAGAAATTGGAAGTGACTAGTATTCATTTCATTCCTCTGGATTTGTGTAAGATCTAAAGATGCAATGATGGTGAACTTGCTGTTTGTATTATTCTTTTAGGCATCAAGTCATAATTTCCAAAAAAAAAAAAAAAAAAAATTTATGTCCTGGCTTTATTGAGGATCTCTTGATTTCTTAATTGTATTTGCTCAATATTTTGTTTTTGAGGTTTGCTGTTACTTTTGTGGTTTGATGTGATTTGAGTGTTGTCCAATGCCATTGATATTTTAAATTTGTTTGAATTCCTGACATATATTATTATATGTGCTGCCCATATTGTTATGGGTTACTATATTTGTGCTTTGTGGACGGTGAACTTGAAGATAATATTATTACTAAAACTATTTGATCTATTGAATTTTTCATTGAATTTCAAAGCTGAAAAGTCAAGTAAAAGTTGTCTAATGTTCCAGTTTTGGATGTCAAATAATATAAGTTGAAGATTTGGTTTTCAAAACTTTGTGGAGGGTGTTCTGATAGTTGAAGCTAATATTATTACTCAAAACTATTTTCTCTATTGGATTTTTCTTTGGCTTTCTGGACTAAAAAATTAAATAGAAGTTGTCTAATGTTTCAGTTGTTAATGTCGTATAATAGAAATTGATGATTTGATTCTCTTTTTAATAAACACCAATTTTGGTCTCGAGTGCTTTTCAGCAATTGTGATTTGAAATCATAGAACAGTTAGTTTGCAGTTCTAACATTTTTTTCTCCTCCACAAGGCAACGTATCTAATTCCCAATAAAACTAATGGATGGATTTACATTGTCATATTAATTTTTAAAGCATGGTTCTTATACTTGTGAGTGTTGTGAATGCCTTGTATGTTCACTTGAAGTGTTCCTTTCTTAATTTAGTTGAGGGTTAAATACATGCTATTGAAACCATTCCATGGATACTGGACTATCAAGTACTTATTTTCTAGGAATAATTGCATTGCATAGAAGAGGTATGCTTCATCTTTTCTTCAAAAAATTTTATGTAATTTATTGTTGAAGGCCTTTCTTTCCACCTATTGGCTATTAGAAAATTTTGATAAATATTGTATCATTATTTTTTAATAGTTTAAGATCTTCCTTGGATTCCATATGGGTACATGAAGCTTTGGGCTCCATTTTGTAATGCTATTTTAAAATTTTACTATTCCATATGTAATCAAGTCTTTTCTAGTTTTGCAATGGTGGATGACTTGCTCATCAAGTCACTTTTCTTTGGCTATGGAGGTGATGGAAATGTTATGCGAAGTCTTTTGTGTGGCTATCTTATTATAACTATCCTATTAACTTTGGTTATTAAATCAAGGTGAATTGTCATAATGGAGGAAGATTCTATGGATGGCTAGTGTGGGGCCTTGGGTTAATTGGAAGATCTTCATAGAACATATGAGGGAAATGAAGAAGATAATGAAAGATTGGAGATATCCCAATTGAATCCTTCGATAAAGACCTTTTGTGAGATATGTAGAGTCAGAGTTTTAATTGAATTCTTTGCAATAAGGATGATTGCATGATCAACAAGTGCTCGTTGTCGACAATTGGAAGCAATTCTTATACATCAAAGAATGAAATGTAAGATCCTAATCATCCTATTTATGGTTTAGCACAAAAAATAACCTACAACTCCTTGATTGGATGAAATAGTGAAACTTAGAATCTTGGCACTATGATGATTAGATTTTTTTTACTCTGCTTGATTGGACGATTGATTGCCTTAGGTTTATGTCTAATTGTAGGTCAAATAATTGACAATCATGCTTGGAATCCTGCCACTATGATGATTAAACTTTTGTCTTTTCTTGATTGAACGTACTAATAGTCAAGGTGATCACAAGTGCAAAATCATTTCTTTATCAATGCTATTGGAATAGGTGTGTCCTCTTGACATTTGTTTTCTCAGGAGAGCTCTTTTTAATGTCATGAGTTTCTTAGGTTCATACTGTTATTATGTCTTCTTGGGTTGGCAATATTTTGTGTTTGATATTGTGTTGTTCTGGATCTTTCTTCTTCACCTATAAAACCTTTTGCATAATGTAAATCCTATAGTTTTAATACTCGATTTAAAAAAAGAAAAAATGTGCAAAAAAAGAAGATTTGACTTGTATCTATTTAAACAAGTTTGGCTCATGTGTATGTGTGGGCTGAGGTAAGGGTTGGGAGGGGGACACCAAGGCTATATTTGGGTTGAGTGAAAATGAAACTGCTTATTGTTGTTTTGGATGAAATGAATTATTGGAAATTTTAATTATCTATAAATTTGATTTATTTATAGATTTTCCTTCAATTATCCCTACTATTCTCTAAAAGAAATTTGAATAAAAATGCTTCTATCTACAAACTATATTAGAGTGTAACCTCAATATAAAAAAGCATGTAACCAATGTTTTATTAAAGGAATACAAGCAGTTGTTTCTAATTTTTGCTGTTGATGCAGTTCAGATAAGGATGAACCAGATGTCAATGAGGATGAACCATCAATGCTAGGTTTACAAAGTTATTGGGAAGCTTCTTATGCTGAAGATCTTGCAAATTTTCATGAACATGGTCATGCTGGTGAAGTATGGTGAGTGACTCCATATCGTCGATAGTATTACACATGGCACTATGGAGAAGGGCATAAATTTTCTGCACAATATCTGCATTTTTTGGAGTGTAGATTAGATATTCATTCATTGGAAACAATGAAAATAACCTATCAAAGTTTTGTTTATGATATCCATGGTTATGTTTATGTTTTTGCAAATCTTTTATTAATTGTATAATATTAAAAGATAGGCATATGATTTTCTTTTTTAAGACAAAGCATTCTCATGTTATCACCATTATTAGCAGTATCTTAATGCTTTACAGTCATCTACCTTGATTACTCCACCATAATTTTTAGTAACATTTGATGAGGTTTAACATTTAAGTCTTTGAGTTTAATTGGACTTGATTGGGGTTATTTCAATAAAAGAATATTAATGGCTTTTAACTTAATTCCTATCAAATCATTTATCAAGTATATTTGTGCATTTCCAACCTTATTTCCTTGTTATGGTTTGCTTTTAGTATTTGATTGTGGTAAATAAGACATGTTTCATTTTATTGGTGAATAAGGCAAGTTCAAGTTTCACTTTATATCATTGAAGTGATTTTTTCTACTCATGCAAATCTTTGTGAATTAAAACTTTTGAAAGAGAATTAATTATTTCACATATTTTATTACTTCATCATCAAAAACATATATAAATAGGTGAAGAAATTATGTGTTCAGCAAAATAACAGTCTCATAAGAATATGATAATTTTATGAAATAGAAAACAAACTCTTAAAGACATGGCATGTATGCTCTTTTTAAAAAAATAATAATGTACCCAAAAGGAAGGGAATAAAAATAGCAACTATAAAAAAGAAAGTTAACAACACTTGATTGGTTATATCACTCAAATTAGCCAAGAAATCAGTCAAGAAATTGTGCATTCCAACTCCCCCCTTAAGCAATGATGTGTATGTTATTTATTCCTAGCTTGCTCACTAAGTTTTCAAAACTCGAGTTATAAGGGCTTTTTGCCAAAACGTTGATTGTTTACTCTTTGGTAAGGAATGTACATCATGCAAACTTTCGTTGTCAATCTTTTCTTTTATGAAATAATGATCTACTTTAAAATGCTTAGTTTGATTGTGGTGAATAGGATTATGGGCAATGCTCATCACTATTTTGTTGTCACAATATAGTTTCATAGGTTAACAATTAGCAAATTTTAACTCATTAAGTAGTCTTCTTAATATGATAGGACTTTGAACTTTGCTTCAACATTAGTATAAGTTTCGATTTTTGTATGATCACTTGTCATAAATATAAGTTCCTTTGTATTAGTATTGTTTTGATATCTTAGAATCTTACATACAACATCAAGATTTTTGTCTTGGGTGAGTGAATGAGTTGACTGACATCATTTTTGACAGAGGCTATGACTAGTCAAGCATAGGATAGATAAATAAGCTTGCTAATCTTTGGTAATGCTTTTGGTCAACTTCATTATCACCTTCAATCTCTAGTTTAATCGTTGTTTTCCATAGATGTATTTGTTAGTTTATATCCCAACACACTAATGCTTTGGGAAAGATCAAGGGCATACTTCTTTTGAGAAGTTGTGATCCCAGCTTTGTTCTTTTCTATCTCCGTTCTTAGAAAATATTGAAGTGTACCAAGGTCTTTTAATTTAAACTTTTAGTTAAGTATTCCTTCATGAAAAGCCAGTTATCACTATCATCACCAATAATAATACTATCATCTATATATATTATGAGGACAATAATCTTTCTATCATTTAAGTTTTTTATAAATTAGAGTGATAGATATTGTCTGTGTAAAATCTCTTCTCTCAATAGCTTGAATAAGTTTTTCAAACCACATTCTTGGGAATTGCTTCAAGCCATAAATGTTTTTTTTTTCATTTGTACACCAAATTACTTTTCTTTTAAAATCCCATTGGAGGATTCATCTAGACTTCTCCATATAAGTCACCATTCAAAAGACTATTTTTTATAGTCAAGATTAGTTGCATGGGATAAAAGAACTCTGGCAAAATTAAAAATGCAAAGATGAGAAAACACCTATTGATAATTTATGTTATATATTCAAGTGAACCCTTTGCCAACAAGCCTTGCTTTGTAATGACTTACATTTTCATCAAACTTAAATTTGATCTTGAAACCTCACTTGCATCCCATTATCTTTTTCCCTTTGGATAGTTTAACAATATATCATGTAACATTGTTTTTTTGACACTCCTCTTTCTTGAGACAAATTAGTCTATATTTTATAAAAATAAGAGCTTCTTGAATATTTCTCGGTACTTCAACTTTGGTAAGTGATGTGGTGAATGTTTGGAATTTTGGAGACTACTTTTCAAGTGAACTAATCTTGAAAATGAGATGCTTAGTACAATAATTGGTACATTTTCTTAAGGTAATAGGTAGGTCTAGATTTGAAACTCCATTTGAAAGTATTTCAACCAATCAATATTATCATCACCTTGAGAAGTTTTTGTGTGAATATACAAGTAGTTGAGATAATAGTTGAGAGTTGTCTCCTCTTGTTTCTGGCATTTCATCTTGATTACTGGGTGAAATAGTAGGTTTTGATATCATTATGGGTAGTGAAAATGAGGTAGCTAAATCTACTAATGAATTAATTTATCTCAAGTCTTATCTTCTAAAATCTCCCTTTAATAAGAAAGTTGATGAAATAGCATCAAAATATTTCAATGGACTTTGCTTTTTGTTCTGCTACTTAATTTGAGTAAGAAAACTCTTCTTAACAAATATAGCTCCATCTTTTGAGCTTTCTTATTCATTGAGCTTCTATTGCATTGATTGCTTTGCGAATCATTTGGACCCGATGAATTGGACAATTTACTTCAATTGGGAGCACTGCTTAGGATTCATAGGCCAAAGATTACTTGCTTGTGGCTACAGAAGGTTTGGTTTGATATGCTTGTGACACATCAGGGAGTTCATCAAATCACCTATTTTTCTTGTCATCTAAACGAGGCTTAAAGATTTTGAGAAGAATTTGGTATGCTATCTCGACTTGATTATTTGTCCTTGGATGAGCAACTGGACTTGAGAAGACAACCATATTTTCTATAGAATTCTTGAATTTACTTAGCTTGGAGCATTTCACATTATCATTAACAATTGTTGAAGGAATTTTGAATCTATGAAAGATATTAGTTATAGGAAGTTTGGTTGACAAATGGCTTAGTTTTGATTTTCTCAATGATAGCCTCAAGAAGGACCTTTTTTTTCCATTTTTAGCAATTAGGAATAGGTTAACAAATTTCATACTTGAGACTAAGAATGGTAGAATACTTTTATTGCTTTTGTTGCTCCTATCGGATGTTGAGGGTGAGGAACATGAATTTGACATCTTTTATCATCTTTTTATGAATTGTGCAATGTCTTTTAGCATAATTGGCTAGAAGAATCCTTAACGCATAACCTTCATACCCAAACTATGAATAATTCATGATTGTCACACACTCTCTTGAATGGATCAATTTAATGGCCTTTTGGACTTTTGAAGAATGGATGCATTTAAACAAGAGCTTGAGATAGGACTTTTTGAATAGCTACCCTTAGACTAGAGCATATCTTTAGGCTTGGTTCTTGATCTTCCATCATCCAATTTTTGAGATGGGACGACCTATGATTTGAGATACATCTTAAGGGCATCCATCTAGCAAGGAGATCTCTTGATTTGATGAATCTTGATTTGATGAATCTTGATTTGATGAATTGGAAGAACTGGTAATTGGATACTTATGCTCTTTAGAGGAGAAATATCCACATGTGGGTCTCTTTACTTTGCAATTAGATTTGTTTCTTGGTTTTGTTTTCAAGGAATTTGAGGTAGATTTGCTTGATCAAACTTTTGGATGAAAGATTGAGTTAATAATTGATGTGCTTTCAATAGAATCTTTAGTCTTGAATGAGGCATTGATTTAATTGACTACTACTTGCAAAACACTTCAGACCTTTAAGTATTTGACTTTCAGCTCTAGAGCAATCTTAAGACTAGTAAAAAACGCTTCATACTCAGCTTGATTTTTGGTGGCAAAATATGTAATTCAAATTCCTTTCAAATTGACTTGCTTTAGGCTGATGAGAATGACATTAGTTGGCTAATCTATATAGCAAACTGAACAAATGATATTAGCCTTCAGTAGCTTAAAAATTTCATTTTATATAACAGATTGTTTCTCAATGTTGAAACTCGTGCAATTAAAATTTAGGAAGTGTTGTAATACAAAACGATCTATTCTAGGTATGGCATATAGTGTTGAAGAAATCATGGTACTCAATCAAAAGATTATGGGTAGTTGCTCTTTCGAATTCATTAAAATTAATTTAGATGTTTACATTCTTTGTGTCATCAGAAGGATCAATAAAAAAAGGAATATAAGGAGTGACAAAGTGTATTGGTGTTCAATATGCAAACTTGATAGCTAAAGTTGAAGGATCTTTAAGATTGTCCATAGGTGGTGAATCTTCCAGACTGAAGTTTAAAGAAGCTTGAATTGAGCGTTCAGAGGTTACATTAATGACCAAGTATCTCTCAAGGGATTTTAGAGTAGACTTTCTTGAGCAGACAGGGTTCCCTTTTGATTTTACATACATAATTTTAACAAGAGTCTTGTTTATGTCTTTAAACATTAAGGGCAATGCTTGGTTTTAATGAATGGCCTAAGATTGGTTAGAATCTAGTGCTTTTAGATCTATTGGGATTGTAGTTGAGTTAGACTTTTTGACCTTGTATTCCTAGAGAAGAACTCTTTAGTTTCCTCTCATTTAAGGAATTTAATGCTCTACATTTTTAAACAATGTGATCATGATATTTTTGAAATTTATAGAACTTGGATTTGATATAAGCCATCTCTTTTGATGGATGGAAGAACTTCTACATGAGAAGCATTAAGGAGTTTTAGAGTGGGAGATCTAAGGGTCTTGAGAAAGATGGCCTCTCCTGGTTATTCTTCCAAGGAAATCCATGAAAGAACTTTTGGCACTTTGGATTTGTATAGGATTTGTGCTTTGGTTTTTGGGGAGAAGGCTCATTTCTTTTGCTCATGCAAGTTAGTGGTAAACAATCTTCCTTATTTATGTAATAAATAGATTTATCAAAACTTTATATGATGATATCGTTGAATAGCAAATGAGGAATTTCGAAGTCAGTTGCAATACCTTGATAAGTACAGTTTGAGTTAATCGAGAATCTTCCTAATGAACTTCCTTAGAGGGTGTCTTAAAAGTATTAAAAAAAAAACAAAAACTTGCTCTCAAGTTGACTCAATGGAGTGATTTTGAAACTTTGTTTGTCCTAATTAAGCTAGCAAAGGTTGAAATAAACATTCTTTTAAACAAATCAAAGAAAGAGATAGATTAGAGAGGCATTTTTCTAGAACCACTCTAAAGCTATATCTTTAAAATAGAAAAGATTTTACGTCTAACATATTTGTTAAGAGTGGAGGATGATATTTGTTGTTTTGGTGGTAAAAGAATGGAGAGAATTTTATTAAAGGGGAGCGATGTCCTTAATGGTATTCTGATGTAAATTTTGATTCCTTGTCGATGAAATAAGGAGCTTCCATTGGATTAACATAAGGAGATTTTAAGTTGGATGACCAGGTAGATAAGGTGGTAGAATAGATGGAGCTTCAAGTCTTGATCAGGAACGGGACAAAGGCTAGTTTAGAGTTGGAGGACACAAAGTAATATGTTATTGGAGAAGAGCTCATTGAAGGAAGCTCAAGAAGGACAGGTGGAACGTACTCTTTCCACCCGACACTATTGTTGCAGGTGTTTGAGCTTCGGGGATAGTAAGAGGAGGATCGGGAGATGGGTAATCCTTAGGAGACATGGAGATAGCCAACCCAAATTTGAGTAACTCTTCTATCAAAGAAGGGTATAAAGTGCTTTCGTGAAACACTATTTGCTAGTAGAACATTGGAATATCATATCAAGAAATGGTGAGGATGGTTCAGAGACTGGTAGAGGTGGAGACAGAGGCTTTGGTTCTTTAACTACCTCTTGATCATGTAAATGAAGTTCTCTCTATGAGATTAAGAGTTTTGATCTTTTAGCTGTCGTTTTTAGTTTTCTTGTTGAATTTTCATAAATGACCCCAAAACATTGTTGACATAAATTATGGATTTGCAAGAATACAATAGAAACTTACTTTTTTTATTAAGAGCATACTAAGAGAGTATGGAGTAGTGTGGGAGGAGAGATCAATAATGACCAAGGAAGAAGAAAGAATACTTTTATTGAGAAGTGTAAGGAGAGAGAAGAAAAATAACTCTTCAAAGGGTGAATCTCATGAGACTAGCTGGAGTCATTTTGTATGTCTTATTGCCTTTAGTTGAACTTTCAAGGGTTCTATTTACTCTAATTCTTCACACTTTTGTATACTTGATCGTGCATTCTTCACTTTCTTTAAACTCGCACCTTCACGAATAGAGTATTTGTTAGCAGCTTTAAGTTACTAACACAGTTAAATGCCTTTCTCAACTCAACAATTTTAGAATCTATGTGAACAAACTCCTCATTGCACATAATTTGGTTTCATGAAATAAGATTGCTATTGGGATCAAGCTCAATGTAATCATCACAAAATGTTTTAGTATTACCAAGTATTTTTCCTTACCTTATTGGATAATTCATCGATCAACACAATTTTTTGAATTCAGATGATCTTCACTGTTAATATCAACATCTTCCTCATATACTTTATAGTCAAAATCAGAATCTATTTACATATGCAGAGTTTGAGCCATTGAAATGGAACCTCCAACATTTGTTGCATCTCCATCTTCTAACAAGTCTTCCTCAGATTCATTTGAGCTAGAATCCTTTTCATGAACAATTGCCTTATCCTTAAGAATTGTTTCAACATCATAAGGTACATTGGGAGCTTTTTCAATCATTTCTTGCATTCAATCTTCAAACCATTCATTCTTGTGCACATTAAATTCTATGAACTCATTCTTAGAAGTACAAAACATATTAATTATGCCATTATCACTCTTTAATTGGATGTTCTTAAAATTTGCGTTTCAAAATATATTCCAATTTTCAATTGCTCTGACCTTTAGATATGTCTTCTTGGCAATAATAATTGAAGATCCTCTATATTGAATGATGCATACAAATCAAGATCTACATTAGAATATTCATACACACTCCTTATAGTGTATGTTAAATGTATAGATGTTTGATTTTCCATTTCATTTGATATGTTAAAAAGTGAACATTAAGTTCAACTCACACATCTTATTAACAAAAGTATACATTTTATAAAAATTAAGTAGAAGTTACCAACCATAATGCTATAGGAAAAAGTTCACACCTATTATGGCAATTCCTAAGACAAGGGAAGAAGAAAGACAATTGGTGAAACTAATTCAGGGTGCATAGACCAATTTGTAAGGTGATGGTTCAAGATGAGGTTTTCCATTGTTAGCTAGAGAGACTTAAGTGGAGAATGTGATTCAACCGGCAAGTGATGATCAATAATTGAGTGCTAAAGCAAGAGACCACAATTACACTAGTTGATGAAAGTGCGATCTTGAAGAATAATGCATGCTGAGCAGCCAAGTTGCGTTGATGACAAACAATTTCACAGAATAAGATGAGATGTTTAGGGGATCAGGGCATAAGTTTTGTTCTAAAGAATTTTAGTTAATTTTGTATCAATTCGTCCAATTTATAACACAATGGCTAAAATTTATGTTTATGATAGTTTTAATGTTATTGACAATGAAAAGACTTATATGCACTATTTTAAAACCAAAGAGACCTATGTTGAGTGTTTTGGATGTGTGAGGAACCTAGTTGCATGTGACCCTAAGGAAGAGATACCTATTTTTAATTAGTTTTATTTGTAATTATGTATCATTGATTTAGTTTTTTTCTTTGTGTATTTGTGGTGATTTTGAAATAATGCCTAATATATATCCTCCATGTTTTCTATGAGAACATTGAATTAGAGTGATCAATTCTACTTTTTCGAACTCTTTTTTCGTGAATATGTATATGTGTGTGTGTATGGGAAGGGGAGAGAAGGGAATATGCATGTACCAATTAACATGTATAATATTATGTTTATATCTTTTAAAAATTTATAGGTACAGAGCCTAAGTCCTTCGAAGCTTACTTCTATATCACATAATAATAGCTTTGATATGGTGTCATGGGTTGATCTTGAAAGAAAATGTATTATCATGCACACGTATCAGGTGATGGAGTCATTAAATTATCATTGATGGTAGTGGTTGTGGCACATTTTGTGATTTTTAGGGTTTTATATAGTAATATTAAAATTTGACATGAAATGTTACATAGCAAACATTGTGTGATGTTGCTATAAACCTTTATTTGGAGAAATAATGTTTGAGTGCTGACTTCAAATATAATTTTTATTTTTTTTAAACTTTCAACATTTTTTTTAAAATTTCATCCCTTGCCATACACCTACTTATATATGCATATATTTTTATTCTATTGTGATATACCATCCTTCTCCATTAAAGCAATTTTTTTGTTTTCAACTTAATGGATAACTTGCTTTCCATGTTAGATCATCTTTATTTGTGTGTGCTTATGCATGATGTTTACCAGCTACATCAAGCTATGCTTTTTCTTTAGACAGTTCTCACTTTCTTAATAGTATTTTTGGCTTATTTATTAAGCAGCAAGTCAAATTGTTATTATGAAAGTTCATCTGATATTTCATTTTTGAGCAAGAGCAAAGTTCCAAAAGACTACCCATGACAATATGATTCCCTTTTTAATTAATTTGCCAGAGTTTTGATCTTGGTGCTATGTCTGTTTGGATGAAAATTGTAGACTAGCTGTAGTACCAATTTTGGTGCAATGCTTATGGTACGATCTTCCATCTTAATCAATTTGCAGGAGCATAGATCTGGGTGCCATGTCCATTTTATAAAAATTATAGATTAGCTGTAGTACAAATCCTTTCTTGGCTCTATTTTAGTGCCTCCTATTTTGGTTGTGGACATGATTTCCTAACTTAGCTTCAGTGGAATGTAAACTTGGTATGGAATTGGCAGAATTTCTGTTAAAAGACTTGGGTAAATGAAACTGTTGACCACCAGATAAAAGTAGAATATTATTATTTTTTCACATATGCAATGATTTTGGTTAGAAAGAAAGACGCATAATTTTCATCTATTATGTTTTATTCAATGAAATAAAGAATCAGAAGCACTGTAGTTGATTGTTAAATGGCCCGGATTATGCTACGTGACAATCCTGATAGATCATTAATCTTGAGACCCTGACTGGGTTTCCTACCATATCTATTATCCACAAGTTTTGGCAGTGTTGTGTACGTTCAATTTCACTGAGAACAAATTCCATGCTTTTTAAATAATATTTGGTGGGGATGTTGACAGTCCCAGAGGGGAAACTCTTGCTGCTGGAAAAAAAAAGTGTGCAGGTTTCACAGTTCCCTCCCTCTACTAATTTTGCTTTTCAGGTAGTAGTTGTGGTCTTTCCTTCCTGTTTCCAGGAAGTTTGATCTAAACCTAGCATAATGTCTTTAATTACGTTTTCACTTGTTATGTGGCTTTGGTTGCTTTTATTTAAAGGGGAATTATGAGCTGAAATGCAAACTAATTTAGATTTTTCTTTTTCTAGTTATTGAACCTTTTGGGTTAAGGTAATTGTAAACTTTCAGCGTGAAGGGAAATGCTTTTGTAAATTTATGTGCGTCTTCTAAATTGAAATTCTACATTTTATAGAGCTGTTATTCTTGTTAGGTTTGGAGCAGAAGTAATGGACACTGTTGTGACATGGACCAAAAACTTGTGTCTTAACCAAGCTCGAGTTGCAATTGATGGCCATAGTAAATTTGCAATGGAATATACCTCCAATGATTTATCTGGCTGGAATGTTCTGGACATAGGAACCGGGAATGGTCTTCTTCTACAAGAACTTTTTAAGCAAGGGTACGTTAGGCATTCCTTCCCTCTTAAGATATAAGATTTCTTATTTAACTTTCATTTTGTATAAGTTCGAAATTATTTATATGCTATGGCGAACTCTTTATTGTCCTTTTATAAGATTTACTTCTTATATCTTGATAAATGCTTTCTCCCTTTTTTCGTGCTAAACTTGTAAGCTGTGATATCCTAGCTTTGCTGTAATGGACAATAAATATGAGAAAACATAGTACATTGGCTTGAGGGTTATCCATTTCTTTTTATGCACTGGTCTAATTAAACTATCATCAATCCCATACATGTTTCTAATGAAGATATTCCCTTTTACTATGGTTAACAGTTAAACCTTAATATTTACTCGAGCACATCATTTCCAAAGTCTGGAACCAATAAATCGAAGAATTACCTCATAGTAATATTGAATTACGCACTTTGCAATTCTACAACTGTCATGCTAATGTTGTGTCATGTTTCTTGTCTCATCACTGTTTTGCTCCGAAGCAGATGCTACAAAACAATTGTAATTTGGTTGATCAATCTGTGAACAAGCATTACAAGCACATGATTGTTCATTATCAACAATCATTGACTTGATGGTTTCCACATCAGACGTAATAAATACTTATATCAACATTTAGCATACAGAAAATGCATTTTTGAGATCAAGTGTAGCCAGTTTAGAATGTGAAAAATTATGTTTAAGATAAAAATATATAGTCAAATCACTCGAGAACTTTGTGAAGTGCCTGTGGATTTCAACAAGTCATGCATTGAGGATGACCTTAGTGAAAAGTTGAACCTTCCTTGGGATGGAAACTTTCAATCTGTTCATCAGAGAGAATGTCAACTTGTTTAATCAAAAGACTTGGCTGTCGAGAAACCTTCCATCTTGCACTTCATTTGCCACCTACCTTATGATATAATGGTTTAAGTGCCAGAAAATTTCATTAATGGAATCAACTTGAGGGGTTGGTGGTTTTGAGAGGATGCAAAATGCATCTAAACTTTTCAAAATTCAACTTCCAAACTTGCATCTATTTTCTTGTTCTCTTCTCCTTTTTTTGACAAGAAAATTTTTCCTTTTACAAGTCAACTACACTTAAGAAATGAAATAAACGGAGAGGTGGTCCTGCCCTTGTGTTGTAAAGATGCAAAAACTTGCAAGCTAAATCTTAGCCGTTGATCTGGAATGCAACGATATGATAAGTATCAGTGACAAACAGCTCGATGTCACTTTATCTTGAATCAAAAAGGTATTTGGCATGATGATTGCTAATAAACTTGGCATGGAGCAAGTGACATCTCTTAAGTATTTGAGCATTACATTATTGGTTAAAAACTGAAAACTTCAGGTTTGGCTTACCCCACTCAAAAGGTTATTGACAAGGTCACAACTTGGGTTGTAAGATCTCTCTCTCACTGTTCGTGTTGTTCTTGCTAACTCTGCTCTATTGACCGTCTTGTTTTCTTCCTAAGCCACTCCTTGGTTCAGGTGAAGATATCAACTGAAATTGAGTGTATGATTAGAACCTTTATTTGGAGTGGCTCTAATATGTGGAATTCCCTGCATTATGTGAATGGGGACACGATTGAGTAACCCAAGTAGTTCAGGTATTCATCAACTCAAAAATTGCAAGTGACCTTGGTTGCTATTCTTTCCCGTCATTTCCTTGCATGGGAATGGACCTTATGGATTAGGATGCTTCTTGTTAAATATGGGAACCAGCAACCCAGTTTTGAATTTCAACGTGGTTGTTCTTCCGTCTGGAAGTTCCTTTGCATGGTGGGTGAATTTAAGAGGGAAAATACTATTTGGTGGATTGCTCGACCATGTTGGATAAAATGGCCATCCGTTATTAATGGGAAGAAAGCCTGCTGCCAGACCTTTCCCTCTTCTTCGATAGTAGTGGCTGCTGAAACCATAACCTGCTTTTGAAGCACTTTGGCCCTGAGCTCGTGCTCGTATTTGCCGTATTCTCCGGGTGCTAGTGGGTGGTGGCGACCTCCTGATGTTGCATGATTCAGTGCATTCAAAACTTGCTGGAGCTCATTTGTATTGCTGTTTCTTGCAACTGAATGATAGTGGTGATCCCTGTGGGGCGTGGGCTTGGTGGCTTCGTGTGCAGCCTCTGGTTTGTGCCTTTATTTACCGAGTTTGTCATGGTACTATTCTAACTTTGGAATGGCTGTGCCCATGGCATTCTTGCTGAGCCTAAGTGCCATTGGGGCTGTAATTCTGTGGCGACTGTATAGGATTCCCTGTGGTCCTGCTTGATGGTTTGGTCTTCTATTTTCTAGCACTCCTGGCCAAGCAATATTTTGCTTTTGCTGCATTCCTTATTAAATTGGATGAAAATCAGTTACAGGAAGGATGAATTCATGTCAATTGCAGCCACTGTCATGTACTATATTTGGAGGAATTGTAATTTTTTTTTTCTAATCCCTATTCCTTAATCTTTAATCTCTAATCCAAAAACCACTTTGCGTGTATTGGGTATGGATGCTCATTTCTAGGACTACCTGGCCTCCTTGGGCCCTCCATCTTAGTGTCTCCCTTCCTCCCAATTCGATAAAGGTTAATCGTGATGTTTGTGTGACTATGGATGACTGTGCTAGTATTAGGATGGTGATAAGAGATTATTTGGACAGGCCTTATGCATGATTGGAGAGAGTTCTATTATGCATCAATGGTATATGGATTGAATCAAATTCATCTCAAGCAACTCTCTCTCAAAGCATTGTTGGACTTGATATGGGTACTCGCTTCTCATCGATATTTAACATCTTGTGCCTCTTTGCAGCTCACTAAATTTCCCATGCTTACTACGAAAGCAACATTGTTGTCGACTGGGTATTTAAGACCACCTTGCATTATAATATCTAGTGGGTTTAAGGTATGCTCATTCTTAGCGAGTTATGCTTTTTTTTTGCTTTTTAGAACATTTGTATGAACATCCTTAAACTTTACTAATATAGGCTTCGGCCACATCTTTAAAGACAAAATCTTGAGGCTAGATCCTCAAGTCCCAGTTGCTCGAGGACACACCGTCGAGACTTATTTTCTCGAGGCCAGAGCTTTGAGACCCAGGCGCTTTAGGCTAGAGCCTTGAGACCCAATTACTCAAGGTTAGGCTTTGAAGACTTAGCTAATCAAGACTAGACCCTTGAGACCCAGTTGCTTAAGGCCAGACTCTCAAGATCTAGTTGCTCGAGGCTAAACCCCTAAGGCCCAATTGCTTGGTAAAGACCCTCGAATTCAAGTTGTTCAAGTTCAACTTTGTGAGGCTTAATCTTGAAGCTTAATGTCTTGACATTAACTTTATTTGACAATTGTAATTAATCTTGTCACTTCAACAAAGGCACATGCACTCATCTCAAGTAGTTAAGCCATTATCCTCGGTAATGACAATAACTCTTTTGCATGCATACTCGTTCCAATCTGTTAAGATATTATCCCTAGTAACAACACTAACTCTCCCATGTATGCACTTGTCTCAAGCCTTTAAGCCATTATCAATATAATGGCTATTGCTCTTATCCCAAATGATGCTAGGACATATCATCTGCTTCGATAGCTACGAGCCCCCAAGGGTCTAATTCAGAGGAGATTGATTACTTAGGAAAGGTTTTTTAACCTTTTTTTCTTTGTTTTTTTTCTTCTTTTTTGATATTCTAAGTCAGTGAGGATTCGAGCTCTCTCTCTCTCATTGTTTTGTAATCTTATTTTTCACATCCTCAATAAAGCTTCTATCAATTTCTATGAATCCAATTTCTACATCAACATCTATGGCACCACATTTGAGAAATGAATAGACAAGTTGAAATTGGAATCTTGAATGAGGTGACACTTTATTTTACAAAAGGGTCTCTTGAGCAAAGATTATTGTATCTCCATCTTACTTGCTGACAACCTTTAAACTTTCTCTTTATTCTATCAATGCTCATCTTTATCTGTTTCGACAATAAATAAAATGTTTCAGAAAAGCCCTCTCCATTCTTCTTACCTTGATAATAGAACTAAAAAACTAAACTAGTCACTCTAACCAACGAGACACTGTCAAATCCTTATCCTTTTCATCAAGAGGCCCATTTGACCACTCTTGTTCTGCTTAAACCTTTTAATTTGGCCTTGACTTCTAAGGATCCTCCACCACAAGTTCACCCTCAACTTTGTCACAGTACTCCACTGTTGTTGTAGAATGCAAGATTTTCTAGTTCTAATACAACAATATCCTTTCATTCTTGACTTGGATTCGATACTTTACTAGCTCCAATATCATTTTGATGATTAATCTCACCTCCATTGGGCATATAAGAACCTGCACGTCATAAAAGAGATTTCCCCTTCCTCAGAAGAAATTCTCTCCACTCTTCTACTTCAAAAGCTTTGGTTGCTATCTTCCTCCTTTTATGGCTACTTAGACCTTTATGTTTTTCTTGAGTATAAGATTGTTGATGTCTTACATATCATGTATGGGCATAGGAGATGTAAAATTTTTCTATTCTTCTCAAAGATTTATCTTAGGAGTGATTTTAGAAATTGTGTCCTATATCTATTTTCTTGTTTGACCTATTTAATAGATGATTAATCTCTTCTTTGCAAGTTGCATCAAATCTAAGAAAGTTTCTAAATCCTTGCTCTACTTCAAACAATTTAAATCAAAGCCTCTTCGAGCTTATATCTAATGTTTTAAAAACGCCATAAACAAAAGTAGACTAAGAGGAATTGTGCTTCTCATCCGATCACTCTAATGCTCTCATCCGATCTCTAATGTGGTGATTTCCAAGAGTATCTAATTTGATATTCTCTAAGGTCACTTTAGGAGCTTTTTGATTGTACAATATGCTTCATAAACGAAGAGGAATTTTTATTTGCTTTAATTGGAAGTTCAAAGCAAAAGGCATTTCTGTCTCTGTTGTCCCAATAAGTCCAAAATGCCCAACTTAAGATTGGTAGAACAAATGATTGTCATCCCATGAATGGTCAAACAATGCTTGACTTAAACTTGCAAAATGTTTGTGGAAGATATCAAAATAGTTCAAGTGAAGAATTGACAAGGAGTTTCAAGGACAACATGAGTTTGTGATCAAAACATAGTCAATTCTTCTAAGGATTGGTATAAGGATTGAGTAATTGTTTATTAGTAGTTTGATCAAGAGGTTACACAAACAATAATATTGTTATATTATTAGGTGATGGCTTAGGCATTGCGTGAGATTGAATCAAAACGTAATACCTAGATTGTTACTCAACGAACTCGAGCCAAAGCAAAGCCTGAAGAGTATTTCATTGTCTAGATTAATCTAAATGGTATCAAAGTTAAATTTATAATTGACAAACTTAAACTTAAGGTACATGCCAATACCACTATGAGCTTATCACATGTTCATATTGTAAATACCCTTATTTCTGAAGCAATCTCGAAAATTCATGAGGATTACTTAAATAAATCTTTAATGAGAAAATTAAGTAAAAGCAAATTGGCAAAAAGATCTTTGTCAAATGGTATGTCGAACTGTTCGATTAGTCGTTCGATCAAGTGTCTATTGGATGCTGAATCCTTCAACGGGAAAGATCCATTAGTTAAATTTGAGTTTTTTTTGGAACTTCTGTCAGAAGGTCAATGGATCATCCGACTAGTAGTCTGGTTATTGGTCCGATGATAATTTGATCATCCAAGGTGTAATCCTATAAAATAAAGTTTGGTCTCCAAAATTGACTTCTATTGAATGGCCATTGGATCATCCAATAAGCATTTGGTGAGTAATCCAATGAAAAGTGTAATAGTGATTGGACTATTTGATATAAATTATGCCAAAATTCAATTTTAAGTTTGAAGGTTATCAGGTTATCGATGGATTATCTTATTGTCATTAGATAGCAATATTGTCCAGTTTGATGGACTGTCAATTGAAATTGGAAGAACATATTTGAACTAATCGAATTGTTCAATAAGTCAATCAGACCATATATGTGTATAATGTTGGACCTTAACAGCATGTTTAGAAAAATTTTCCTTTGCTCAAGCATGTTTTGAACATTAGGAATGACTACCTTGATCTAAGGGAACCTTGACATCTCTAAGCTGTATAACATCTTGGTTTAACGAATTTAAGAATTTTAACTATTTGTAAATCAGATGAATAAGAAAAGTTTTCAATATCTAAATTCAAGAAAATCGAAAAACTATTGCATCCATTATGAAACCCCAATTTTGCTTCAATTGTTACTCCATTGCTGGGAAGAACTCTTAAGTGCATTTTGGAAGAGTTGTTTCAAAGCTTTGCATCCATTCACACTCCTTACTAGCATTTGCTCTTGAACCCTTGATAACTTTAATTCAACTTATAGTGATTTTCATTGTTTATATCTTAAAAGGAATTCAAGTTGTGTTGTTTCTATGTTTATTGAAATGCTATGATCCCTTTGGTTAGGTTGTGAGCAAGGGAGGCTTACTTTAAGCTTGATGTGAAGAGAGGAGCTTACTTTGGGCTTAGTGTGGAGAGAGGAGCCTACTTTGGGCTATGTGTGGAGAGAAGTGTTCATTTTCAAGTCTTGTATATGGAAATTGAGGAGTTTATGTTTTGTCCATGAAAAATAGTTGTAAAAGCTTTTCTACTTGTTGTAGGGTGGATTGGCATAGTGTTAGAATTAAGTGTGGTGAGTGTTTGAGGGTGGAATTAGGCCAAGGGTTAGTGACCAAATCATTTAAAAATCTCTAATGTTTTTACTTATTGGATTTTCATTTCTTAAATATTGCTTTAAAATTTTCTAAGCAAATATGTGTGATCTATTTTGATGCTTTGCAAAAATTTTAAAATATTTGAAATCACCCAATTTATCCCCGTTTTGGGCTTTCCTACAAGACCTATCTAGTGTATCAATGCTGAATTATATAACCTAATAACACCTTGAGTTAGTTGCGCATAAGCGGAGTGCAAGGTTTCTCGAGGCTAAGATGGTTTCGACAAATTTGCTCCAAATTGAGAAGTTACTTTCTAATCAAGGCAATTGTCGAATCAAACGTATATTGACTTCAGGTAGAGAGGAGTCGACTTATCTTAATCAAGGAGTGGAGGCCACTTGAAGCAGTTTTGTTCATTATAAGTACAATTTATGCTCATTTCATGTGTTGAAGGTACAACTTGCATGAATCTTTCAACACTTTGCATCATTTGTATTTTCAAGACCACTCGAGATCCTTTCCATTTGAACTAGACTAGCAAGGCTTCTTGTTCAAACTTGAT
Source organism: Vanilla planifolia (assembly GCA_023846275.1). Taxonomy (NCBI): domain Eukaryota; kingdom Viridiplantae; phylum Streptophyta; class Magnoliopsida; order Asparagales; family Orchidaceae; genus Vanilla; species Vanilla planifolia. The sequence goes on along the minus strand of CM043876.1, from coordinate 25,620,554 downwards.
AAGTCAATTATTTGAAACAATTTTGGTCAACATTGATGTAATGATTAATCTACCTCTTTCATATAAATCTGATTACTTGTCTAAACTTTATAGATAAAAAACACATCGAAACAAATTCATATATTATTAAGGTTCTCAATCTACCATCATCTAGTGTGTCGCCAGTCGAGATGTGAAACTCTTTTAAGAAAACACACAAGTTCAACTTAAGAAAGTTGACTAAAACTTGTGACGTAAACCATCTTAACTAGATCATGTTTTATATAATCGTTGTTTTCCATCAATACTATGCCCAAACTTTCTTTTGTAGCTCCTTGAGTTGGTCACAATAACTCGAGACATGAAAATGTTGAGACGATTCATATGTCAAAGTCTCACGCAATCTAGCTAACAACTGCATAGGTCAAACAATAGTTATTCTTGAGGTGAATAACCCTTGAATAGCCCATTTTTGAGCTTGACTCTAGGTATAAGGATGGAATTCATCGTACGAAGGTCTTAAGAAACTCGACACTTCTCTCTCCTATCTTCATCATTGATTGATCTTATGAAAGTGTAGAGCGGAAAGACTCTTCTTTTGGCTCTTATCTTCATCACTATTCTATTGTATATAAACTTAGATATGATTCTTTCTTTTAAGTTTTTTACAATCATTCCTGTTTCTTGGGGACAATACTTTGCAATCACTTCTGATTTGATGGCCTCTGTTTGACCTCATTTTTCCTTTGAACCCTCTTGCAATTTTCATTTTGGACTGCATAAGCTTCATTCGTTTTTGTGTGCATTAGCATTTGTGATACCTTCAATTGATCGAATCCCTTTGTTTCTGCAACGGCCTTTGGATCAAGCCATGAGGAAGCATAAGAGACTACAAGTTTGAAAAATTTCATTACCTTTTGTTTAATTCTCACCTACCCAATAATTCCTCTCGGGCATGAGTTTCTTTTGCATCAAAGAAAGAATCATATCTAAGTCTATCCTTAATAATGTAAGAAAAGGGTGACCTAGAAGGGGGATCTGTCCTTTATTTCTTTGGTTGGGGCTAATGCTCATGAGTTTCTGAAGCTACTCTCTTCATGGTGCTAATAACTGCTGAATTCATCCTACTAAGAAAGCATAGCACTAATGTTATCCATCATTGAACATAGGGAATAACAAGTCAATCAACATAATATTTCAAAATCGTAATTTGGGTTTTAATAGATTAGTGTTTTCCTTCCCTTTATGAAGGAGATGTGCAGATTTGAGGTTCTCCTTTTAGAAGACAATTTTTCATGTGATTTCATTTTTGCATTTATCATTGTGTCTCCATGAATAAATTAACCTGTGTATGCATAATTTTTATGTATTTTTGGTTTGAATGACATCTCTTCATACTCTAAATTGATGAGGGATTGACATTTTGGAGACCAATTAAAGTTCCACATATTTTTGACTTGACCTGCGCCATTTATGAAGTATTACCTTGTCTATGCAGGATAATGTCACGCGGTAATCGAGGGTCTTTTCTTAGTCCAAAATCCACAAAAAGCAATCAAGCAACAATCAAAGTGGTGCTCAATTCTGGGTATTGAGAGCTCTCAAGAGCTCTCTTGCCCTTCTAGTGTCCTTGGGTGCTAGGCCTCTCTCAAATGCCATGTGGCGCTTGAACCAGGGATTCTTCCACTATCTAGCTGTCTTGATTCATAGATCACTGTCACATGGAACAAGAATCAAGCTCTAACTGTTCTTCTATGTTAACCTTTTAAACATCCAGTTGGTCAAGAATTTGTGCAGTTAGCTCACTAGTCAACATTTGGCCTCCATAGGCAAACCTGTTTCCTCTGCACAACCTTAAGTTGGATTCCAATTATGTTAACGACATGCTAGAGCATTAGCCATGGGAAGCTGATACCTTTATTACCATTACTAAATTATTTGTCTGTAAACGACTCCGATTTAAAGGATCTTCTTCTCCTAGCTTTTGGACTTCTTGGATATTTTTCCTCCTCAGAATCTTTTCTCCCTTTTCTTTTAGCAGTGCTGGTTGATTTTTGGTTGGTAATTCTTCATGATCCTCTCTTTCTCAGCAAAGCTTTATTCCACTGCTCTCTGAGGAACTTGCAGAATAGATCTCTTTTTCTTCCATCACCAATTGTAGTAATCGAGCTATAATGCATTGTTTGGGTAGAGAGGCAGTTCGTTGATGAAATAAGCCGTGAATTATATCTAACCTTCTAGGGGAAATGATCTTGTAATAATATGAAAATAAGTTTTCAGTTCATTGTTGTAGAATGTAGCTCTTCTCGGTGAAATTTAGGGTTGCTCTTGTTGTTTCTTTGTTATTTGTACCAAGTATTTTTGTTTTTGTTAAAGAAAAATTGAGATTTTGATTTAATATTTTGTTAAGATTCGTCATGTCACCTATTTAATTGTAATAGAAATTTTGGTGGCCTATTCATCATGCGGTTGATGTGAATATTTTTTCCTTGGGCTGGATCGATGCATAATGTGTTGGTAATATCTCTTTTGCTAATTATATTTCATCTTAAACATTAGTTTTGGAATTTGATTCCAGGTTTTCTGATTTGACTGGGACTGATTATAGTGAAGGAGCGATAGAACTAGCACGGAACCTTGCAGCTCGTAATGGATTTTCCCATATTAAATTTTTGGTATGCTCCATTGTTATTTTGAAGATTTTTACTTCCATTTTTTTTTTTTTTTTTTTTTTTTGCTTTGAAGCATAACGCTACTGGGGGACCCGAAGCAGGAGACTCTTATGATAATAAAAGTTTTGAAAAATATGATTTTTATCCTCATTATTGAACTACTTTTTTCACACAAAAATCTTCAAGAGGTTTGTTATTTGTGCATTTGATTTGTATAATGGGCTTTTATAATTTGTGTTCGTCTTTTCATTCTCTTGTTGTGGTTTAACCACAAGGATTTTCCATTTCTTTTCTAGTGTGGATGAGTTCCCTGAAGACTTTAAATGCACTCTTTATTCCTGGAAGAAGTGTCTGTTCTTTGTTCTTGTTAAAAGTTATTATTAGTACGGATATATTTGTTTACTTGTTTTCATAGAATTTATTGAATATTTTTTCCATCTATTTTCCATGTCTTCAGATAGATGATGTGCTGGAGACAAAGTTGGAGAACAAATTTCAACTTGTGATGGATAAAGGTACATTGGACGCCATTGGCTTGCATCCAGATGGTCCTGTTAAAAGGTAAAATACATCCTAGCTAATGAAGAACCAAAACTGGTTCACATCAAGCAAGTCGGAGAATAATTTAATAACTAATGTGGCCAACTCCTTTAGTTTAGTTCATCATTCGTTCAATTCAAGTTTAATCTGCTCCTTGCCATGCTCGATATAACCTGAGCTTCTTCCCCAATGTCAAGATATCTAACTCTTAGACTATTAATCGAATACTGCTCTCTTGAAATCTCAGGCTAATGTACTGGGATGCTGTTGCCAAACTGGTAGCTCCTCACGGAATACTGGTCAGATCTTAAAATTTCTTTAGATGTTTCTCTTTCATCGATTATATGTTCTTTGATGCATATACTTTAGGTGTCTGCAAACTAACGGGCAACTGAGTCCATAACTACTGTGGCATGAAATCGTAGGTGATAACTTCATGTAACAAAACAAAAGATGAGCTACTGCACGAGGTGGATCAGGAGGCAAGGGGAAGCGGAAGGGACTCTGCTTTCAAGTACCTGGATCACGTTCGAACATATCCAACTATAATGTTTGGTGGTGTGGAAGGATCTCGCGTGTGTACTGTGGCTTTTTGTAGAAAGTGATGGTGAAGCTCGTCACCTTCATCTCTGTGCTTATGTGTTGTTGAAGTTTGTTAAGGATGAGCTTAATGAGAGGACATAGTTGTTTTGCAACTTAATATTTGTGCTTAGGTTTCTGCCCTTTAGCTGGCTTTAAGTTAGAAGGATATCATTCCTTTGGATGATATATAGGATGTAGAAAATGCTTTTATTGTGGATTCAGGTGGCAATGTTTCCGTGTTGCTCTTTTCATGAAGGAGAAATTGCTTTGTTTTGTTCCTGAATTCATTGCAAATGAGAGTATTGAGGACTTGAAGCATTGTATATGAATCTAGAACAGTACCAGCTTATTCTGGCAGCTACAACTGATGAAAAGAGAAGCATATAGCATTCAGAAACAGCTTCTGGAATGCCTACATTATATATGTTGGAGTTGTAATTATTGTGTTGGTGGGGTTAGAATTCTCCTTTTAAATATTTGGTATGAATTAGTAGAGAAATCAAGATTCATTAAAAATAACAAATAAATAAATAAATTTATTTTCACCACAAAGAAAGAGGTGAAGATTGAGTATGGGTTTCATTTTATTTTTATATATAATGGGAAGAAATTTGAGAGACACTAGACCTATATGATTTACAAACTCATTTAAATAGTATATGGTAGCATGTGGAATGATAATTTAAAAAATAAATAAATTTGTATGATAAATGATGTATTTTATCATTATTTTGTTCTAATGATAGTTTATTGAAGTTCATTGTGTTTTGATTATAGATTCTTACTTTATTAACTTTGAATATGTTCTTATTTTATTTGGTGTTAATTATAATTGTCATAATAAACATGATTTAATTTTTAGTGTGGAATTTTAAATCATGTGAAAGAAGAAAATATAGAATACTAAAGATCAAATCATTAATTCACAATAAACATATATAATATATGATATGTATTGTGTTATATATTTTGTTATCTTGATTGGTATGATACATTGGCTAATAATATTTTTTTTTGTGTACTACCAAATGTACACGTGGTCCCATCACCCTCGTTAAGAAAAGTTTTGACTAAGGATGCTCGTGTAGTTGGTATTTATGTTTGAAAATTTATTATCCAACTTAAATTCAACATCTTCTCTTGAAGAATTCACTTTAATGTGATGCCCGCGATAGACTATCTTTGTTGTAGGAATATTATCACCACTTAAGCTTGCCCTAGGGGTTTCTATGATCAAAGAACCATCTATTATACTCTCTTTCAATGCATCAAGGTATCTTAGATCTTTCATTTTTTGTCTTTTGTTCATGACACTAGTCATTGGTTGGAAAGTTTTTTTATTTTGTTGTTGAATATCCAAACATTTGCAAAATTGCATGAGTCCCATGGGTAATACTCATGCCACTATATTCAATTCAATTTGAAAGAACTAGAATGCTTGAGTGCACGACAAGCCAATCTAGCTAGTGTTTATCCTCTTGGGCCTCATCCATGCAAACACCTCTTTTTCACCCTTAATGTTTGCTTGAAGAATGAGTACACAGTAGCCCCTTGGGCCTCAATGTCCCCTCTTTGTCTCATTGGTGTTCTCCATCTCTATGTTAGATTAAAGTGAGTTTTGATAACTTCATCTTCTTAGTGGACTAGATGGTGTTATGACAATTAGCAAGGACTCATTTGCTCCATTCAATATTGCATCAAGCAATTGGCTGAACAATAATATTCAAGTGGCCTAGTAAGTTATTGCTCTAACTATTTTTTTAGTCAAAGATTACACAAACATTTGGATCAAAGGAGACTCAATCATTGTCATAGACCTCTTTTCACTTACATTAATCACCACATTATTCATGTTGAGGCAAACTATCTCAAATCCCTTACATTGCTAGCTTCTAGTTAGTTGCCTCATATTTCTAGATAAACTAATATTATGGTCAACTTGTGAGCATGTCTGATCTGAGGTGAAACATGGGCATGTTCTTTTATTTTTAATAATATCCTTTTGAAGTATTATTTCTATATATTGTTAATTATAAATAATGGGTTTTGATTGATGAAGAATAAAACATTAATATCAATGATCAATTCATTAATTTGCAATATGCTGCACAAGAAAAACTTAAATAACATATTAAATAAAATGCAAAAAATCTAATTAAATAACATATTACATGTACGGGAGTTGTTGAATGACTGCAATAACGTATACGCAGTCCTTAAGCTAAGTTACGGTGTATATAAATATATTATTAATTAGGTTGTAAGAAATAGGAAAGAGTCAGGTAGGAGATGCATGCATGCATATAGCAGAGCCCCACGGTCCTAAATCAACATCTTCGAAAACATCATGTAACAGATTTTTTGTTAGAAAATGAACTTAATTATATATATATATATAGTATTTAGATAATTAATTTGTTATAGTCAAAGTTGGTTATGAGTCATATAATTGATCAAAATTGATTATGGTTCATGACTTTATGATGATGGTAATCAAATTTAGTAAAGTCATTATTTATAGTGGATTAGTTATGGTCAAAGTTAGTTTAATTCTAGAGTTTCTTGTGGTTATATATATAGTTGTAACATCGTATTGGATGAAAAAAAAGAAGTGAAGAAGTTTATTTCTTTGTTTTCACCTTGTTCATATTCTACCTTAAACTCATATTTTGTTTGAGGTGCTATTCTGGCAATAGTTTTCTTATCGAATGTGACTTTAATGGCAATCAACTCACCCTCACCCCCACTGGTTGTGCCAATCTCTGAATCCTCTCCTCACTGGCTTTCATCGATAACCTCTTGTATTTTTTCTTTTAATACTTGCAGTGATCATATGCCATCCATTACATGCATATTAATGAATTGAGCTTACCTTATTAATGCTTTATTCTTCTCTTAACGATCTGAGAAAATCTATCACTCATAGTTAAACGAGAAACACTCTTAAATGCACATGTGAGTCGTTGATTTTTTTTTTCTTGGAATGATTCAGATATTTAGCAGTTTCACTTACCCAACTTCCAAATAGTTTCTCTTTAACTTAGTTGTTGTAAAGCATACACTTGATAAGGGGGCATTTCTTATTATTGGTTTCTCTCAACTATGGATAAAATAATGAAGATGAAGTTTGAAAAATGTTGGTTAGATTTTTATATACTCTTTGTCATTACTTTTATCCTTAATTTTAGGCTGAGAATATTTCCCATCAAATATTATTATACCTAAATATATAATGTCACTAAATTGGTTGAGAAGATATAAGAGATCAAACAAACTATATATGACTTATTTTCCTTGCATTTGTAGAAAAGAGTTTGGGTGATGTTGAGTTTAGCTCTTAGGTTAAATGCATTTGGGTTGTCGAAAAGTGGTTTTGAAGTCTTACATATTCTCACTAGATAATATAATTATAAGGTTTTGATGGTCTCAATATCCCTTAAAGTTAAACCTAAAAATTTACATAGAGTTACTTAGTGTAAAGAGTTCAAATGTAGGTTTTCTAATATTGTAACACTCTTTAGGATGGTTAAGGATATGTCAACAATGATTTTTGAATCTGCATTCACGCTTGGTATTACAGTACTTGGAGAACAAAAGAAATTGTCATTTGCATTGAACACTTGATTTCTTAGCTTATGTTAGAGATTGAATCAAATCACATTATAAGCTTTTAAATAAGTTATTACATTAACATTTATATTTAATTTACTCTTTTAGCATGCTTTTTCTTTTATTTTAGATTGACTTTTTGATTGAGAAGAATTTAGATATTATATAATTTCTAATTTCATGACAAAACTTCAAAGACTTACTAATAAGAAAAACAAAGATTATAATATATTATATTTTCTTGATGATGTATTTATTTATTGAATAAGAAGTGTTAATTTAGATTAATGATCTATTAACTTAAGGTGCATCAATTATTGGTCATTCATGCTTTTATTTTGTAACATTTTATTGAAAATATATGTATTAAATCTTCACAAATTTTTATTGGCACACTAATTTGGTATACTGATTTTTTGATGTAATATAACAACTCTTATTTTTATACCGATTAAGATGAAAGTAACTTTAAAATTAAATCAAAAAGATTGTGATCAAGTAAAATTGAATTGGATTAAGTAAATTTTTTAAAATATATTTTTTATACATAAAAATATTAAAATAATACTAAAATATTTAAAAATATATCATAAACTCAAACTTGGTCTAAAACATTATTTGATCATATTAATAGAAAAAACCATTTGAAAAAAACTCAACGTGTTTAGTTTATAATTTTTGAAAACCAAAAACATTATTATGAATTTTTAAAAAATTAGATATAATTGTAATTTTTAAAATATTTTTAGGTAGATTTATAATTGTGAGAATTTTGTCTTAAATAAAAACTAAATGATGGAGGGTAGATATGCAAATGAGAAAATATTGAATGTGCTAAGGTAGATTTGTCAATTTTAAAGTTTGACATAGAATGAATAAAAATACTGTGAGATATATTTGTAATAATTATAATTAAATGGGGTTTTTATGAAAATGGAGCTCTAATATCTCCTTGAATCAAAATTTCATCATTGGTGATAAAGGGTAAGTTAATGGTTTATTTTAACCTTTATATGTGGCTATTTTTGTAATTGGCTCCCTTCTTTGATCTTTGAGGAAAATTGGTTGTGGTTTAGAGCAATTCTTAAAGGAGAAAAAAGAGAGATTGTAAATGTTGATACACATCATATGAATACGATAATCTACATCATATTATTGATGTAGGATAATATATTAAAACCTTATTTATCTCATATATAATTGATAATGATTTAGATTCAAGTATTATATTTGTACAAAGGCATATCCAAGGGTGTTATAGATTTAGAATAAAAAATTCTAGGATAGTGAGATAAGTAATAATTTTTTCAAAAGTTAAAGTCTTTTATTGATTTTTAACATAAGAGATCTTAACATAGAAAATTAGCTTTAATAATATACACAAGTACTTATGTTGGTGGTAAAATGACAATATACACATACAAGTGGAGTTCGTAAAAAGTCAAATAAGAAATCAAATGATCATATGCATAAGAAAGTTGGATGCGATAATTAAATTTTTTTGAAATATAAATTAAAGCAATTGAGCACTTTCCTAATGATTTAATATGCTTTATGGATGTCAGATAATTGGTTGAGATCTCCTCTTTCGAGCCTCTCATTTTTATTCTTAGGACACCTCTAGAATTACATCATGGGATTATTTGCACACAACGTGTTCGTATCAAACAAGTTTGATGATAACACTTCATTATTTCATCAAAAAAAAATCCACCACTATCATTATCTTTTATAATATGATGAACGTTCTTATTTATAGAGACATCAAGATTACAATAGTAATTTATTAACTTAAAAATATAAAAGATATTTAAAAATACTAAGGGCCATATTTTTTAATTTTAAAGAATATTTTAGAATTTTTAAATGTCATCACAAATTATAAAATAAATATTTCGAATAAATTTAACTTGAAAAATTACAAAATTAATTGAATTAAATAGTTCTAAAACAAACATGTGTTTTTTGGGCAATAACTATGGCCAATGAAGTGGCTAATAGTGCGTTTGTGCGGCGTGGACAAAGAGATGCATGACGCTTTGGGTTCAACTTTCAAGTCGACACAGGGTAGAGCGAATCAACACGATTGGCGGGTCAACATGTTCATGAATCAAGTCTACACTAGTTGAACTAGAGGTAGCTATGATTGCTGGCGATGACGATAAGACGGTGGCAAAAATAGTTACTCTCAATTTTAAGCCTTTTTTGAATTAAATTTCAACTAATTTTTATATTAACGTAATTCAGAGACAACTGAAGGGATGATATGCATTAAATATAAAATTGAAAATATCTGAAAATTTATCAATTGATCTTTAAATAATTTAAACTAAAGTTTATATGTAAATAAGAAGTAATTGAGTTAATGAAAGAAAAAAACTTGGCCTGTATAACTACAATGATATGAAGACTAATAAGAAGTAATTGAGTCAATCATAGCACAACTTGAAGTTTGAATAGAACTAACAAGCTTTCAAGTGAAATCTCTACATGATGTTCTTGACACTATTGTATCAACTGTGTAATCATCATAAAATCATCAGGTGTAATGGGCTGAAGGATATGATATTAGGTTGTATGATGACTCTAAAAGGTTCATTTTAAGACAATCATTTATCGTATTAGTATAAGATAATTGTAAAGCTATCTGGTTCATTGTACAAGGTGATACAGATATCATAATTATACGATGTAATATCTATCGAGTTAATCATATTAGCGGGATATGAGCATTATTGTGTTTCATGGATATTGGCTTCATCATATGTACGTAATCATGCCAGTCTATTAGGGGTAGGAGAAGGGCATATCATATTAGTACAGTTGTGAGGACCATACTAGATGATCCTTTTAAGGTAAAAACTAGTCATGATGTGGTCTATGATTTAGGATCATGTTAGTATGATGATAATAACCATATTATATGATAAAAGATTGGATTAAATCACTGCATCATATGGGTTTGTTAGATGGATCATACAGATGTTTTCATATATGATATCGTATAGTGCGATTTAGTTAATCCTACAAGGAAATCGATTAAAGTGAGAAAAGCTTGTAGTCAGATTTGTATGTTAGACATAATTATAAGATATAATTGATTTATTATAGTTTTACAATGGGATCATATAATATGATTAATGAGGATCATACTATATAATGACAAAATTTTTTTTTTAACATAAAGAGTCATATGAGACGAAAGGCACATCATTTTTATGATTTAAATAAGAAATGTTTAGTGCGATGTTAAAAATTATTTTATAACATAATCTAATAAATGAAAAGATTATCAAACCTTGATGGTCGCCTAAGGTAGAGTAAGATCATGTAGTTGTAATCCTGATAATCTGATTGTATGATAAGATTGATAAGCATGAAATAGAATGGAATTTATGACCTGATTAGGGAATTGTACACATATGATTCATGTCAAAAAGTGTATGTATGAATGGTTGTATTATAAGTTGTGAGAATCATGCAGATGAGGTCCAGAGTAGTTTGTGAACAACTTCTTAGCTTAAAAGTAACTAATGTTTACTATATATAGAGCTTTATATTATCATTTTATATGTATGTTATTATAGAAAATTAGGACAAACTAGAGTGTGGGTAAGGATATTAGTTCTCAGAATCAAGTATATAAATCTATAACCTATGTTGTAGCATAATATTACTTTTTTTTATATATTTTTATGATTTCTTTGATATTATATAATATTTTATTTGTAAATTCTTATACTTTTATTTATGATTTAACATAATCTCAATGGTAGTTTATATTACTTATCATACCATTTTATTGGTTACATAATTTTACTTGTTTTATGGCTTTTTATGCTATGTGAAATCCTAAAAATAATTAATTAAAAAAGAAATAGAATATAAAAAATAATTAAAATTTAAATGAAATATATATTGTCTTAAAAAATAATATATAGACTATATCTACTTTCATCATCTAAACTAACACTTTTAATATATGGCTAAAAATGAAAAAAGAAAATAAATTCCTAAAAGTATTATCCTCCAAACATTAAGCATAATGAGTTGGATTGCATCAGTTTTCGAACTAGATATTTGTTTAATGTGAGTATCATTATCTTAGTGTGCATATATATATATATATATATATATATATATATATATATATATATATATATATATATATATATATATATATATATATATATATATATATATATATATATATATATAACACCAAGTATAGATGTGAATCATAAAGTATGAGTCTTCAAACCATATTTTTAATGTGGGCATTAGGCACAGTGTGTTTGATAACAAAGTATAAGTCATTGAACCAAATATCTATTTAGTATTTTATATTAGATATTCTAGATGGATATTAGCTAGACATAATTTGTTTAAATTACTATTAGATCCAATGATAATACATTATTCAAAGTAAATTAATTATGATAATTACATAAATATTGAAAACTAAAAAATTAAAATTTATATTTTGTAGTTTGTTTTATTATATATACGTGAAATTTGGTATAATTTTAGACTTATGCTTGCAATTTATTATCATGGTTTATAATGTGGCTTCCAATTTATGTGTCATATTTACATTTTTATATTTATATTTCTTGTATAATTAGTTACCTTATGGAATTTATCTACTTAAATTTTTAAATCACACTAATGCTAACATCATTGGTCATTCATCTAAAGTTTGGGAACTTTGATACTACATGAGAGTACCACAGTCCTGAGTTTAAGAGTGGGTAGTGCTTAATGTGACTTGGGTGATGATAATATGATAGAATATTGGTTTGAGTTATTTACATATTTTATTTATAGTTATGTCTTCAAATATTTTGTCATCTTGGCATTTTATTTTCATTCTATGATTTATTTGGTTAGAATTAGAGAAATTTGTTTCATCATTAGATTCTCACTTATGATTTTATGTCCTCACTTGATAGTTTAATTATGTATTAAACTTAATTTTTTATATTATTATGAATGTGATGAGATGGGTCTTTGTAAAATAATCAAGATTTTGTGATTTTATAAATTTTAACAGTATTGCTTGTTCTTTTATATGTTGTTTATTGTTTCCAACCTTGTATTGCCACTTATTGGTGTTTTCATCCGAGTTTCTATTTTGTTCTTGGGATACCCATGATTTTTATTGTTTGCTTTGATTATTGAAAGCATTAATAATTTAAGCCACTATGAGAAAAATATAAATTATAATTCCAAAAGTATTTAGAGAAAAATATAAATTATAATTTCATATTGTAGTGCTATAGTCCAAATAAATGTTTATAGAGTGTTTTTTTATGAACTAAAAAAATCTTAGTTGTCCAAGTTTGCAAGTTCAAGTTGTACGATTTTAATGTATTTAAATATTAAAAAAATTGATTTTTATAATATTTTGGATCTATTTTTTAAGTTGTAATATTTGAAATTGTACTAAAAATTATAAATCTAAATTAATTCTCTCGTTTTTGGAAGACCTTTGTAGGAAGACCGCTTAAAATAATAATAACTTTGTTAATTAGTATATTAAATACAATTTTTTTTTTCCGAGATGCTTTGCTTTTTATGTGTGACCACATTTAGTGACAGTAATTTAAACAAAATTATAAATTAGCAAATAATAATATAATCTTCTGGTGCAGGAATGAATGTTTTGTTTAAAGAATTAAACATTAATGATCTGATAAACATGTTAATTTTTAAAATCAATCCTTTGTTATATTCATTAGTTGAAGACAAGTTGGTGGATTTATCTACTAAATCTGTACTTCAAATAAGAAAAAATCAATTTTAATATGAGACAAATCACGCATTTCTTTGATTACCACCACAACATGCTCAAAATTGACTCTAAGAATAAGATCTTCTCTACATTGGTATGAGCCTTTCATTTCTCTTCAATGATTTTATTCTAACAAGTCAAAACAAGAGCTTGACTTCCATAGTACAAATTCAAATGATTCCATTTTGTAGAAGTTTATGTTGATGTTATAAAGTTTGATGACTCAACTTTTTAACTATTTCTCTCATCTTGTACAATGTCATTTGAATAACCTAGACTTGCTTCATTGATCTAGCTCTTATAATTTTCATAAAGGTTTCATCATTGACTTCTTGATGAAGTAAATGCATATCCTTATTCTTCTTCTTCCTCTCACTATATGTGTTCTATTGTTCTTTGGTATAGTTGTGGATAAGATGTACGAATGCTATCGTTTCTACAACATCTAATAACTCATGATAATTACAAAACAATCCCATTTAAAAGCTTCATCTACATTAATTTTTTTCGTCAACATAAATATTGAAATTAGCTTTCTTAGCATTTGACTCTAATGGCACATTGGTAACCAAGCAAAAATAAATGGTATAAGAGGAAACTACAAATGTAAAAATAACAATAATAAATAAAATTGACAAGAATACACTAGTTAAAATAATATAAACAAAACTAAGATTCGAATTTGTAGGCATAACTACCTAAAGGTCAAAAACCATTATGACCAACAAGTAAAGCCACTAAAACATTAAAACTATCAAGTAAGATCATTAACCCATCAAGACGACCAAGTAACCCCAAAAAACTATTGCCAGAAGAGCACTCTAAATACAATGCGAGTTTAAGGTAGAAGATGAGCAAAGTGAAAACAAAGAAACTAATTTCTTTATTTCTTTATCATGTCAAATACAATGTTACAATTATACACACACACACACACACACACATACACACATAATTACAAGAAACTTCTAGAATTAAATCAACTTTGATCACAACTAATCCACTATAAATAATGACTTAACTAAATTTGATCACAACCATCATAAAGTCATAAATCATAACCAATTTTGACCAACTATATGACTCATAACTAATTTTAACTATAACAAATTAATTATTTAAATAATTTATATATATATATATATATATATATATATATATATATATTGTAAAATTAAGTTTATTTTCTAACAAAAATCTCAAATTTACAAGTCAAAAAATAATGTTGTAGAATTAAAATTAATGCCAAAGACACTCAACCATTGTGTTACAATCTTTTATTTCAAGTCTGCTGACCCAAGTAACTGCATGTCTCGTTAAGGAAGTGCACCCATTGTTGACACTCAATTGAATCATTGATATGATACTATCAAGTCATGTGAATTCCTAAGCTCTATCAATCTATGGCTATGAGCATAGCTTCTTCTTCACATAGAAATGAAAGAATCATCACTTCAGTGTCACCAAAAAATTGGAAACAGAAGTTCTCTTAAAAATGCAAAAGGAAATCAACAATACCAAAAACTTCTGAAAAAGGAGAAATCATCATAGCAAAAACCTCCATGTATCCTTATATAGCTCATGGGCATTAATAAACTTGTTAGAAGAGTAAATAGACATGAATTGCTTGTCTGAAAGGAACAAAAAGCTTTCACTCGATTGCTTGTGTTCCTTGAAGTTGCTTCAGTTTGCATGTGAAGCCTGTATCTTTTGTACAAAGTAATTGGGAATTTCTATTCTCATGCTGCAATCTTTGGAAAGACCATTGAAGTGGTTAGATGCATTATGTAGTTACTTTTTAGAGCAATAGCAGTATTTAAAAAAAGAAATAAGAGCAGTTGCAGCTTGATGCATTGCATAGAGATATATCGTAACTCCAGCATTTCCTAGCAGCTGCAATTGATGAAAAGGAGAAGCAAATAGCATATAGCAAATAGAAACAGCTTCTGGAAAGCCAAGCATTAACATTTTGTAGAAAAATCAGGTTCATTCATTTAAGAAGGACAGCAATAAAAATGTTAATTTTCCCCTAAATGTTAAATATTACTTAATTTGTCTTAAATATTTCAATTTTTTTGTACTCTTGGGTAGTTATGATATACAATTTAGTTAGCTGTTGTTCACGTGAGCTTTTGTTTATATGACTTTTATTGAAATAATATTTTATTTATACACTTAATATATTATTTTTATAAAGAAGTTTAATCTGTTAGCTCAAAAGTGGCATACACTCCTTTATAAGCATTATATATTTGGAGGGTTTATATTATGTATGTGATAATTTTTAAAATTGGAATAGTGAGATTAAGATTGAATATAAAATTTGTTTTATTTTAATGTATTTAAGGATGATTACTTTGTGAGACTTTAGACTTATGATATGTGAACTCATATTTGCAAAGCATTCAATAGAACATGGAATGAGATTTATAAAATGGTTTCCAAAATGTAATTGAATTTTGAACATTTGTTCCTACAATGTCATCATTCATTATATTCTAATTTTAATGTGTTCTAATTATAATCATCAAAATCAAAATGATATAGTGTAGAATTTCAATCCTCATGAAAGAAGAAAATATGAATTACTAATGATCAATTTATTATTTCTTAATATTCATGTATGTATGATATGTAATATGTTGTGCTTTGGACTTTTTTATTGGTTTGTTCAGTATAATATCTTAATTAGCAATGCTTTTTTTTCCTACATAGTATAGCTGATATTTTTTAAGTTGTTTCTATACCTAGCTAATTATGAGTGATAAAGCATTTACAGGTAAAACTTAATTCATTGATATGCATGTAATGGATAACATATGATCACTGGAAGGATAGGAAAACCGGTAGAGTTCAGAACCGTGAGTACATGATTTTAATAAAATAAAAAAAACAAGAGGTTATCGACGAACGCCAGAAAGGGGAGGATTCAGAGATTGGCGCAGTCAGCGGGGGCGAGGGTGAGCTTCTTGCCATCGAGGTCATATCCGATATGGAAATTCTGTTGTGCGACGTTGCCGAAGATGTTGATGCCGGAGCCAGGTGCTCCGCCTGAGACGATGGCGAGGCAGAGCACGTTCTGCGCCGACTCCACGAAGGCGTTGGATTTGTGGAGAATGACCGAGGCGCTTCCAGAGAATTGGAAAGTGATATCCGGGAAAGAAACATTGGATCCCGCCCCAGCCCCGGATACGTCGAAGCAGAGACTGAAGATACCATTCGGATCCTGCACTTGCGGCAGGCTGACGCTGCTCTTCACATTGCTCTCCACGGACTGCAGGGTGTTGTCGTCGATGATGGTGAAGGTGGTGCCGGAGTCGATGATGATATTTCCTTGGCCGGACGAGCCGGCGTTTCCAACGGAGACGGACTTCCCTGCCACGTCGATTTGGTCGAGGTTGAGAAAATAGAAGGTGTCTGGCGTGCCGGGTATCAATGGCGTGGAGACGGCATTGGACCCGGAGACGACGGCGCTGGAGCCGAAGTTGAGCTTACTGGTGGCGGACGTTTGGTCGTAGGACGGAAGGCAGTACGAAAACCTGCTTTCTATAACGGAGCCGAGCTGTCGGATGAGGGACAACTTCCCTCCGCCGAGGCCGACTAGTCCGGCGTCTTTCTTATCGAAAGTTCCATTGCTCTTGTGGGTGCAGCCGAAGATGGTGGTGGGGATCTGGACAGGACTTCCGCCGTCGGAGTCGAACCCCAAAGTTTCAGTAGCGAGGAAGCCGTCGACAAGGGAGCCGTCTCCGTAGCCATAGCTGTACTCACACTGGGAGTCGGGGCCGCAGCTGTTCTGAGGGAGAATGGAGCAAGAGTCCGTGTTGCAGGAGATGGGCTTGTAGGTTGAAGAATTTTGCGGGTTGAAAAACGGGGCGTTCTGCGGGTAGCATTCGTCGCAGGGGGAACATTGCACCCATATGAGGTCGCTACCGGTGTCTGCGATGGCGTCGATCTTCTTCGCCGGCGTTCCGAGGTAGAAACTCATCAGATATTCATAAGAGTTGGAAATGATCTCCGAGTAGAAATTGTCGCTCGAGCCATCCTTCGACTTGGCTTTCCGGATTGCCTCGCGGAAGTAATCAGCTCTCGCGCGGGATCGCTCGGCCGCCGCACGAATGCGTGAAGAAGGTGTGGACTCGGGATCGTAAAGCGGCGACTTGGTAGAGTCGCGGTGGATGAGCTCCACAGTGAAGCCGCCACCTCCCAACGCCAGCATTGGGAGGAGAGCTGCCGCCGAGAGGATCGCTAGCAGGAAGCCGACGAGGAGACGAGACAAACCCGACGGAGCCATTGCTAACTGTTTCCTTACCGATTCCACAAATACGACGACTTCTACGATTACTTCTTGCTCTGTTTGATGTGTGGAATTAGGATGAATTGTTGGCCATGCACATGTCCAGTATTTATATGCATGCATGCTTCTCCTTCACCTGACTCGTTCCTATTTTTCGCAATATAATTAATAATTTATTTATATACACCGTAAATTAGCATATGCATTGCGTATACGTTATTCCAGACAGATCAGCTCCACAGTTCATTTCTCTTCTTCCAATTGTCCATTTTGAGTGTTGCCTTTTTTGTTTGTTCTTCGTTCGTACTAACAAAAACAATAACAGAATGCTTTCATTTATCGATATTTTACATTATTCAGAATATTGACTTCTTTCAAGTGTCCATTTTAAGTGTAAATACGGTACGTACCGTTTAATTTTTTTTTTTTTTGAATATTTTACGTTACTCTGAATTAACGTTTAATCCACGACAAAAATAGTGGAATATACTTTGTTTATAAACAATCTTTTTAAAAAATATTTCTAAAAAAAGATAATGGCTACAGGCACTTCCCATTCAATAGCTCACATACATACAATATGGTTTTTAACAAGATTTTTCGTTTTTTATTTGAGTTTTATATGAAACTCTCAATGTTTATTGTTTTCATATTGGTCATAACGTAAATATGTCTCATATTAAAATTGATTGATCTTTTTTGAATTGGAGATTTAGTAGGTAAAATCATCATCATAAGTTAAGTGCAATTAGATCATCAACTCGTCTTCAAATAATGAAAATAACAAAACATTTATGTTAAAAATTAAAATATTATTGTATTTATCAGGTCATTAATCTTTAATTCTTGAACAAAACATTTATCCCTGAGCAGGAGATTATATTACTGTCTTCTAATTTATAATTTTGCTAAAAAAATATTACGAATAAAGGTGTTCAAAAAACAAAGCACGTCCGAGGAAAAGAATTTTATTTAATATAATATTTAAACACATTCTTGTTATTTTAAGCGGGCTTTCTATCAAGGTCTGACAGTTTATTGTTTGCACATTTAATTTTTCTTTTAATTAAAAAATAAATTTCTTACTCTTTAAATACATTCAAATCGAGAACTTGAACTTGCAAACTTGGACAACTAAGGTTTTTTTTCAGCTTGAAAACCTCTACAAATATTTATTTGGAACTATAACTCTACGGTCTGATAATGAATAAAATTTATGAAATGATAAATAGAATAATTAATAAACCACTTTCCTTAATACTTTGGAATTAGAATTTACATTTTGGTTATAGTGGCATATACTATTAATGCTTTAAATAGACAAAGCAAACTATAAAAAATCATGGGTATCCCAAGAGCAAAATAGAAACTCACAAACACCAATAAGTGGCAAAAAAAAGTAGGAAACAACAAACAACATATAAGTGAAGCAAACAATATTTTCAAAACTTACAAAACTGTAAAATCTTTAAGATTATTTGTCAAAAACCCACCTCACTGCATAGAATTCTAATACAAAAAACTAGACCTAATACATAATTAAACCATTAAGTGATAACATAAAATCTTAAGCGTTTACCCAACGAAGAAGCAATCTTCTCCAATTCAAACTAAATAAAGTCCTAGAACAAAAATAGATATCGACATAATAAAATATTTAGATACATCTATATATAAAATATATATATATATAACTCAAACCCACTTTTTATTATATTATCATCATCCAACTCACACAAGGTGTTGTCAACTCCCAAACTTAGGGGTGTAGTTCTCTTTGATAATAACAAAGTTCTCAAACTTTGATATAATAGATAAATGATATATGATATTAGCACTAGTGAGATTTAAAAATTTTAACATATAAATCTCATAAGATAACTAATTATGTAAAAAATATAAATAAAAATAGGTAAACATGATGAATAAATCAGAAGTCATATTATAAGTTATGATGATAAAACACATGGATAATTTCAAAATTGTACCAAATATCATGTATATAACATAAGGAAGCTACGTAATGTGAATTCCAAATTTTTTAGTTTTTTTTTAATTTTTAATATTTTATGTTATTATAAGACTCAATTTTATTAAAGTATTATTTTCATTAAACTAATAATTATATCAATAAATGACATTCACTCAATATCCATCAAGAATATTGAATATAAAATACTAAATATATATATCTAATTCAATGATTGATACCCTATTATGAAACAAATTATACTTAGTGCCCACGTTACAAATATAGTCTGAAGACTCGATCTTTATGATTCACACCAGCACCTGGTGATATCTATATAGATATTGAGGCTGTGGTACTCGCATTAGATAGATATCTAGCTCAAAGGCTAATACCCTACAATTCAACACTTATTCCTAGTAGTTAGAAGGTAACGTCTATAAAATTCATTTTCTTTTTTTATTTTTTAGCCATGTAATAAATGTGTTTGTTTAGATGTATGAAGTAGATATTATAGTATACATATTATTTTCTAAGCTAATATACATTTTATTTTATTTTAATTATTTTTTATGTTCCATTTTTTTCTTATAATTATTTTTTATGATACCACATAGTAAAGAAAGCCATAAAACAAGTAAAATTACATAACCAATAAAATCATATGATAATTAATACAAAACTTCTATTTAGATCATGTTAAATCATAAAGAAAAATATAGGCATTTATCTACATAATATAATATAACCCAAAAGAAATCATAAACATATATAAAAAATAATATTATACTATATCATATGTTACAGATTTATCAATTTGAATCCAAGAGTTGATGTTCTTACTCACACTTTAGTTTTTCTTGATTTCTTAAAATGTCATGCATGTAAAATGATCAATATAAAACTTTATATGTAGCCAAGGAATTCTTCACAAACTATTATAGATCGTATCTATATATTTTCATATAGATACGATCTATATGAAAATATAGCCAAGGAATTCTCCCTACTCTTTGATGGAAATAAAAGAGTAGGGAGAAATTTGGAAATGGCAACGAAAAACTTAAGGAAAAGGAAGAGAATAGCTAATAATTTTTCATTCATAAAATTGCATAATCATAATGAACCAATTACATCTATTTATAGCCAAGAAAAATATCTAATCTCCCAAATCTTTTCTCATAATTCAAAAGTTTGTTTCTAATCCTTAAAAATCTTCAAAATACTTAAAATATGCTAACCATGTTTAAAAAATGCTAACAACTCCTAAAAAATGCTAACAAGCACTTGAAAAGTGCTAACCATCCTTAAAGTTTGCTAACATTACTCTCCCTCAAACTTGAAGTATCTTCAACCCTAATTGATCTCGTAATTCTTCAAACTTCTTCACTCCAAGCAATTTAGTGAAGATATCAGCTACTTGTTCTTCAGTACTGCAATGTACCAGACTTATAGTCTCCTTGTTGACATGATCACGAAGAAAATGATACCTTATCTTGATATGCTTGCTTCTCCCATGTTGTGCATATTTTTGCTTAAAGCCTTTTGCCACAAGTCTTGCCTTGTATCTATCCACTGTTCCATCTGCTTTATCTTGTAAACCCATTTAACTTCTATGGGTTTCTTTTGAGGACGGAGTTCAACCAACTCTCATGTATTATTCTTTTTTATAGATGTTATTTCTTCATCCATAGCTTTTTGCCAATTTATATCTTACACTGTTTCATCAAAAGAAATAGGTTCATTATCAACAAAATAACAGAATAAGTTAGAATACTGAGACGTTTGCTCATATATCTCTTGTAGACTTTTCATCTTTTTGCTTGAGTCAATAGGATGTGCTGTCTTTTGTATAATAGTTGTTCTTAAGGGAGAGCTTGTTGGAGAATTCAAATCATGAGTTTGTTGATTTTGAATTTCTTCTTTTTACCCAAATGTGATAGTTTTATCATCATTCTCTTTCGTCCACTTTCAAATATCTTCTTCTGCAAACACAACATCACGACTAATAAATACCTTTTTGGTTAAAGGATTGTAAAGTTTGTAGGCTTTTGACTCCTCGTTGTACCCAATGAATATGTATTTTTCACCTTTATCATCTAATTTCTTCCTTATTGCATTAGGTACTTGTGCATATGCAATACAACCAAATATTCGAAAATGAGAAACACTTGGTGTATATCTACTCCAAGCTTCTTGTGGAGTCATATAACGCACAGCTTTAGTAGGACATCGATTCAGCAAATAAGTTGAACATGCAACTGCTTCTGCCCAAAATTATTTTGGCATATTCCTCTCTCTCATCATTGTCCTTGTCATATCAAGGATAGTACGATTTCTTCTTTCAGCCACTCCATTTTGTTGTGGAGTATAACTTGTGGTAAGTTGATGTCGCATGCCTTCTTGCTTACATAATTGAATAAATTCATTTGAAGTGTATTCACCACCTCTATCAGATCTAAGACATTGAATGAATAGCCCACTCTCTTTTTCAACCTTGCATTTGAACTCTTTAAGTATGGAGATAGCAGCAGATTTATTCCTTAATAAAATATGTCCACATTTTTCTACTGAAATCATCTATGAAAGTAATAAAATATTTGTTACCTCCATTAGATAATGGCACCAATGGACCACAAATATCTGTATGAATAAGCTGCAACGACCTTTTAGTTCTCCAAGTGTTATTCTTCTGAAATGGTAGACGATGTTGCTTTCCAAGTATACAAGCTTCACATATATGGTTTGGATCATCCAATAAAGGAAGACCTTTCACCATTCCTTCTTTTGCCAATTATTTCAAACCTCCAAAGTTAAGGTGACCATACCTTAGATGCCATTTCAAAGAATCATTTAAAAGATGATGGAAATAAAAGAGTAAGGAGAAATTTGGAAATGGCACCGAAAGACTTAAGAAAGAGGAAGAGAATGGCTAAGAATTTTTCATTCATAAAATTGCATAATCACAATGAACCAATTACATCTATTTATAGCCAAGAAAAATATCTAATCTCCCAAATCTTTTCTCATAATTCAAAAGTTTGTTTCTAATCCCCAAAAATCTTCAAAATACTTAAAATCCCTAAAAATCCTCAAAATACTTAAAATATGCTAACCATGCTTAAAAAGTGCTAACAACTCCTTAAAAAATGCTAACAAGCACTTGAAAAGTGCTAACCAAATCCATCCTTAAAAAATGCTAATAAGCACTTAAAAAGTGCTAACCAAATGCTTAAAAATGCTAAATAAAACTTAAAGTTTGCTAACATTACTCCCCCTCAAACTTGAATTATCTTCAACCCTAATTGATCTCGTAATTCTTCAAACTTCTTCACTCCAAACGATTTAGTGAAGATATCAACTACTTGTTCTTTAGTACTGCAATGTACCAAACTTATAGTCTCCTTGTTGACATGATCACGAAGAAAATGATACCTTGTCTCGATATGCTTTCTTCTCCCATGTTGTGCATATTTTTGCTTAAAGCCTTTTGCCACAAGTCTTGCCTTGTATCTATCCACTGTTCCATCTGTTTTATGCTTGATCTTGTAAACCCATTAAACTTCTATGGGTTTCTTTTGAGGATGGAGTTCAACCAACTCCCATGTATTATTCTTTTTTATAGATGCTATTTCTTCATCCATAGCTTTTTGCCAATTTATATATTGCACTGCTTCATCAAAAGAAATAGGTTCATTATCAACAAAATAACAGAATAAGTTAGAATACTGAGAAGTTTGCTCATATATCTCTTGTAAATTTTTCATCTTTTTGCTTGAGTCAATAGGATATGCTTTCTTTTGCATAATAGTTGATATTGAGGGAGAGCTTGATGGAGAATTCAAATCATGAGTTTGTTGATTTTGAATTTCTTCTTATTGCCCAAGCGTGATAGTTTTATCATCCTTCTCTTCCATCCACTTCCAAGTATATTCTTCTACAAACACAACATCACGACTAATAAATACCTTTTTGGTTAAAGGATTGTAGAGTTTGTAGGCTTTTGACTCCTGGCTGTACCCAATGAATATGTATTTTTCATCTTTATCATCTAATTTCTTTCTTATTGCATTGGGTACTTGTGCATATGCAATGTAACCAAATATTTGAAAATGAGAAACACTTGGTGTATATCCACTCCAAGCTTCTTGTGGAGTCATATAACGCACAGCTTTAGTAGGACATCGATTCAACAAATAAGTTGAACATGCAACTGCTTCTGCCCAAAATTCTTTTGGCATATTCCTCTCTCTCATCATTGTCCTTATCATATCAAGGATAGTACGATTTCTTTTTTCAGCCACTCCATTTTGTTGTGGAGTATAACTTATGGTAAGTTGATGTCTTATGCCTTCTTGCTTACATAATTGAATAAATTCATTTGAAGTGTACTCACCACCTCTATCAGATCTATGGCATTGAATGAATAGCCCACTCTCTTTTTCAATCTTGCATTTGAACTCTTTAAATATGGAGATAGCAGCAGATTTCTCCTTAATAAAATATGTTCAGTTTTTTCTACTGAAATCATCTATGAAAGTGATAAAATATTTGTTACCTCCATTAGATAATGGCACCAATGGACCACAAATATCTGCATGAATAAGCTGCAATGGCCTTTTAGATCTCCAAGTATTATTCTTCTGAAATGGTAGACGATGTCGCTTTCCAAGTATACAAGCTTCACATATATGATTTGGATCATCCAATAAAGGAAGACCTTTCACCATTCCTTCTTTTGCCAATAATTTCAAACCTCCAAAGTTAAGGTGACCATACCTTAGATGCCATTTCAAAGAATCATTTGAAAGATGCCCAAGATAACAAACTTCACTTGTTGATTTTAATTGAAGAGGAAACATGGGATTTGTCGACATCTTCACTTTAATAATATTCCTTCCTTTTGAATCTTGCAAAAGAAGATAACCATTCTCCATATGTATAATATATCCTTTCTCAATTAATTGCCCAAGGCTAAGGATATTACTTTTCATATCAGGAATAAAATATGCATCTGAAATAATAATTAGAAACTCATTCTCTTTGTAAAGTTTTATATTACCTTTGCCTTCAACTTTCAACTTTAATGAGTCTCCAAGACTCACACTTACTTGCACATTTTCAATTGACTCAAATATATTTCTTTTTCCACACATATGGTTGCTTGCTCCTGAATCAAGAAACCATACATCTTCTTTTTCGTTGCCCTCTTTTTCAGCCAATAAAGATATTGACTCTTCTTTTGATGTTTCATCATAGTTTGATTGATTATTTTTATGCCAACAATCAGAAGCATAATGACCAAACTTATGACAATTGTAACATTCAATATTTCTACCTTGTCCTCGACCTCGAGAAGAATTATTTCTTCCATGCCCGGGTTGAGTGTAAGATTGATTAAATTTCTGTTGAGATCTGTTTTGGAAACGACCTCTTCCACGTCCTCGATATGAACCTCGTCCTCTTTCTCTTGAATTTGAATTCTCTTTCTTCAATGCATTGTCTTCTTTCAAATTCAATTTTGACTCTAATGCTTGATCAATAGGTGTAACTTCAGCCTTTTTCTTTAGTCTTTGCTCATGCACTTGTAAAGAACCCATTAGCTCTTCAATAGATAAAGTACATATATCTTTAGATTCTTCAATTGCTGTTACCACGTGTTCAAACATAGGAGTTAAAGAACGAAGTACCTTTTCGATGACACGTACATCATCAATTTGTTCTTCATTTCTTTTCATCAAATTCACAATAGCAATCAAGCGTGAGACATAATCTAAGATAGTCTCATTTTCATTCATCTTTGCTTGCTCAAAATCACCCCTAACGATTTGAAGACGTACACGCTTCACACGTTCAATGCCTTTGAAGATTGTGTTGAGTTTATTCCAAACTTCTTTGCTTGTAGTCGCTTCTGCAACTTTCTTAAAAGTGGCTTCATCAAGTCCTTGATATATTAAGAACAATGCCTTTTGTCTTTTCTCTGATTTTCTTTCAACAATTTCTTCTCCGCTTCAGTAGCATCTGATTCATCAAAGCCATCGATAACAATCTCCCAAAGGTCTTGCGAGCCAAGAATGGCTTTAAATTGGATGCACCAATTATCATAGTTGTCGTTCGTTAATCTGGTAATGACTTGTTGCACAATTCCATACATTTTAAATGAAAACACCCCTTTTAAAAAAAAACTTTGCTCTTCTCCCTTCGACGCTGCGGCGTTCGAACTACTTCCTTAGCTCTGATACCACTTTGATGGAAATAAAAGAGTAGGGAGAAATTTGGAAATGGCAACGAAAGACTTAAGGAAGAGGAAGAGAATAGCTAAGAATTTTTCATTCATAAAATTGCATAATCACAATGAATCAATTACATCTATTTATAACCAAGAAAAATATCTAATCTCTCAAATCTTTTCTCATAATTCAAAAGTTTGTTTCTAATCCCTAAAAATCTTCAAAATACTTAAAATATGCTAACCATGCTTAAAAAATGCTAACAACTCCTTAAAAAATGCTAACAAGCACTTTAAAAGTGCTAACCATCCTTAAAGTTTGCTAACAAAATTACATAACCAATAAAATCATATGTTAATTAATACAAAACTTCTATTTAGATCATGTTAAATCATAAAGAAAAATATAGACATTTATCTACATAATATAATATAACCCAAAAGAAATCATAAACACATATAAAAAATAATATTATACTATATCATATGTTACAGATTTATCAATTTGAATCCAAGAGTTGATGTTCTTACTCACACTTTAGTTTGTCTTGATTTCTTAAAATGTCATGCATGTAAAATGATCAATATAAAACTTTATATGTAGCCAAGGAATTCTTCACAAACTATTATAGATCGTATCTATATATTTTCATATCAATATAGCCAGCATATATATACATTTTTTGACATAAATCATATATGTATGATCCCCTGATTATGTTGTACATTCCACTATATTTAATACTTATCAATCTGATTGTACAATCTGACTATCAGAATCATAACTACACAATCCTACTCTGTCTTAGGTATCCCAAAAAGTTTTGATAGTCTTTTCATTTATTAAAAATTTGTATAGTAAAATTTCTAACATCATACCATACATTGCCTATTTAAATCATAAAAATGATGTACCTTTCATCCTCTATAATTTTTCTTATTGTAAACTAATTTTCTCATCATGTAGTATAATCCTTATTGAATGTACTATATGATGCCATTATAAACTACAATAAATCAATTATATCTTATGATTATGTATAACATACAAATATTACTACATGTTTTCTAACTTTAATTGATTGTTCTATAATTAAATTGTATTATGCAATCTCGCATATAAAAACCTTTGTATGATCCTTTTAATGAACCTATATGATGCACTGATTTAATCTATTCTTTCATCAAATTGTATGATTATTATCATCACATTAATACTATCCTAAATCACTGACAACCCACAACCAATTTTTGCCTTAGAAGGATTGTCTAATATGGTTCTCACAAGCTTAATAATAGGATAAGCTCTTCTTTAATACCCAATAGACTATTATGATTATGCACATATGAAAAAGCCAATGTTTGTTTACTACTACGATACCCATATCTCACTTATATGATGAACTCAATGATATAACTGACGTACAAATACAATATTCATATCACATTGTACTAGTATGATAAAGGATTATTTATCCTAGTACAAATCTCTTAGATCCTCTTACAATGTAACATCATAACCTTACAACACATTACACTTGATGATTTTAAGCTAATCATATAATATGATGTATACCATCATACTCCTATGATACGTATCAATAGGTATACTCCTCTTTTAAGGATAACTCTAAATCACAACTAATTTGTCACATAAAACATCCAAATTATTCAAAACACTCTTCTTACTTCAATTAAAATATAACAATGCTAATGTTTATAAAAAATCAAAATAAAAAATATTAAATGCTTACTTTATTAACTTTTTAATCTTCCTTCTTAACTTTAGCAAGCATAGCGTCCTCCAATCTCTTCCTTAGCTTTAAGTCTGATTCTCTCTCTAATCTCTCCCACCAAAGCTTCACCTCATGGAAATGACTCACAATATATATTTATAGAAATGGAGTTTAGTGTACCTTGGTCAAGTAAGGGAAAATAGTCAAAGTATTTCATTTCTCCTTAAACATAAAATCATTAATACAAAATTAGCCACATATAATGGTTGAAACAAACTATTGTCAAACTTATCCTTTGCCACAAACAATGAAATTTTGATTTTGAAAGTTAAAAATTTTCTGCCTCCTCTATCGAAAAATTCACATTCTGTTCACACAAGGAGTTTTTAGATTTTTATTTTCATAAAAATCATTTTATTACAATTATTACAAGTATATATCTTATTAATTCGATTCATTAAAATTAAAATTTATAAATTTACCTTAATGTAATCAATATTTTTATATTTGCATAACTACTCTTAGTCAATCAGTTTTACTTAAAGATAAAATTCTTAAAAATTATAAATCTATCTTAAGTGATATTCTAGAAATTATAATTATATTAAAATATTTAAAAATTCATAATAAACATTTTAGGTTTCAAAAAATTACAAACTCAAATACTATTGAATTTGTTTCAAAGAGTTACTTATATTGATATGGCCAAATAACATTTTAGAATAAGTTAAGCTTATGATATGCTCCATAATATTTTATTATTATTTTAATATTTTTATGTATAAATAATATATTTTAATAAATTGACTTGATCAAGTTTAACCTTACTGGATCACAATCCTTTTTACTTAATTTTAGGATTTTTTTCATGTTGATCGAAGTAACAATAAGCATTGTTACATTATATAAAAAAATTAGTATACCAAATTAGTACGCCAACAAAAATATGGAGATATTTTATGCACGCGGTTTCAATAAAATGTTAGAAAATAAATGCATGAATAACTAATAATTGGTAAGCCTCAAATTAATATATAATTTATCCAAATCAGTACTTCTTCTTCTTCAATAAGTAAGTACATCATTGACAAAATATAATATAGTATAAACTTTGTTTTCCATATTAGTAAGTCTTTGAAGTTTTGTCATGTCATTACAAATTATATAATATCTAATTTGATGCAAGAGAGCCTCATCTCAGCTTTTTTTTCTTTATCATCACCTTTGCATGCAATTTGCAAGAGCTCCCAAGCTTGTTTTGCATTATTTGCACTAGACACCTTTTCAAATGCGACCTCATCTAAGCCTTGATAAATGAAGAAAAATGTCTTATTATCTTTCTTTCTTGACTTCGTTAAAGTCATCTTTTGATTTTGTATAAGGATGACTTCATATTGAAACTCTTCATACACTTTACCAACAATCTCCCAAGTATTTTAACTCTCGAATAATGCTTTCATCCATATACTTCAATTATCATAAATGTTAGTAAGAAAAGAGATAGGAAGTGTGTTACTTGTCATCTTTACGATATCTTTTTCTATGCTCTGATGCTATTTTTTTACAAGAAGAGTACTCCAAATAGTAATGCGAGTTTAAGATAGAAGATGAATCTATTCTTCTTCATATCAAATGTAATGTTACAACTACATATATATAGTCACAAGATAACTTTAGATTTAAACTAACTTTGACGACAACTAATCCACGATAAATAATGAATTAATTAAATTTGATCAATACTATTACAAACTCATTAGTCATAACTAATTTGATTAACTACATGATTCATAACCAATTTTGATCATAACTAATTAATTTTTTAAATGCTTTATTCATATCAACTAATTTTAACCATATTTTTTAATTAAGTTTATTTTCTAACACCTGAGTCTCACTCTCTTTGTTCTCTCTAACCAAAGTTTTACTCAGTGAAAAATTGATGGAAATAAAGTGAAACAAAATAGATCTCGAATTGTAAACAGAAAACTTACATTTGAGAGTATTTAGGAGAAGTTAAAAAAAGTGATGTAAACCCTCAGCTGCATGAAGACAAAAATGATGAAATTTTATTTTTATTCTTACACGAAAACAAAGCAACATTTACACCATTTTATATGCAAATAATCTCCCAAATATTTACTTCTAATTCAAAAATTTATTTCTAATCTAAATGGTAAAGATTAACTTTAAATTTAAAATTATTTAAATATTTAAACAGCTAAAATACTAATAAATATTTAAAAATATTAACAAACACTTAAAATGTGTAACAAATACTTAAAATTTGCTAACATTACTCCCCTTCAAACTTAAATTATCTTTAAGCCTGATTTATTCGTAATTCTTCCAACTTCTTCACTCCAAGCGATTTAGTAAAAATATTAGTCACTTGCTCTTCAGTACTGTAATGTACCAGGCTTTAGTTTCCTTATTGACATGTTCAAGAAAAAGATGATACATTGTCTCGATATGCTTGCTTCTCTCATGTTGAATTAAATTTTTTGCTAATTTGATGGCTGACATATTATCAATAAAGATAGTTGTTGGCTCTTCTTATTTATGATGTAACTCTTATAGTATATTTCTTAACCAAATTACTTTATAAACTATTGATGAAGCTATAATATACTCTGTTTTACAAGATAAAAGTGTAATGACATCTTTTTTAGTTGAACTCCACATAAATATTGATGAACCTAAGAAGAAACAATAACTAGTTATACTCTTCCTTTCATTTAGATCACCTCCCTAGTCACTATCGGAGTAGCCACATAAATCAATCCCACTTTAGTTAGTAAAATGCAAACCATAATCAAGTGATCCTTTAATGTACCTTAGTATTCTTTTTGCCACTATCCAATGTGTTTCCTTCAGATTTTCTATATATCAACTAATGAGCTCGATAGAATATAGAATATCAGGTCTTGTAATAGTGAGGTAACAAAGACTACCAACAAAACTTTTGAACAAAGTACAGTCAATGTCTTTTCCTTCTTTTTCTCTACTTATTTTTATTCTCACATCAAGTGGTGTTGTCACAGATTTGTAATCTACTTCTTTAAAAGTTTAGTAACATATCTTCTTTGAGAGATTTGGATTTTATTTGTTATTTTCTTCACTTTTAAACCAAGGAAATTTGATATTTCACTATTATCTGTCATATCAAATTCATGTTGCATAGTTCTTTTGAATTCTCGAAATAATTCAAAAGAATTTCTTATATAAAACAAATCATCTACATAAAGATAAACTATAAGAATATCATTATTAATTATCTTAATATAAAGTGCATGCTCAAATGGACATTTTTGAAATTCTTATTATTGAAGACATCCATCAATCTGGTATTCCATGCCCCTGGTACTTATTTCAATCCATATAAAACCTTCTTCAAATGATAGATTTTATGTAGATCACTCAGTATTTTGTAACCATCAGGTTGATCAATGTATACTTCTTATAAAATAATATTTAAAAATATAGATTTAACATCAAGTTGGCATACCTTCCATCCATGATATACTATAAATGCTAAAATTAACTTCATTATATCAAATCAAACAAATGGAACAAATACCTTATTATAGTCTATATCATATTTTTACTTAAAGTCTTTTGTCACAAGTCTTGTCTTTTATCTCTCCAATGTTCCATCTGCTTTATGCTTGATCTTGTAAACCCATTTTACTCCTATAGATTTCTTTTGAAGAGGGAGATCAATCAACTTCTATGTATCATTTTTTTTTATAGATACTATTTCTTCATCTATAGCCTTTTGCTAATTTATATCCAATACTATTTCATTAAAATAAATAGATTCAATATTAGTAAAATAATAAAATAAGTTAAAATACTCAAAAGTTTGCTCATATATCTCTTATAAACTTTTCTTTTTTCTTATTGAGTCAATAAGATGTGTTGTCATTTTCATAATAGTAGTTCTTGAGGGAGAACTTATTGGAGAATTCAAATCACGTGTTTGTTGATTTTGAATTTCTTCTTCTTGTTTAAGTGTGATTGTTTTATCATCTTTTTCTTCCTTTTACCTTCAAGTATCTTCTTTTAAAACACAAAAATGTGGCTAATAATCATCTTTATTGCTAAAGGATTATAGAGTTTGTAGGCTTTTGACTCATTATATCAAATAAATATGTTTTTTTTTACTTTTATCATCTAATTTCTTTCTTAATGCATTGGTACATATGCATATGCAATAAAATCATATATACAAAAATGAGAAACACATAGTTTATATCCACTCCAAACTTGTGAAATCATATAACGTACAACCTTAAAAGAACAACGATTCAACACATAAGTTGAACATGCAACTACTTCTGCTCAAAATTCTTTTGGCATATTCCCCTCTCTCATCATTATTCTTATCATATCAAGGATAGTACGATTTCTTCATTCAACCGCTCTATTTTGTTGTGGAGTATAACTTGTGATAAGTTGATATTGTATACCTTATTACTTATATAATTGAATAAATTCATTTGAAGTATACTCACTACCTTTATCAGATCTAAGACTTTGAATGAATAGCTCACTCTCCTTTTCAACCTTACATTTGAATTCTTTAAATATAGAGATAGTAGTAGATTTCTCTTTAATAAAATATGTTAATATTTTTTTCACTAAAATCATCTATGGAAGTAATAAAATACTTATTATCTTCATTAGATAATGACACCAATTGACCACAAATATTCATATGAATAAGCTGTAATGGTCTTTTAGCTCTCCAAGTGTTATTTTTTTTGAAATGGTAGACGATGTTGCTTTCCAAGTATACAAGCTTCACATATATGATTTGGATCATCCAATAAATGAAGGACTTTCACCATTCCTTTCTTTACCAATAACTTCAAAACTCCAAAGTTATGATAACCATACCTTAGATGTAATTTCAAAGAATCATTTGAAAGATATCCAAAATAACAAATTTTACTTGTTGACTTTAATTGAAGAGGAAACATACGATTTGTTGACATCTTTATTTTAATAATATTCTTTTCTTTTGAATCATACAAAAAAAGATAACCTTTCTTCATATATATAATATATCATTTATCAATCAATTACTTAAGACTTAAAATGATACTTTTCATATCAATAATAAAATATGCATATGAAATAATAATTAGAAGCCCATTCTCTTTGTAAAGTTTTATGTTATCTTTATCTTCAACTTTCAACTTTGATGAGTCTCCAAGACTCATACTTGCTTGCACATTTTCTATTGTATCAAATAGATGCCTTTTTTCACACATATGATTGCTTGCTCCTGAGTTAAGAAACCATATATCTTCTCTTTCGTTATCCTCTTTTTCAGCTAATAATGATATTGACTCTTCTTGTGATGCTTCAGCATAGTTTAATTGGTTATTTTTATGAAATAATTAGAAATATAATAACCAAACTTATGACAATTATAACATTCAACATTTCTTCCTTGTCCTCTATCTTGAGAAGTATTATTCCTTCCATGCCAGTGTTGAGTGTTAGGTTGATTAATTTTTCTTTGAGATTTATTTTGGAAATGATCTCTTCCACATCCTCGATATGAACCTCGTCCTCTTCCTTTTAAATTTGAATTATCTTTCTTCAAGGTACTTTCTTCTTTCAAATTCAATTTTGATTCTGATGCTTGATTAATAAGTGCAACTTTAGCCTTTTTCTTTAGTTGTTGCTCATGCACTTGTAAAAAACCCATTAACTCTTCAATTGATAATCTATCTATATATTTAGATTCTTCAATTGCTGTTACCACATGCTCAAAAATAAGAGTTAAAGAACGAAGTACCTTTTCGATCACACTCACATCGTCAATTTGTTCTCCATTTCTCTTCATCAAGTTCACAATAAAAATTAATCGTGAGACATAATCGGATATGGTCTCATTTTCATTTGTCTTTGATTGCTCAAAATCACCTCTAAGAATTGAAGACATACATGCTTCACACATTCAATACATTTGAAGATTGTGTTGAGTTTATTCCAAGGTTCTTAGCTTATAGTCTCTTTTACAACTTTCTCAAAAGTAGCTTCATCAAGCCTCTGATATATCAAGAATAATACTTTTTTTTTCTTTTTTCTAGTTTTCTTTCGACAATTTCTTTTCCACTTCAGTAGCATTTGATTCTTCAAAACCATCGATAAAAATCTCCCAAAGGTCTTGCAAACCAAGAAAGGCTTTAAATTGAATGCACCAAATATCATAATTGTCATTAGTCAATCTAGAAACAGTTTGTTATACAATTTCGAATATTTTAAATAAAAACACACTTCCAAACATTGCTTCTACTTTCTGCAAATGCACTACTGGACACTATGTTACTTCTCGTATTTGCACACCATGCTTTCTACAAACCGCACTTCCAAATGGAGTTTTTTTACTCTTCTCCCTTCGACGCTGCAGTGTTCGATCTTCTTCTTTTCCAAACTCTGGTACCACTTTGATGGAAGTAAAGTGAAACAAAATAGATCTCGAATTGTAAACAGTAAACTTGCATTCGAGAGTATTTCAAAGAAATTGAAAAATGATGACGAAAACCCAAAGTTGTGGGAAGACAAAAACAATGATAGTTTATTTTTATTCATGCATGATAATAAAACAACAATTACACCATTTTATAAGCAAATAATCTCTTAAATATTTACTTCTAATTCAAAAATTTGTTCCTAATCTAAATGATAGAAATCAACTTAAAATTTAAAATTATTTAAATATTTAAATACCTAAAAATACTAACAAACATTTAAAATTGCTAACAAACACTTAAAATGTTTAACAAGTACTTAAAGTTTGCCAACAAAAATGACTCGTAATATATTTATAAAGATGGATTTTGGCAGCTCAAGGTCTATTATGGGATAACATGCAAAGTCTTCAATTTCTTCTCAAAGATCCAAGCAAAACATCAATTAATAAAGCACCAATAATGGTAAAAACAATTCTGAAGTCGAAAAACTTCTACTGCCACCACTGAAAAATTCACAATCTGTTCACATGGGGAGATTTTGAAGTCCTTTTTTCATAAAAAAAAATCGTATAATTATAATTATTAAAAATATATTCTCCGTCACTCCGATTCACACAAATATATCTCTCTAAAAGGCTTTCATTTCCTCATTCATTATCAAAAGCCGAAAAAGGAAGTATAGCTGCAACTATGCACTAAATGATTAGAAAACAGAAATGTGAGCAATGGCAGCACGACGCAACTCGAGCATTTTCTAGCAGCTTCAATTGATTTAAAGAAGAACCAAGTAGCAAATACAAACAGCTTCAGGAAAGCCAAGCATTATATATGTTGAAACTATAAAAAAAATCTCCTTTAACATTTTTCATGAACAATAAAAAAAAATGTAGTTCATTCATTTAAGAAGGATAACAAGAAAAAAAGTTAAATATAATTGGATATATGACTAAACTGTATCAGTTGTTTCATAATTATGGCTACTTATGATATACAATCTTGTCTAATGTTGTTAACATAAGCTTTTTTTCATATGACATTTATCGAAATAACATATTATTGACATCCTTAAAAGCGACATGCATTCTTTTATTAACATTATTTGTTTCAAGAGTATATAATGTATGTGATGATTTCAAAAATTAGAGAAAGAGATAGAGAGAAAAGATGATTGGGTATAAAAATTGTTTTATTTTTATATATTTAAGGAAAATCATATGTGTTTTTCATAAAATATCATAATTAGTAATTTTTTTTTCTCCTATCCAGTTTAGCTGATATTTTTTAAGTTGTTTTTATACTTGGCTAATTATGAGTGATAGATTTTCATGGATACATGAGAGAAGAATCAAGCATTAAGAGGCAAAGCTGAATTCATTAATATGTATGTAATGGATGACATAAGATCACTGCAAGCTTTAAAAGAAAAAATACAGGAGGTTATCAATGAACGACAGAGAGCGGAGGATTCAGAGATTGGCGCAGTCGGTAGGGGCGAGGGTGAGCTGCTTGGCGTCAAGATCGTATCCGATATGGAAATTCTGTTGCGCGACGTTGCCGAAGATGTTGATGCCGGAGCCGGGGGCTCCGCTTGAGACGATGGCGAGGCAGAGCACGTTCTGCGACGACTCCACGAAAGCGTTGGATTGGTGGAGAATCACCGATGAGCGTCCGGAGAATTGGAAAGTGATATCCGGGAAGGAAGCATTGGAGCCCGCCCCCGCCCCGGATAAGTCGAAGCAGAGGCTGAAGATACCATTGGGATCCTGCACTTGCGAAAGGCTTTGTTAGCAAACTTTAAGTTTTAAATGTTTGGTTAGCACTTTTTAAGTGCTTACTAGCATTTTTAAGTATTTTAAAGATTTTTAGAGATTTTAAGTATTTTGAGGATTTTTAGGAATTTTAAGTATTTTGAGGATTTTTAGGGATTAGAAACAAACTTTTGAATTATGAGAAAAGATTTAGGAGATTAGATATTTTTCTTGGCTATAAATAGATGTAATTAGTTCATTGTGATTAAGCAATTTTATGAATGAAATATTCTTAGTTATTCTTTTCTTCTTCCTTAAGTCTTTCGTTGTCATTTACAAATTTCTCCCTACTCTTTTATTTCCATCAAAATGGTATCAGAGACAGCCCCATCAGGCTTACGCTACTCTTCACATTGCTCTCCACGGACTGCAGGGTGTTGTCGTCGATCATGGTGAAGGTGGTGCCGGAGTCGATGATGATATTTCCCTGGCCAGACGACCCTGCGTTTCCGACGGAGACGGACTTCCCTGCCACGTCGATTTGGTCGAGATTGAGGAAGTAGAAGGTGTCGGGTGTGCCGGGTATCAACGGCGTGGAGACGGCACTGGACCCGGAGACGACGGCGCTGGAGCCGAAGTTGAGCTTGCTGGTGGCGGACGTTTGGTCGTAGGACGGGAGGCAGTACGAAAACCTGCTTTCTATGACGGAACCGAGCTGTCGGATGAGGGACAACTTCCCTCCGCCGAGGCCGACTAGTCCGGCATCTTTCTTATCGAAAGTTCCATTGCTCTTGTGGGTGCAGCCGAAGATGGTGGTGGGGATCTGGACAGGACTTCCGCCGTCGGAGTCGAACCCCAAGGTCTCTGTGGCGAGGAAGCCGTCGACAAGAGAGCCATCTGCGTAGCCATAGCTGTACTCACACTGGGAGTCGGGGCCGCAGCTCTTCTGAGGGAGAATGGAGCAAGAGTCCGTGTTGCAGGAGATGGGCTTGTAGGTTGAGGAATTTTGCGGGTTGAAAAACGGGGCGTTCTGTGGGTAGCATTCGTCGCAGGGGGAACATTGCGCCCATATGAGGTCGCTACCAGTGTCTGCGATGGCGTCGATCTTCTTCGCCGGCGTTCCGAGGTAGAAGCTCATCAGATATTCATAAGAGTTGGAAATGATCTCCGAGTAGAAATTGTCGCTCGAGCCATCCTCGCGGAAGTAATCGGCTCTCGCGCGGGATCGCTCGGCCGCCGCACGAATGCGTGAAGAAGGTGTGGACTCGGGATCTTAAAGCGGCGACTTGGTAGAGTCGCGGTGGATGAGCTCCACAGTGAAGCCGCCGAGAGGATCGCTAGCAGTAAGCCGACGAGGAGACGATACAAACCCGACGGAGCCATTGCTAACTGTTTCCTTACCGATTCCACAAATACGAAGACTTCTACGATTGCTTCTTGATCTGTTTGATGTGTGGAATTGGGACGAATTGTTGGCCATGCACATGTGAAGTACTTATATGCATGCATGCACCTCCTGCGACTGACTCGTTCCTTTTTTTCACATCCTAATTAATAATTTATTTATATATACACCGTAATATAGCATATGCACTGCGTATACGTTATTCCAGACAGATCAACTCCAGTAGCCAATCGTCTTCTTTCAATCTTCCCTTTTGATTTTTTTTTTTTTTTTTTTAACTCGTTCCTCACGTTTTTAATTGGCCCTCAAATGTTTATCAAACGTAGTTTAATATACGGGCAACGGTATGGACCTTTTAATTTCTTTTTTCGATATTTTACATTACTCCGAATTAACGTCACCACAAAATATTGACCTTGTTTTATTTAACCTTTTTAAAACTTAAAAAGAATAAATGTATTACTAAGAAAAGAAAATGACGACATGCATGCCATTCAATAGCTCGCATAAATTTGATTATTTAATTTTTCTTTTTATTTCAGTCATAACTTTCATTATTTAACTTAATATGTTAATCCCTATCGTGTATATGTCTCATTAAAATTGATTTTTATTAATTGAATTAGAGATTTAGCAGATAAAATCGCGAGGATAAGTTATGCGTTTTTAAGTCATCAGCTTGTCTTCAATTAATGGATATAACAAAACATTGCTTTTAAAAATTATTAACATGTTAATCAAGTCATTGATGTTTAATTCACGAACAAAACGTTTATCTCCAAAGGTGCTCCCATCTAAAAAGAACGAAGCATCTCCGAGAAAAATAATACTTTCCATTATTTTAAGTGGCTTCCTTTCAAGCTCACACAATTTTTTTTTATTTACATGTATATCATGTATAAAAATTACACATCCAAAGATGAGGGAATTAAGTTAATCTAACTTAACAATCTTTTATACAATTTTAAATTTTTCCATTTAAAAAGATATCCAAAATACTATTAAAATGAATATTTTTTACTGTTTAAATACATTCAAATCAACAACTCACAAACTTGGAGAACTAACACAGCTTTACAACTTGAAATCCTTTTTAAACATTTATTTGATACTATAACACTACAATCTGACAAAGAATAAAGTTTGAAAAACGATAAATATGTAAATTAATAAATCATTTTTCTTAATTTTATTGAATTAAATTTTTTTTTTCTCATAGTGGCTTACTCTATTATTGCTTTTAAAAATCAAAGCAAACTATAGAAAATCATGGGCATCCCAAAATCAAAATAAAATTTCACAAAAAAGACCAATGGGTGGAAAAAAAATGGTCAGAATAACAAACAATTGCATGGACAACTAATGATTGATGAGACTCAAATTAATATACCACTAATCCATATCAATACTTTTTATTCAATAAATAATGACATCATCAAGAAAATATTGTATATTATAATCTTTGTTTTCCATATTAGTAAGATTTTGATGTTTTGGGCATGCCATTAGGAATTATCATCTAAATTCTCCTTAGTTAAAAAGTCAAATTAAAATAACAAGAAAAATAAGCCAAAAAAGTAAACAAAATATAAATATTAATGTAATAATTTATTTTAAATATTGTAATGTTATTTGATTCAATTTCTAGTACAAGTTAAGAATCAACAGTTCTATAAGAATACAATTTTTTTGTCTCCAATTATTCTAACACCAAGAGTGAATCCAAATCTGAAAACATTGTTCCAATAGGGATTATGAATATTTCCTTAACCATCTTATAGAGTGTTACAGCACTTGAAAATATAAATCCTAACTCTTCAGAATAGGTTACTCTAATAAAATTTCTTGCTTTAACTTTTGAGAGATATTAAGACCATCAAAATCTCAAAAGGATACAACCTTGTGAGAATTTTTGTATTACAATATATAACAAATTTTCAACAACCCCAATACTTTAAATCAAGAGTTAACCTAAGTTTCACCAAAATTTAAGTCATAAATTTAACATAAATTCTCTTAAAACACATAGCATGAAAATTGTAGATTTGAGATAGATCTAACAATCCTCAAAACTTCAAGTCATTCTACAGTTATTTGATTAAAAAAAGGTTACAAAAAATATAAATAAACATGTCAAAAAAACCTTGAAATGGTGAGTTAGTTGGATTAAAGCATTTTAAAACCCAACTTAGAGTAAAAATCTTAAATTAAAGTGTAATTCATTGCAAAGTCCCAAAAATAGGTGCAAATAATTTCATCAAATTTAAAATATATGGGATATTAATGTTAGCAAATTTTAAGTATTTGTTAGTATATTTTTAAGTGTTTGTTAACCCAATTTAAGTATTTATTAGTATATTTTAAGTATTTGTTAGCACTTTTTAGGTATTTAAATGTTTAAATAATTTTAAATTTTAAGTTAATAATTATCGTATAGATTAGGAATAAATTTTTAAATTAGAAGAAAATATTCAGGAGATTATTTGCTTATAAAATGGTATAATTGCTACTTTATTGTTATGTATGAATAAAATTAAATTCTATCATTTTTTCTTCCCACACCTTAAGGTTTTTGTCACTATTTTTAATTTTTCACAAATACTCTCAAATGCAAGTTTGTTATTTGCAATTTGAGATCTATATTATTTCAATTTATTACCATGAAAGTGGTATTAGAGCTTGCAGAAGAAGAAGGTCAAACTTTGCAGTATCGAAAGAAGAATAGTAAAGAAACTCTATCTGAAAGTGTGGTTTGCAGAAAGAACGGTGTGCAGAAATGAGAAGTGACACAGTGTGCTATAATGTCTTTATAGAATGCAAAAGCAGTGTTTAGAAGTGTGTTTTTATTTAAAAAATCTATAATTATGCAACAAACTATTTCTAGATTGACTAACGATAATTATGATAATTGGTGCATTCAATTTAAAGCCCTTCTTTTCTCACAAGACCTTTGAGAGATTGTTATCGATGGGTTTGAAGAACTAAATGCTACTGAAGCGAAGAGAAAATTGTTTAATGAAAATAAAAACAAGATAAAAGTATTTTTCTTGATATATCACGGGCTTGATGAAACTACTTTTGAGAAAATTATAGAAACAACTACAAGCAGAGAAGTTTAGAATAAACTTAACACAATCTTCAACGGTTTTGAGCAGCCAAAGATAAATGAAAATGAGACCATCTCTGATTATGTCTCATAATTAATTGTTATTGTGAACTTGATGAAAAGAAATATATAACAAATTGATGATGTACTTGTGAACAAAAAGTATTTCGTTCTTTAACTCCTAT
Source organism: Vanilla planifolia (assembly GCA_023846275.1). Lineage (NCBI taxonomy): Eukaryota > Viridiplantae > Streptophyta > Magnoliopsida > Asparagales > Orchidaceae > Vanilla > Vanilla planifolia. The sequence goes on along the minus strand of CM043876.1, from coordinate 25,580,215 downwards.
GTTTAAGCATATGGTAACAACAATTGAAGAATCTAAAGATATAAGTTGATTAGTTATTGAGGAGTTAACGGGTTCCTTATAACTGCATAAGCAATGACTACAGAAAATGGGTAAAATTACACGTATTGATCAATCATTAGAATCAAAACTGAATTTGAAAGAAGATAATACCTTTAAAAAAGAGAATTCAAATTCAAGGGAAAGAGGGCGAGGTTCATATCAAGGACATGAAAGAGATCGTTTCCAAAATAAATCTCAACAGAAAATTAATGAACTTACACTCAACACGGGCATGGAAGAAATAGTGCTTCATGAGGTCGAGGATATGAAAGAAATATTAAATATTATAATTATGATAAGTTTAGTCATTATGCTTCTAATTATTGACATAACAATAATCAATCAAACTATGTTAAAATATCACAAGAAGAGTCTATGATTATTGTCTGAAAAAGGGGGTAACAAAAGAGAAGATATATGATTTCTTGACTCAAAAGCAAGCAACTATATGTGTGAAAAAAGGTATCTATTTAATATAATTAAAAATTTGTAAACAAGTGTGAGTCTTCGAGACTCATCAAAGTTAAAAGTTAAAAGTTAAAAGTTGAAGACAAAGGTAATATAAAACTTTACAAAAAAGAATGAGTTTCTAATTATTATTTTAGATATATATTTTATTATTGATATGAAAATTAATATTATAAGCATTGAGTAATTAATTGAGAAAGGATATATTGCATATATAGAGAATGATTTTCTTCTTTTGTAATATTAAAAAGAAAAAAATATTATTAAAATGAAGATGTTGACAAATCGTATGTTTTCTGTTCAACTAAAGTCAACAAATGAAGCTCGTTACCTTGGGCATCCTTTAAATGAGCATCTAAGGTATGGTCATCTTAACTTTGGAGGTTTGAAGCTATTGGCAAAAAAATAAAGAATTGTGAAATGTCTTTATTGGATGATCTAAATCATATATGTGAAGCTTATATACTTGAAAAGCAACTTCGTCTACCATTTTAAAAGAATAACACTTGGAGAGCTATTATAGCTTATTCGTATATATATTTGTGGTCTATTGATGACATTATCTAATAGAGATAATAAATATTTTATTTCTTTTATAGATGATTTTAATAGAAAAATAAAGATATATTTTATTAAGAAGAAATCTACTACTATCTCTATATTTAAAGATTTCAAATGTAAGATTGAAAAAGAGAATGAATTATTTATTCAAAATATTAGATCTGATAAAAGTAGTGAGTATATATCAAATGAATTCATTTAATTGTATAAGCAAGAGTGTATATAACATCAACTTATCAAAAGCTATTCTCCAAAATGAATGGAGTGGCTGAACGAAAAAATTGTATTATCTTTGATATGACAAGGATAATAATGAGAGAGATAAATATGTAGAAGCAGTTGCATGTTCAACTTATTTATTAAAACGTTGTCCTACTAAAGCTGTGCATATGTGACTCTACAAGAAGATTGGAGTGGATATAAACCAAATGTTTCTTATTTTCGTATATTTGGTTGTATTGCATATGCACAGACACCTAATACACTAATGCAGAAACTAGATAATAAAGGTGAAAAATATATATTCATTAAAAAGCTTTGTTAAATGATATGTTAAATGCATGTGAGTTATAAAATATGTGTGTGTGTGTGTGTATATATATATATATATATATCATCAAAATAAAAATAAAAGTAAAATACTAAATCAATCTTGATACAAAACCTAAATAAAAATAAGAAAAGCTTTGTTAAATAGTATATTAAATACATATGAACTATTAAATGTTTGAATACACACACACACACACACACACACATATATATATATGCATATTTGTCGTCAATTATTTTCCTGGTGATTCTTTTGTTGTTTTAGGTCTGAACTCTTTGGTGATAATATTTTTAATAAATTTACATATTAACAGCGAATATTATAATCTTTTGCTGGAGAAATAAATGCTAATGGCCTGCTAAACATTAATAATTTTTAACATTAACTGTATTTTATCTATGTTGATGACCTGATTACACATGATTTATGATGAGAATTTGACTTGTTAATTCCCCAATTCAAGTAATAAAAATTCATTTTAACATGAGAGAAATATATATTATGAATTAAGATTTTATATTAATAATTAAAATTATGCTCGAAATCAAAACGATAACTAAATATGAAAACATTAAACTTCGACGGTTTACTATGCTAAAAAGTAATACTTTAATTACTTTATTAGGTGCGATTATCTTTGCTAAGAAAAATAATTTTTCTCGCGGATTAATCATTAATTCAGAGTAATGTAAAATAGAAAAGAAATAAATCAAACGACACGTACCGTAACCCCCGTTTCTGATAAACATTTGCGAACTAATCAATAGTACTAAAAACGTGTTCAGTCGTCTGTAGAATAGGATTCTGTTATAGTGTTTGTTAGTATGACCAAGGAAAGAGTAACAAAAACAATAAAGAAAATCCATAAGTTTAAGAAGAAGAATGGCCTTCGGAACTGATCTTAACTTAAATATCGTAAGAGCAGTGTTTATTGCACGATTAAATTATTTAAGGAATAGGAACGAGTCTGGCGCTGCAGGTACATGCATGCATATTAATACTTCACTTGCATGGCCAACAATTCCATCCAAATTCCACGCATCAAACAGAGCAAGAAGCAATCGTAGAAGTCGTCGTATTTGTACAATCGATAAGGAAATAGTTAGCAATGGCTCCGGCGGTTTCGTCTCGTCTCCTCGTCGGCTACCTGCTAACGATCCTCTCCGCAGCAGTTCTCCTCCCAATGCTTGCGTTAGCTGGTGGCGGCTTCTCTGCGGAGCTCATCCACCGCGACTCTCCCAAGTCGCCGCTGTACGATCACAAGTCCACACCTTCTTCACGCATTCGTGCCGCCGCGGAGCGATCTCGAGCGAGAGCCGATTACTTCCGTGAGGCCATCCGGAAAGCCAAGCCGAAGGAAGACTCGAGCGACAATTTCTACTCGGAGATTATTTCCAACACCTATGAATATCTGATGAGTTTTAGTCTCGGAACGCCGGCGAAGAAGATCATCGCCATCGCCGACACCGGCAGTGACCTCATATGGGTGCAATGTTCCCCCTGCGATGAATGCTACCAGAAGAACGCCCCGCTTTTCAACCCGCAAAAGTCCTCCACCTATAAGCCAATCTCCTGTAAAGCCGACTCTTGCGCGGTTCTCTCCGAGAGTTTCTGCGGGACTGACTCTCTGTGTGAGTACAACTACGGCTACGGAGATGGCTCCGTTGTTGACGGCTTCCTCGCCACCGAGACCGTAGGGTTTCATTCCGACGGCGGCAGTCCTGTCCAGATCCCCACCACCATCTTCGGCTGCACCCACCAGAGCAATGGAACTCGGCGGAGGGAAGTTGTCCCTCATTCGGCAGCTTGGCTCCGTCATACAAAGCAGGTTTTCGTACTGCCTCCCGTCCTACGACCAAACGTCCGCCACCAGTAAGCTCAACTTCGGCTCCAGCGCCGTCGTCTCCGGCTCCAATGCCGTCTCCACGCCATTGATATCCGGCATGCCCAACACCTTCTACTTTCTCGACCTTGATCAAATTGACGTGGCAGGAAAGTCCGTCTCCGTCGGAAACACCGGATCGTCTGGCCAGGGGAATATCATCATCGACTCCGGCACCACCTTAACCATGATCGACGAGGTGACCCTTCAGTCCGTGGAGAGCAACGTGAAGAGAAGCGTCAACCTTACGCAAGTGCAGGATCCCAATGGCGTCTTCAGCCTCTGCTTCGACGTCTCCGTTGCAGGCTCCGATGCTTCTTTCCCGGATATTACCTTCCAGTTCTCCGGAGGTGCCTCAGTGGTTCTCCACCAATCTAACGCCTTCTTGGAATCGTCGCAGAACGTGCTCTGCCTCGCTATCGTCTCCAGCGGTGCCCCCGGCTCTGGCGTCAACATCTTCGGCAACATCGCACAGCAGAACTTCCATATCGGATACGATCTCGACGCCAAGAAGCTCACACTCGCCCCCGCCGACTGTTCCAATCTCTGAATCCTCTCCTCTCTTGCTTTTACAGATGCCGCCATCTTCTTCATTATTCAGATTTCCAGTCGTCCATTCCGAATGCCATACTGTGTTTCCGGTCTTTAAAGTGATCTTACATCATACGTTACATGCATATTAATGAACTAACTTTAGCTGTTAATATTTTACTCTTTTCTGATAGATCAGTCAAATCTATTTATAATTAGCTAAGTTTAACACATTTACTTTCGAGGATGTCAACAATATATATATATATATAGTTTGTGTGTGTGAGTTTAAAAATTTTATTAAGATTATTTAAATAACTCATATAATAGTCAATCTCTTGTGAATCAATTTTAAATAATTATATTTAAATAAAAAGATAATCATGCAAGACATTTATGTTTATAATTAAGCCAATTCTAAAGTTTAAATTAAAATTCACTTATATAGGATAAATTTGTAAGGTATTTAGGATGACAAATAATCAATTTGTTGTTCAAGAGGTGAATGATATGAATAACAATGATCAAGGGTCCTCTTAAATCTAAATGTCAATATAAAATTAACTAAAGGAAATAATTAGAAAGATGGCTTAGTCATTCGATTGTTTGATGCCCTAATAGATAGATTTAAGCTTTTTTTTTTTTGGTAATTATCATTCAACAAGTTACTCAATTAGGAAGGTGTTATTGGATAGAGATACTTGTTCTTCTAAAGCCAATTGAATAAGCAATATGAATATTTGATGTAATGACAGAGAATGTGTACCTTAAAAAAGAAGTAGATTCTATATTATATACAAAATATACATCATAAAATTAAATAATATTTAATATTATATTAATTTTCTTTTTAAATAATCGAATCCTTCTTTCTTTAATAATTGATGCTAACAAGAACATTGTAAATATCTAACAACATGTATAATGTTTGCTTTTCCCTGGCTTCAATGCTTTCCTTTGTCATGCTTTTAGTTTTTTTTTTTTAATTTATAGTTGCAGCTATTCTTCGTTTGTTGAACTTTGGAGATTAGTTTATACTTAGAGATAAGGATGGAAGTAACAGCACTAAATGCCATTTTCCTCAATGAAGTAACAAACACAGAAATATTATCACCTAAACTCACAGCAAATAGATCAACTGAGAGGTGAATACAAATTAGATTTAGTTTAATTTTAAATTATAAATTAAAAAAATATTATTATTACCTTAATATATAACTATTATCATATATTAGGTGCTCATCTAACTATTTATTATGTTCAATTTGGATTTGTATATGATGAAGCCCTTTATTGTTTTTAATATTTATATAATTTGTACTTTAAATATAAATAAAGCACATTCTAAATAATCGAGTGACGTAATGATAGTTACAAGGTGCGTTTTATTGATCTCCAAATAGATCAATTGGTGTGTAATGTGCATCTATTAGTTTAGATTGCTAGTTAATCTGAAAACTGAAAAAAATCAAAACACAAGGAGATCAAAAAAAAAAAAAAAAGAATGTCATAAACATTAGTTTTCATGAATAAAAAGTTTAAAATCACTTTGGTTATTATAAGGATCAAAAGAAGTAATATCTCGACATAATGAGACTAAGATATTACATTTTTATCAATGTCAAACGTTACTAATTTGATATGGTTCAAAGATGAATCAAACAGAAGCTAATGGTCGCATAACATCTAAGGCTTAAAAGGGTGAGGAGTGAACTCTGGGTAATATCCAAATAGTGAAGCACTAAAGAGAAAAGTGACACTTTACAGGATTTTAAGTAAAAGAGTATAATAATGGATCATCTAATATTTGTTATTAAAAGAGAGTGATTCTAATGTTTATTTGAGATGTCATGATCCTAAATAAGATTTTTTTTAAACAAATCTCACTTAGGTCGATGTAAAACAACCCAAGAGAATACTACTTCAACATAATGAGGCAATGATGTCACAACAATCTTAGGTCACGATTTATGTTTCTTTAGGTTTTGATCTGAATATATCCAAGTTGTAATTTCAATTTCTCTCATCCATCATTGTCATTCTCATCATCATATTTCATATAAAATTTTATATTAGGATTCACATCTATCTATCTATTCACTATCAATTTTGGTATGAGAGTTTCCTTTTTGATGTTTCTATCATCATGACAAAATTGGCCATCACAACAACCATATGTACCTAGAACCACTTTCAACCTTTATCATACAAGGCTCTTTATCGCTATACATCACTATCACTATACATAACTATCTATACATCACTATACATAACTATCATACAAGGTTGCCTAACAGCATTTGAGTAGGCTAGGCCTTCGTTAATTTGCAATCGTCGCACCTGATCCCATTACATTAGCCCTATGCTACATCCATGCATAACCGTTGCTCAAACTTGTTATGGAAATCAATTCCTTTAATGCTGCTTATATCAGTTCTAAACCATAATCCACTGAACAAATCAAAAAAGAGAAGAACTAATGCTAAACCAATGCCTAAAGAGAACCAACTTAACACTTTCTAAAATGGCACATGTTATTCACATAAGAGCTTAAGCTGCCAAATGGGCTTCTAAAAAAAATAGTTCAACTTAACTCAAAGTCAAATTGCACACTCTTAAAATGTGTGTGACATGAAGCCAAACAATACCACATAACACAAAACCAACTTTAACATTGAACCAACAGGTGCATTGTATGTGCTGTACTTACATCAAACTTCATCACCTGAAACGAACAAGGTTTAGACTGAACCAAACCCAATTTATTTCATAATCTGTTAAGAGTCACCTTTCAAAAGTGCTTTTTAGATTTTCTTTATCAAATTTAAGTTAATTTTTGAATTTCTTATTAAAAACACATCAAATATATTTTTTAAAGTTTAGATTGAACTTTATGATTTTAAAATTAGATTATTAAATTAATGTATATTTAATTACTATCTCACAAAAACTTATAATTTGTGAAATATGTTGATATCTATATTCTATATCCTAAGCTTTTATTGCGACAAATATCTCATAAGTATTTTTGGAATTTATTATACTAGTATTCATAAGAAAACTTTGGCATTGCACATCTTATGAATTATGTTATATTATCATTAGTCATATATCAACTTGTGTATGGTTTAAAATCTTTTTGTATGATCTCTTTTAAAAGTTCTTTATCAAATTATAAAATTTATATTTATAAAGATTGTATAATTAATCTTATCTCATGTAGGTTTGTTAAATTTATCACTCCACATCCTATATCATATTTAATTACTTTTCATAATAATACTGAAATTAAAGTTACTTAAAACATATTTTAATCCTATCTATGAGGGACTATAATTAGATAATATTTTGTGTGATATAATTAATGCATCATATATATATTCTATTATACTTTTTCATACTAATTAGAGCCACCAAGTTAATAATTCATCATTGATGTCATCCTAAAAAAAGTTGATGAATTTTTTTCAAATGCATTTGAACATCTTAAATCTTTTGAAATCTATCTTCCAAAGCTTGGTTCATAATAAGAAGGAAATTAAAAGAACTGTTTGAGTTTGCTATGCTACCACAGATTTATTTGTCCCTTATTTTAGCTTTATTATTAAATATAAATGTTTTATTTACCACACATCGATTTTTTATTAACTATGATTTATTATGTACAAAGTGTTTAATCTAAATTTTAATATAAAAAGTATATCTATTTATTAGGGTATATCAAGGCTGATAGTTTTATTTGCAAACTTGAAGAGTATAAGGTTTACTTAACTAGATGTTTTAAGCTTTCATGTAATGAGACATCAACTCAGTTTGATAAAACATTTACATAATTAAATTGTCTAACCTTTCATATAATTAGACTTCTAGATTTTTTTAATTTTTTAGAACTTGCATAGATTGATGCTGAGATCAATGAAGATTAACTTTGAGTATATGACGTTGAGGATCTTTTTATGAGATGGACTAATATAGAACAAATTTCATCAATAGATAATATTGAGTTAATCTAGTATGTCACATAGGATTTTTTTATTTATTTCATATTTTTATTTGATTGTGAGTGATAATTGATCATTTGTATAAGACATTCATATTAGTTTTATCTTTTTCTATATATGTCGTTATTTTTACATATTTTTATTAGAAAGAGTTTTTTGTTATTTTGTTTTTAAAGTTTAGTTTTAATATTGTAATCTATTTAAAGTCTTAGTATGAAATAAAAATAAAGATTTTTACCTAATGTCTATTTTAAAGAGTTGTTTCTTTATTGTGTGTTCATCCAACACTTTTGATTATGATCTAAGTTTTTTTTTTTGAATTTTGAGCAAAATATTTTCAAGTTGTGATTTGTATTTATCCTCACCATCATCATCCTTCTTATCATCATCATATTCTACCTAACATCTCATTATAGGATTCACTTCTGCCCATTCAACATGTATTCTTTTTATTCTAATAATTTATGATTGTTTAATCTTCTTGTTCTAACAAGTTTATTGATGTCCATGCATTATATAAGGATGTCATTAGATTTTAGCTATGATGATTTCTCTAATTTGACAAATTTTCAATATTTTAAATTTCCAATTATTTTTTGTAGAAATTTTGCTACAATTCTTGTATTGATATTAATGATAATGATTCTACTTGTATCTACATATCTTAGAAATTCAAATGATTTAATAGTATCACATTAACAAGGGAATGCATTGGGATGCTACTTATATTAGCTATCTAAAAACAAAATATTATAACATAGTGGTTGAGTGTGTTGGCAATAATTCTAATTCTATAATATTCTTTCTTTATTTGTAATGTCGTGAAATTTCTAGTTTTATATAGTCATTTAAATAACTAAAAACTTGGTTATCTTAATGTTTTGATGATCTTAATTCATGGCTTTAATAATTTTAGTAGTCTTACAATTTTATTGGTTTTTTTTTTATTTTTTGTTAAATATATTTTTAAAATAGAAGTTCAATTATGTTCATACTATTATAAGTACTAATTCACTATCAATTGTATGTGCCACTTTGACTTGTCACATTTTGAATGAAATAGTTTTCTTCTCTAATTTTTATTCTCATTTGTTTCTACTCCAATGCCATGGTGCTATAAGAGCCAAAGTTATGCAGGTTTTACTTAATTTTAGTACCCATCTTAAATAAAAAAAATAGAACAAATGAATTTTTCAAATAAGAGTATTTTTTTTATTATCACGAGTTGATAAATGTTCTAAAAACTATATTATTCACAAACCTTGTTTAGAATGTATTTAAAGCATAAAAGAGCATCCATCATGAAAGGAAGAAAAAGAATGAGGATTTATACTAACTTTGTCAAGGATTCAATGGTAAAATCAATAAGAAGATTATAAAAGTTGAATCATCTAATTTGGGACGTTCTAATGATATTGTACTAAGGAAGACAAGCTTAAGAAAGAAAATTTCATAATTTTTCAAGTCAATGGATACTTCATATCAATGCAAATCGTTCTTGATTTAATTCAAAATGGATTATTTCAAGATTGATGATGTTAAACAATATGCATTGAAAACATACTTTTTGCATGACAAAAAAAACATGTAATCCAAGTAAAAGGGCATTCAATAAAAATTAAATAAATACCATATTGTTTTAAGTAAATTGCATTTTAAATTTTTTTATATGACAATTTTTTTCAGTTATGGTTATATTAGAAATTGTTACATCTATAATGCTATTTTCATTCTTTTTTTATATAACTTGTAAATTTATAGATAATTGGTTTACGATATCACAATTTGCTATTTCAAATTATATTAAATCGAAATAGTTGTTGAATTATTTTTGTTTCAAATAGTCTTCACATTTAAATATTGATTCAAAACAATTACTGTTTATCTTTTTTTTATATTTAAAAAATAATAATTTTATCTATTTTTAGAAAATTTTACAGATATATTTTTATGAAGACTGCACATATGAAAGTAATTACACATTCAGATTTTACAAAGCACCTAAGGATGTTGTGGAGCATATGAAAAATCCAATTATCGAGAACATATTTATTAAAATGATGTGAACAAAAGAGAATATGATTGAGTTCAAGTTGCTTGTATAAAAAGTGAGCTAAAAAATAAAATGGTTAATATTTATTTGGTGATAATCAATATATAATATTTTTAAGCACATGAAAGCTTAGTAAATCAAACTTTTTATATGTTACTAAAGAATAATTATTGTCTATCTATTACCTTTAAGTTGTAATTTTTACAAGTACTTTTTAAAACTTTATCTAATAATTTTTAAAATATAAGATATAGCAAATTTAAAAACACAGATTATACATATAATTGCTTCTCTAAAATTTTATGAACAATTTTTGAAATATTGCCTTAAACTTGATCTACTTAAGTTAACTAATAATATTTTTTTATTTTATTTAAAAAATTCAAACTATTATTTAACAAGGATCTTCCTCGTAAAATCATGTAATCTATGTATGTTGTATTCCAAATCCTTAGTAGTCAAAGATTTTTCTACATTAACATTTGTGTTTTTATTTTTGATATTTGTAAGTATTTGTTCAAAGAATTTTATTATATAAAAATCTAAATTATGTTTAATATATCTCTAAATAGTAATAAAATAGTTCACTCCTTTAAGCTAGAGAAATAATAATCGTATGTTAACGTTCTGATATTATTTTTAAAAGAGCAAATTTATTCTCATTTATATTTAAATAATTTTTTTTGAAATAAGTATCTCATTTATAATATTCATAAGTCCTCTTTTTAACTCTGAAATGTTCTAATTAATCAACTCGAACATCATTCTAATATTAAAGATGCTAATGCACTCTATCATGCTCTTACTGCATATGGATTACCAGAATTAGAACTTATCTAGTTTTATCAATTATCATGTACACTCAAACAATCAAGCAACAAGACAATCCATCAGACTTAGAAAATGTTCACTCATTGAAGCAAGATTAGTAAGAATTTACATCAACTAAATCTTAGACTCGATTTCCATAATTTGCAAGTTTAGAAAAAAAATATGATATAGAGACCTGCAAATGAGTCTAAATTATGTGAATAAAAATAGAATTATGATATAAAATGATTATTGGAATTTTTGTGATTTTGAATTTGAAAAAAATTAAAAACTAATTTGAAACTTATTTTGCAACAGAGAAGATGAATAGTCCTCTAGAAAATTCATTATAGAGATGATCAAGAAGTGTTCTTGGGCATCTACGATGCACCAGCTCACTAGTGCCATTCAGGGATCAGGTACCTGACCTACATGTTGCATAATAATCACACACTTAGTCCACATCAATATTCCTGCTGTAACATCAAACTGAAAATTGAGACATACGAACCATTGGTCGAGAAGTTGCTGCTGCCAATTTGCAATTTGCAATTGCATTTTGCAGATTCGTAATTAGGCACGCCAATCATTCAACGAAATGGCACGGACGCAATGCGATCCACGCGTCCTGTTTTCGTCAGCTTGCAAAAAATCTGCTCTATGCTGGCAGCCTCCCCCAGTTCCTGCTTCGTCAAGACCTCCCCCAGTTCCTGCTTTCTCAGGCGTGGCATTAAAAGCTTTCCAAATTTCACAAACAAACAAATAATTAAAAGTTTCTTTGCGTCAGGCAATTGGGTGTCTTGCTCGCAATGCATTTGGCATTTGCACAAACTGCTGGGCATTTTTGGGAGAGGCGAAGCCAACCACAATTTTATCGAGTTCCATTTGGTCACATTTTATTTATGATTGAAAACACAACATGAATTGATTAAATTCAAAATAAATCCATCAGAATGTTGAAAGTTGTGAAGATTATTTTTTTTTCATTAAAATATGAGAAAACAAAATCTCATTCGTGTCAAGCCATTATTACTTCAATGGGTAGCTGTCATCATCAACTACACACTATCAAATTATATGGCAACGACTCACTAGAGCTCTTGACATCTGTCTTGCCACGGCTGGCTTATTGCTATCAATTAGTCATTCGTCTATCCCCACAAGTCATTGGTTATCTAACACTGCCAATTGCAAACAACCAGCGGTCACAACATAACAACAATGGGAGGTCAGGAAGATCATTTCCAACTCGCCTGTGGTTGGCCCCTTTGCTGAGGCCATCGCACATACTAGGTGCCTAGACGCCCTCCGACTCACTCACATTTTCAGGGAGGGGAATGCGCCTACTGACTGGGTGACACGTGGTGCGTGCTGTAACGAGTTTGTTTGGAATAGAGGAGTGCCCCTTCCTAAGCCACTCATTAAATTGATGTTGCTAGATTTCCTTTTTGATCCTCCGTGAGGACCTCAAATGTGTATCCTTTTATATGCCTTATGCCTTTTTTGAATCAAAAAAAAAAAAAACAACAACAACAACAATAGAAGGTCAAATGTATGAATTAAGCAAAAAAAAAATATAATGATATCATTATATATATATATATAATAACTATCTTAAAATCTCTTTTATACAAAATTTTTGTATGAAACAATATAAATGTCATACTCATTGATGTGATTCTATTTTATTATTTTCTTACTCATAATTTATCTATTTATTTTTATAATTTTATTTTTATTTCTCCTTTCACTTTAAAATCTAAAAAGAGACATTCTTTACTTAAATGACTCTTCTTTATTATCGAAATATTATCCAATATTCACTCTTCGTTCTCATAAGTTTTAGAAGTTGCATGTTATTTTATTTATTTATTATTTTTTTTTTCTTATTATTATGTTTTTTAAAAACTACTCTTTGCTTAATGATTCTATTATATTAAGACTCCAAACAAATATATTCACATGTTTAATTAACAATCCTTACAACACGATGGTGCTAAAATATTACAAAAACCATATAGTTTTATGCTCAATTCAGTTCAATCACTTTAAGATGTAATTCTTTTTTTATTTTTTTATTTTCATATCTTAATTACCAAGAATAATAGAAACTTCTTTCTCAAAATCAACCTATTAGCAAGTGATAACTTTGATTATGAAGAGGAATCATTGATCACTATATTAATTGAGAAACAAACAACATAAGAACAAATCCAATGTTAGGTTTGAAGCTTACCACTTTTGATATGGATATTATTTCTCGATCTTTTCCTAAAATAACTTACAAAATGAAGAAGACAAAGTTAGCAGCAACAATAAGCCCACTAAGAATATGTAAACAATATAATATGTTCTTTCTATATAAATAAAACTTGTTGAGAAGATAAAAATCAACAATGCATAACAAGTTATAATCTAACAAAAAATGACATTAGAAGAAGAAAAAGAAGAATTGGTCACAACCGATTCAGATCTCTTTAGTTTTATTTATAGTTAAAATAATTTTTTAAAAGTTTTATTTTTTATTATTTTTCAAACTATCCCCTTTTTTTTCAAATAATATAAGCAATTGTCATGCTATTAATTGAAGTTTATAATTATTACGTATTGTATTTTAAATGCGCCAATTTTTGGATAAACAATATATATGTTTTTTTGCAAATAAAGTTTTAAGAAAAGGAATTTAAAATGCAAGTTAATTTTTTTTTTAATATGTTGTGACAAAAATCTCGTCTGTTTGATCTAGAATATTTTTCCATTGTGATAATTGGGTGAAATTGTTATAAAAAAATTTTAAAAAATAAATAAAGGTTCTTCCTCCCACTCTTTTATCGTTTATTTGCATTCCCTATAACCGCGGCCAAAGCGTACCAATAATTTCGGCCGCCGCGGACCCACCGCCTCACTTTAAAGAGTACTCTCCTTTGTTTTATCTGCTCCGCATCAGCATACTCCAAACCACTGCAAAGGTTAACCGCATCATCGTAACCCCATCATCGACTACTTCCTCTCCGCCAATTTCCATCTTAGTAACTCCATCCCCATTTCCGATTTGCAACGAATGGCTCCCCTTTCCAAACGTCCTTTGGCCTCGCCGCCTTCGAGGGCGGCGTCGTTCCACTGCCGCTCTACAGTACCGACCGCCGCTGAGCATCGGCAGATGCGGCGGCCGAAGACGCACACCGACCTCCTCTCCGCTGTTCGGAGAGCGTCCCCGGCTCCTTCCGCCTCCGCAGGGGAGCGGAAAGTGCCTTCCAAGGTACTGTTCAACGTGACGGTCCAGTGGAGCCTCGGGCCGGTTCAGGTGCTGGCGTACACGGAATGGACGGTGAATGATTTGGTGGTCGCCGCCTTGAAGATCTACATTCAAGAAGAGAGGCGCCCCCCGCTGCCGACCTCGGATCCCTTCGCCTTTGGGATCCACTATTCCCAATTCAGCTTACAAAGTAAGCACCGGCGTCCTCTGTTCCATTGCGGTTTTGTCGAATAGAACACACTGATGCTAAATTCCTTTGGATGTGGCTTGTTGCAGGTTTGGATCCAAGGGAGAAGCTTATAGAGTTGGGTTCCAGGAATTTTTTCCTCTGCCCTAAGGCTGCGTCCGCGGCTGCAACCGGAGGCAACGCTGATGCGGCGGTGAATTCGTCGGGCTGTTCTAATGATGTACAGAAGGGTTATTGGATTTCAATCCCATGGCGCGGTTTCATGGATTTGTTGCAGTAGAGCGCGTCACTGTCGCTGTTTTCTAAGGAGTCATGTTACGGTGGAAGATGGGTTGCCCATTCTACAGTTTTATGAATGGTTTTTCTGGTGTAGTGATTTAATATAGTTATGATTTATGACAAAATATTAGATAAATGATGGCTATGTTGATGATTGTTAATTGTTGATCTGAATTTGTCCCCCATAACAAAATTCTTTAGTTTTTGGATGTATTATCTTTGTATTGCATTTACATTTGATAATAATAAAATATATCAAATAATAGAATAATATATATTATTATACAAATATCATAAGAATGAGTCATCATTTATGAATTTCATAAGAGGAATTATTGTTATCAATAATAGAATAATGTTGTATATAACTTTATTGTAAAACCATCATCTAATATAATATAAATATTGATAATATGGTTTAGACAATTAATATTGAACATAATTTTATGTAATTTGATATTATTAGATAATATGAAATATATAGTATTTGTAACTAATTTAATCATAGACGAAAAGTACTAATATGTTGATCTAATAATTCATATATATATATATATATATGAATTATTATGATGATGAAAGATTGTTTCATATAATTCCTGCTCATAAGATATAAATAAGTAAAGAAGGGATAGTTATTCATCGAGAATTTTAAAAATAAACTATATTAAGTAACTTATCAAATTAATAATAAAAATAATTTAGTCACTAATAATTTTGTAATCATTGTTAAGATTTCAATTGCTAGTATTATAACTAAAGGCAAGTATTCTTGCTCAAATTTGACTTAAAATCACAACAAAAAATTTTGAAATGCTATTTTGAAATCTATTACAAAACTGAACTTAAACAAGTTAAAATCTAGGTCAAGTCACAAGTAAACTAGTATGACTCAAAAAGTCTAATATACTACACGGGTTATAAAAGTATAATGTGTGCTAGTTTGAGAGGTTGGTCTAGGTCAAATAAGTTAGTTTTAATGGAGAAATGGTTCATAGCAAAGGGTTTGCTTTCTCTTTTGCTTAGTTTAGTGTTTCCAAGATGCATAGGTGATAATGATTAGGATTAATAAAACTAAAGCATATTGAGAATAATTTATTTAGGTTTTCAAAGTAATAATGACTTAGCAATGCAAGAAGCAAAGGGGCTAAAGGGTGGTAGCGATAATAAGTAGGCATGTTGCTGAAGTGAGTCATTGTACAAGTTGAGAAGGAGGAAATGTAAGCACAGAGTTATAGAGGTGGATAATAATGATTTTATTAAGGCCCCCACTTAATCAAGATTTAATAAAAAAAATCAAATATAATATTTATTTAAAACATTGAATGAGGACATTAAATCTTAGATAAATACTTGATAGTATGAAAAAATCTAACACTAACTAAAATAAAATCACAAAAAATAAATGACTTAATAATATAATCTTGATATATGTCATATAAAAATAAGTACAAAATTAAAACTAATATTTTATTATATTTTCAACCATTACACCTTCATTCACTCAACTTATACAAAACACATCTCACTCTTGAATATCACGAGTGTAGCCCTCTCTTATGACATCAAAAATCCTCAAACCTTGATATAACACATATATGATTTCTAATATAAATATTAATAAGATTTATAGACCTCAATAAATAAATAGAATAAAATAATTGATATAAAAAATATCAAATAAATAAATAAGCATGGAAAGCTGAAGTCATAATGTAAATTATGATATTAAATCACTTATATAAGTTTAAAATTATATCAGATGTCATGTATATGAGAAGTAAAGCAGATTAACTATGAATGTTAGTTTTTTATTATTTTTAGTTTCAAATATTTATGTGATTATTAGGTATAATTCTTTTAAATCATTATCATTACTAGATCCAATAATCATATTAACAAAAGATTTTTAATCGACATCCACTTGATCTATCCAAATAACATTACATGGATATTTGATTTGAAAATCAATACCCTATGATAATATCTATTAGGCCTAGTATCATTAGGCAAGTTTGGTATACATACCTTGTAATAACTTCTATTAAATTTGATGCCATGTAAGCAAGTATGATATCTTTACTCTACGATCACATATGTTAAGTCTAAAGTTATCTAAGTATATATATTAAGGTCAAACATATATATTAGACACATTTAAATTGAATATTGATATCATGTCATGACATAACTTGGCTTAGTATTGAGGATAATGAATTTGGAAATTTAATTTACACTTTTATTTTTTAACCATATAATATCATATCATATGCCAACTAAAATATATATACTAGTTTTGATGTTATCATCAAAATCAATATGTATATTTTCTAATTTTAAGCATCTTTTATATTTCATTCTTTTTATTTAATTAATTTTTTATAATATCGTGTAACAAAGAAGACTACAAATCTAATAAAACTTATAATTAGTAAAACCATGTGCATATATTATCGAGATCATGTTAAACCATAAAGTATAAGTATTTTTTTAACATAAAAGAACATAGTAAAACAAAATATATAATATTATACTACATCATAGGTTATAGATTTATTTACCTTTCTTTCTCAACATTTGTCTTGATTTTTTATAATATTATGTATATAAATGATCAATATATATTTATATATAACATATTTAATAAAAAATTTAAATTTATATTAATTCATTTTAGAACTAGGGAATCATACTAGTATATTCCCTTTTCGAATCATACGATCATCTAGAACTAGGGAATCTACACTATATTATATGTACGATAAAATGATTGTATCGCATGATCCTTTATGTTCTCCATTACTTAACCTGTTTATTTGGTCATATATACAAATCCTATAAAGAAATCATTGTTATAATACATCATATTATATTATAAGTTCTAATGTGATCCATTGCTATTATCATATTTCTTATGATCACATAACATGATCCATAGAATCGTATTATTTGATCACTAAATAATTTTATTTTATTTTATTTCATGATTTTCTCATCAAGCTTTTGACATCATTCACTAGTCATACTAATGCAACAAAAGCATCAAATCTTATAATTCAATTTTATTAATAAGTTTGATCTTACAAAGTTATCAACTTTCTTTAAACTAAAATCAATAGTATAGTATCATACCCATATTGTTTTGTACAATTATCCAATATGTGCAATAGTAATAGTGCTCATCATATTAGTATGAACTAAAACATTATCTAATGTCTTTAATATCTCTCACATGGCTCTATTACAGTTTTACAACCCAAGATCTTTGTATTAAATGATATACACTATTCTACAAACATGATATTTTCTTATAGTAAAACATTCATTCTTCTCTTTTACCTTTTACAAACCCAACTTCGTATAGTTCTCTCATCGACAAATTCAACATTCTTACCATCTCTCCCATATATAATCAAACCTTCTCTTTACATCCGTTATGATCTCGAGCTATCCTCAAACCTCACTTCCTCTCCTCCACTTACAATTGCTCCACAATAATTTTGCATAGTAATAAAAAAAATAAAATGATGAAAATAAATGAGTATACCTTACTGGTTGCTAGTCAGAATCATGAGATAAAATACCTTCTTGTTCGAAACTCTCTCAATAGCTCATAATAGCTTAGCACAATGATAAATAACATCTCACTTCTCATCATACTTGGCTTGTTTCATGTCATTTCTAATAGTAAAATGATGTTTCATGTAATAACTCGCCTCGCTCAATATTCCAACCAGTCAAATGCTCATGAAAAAATAATTCATGCATGTAAAAGATATAAGCATTTTGTAATATAAAAAATGGGGTTTAAGGATAAGCTTTGATGCCAAATTTAGAATAAACAATATAATAAAAATATAAGAAATTAACTTGCATATATTAAAAAAAAGAAATGCAAAAAATAAACACAATAAACCTGAAAAAGGTAACAAGTAAGAGAAAACTATTTAAGGTAGTCTTAATTAAAAGGAGACAAGGAGGAACGCAGGTGTCATTTTATATGCTAGGCCCACAATCTCTTTAACAACATAAAAATAGCTATTCAAAAGAGTTTAAAAATAAATTGATCATGATAAAAGAAATAAGTAAATATCATATGGGCTCAAATTAAAAATACTAGAAAACTTACTAAGTCTTTTGATGAATCAAAGTAATAATGTCCTTATAAGCAAAGGTGCTTCCATCACCTAAAGACATTGAGTATTAAAGAGTAGGGAAGACAAAGATAAACAGTATGTGCAAATAAAGTTGGGAGAAGACAAATGGGTTAATTACGTGTAAACTTTAAAAAATGAAGTGAAAGAGAGGCAATGATGTGAAAATGAAATGATGAGTTGAAATAGAAATGACAAAATAAAAGATAATCGTCTTGTGACAACGATAGTAAAATGATGTTGATGTAAGACTAGACGAAATTTGCTTAGTTAGAAAATTCGTGACTGATGCACAACAAAGAGCAGGGCCGTCTCCCTAAGGGACACACACCTAGATACGATGAGGGTTGAAAGCAAAAGGCACCAACCAATGAATCCTAACTAAACTCAGGATCGATAGCGGCTAAGAAGTCGCTAAATCGATTACGGCTACACACTTTCAAACACGCAGAAATGGGGAGTACTTAGATTGGTTAAGTACCAGTTAAACTTAAAATATAATTTGTAGTAAAAGTTGCACTTCGCAGAATGAAAATATATTGAAGACAAATTAATAATCTAGGAATGGAAATTACTCGTCAAAAGGAAGACGAGGAAAACAAAAATTTCAACTTGAAGATGGTTGAGCGGTGAAGGAAGATGATAGACTAGAGTGGCGTCTCACCACTTGGACCTCGCGTCCCTCCTCCCAGTATCAGAGCTTTGACGAGTCGGCACGCCAAAGACACTCAGAGCACTCACGAACTCAGAATGGAAGCAAAGAACACTCAAAAGCTTGCATTAACTATTCAATATCCATTACAACAGAAGAGGACTCCCCCTTATATAGGAATCCATAAGGGTACAAAAGATATTTTGACTCATAACATGGGAATACTAAAGGACACATGGGTAAACTAAAAGTCACCTAAAAATTACAAACAAACTCCTAAAAATCCGAGAAAAATAATGAAAATTAAGTTCATTCATCCTAATTTCGGATGGCTGGAGGCGCGGCGACGGCGGTGGCGGCGGCGGTGCGGGTCGGCGCTGGTCGCAGGTCGCGGGTCGGTGCGGGATGGCGTGGGTCGGAGCTGGTCGCAGGTCGCGGGTCGGTGCGGGCTGGCGTGGGTCGGCGCGGGTCGCAGGTCGCGGGTCATCCGGTGGGTAGCTTGGGTAGGCGCCTGGCTGGACTCATGCACAGCAGTTCGGGCAAACCCGGATCCGGTTCGGGCACGAGCGGTTCGAAACGGCGGCGGGCAGTTCCCTGTGGCGGCGGAGGTTGCGGGGCGGCGACGGCGGAGGCGGCAGTCGGTGGCAGGAATAGTGATTTTGGCCTTGTTTTTTTTTTTTTTTTTTTTTTTTTTTTGTACAAGACCTGGTCCTTGGACGTCGAAAGTCCTTCTCGAACATGATGTCCTCATTAGATGTCATACAATTGAAAGTAAAACGAAATGATTTCTCATCCCTTGGACCTTGCATCCTTCCTCCAAATACTTGAGCTTCGATGAATCAGTACATTAGAATTCTTACTACGATCAACCTTAAGATCTTAACGGCATATAATAAAATAATGAAAATTTTGTTCATGCAAAGATCATCATGTAAAAATTTTAGGTCCTGCTTTATGAAGTGACCCAACAAAAAAACAAAATAAAACAAATATGAAATATGTGGACAAAAGTAGCTACCAAATAGCTTTCACAAAATCTATTATTTTGGCCCCAATAGCAACTATCAAACCTGACAGCGTGCGCTTCATATGAAGATGTGTAGGAGATTACTTAGCAGTGAGAAGAGCCTGTGGGCGAAAATCATGAGAAGAAAACACAACACATCTCACAACATCCTAAGAGCACCACATGGGGCATCCCATGCATGCAGGCTTGTGGCTGGTGTGATGCAAACTGTTGTGGCTAACTTCGTGTGGAGAATTGGGGAGGGCAAGGGTGTTAATTTCACTGAGGATAATTGGCTTGACTTCCTCCTGATTAATTTGTGGCCTACCTACATAAATATGAACACTCAATAGCCAACTCTGGTGTCATTAAGATTGGCGTGTGGGATGAGGAGAAGGTCCGTTCATGGGCTGGTGATCAATTATTCGAAAGAATTATGCATCTACCATGGGCTCATAAGCATAATGAGGACACACTTGTCCAAGCTAATACGGGTCTGGAGCAGGTTGACAACCTCTATTTTTATAAGCAGCTTAAGCACGGTGCTAAGAGGCAGGATGAGGTGCATTTGAAGAAAGCTAGGGAGCACTCAAAGGGGATATGGAAACTGTGAGTGCTGCCGCGTGTTCTCATATTCATTGAGAGGCTTGTGGGGAATTATCTTCCCACAGCTGCGTGGCTGATGCGCAGGAAGATGGCCAAAAGCAGCAAGGGCACATGGGGTTATGATGATGCAGAGACATTGCAGCATATATTCTAGGAATGCCCTCGCGCACAAGAGCTACGAAATGCATGCCATGTGCGCTAGGTTATGTGTTACACCCCATTTTTTCCTAGGCTGATTTTTGGCATACATTTTTTTTTTATTTTTATATAGACAGCTCAGATCATCCCATACCAACCTGAGCAGCCTACGAAAACATAGGATATAACACATCATTACACACCTACCTTCCTTAACAATGTGGATCCCATCTCCCGGGTACACCGTCAAGTCAGGTTCATGACTCCTGAGTTAACAGATGGACTCGCGCAATGTTACTCCTACTAGACCAAATACTCCTTACCCACACCGGTAGGAGAACCGATCTAATAGAAGTCTGAACCCCCACGGTTAAGTTCCATAGTCATGTAATGACCTCACCATCAAACAGAAAGATATATAACATCCACAGATAAATGTAGCACTCCACTCACCATACTCCAAGACAATAAGATAAGACAGTAAATAGAACTACATTACAAGAATAAGATACAAGTCCACAAGTGTAATATTGTTCGTCCAGATACATAATTCCGAATTACCCTCAAATTATATGTAACATATGAGAATAACAGTCTCACTGAAACATCCAACAGCAACAATCAACTAACCAGAATATCTCAGACAATCACCAATCAGAAATCCTTCACAAGCCTGCTGACCACGATCCCACCTAATCCGGTAGCGTCAAGTCTGCCGAGCCACTGAAAATATATAATACAGGAATGAGCTACGCCCAGTAGGAAAGTCAGCTAGTAAAACTCACATGCAAGAGAAGGATAATAGCAAAAATACAGGAATACAGCATAACAATGTACGGTGGATAGGCACTCTCAGTCCCAGACTCCGACCAACCACAGCCACCCCAGTCACACCAGAGTAGCTCTCCTCTGGGCTACCAGGCAACGTGCCAGTGGGAACGCCCATCTCGAAACACGCATGGCGCCTAAGCACCCGACACCGCAGTGTCTCTCGTCAATCAATCTCCTGGAGACTACAGACAGATCCAGTCACATAATCTCTAGCCAACGTGAGACACCCCTGCCACCCTAAGGCGCGCAGGCCTACACACTTGGCTAGCCACTGCGAGACACCCCTGCCACCCTCAGGCGCGCAGGCCTACACACATGGACCAGGAGAGATTGACTCAGCCACCGTCCCAAGGAGTCCTCTACCAACAACTTCCATAGAAGCTCACGCCCCTACAGTCATTGCCAATCTCTAACTCCAAGATTCGGCAACATGTGTCCAGGTACAACAAGGCGTATACCAGTCTACATGTATACTGTGGAAGCTAAGTCCGAACCGCACAGTTACCTACCACAACTACCCTAAAACATCATATAGGGTCTATAGTAGTCCGGTCCAATATGCCAATCCATGAAATATGCCAATACTGAATAAACTGACTCAATCCATGCCGTTGCCATCAAAGCAACACAATTGTCAATTACTGACTGTTCTGGTAGCATCCGTGTACCATACCTTTGTCTGACTGTTTCCAGCTGTACTGTCATCAGTGATAACATTTTTCCCCACTTCAGGAAATTTGTTCTTTACCCACTGATCTCTAGAATTTTCGAAATTTCTCATTTCCAAGTTTTCTGATTTTCCTTGAATTTTCTAAATGTAAATAATTCCTAAAACTCAATTATCGAATTTTTCCTAAATTTGAAATATCAAATTTTGCATTTTATCCATTTTTTTCCAAAATTCGGAATAATTCCCCGAATTTAAAATTTTGCTATTCACTATACCGCGCCGAATCCCCTGAATCGCATCTTGCCACCGGTTCGGGCTTTCATGCTGAACCAAACCCCGCCGGTCAGTTATTAATCCGAAATTCAGCCGACGCTTATATATAATATTAATGATTAATATTATTATTATTCTCTTAATAATTCAACTAATCCCTAATTAATCCTTAATTCGTCTCCTTCCTTCGCCCGTCGTCCGCGGAACCCTAGCCGCCGCAATAGCCGACCAATACGATCATTCCGTCGATTTCCGGCGACTGCGAACAAGGAGAACATGTTCGTACTATCCTAATGTTCCAATAATGTTGCTAATTTCCTACGGTTTAAATCAAGTTTTCCGCCGAGCAGTTTCGTCTAATCCTCATGTTGACAATTCACGAAATTATAGTTCTAGCATTATACAATCATATTAACATGAATAAAGTGGCATATTTAAATCCTCATGCTTGGTAATTTTCCAATTTCGGCGAAACAAATTAACGTCCCGAAAACCCTAACATGCAAATTTTCGATAATTTGTACAATTAGCTTCAAAAATCACATTCGCATGCTTAGATAGAGATTTGCAAACTAATACATGCTTCAATTTGCTAATTATCTAATTTAAATATCTGAAATTCCTACCTCGAAGACGCCGGCGACGGTGAAGCTCGTCCGCAGCTCGCCGCAGCTCCTCGCCGAACGAATTTGGTCTCAATCGACTCTCCTCGGTCTCGTGAATCTCCGGGCACAAAAAGCCCCTTGCCAGGCCGCCGGAATCACGCGCCGTACGCCGGGAATTTCCTCGCTATCGCCATCGAACGAAAACCCTATTCGCTGCTTCGCGAGGGTTTTTTATACCCCGGGCCGACACGGTGAACCCGTTACGCGTTCGACACGTTTTCGACACGTGAGCACCCGATACGCGCTGTCGACACGCTATCCACACGGTAAGCACACAATACGCGCTGTCGACACGCTATCGACACGGTAAGCACCCGATCAGCCGGTTCGATCTCACCCGCCGATCTCGACCGTCCGATCCGCTTATTAGAACGCACACGCAAACTCACCCGGCGAACCGCCTCCGCCTCCGCTGAACCGTTCCGGTCCGGTTCACGCGCGATAAAAAAAACGATTTCCGGTTTTAATTTAATTAGATTTTCGAATTTCTAAAAATCTAATAAATCCAATTAAATAGGGAAAATTAATTAAAAATTCCTCGGTGCTCCGAAAAATTCCCAAAAGATTTCAGAAATTCCAATAGCCTACAATTGAGTTCCTGGCTCATCCTACTGTCGATTCGAAATCATCCAAGCCACAATTAATTTATTAAAGATCAAATACATAAAATTTTACCGGGTATAACATTATGGATGCGCTGGGTCTACCTTCTATGGCGTGCTGCAGGGAGGCTTTTATACAACGTTTTATCGAGTTCGTAGGATCTCCTGAGGTGCAGCGGGAAGAGGGAAGAGTTCACGCAGCAACCCTTGCTACGGTCATGTTTTACATCTGAAAAAACAGAAATGCGAAGAGGCAAGATGAACAACCATTTTACTGTAGCACCCTCTAGCAAAAGATTCAAATTGAGGTGCCAATCGCAACAAAACGTTATCATCACTGCCCATTCGAGTCCTGCGGGAACCTACGCAGCTTTTCCGAGCTGAAGGTAGCCCACGTCTGGGTTCCCCTCCCCCCCCCCCCACAGGATGGATAATGATAAACTGTGATGCTGCTGTTGGAGAGGATACTTCGGGTATTGGACTAGTAGCTATGGATCACTTCAGCAAGCCCCTGTTGGTGGTTGGGAAGAGGTATCACTCGCATGCTACAGAGGAAATGGAGACATTGGTGATGCTGGAAGCATTGGAATTGCTGAGGAACACACTGTCGGAATTTCATGCTGTGGAGCTTCAAACGGACTCGATGCACGCTAAGCTGGTGGTGCGTAATCTCCTCATGAATCCTCCCGAGGGTGGCTGTTATGCCCTAGCGCTTCAGCATGCGAGGAACTTGAATGCGCTGACAATGTCGCATATTCTCAGGGAGGGAAACGAGCCGGCGGTCTGGGCCACGTGCGCTACTTGCGTTTCGGATTTTGTGTGAGGATGGGGTACGCCCCTCCCCAAGCTTCTGCTAGATCTCTTGTTAAAAGACTTCTCGTTTGATCCTCCATAGAGGGTCTGCTGTATGCTCTGCTAAGCTTTTGCTTATAATCAAGAAAAAAAAAAAGCTATCATTGTGTCTCAAAAATTTACTACCAAAAGTTGTTGCCAAACAAATTTATGCAAAGTTGTGTTTTCGGTTTGGCTCCAGCCTGGTTCAGGAGTTGTGGCCAGTCGGATCTGGATCAGCGTATTGCGGGTCGCATTAGTGGGTTCTCGCGGAGTCGCTGGATCCATTTTCATTCGCGAGGTGTCGGAACTATTCTACTAATAGGTTAAACTTGGGGATCAGTGCCACATCGGTAAAAAAGATATCAATGATAAATCTTATAAACAATAATGCAAATTTTTATTTAAAATACATATAAATTAAAATTTAATTATCTTATAAAATAATGCATAAATGACTTGGATTATAGGTATCATTTTTTTAATTAACAATTTTTTTGGTTAACGTAAGCAATCACGTTCAAGTAGATTTTTTTTTTTTTTGCAAAAAGAAGGATAGTTTAAAATAACTGGTAATGGCAATGATAACATCACTATGAATATAAAAACAAACAACATGTCATGTCTATGAAATAAATTTCGTTGAGGAGATGAAAAAAAACCACAATGGAGAATATTTTGCAATCTAATCAAGAAAAAATATATAAAAAAAGAAAAAAAAGAAAAATTTGTCACCATCTCACAGAGTTTTGTTTATTCTTATTTGTATTTTAAATAACTATTTGTGCTGAAATTTTATTTTTATAAACTGCCTTATTTTTTTGAAATAGTATGACTGATAGGATAAGATGATTTATTGAAAAGTCATCACCACATAAAGACGAACTATAGTAAGAATGTTTTCTTTAATACACATGAAGCATTTTTAATTCTGAATTATAATAAGTCTATTGATTAAAGTTGATAATTTCACATGAATACTGCAATTTATTTCACATATGTCAATTTTAGGATAAGCAGTGCTTAGATTTTTTTTAAAAATAAATGTTATAAATCTAAATAAAATATTTCTTGAAGAAGTTTAAAAAAAAAATTGAATGGCTCAAACAGATGAAAAATTCCTGAATTTCCAACTGCTTTTATCCAACACATATCTGCAATGAGCTGTTCTTTTGAATTATGATTTAAGAGCTTTTCCGATTATTATTATTATTATACCTGAAAAAGGCGTTTTTTATAAAAAAAATATTTCAATACACATCGAAGTCAGGTTTTTTTGGCTAACTCATAATTTTATATTTATAATTCTACATATGCATTAAAAATATCACAACCCTAAAGTTTTGATAAACATCCGGATATTCTATATAAAATATTTTACGGGGTGAAATATTGCGCTACAACCGTAACCCGGCGACCAATAATTTCGGCCGGCTACGGGTACACCGCACCTCTTTAAAGAGTCTTCTCCGTCTTCTCTCAGCTCAGGATAACCATACTCGCAACCACCGCAACAGCCCAACTTCATCTCAGTTCCACCATCGACTAGTCCATCTCAGTAACTCCATCCCGATTCCCAATTGGCAACGAATGGCTCCCCTTCCCAAACGTCCTCTAACCTCGCCGCCCTCGAGAGCGGCGTCCTTCCACGGCCGCTCTTCGGCACCGACCGCCACCGAGCATCGGCAGATGCGGCGGCCGAAGACGCACCCCGATCTCCTCTCCGCAGTTCGGAGAGCATCTCCTGAGCCGACCGCCGCCGCAGGGGAGCGAAAAGTGCCTTCCAAGGTGTTGGTTAAAGTAACGGTCCAGTGGAGCCTCGGACCGGTTCAGGTGATGGCGTCCACGGATTGGACGGTGCATGATTTGGTGGTCGCCGCCGTGAGGATCTACATCCAAGAAGAGAGGCGCCCCACGCTGCCCTCCTCGGACCCCGTCGCCTTTGGGCTCCACTATTCCCAATTCAGCTTACAAAGTAAGCACCTGCGTCCTTTGCTCCATTGTGGTTTCGTCGAATAGAACACCCTGATGCTTAATGCCTTCGGATGTGGCTTGATTTGCAGGTTTGGACCCAAGGGAGAAGCTTATAGAGTTGGGTTCCAGAAATTTTTTCCTCTGCCCTAAGGCAGCGTCCGCGGCCGCAACCGGAGGTAACGCTGATGCGGCGGTGAATTCGTCGGGCTGTTCTAATGATGTACAGAAGGGTTATTGGATTTCAATTCCGTGGCGCGGTTTCATGGATTTCTTGCGGTAGAACGCTACCATGTCGGTGGGTTTGCCGATTTTCAAGGAATCGTGTTTCGGTGGAAAATGAATAGTATATTCCACTATAGAACGGTTTGTCTTTTGTGTAATGATTTAATATTGTTATTATTATGACAAAATATTTGATAAATTCTGGGAACCTCATAAATAAATTGCTTCGTTTTTTCATGCGTTTTTTTTTTTTTTTTGCTGCTTTTAAAAGAACTATATACCAAATAATGGAACAATTGCTTGTATATCTATATTATTTATCATTTTTTATATAAATATTATGAATTTATAAATGATCAATAATGATATTATGATGATTAAGATAAAACCAATACATTATCAAAAATATAAAAAAAATATAATATGAGAATTGATCATGAAAAATACTTGAAATAATAAAAAAACATAAATGTTGATAAGTAGATATAAGTAATAATGAAAAAGAGAGCCTATAAAAATGGAGTTGATCTTTAATACTCGAATTAAAGACACTTCATTATACTAAACTTGTTTATTTACAAAATAAATTTAATATACAACAAAATAAAGCATGTAGTGCATAATATAATTATTCTTGCTAATATTTTATGCTTCTCTCAATATGCATATAGCCATATGTTTTTAGCTTATTGAACCTTCTTTAACTTTTTTTTTTATTTTACAAGACAAATTAATTCCTATCTTCATCTAAACTAAATTTTCACAAACAATGTATACATTCAACCTCAAAACCTATCTTAAATTCCTACTCAAGATAATATTTTTATATATGGAATAAAGCCAAACCAAATATATAAAAAATATTATATAAATCTTATAAGAATGACACATCATTCATAAATTTCACAATATGTGTTGATATTATTAATAATAGAATATGATCGTGAATAATATTCTATCGTAAAACCATTATCCCAAATAATACAAATATTGATAACATGAATTATACGATCAATAATAAATACAATCTTCTTTGGTTTGATATGCTAAAGAATATGAAATATACAATAATTATAAATAAATCAATTATAGATACAAATTTTGATATTATTTCCAAGAGATTAGTATGTTGATATAATAATTTGTCATCTATATGTAATGGAAGAAAGGCTATGCAATTCATATTCACTCGGCATAAATAAGGAAGTCAAGAGAAAATAATTATCCATAAACAATTTTAAAGATAAAGCACATCAAGTTATCAAATTATTAATAATAAGAATAATTTAGTCACCAATAATCTTGTGATCATTATTAAGCTCTCAACTCTTAATACTATAGCTAAAGTTATTACCCTTATGTAGATTTGGGTAAAAATTAGACAAAAAATTTTTTAGATGTATTTTTAAAATTTATTTCTAAACTGAATTTTAAACAAGTTGAAATATAAGTCAATTCATAGGTGGATTGGTCAAACTCAAGTAAGCTAGTTCAACTCTTAGATTGCATAAGTATGATGCATGTGTTGGTTTTAGAGATTGGTCTAGGTCAAATAAGTCAATGTTAGTAAATCAGTGGTTCATAACTAAGGGGTTGCTTTCTTTTTTTTCCTTATTTAGTGCTTTTGTAGTGAATAGGTGGTGACGGCTAAGATTAGAGAAAGGGAAGTAGATCGAGCATGATTTAATTTAGGTTTTGAAGGACTAACAAATTAGAAATACAAGACACATAGGTGTATGAGGGTGGTGACAACTAGGCATGTGGCTGTAGTGAGTCTTCGTACAAGTTAGGAAGTACAAAATGTATGAAATTGAATGACAATGGTTGTGTCAAGGAACCACCTAACTAAAATTTAATAAAATAAAAAAATCAAATATGATATTCAATTAAAATATAGAATGAGAACATTAAACACTAAGTGAAGACCTGACGATGCAATAAAAGCCTTAAAACTAACTAAACTAAAATCATATAAAATAAATTACTAACATAATATAATCCACATATAAGTCATATAAAAATATATACAAAATTCAAACAAATATTCTATTATACTTTTAGTTACCCAACACATATCAAGTACTATCCACTCTTAAATATCAAGAGTGTGTCTATCTCTTGTGATAATAGATGCATAATGAATAAAAAAGAAATCATATCGTAACTCTTGATATTAAACCACGTGTTTCATTTTGAAGCCATAGTAGATATCATGTGTATCAAAAGTAAACTAGATGAAATATGAATAATATTTTTTACATTATTTTTAGTTTATAATATTTATATAATTATCAGGTCTAATTTTTTTTGAATAATTATCCTCATCAAATCAAATAATCATATTAATAAATGATCTCAAACCATCATTCATGCAATCTATGCAAATAACATTTGATAAATATTTGATTCAAAGATCAATACCTAAATAACATCCATTAAGCCTAATGCTAATAGGTAGATATGACACTTATACCCTGTGATAATTGCTGAGCCTGAAGCCACTAGACAAGTGTGATACTTATACTCTGTGATCACTTCCATTATGCCTGATATTATACATGTATATATACTGAGGTCATAGTATATACAATAACCAAATATTTGACTTGAAGGTCTAGTATTGTAAATAAGGTCTTTAGTAATTCAATTTTTTATTTTCATTTTTTAGTTATGAAATATCATATGATATGCATGTCCAAATATAAAAAATATATATTTACAAGTTTATATTTTATTATCAAAGCCAATATGTATTTTCTATTTTATGCATTCATTATGACTCATTCCTTTCATTTAATTAATATTTATGATGTTATGTAATAAACAAAACTAAAAATAAAGTAAAATCATCTAATTAGTAAAACCATGTGTAAAATATTATTAAGATCATGTTAAACTATAAAGTATGAGTTTTTTCAACATAAGAGAATATAGTCTAAAAGAAAACATATGATACTATATTATAACACAGATTATAGATTATCTACTTCCCTTTCTCAATCTTTATCATTCTTGATTTCTTATAATATTATGCGTATGTGAGAGTCAACATATTTTTTTTATATGTTTTCTTAAAACCATATTGGTATGATTTCTTAATAGTATTATGCAATCATCTATGACTAAGAAATCTGTACTTTAGTGTACATTTATGATAAAATGATCATATCATATAATTTCCTATGTTATCTATGACTTCATCTATTTATTTGGTCACATATGTAAGTACTATAAAGTTATCATATAGTATGATGCATTATATAGTATTATATGTCCCCATATGATTCCTTTTTGTTTTAGCATTTATCTTATGATAGTCTAACACGATCCATAAAATCGTATCATAAAACCACTGGATAATTTTATTTTATATTATTTTATTTTATTTCATTCTCCAACCATTCTGCTAACAAATTCCACTAATTATATTGATGCAACAAAAACATTATATAGTACAATTCAATTTGTTAACCACCTAATCTTACAGACTTAGCCATCTTTCTTTAAACTCAAACGAACCATAAATGATACCCATATTGTGCTATACAATTAACCTATTTGTGCAATAGTAATAATACTCAGCATACTAATACATTCTAGAGATTTTTCTAGTACAATATCTTTAGTATCCCTTGCATAGCTTCACCATAGCTTTATGGCCTAAGCTTTTCATACCAAATGATATATAATATTATACAAGCAAGACATTCTTTTACAATGAACCTGATACTCTTCTCCTCTTCCTCTGATGAACCAAACACCACAAACCCCTCTCACTAGCAAAATCAACCTTCTCATCATCTCTCCCTAATACATTCAAGGCCTCTCTCTTTACTTCCATATTAAACTCTAGCACTTCCCAAATCTCTCATCCTCTCCTCCCTTTACAACTACTTAATGACAACTTCATACAATAACAAAAAAATATAAAACTATGAAAATAAATGAGTACTTTAATGACTACTTATGATAACTTATATTTTATTACTCTAGTATTATTATTAACTTGAATGTTTACTTGAAAACTTTCTAAAAAGTGAATATAATATAAGTTTATATAAATCTCAAAAGTGTGTCTAACAAAATATCTTATAATTTGACTATGAATATATTTTCAAGAAGAGCACGTCATGAGAAATCCAATAGTATATTTATTTCAATTTTTGGAAATCATTTAAGTTTTTCACAAATTTTTTTTAAAAATGAGATATATATTTTTAAATATTTTACAATTTTAATTTTTCATCATTACTACTAAAAAAAGGCACACCGCTTTCTCTCATCTTTTGACCCGAAGCTCGGCTTCTGTCGGGAACTACTTCATGAAGGAATTGCTTCGCGAATTCTAAAGAGGAAAGGGAAAAATTGTAGGAAAGAATGTCAAGAAGATTCTGATGACTTAATCTTTAAAACCTCTTTTCGGTGAGCCACATGGAGTAAAGGGACGAAGAGAAATAAGAGATCAAGTGGTCTCCAATGATGATGATAAGTCTTAAATTCAAATTGGTTCCATGTGTGGGTATTCCAAACATTTGTGCTTCCTCAATTTCATGATCAACTTAGGTTGATTTTTTTAACCAAATTAATTCATGTGTGTGAAAGGATCGTGGGCGCTCATGAGACTAAAATGTTTCGATGATGATAGTGAGTCCTTTTGATATAATTAAAAAATAGAGTAAGGTGATCATGATAAAGGGAAAGAGACGCTTGAAAATGATTTGGTCAAGCCTCACCAATTATGCATTTTTTGTAGGAATTTCTATTGCAATCGAGAAAGGGAAATAAAAAGGAGAATTTGTGGAGTTAGGCTATCAAAGAATAAACGAAGAACGCTCAAGCACTCTTATCATGCATTATAGCAATAAGAAAAAGTAAACATGTGATTTTTTTTATCTTGATGTAGTTATTTCATATAAAAAATTTAGTAATCATAAAGTATAAATTAAGATAAAAATATGAGAGAATATGTCAAATTATTTTGAATATTATGTGAACCTTTAGGATAAAAATCTACAATAATTGGTTATAGATCACATTAAGAAGAAAAATAGAAAATTCAAAATAGTCTCTAATGATTCAGGTTGATAAACTTAACAAAATTATAATACAAATAGTAAATTATTTATGCAATTGTTATTTTGAGATTTATTAATATGAACTATCATTTCTTTCATACTTTTTATATTACATAATTTGATACAAATAACATGACATGGTATATAAAAATATTTATATTCATTAATTATTAATGTTGCATAATAGACTTGGTGTATTGTTACATGTGTGCAGTAAAAAAAAGATAAAACAGTGAATATAAAAATATCATGTGGGAAAAATTAAATGGTGTGCACACACATATATACATATATATACACACACAAATACATACATACATACACACACACACACACACAGATATATATATATATATATATATATATATATATATATATATATATATATATATATATATATATATATATATATATATATATATATATATATATGTTAACAATTTAGAATAATTGATTTAAAGATAAAAATCCACATAAGGTATATTAAAAACAAGGAAGTAAAAAGTGAATAAAGAAATTTTTGTTTAACCTAATATCTTATGAAGAATAAGTAATATTGAAAAATGTGTTTTCTTATAGTCTTATCCCAAAGTATTGTTTGCTATATGATTTGGTGATTACCACTTGCTGTGTAATCTAATGAACTTGGTACCATTAGCATCAGATTTCGATGATTGAGCTACATGTTGTGTGATCAAGAGTTTTCACTTATTGTATCTCACAGCCACTACTTGCTCTGTGATCTAGCAATTGATGTTTATAATGATGATGTATGTATATGTCACTTATAGTTTGATTGTGAATATATTTTTTAAAAAAGCACATTGAGAGAAGTCCAATAATATGTTTATTTCAAGTTTTTGAAAATCAATTAAAATTTTCACTAATTGTTGAAAAAGAAAGAAAATATAAATTTTTAAATAATTAAATAATTTAATTTTTTATGACTACTATTAAAAAATAGCATGGCTTTCTCTCCCGTAACCTTAATTTGTCCCGCCTCCTCGACCAAACGCTCGTTTTTCGTTAAGAACCACTTCATAGAGGAATTATCCCACAAATTCGAGAGAGGAAGGAGGGAAATTGTGAGAAAATAATGTTGAGAGAATTTTGATGACCTAATCATTGAAACCTCGTTTAGATAAGCCACTTCAAGCGAATGGATGGATAGAAATAAGGGTTTCGATGGTCTCTAACGACGACGGTAAGTCTCGCAACTTAGAATAATTAATTTATGGATGAAAATTCCTATGTGGTTTGTTAAAGACAAATAAAAAGAAAGTGAATAAAGAGATTTTGGTTTTAAGCATAATATCTTATGAATAATAGGTAATGTTGAAAAAATGTGTTTTTCGTTTGGTTTTATCTTATAATCACTTGTTATGTGATATAAAGATATTGGTACATGAGCATTATATCTCATTGATAGAGTTACATGTGTAATAGGGAGTTGCTGCTTACTATGTGATCTATTGACCATCACTTGCTGTGTGATCTAACAGTTGTGCTCGCTGTGTGATCTAAACGTATTTAACATCTAGCCTCGATGATTAAGCTATCTACAGTGTGATAAGAAGTTACATCTTGCTGTGCGATCTGACAACCACTACTTATTATATGATATGACAATTGAGGTTTATAGCGATAATATATGTATATATATATATATATATATATATATATATATATATATATATATATATATATATATATATATATATATATTATTTGTTGTGTGATTTAATAGACATCACTTATTGTGTGATCTAATGATAGATATGATGAGATGCCAAAATGAATGAGATTAGAATCCCTAGGATAAAAACTTTTGAAGATAATAAAGACCTTTATTAATTGAAAAGAAATATTGAACAAAAAATTAGAATAACTAATATTGAATTATATTCGATAAACAAGTTTGCATATAAGTGTTTGTACAAATTACTTGTAAGAAAAAAATGAGATATAAAAATCATTGCACTTTAAAAATTAATGACTAATATATCTGTATTACATTAAAATTTTTTTGTTATATGTTTATAGAGTGATATGGATATGATTTTTTTTTCTTTTTTTAATATCATATATATCATCACAATGCTTGAGATCAATATATTTTTTATTTCATATTCATTTTCATATATTATAAGGATCATATGTATCACATAAGAATTACATGCAAAAAGATTATCAATCGACTGTGCTATTCTTTCATGTAATATTATAATTAGTTCAAATTGTTGGGCTATAGTAAAAAATAAATCATTAATACACACGACACATTTTCAATTCAAAATTATAACTAGCTAATAAGTCTATTGATTAAAGTTGAAAATTATCACATGAATATTGAATTTATTTGAAATACGTCAATTTTAGGATAAACAGTGCTAACATTTTTGTAGAATATAAATGTCTTCAAACTTTGATAAAAAAACCTTATTTTTATCCAATATAATAAAATATACCGTTTTAAAGAAGTATTAAAATTTTTGAATGGCTCAAACGATGAAATATTCCTGATTTTTCAAATTCTTTTATTTAAAATATATACTACATCAAGCTGTTCTTTTAAATTATTATTAAGAGTTTATCCGATGATTATTATAACTTTAAAGGACGTTTTTTTTTAAAAAAAAAAAAAAATTTCAAGACAGCGAAATCAGCTTTTAATGCCTATCTCATAATTTTATTTTTATAATTCTACATATGTATTCGGGTGAAATATTTCTTGCACTATCATAGCAACCCGGGGACCAATAATTTCGGCCGGTTACGGTTTCACCGCACCTCTTTAAAGAGTCATCTCCCTCTTCTCTCTGCCCGGCAGCACCATACTCGCAACCACCTCAAAGCCCAGCTTCATCTCACTAGCTCCACGATCGACTACTTCCTCACCCCCGATTTCCATCTCAGTAATTCCATCACGATTCCCGATTGGCAACGAATGGCTCCCCTTCCCAAACGACCTCTCGCCTCGCCGCCCTCGAGGGCGGCGTCCTTCCACGGCCGCTCTTCGGCACCGACCGCCACCGAGCATCGGCAGATGCGGCGGCCGAAGACGCACCCCGATCTCCTCTCCGCAGCGCGGAGAGCGTCCGCCGAGCCCACCGCCGCCGCGGGGGAGCGGAAAGTGCCTTCCAAGGTATTGTTTAACGTGACGGTCCAGTGGAGCCTAGGACCAGTTCAGGTAGTGGCTTCTACGGAATGGACGGTGCATGATTTGGTGGTCGCCGCCGTGAGGATCTACATCCAAGAAGAGAGGCGCCCCCCGCTGCCCTCCTCGGACCCCCTCGCCTTTGGGCTCCACTATTCCCAATTCAGCTTACAAAGTAAGCACCGGCGTCCTTTGCTCCATTGCAGTTTTGTCGAATAGAACACCCTGATGCTAAATGCCTTTGGATATGGCTTGATTTGCAGGTTTGGATCCGAGGGAGAAGCTTATAGAGTTGGGTTCCAGGAATTTTTTCCTCTGCCCTAAGGCGGCGTCCGCAGCCACAACCGGAGGCGAGACTGATGCGCCGGTGACTTCGTCGGGCTGTTCTAAAGATGTACAGAAGGGTTATTGGATTTCAATCCCGTGGCGCGGTTTCATGGATTTCTTGCAATAGAACTCTTCCATGTCGCCGACAATACCGATTTCTAAGGAATCGTTCGGTGTAAAAATGTATAGTATATTCTACTGTGAATAGATATTTGCATATGATTCATGAATAAAGTTTTGATAAATGTTAGTGATGTGAATGATTGGTATAGCTGATCTGTTTTGTCTCCCATAAAACAAAATCTTTCCTTTTCGGATGTAACGTTTTTGCTGCTTTTACAATTTAAAATTATAATCATTGATGAAAGGTTAGTCATTCCTATTAAATAAAAAATGACAGTTTTTGTTTTTTTTATTTTCAAAATTATTAATAAATGGGTAAATACATGAGGCTACTATTGGGTAGTCTAATGAACAGCAACCGTCAATATCAATAATGCAGCAGCTTATCATACAAATTTGCAAAAATAGAAAACATTTTCAATTCTTTTAAATACCATTCCTGATAATTCGATTTTATTGTTATTTCCATTAAAATTTATTTAATTTCTCCGGTTTTTTAGGATATCAATTACATTTTGTACAGTTATTTTTTATTTTTGATTGGTAGCTAATTACGTTTTAAAATGATTTTTAAAAACTTTTAAAACTTTGTTTTTTTAAAAAAAAAATATTTTTACTTGTATAAAATTTTTTTTTCTATTCTTTATTTTATGTTTTTAAAATTTACGAATTATTATAAACAGAACCAAAACTTGAATTCGCATTTTTCAAGTAGCAAATTGTGTTTCACTTATTGGATAAATGATCATATAATTTACAAATTAATTAATTATATTTAAAGAAAACATTTCTAAGATTTGGCACTATTTAATATATTTATTTCAATTTATTTTTTTTTATTAAAATATTTTTTTAGAACATACCGCATTTTAGAACATGAAAGAAAAGTTCCTCTCTCTTAATTGATAACAATTATTTTATCGATTTTAGTTATTTTGTAATATGTATGAATTTATAAAACACCTATTAATTTATGTAGAATGAAAGAAAATGATGTAGAATAAATAGGATTAGGTCAAAAAAATACTCAAATATAAAAAAAAGGTAGATTGACATTGTTTGTTCTTAATAAGTGCAAGACAAGTGCATAGGTTGGGGCCACGGTACATGCGAATAGCACAGCTTAGGGACTTTGTGTGCAAAATTGGTAGGATTTATGCACTTGTAATAACCTAATAAATATTTATTTAGATCTTCCTAACACTATATTTAAATAATGTATGTGTGTATTCTAAATTTAGAACAAAAACATTTAATGTGCCTGAAAAGGTGTATAACAATGATAGTCATATCTCAAATTTGAGTATGTCATTGTGCCAATTTAATTGCAAGTAATTCGTTGTTATACAATTTATATTTTTTGAAAATCATTTATATTTTTAGCAAAATTTTAAAATATAAGAATTTAAAATAAAATAAAATGACTATGTTATGATTCACTTATCCTCTCTTATTAAATATAACAATAATCTATCTCCCATTCTTGAAAGACTATTGCAATGTTTAGGAGCCAAGTGAGGAAGCAAGAGAGCAAGGAGAGAAGCAGCTTAGAAGGTAAGTGGAAACACTTTAGCTTTTAGATCTCGAGTTCTGGCATTACTTCGATGAGATTAAAAAGGAGATGGAGAAGCTCTAAGAAAAGAGCAAGCTATAATCCTAATTTTTGTCGAAATGACATTTCAAGGTCAGATCTCGTCGAGATTTTTCTCTCTAAAGCACATTGATCATTTGGATGAGTAAAAAAATAGATTTTGCAATATTTTGGGTTTTCATCATGGAGCACTGAAGTGAAAATTAGCGTGTGAATCTCACAAACTAGAATGAATTGTAGATTTTAAAATACTTTTTACTAATAACAAATGTATTTATTTTTCAAATAATTTTTATAAAAATAAATTTATATTAATTGAAAATTTTGATTTATAAATATGTTAATTTATAATTTTTATTATTAAGAAAAAATGAAAATAAAAGTTGAAATAGTACATCAAAAGTTTTAGGTAGTTTAATTCAAACTAGAAACTACGTTTACCAACAACCAATGCAGAAAAAAACTCTATTAATAAAAGAGTTAAACTCAAGGTTTATCTTTACAATTTACCTCCAACTTATTTGATATTTTTTCCAATGGTTCACCTTCAATATATTAGTTTTTAAAGTTTCAACTATAACTTTGGTTTTTACAAGCTCAACCCCAACTCAAGTTTTTACGAGATCAAACCAAACTCAGGTTTTTTCAAATATTAGGCTACCCAACCTAAAAGAAAAATAAAAATACATCAATAAATAATTCTCAATAAAAGCATGCAAATTTTGCCTATGCTTGTTGATGAATATAAAAAGACTCAAAAAACTCAAATTTATGAAAAAATTGGAGACAATGAAAACTTAGAAGAATTGGGCTCACCAAAAAAATTTAGAATTTGAAGTAATTTTAATGCGTAGGTACTAAGAAAATATTATGTTAGTAAAACATGATACAGTCTTTCTTTGAGAGATTGTAATTTTGTTCATGTTCATTAGTCAGTTTATTCATAATTATTAGATATTTATATAACATTTTTAGTGAGTCATTAGAAAAATAAGCAAAAGCTGTTTGAAAAGCTATTGTCAAACAGCCTAAAACACTTTTCAAATAGCTCAAAAAGACATTATAAAATGGCTATTATAATGACATATATAATGATTAGTTATTTAGTCATTAGGTAGGAATGATTGGAGCCGTTGGATTGGTATAAAGGAGATCTCAACCTTTAAATCAAACATTATAAAAGCGGATGAGATTTGGAAGGTTAGATCAAGCTAGATTAGATATGGGCCAGTCAATTAAGTTGAATAAGATATAGATCATCCAATTAAACAAATGGTAAAATTGGGAACGATTATAGTCATAGGATTCAAAATAGATTATTTGGAGTTGCATAATTCAAGTACAAATTTTTCACAAAAGACACTGTCCGATGAAGTCAAACAAGTTCAAGATCATTAGATGTTGAGCAAGGTTCAATCAATGATAGTAGATGAAAAAGTTATTGTCTGATTGAAGATCGGATGGTGAGGAATGCCACTCTCACTGTCATGTGATTATGAAAATACGTGATCAGACGATATTGAGTGTTCTTGATTTTGGAGGTAGACTAACACAAGGGATTTAGTCTCATGTTGAAAGGAAAGATAAGTATTTAAACTTTATAATAATTCGAGTCAGAGTAATATTTAGAGCCATAATTGGGGTTGGTTCCCCACTTATGCAATTGAAAATTCATCTCCTAGTGTACTCATAACATGCAGGTTTAGTTCGAGTGCTGCTCGGTTCGATTTAATGCCTTACCTCATGCGATTCAGGAATTCATCGTCAACTAGAGCAGGTTGGCTCGACTTGGATCAGACTGTTTCCTGACTCGAAGCTTATGAGTTCCCACTTAGGCTTGCCCATCCCGATAGCTTTGCACTTGGGCACAAGATAAGATGTGGAGGAAATACTTTTTATCTTTATTTTTTCAAAATTTTAATTATAAAAAATTTACTAAAATTAATTTTTTTAAAATTAATAAAAGTTTAAATAAAAAGTAATATAAAATTTTATAAAGATAGAATTTAGCCAAAAAAAGATTGTATAATTTAAAAATCTAATCCTATTCATTTGCTAAATCAAGAATATGACTAAATAATTTGGATGCTTGAATATGATTTGAAATTGATATGAAAGAAGAGTGTCTTAAAATCAACAAGTTAATATTATATTTTATAGTAAAAGAAAACCTTATTAAAGCTTATGCACATGTCTTGACTCCTCGAAGCTTGTTAAATACTCTAATGTGTATTAAAGACCACTAGTTCACCATCTTTAAAAATGCATAACTTATTCTTTATATGTAAATTTATTTCACACTAAACAAGTTCATTAAAATGAAATCCTAAATATTTAAGATTTGATTC
Organism: Vanilla planifolia; assembly: GCA_023846275.1. Taxonomy (NCBI): domain Eukaryota; kingdom Viridiplantae; phylum Streptophyta; class Magnoliopsida; order Asparagales; family Orchidaceae; genus Vanilla; species Vanilla planifolia. Next base: position 25,540,329 of record CM043876.1, on the reverse strand, counting down.
ATCAAATATAAATGTGACTTAATATTCACAAAGATCATAGTCTTTTTAGTTAATGTACAAATCTTAATAAATAATGTTCAAATTATCTAGTACGAGCTTACAATGGGAGCTTGCATTAGCCTTTCTGATAGGCAATTGTAGTCAACATAGTGATCATATTGGCATGATCCATCTATTTCTTCATTTAAATTAATGATCAGACAAATAATCAATGATAATAATATATATAGTAAAACTATACATTTTAACAAATTAATAGAGCAGGAATTGAAAATATTTGAAGCTCGCAAGGCGATGACAACAAGAAAAAAGTAAGAAATGGCTGAGCCCATCAAAAGTTTAAAATTCTTTAAAAAAATGTTCTAAAAAGTTAGAAAAGGTAGATGAGTTCAATAGGGACAACCATGCCAATAGAATCTTGATGTTAATAATAGTCAAATGGACACAATATTAAGTGGCAGAATATTTCCTTGTTTAGTGTATGGAAAATATACATTGTGGAGTTTGTTAGTCCAACACATATGGCTATTTTAGATGCTTCACTTTTGGAGAGTTAGGTCATATGACTAGAGATTCTCATGAGTAGTATCAGAGATGACTTCTCCACGGCATATTGATTTCGCTACTGGTAGAGGAGGCAATGGTATATGTCGCACATAACACTTTAGCCACCACCTTAGGAAGTATAGGCCAAGGGAATTCAACAAGGTAAGGTAATCAACGAAGAATTTATGCTATTACTCGATAGTAGGCCTCGTACTTTGGAGACATAATTACAAGTATGCTTTTATTTTGATAGCTTTCTATATATCTTTTATTGATAATGGTGTCTGACATTCATTTATAGCATATTTCATATTTGATGCATTATTTATTAATGTGCATCAAATAAGCAACCCATGGATTAGCTATCAAAGTAAAATGCTATTATTGTTTGTGTTGAAAATATAATTAATTTTCTTACTTTAGATAAGAAAAGTGTATGTTCTTAGGTAGATGAAGAGGAATCCCCATCATTTGTGCAATAAAAAGCTCTAAAATTGTTAGGAAAAGGCAATGAATGATTTTTGTTATTTATTATGGTTGTAGATCAGTAATATGCTGAGTCAAGAGATGTGACAATGATATGTGAGTACTAAGATTTATTTTCTGAGGAATTGCCTGACCTTCTTTTTAATAGAAAAATTAAATTTGAGATTCAAATGATGCTTTGGAGTTGAGCTGATGCCTAAAGCTGCATACAAAATGTCACACATAGAGTTGGCTAACACAAAAGTACAAATTTAATAATTGTTAAATAAAAATTTCATCAGGCTTGGCGTGTTCCCTTGTGGAGTATCGATATTGTTTGTTAAGAAGAAAAATGATAGTCTATGTATGTGTATAAACTATTGATAATTAAATAAGTTAATAGTTAAAAATAAATATTATTAATAAAAGTTGATTCGTTTCATCAATTAAGGTGCTTAACAGTTTATTTAAAAATTGATTGAAGGTCAAGATATTATCACTTGATGATTAAAGAGACTCATATCACTAAAATATTATTCATAGCTCATTATGTGCATTATAAATTTCTAGTATCACCTTTGCCCCCACAAATACTCCCACAACATTTTATGGATTTAATCAATGAAGTATTTAGAAAGTTTTTTATCATTAATTTGTTGTTAATTTTATTATTGATATCTTAGTTTATTCTAAATCTATTGACAAGTATATTATGCATTTACATGCTATGCTATAAACTGTCTAAGAGAACCAATTATATGTTGAGTTATTTTAAGTGTGAGTTTTGATTATCCCAGGTTATATTCTTAAGACATGTAATTGGTGTAGCAAGAATCTTTATAGATCCTTATAAAATTAATACAATTATGGATTGGACCAATCATACTTTGGTTTTAGAGATTTAATAGATTATTATAAAAATTTTATACAATATTTTTCTCAAATTGCATCTCCACTTACTAGATTAACTCAAAAAATAATAAATTTAGATTAAGAAGTAAATTGTGAGAATGACTTTATGACATTAAGAGAAAAATTAACAAGAGCACCAATTTTGGTACCACCTAAGAGACCTAATGGATATCAAGTTTACAATGATGCTTCACTTTAATGATTGAGGTACATTTTATTGCAAAATGGTATAATTGTTTATGCCTATAAGCGATAGAAACTTATGAAAGGAGCTATTTCATACAAGACTTAGAGTTAGCTGTTATAGTCTTTATTTTAAAAATTTAGAGGTATTATCTTTATGGAGTAAAATGTGAAGTATTTATAAATCATCAAATTTTAAAATATATTTTTACTAAAAAGAAGCATTGAATTTGATGCAAAAAAGATGGCTTGAATTCATCAAAGATTATCGCTTAATGATTAACTATTATGTCATAAAAGTTAATGTTATGGAAGATGCCTTGTGTAGAAAAATAAGTTTGAATTCTTTGGAGCAACCATATTAGAAGTTGATTTCTTTGTAAATGGAGAGGTTATAATTGGAATGAGATATGCATTGGAATGTTGAATTGTTGTGCTAATTATCATTGAGGACTAATTAGCTTGTCTCTATTAAGAAAGATCAGTTGCATGATGAGGAATATTAAAAGATGATTCAAAGAAACATGGATGGATGAGAATCTAATTTTATCCTTGATGAGTATAGTGTATTGAGATTTTAGGAAACATTTTGTATTTCTAGGCATTATTATTTGAGGCTTATAACACCAAGTACTCCATTCATCGAGGTAGTAAAAAATGCATGAGGAGCTAAAATAAACTTTTTGGTCATTTGGAATTAAAAGAAATGTGATAGAATGGGTGTAAAAATATTTTATTTATTAATAGGTCAAGAGTGAACAACAAAAACCTGATAATTTATTCTTTAGTAGAAGTCTGAATCTATAGCTATAGACTTAATTATTGGATTACCAAGGATTTATGTTATGCATGATTTTGCATTGGTGGTTGTAAAAATAGAATAACTAAATCCACACACTTTCTAACTATTTGGGTAACCTGTTTCGTAAAAAAATTTGTCCAATTGTATGTATAACAGATTATGAATTTGTATAATATTCCAAAAGTATTAATCTCTAATAAAGATCTCAAATTTACATCCTAATTTTGTTGGAAAGTACATGTAGATTTTGGTATTTAGTTAGGATTCATGTAGCTTCTATCTTCAAATTCATGTATTAGATTTTAGAAGTGATTGAGAATGTCACTTATGTTTAATCAAGTTTGCATATAATAATAACTTTTATGCTAGTATTGGTATAACTCCTTATGAAGTCTTGTGTGAAATGAAGTATTTATCTCTTCTTTGTTGGTTTGAGACATGGAAAGGCAATTAATTGAAATCAAATTTATTGATGAAGCTACTAAAAAATTAGAATGATTAAGGAAAATATTCAAATTGCCCAAGACCAACAAAATAAATAATTTAATGAAAAACATTAAGATGATGAATTCGAGGAAGGAAAGCATGTGTTCCTTAAAATGTATTCACTAAAAAAGATTATGATATTTGGTAGAGTAGTTAAATTGAAACCCAAATATATTAAACTTTTCCAAATAATAGAAATAATAAAATTAGTTGCATACTAGTAGCCTTACCTCCTCAAATGTTGAGTATAAATAATATTTTTTTCATGTATCGTCATTGGGAATATATGTACCTAATCCATCTTAGTTATTTAATATGATATAAAAAATATTGAAATTTAGTCTGATATGTTTTACCAGTAGCATCCAATTAAAATTCAAGTAAAACATGAAAAGAGATTAAAAAATAAAGTGATTCCCATAATAAAAATGTTATGAAAGAATCAAACAAAGAGAGAAGCAACCTAAGAAGAAAAAGAAGATATGCTACTGTAGTACTCATAATTTTTTTTAAATTTTAGAATTAATTATTTGTAAAGTGAAAAGATTGTAATAACTTAATAATTGTATTTTAATTATGTCTTTCCAACTTTATGTTTTTTGCATGTGTTGCAAGTCTACAATGATGTAATAACCTTTAAAATCACTTTGTTTAAGTAGCAAATTTTGTATGACTTTACAAATGAAAGATAGGATAAATGATCATATAATTTGCAAATCAATTATCTTTTAAAAATAAAGATCAAATTTATGCACTATTTGATATTTTTTTCGATTTAGTCTTTTATAAAAAGATATTTTTAGCACATAATTAGACTTCACATTTTAGAACATGAAAGAAACATTTCTCTCTCCTAACTGATGATAAAAATTATTTTATTAAGTTATTTTATGATATCTAAATTTTTTGAAATACTTATTAATTGATATAAAATGAAAAAGAATGATGTAGAATGAATGAGATTAGACCAAATAGAGGCTCAAATATGAAAAAAAAGATAAGTTGTTTGTTCTACAAAAGGGCTCAATTGGAGTGTAAATTGGGTGATAGTGTAGGAACTTAATGCAATTGAGGGACTACGTATGAAACTAACATGTAGTAAGAATGCATAAGCTATAATAAAAAAAAATGCTATATTATCAAAAGTCAAAAGTAGAATAATTTATAAAGAAAATGGGGCAGGTTAGAATTACATTATTTACAAAGAAAATGTGGTAAGGTAGAATCACATAATTATTTGGGATAATAGGAATAAAAAGTATGTTAAAATGACTTTAATAAAAAAATAAACTTGAGATGATAAAACAAAAAAATGATTTACTTACTAAAATAAACCTAAGAGAAAGTCATTAAGTCAAGTAAAAAACTTAAGTCATCAAATTATACACTTTACTTATTTATAATCAATTTATCATTCTTTTATTCATGAGAGTATTTAAAGTAGGAGATATAGGTAATTATTTAACACAAAATTAAGCTTTTTATTTACTTCGTAAAAACATTAATGCATATATAATTATTTAAATACAAGTATAATATTTATCTATTTTTTAAAAAAATTCATAATCATATTTTTAATTATTTTGTATACCTTCATCAAAATAGTAGTAGTCATATGTCACATATCATATATGACTTATCATAAATTATTTACTATTATCTTGACTTCATATTGTTAACTATCTAATTATTATAAAAAGTTTATTTTAGATTGAAAAATTTTATTTATTTATTTTTATGATTATTTTTTTTCTTCTTTATTGGCCTATGATTTTAATCTCCTTATAATAATTTATATGATGAATCTATGATCAATACTTTTTTCCCAATTTAAACACAAAATGGTACTTACTCTTCATATATTTTATGATTTTTATGTTAATATTTAATTGTTAATTCTTATTGTTCATCATCAATAATATAGTTATTAAATATACAAACCTTTAATAATATAAAAAAATAATAAAACTTAAATTAATTTTTAATAATTAGTTTAATATTCAACATACGAACGCAATCTCATTCTAATTTCTTAGATGAATATCAATCACATTTAGAAATTATATTGCTTCAATCATAACAGTCAACGGAGCTTTTTAGTCGAAAATGCACTCATTAATAAATGTAAATTGAAATTAGCTGTACTTGGAACAGCAATCAGTTTGCATCAAACTGAGGGTTTGTGAAATTCCCGTACAGTTTGCTTAATTTTCTTGATGGACGGTGGATATTGTCGGAATCCGTGATAGGGTTTCTTCGCTACTCCCTGCCTCTTCGATCATTATAAATGGTTAAATCCTCCTCCAAACCCTAAACCCATTCGACCAGTACATTTTGCTTTCTCTCTCTTTACGTGCTCGTTGTCTATTATATCTTCTACCTCGATGGAGTTCTGGGGTGCGTTTCTTTACCATATCTATGTTCTATTCGCTGGAAAATGTGTAATTCATTTCTTGTGTTGTCGGAATTATCATTGTATAGTTCGCAATTTCGTTTGATAAATGTATTGTCTTTATTTGAGAAGTTTGTTTTTGCTTTGATGCTCTCTTACCGCAAGACTTTCTAGTTGTTTCCTCGTCTTTCGTGTATCTATTATAGAGTTTTTGTTGGTTAATGACTTGTTATTCGTCAATGGGTCTTGAACGCCAATGGAAATGCGGTTTTTTTGTGGTATAACTTAAAATGATGTCTTCTTTCGTTGTGAACTGTACCGATCCAAGCTAAGGAGGCAACAATGGAAGCATAAACTTCTGCTGACTGCTATTGTTTGTTTGGAATGTGGTTGGAATTTGTTTATTTGTTTTCAGGTGTTGAAGTGAAGCCTGGACAAACAGTGAAGTGCGAACCAGGGGAAGACAGACTTTTGCATCTTTCACAGGTTTTTTGAACTATTTATTTATATTTTTTTTTATATATTTTTAAAGGTTCCACGAGATTGCTATATGGATTTTATTTTCTGGTATGATTCAGGCTGCACTTGGTGAAGTTAAAAAGGACAAGGGAACTGAAAATGTTCCCATCTTTGTGAACATCAACGAGCAGAAGTTAGTCATTGGAACCCTTTCTGCAGAGAATTGTACCCAAATTCAGTATGATGTTGTATTTGAGAAAGAGTTTGAGTTGTCTCATGGTTCGAAGAATAGCAGCGTATTTTTTGTTGGTTACAAGAGCAACCACCAGGGATATCAATATCCTTGTATTTTACTTGGCATCTTTTATATTTTTCTTGATGTTGCATCAATTTTTTCTAATGTATTTCTCTTTTATATTCAACATTTTTGTTTTTCTTGACCATCTTTTCTTTCGCTCACATCCGATGATGACTTCTATGGTAAAGTGGTATTGTACATGTTTTTACAGTGCATTGCTTTTTGCCTCACACTTGGATTGATACATATTTTTTTTCTACCAGGTTCTGATTCTGAGGATGACCTTCAGCTTGACGAAAAAGCAAATGGTATTATTTCAATTATTTTTCTTGCTGAACAGAATGTTTGTACTTGATTGTTAGTAGCCTTGATTAGCTAGCATATATTTCTTTGCTGGTGCCAACAGTTTTGCTTACAAATTATTTACATTTATGGTATTTGTCGAGGTATTGTACACTACACAATCAAACTTCTACATTATGAGTATATATTATCAAAGGAATTAGAACACATATGTGTTCCTTGTTGTACTTGTGCCACATGTTGTTTAAGTATACTCCATTCCGTGAAACTAGGGGATATTGCATTGCACACACCATGTGACATGCCTTACTAATTAAATAAGCAAACAATGATGGGCATTTGAAGCACATACAAAGAATTTTTTTAAAGATATTTTTGAAAATATAATCACACATTTGATGGACACAATGTTCAACTTGGTAACATAAAGTTGTGCATAGGGAAGATAGAAACTTTTTTCCTTGATTTCTTTTTTCCTCCTTTCTTTTACTTGTTTCTTGTTGTTGCTCCAACCTTTTTTTTTTTTTTATCAAACTGCATTATTGCAAATTGGTATTTGATGCATACTACAATGAAGGCAAAAAATCTTTTTGTTGAGTGTTTTTAATGTTCATTAATTATTTTTATTCTATCAAAGATTGGAATTTGGCCACACCCATCAACTCCATATGCTCAATTGTGGTGGTTGCTTGTGTGTCTTGAATGCAATATAGGACTATGGTATGCTCCCTTTTTTTGACAATGATTGTTATTAAGAGAGTTGGTAAAGCTTAAGGTCTTAAACACTAATTAATCTTTAACCAACTCGAGTCTTAGAGGTTTTATTTAGTATATCTTAATTTACTTCATCATGGAATCTTTCTTTTTTACAACACTTTTTATCTACATGGCCTTTGTTTCCTACCTGCATCAACAGAGGAGTATAGTTTTGAGAATGCTTATATATTGTGTCCCATATGATTCTCATAGGAAAGAATAGAAGCAATTTTTCTATTAGGGCCTGCTTGCTATTCATTTTGTTAAAAAAATTATCATCTTTGATGTAGCAAATGTACCAATTAAATAAGGGTCTAGGAAGAATATAGGCTTGAAAGTAAAATTTTTGTTTAAGAAAAACAAATCCTACCTTTAAGAAAATATGGTGCTAAATTATGTGTCATCTTGTTAATCTCTAACCAACTTTTAGTGTACGTTGATTTTCTTAGCTTGATTTTTTACTGTAACCATAGTTTCATAGGAAAGTTCTTTCAATGTAAACAGTTGCTTGCATTGATTTGGTTGCTTTTTGTGTGCCTCATTATTTTATTTGATATATAATATTCCAACAGTTTTGATGATGGCCTTTATTTTTGCTGGGGTATGTTGACCTGGTATCTTATATTTATATTATAATTCTTACAGATCTGTTATTTCTTTTTGACGAGTTTTCTTTGGGCCTTGTTATCTTGCCACAAAATTTGTGTTTTAATTGTAGTCTACTTGACTATTAGCTGATTTGATTTTGTTTGTAGATTTAGTTTACCCCATCAAGCATAACATGCAAAGTTCAGGTTGAGTTAGAGATCAAAAAATATAAGCAAACCATGGTTGAACTAGGCAGATGCTTAGAATACTGAACAAGAGTAAAATATGAGCAAACAGGACTAAAACATGAACAGTGTTTCAGATTTTTTTTGAGCTCAAACACTGGTAAGCTTGCTTGTTTTTTAATTATTTTCTTTCTCACACAAGTTGCTCAAATTAGTTGACAACTAAACCCAACATTTAGTACAAATTTAATCTTCATGTCCAATCATGGATCCTCCACCAAATTTTTTTTTTCTTTCCTTGCTACAATCACAAAAAGTTAATTGAACCAAGTTTTTATGGGGTGGTGGGAAAGTTGTTGAACTCAATAATGTAGATTTGTAAGACTGTGCTTGTGTTGGAAGGCTTGTATTTTGAATGCAGAAAGAGGATGCTTTAGTCATTTCCTTTTGTTTGCTTTGTGGATAGTTCTTAATTCTTTTGTTATGTGTGCAAGATCTTTTCTAAAATCTAAAAATTTCTTCTTTGATCATGTTATTTGTGTTTTTTAATTTCTTATGACCCTTTTGTACATTAACCAATTTACAGAAATACTTCATTATGTTGTAACTTTTTATACAATTCATTATGCATTTTAGGATTTGACCATGATGATGTGTTTTCATGGTGATCATGAATATGGAGGTTTTTATTTTTTCAATATTGTTATGACACCCATGTTTCCCAAGGTGTTTGCTTGTGTCTCCATTCATTTGGTGTTGTCATTTGGGTAGTTCATCTTGCTTCAAGCTCTTTTTCTTTGTGAGTTTTTTTTTTATTTTGAGCTTACAAGAGTTAGGGAAGCATTGTCATACTTTTTGGGTGCCTTTTGAATGGAGTTTCTAGATCATCCATCTCCATGACTATCGTCCTCTTTTTTGACCTTGGTTTACCAATAGCTTTAGAATGTGATAAATGGTCTTGCATTGCTTATCTTATACATGCCTATCTTTTTTTCATAACTTCAGAAAAATATATTATTGCCTTTTCCACTACTCTCTTATTGCTTTCAATCCCAAGGACTCATGAAGTACTTTTGCATCCCAATGTGATAATTAGTTATTTTTAATGGTTCTAGACAGTTTGGATTTTTATTTCTATAAAAGCTTAAGGTAAGCATATCATAAAAAAAGTTGTTTAATGGAATAAGGTAGTTTTGAAATTCTGAATGTGGAAGACGGAGAACATTCTTGTCATATCATGGCTCCTTAATTTTATGGCAAGTGACATTGGATAGAATTTTTTATTTAATAAAATTGACATATGGAAAGATTTAAGGTACAGCAGCAGCAGTTCATAAGAGCCTTCAGACATGTTAAATGATCATATGTGATGGCTTCTGTAGAATATCTTTAGTCTTCTTTAGTGTTGGTATTATTCCCCTAGCCAAGACCAAGTAAATAAGGCATTTTCTTGTTGGTATGTCAAAGGTACACTTTGTTGGGTTCGACTTCATCTATTATTTTGAGGTTTTAAAAGGTCCCAATTGGTTCCATTAGATGTTGATCAAAGGATGGACTTTTTGCTAGTGTTGTCATTGCATGCCTCCTAGTTTCTCTCACATTGGGCATTGAAGATCAGTCAATTGCCCATTGGTAAGCAGCATCTGCATTTTTCAAAGTAGAAGGCATTTTTTATGGCAGAAGTTAATTGGTTGTGAATAGTGTTACTTTTTTGGAGGGGTTAAGAGACTTTGGGATTGGCTTGGGTGAAATTGGTGAAGTCTATGCACAACGACATTTTCCATTGTTTTTTCTATCTAGAATGATGTTGGCTAAGCAATTTGATTATTTGATCTCCTTTATGAATCCCGTTTCAAGTAGCTTAATCATCTTGTTTAGGATTTTCACTTGTCTTTTTACACAACTATCTTTTTCTACTTGTTTGATTGAGCATTTGTTATAACCTTCAATAGTGTTGGGCTACATGCTTACTTATGATGACCATTTCCTGCATTGAGAAAGCAAGCTTGTTAGATTAATACTCAAGCATGTTGGAAATTTGAGCATGTCATTCACTACTAAAAGCAAAATTATTGATTATAATTTTTTTTTGCCATTCGTTGGCCTCCATAGGACACTCTTCCTAGAGTATTGGATCCCCCGATTGAAAGGCTTCCTTGTTAAGTGCATTTAAAGCCATGATATTTAGGTAGCAGTGCTTGGTTGCTTCTAGAGCTTCGTGAATGGACATCATCCTTATTTTTTCCAAAAATCTCCAATAAATGTGGAACGGTGAGACCATGGCTCTCAAGTGTTTGACTGGTTGCCACCTGAGAATCGTGTTATTTGGATTTGGTTTTGGTGTAAACTATGGTGAAATTTATGAATAATGTTTCTCGTTATTTCCCTTTGTTGATAATTATGAGTGGGACATTGTTTCATTCCTAGAGGCTAATTTTACTGAGAGTTTGATTAGTTTCTCTCTTAGTGGAGTAAGATGTTTAACGTCACAGAATTATTATTGAATATAATATATGAAGATGATGTCAACAAAATTGTTCATGTTTACCAAGATTCATTGAAAAAGGGAATTCATGATGGGGGAATCTTCACATTTTCCTTGTAAAGGGCAAGGCTTTTGACCTGAACTATATAATATTCATATTCCTCAATTAGTACAACATTGAGCTAAATGAGTTGGCAGTAAATTGTTGAAGAATAGATTGTTGTGCAACATGGTGTGAATTGTCATAATGATGAGGGAAGCTTAACATATTTCTTGCAAAGGGCAAGTCTTTTGACTTAAACTATATAATATTCATATCCCTCAGTGCATCATTGAGTGTAACAAGTCCGCAATGAATTGTTGAACAACAGATCGTCGTGCAACTTGATGTGAATTGTCATAATGACAAGAGAAGTTTCACATGTTCCTTACAAATGGTTAAGTCTTTGGACCTAAACTATGTGATTGTTATATCCCTTAGTGCAACATTGAGCGTAACTAGTCGGCAGTGAATTGTTGAACAATAGATCATCGTGCAAGCTGGTGTGAATTGTCATAATGACGAAAGAAGCTTTACATGTTCCTTGCAAAGGGCAAATCTTTTGATCTACACTATATAATATTTATATCCCTCAGTGCAACATTGAGCATAACAAGTTGATAACTGAATTGTTGAACAATAGATCTTGTGCAACCTGGTGTGAATTGTCATAATGACGAGAGAAGTTTCACCTGTTGCTTGCAAAGGGTAAGTCTTTTGAACTAAACTATATAATATTTATATCCCTCAGTACAACATTGAGCGTAGCAAGTCGGCAGTGAATTGTTGAAGAATAGACAAAGATGGTGTAGATGGTTTGTATTGAACTATCTTCCTCAAAATTGGTTGAACCAATGTTTGGGTTGGAGCCACCATGGCCATTAATGTGGCTGGGAGTGCTTGTGCGATAGCTAGTTCTTTGACCAGCTAAATTTGAACTAATTTTTGGTGTTTTCGATGATAATTCTAGTTGTTTTGATTATGACTGTTATTTTATTGGGTTTGCTCCTGTATGGATTGTTGTGGCCAATAGTGGCAATTGGTTGGGGTGCCAATTCTCAACTGCCCAAGTTCAACTTGCTCTGGTGGCCAAACAAAATTGCCAAATGATCTAGTCTACTGCATGACACTTACCAATGGTGTGTCCATGGCCTTTGTGGAATGAACAAAATCATTCTGGATGAGATTGACCTGTGTTCTTACTGAGTGGAGTGTAGATCCTCTGTTGTCTTATGGTAGTCAACATCTCCAAGTTGAACCGATTAAGGAAAGATAAGTTTTGTGTGCCTTAGATGTTGCCAGGTAACTTCCTTAGCTATTGGCTTATTTAAGATGGTCTGGTTTTGTTTTGATGGGGAAAATGATTGTATGTGCCATGTTGATATAGCTATGTTAAGTGGGCTTCTGCTTGATGTTGGTGGATACTTTTGGGAAGTAGACCCTTGTTGAGCATGATGTGCACGATTTGGTGTTCTCGGCACCCACCTTGCACTAGAACACCAAAATTCTTAATATGGGTCTTCCAATGATGGGCTTTTATAGAGAAAAAATATGTCTTTCCTCGTCAAATTGATTTGAAAAATTGAATTGAGGTGGATTTTAGTAGACTGTTTATGTAGGAGATCTCCCAACATATAATGAGCATTAAATGCTTGAGATAGGAGAGATATGGAATGATAACATTCAAGTGATTTGATGAGTTTTGGGTGAAGTGCTTGGATTGGGATACAAGATCAATCGATTCTGGAAAGAATGCAGACATGTGCCAGTCATGGGCACAGAGCTTGGGTGAATGGAGGGCCGGTTTGACTAGGTCATCACCTAGGTGGACCTGCATGAGGTCGCCACAGAACAGTGGAATCGGGTTTACTGACAAAGCCTTGGGAAGAAATGTGGCCACGCCGGAGAAGAACAATTGGAAGTCACGTTTCGAGCAGTTAGAGAAGGGCAAGTAGTTGGCATGATACTAATTTTATTCTTTGGCTAGCAACTTTGTGACTACATGCCATTAATCTTACAGGGTGATTGGAAGGCATCCCAGGGAGTGGTCTCCTAACTGAACTGGCTAAGGTGGTTAGCTGGAGTTTTCCGGTTCCATTTTCTTGATGCTTGTCTTCCTTCGCTAGGTATTCTAAATAGAGTCGGGATGGATTGTAAAGAATCTTTAGCTAATGTTTATCTAGAAATGAAGAACCTTTGAGCTTGATTCTTAGCCATTGCAGCTCATAATTGGTGTTGCAAAACCTTCTAATATATGATCTATGTGAATGCTGCTTGGTCTTCATGGTTTAGCGATCCAATGGTGAAATTTGTGTGATGGATGTTATTTAAGGTTATTTTAAAGAAAACTAGCTTTGATTTCTTGTGATTTGTTGCGTGAAGACTGAGATAGATCAAGTTTCTGATTAGCTTTGTTTAGGATAAATCTTAGCTAACTTGTTCAAAATGTTATGAAATTGTGCCAATTGATGTATCATTTGATTGACTATCTGTTTCATTTTCAAAACATCCATGGTTCTTGTTTCTCTCTTTTGTTTTCGAGGGCTTTTGGTAAGATTTCTACAAACAGATGCAGAGCAGTATTTCTGCAAGTCTCGCAAATATTTATACCTTTATATTTTTTGATGTACGTTCTCAACCATACTGCACAAGCATTTCTGCTTTATTTTGAACCACGCTTTTCCATGGTCTAAAACTGAAACAGCTACAGCTTTGAGCCATATAAACTAATTGATCATTATTTTTTAATCGAGTGCATTCGCTCTGTAAGTGAGAATTCTTTCCATTTATTGAACCGTCTGTGTTTATGATTGGTCTAAAAAAAATTGTTCCTTGACGATTATCACATTGATTTTTTTGAAGTAAAAACTATAAATGTTTCCATTTTTGGGTTAGTTCTGGCTGCTTACCTGCTTCGAATACACTATAGCAGGCAAAACCCTGGACAAGAGTATTCAGAAAAAGGCGACCACAGAGAAAGCTGTTGCGGGTAAGGATGATACTGTAGCTGGAAAGGCTAAGGCTAAAACAGGGAAGCCAAATAAAATTGATGGTTCAAAAACTAGTTTTTTGGAAGAGGATGATGAAGACGATGAAGATGATGATGAAGACGAAGATGATGCTGAAGATTCTGATGATGATGATGAGGTATGCCTTCTTTTTTTTTTCTTGGTCAACAGTTTAATGGGATAAAAACTAAAATGACTATTGAAACACTAGGACGCAACACTGTATCTGGATCATTTCATAACTTCTCCTAGTATGCTAAATTAAATTACTCATTCAGGAATTGCCCAAGGTGGGTATGGATAGCGATGATGAAATTGATGAAGATGACAGTTCTGAGGATGAAGAGGCTAACTTGAAGGTAGCTCAGAAAACACTTCATACATCATGGAGAGTCATGTTTTCTAATAGTTGTCTCTTTTTTTTTTTTTGACATTATTTGTTTCTCCTTGGTTTGAAAATGCAAAGAAGCGCTCTGCTGACGGAAAGCTGAAATCTCCTATTCCTGTAAAGAAAACTAAAGTACAAATGCCATCTGGGAATAAGAAAGCTGGTATGCTATATCTCATGCTTTTGCATTTGTCTTGTTCTTGCCTAACCACCTTTTTTTGTTTCACTTATTTTCCCCCTTGCATATCTTATTAGGAGGCGAGGTAAAGAAAGGTGGCCAAACTGCTACTACGCCTAAACAAGCTGGGAAGCCGGCTCCTGGAGATAAAGCAAAGCAGCAAACGCCTAAATCTACTGGTTCCATTGTTTGCAAGTCTTGCAACAAGTATGGTTCTTTCGTTGATTCTCTTATACTTTGCCGAAGTTTTCCAGTTTTCTTCAGAATATGCCATAATGCATATTCTTTTGTTTGCATTACCCAGATCTTTTAACTCAGAAAATGGTCTACAAGATCACACCAAGGCTAAGCATAGTGGTTCCAAGTGACTTGTTGACATAGTGAAATGGTACATCAGTTTTGAAGCAACCTCATTATTGCCATTGGCGAGGCTTATCGAAGCGTGTTGTAAGATGAAGGCATGTATAAACGTTTCTGTGTTGCGGTACAACATTGAGTACTATCGGATGTTAAAAATTTTGAAATGAACGTTCTAATTTAATTGAGCTGTTCTGTTTGCAATTACTATTTGCTCTCTTTTTCTTTCTTCAATGTCATATCGTCGTAGAGGATGCATGCTTTGCTTTGCTTTGCTGTTTTGAGTGTTTACGTATGTTATTTTTGTGGTTTATACGATGCTGTATGGTTTTGTTTCCTTATGATTCTATTTGTTGTTATGAAATGCTTGCTTGCTCCCTGCGATGGAAGTGTAGTTTTTAAACATTGTGTTGTTTGTAGCTTTTTAATGTGGTTAATTCTAGGCAAAGAGGAAGCTTGCTTATATGGTTAATGAATTAGAAATTTGTTGTTAACTCTCAAAATGACATGTTCAATTCTAATGATACATTTGTAGAAGAGATCGATTGCACAAGAGAGTTACTTAATCACAAAAATGGCCAGAAGATTATGGCAATTAGCCTTCAATGTATCAATATCCTATTAATGGTCTATTCAAGTGCACACTATAGGTTTCAATGTTTGTTTATTTTTCTTTGGGCAAATGCAAGAAATATCTTTTTTGTTAAGATGTCAGGACAAAAAATACATTTCTAATATACCATAGAATATCAAATTTTCTGACTACATATTTTTTTATCAACATGTCACAAAAGATTTTATGATGCTCTCTTGATCTTCAAATGGGTGGGAGAGAAGACTTCATTGTTCAAATGTTTGGCTTCTATTTTATTTTAACAAGTTCTTCTACCCTTATATTCTAATATTCATGCGCAAGCCAATAAATAAGTTGCATATAATGCATTATCACCTCTATTTTATGAATATCTTCCTTCATTTGTTGCAAACATTTTTTTCTTATTTAAATTGTTGCCACCATAGATCTTATGGGATCTTTTTGGTTTTTTTTAAAAGCTAATTATCTTTATTTTTTGTGAACATGCACATAAAACTTATACCTACACATGTACCTTGATCACATTTGAAGCCTAAAAAAAACAATTTAGAAAAAATAAAAACTTTAGGTTCATTCTATGTTTGATATAATTATTATTAAATATTAAATATTTAAAAAATATCAAAATTAAGTATTAAATAAATATATTTGATAAAAATGTTAACAACGAAAACTTAATAAAATATTATAAAATAATTAAAATGACCTAGAGGCCTTTTGACAAAATCAATGAAGCGCTTTCAGTGTTTTCTAGTAGTACAAATTTGTGTTTTGCTTTTATTACATTATCTTATATTTTTTATGATAAAAAAATATATTTCAAAATATGGTTCGACAAAAATCTAATTGAATTTCTAAAAAATGTTTTTGTACCATATTTTCAAATATTTTTAAAATTTTAAAAACATAAAAGTTCAACAAATAATTCTCCTACTAAAACAAAAAGCTGCTCCACTACTCTTAATAGCTTTCCACCGCGATCAGCGCCGCTCATCATGTTTCCCTTCTCCACTGCTCGACCGCTTGAAGGGTGGAAAGGTGGACCCGGTCCGACTTGCACACTATCGGCTCGTCGCTATCATTCGAGAACAACATGCTCCGCTCGCGCCAATTCTCCCAATGGCCTTTCGAAGCAAAAAAAAAAAAAAAAAAAGAAGCTACGTTGCGAAAAGCAAAAGCAGGGGGGCTGACCTCGATCTCCTTTCTTGTCCCCTTTCGTTTCGAAAGAGGAAAGCGCTCGGAGCTGAAATAAAACTCAAGACGACACTCTTCTCGCGTGTCCATGGCTTCCCTCCATCTTCCAATGCTTTCGCAAATTCTTCTCCTTCTTTTTCGTCTTCTTCTTCTCTCCGAGGTCCTCCTCCTCGCTTCGGCGTTAGTTGGATTTCCTCTCCCACATCAGAAGCCAAGCGACACCGATTCCCTCACCATTTTTCGATACCGCGCGGACGCCCACGGCATTCTAGCGGCCAACTGGAGCACCACGGATGCTTGCACGGGCCGCTGGCGCGGCGTAGGATGCTCCGCCGGTCGGGTGACGTCGCTGTTCCTGCCGTCTATCGACCTCCGGGGGCCTCTTGACGCCCTATCCCAGCTCGACGAGCTCCGCTTAATCGACCTCCATGGTAACCGCCTCAATGGCACACTCATGAACCTCCTCCCTTGCCTGCCCAAGCTCAAGTTACTCTACCTTTCCAGCAACGACTTGTCTGGCGAGATCCCTTCGGAAATCGGCCGTCTTAACCGCCTCCTCCGCCTTGACCTCGCCAACAACAATTTCGACGGTTCCATACCCGGCGAGGCCTTTTCGAACCTTACTCGCCTCCTCACCCTACGCCTACAAAACAACCTCCTTTCCGGCCTGCTCCCCGACCTCGCCAATGCGCTCCCTCGCCTCGTGGAGCTCAATGTATCCAACAATCAGCTTTCCGGACGGTTGCCTGATGCAGTGAGAGTAAAATTCGGGCTCGAAGCTGTGGCGGGGAACGCGGGTCTCTGCGGTCCGACGCCTCCTTTGCTTCTATGTTCCTTCATTCCTCGGGATTCTCCTCCCTCCATCTCCTCGTCGCCTTCCGCTCAATCTGTTGTGCCATCTAACCTAAGCTCCATTCCGCACTCTCCCACAAACGCAAGCATCATCAACGGTGCGCCAGGTAGTGAAAAGAGAGTCAGGGAGAACTTGAGTACTGGAGCGATCATCGGCATTTCCGTAGCCAATGCCGTCTTCTTTTTACTGCTTTTGTTGCTCTTAGCCTTCTGCTGCTGCGCTGGTCCACTGGGCGAGAACGACGGCAAAGTAGACGCCGAAGACGAGCAAAAAGAAGACTACAAGAGGAGCAGCGCAGGTTCCTATTCTAACGACGAAGACAAGAACAGCAAGGCCAAGGCCAAGAAGAAGAAAGCAGACAGAAACAGCAGTGAGAGCGACGATGGAAGCATTCGAAGCCAGCTGGTGTTCTTCGACCAGACAGAGGAAGAAGAAGAAGCGCTTCTGCGTGGAGGAAATGGTGTCCCCTTCGGAAGGAAGGCCAGAAACAAGATAGGCGGCAAAGGGAGGAGGTTCGAACTCGAGGAGTTGCTTCGAGCATCAGCGGAGATGCTGGGTAAAGGTAGCATCGGCACGGTGTACAGGGCGGCTCTTGAAGACGGAGAAATGGTGGCTGTGAAGCGGCTGAAGGACGCTAACCCCTGTGCCCGAAAGGAGTTCCACAAGTATATGGATCTTATCGGCCGTCTCTGCCACCCCAACATCGTCCATCTCCGAGCCTATTACTACGCCAAGCAGGAGAAGCTCCTGCTATACGAGTACCTCCCCAACGGAACGCTCTTCTCTCTTCTCCATGGTACCATCACATAAGTCGCTCATACATCATTCGCCGCAATTCGCTAAACTCCATTCATTTGTTTAGGGAATCGGGGAAGTGGGCGAGTTCCTCTGGATTGGACGACGAGAGTGAGCCTCGTGCTTGGCGCGGCGCGAGGGCTAGCTCGCATCCACCTGGAATACAACGCCTCCAAGATCCCGCACGGCAACATCAAAACCTGCAACATACTCCTCGACAAGAACGGCGTGGCCCACGTCTCAGACTTCGGTCTCGCCCTGCTTCTCAGCCCGTCGCACGCCACCGCCAGATTGGGCGGGTACGCGGCGCCAGAGCAGGCCGAGACTCGCAAACTGTCGCAGGAGGCGGACGTCTATGCCTTTGGCGTGCTGGTGCTCGAGGTTCTCACGGGGAGGGTTCCCAACCAGTGGCATGGTGTTAGCGGCAACGGGGAAGGCCCCGTGACCGGGGCAGATGGTAGGGCACTGACCTTGACCTTGCCAGAGTGGGTGAGGTCGGTGGTTAGGGAGGAGTGGACGGCAGAGGTCTTCGATGTGGAACTGGTGCGCTACAAGAACGTCGAGGAGGAAATGGTGTCGATGCTGCACGTTGGTTTGGCCTGCTCAGCGCGGCAACCTGAGGCCAGGCCCCCAATGTTCGAGGTCGTGAGGATGATCGAAGACATCAGGGTCGAGCAGTCGCCCCTTGCCGAAGACGACGACGAATTGAATGAGCCGCGCATCCCCATATCGCCTTCTTTTCCTACCACGCCCACCGAAGATGGTCGACAGAGCTACGCGCTCACGGAATGAAACAAAAGCGCGACATCTCAGGTTCCCTCCGTAGGTATATGCATGATGCGTCTATAATATCGTAGTCGTTCTGGGTTTGTGCTCGTCTTTCCGAATAAATTTAATATAAAAAAAAAAGTAATTTCACAAGCCCAAGTTGTTTAACTCCAAGAGCACTCAAAACAGCATTCAAATTCAAAAATAGCACTCTTAGCATCGATTATTTTAAAATAAAAATAAAAATAAAAATAATTAACTTCAAATAAATAACACTAAAAAAGCCTGCTGCAGACGAAAACCAAAGTTACAAAGAAGGCGGCGCCGGGAGTTACCCAACATAGAAGCAAAAATTAAAGGTACAGGAAAATATTTGCTGGGCCAAACAATACCTAATTTGTACATGTTTAATACTTTTACAGGCCCTTCTACAATGTACAGCACCATTCAAATGAGCGAGACAGGTAATTTACGCTACTGCACCCACCTTTTTCCTGTCACTAATAAATGCTACAGCCGACACAATTATACAACGTGATCACAAAAAGCACCTGGATGGATGAACCCTCTCCTTGATTTTTGCCTCCACACAAAAAAAAAAAAAAAAAAAAAAAAAAAAAAAAAAAAAAAAAAAAAAAAAAGGGCAAAAAGCCACCTCGCGGGCAGAAAAGCAGACAAGGTCCCACGGCTGAAGCTATCAAGCGCGCATGGAAGAATAGCCCGTGCTTCGACTCCTTTAGACTACAAAGCCAACGGACATAACAAAAGCTAGCTAATCCCTCCACCGGACTGGTCTATCAGAGTACCAACAGGGTCTCCACAAAGGGCTCTTGAAATGTTACCGGGTTCTATTAGGTTAAAGAGAACAACTGCACAAGCATCACAGGAATCCAATAAACCATCATACCATGCATATGGGAAATCACTTCAAAGCATTTTGCAAATAAAGCAGAAGAAAATTCTAAAGCAGAATGGCAACAAAACGCAAACCAGGAATGTTGTTTTCTTCACAGAATGTAACTGCAGTCATGTCCATTGAAGTGAATCCTCTCGAGACGAACTCCCTAAACGAAATGTGCTCGAATACGGAGTTGTTTCTGGAATGGCAGTCGTATGCGACGTCTGTGCTGGATCCTTTCAAGACGACTTCTGCATTAACTGCTTTGAGAAGAATAAACTGTGAGAACCCAAGTTTAAAGAGATCGGCAGCAAACAGCGATGTGTTGAAGTCATAGTAGCACATACTATCTGAGGCTCTAAGAGCAGCTGTCGTGTCGGTCGAGAAGAGCGGATTTCCTGTTCCGGCACCGATTCCTCCAAATATAACGATCCTCCTCTTCTCAAGATGGCGGATGGCTCTTCGCCTGATGTATGGTTCGGCGATCTCTTGCATCATAAATGTAGTTTGTACACGTGCTTCGACACCAATCTTCTCAAATGATGCCTGGAGCAATATAGCATTCATGGCTGACGCCATCATGCTGATTAAGACTAAAATACTGAGAATTCGGATAAAAAAATGAATTAATTATGCATTAACAATGAAATATTCCAGCATGAAAAACAAATCTTTGAACTTTTATGATGAAAAAACTTGTATTTATTTTGTTACATCTACCATGGCAAAACCTCTTGAAACAAAAACAGAAAGGGAATTTTTTGCTCATGAAAATATGCAATACGTTGAAGTGGTGGGTCAAAATGCTATAGTATTGCTTCCAAATTTTTGGGAAATAAGATAAACATAATAAAAATCATAAAATTCCCAAAAAAAAATCATATTATTTTTCAAACTTGGTGAAGCAATAGAGCATTTTATGATATATTTAAAAACCAATAAAATACGAGATAAAATGACTGAAATGGTCCTTTGGGCAGAAAGTCCTAAAAAAATCCTAGAATACCCAAAAAAATCTACAATAATGTAAAGGAATTAACAAGATTCTATGGATATTTTCTATGCTACAAATCCTCCATGTGCCTCTGGTAGCTCCCAAATATCATTAGCATAACCCTGAGCATCGACCTTGGCTATCCAAATGTCTTTATTCCAACAATTCTTCAAAACAATTATAGCTTGAGCCAAATCCAATTGGAGGGAAACCCATAAAATGATGAACTGGTGAGGGTATATAGCTAAAACACACATCCATATTCAAACTAGGCTAAATCCCATAAAGATACCATCATAGCATGCACAATATTCCAAGTCGAGATGTAGAACAAAGTGTCGTCCAAATTCTCCAAATAAAAACCTCTTAATTTTGAACTACATTTGTGAACCAAATCCAAATCAGGATGCGGGTAAAATTTCCAAACCAAACACATCTAACTTAGACCAAATTCTCAAATTAAATACAACTGCCAACTTTGACCAAATTCCCCAACTATACCCAAATCTCAACTTATGCCAAACTCATAAAGCAAATCCACATTTTGAAATGAACAGCTCCGATAAAATTCTATCATGATGCAGATAAAATCCTCAAACCAATCACAAATTCAGTTTGACTAAAATTTACAAATCAAATCCAAATCATTAAATGAGCCAAATTCCTACACCAAGCCTAAATTTTTGGCTTAGGCCAAATTTCTACACCAAAACTATCCATGGCACGAGTCATATTCTTACTTGATATCTATCTAGCAGCTTAGGCCAAATTCTAGGAATAGATCAAATTTCCAAAGCATCAACACCCTAGAATTTGCTATATTCCTCCAATAAACCTAAATCTCATCTTCAGTCAAGTACTCTTTACCAAATCCATAAACCACAAAACATTTTCCCATTGGATCAAAAAAGATCATGCCAAGGCAAGCGATATATAAATAAAATTCATCGCTTATTTGCTTGGCACTAACATTGCTGAATGATTAAGCAAGTTTGGATAAAGTAGGTTCAAATAGTTGTTGATGCTAAAAAGTTATTTGTTCATAATTTGTAATTGAAAAGTACTTAAAGAAGAATATAAATATATCACCCTTTAATTTTTGAGATACAAAGTAAAATGACACAATCATGATTGCATTTCATGAAAATATAAGGATATCTTTCTCTCTTAAGTTGATGCAATAAAATGATACTGGGATTTGTTGAGCCATTTGGCAAAGCTTGATACCTTTATGGCCACAAAAAACAATTTATTTTGACCAAACAAAACCCAAAAGAATCAAATAGTTAATTTTAAAATTCTAAAAGCATAATTGAGATTACCACTCATCACTAATATAAAGATATGCCGATAGGATGCCCCCCATCTTATGGATGTATTGTACTAAACATCATAGATGATAGCAGCCTTCAATCTATTTTAGTAGGTAACCTCAAAATAAATCATCTTACATCATTTGTCAAGGCATGATCAACCACATCCACTCACCAAAATTAGCTCTATGGGATACTTCTTTACATGATGAAACCTTTTCTTAATGTTAAAATCAAGGGTCCTTGACAACCAAAAATATCATCAAAACTAAATGATCCTGAGATGATAAAACTATGACATCTTTTACCAAATCCATTATAAAAAAAAAAAAAAATTCATGAATCACAAATCAGAAAGCTCTAATTTAAGGGTAAATCTAAAAATATTTTCCTCAAATTTGGGTATTCCATACGGTCCATATATCTACCTAAAAATTTCAATCTCATATATGCACACCACTTTCATACATATTTCTAGTAACTTTATATGTAATGCTAACTCTATTGTTTTCAAAATTCTTCAAAAATTACTGCTCTAAAGATTATCATTGTCATTTCTTAAAACAATAACAAAACAAGTAAAATGTTTTTCATGAATCGCAAATCAGAAAGCTCTAATTTAAGGGTAAATCTAAAAATATTTTCCTCAAATTTGGGTATTCCATACTGTCCATATATCTACCTAAAAATTTCAATCTCATATATGCACACCACTTTCATACATATTTCTAGTAACTTTATATGTAATGCTAACTCTATTGTTTTCAAAATTCTTCAAAAATTACTGCTCTAAAGATTATCATTGTCATTTCTTAAAACAATAACAAAACAAGTAAAATGTTTTTCCTTAGCCCCGAACTCATTTATTAAACTTCCTAGCAAATGTATTATATTTAAAATTGTCTTTCTTGAGATCAAACAAAACTGCGTCAAGGAATTATTCTCATATAATAACACAGACTAAACCCAGTCCAAAATTTTACAACATAGCTCATCAACTCGCCAACAATTAACATAATTCTACATATCTCCTTTACTCTAATAAATGGGCATACTTGTTTAGCATCTGTTTATTTTAAAAAACTATATTAAATCATTTGATAAGCCAAATAAATGACATCTACACAGACCTTTATCCAAATTGCGTCATAAAAAAAGGATTATTACATCCATTTTGGAAATATCAAAAGCATTTTCTAAATTGATAACAAGTAAATGAAGAAAGTCCTATGATTGCTCATCAAGGCCATTGGCAACTTTATTTGTTTGTAGGATATACTTATCTCATGAAGTAATTTGTCTCCAATCACCCTTCTTTAAAACATTTCTTCCCTCCACTTTGGAATATCAAAACCATTTTTTAAATTGATAAAATGTAAATGATGGCTCTATACTTTGACAATTGTGTCATCTATATAATTAACTTTCATGAAATAGAAGTTGATTATTATCAAGACATTATTATTTCCTATCACATAATAGAATCAATGAATTTCCCACAAAATTACATGTAATGACTCATTGACTTAACTACAATTAGCAAAATTCTAAACTTGCTTTTTGCCTGCTTAATTGAAAATCTATTTTTATTCAACTTATCTATCATCCATTTACCAAAAATAATATTATTAAATACTATAATGAACCAAAAGAAACATTCTTCCCCCATACATTTTGTACAGAAGGCAAGGCCTTTGTCCAAATTTCATTTTCTTTAAAGAAATTCTAACCTCCATTTTCAAACTACCAAAAGCATTTTTTAAATTGACAAAAAGTAAATGAGATGCTCTTTTCTTGTCCCATGATTCTTCATTAAACCTATCAAAAAATCTATTTATTTCAGGATACATTCATTTAATACCATGCTTTTGTCCAAATTTCATCTTCTTTAAAGAAATTCTTACCTCCACTTTGGAACTATTAGAAGCATTTTCTAAATTGATAAGTAAATGACATACTCTTTTCTTGTCCTAATCTTCTTTAAAGAAATTCTTACCTCCACTTTGGAACTACTAGAAGTATTTTCTAAATTGATAAGTAAATAAGATAGTCTTTTCTTGTCTTAATAGTTCTTCATTAAATCCATAAACAAATTTATTGTCTTTAGGATATACTCATCTCATACCATAATTTAAGTTCAATACTCTTTTAAAGCAATTTGTAACTCTATTTTTTTAACTAAAATAAGCATTTTCTAAATTGTTAAAAAATAAATGATGTCCATCCTCTCCTAATCGGTGGCTCCCCCATCCTTAACTACTGAGTAGCACAAGGAAACCATGATGGTTAAGGTACTTTTAGTGGTATGGCTGGCATTACCATTTGCAACAACTCTAGGGCTATGCTACTAGCTATAGGCTAAGGTGCCTCATATGTTGCCCCCTAGTTGGAGTGAGCCCTTTGTAAGACAATCCTACTAACACACCACTTCTTACCATATGAGGCCCATGTTTGATTCAAAAGCAACTCATCTAATATCATTCAACTCTTGTACTATAGATGAATATCCACAATACCTTATTTCAGCAAGTATTCACTATTCTCGATTCCCTTGTTAATTACAAACTCATTCATGTTTATAGGGAAGAAAACTGCATGGTTGTAAATTCTATAAAATTATGTGATTGTTTTGGGGTTAGAGGTGTGTCCCTTCCCTCTCAGTTATTTGGCATCCTAGAGTCATATATGATGCATGAACCTCTTTGATTTAATAATATCATAAGTTGTGGCAAAATTTTTGCCAAAAAAAAAAAAAAGCAGCTCTATAATTGGGCAATTTTGTTATCTCCACAATTTACTTTTCCAAGAAAACACATATCAATATCGAGATACTATTATGACATCATAAATTAGGGTCAACAACTCTCTAACAACATTCATATTATGACTCAATAACTTTCTTATATTTAATATGATTTTGAGTATCTCTTTTCTTCTGTAAGTGGTAACCAATGTTCTTTTATTCCACTCATTTGGCATCTATTTAGCAAAATAAAATTAATATTAAATCATTTGCTAAGAAAAAAGAATCATTCACTTATAATTTTCATATAAATGACATCTAACTTGAACTTTGTCCAAATTTCATATGCAACATTTCTCCGCTTTGAAACCATAAAAAACATTATTGAAATTGATAAAAAAAATGAAGTGCTTATTTTTTCCTATAATTGTTTTATTAAACCACTCAATAAATCTATTTATTCCCAGGATATACTCATAACAAATCATGATGTATCCAATCACTCTTCTTTAAAACATTTCTTACATTTGGAATTATCAAAAAAAATTTCTAAATTGATAAAAAGTAAATGATGATAACATTTTTTTGAATCTTTGCTAAACCGATCAAGTCTATTAGTTTCTCAATATGTTCATCTCAAAACATAAATAATGCCGAATCACTCTCCCATAATGTTTTATGCTACATTTGGAAGGGGAGATGGGTGAAATGACATGTGGTAGTCTCATTTTACTAATATGGCAGCTCAAACTAGGATAATTGGCTTTATCATAATTTTTAACCACTCCTAATTTTATTGACAATTGTTAAAGCTTGAACAAGCTATCAACTCAAAAGACTTAAGAATGGTTAAAATGTAAAGATATGCAATTTTTTTATTATGGTTGTGGGTTGATGACCCTTACTATTATAAATGACTGTTTATTTAGTTATAATCACGTTCTATTCGAGTCTTTGTTTGTCACATAATTTATAGAATCACAACTCAAACTTCAAAATTCTACTATCCAATTAAATTCCTTCCATTCTTTACTTCTCCAATGATCTTTACAGGGCGATCCCTTTCTTTTTGCCATATTAGTCCTCACATATTTTCTATAGGCTCTGCCCCCTTTTCCCATCAAACCATATTTCCAATGCAGTCCAGCCTCATTAGTCATCTGGGTTTCTTTTTCCAAACCTACCATTTGTCTAAAATTTACCTCTTTCTTATGTTTTTTTTTTAATCAGAGTTCCTGAAGGAAGCCTACTTATTCTCAAAAACTGCTTAGTTTTTAGAAAACACAAAAACAAATTCGTTGCTCTGTAAAGCAAGAGAAATAGACACAGCCAAATGTGCTGCATAACAATAAATTTCAGAACAGAGAGCCTCTGATTCAAAAAAATTAGAGCTTACACAATACACAAGACCGTCACAGAACAGCAAAAGTACTACGGCTATAATATTTCAATAAAAAAGGATCAACGGCTATTTTTTTGATACTGATTGTTCTAAATATGATCCTTTGCATTTATCATCCTCCAAGAAAATGCAAAATGCCTTTATTCAAGCAAACAATACCATCATGGGATTCTAACACAAGCAATTTTGCAATTACATGTGAAGTGCAGGTTGGTTTAATTTCAGCGATCCAAAACAAAAAAAAATGATAGACAACAGTGACAATAATTTAGCTTAAACTTCCAACAACACTGAAACTGAATCTACTTTTTGATTGGATCGAACTTAAATCAAGCCAAACAAGAATTCATGAGCCAATTTCGTTAGATCTCAACTTTGGATTGGTTCATGATCACATGAAAATTAAATGATTAAACAGATTATGATGCATTAACAGATAATACTTTTGTGTACCGAATAAGTAAATTTTTAATATTTATACTTATTATATGTCGAATTTTACCATATACAAAAACTAGTCCATTGTAACAATATTTATGCCAATTATTAATAGACCATTACCATATAATGTCTTTTAAGTAGTATATTACGTTGTTCTTATTAGCCATATAATGCTGTAACATGCAATTGATTGGAATAGGCTTAAAAGCCATACTATTTATGCACTACATGCATCATGGTACATATAGCACATGGCATTTTACATGTTGCATACTCGTTATAGGTATTATTGAGATTTTTAGATTTCTATTCAACAGACTTTTTTATGAAGTCCTTCAACCAAATAATTACACAATAGGTATATGATTGTTCAATCAATTATTTTAAAAAACTACAAGTGTTTCTTCAAAAGATTGTATAGCAAATATTAAACTTAGATTTCATCATATTATTTGTTAGAATTTCATTAGTCATATGCTTAGTTGATTATCATTGGTTTTTTGGATATTTTAATTATCTTCTACACTTTTTCTATGTCAATTTTCTATTTTTCAACTCCAAAAGAAAAGACTCAAATGTTAATTGATACTAATAAACGCAAAATTTATATGCTTCTTTTGGAGCATTGACGTGACTTTTTTTTTCATCTACCAAAAACTACTTCCTTCTCCCAAATAAATTCTAGAAATTATTTTATCTTATATGAAAAAATCAACTGCTTGCATTTTCTTACATCATTGATAATTACTAAGGTACAAGATTGGCCATCTAAAGGCACCCTCTAGCCTAATATTAGATAAAACTGGTCACGATATCTTAACTAACCTACTTGAAGGAAAAACAATTTACAACGACAATCATACCTTCTAAATATAGAAGAGAAACAGTTGCATGAGGAAGATTGCCTAATGTTTTCCACCAAGATTTCTCCAGATATAGGAAACTTCACCAAATTTTGTGCATATTATTTTGTTATTATGCTATTTCTTTTCATGGAGACTGTTATAAGAGGAAAGAAAATGACGTTATACTTTCTTTCATTGATAACGGAGTTCATAGTTGCCACATCTTCAAGGTTTTACCAACTTGAAATTTTCCATGTAAATCAAGGCATGAAAATGAATCAGCTCCAACCACAATATAGTTTTAAGCTATACATTATACATTCAAGCCAAGTTTGAGCTAAGATTACATCTATTATCAACCAAATAAATAAACCATCATCCACTTTAATTAGACATATTCCACCATATTTTAAATCCTCCGTATTTTCTGCTTCTCCCCTACCTTTTTATAAACAATGTTTTTTGTTCTTTAACAATCTGTCAAATTGTCTGACCTTTTCTGCAATATCAAATTGTTTTGTCATTCAAAATCTGTCAATTTCTTTATCCTATCATCTTTCTTACTATTTAAATAAGGCAATGGAAGAAAATTTTTCAATAAAACAACATTAGCTTTTAGGGTTTAGTTGCAAATAGGTTCTTTATGATTATCCTGCTTCTAACATAGATCATTAGCATTCAAGAATGGTCAAGCAAGACCATGAGTTTTGCAAAAGCAGCAACTATCCTTAGTCCTTTTTTTTTTACCATAAACTAACCTTAAAAATAACAATTTTTAAGAGTACTACAAGTAGGATTGGAACCTTGTTGCAACATTCATGAACTTATGAATCTATGTGCCCATTTTTAAAACCAGTGGGACCAATAGGTTAAACATAAAGAGCCTAGATGTGATTTACACTACCTTTCAAGCAAAGAACCACCCACAAATTTGTTGTTATAAAAAGCAACAAAAGGAAACACTGTCAAATGTGAAGTAGAATAATAAATATCAGAATGCCTTCTATTGCTAGAAGGGATTTAGGAGCCTATACAACAAAAAAACACGTCCTAGCTTAAGAAAAGATTGGATACCCTTCAATGATTTTTGCTGATATGATTTGTCCAGACATCAACAAAAACATAGACTACTGACATCATTACATGCTTTTTCATTCATGCTCCTCCAGCTTCTGAAGCACAAGTCAGGCTTCTGAATTTTGGAAGCAAGGAAAGACTAGGTGTGGGAAACAATGTCTCAAATCCAAATAAGTGAGTCCAATTAAATTGCGTGAAGCACTATTTATTGAAATGAAGGACATCTGATGGTTCATAAGACCTAAAGGCCTGAGAGGCTTTTTCTCCATTTACAAATCTCCTTTTTCTTGGCAACCAGAACTTTAGTAACAAATCCAAAATCAAGTATGACTGAGGCAGCATCTTTGCGTTTCAGCTTAAGTCATAGTGCCTCACCATTTCATGAAAAAAAAAAAATGGAGCTATCTTTCAAGTGGGACGTGAGTAGCAAACTGCTTCTTGGAAACAACCCTTATATTATCAAACCAATGATAAAATATGCCTCTTTGAAGAGCTGACCTACTCCTATAAAAGAAGCGGAAAGTGAGGCTCAACAAAGTTGCACACCCTCTTTTGCTAGCATAAATTTAAATCATGATACTGAGTTTGAAAATCTAAGATCACTTCAAATATATCATCAAGTTCAACTCAAACCAAACAAACCATCATGAGCTAATTTGCCTGGATCCCACCTTTACGTTAGCTGGCGATCTGCTAGAAATTTACTAGTCACAAACTATGACGCATTTACTTATAACCTATACATAATATCAATATTATAGAATATATGTGCATTAATTTATATTCAAAATATAAAACTAAAAAACTAAATGCATTCAAACCAACTTAGCCTAATGTCAAGACTTAAAATCCACACAATTCACGTAATTGAGAAAAAACATCAACTCTAGTCTCGGTTTAGTTCTTAAGAGGTAGGAAAGTTTGGATCGAAAAACTCAATGACAAAATGAAACTAATAAGTCAACATTAGGTGATTTAATAAAATTATTCTTTCATTAATTAGAAAAAAAAAGTAAATTACCAAAAATTACTAAAATTGTGTATTACGTGACTATCTGGAAAATTCATGGGCATTCAAACCCAAGAGAGAGAACTAACACACTTAATCAATATGGACCATCTTGAGAACAAGAAACAAATTAAATGGTAATGCAAAAAAGATTGATAACCACTCATATTAGAAGCAAATCAATATCATTTCAAATTTACTAAGTTAGGTCTCAAGTCAATTGACTATTGATCTTTCTCAACAAAATTTTCGGTCCATCTTGGCTAGCTCTATATATGATTCAAGTTGATTCAGATGAAAATACTACTTCTAACTATAATATCAAAATTAGAATTTAGGCTAGTGGTTACTAATTGCAACTGCTCTGTTTGAGAGAGAACGACTATGTTTTTGATAATGTCTCAAATTTGTGATCATTTTAACAAAATAATTGAATCATTTATCATTGGAGAAGAATATAAAAGAGACTCTACAGTGCCCCCCTTTTTGAGGGGAATATAAATGCCATTCAAAGGTCTTCACCTCACTCTTTTCAATTTCTAATGCCTCTCGTATTCTTCGGAACAAATAAAAAATCGCTTAGTTCTACTTTCCTGCTGTCAGGAATAACAAAAAGACAGCTTCACAATACACTTTCGCAAAGGTAGAACAATTTGGAGTCTTATGCATTCAAACAAGTTAATTTTCTATGAAATTTCACAAGGATTTTCTACTTGCGTTCCAAATTTTATTTTAATTTTTTCCTTACTTTTTTCCTTTATATTTGCTGTATTTCAAGGATTCCAGAGCTTGATCTGCTTTTTATCAATGAAAACCTCTTTATTATTTTCAATTAGTAAATTGCATTCCTCATACTTGAATTACTGCTTACCAAGAATTTTATTGATTATTTCTATTTCCTAAGCCTTCAAATTAATCAATTCTATTAATTATCATGAACCAGATTAATATTGTAATTTCTTGACACTAGTAGACACCACAAAGCTTGACTAGGTGACAACCCCAAAACAAACATAAAAGCTCATCAGAGTATACAAATTCGTAAACTTTGTGTGTTCATCATTAAGTTTATCTTTTAGTCATACAACTTGACTATTATTTCTTAAAATTATTTGTGGAGTAATCTTCTTTGCAAAGAATTATGCTATTGTTGTTAACGTTATTTTGAACAAGAATTCCAAAATATAAAAACTTTATCAATAGTTGTCTAGAGTAGATTTTGAAAAAAAAATTAACATTGAAAAATCACAGTGATTTGCACAAAATAGGTGTACATACATGTTGCATGTGGTATCGAAAAAACCATTAGGGAGTGGAGCAGTACAGCACTATCAAAAATGGCCTCACTATAGAAAGCACGTCTTTGAAAAGGACAAAAGAGACAAACAATTTACTCATTTTCTTGTGCTAGAAAATATGAAAGAGCTCAACATAAATTGGAATACAAAAGACAAAAGACATAGAAAGACAATAACATTATTTTTTTGTGCGATTTTGTGTGTGTAAATATATATAGAGAGAGAGAAAGAGAGCCATGAAATAAAAACTCAACAAAATTGATATTGAGAAAAGGCATATGAAAAAAAGCTAGAAGCTAGATTCCAATTATTTTACAATTAGTTGACCAAGAATCAAAACACAAATTGAAGAAAACCATGCATTTATCTTCTAAAACACATATGGTGTTCAATGATGTTGAAAACGATGCATTTCAATGATTTTATCTTCTAAAACTAAATATAATAGCCTGCATCTATGTAAAACAACTAGCACATATCTAAAAAAACAAATAATAAGATACTTACAGGCTGCTCAACAGTAGGCCTTGTACAAGTAAGCCCCTAAAGTTTACAAAATAGTCAAATGACCCCTCTTTAAATAGTCGTGCAGTACATCCCTTTTCTAATGGCCCCACCAAATATGATGATTTTAAATATTATGTCATACATGTGTCAATTAAGTTCTAAAAAGACTTAATGCATCTAAAAACATCCTTTCTAAACAACTTAAAACTTTGTAGAACTCATTTTTTTATATTTTCTTCTAGCTTGTATTTGCTTGAATAGCCCCTAGCCCCCTCCCACTCTAATATTGAGGTTGGCAATGTTGGAGGCTTAGAGGAACAAGGCAGCTTAGAAGGCATGCTAGAACTAACGAGCCGCATTCATAACAATAGTTGCAGACTAATATGAGGTTTGGGCAAGGTTTGGGTTCCGAGGTTGGAGCTCTGCTGCAGTTGCAATGATAGTCACAAATTACAAGGCGACTTGGCTATGGACTTGGACGTGGCATAACACAGAGGTGGAAATAGTCTTGACAAGGAAAGAGAAAAACTTTCTCCTACAACGTAATAAATGAGGAAGGAAAAACAAGTGTAAGTGGCAAACAAATTTCACTTGCAACACAATACCATCTCGATGAAGTGAACAATGTTGCAACTATTCTTAAACAAGAGATAACTAATGTTATTTTGTAAACCTAAGAGCTTTACTTTCATGAAGTTCTAAACTAGAATAACCTATTTGCAATTTACTTTTACTTATAAGATCAAAGCCTAACAATCCTCAATAATCAAAGAAACAAGTTCTATGAAAGAGAACCATATAATTATTATATGAAATTTTTAACAGCTAAATTATACCACCATCAAGTGAAACTTTGCATAAAAATTTGAAAAAATATGTTTGGTAACACATTAAGGATTTCTCTTTTTTCAAATAAAAAAACTTTTCATATCCTAATGCCTGCTTTTTCTAGTTTTTAACAAACGACAACATCACATTCATAATTTACTAAAGTAGATAGAAAATTACCAAACAAATTTTTGCCAAGTAACATGAAAGAAAAAAATGGAGATAAATAAACAATAAATAAACTAAGAAAACTTAAGCTATGCAAAACATAGTACAAGTTCCACATCCTAATTAAAAAAGTATTACTTGTCTTCTTTTAAAAAGCTTCTCAGCTAAACAAAAACTCCAAAAATTACAACTCCAAATTGTTTGAATTTATCCACAGGACCAAATAAAAAATAGTGGGATTAAAAGTAATAATCATCCACTTTTCACAAAAGACATGGACCCACAAAAAAACAATTTTCTGCACACTCATCCACACGTCTGAGGAAACAATCAAGCACATTAATCAGTGTATATCAAAAAATCAAATCAAACCAATAAAATACAACCAATTCAATTTGTTTGAAAATCTTCACCTTGATTTTCAGCAAATCCAAAAAATTAAACGATATATATAACAGTTTCCAATTTGTTTATGCCAGCTTCATCAAATATGATCTTCAATCTTTTGCTTGAATTTTGACCAAAACATGATTTTGGGAAATCCATTATTCAAAATCCAAACAAATTCGATTTTTTAGCTCAATTTGTCATTTCAATAAAATTTAATTTTTTAGTTCTGGTCAGTATTTTAAAATTCAGCTTGTTTTCAGTGAAAATTTAGTTTGTTTTGGTTATTATTCTTTCTTAAATAAAATTGATTGCCAATTTGTTGACCAAACAATTCCCAATAAACCTATATGTCTCATATAAGCTACAATGAGCTAAAAAAAATAGTTCCAAAACTAGCATTTCTCTTTGAATGCAAGCAATGAATCCAAAATAATTCATCACTCTTCATATGCTATTATAGACGTGCTCATTTTTCCATTGTATAGAAAAATATGCAGGATCTAACAATTAATAATTAAATAGTAAAAAAAAATTTGAACCAAAACAAACTGTGTACAGTTGAGACCAATTACCCTATTTGGTATGTTGTAGTTCTATCCGTGCCCGTAGCAGCCAACCAAGCGTCACCACAAAAAAAATTCCGACCACCAACAACAATTGCCACCTAAATCATAAGAACGAAACTTCAAAATGCATAAGGCTAAAGTCAAATTGTTTCTCCAATTATCACTGGCAACTGTACCTCTACACCAACACGGCTTGCCATAGCAACCTCCCTAGCAATTAGCATTGTAACCTGAAATAATGATCAAGTTAAAATAAATTGAAGTCACACTATTGAAATCCACAAAAGTTTATAATCTTAAAATAATTATTCATGCTAACGGGTGTAAAAAAAAAACCTTTGGATCAACATTCTGTGGGCCAGTCCCAGCTAAGGCAGCACCGCTAATTTTCAAAACCACTCTTTTCCATCTAGGATTTGGTAGTGTTTTCAACTTGAAACTACTTGTCAAACTAGTTGAACCAGGTGAGGTAACAGGATATCTACACATACAAAGAAAACAAATCAGGATAAATATTGTAAGAAAAACATCAGATTGCCAAAATAGTTTTTAGATTAAAAAACCTTCTTTGACATAAGTTTTAATGGCTCTTTTTTCTTATGAGTAGGTGGACATGATATAGTCGAGACTTTTAGGTTGGATAAAGGGAACATAAAATCCCAATTAACAAAACTTTGATGGTAGTGAATGATTGTTTAAGGAATAAACAAGGCAAATGATAAACAATGGTAAGGAACGCCTTCAAAAAAAAAAAAAAAATGAAATGAGTGCCAACTGTGCCTCGTTATCAAATTGAGTATAAACTGATAATGGTGATAGCGAAGTGGTAAGAACATAAAGAAATCTTGCACCAATTCACAGGGCAAGTTTGGTTTTGAACCAACAATGAGAACACCCAATTGAGCCCACTTGAATCCTACGACAATATTTCAATGGCATTCAAGTATAACCTAGCAAGACTAACACTTCAAACCAACTCAAGAGATGTGTCAACCTATGCTAGGCTAAACCCAACTAGCAATACACACGACATTTGACAAGTCATTTATAACTGATAAAAAAAAATGTTCATCGATTTTGCTAATTATCAAAGAAAAGTTAAGTCGGATAAATGCTTTGAATAGATCCTTCCCCATTACAAATATTTTTTGTTAGCCCAAAAGTTTAGCATTTTCACATCTAATCACCCAGCTCTGATCTTAAAAGAGCTAGACAAACATCATACAAACTTGGCCCATCAGTTCAAATCTTGAAACCCTATGAACCTGCCAAAATGATAATGTTATCCTTCCGTCTCTCTCTATCTCACTCACACAAAGCAAGGCCATTTGTGAAATCAAGAAATCATACATAATACACGATAATTTATGTAAAGCTAAAGTCATTGAGATAGGAGAAGCACTATGTCGTAAAAAAGGGGACTTAAGTGATATTTGCCTTGAATCATCCTAACCACAAAATTTTGCAAGGCATGTGGATTGAACTGTGTAAAAAAACACCAACTTTATGAGAATTTTTAAAGTAATTAAGCAGGGCTAATATAATATGATCAATATATAAGTATAATTGAATGTGTAAAATGAATAAATGGGATATGATTGGTTGATTTCAAGATATCTCATAAAATATATCAAATTTAAATAGAAAATAAAGTATTTAAAAATATCTAAATAAAAATATTAATAGATAGAACTCGTTGAGGCAAGTGTATTAACAACTATTTCATACTGATTAGAATTATTATGATTTGTTTAAATTTAAAGGTTCAACAAAAAATTTATTTATCTATCTATTTAATTATTATATATATCTCTAATACCTAATATATTGGTACTGCCTTTCACATTTCCATATTTCTACTTCCTACTTCTCTTACGTTTGATCAGTAATTACTCCACACAACTTCGAAACCCTAGCCATTTACATCATGATTTTGTTGTGGACCTGTTGTCTCGTCAATATAGTAATTCCGTAAGATTTTAAACTTTGATTTCATTGTTTCTCCTATATCTCTTTGTTCAATTATGCGATAGGTAGTTTCTTTAATCTATTAGAGTTCGTCGCCTCTCCGTTGAGCTGATTTTGAGGAAGCATGTTGGCAAGGTTCTCATGGAAAAAAAATTAATAGCAAATTTGAAAAGAAATAAAACAATAAGGATTTTTACAATAATATTTTAAAATATGTGAATTTTATATTAATTTGGCATGTCATGTAATGAATTGTGATAAAGTGAATATTATGATGTGCTAAGAGAAGTATTATCATAGAATCAGTGATGTGATATGAGTTTTAATGAAATAATAGTGTGCTGCATGACATGAATAGCTAAGGAAAGTATTATTAGTTATTTGATATGAGTTGTAAAAAAATGCTATTGTATGATTTATATATCATTGATTGTTAATTTGGCAATATGTTTGTGATGTTATCCTAAACCATAAATATGATAATGATCAAGATCGATGCACAATGTTTGGTATTGTTTCAGATGGAAAAAAATGGAATATTTTGATATTGAGAGGTGTAAAGAAATGCCCTAAAAGAAGGAAATATCATGCATAAGAATTTGTAAAACAAATGTTATGAAATGATTAATGTTTTGAGTTGAACAATAAAGCTTATGAAGAGTATACATGTGTTGGCATTTAAAAGAAAAAAAAGAAATAAATTATTCTCTGTATAGCATACAATCACTAACTGTAGTTGTTTGATTCAGGTATGATACTAAAAAACGACAAGATCCAATGATAGTTTCTTGACAACCATGTCTTGTGGGTGGTAACCCCAATATAGCCTAAGAGATAACCTCAATATTCTCCAAAAAAATCTGCTTGGTGACTTTTGTTGTAAGGATGATATGATATGATGAGGTGAAAATTGATATTATATGATTTATGTTCGATAATGTCCCATGATAATCTTCAACTATCCCATGTGGGTGACAAACTCTGTATGAGAGGTGGTAGATGGATTAACAAAGAACTAAACCTATAACAAAATATATAAACTAAAGTGCATTCATTCTCAACCTATTTATTCACTCAGTATGTTTGGTTTACTCACATATTCTAGTGATTCAACATGCTACAACTTACTGTTCGACATGAACTATTTGAATTTCTTTGTTATATCTTACATTAATATTAGCTGACATATAGAGCTGATGATCGGTGACCCATATTATTATCATTTTTTAGATGTTATGCAATTACTACATGTTGAGACTGATGGAGTGTGATAAGAGATTTCATTGATATATACTATCCAATTACAAATAACTATTTATTATCTAATAGTTTCACTTATGTTGACATAGTTATGAACTTAAACATAAAATCTTACAATGTCGTTTTATTATTGTAACAAATAGAGAATAGAAAACATGAAATAGCATGTAATACTATTCCTAAATGGATAAATGCTGTCAAAATAGCATCAACACAATACAAAGTTTGGGTTGATGTTCCAAGAAACCATAACTTCATGTCCATCGATTACGACATCAAATTTTAACAAGGAAAAGTTGGCATAGATGCATACCATGAAGAATGTGAACAAAGGACAATAGCGTCTAGTAAAATAAAAAACTCACCTTGAAGCCAACAAATAACTAAATTGGGTACACGGCAAGCTCTGCAGCGTCCCGCTACCAGTATGCAGGGCGTTTTTACGTACAGTAAAAGGCAAAAGCAAAATGTATGAAGGGTCATTGCATTTATGGTTTATCTTGAACAATGTTCTTGCATTCACTTCACACAAGGCCAATTTAGGCTATTCCACAAAAAGTACCAGCATTCGTTATGCTAAAATTTGCTTAAACCACGTAGACTCGAGTAAATAATAGGAAGAGATGCATGAAAAAAAAAACTACAATTTAATCCTTAGCTTTCGAGGGAAAAATTCTCGGCCAATAACTTCAGCATAATAAGTGTAATGTACTAAGGTTGCAAAGTATGAACCTCTTCATCTGCCTCGTCGCAGGAGTTGATCCAGTAAGGGCAATGACTTTGTCGTCTTCGGGACCAGCTTTTGAAGAGGAAGAGGAACCAACGATTTGTTCCATCTTCTTGAACCATGGCCAATGGCTGACAGCAAGGTTTCCACTGCTGAGGCGTTGGCATTCCACCTTATAACGCTTCTTAAGGTTGTCAACCTTGTTTTTACACTGTTCTACGGTCTTGCCTGACTTCTGCTTATCGCATCGCTCGCTCACGGTAGTTGCAACGTCCTCCCAATCCCTTCCCCTCAAGTTTCCTCGGTTAAGTTGTATGTATTTGTCCGTATATGCATCCAAAAGGCAACCAATAGCCGAATCGCTCCACTCCTCTCTGTCCTTGCGATAGTCCCCCGAGGACGAGGGTGCGACTGATGAGGGTCTCGACCTCTTAATGCCGCTTCCGTAACCATAGGGAGACTCTCCGTCGCTTAGTTCATCCCGGTCCTTCCGCTTGGGATCAGCGAGGGGATGATGGTGGTGGTGGGCAGCAGTCACCGCCATGGAGGGATCACGGGACTTGCAGTCCGTGTTGTTATCCCCGTCAGCATCGCAGTCGTCCGGAGGATGTGCAGTCCCAAATGGATTCGATCCATGGTCGTCGTCGGCAAAGCAATGATGGTGGGCATTCACATCGGTCGAAGCGAACGCCTCGCCGAAGCCCTCTGGGTCTTCGTGCTCGCCCGCGCCTGCGAAGGGACCTTTCCGTGGGTTCACAACACTGGAGAGGGGAAGTGAGCGAGAGTGAATTGCCACTGACGCCTTCGAAACGTATCGACTGGACGGGAACGGGATGGAGCCTGAGTTGGCAACGGGCGCTGAAGCCTGCTGTTGCTGGGAATGAGGATGGGACTGCGCATCGTCCCCAAGGAGAGAGAAATCATCGTCGCAGGAGGCCATGGGGAAGATCGCGGCGTTACGTTAGGGTTAGGGCTTCCGCATCCGCACCAGGCGGAGGCGACGCGAGACGGGACGGGAGGCAGACGACGTTATGCACGAGGGCCTGATCGTCAGCACATCGCTGATTATATGTGTAACAGTAGATGATTTCTGTGAACCGCAACCTAACGGAACAGTGACGGCAAGCTGACGTCCCCGTTAATAAACATCGCGCTCCACTTGCGGGACGACGGCATAGTTGGACAGCTGCCCAGCTACGGCGACTTGACGTGCCGTTAAGTGACCTAATCATGGGAACGAATAAGCTTATTGCATGCGCAATTGTGCCTGGTGCCAAATGCCTTCCAGCAAGAAAATTTGAATAAAAAAAGTACAAAATAATGAAATAAACCGAAACAAATGTGAGTAACCAAATTATTAAAATGTATTAATTAAAAATTAAATCAAAAAAATAAAATCTGCTAAAATAAAATTTAAAACACAAAAATCATAAATCATAAAAAAACTATGTTTTAAAAAATATAAATAAGAAGTTTTAATACATTATTATTATAATTATACATTAGTTGATAACTAAGTGCATTTTCTTTCACTAAAATTTTTAGCTGATTATCCTTATAAATACCTATGCAAGATTACCAAAAGCTCGTGAAACATGTATGTGGCTACTCCTCACTTGAATTTCTTGAATTTCGATATTATGTCAACTAATTCTTTTAATTTTTTTTAAACAAGAACAGAACTTAATGTTCATTTATGCAACTTTATCATTAAGAAAAAAATTAATATTGAAACCAGTAAACTATATAAGTCATAATTGTTCTTACAAACTTTATAGATAGAACACTAAGCTAATATCATAATTTTTTTTTTTTTCATTACTTTTATCTTAAATAAAGAAAATAATTAAATAACTAATAAAAAGCATCATTTAAGTTATAGATCATATGTTAGCTCTCAATATTATTTGATAGTCTCATAGTGTGCCTCATTTTGATATAAAAATATTAAACTAAAATAAACTAAGCTAACTAACATTAGCTCAGTGACAAATACAAATACGTATATGTAAAAAAAACATCAAATAGTTGTATGCATGGTTTAAATGCAAGCATTATAATGTGAAAAAGAACATATAAATGAATGATAAAAATAAAGTAAATTTTTATGCAATAGCTTTTAACATATCATTTTTATCACCTTTATAAATTTGTTTATTTTCTTTAATATTTTATCTTTTAAAGATTGGCTTAGAGAAAGATTACTTCATTGATAATTTGGGCATATTTAGGAATTTGCTATTTCAAC
The DNA here is from genome assembly GCA_023846275.1 of Vanilla planifolia. Classification (NCBI taxonomy): domain Eukaryota; kingdom Viridiplantae; phylum Streptophyta; class Magnoliopsida; order Asparagales; family Orchidaceae; genus Vanilla; species Vanilla planifolia. The sequence goes on along the minus strand of CM043876.1, from coordinate 25,500,611 downwards.
TTAAATAACTATTATGAATAGCTCATTTGGCTCATTTTCAAAATAGTCATTTTGGAATGATAGTCGTCATTTTCTTACAACTATTCATCTTATCATTTTTTAAATTTTGTTCTTCTTTCATCAGATCGTTGTCTCTTTTTTTCTTTTTATATTTATTTTTCTTCATAATCTTATCATTCATTTTTCTTTGATGATACATTCACAAGTAATGATTTTACTTTTTATTTTCTTTTTCTTTGGGTGAATATTATTACATGTATATGAAAAAATATGAAGCCCATAACTAAAGTATCATAATATTTTATACTCAAGCAACATATAAAAAACATGTTATAAAAATTTACTATTTATAAAGAATCAAGCATTCTTAATAATTTTCTTTAATATCATCTTATAAATTTGTATACTTCTTGCAAACAATGTGCATCAAATATCAACTCATAAATATAATTCATTTATACAAGCATCCTCGATATTTTATCATTCTTCATTATCACTCCAGAGTTTTTATCCTATAATATACCAATTATCAAAGCATATACACGTAGTACAAGATCACCAACCTCTCAATTTTGTTATACTCACCAAAGATTATATATTTTTCACTAATTCCATCTTCACTTCTTAGATACTACAATACTCATGGCTAAATTCTCTAATTTTGTCTTTACCTCATGACTAATTCTTCCTAGATTTCCTCCAACTCTTGGAAATACTTATTTTTTTCCTTTCATTTTTGCACATTTGGCCACAACTCGTCGCTTTAATTTTTCCCAACAAAACCTCCCTAATTCAGCCTCACCCTTTTATATACATAGCCAAAACTTCCCAATTGTTCCACTTCCTTCCAGTTGTCATATCTATTCAATTAGATTCCTCATCAACTTCATTCCTTCTTAACTCTAATGGTTTCCCACTGGTTAGACTCTCTTTATTAAGATTTATTCAATTGTTACAATTTTTAATTTTTAAAATCTTGTATGATCCCTTTGATTTGTATCATATGATGCTTTATGTTTACATTAGTCTATCATTAATTCTAGATGTTGTACTTATATGTTACCTTAATTGTAATTGTACAATAACTTTAATTATAAATCTTTGTTAAATCATAACAAACGATGTTCCTGTATATTAGTTCTCTAACTTGATCCTACAAATGTGGTACCTTAATTGTAAATGTATAATCTTATTTATTCATTCAACCAATGTATTCTCATGATATCGTCCCACATAATGTCCTGCATTGTACTTATTCTACTAGTAGCCTTTCTCTTTTAAAAGCATCATACTTATGTTTTAATCATATTGTACAATGGATTATTTATTACTCATTTCATACTCATCAAATTTAGTATGATATGGGTATAATAATTATATGATTAATTAAGTTATCAAGTTCACTATATGAAAGTGATATGGATATCAACCAAGTACAATGTGGTTAAGACAAAATATGTGATTGTATTGGCACAATTTTGAAGATCATACTAGATGAATCTTTGGGGACTTAAAGATAGAGAGTTTGTTAAGTTGAGTTAAAAGATCATATAAGTACGATTTGGGTATATCATATTGGACAATCAGTTTAAGTTTAATTAAAAAAATTGGCGAAGTCTGAGAGGTCAGACTGATCCAATGTACATGACAATAATGCTTGATGGTTTAGATTTTAGTTTATAATAAGATTGAATGATAAAAATCATACTAGATGATGAGTAAAATGCTAACATATTGAATCATATAGTGTAATATTAACATCATATTAGTACAATAAATGGATAAAATTAATAGATTGGTGAGAAAGAAAATAAGAATTATTTAGTATAGTATAATTAATTGTATTGTATAATCATTAGGTAATAAAAGAAAATAATTTGATGGGAAATTAGATTATATAGGTATGATGCATAGAATTGTACAAAAGGTCTTATATAGAATATTGGATAGTATGACTAAATTGATAATATTGGAAAATCAATCAAAATTATGGATAAAATGATTAAGTCTAGAGAAATAAGAGATTGCAATAAGATTTATACATTGTCAATTATCATTTGGCATGATACCTTAGTGATAGATTAATAGTAAAAATGTCTAATATTGTTAAGGAGATCATATTGTATGAAGAAATAAATAATGAATTGATCATACTATATGATGCAAGTATTGTAAAAATACGACTGGTTGATAAAATATCAAGATAGAGAGAATTAAAATCATATAGTACAACGTCAATGATTATATTGTATATTCAGTGAATAGTATGAACTATATTAAAGAAAAGTAGGATTGTATAGTTCCCATAAGATATATTCGAAAGTGAAATGACTAACAGAGTTAGTTTTGAGAATTAAATGATATGATAATGGTATAATACACGTATGATATAATTTAAAATGTTTATTATTTCTGGATTAAATGGTATAATGGGAGGAATCGTACTACTATTATTCAAAAAAGTAACTTAAGGGTTTAGAAGGAATCAATATGATATTAATTGCTTATTAAACATGATCTTAATTGCTTATTATAAATATATGATATTATAATAAATCAAGAAAATATTGAGGTTATAAAATGAAGCCTACTCTTTGATTAATGTAAGTGAATTTGATAATTATCACATAAATATGTTAATAAATTATTTTTATTATTTTTAAAATAATATAATTTTCATTTTAAGTTTTGTTAAAATATCAAGAATATGAGAACATTTTTTATGCAAATTCGGTAATAGTAGATTATTTTTTAAGTTGTCATAGTTTTATATCTCATTATTATTTACCATCTTATTCATGTGTTATTCTTCTATTACATTAATATAACAAGGGCATTGACACGTAACATAATAAAAAATTTTATAAGTTGATGGATAATGAAATGATAAAAATATGAATATCAAGCATGTTTAATTATTAATTAAGAAAATCAAATGAAATGATTGATATATTCCTAAAGATTTTATCCTATAATATTTTAAGATTATATCATAACTTCATACATTACAGATATATATAATATAGGATGATGATAACCCATAGCTAAGATAGCTCATCTATATTTATATGATTTTACTATACATGATATAGGATAAGAGCAAACCAAGATTAAGACAGCTCATATATATATGATTCTATTATATATGATATAAGGTGATAAAAACTCATCTATATCTATATGATTCTATTATACATGAAATGGGTTAAGAATAACCTAGTGAGAGGATAATCTATTTATATTTATATTATTCTATTATAAATGATATATGGGAACGATAGCTCATTATATATATATATATAATTCTAATATAAATGATATAAAGAGATGATGACCCATATATATTTACATGTTTTTATTATATATGAGATAAGGTAAGAACAACTCATGATAATGATATCCTATATATATCTACATGATTCTATTATAAATGATATAGAGTGAGGATAGCCCATCAAGGATAAGGATACTCTGTTATGTATTGATATTGATAAAATATAAGATTACTTTCAAGGTTATTGAAACTATGATGAATGAAAAGAAATAAAAAAAGAGATAAAATAATGCAAATCAATGCATAGTATAAAACAATAAAGTCATGCATTGGATTACATAGAGAGATTTGCTACAAGTGCACTAGAGTGCATGCCATAATAAGCTAGTTGAGTGCTAAATGTAGAGTCATAAGCATGTTTTCAGGAGATATATACCCAAATGAGAAATGTTGGAAAAAAAGATAAATAAAAAATAAAGAAAAAAAATAGAAAAGAAAAAAACTATTCACACACATACGCAGAGGCGCACGTATTGCGCACAACTAATTTATCTTAGTAAATGCACACGCTTATCATCAGGCACCAAGCATGCACAGGTACACACACACATATAGGTGCCCACACCCGACATCAGGCGCTAAGTGCCTTTACAGAGGAAACTATCTAGCATGTGAACTACAAATGACCACATGAAAGCCACAACTACGAATTGGAGTTCTATGTGTGTGAGTATTGGGATGATAGATTCTAATTTGCATAATATTCAAAAATGGTAAATATAACATTTTAAAATTAAATTTAATATATTAAAATATTATATTTAACTTATATATAAATAGTTAATAATGTTAAATGAAGAAAAGACTTTTAGATAATTTTTTTTTGAAAAATAACTTTTTAGAAAGACCATTATGAGAATCAAAATTTTGTAAAATTTAAAAACCCATTGAAGGAAATCTTTTTGAAAAATTTAATCTTTTGTGACAACATCACTCTTCTCTTTCTTCTTTTGATCCTAAACATTTTCACACTTTAACTTTTGTTGCAACTATTCTAAAAAAGATTTACTAATGAGGACTCGAGATGAGAACTCCTTTAAGATAGATCATATTATTTTGGTGTTAAAGAGCTTCGATTCTATGTTGATTGTAGGAGCTCTAAAGAAAGGAGTTTATGAGGAATTTGTAAAAGAAAATTAGGAGATTAGAGAGTATATAATTGAGGTAACTATGTTGACTACTTTAACATCAAGTATAGAGGCACAAGTAACTTCATTTCTATGACTATTAACTCAATAAATGCAAGTATTAATAGAGATGATGCTAAAATCTCAATCTCATTCTATGATGAATACAAAAGATAATCAACCAAAAGAAGAAACTCTTAATCAGAGACATTCTAAATTGAGTAATACTCTCCAAATAATTAGAGATAAAATGAGAATAGTATCAATCTCATAATTTTGACATATGAAAATCAGTAGCATCCTTTCAGGATAAAAGTTATACTTGATTTACCAATTTATGATGATATAATAGACATAAAAAAATTAAATGACTAATTGGAGCAGCTAGAGACATATTTTTCTCTATATAACTATTCATCAATTAAAAAAGTGGCATATACTTGATTAAAAAGATGAGTTATGTGTTAGTCTGGTAGAATGTTCACCCAAAAACAACATCGTTACATAAGTGACATAAAAATAATTTAAACAACTAATTTAAGAATAATTTTATCTTATGGGTTGTATGGCGAAAAGATGGAGAAAATGGTATAATATATTACATTGACAAGGATAAATAATGTTAAGAATATATCACAAATTTTTTACTACAAGCTGTGAGCTTGGGAATACTTATTAAAGAGATGCAGACATTATCAAATTATGTTATAGATTTGTATTATCTTATTGTTATTAAATTTTTCTTTTTTATATTCAATATTTGAAGCAAGTTAATACATTTACTACGATAAAGAAGAATGAATAAAAAAGATAAAACTTGAATGACAAAATATTATGATGTATAAGTCAAAAAAATTGGCACTAAAAAGAAAAATATTAGCTAAAAATATTTAGTACAACTACAATTAATAGTGAAAAGCAAAAGTACAATGATCCCTATAAAAAATAGGATATTTATGAGAAAAATACCAAAAATTACATTCATAGCTTTTTCTAAAAAAATTTAAGAACAAAGTACTTCATAATAGAAACTAAGAAGTACTTCAAACTCTTTTTACAAGTTGATAAAATCTTATCTCTTTTGGTGACTCCAAATGAGATATCACATAGAGTGAAACAAAATGAAGAACTCTTTATTGTCTGACTATAAGTAAAGGAAAAGCTTATTAGTGTTATCATTGATACTAGAAATAAAAAAACTTAATATTTAAAAGTCTTGTAAAAATATTAAAATTGAAGATTATTTCTCATATAAGACCCTATTCTTAAGATGAATTCATAATAATTATAAGACAAGAGTTAAAAAAGAATACAATGTAAAGTTTATTGTTACTAAAGAGTATATTGATGAGGTTACATGTAAAACGATAACTTTAGCCATCTATTATATTATGCTAAAAAATCCTTGTGAGATTGAGATATTATCTACTATCAATGAACACAATAATATCAATTGGCAAAGGATGAATGATATTTTCTTCTAAATTAAGATAGAGAAGCATTGATGAAAGACATTATTAGCATTAAATAATTGAAGAGGTTAGCAAATACTTACAAAGATATGAGTTTCTAATAAAATCCAAAAACCCATTTGATGGCACAAATGTAAGTCCCATCCTCTAAAAAATATAATAAAACATCAGTCCAACAAAGAAGATTCAATAGGAATCGAATCTAAAAAAAGAGACATATGATTAGGAGATCACTTTTGAGATCACTAAATCTAAAATGAATGAAAAAAAATAAAAGAAGAGGACAAATCGATACAAATCAATGTGCAACACAAAATAATAGGAGTCATGCATTGGATTGCATGCGGAGATTCACTATAGGTGTACCAAAGTATGAGCTTCAATTGGCTAGTCGAGTGCTACATACGAAGTCATAGATGCTTTTCAAGTGTCCTAGATCCAAAGAAGAAATACTGAGAAAAAAGAGAGAAAAAACAAAAGAAAAACTATTCACATGTGTATAAGCCTACACATAAGTGTCGCACGTCTGTGTCGTGGACAGTGTTGCCCCAACACATGCGTGCATGTGATCACTTGGAAGCCAAATGCGTAGAATCTATATGCATGTGTGGTGCAATTGGGGCACAAAAGATGCACACAAGTAGAAGTTTGCACATGGGTATGCCACTAATCAACTCAAATTTGTGAAATCTTTGAAAATGGCAAATATTTCTTTTTGTATTTTAAAACTTAAATTTTATGTTTTAAAGTATTATATCCAGCCCATTTATAAAGAGATAAGAATGCCAAATAAAGAAATAACTTTTTAGAAAACTTTTTAGGAATAAACTTTTTGGAAAAAACATTTTTGAAATCAAACTTTGATAAAATTTAAAAATCCCTTAAAAAGAATATTCTTGAGAATTTAAACCTTTATAACAAAATCTTTCTTTTCGTTCTCTTTCTTCTTTTGCTGCTATTCATTTTCATACTTCCACTTCCGCTGCAACTATTCTGAAAAAAGTTACTGACAAGTAGTTGAGACGAGAACATCTTATAAATATATTATTAACTTTACAAGATAATGATCTAAAGGGAATAAAATTTGGTAAATATCTAAGCATATTAAAAATATAAAGAATGAGAAAATAATAAACTTATATTTATAAGAAATAAATGGTTGAATCTTACAAAATTTAATAAAGAAGGAATGAAAAAATAAAATAATATAGATGTGTATGCTCATATTTTTTATTATTGGATTTATTAATTTTTTATATCTAACTTATTTTATTATAGATATTAATTTTTTATTATCATGATATAATTATATCTTTTATGTTATAATATTATTTTTTATATATTATTATCTTATTGATTTATCTACTAAGTTATTTGAAGTTTTACTAATATTTATATTAGAGATAATATATATATTGCATTGAGATATGTAAACTTAGATGCCATGAATAAAGATTTACTTATTAACTAATACAATGATTGGTCTTTTATGAGTTTTTGCATTATGTGCATATTGTAATTCTTCAATAGTAAGTGAATTGGGTATTAAGATAGTTTCTCCAACATATACAATTATGTGCAACAAAAAAGAGCTTAAAGATATTAAAAATCCATAATTTGAAATAGCTATGTGATTTATTAGTATTTCATACTTATATATTCTATAATATTGAAATGTTTGTGCTTATTTTATAATATAATAAGTTGCAATTGAAAGTTTGTTTTATATGTATGTGAGAACTAATTATGGATTTTAGATAAGTTGTGAATTACATTATAAAGGAATAGAAGAATCACCTTTAATTAGAATAACTATGCAAAAAGGTATTAAAATAAAAAGACATATCAAGGACAATGGAGAAACTAAATGAAGGAAATTCCCTTTGTTGTTGAAAATTTACTCATTATATAATTTGATATTATATTTGGTATACACTATTTGTTTAATAAACAGTTGAAGATAGATTGTCGTGACTCTTTTTGGTTTAAGAAAGAAACTTCATATTACCATTATACTAAAGACACATTTGTTAAATAAAAGATATTAGAATTGTCTGGTGTCTGTTTATAGACTTGGATAGAAAATTTTGTTAACCATCAAAAGAGCTAATAGCTAGGGAATATTTAGATGCTTTTTGAAAGATTTATTGAGGTTATCTTTGGAGAGAGAATTTGAAATTAGCTAATGAAAGTGTTGTGTCAATTATTAAGGTTTCATATAAGATAGCTCAATAGAACTACAAAGGGTTAAAATGCAAATTTAGGAATTATTAGATGAAGGATTTATAAGATCAATTATGTACATGGAGGAATATATTATTCATTTACATATAATATTACAAATTTTGATAAAAAAATTGGTTGTTTGCTAAATTCTTTAAAGGTAAGGTATGATTTATCAAGGAGGTGATATTTTTAAATCATGTTGTTAATGTTAAGAAAGTATCAGTTGATCTTTAAAAAGTTTTGTGATAATATATTGGCTTTGACTCATATTCATATTGGAATTAAGTAATTTTTTTTTGAAATGATAGATTATTATAAGAAATTTATAAACAAATTCTCACAAATAATATCTTAATTATATTTAAGAGAGTTAAATTTGATTAAACTTAGATGATGAGAATAGACTTTAGAATATAAAAGATAAAGTGACTATAATTGTAATGTTCGTATTATTAAAGGGTACTAAAAAAATATCAAGTACATAATAATGCGTCTTTAAGTGCTTATACTAAATAAGGAAATAATTGTATATACATTTAGCAATTTGAAGTTACATTGTACATTATTTGGCTTTGATGACCACTGTATTTACATTAAATATTTAAAGACATTGTCTATATGTGAGACATTGTATAAATCATTAGATTTTAAAGTAGACACATTTTCAAATAAAGTTGAATTTAAAAAAAAAGATTAAAAGTTTCTTAGGTATTATGATCTATAAATTATGTCATTTTGAAAAAGTTAATATAATGACAAATGCTTTGGATAGGTAGTCAAATATAAACAATAAAATGTTTGCAATAAAGAAAAAATTAGATTTTAATTTTAAATTATATCAAGATAAGGTGTTGAGATTCCAAACTAGATCATGTATACCTAAGTATTAATAGCTCAGAGAATTACTATTGAAGGAAACACATAATTACAAATATTATATTATCTTAGATAAAATAAAATATACTAAAAATTGAAACAAATATATTAGTATCTAAGAATGAAAATGATTATTTTAAATGGGATTAGATCATGTTTAATTTTTCGCAAATTAAGGGAGAATAATAAAGACTAGAAGGGTCATTACAATGACTTTTATGTATTTTTAAGTAGAAATGTGAAGATATTATTATAGATTTGTATTAGAATTACTTAAATCGCTAGTAGTTCATGATTAAATATAGGTAATTCTAGATAGATTAACAAAATAGGGTCATTTCATAGGTATTGCAATAATAAATTTAGTAAAAAAAATTGATTCAAATATTATTAAATTAATGTGATCTTGGGATGTTATTCATGATTTTAAATGAAATATTTTATTTAAGCATATTATAAAAAATTTTCTTCAAGTGAAATACAACCTGAGTTTGTAATTTTTTAAATGACTAGATAATTAGTTATGAGTTTGAAAAGAAAAAGAATATTTGGGCATTTTTCAAATCATAGAAGTGTAAGTTATAATTTTTTTTTAAATTTAACCTACACCTTTCATTAGATAAATATAAAATAGAGATTATAACTAAAATTAAAGGTGATTTGCTATAGCAATTAGAATGAAAGAGATAGGAGGAGAGAGGAAGAGGACGAAGAATAAGAAAGGCTCGGGTAAAGGAAAGAAAGAAGAAAAGAAAAGAAGAAAGTATAAAGGAGATTAAAAACTTTATGTTACAAGTTAAAAAAATAGTTTGATGATGAGAAGAGAAGAATAATTGAAAAATTGTTAAAAAGTTAATTGCAAAAGAAAAAATAAAGATATATCAACATAATGAGACTAAGATATTATATTTGATATCAAAATAATATCATTTACTAATATAATATGGTTTAAGGATAAGCTAAGTAGAAGCTGGTAGTCCTATAACAATAAGGACCAAAAAAGATAAGAAACAATTATTGAGTGATATCTTGAGAGAGGAATCTCTAGAAAAAGAGAAGCTCATAATGAGTTTCTAAATGAAGGGGTATATAAATGAATTATCCCACATTGGTCATTGATGAATTAATCTTGAAGTTCATATGTGATGTTATTGTCTTAAGATATTAATTTACTTTTTTGTGTGAAAAATACAGTTTGGATAGTGTGGGATGACCCAAGGGGATTATATCTTAATATAATAATATCAGAATATCATAAGATTGATGTGAGTTAACCAATTTAATAGCTCACATGATGATTAGGGTTTGTGGATGGTTCATCTCCTTAGAATGCAAAGGCATATGAGATGAATCCGTTCGAGAGAATGTTGCTATTGGTGTGCGTCCAATAACTTGATGCTTGGGGGTGGGGGTGGGGGTGGGGGGGGGGGGGGGGTTGGAAAGTGCACAACTTGCAATGGCATACATCTAATTGGTGTGGGAAACTAAGTGCTTTGGGAAGGAGGAAACACAAACCAAGCTTGTGGCACGAACGGGCATAAGACTTGGAGTGGGGTGCAATGTCTACAAGTAGATACCAATTGGAAATATTCAATTGTTAGGATGCTGTGTGAATTTGTGAGGCAATTTTCTTAATATTAAATTTTTTTTTATTTTTATTTTCATAATATTTAATTTTTATGATAAAAATTAATGGCCATCTCTTAAAAATATATATTATCTTACAGTCTTTATTGTATTATAATGTTTTGGAGCAAAGTGTCATTTTTAGGAGATAATTTTGTTTTATGATCATTGTTATAATTCATGTCTTTTTCAAGTAAGTAAATTTTTTTTTGTTTTTCTAATATTAGAAATTAATTATTATTTTTGCTGAAATATTATGATTCACTTGTCTATTAAAGGATTAACTTTTTTAGTTGTAACTTATTTTGTTTAAATTTTATGATAACACTTTTTACTATAATAAAAATTTGATTAGGATGATTTATACTAATCTTATTTATCAATTTTTAAAAAAATTCCATATATCATATATTTTTATTATAAAAAAATAATATGTGATTAATATATCAAGCTATCGTTGTTTGAGAAAAAAAAAATATAAATGTTAAGTCGTTCAATATGAACTAAATTGTCTATTTTTATTTGGATAAAAAATTCATTGACAAATCTCCATAAATCAAAGATATAGTGAGATGCAAATTATAATCTGATAAATTTAAATATCATTTGCAAATAAAGATGTGCTATACATTTAATTTTGTGTCTTGGATGCTCTCAAATGGAATTTAGAAAATGCTTTGTTATGATAACATCCTTGAGCAAATTAATTTGAAAGGTTCATTTATTTTTTAATATTATTTTATTATTTTTGTTTTTTTATTTCAAAATTTTGAAACACATCTATAGATGGCTTTCTACGTGATGTAAAATTTAAATATCCTATTCGCTGCTCACGGTAAATATTCTTCTTTTGTGCTGACTTTTGAACGTTCAAGAGGGCGACATATAGTAGGCCGAGCACCGAAGTTGTCATTACTGGAGCTACGGCATCGAAAACAATGATCCTGTGATCCACGAGGAAAATGTTTGATCTACGATGAGGTAAAACACAGCGGGAAGCTGCATTTTGGGGGAGGAAGGCAAGATGGGGGCCTCGCTCTCCAATCTGACGGAAATCAGCAACGGTTGCGGCGGAGGTCCTGGGCTTGGAGATATACCGGAGAGCTGCGTGGCGTGCGTGTTCATGTACCTCACCCCCGCTGAGATATGCAACCTTGCCCGTCTCAACCGCGCCTTTCGCGGCGCAGCCTCGTCTGATTCGGTATGGGAGTCAAAACTGCCCCCAAATTACCCTCTCCTACTTGAGCTTGTTTCACCCGGAACTTTCCAGAGCGTTTCAAAGAAGAAGGACATCTTCGCCATCCTATCCCGGCCCGTCCTCTTCGACGAAGGCAATAAGGTATTGCGGCATAGCTGACCACCTAACCCTAGGGGTTTTTTTTTTTTTTCTCTTCCATCCTGGCCAGAGGAGGTACATGGATTTTCTGTTGATGACGATAGATAAGTGTCTCGCAGGTAGTGTGGCTCAACCGGGTAACCGGTGGAGTCTGCGTTGCTCTCTCGGCTAAATCTATGTCTATAACTGGAATAGAGGACCGGAGGTACTGGAGCTGGATAACAACGGAGGAATCCAGGTATGAATCAGGACACATTCAGTAATATTATGGATATGGTTAATACATCCTAGAACTCGTAGCTCGCATTCATTGTCATTCCTGATGCCGTTGGTGTGTTGCTACCTAGCTACTCTGGTACGGTCTTGATTAGTTAACCTCTAAACACTGTTCATGTTTGGTATTCTACGATAGTAACTTTGGTGTGCAAGTGCTTGGTTGGGTAGAAGGTGAACTTGATGTTATTTGTTAACCCCAAAAATGACTTGGGGATCTTGACTTTCCAAATGATTGTAAACAATAGGCATTATTTTTAACTTTTGATAATATTGAAGAGCTAAAATCCATATGACATTGTGGCTTGAATGCCTTATGATGAAAACTTTTGAGTAGAGCATGATAGAAAGAGGATGCAAAATATGATCATATTATGTGAATGTTGTACTACGTTAAGCTTAAGCAATCTATGATGCATGAGACTCAATGTCCGTACTGATAGTCAAAGGAAGATAACTCAATCATATGAACTAACAAAGTGCTTGGTTGTCAAAAAGGATCAATTAATGCAATATTGATAAAAGGATTAATTTCCTAAATTTCAAGAGGTCTTCTTCAAATTCAAAGTGTGCAAAATGTTGAGATTTGAAGGGATGGTACGGTTTGGAACAATGAACCATTAGTCAAAGATATTGACTTCGCTTTGTGATTTCTCCCTCTACAAATAAGGAAGTTTCATTCATGCTGGTAGATCCTTTTGAAGGACAAGGAGACGATGTTTTCTAATTGAATGAAACAAAGAAATGAGATATTTTATTTAGTAATATTTTGCTTGTTACCAAAAAAATAGGTAGTGGAAATTTGAAGGCTCATCTCTAATATAGTTTTGTCCTTATTCACAAAGTTACACGATCAAAACCTGTTGTCATTGCTCTTTCTTATTTTCTAACTCTTTCCATATATCTTGTTCCTTTGGAAAACCTTGATGATGATTATTTCTTGAGATATTTTTGAAATTAACATTTTTTATGCTTTTGTTGAGAGTTGTGTATCTTTTTTTGCTTTTTTTTTTCTCATCTCATCTTCCTTTTTGATGTGAAGATGACTAATAATAATGATCACCATGGTGATAATTACAAAGTTGGCAATTCTCATGATAATTATGTAAGAAAAGATCAATTTATGAATGTTTTAAACCAAATATAATGGTCAACTAAAATAATTAGAGATCATCAAGAGGAACAAAGCCATTTATTTTTATTTCTTTGTTGATTAAATTAATCTATGTTTTCAACTTTGGGAAATCATCTTAGCCATCACAAGAAATGGCTTATCATACTTGAATCCTACCAAACACTAGAAATTCAATATCTTAAGAGATCATCAAACTTAATCACTAGTGAGATTACTTATCTACTAATTTTCTTATTAACCTCTTCCCTATTGTGATCAACATGATTTCTCCTCTATATCACAATACTAATATTCCACCCAAACACAACTCTTATCTTCTACCCAACTATCACTTAATAGGGGACAATCCTTAGTTGAAGGGACATAAAGTGCTCATTTTTTAGATAAGGTAGAGATTGTGTTGAAGACCAAGGAGATTTCTCACTTCATTCTAAGAGGTTTATAGTTCATCTAACTTATAATGAAACCTTGTCCAACAACGAGAACTACTTTTTAAAGAGAAGATTGGTTTCATAAGGAGTTTGAGATAGAGGATAAATTCTTTGTGCCTTGTGAACACCTTATGATGGAAGAATTGTTCGTATCATACAATCCAACATGCCTCCCTACATATCAAGAAATAACTAATCCTAAGAGCCATTTTGTCTCTCATTCTAATATGCCGTAAGTGTTCATCGAAAGTCAAAAGGAGTTAAAATATAGATTGTTTTCGTCCATCTTTGTAGGAACTACTCAAGATTGGTTCTTAAGGCCTTGTCTTAGCTTCATCATTTCATTTCACAACTAAGATGGGAGTTTGTTTTCTTATTTTTTTATTATGTAAAAGCCCCACCAAGTGGATCAAGATTTTTTAAGATCAAACAAGAAGAACAAGAGTCCTTTTAAGATTACATAAGTTGATTGATTTTGCTTGTTTGGAATTCAGGAATGCAACCATGATGTTGATGTGTTTATCCTAAGTAAAGTTTATGGCTAGGAGAGTTTAGATCTAAGTTGACAAGTCACAAACATCTTTTACTCATTTATTAGGCATGGCATAAAAGTACATTCTTAGTGAAGAGACTGATCAACCATATGGTAGGTTGGAGAAGCATACTTCTAGTGTGATTGGTTGGAACTAACAAAATGTTTTTTTGGAGAAATTTCATGTTAAGTTTGCTAGTCTTAATGCAGCCCACATACCGTTCATAAAGCAGTTGACATTGCAAGAAGAAATGTTAAAAGAAGAAATAATAAAGAAAGAGCATGCCATTAAGGGGTATGCCAATTATCTTGCACTTTGAAGGAAGTGTTCATAATAACAAGGAGAAATTTTTATGTCCTAAACCACCATCAATGATTAAGCCTCCTTATATCCCATAGGATTTAAACAACTTCTATCAATTCCATAACAACTTTAAGTATCTAACTCATAATTATCATGGCCTTAACAGACATATAAAGTTGTTATAAGTGGGTTGCTTACAAGATTCTTTGTCACTACCTCAACAACCTAAGAGGATGAGAAACAATCACAAAGATTTAATGCACATCTTGTACATCCTTAGACAAATAATATGATCTTACTAAGCAACAACTAATATGCGTACTAAAATCATGCAAGGGGCCATTGTAAATGCAATTACTAGTTATTATACCATGCTAACCATATGTGATAGAATCTAGTTGGTAGCTTTTTGTGTCTCCATAAAGGAATTTTTCAGTCTTCCTTTAGCAAAGTGAGATATCATTTTTATAAACTAATTATGATTACTTTTGGCATTGTTAACCTACCACCTCAAGGAAATTTTTATAATGAAGTTGTGGTAATCATTACAATAATTCTAAATTTAGAAGCCAAAATTGTTCTTATAGATAGGTGTAATTTAGAGATGTATTTGTCGGATTAGCTTTTAATCATATGGAGAAAAAAGCCTGAATTATGGTTGGGCAAGGTGGGGGAGTCTTGTTTTATTCTTTCTCTAGTGCAAGAATGGATATATAAGAGATCATTTCTTTACTTTTGACCATGAGAAAAGGTATTGACCAAGTTACAAACATCATTGACTTTACAATTGTTTGTGCTATTTATGTATAATGTAATTTGAGGATGTTCTCTACTCAAATGCTTCAAGGCCATAATCTCAGCTATGTATCATTGCATAAAGTTTCTTATTACTCATCAATTTAGGAGACTTGAAATAGCCTTGGTGTTATTTTAGGAAAGGTATTGACCAAGTTACACACATCATTGACTTTATAATTGTATGTGCCATCAACGTATAATGTAATTTGAGGATGACCTTCACTAAAATGCTTTAGGGTCATAGTGTCAACTATTTATGTTTGCATAAAGTTTCTTACTACTCATTATTGTGGGAAGACTTATAATAGTCATGGTGTTATTTGAATATGGTAAATCTCTCAATTAAAGACTTTGTGAGAGTAAGGGTAAAAAAGAATTTGTATGTATGAGATAAAAAAAAGTGGCTTTCATTTGGGTACCATAATTCGACACTTGAAGCCATTCTTCATATACTGTGTGCAACTAGCATATCATAATATCAAGCACAAATTTAAATGAATTAATAAGAACTAAAATGATGCTCCTCTTTTGTAATTAAATGGATGTGTTTGTATGTCTCCTAGGGTATTCCAAGTATAGATGAATTGTTGGTTCAACACAACTTGGATGTTCATTATGGCAATTGCCAAGTAATACCAAAAACAAATTTAATTTCTATTTAGAATGATAAGAAGCAGTAAAAAGTGAAATAAACATATTCCTTGGCATAGGATTTGTGAAGGAGGTACAAAAAGTAATTGCGAGTGGAGAAGACATGTTAAGTTTATGGATCTCACAAGGCTTACCCTAAATAGCATTACCATACATTGTTATGGTGTTGGTGGATTCATCTTGTGGATATTTCGTTTTGACCTTCATGGACACATTATTGGCATTGCATAAAAAGATGATAAGAAGACCTTTTATCATGGATTATGGCATCTATCATCACAAGATAATGTTATTTAGACTAAGAAATGCATGAACAATCTACCAAAGGATGAGTATTTCTCTTTAGATTTCATCGTGGTTATAATGCAGGTATCTTTGTCAATGATATCTTAGTAAGGAGCCATACTATGAAATGACGTGGTAAAAATTTGCAAAAAACTTTTCAAACACTTGAGAAGTATCAAATGCATTTGGACCATTTTTTAAAAATTTTTATTATATTTAGTGTTAAGTAGAAATGTAAAAACTAACCTCAATAAAATAAAAGTTGTCCCTAAAATGCCCTCGAGAATATAAAAAAGCTATTGGTACAAGTGGTTGGACTAAGTTGTTTTGTGTTAAAACTTGCTAGCAATCATTTCTTTGAAACCTTTAGAGATGAGAAGATTAGAACAGAATAAAGAGTGAGGATGCTTTTGAACAATTTAAAGAACATTTAGTTAGATTTTCTCTTTTGTGTAGCCCTTAAGAAGGTTAAGTGCTTCTATTATGTCTTAGTTTTGTAGATGAAAATGTTGGAGCTAAATTAGAGCAAAAAAATCCTATTTAAAACAACCTATATGTAATGTTAATCATGCTTTGAGGAATTGGAAAGATGATATTCAATTCTAGAAAAATTATCCTTTTAATTAATATTAGCAATATGGAGGTTACAATTATATTTTCATAATTGTAAAATCAAAATTTTAACAGGTCAATGCATTAAGAAGACTTAGAGTTCATTAGAGACATTGGACCTATTACATAAACTAGTCATAGAATTAAGTGATTAGAACTTGTTTTGGATGACATCCTTGAGGGCTTAAGCAATAGTAGATCTTGAAAAGTAAATTGAGGATTGTTTGGTTTTGATCTTATAAATAAAAGTAAATTACAAATAGGTTATTTTGGTTTAGAACTTCATGAAAGTAAAGCTCTCAGGTTTACAAAATAACTTTAGTTGTCCCTTGTTTAAGAATAGTTGCGACATGGTTCACATCATCAAGATGGTATTGTGTTGCAGGTGAAATCTTGTGTGTCATTTATACTTGTTTTTTCTTCCTCATTTATTATGTTGTAGGAGAAAGCTTTTCTCTTTTATTGTCAAGACTATTTTTACCTCCATGTTCTGCCACATCCAAGTACACTGCCAAGTCGTCTTGTAATTTGTGACCATCATTGCAGGTAGAGCAAAGCTCCAACCTCGCTCCAAAAATTCTACCTTGCCCAAACTTCATATTAGGCTGCAACTATTGTTATGAATGCAGCTCATTAGTTCTAACTTGCCTTCTAAGCTGCCATGTTCCTCTAAGCCTCTGATATTGCCAACCTCAATATTAGAGTGGGAGGGGGCTATTCAAGCACATACAAGCTAGATAAAGAAAGAAATGAATTCTAAAGAACTTTAAGTGGTTTAGAAAGGATGTGTTTAAGTGCATTAGTTTTTTTAAAACTTAATTGACACATGCATGGCATAACATTAAAAATCATAATATTTGATGGGGCCGTTAGCAAATTGGTTGTATTTGCAACTATTTAAAGAGAGGTTATTTGACTATTTTGTAAACTTTAGGGGCTTACTTGCACAAGGCCTATAATTGAGCAGCCTTTAAGTATCGTATAAATAATTGTTTAAGTTTTGTTTATTTGGTTTTTCAAATGTGTGCTAGTTATTTTACATAGATGAGGCTATTATATTTAGTTTTAGAAGATAAAATTATTCAAATGCATGGTTTTCAACATCATTGAACAATTTTCATTTCTTTCTTTAATTTTTGTTTTGATTCTTGGTCAACTACTTGTAAAATAATTGAAATCTTGCTTCTGGCTCTTTTACATATTCTTTCTCTCAATATCAATTTTGTTGAGTTTTTATTTCATAGCTCTCTTTCTCTTTCTTTCTCTATATATATACACACACACACAAAATCACATGAAAAAAATATTAGTCTTTTTATGTCTTTTGCCTTTTGCATTCCAAATTATGTTGGACTTTTTCATATTTTCTAGCATAAGAAAATGAGTAAATCGTTTCTCTTTTGTCCTTTTGAAAGTCATGCTTTCTATGTTGAGGCCTTTTTTGATAATAGTGTACTACTCTGCTTCCTAATGTTTTTTTAGATACCACATGCAACATGTATGCACACTTACTTTTGTGCAAACCACTATTATTTTTCAAGGTTGAATTTCTTTTTCAAACCCTACTCTAGACAACTATCAATAAAGCTTTTATATCTTGGAATTCTTGTTTAACATAACATTAACAACAATAGCATAACTCTTTGCAAAGAAGATTACTCCACAAATAATGTGTAGAAATAATAGTCAAGTTGTATGACTAAAAGATAAACTTAAAGATGAACACAAAAATTATAAATTTGTAAGCTCAGATTGATGAGCTTTTATGTTTGTTTTGGAGTTGTTGCATAGTCAAGCTTTGTGGTGTCTACTAGTATCAAGGAATTACAATATTGATCTGGTTCATGATATAATTAATAGAATTCATTAATTTGAAGATTCAGGAAATGGAAATAATCAATAAAATTCTTGGTAAGCCTCCATGACAATATTGGAAACTTTTTGTAGACGGGGTGTCGTTATATGAACATATTGGAGTTGGATTGTGCTCGAATCCTCATTTCATATGATGTTATATTATGTTTTTAAGGTTTGAGGTTCACTTATCGTTGATTAAATGGAGTATTAGGCATTAATTATGGAATGTTGATAAGTTATGTGGCTTGCAGCCAACAAAATCCAAAAATTTAGTGATTCACTTTCTGTCATTAGTCAAATCAATGCAGAATTCGAAATAAAAAACGAGAAATTAAAATTTATTGTCACTTGCGTCAAGATCTTGAAAGCATTTTTGAGTAAATAGAATTTCAACAAATTTTAAAAGAAAAAAATGGATTAGTGAACAGTTTGGCCAAGGGGATTTTGTAGTTATTTGAGACAAAATTATCTTATGGACTGCCAAAAGAAACATTGAGGACAGATCCAATATTTGTTTCTTTGAAAGATGGGAATTTACTTGCTATATTACAATTGCTCAAGGATATGGAGGCAAAGTGTCACAAAAGTTATAAGTGGAAGATCAACTTTATTGAATGCCATTTTTTTTAATCTTTCAAAAGCAATATCCTTAGAAGCACAAAAAGTCCTAAGGGTGTTGGAGATTATGAAAGTCACTCTAGAGTATGCATTCTTTATGCCTGCATTTTGAGACAAGGATACTACTATTTAGGTATAATTAATATGGAGGTAAAGTGTCACAAAAGTTATAAGTGGAAGATCAACTTTATTGAATGCCATTTTTTTAATCTTTGCTCAATAATAATATCCTTAGAAGCACAAAAGGTCCTAAGGGTGTTGGAGATTATGAAAGTCACTCTAGAGTATGCATTCTTTATGCTTGCATTTTGAGACAAGGATACTACTATTTAGTTATAATTAAGGTCGCATTAAAATTCAGTTGTTGACTTGCTAGACAATTTTGTGGAAATGCACCTTAGGTAATTTGTTTTAATCTTGGATATTATAGAAAGTTTGTGGCCATTTGTCTTGTGGGGTATGAATTTCTAGGCTTATTTATCCCAATAATTGAGTAATAGAAATGTTTCTACGTTAGTGGATTTTTTCATTGAGTAGATTGAAGCAAAACCATTAACCACTATAAAAGGCTCCTAAGTTAAATATTTTTTGTTGGTGCAAAATTTAATTTTTTTTATCATTATAGATTATTGGAAATCTTTTGATAACAAAAGATATAGAAAGTTTGTGGCCATTTGTCTTGTGGGGTATGAATTTCTAGGCTTATTTACCCCGATAATTGAGCAATAGAAATGTTTTTGTGTTTCACTGAGTAGATTGAAGCAAAATCAGTAACCACTATAAAAGGCTCCTAAGTTAAAAAAATTTTGTTAGTACAAAGTTTAATTATTTATCATTATAGATTATGAGAGATCTTTTGATAATAAAAAGATATAGAGTTGTTGCAAAAAAAGAATACCCATACGATTTGCATCCATGGCTCATCAACATATTTATAGTCAAGCTAGGGTGGCTAATAAAAGAATCATGTAAATCTTTTGGACAAGGTTAGGAGAGGCAAAGGTTAGGTGGGTTAAAGAATTG
This sequence comes from Vanilla planifolia, assembly GCA_023846275.1. Classification (NCBI taxonomy): domain Eukaryota; kingdom Viridiplantae; phylum Streptophyta; class Magnoliopsida; order Asparagales; family Orchidaceae; genus Vanilla; species Vanilla planifolia. The sequence goes on along the minus strand of CM043876.1, from coordinate 25,480,095 downwards.
CCAATCATGCTCTCTAGGTTCATTGAACCACTTCAAATATGATTATGAGCAAGGCACCATTCGTTTTTATATATAGAGCGAAAGCCATAAGTTTTTAGGGTTAGAGAACTTCATAATAAGTGTGAAAGGTTTTGCTGGATATCATAAAGGATGGTTAGGAGAATGGATGAATATCAATGTTGATGCATGGTTGTTGGACTTAGATTAACTCAAAGGAAAGCAAGAGCAATGATTGACATGGAGGGAGTAAAGACAATGGAGAAGTGATATTATGATGAACACTTAACAATGAGACTTGGTTCTTCAAAGCGTTGGGCACACTTTAAGTTCTTGCAAGTTGGCACCAAATTGCGTAGTTTCATGTATTGTGACAGATGTTATTGGACCTAAGGTTTAACAATTTTAAACACTCGAGGGAGAAATTGTGCCACTTGGATTGGCAATGATTCAAAAAGGTTATGTCCATGCTGTTGTTGTAAAAGAAGAGTAGAAGCATAAAATGTAAACGTATGATTTCTTTAATTTTTTTTTTTTGCTTTGTAATGTCTCTCCCGCATCTTGACTTGTCTTAAATGATATGGGTAATTGTAATCTTTGAGTAAAGATATTTAATTTATAGGTTGGTAATGATACACTGACTTTAAAGAGAGTACATATGTTTCATGCTCAACTATGGCTTTGTAGATTGCCTTAAGAGGGAAGAATTTGACTTATGACATTGAATTATCGTGATAGTTTAAATTAATGACTCATCAATTGATATGCGAATTGTATAATGGCCAAAGCCTAGATAACCCAAATGAATAATTAGGCAACTCTTGAAGTTCTTATATTAGTAAAGTTTTTGCAAGTGGCGACCTTAATACTCGAGCAAAAAAAGGTCTTATAGGCTCCAAGACATTTTAAGTGTTCCAAGTAACCTAAGTGAATCTATATGATAGTCTTATCCCAAAAGCTTTACAACTAAGGGCACTACAATAGCCCTTACCAATTTGGATATTATCCTAGAACCCTATGCAAAATTCTTGATAATTAAAGATGTTTTTGTTTAGGCATTGATAAGTCTAACTATTGCCACTTGATTAGTGAGGCATTAGTAAAAACAGGCCTTGGTAGTTCCTTGCACTCAAATGCTTAGTTTGTCAGAATGCTACACTTTTCATGTTATTATTCTCTAGCATTCGTTCTTTTTGTTATAGGAGCATCAAGTCTCTTATAATATTGGACTATTTCTTTGTTATTAGTTTAGAAAAATTTTGATAGTTAAATAATGATAGTAAAAATCACTTTAATTAAATTTCATTTAGTCTAGTAAAATTATTGTGAAGTTAATATGATAATAAGAATGAGCATGCATTTAGAATTTTTGGAAAAGAGAGCATGTATTTACACTATTTCTAATTGAGTATAAACAAGGATGTATTGAATAGGTATGAAATCAATAATGGGACATGCAACTAACATACAGTAAAAAGCATTAGTGTAAGACATAAGGTTAACTAAATTATGCTTAAAGCATTATTCCATGATGTAATTAGAACACTCATAAGCTTGAGATGTATGGATAACAAAATTATGCTATATTAAGTGGATTCTCCATAATACAGGTACTTGTGCAACAATAACATATGGATATGAAAGAAAGAAAAGGAGCCATAGCTAATGATATATAATTAGAAAAGTTGAAATTATATGAAATATAGATGGTTATATGAGACAATCATTTTTTCTTAATTCATGCATAAATTCTTTTATTTCATTATCCAAATCAAATAAAGATTCCATTCAATCTTTAATAGGAATCGACAATGCATCAATTAGATTGAGGGTGGCTACTTGATCTTCTATGATAATTAACTGTTGTAAAAGCATGATATTCGTTGTCATGAAGCCTTGGCATACCAAATCAATCCCTAAGTTTATATATTCCATTGATCTCTAAAATTCGCTTAATATTTGAGTGGACGTAGATTCTAAAGATACCATCTTCATCCAATTTTATGGTAAATTTAGTTGTCAACTCATTTCTTTTTCAAACATTTGATTTCTTTCGTTACTTTTTGTATCGATTGTTAGTTCAACATTGCATTTCTCCATTACCCTCTTTTCACTTTCTGTCATGCTCTTTGAAGTGGCTAGGGCTTTGGTGGTCTTATGAGTAGAGCCTTCTTTAAGTATCGTCACATTGTTTGCAACTCTTGTTTCCTTTTGCCACTTCGTCCTTTTGAGCCTTTACCTTCACAATTGAAGACTTCAATTCCTCAATCCTATTTTCATATTTAAACTTTTTCATTTAATACCATTCCTTGATGAGTTATTTTTTGGGCATTCTAAATTCTTCTTTTACTTAAAAATATTTGGTTGCTAATTTTTTGTTGGTTTCTAGCATTTGGCACAAAATATTAGTGTTTTCAATTGATAGCATTATCACCACAAGTTTTTGTAAGACTTTATGGTTTGTGATGAATCATCTTGTACCAAAAAAATATAAATTTTTTAAAATAACTCATAGCTTATATGAGTGAACTAGGTTGAGATGACTTGAGTTCTATTAGTTTACATCTATTATAGTCTTTGCTTCCTTAGGATGGATTAACTAACCAACACCCATAGATTTTTTAGAAATCATCCCTATTAAAAAACTGATCTCCAATGACGTCTCAATCCTTGAAACAATATTTTTGTCTTCATATTCTTTTCCTTGAAAATTCATTCTTGGTCTAATAGATTTTTGAATTTTATTCTTAGACAAAAATGTAAGTCATCTTCTGATGACCTTTCTCTTGATGGTTTTTGTCTTGGTTGACCTAAACCAATCACCCTAATGCAGTGTTTGTGGGATTTTGTTCTATAGATTTTATTTTCTCCATTGGGCAATAGTAGATTTTCCCTTAGCTGATTGATAATGAAGTATTCTTCATTTTTCTTTCTCTTCAACCTATTTTATCTATTAGGGTAACTTTTGGGTGTATGTAAGATGTTTTTACCTCTTATATGACCTTTTTTTTCTTTTAGTTGGAACATTCTTCAACAAATTACATTTCTTTGTCCTTCTCAATGTTTGGAGAATGAATTAGTATTTTAGTTTGAGAGCATTGTATTTTTTGTTTTCATCATTCAAACTTTTCTCTTTTCCTATTTCCTCTTCAAAGCTTGAATTTGAACCAGATTCTACCCTTCTTTCACAACACACCTTTCTAATAGGATGAAGGTAGAGGAATTCAGATCTTGTAACCTTTATTTGTCAAATCATATTTAAATATCTCTCATGGCATGAATGCACTCAATATAATACATAGACAACTTGCTATTGTTTGCATTGATCCTTTCGTACACCTATTATACATCCCACCTCATGGATCCTCTCTATAAAAGGTAATTGTAGGATTTCCCAAACATCATGAATTTTATTTATTAGAACCCATTTTGATTTTTTTTTGAAGAAATAAGGAGTTATTTTCTTCTCCAATCTTCATATAAGTCTGGTTTGTTAGAAAATGTAAACCTATACCTAACTTTTATCAAATTATTTCAAGATATTTACCAACTTCCTCAAACTACAATAAATCCCTAAAAAAATTCACGTTTTACTCAATATTATGGACTTTACACCATTTATAGAATTACCTAAAAGAAGCGATAGTTTTTCAAAGTAATTAAAAAGAGGAAGGGTAACATGAATGAAATTCAAGGTTGACAAAACACATAAATGCTAGATTTTGATGGAATTAGGACACTTATCAATACTTGAATAGTCCATAAGTGAAATGAAGAAAAATGGAAGAAATGAGCACAAATTTTCTCAAAAATGGAGAGCTAAAGAGTGCAAAATTAATAAAGAAAAGGTCATAATGATATTTATGTGTTATATTTTGAAGGAAAGTGACTAATCAAATCATGAAGAGATGATTTCCAAGTCATTCAATGAAAACCCATCGTTGTTTTACCCTGTGCACTGGTTTTTAACAATCAGAAAAAAAATAATGTGTGCGCATAAGTTGTGAATTAATAGTAACGTTAAAGGTAATGATGATCTTTTTGCATTTGAATTTCTTTCTTAACTTATTGCCTTGTATTGTAATAGAAGGTTTTATGGTTACAATTGAGAAGATGTTATGCTTATTTTTTGTTTGATGAGGAATAAAAATGAGAGTACTAAACAAAAGAGATTTTTATTAATAACACTAAGCTATTTACAATGAAAGAACATTTTTCAAAAATCTCATTGAGTTTGCAAAGAAGAGTGGGCTTTTGACATTTCGTATTTTGAGGAATTCTTATAGTTGTGCATGGGAGGGTTCTTCTCCAACCTAAGCATTTCTTGTATGGAGTCATTCTACGAAGTTTATCAACATATCGATGCTTATCTTAATGAAGTGCACCCGAATCTTAGGTATTTTTAGCCAATCTACATGATTTTCTCTCTACTAGAAGGTGTCTTCATTAATTACTTAACTCCATTTTGGCATACTATGCATCCAATAATCTTTATTTCCTGTCGATCTATAGACTCATTTGTAGCATCTTTAGTAGAATGAATGATGTCTTGTTGCTGCTCTCCAAAAGGTTTTGAAAGAATCAATTCAGTCATTACTTATTTCATTTTGAGCACTAATTATAGTATTTCTAGCCATTAGCTAGACCATCTCTAGATGGCATGATTGAGCTAGGTTATCATGTCTCTGCTAAACTATTCTATTATTCAGTTTCTTTTGCTACCCATTAATTTTTTTTTCAAATTTTATTTTTAGTTAATAGCTCTTTCTTATCCTTTTGCTAGCCTAAAGACATTTTTTTTGAAGCTTCAATAAAGATTTCACTATCTTATCCTACTAAGCATTATTTTCATCTAAACCTCTCCATATGCTAGGTTCACTTTATTCTTGGGGGATATGGGTAATACTACTGTGTATATTATGTCTAGGTCATGCAAGTACAAATGGACATCCACTTTTGACATTTCTTCTTATTTTCCTTTATTTGATTTACCAACTTCAAAGGTTATGCTCCCACGTCAATTACTTATTTGGTGATTATGTCAAAATTTTCTTATTATCGTTGTGCATCTATCATGTCTTATCTCTTGTCTCCTTTGCCTTCTTCAGCACATCTTACCTCATCTTTAGTATTTTGATTCATATGCTTATAATCATCATTTGTCTTATATACATCCGTGCAACATCTTGGGAATATTTCAATCATATTCTCTCTATTTTGATAATTAAAGTGGTGATTTTACCCTTTGTGAGAGACTCTAAGCAGAGGAAATATGCTCACTTGTTATATCTAAGGAGATTTCATAGAAAGAAAATAAAACAATATGATAACATGATTATTTTTTGACGGTAGAGTTCCTCTTTAGGATTAACTACTAGAGCTTCTGAAGGCATTGAATCTAATACAATAGTAATATTATCCTTCAAGGTTGGAATTGATGATGAGGATTCCTTGATCTTGACTTTTTTGGTAGGGTAAACTTTCTTAAAGTTATCTTTATAGCACTCCTTTCATAAGCAAAATGCATCACTAAAACATTGTCCATGAGTAGAGGAAGAGGGAAGGGGACACCGAATTTTAATAGAAGTCATTGTTTCTTCGTGCTATTGAATTAGGTTTATCAAATTAGAAGAGAAGTTATTTTATTTAATCTTTTAGTAGTTTTATCATATTTGGTTTATTTCTTTTGGCTCCTTAAGCTCACTTAAATTAGATACTTGATAAGCTAAGGGGCTAATGTTGACCCAAAAGTTGACACGTGAAATTTTGATTGCCTAAATGATTGTATGCACTAGAATTTTTTTTTTAAAATTAAATGTTTTTAGGGCTAAAATACACACGAGATTATGATGAAAATGCTATATTATCATAACTTTTGAGCAAAGTATAATATCTAAATGACATAAAACATAAGTATGTTTTATGAATGTTTTATTACATTGAAAATCTAGTATACCTGGGACTTGATGTTCATATCAGTATTCAAACTAAGATAATTCAACCATGTGGATCATAAAGTTTCAGGTTGTTAAAAGCATTAATTAATGCTAGATTGACATGAATTAATTTTTGAAATTCCAAGAGTGCCAAATGGAAAAGTTCGAAGGTGTATAGAACCATTAATATGTTTTATGACCTCTTTATAAATGGAGAAGTTTCAATTCATATGAGGGGATTGCTTGAGAGGATAAGGAGATGAACAAGGCTTTATTTTTATCTTGTTTTTTATTTAAGTGAGAGGGAAAGGAGTCTTGCATCTTGTAATATTCAACTTGTAATTTAAAAGAAGATAGCGAAACTTTTCGGACTCATTGTTAACTTTATTTTTTTCTTATCATTTAAATTTTTTTGTCATTATTCTTTCATATTTTCTTTTGACCCTTTTAATATATCTTGATCCTTTGGAACTTTGGAAATCTAGTCAGTGATTGTTTGTTTGATTTTTTTTTTTGGCTTCAACATTATTGACGATCAATACTTGATAAGAAATAAACTGGTTGTTGTTAGCATTTTGCTTTATTGGTTGATTCATATTTAACACTAAACCAACTGCTAATTTTATCATTTAGTTTTGTTAATGTTAAGAGCATGAATAACAATGCATAGTCTCATATTGAAGAGCCGATTTGGTATATTCTTTTCTGACATTTGTGGTGTTGGGCTTAGAACATGAACTTTTTGTTTGTAACATTTGAAAATGACCTTGAGATTAAAGTTTGCTTGTGAGTTCAAAATAGGGATTTGAAGATGTGGCTTTAAAAATGAGATTTTCGAAGAGTTTTATGTGAGTGGATTTTTGAAAAAATTATTTGTCAGAATTTTGTTAATTTTGAATTTGAAAATATGAAATTTATGAAAAACTGATTTGAAATGTGATTCACAAATAAGGCCTAAATGAATTTTAATTTCTTATAAGAATTCAACTATTTTTCCTTTCATGATACATTAGTTGTATGACTTCCAAGAATGGCAAAAGAATGTTATGTGATTAGTTTTTTCTTCTTTCCTAGTTAGGGCATTGCATGGGGGCCCACTGGATACGCTAGAATGGCTATGGAATAGGAAGGAATAAGGGCTTATGTTTAAAGTCTTCAATGATTAAGATGGAACAGGGTATAGTTACTGTTGCTTTAATATGTATCCTTGCAGATTAGGTGATGTTCTCTTTATTGGCAAGAATATGTGCAGAGCATTTGATTGGTTGTTTCCCTTTTTTTTCTTTCAATTGTATTTCTCCTAAAAAGGGAAGAAAGGTATGATTTTACTCTACTCACAAGTGTTTTGTAAGTTATTGTTCAATCCAATATTGATTCTTAAACTAATTATGATCAAGGGATGGCAAGTAAATATGTGAGGGAGTGATTGTAGTGAGGACCTCACCATCAAGTGTTGCGACTAACCTCAGTTTTTTTTAGAAGATATAGTTAGTAGCATCTAGCTTGTCCATGAAAAGATGTATCCTAAAAGCATATTCTCACATACAATGTCATGGGACATGTTCATTAAATATTTAGGAACTTGGGTCCCACTTCATCCCCTCTTCTCTGTTTGAAACTTGTAGTTTGATTGACTAATATGTCTATATTCTCTCTTATGCCTCAATAATGGCACAAAAAGCATTTGTCAGTTATAATGGCCTATTAGGATAGCAATTGGGGATTCTCTCCCTCTCTCTCTCTCTCTCTCTCTCTCTCCAACAATTGGATTTTGATTTGCTATTGTAATAAGGCTAAAATTTGGTTTGAGTAGAATTGAAAATCAACTTAAACTGCACCCATATCTAGAACTAAAAATAGAATCTAATGATTAATAGAATGGATCTCAATTCAATAAGATTTAAGTGTATTGAATTTATGTTGATTCTTTGTTCCAATAGTTAGGTAACTGGGAATTGACCCAAGAACCAAATTTTTTTTATAAATGAATAAAATATGGAAAGTGCTAAATTTCAAAAGAAATTAATTTTAAAATAAAAATTTCATATGGATACCCTTAAAATAGACCTTTTCTTTGGTTTCTAGTAATTATTGATGTTGGTTCTAAATGAGTTGGCTTATTGGTTCAAAAAAGAGTTGACTTATTAATAAAGATTGAAATTGTGCTAAAAGCAAAAGGCATATGTTTAGATCCATTTTTACTCAATTCTTAAGCTTAGTTCCAATTTACGTCATTTTTAGGTTTTGCTCATGAATCTTTATTGTTCAATAACTCCAATTAGTTCATGGATGCAATGGAATCTTATAGGAATTTATGTAAGTTTCAACCCTTGTTTTAATTGCATTTGGATTTCATATTCTTTTGCTCAACAATTTTTTTTCATTAGATTAAACTATTCTTATGAATTCTCATTAAGGAGTTCACTTTAGTTCGATTTTTATTTCACAGATTTAATTTTGTTCTTTTGTAAGATCTCTTTCCTAAATTTTACCATCAAATATTGTACCAATCTATATTGACAATATTTTAGAGGATCTTCCTTTGTTGTAGTTTTACTTTAATTCTATGTTCTTATTAAACTTTTTTTCTTGTTGGGTTCAACTCTTCCTCTTCTCGTGAGTATATTTATGTGGTTTGGTTTAGTCTTATAGTCCTAATTTGACTTAAGCTTTCTCTCCCTCTCTCATGCTTCACATATTTGATCTTATTTTTGTGTGTCTACTAAGTTTTCCTTGCCAAATATTGCATCAACAATCTCTTAATGTGACTATACACTCTCAAGGATGCAATTCCTTTGTTTTAAAAAAATCCTTAAAGTAGAATAAATATGTATAAAATGGTTTGCAAGAAAAGTCTAATCTTTCATGCAAAAATTTACATAAGAGTTTAGGTTCATCTTTTGTGATAAAATTAAGTATATCTATAATTTCTGATGTGTAGAATGATTGGTTGATAATGAATCAATCAAAACCAAACTTTCACCTGTAGATTATGTGAAATAGCAATCATCTAACTCAAAAGGCTTTGACATGCTTGTTTCCAATGCTCACACAATGTTCAAGGACCAACATGTTATTCTCTAATAGGAAAGTATTGGGTTTCTTTTTTTTTTTTTTTATGATGCTTAGAAGCATTAATTTTAGTAGATGAAAAATTCCTTCTAGAGTCGATAATGTGGCTTGTGATTTAAAGCTTACAGTAAAATGACAAATTATTTGTTGATATTCAGATATTTTTAGAAGTATTTTGTAAGTAATAAACTTTATAATTGTTGTAAAATTGCAAAAATGTTGCAACAATGAAGTAATATTGTAATAATTTTGTGGTAATTTGTTTCTTATTAACATGGTTTCTAAAGGATTCTATAATTTTTTTCAATTATTTTTTTATTATAAGTAAATTTTCTTGTATATAAGATTAGTTAGTTTCCCAATTTTTTGTAACTTGTTGTTGTTGAGGCTTGTTTTGTTTTTGTTGCTATTTTTACTTATGCGCATTGTTGTATGTGAATCAATAATAGAAAATATTTTTCCATGCTTTTCTATAGGATACAAGGGCCTTCCTATTCCCTCGAAAGCCAAACCCCAAGCCTTTATTCATTTGTAACCTTAACAACCATTGAGAAGGGTATTTCGTCATCAAAGATCATCCTAATTCTTATTAGTAATTTAGATTTCTTCAACAACATTTAATTTTCTATCATTAGACATAATTTGAAAGGCCATATTTACTTTTAGTGGTTTTAATATATGATGATATTATAATGTTTCAAGGAGAAGGATGATTGTCTTATTGTAATTGTATTTTAGTTGAAGAGAGGAAATCCAACATTCAAAGTATGGAAATCTAACAATAACATAATCATGTCATGGTTATTAACCCTAATAAAATTGGATAGAACTTCCTTCTTAGTGAGACTCAAAACAAGATATGGTAAGCTGCAAAGGAGGTGCATTCACATTTAGAGAAAATTTCACTATTCATTAAGAAGGAATTACTAAAGATGTGATGGATGAAACAAAGGTCAAAATCATTCCCACGGAAGGGATTATTTGAATCCTGTTTGAAGTCCCTTTAGTATCCACTCCTAATCTAAAGTCCTTTCCCTTTATCTTATCTAGTTTTTGTCTCTTTGTGGTCTCTTATGGAAAAGTCGGGTGTGGGACAGTTGAAAATAAACTATTATATAAGCTCTTGATTGGGATTAAACAAGAGATAGGATAATCTGTAAGAAAAAATTTTATCAATGAAGCTTACAAGAAGCACTTGCCAAAGTTTGAAGAAAAAGAAACAAGAGTTCATGATACAATTCATCTAACAACAATGAAAGTATATCCTTGTTTTTCGAGAAAACTAACAATCAAAATATGATAATAAATTGAAGAACGAATAGTTTTGATGCGGTCATTATAATAAATGTTGCTATACAAGAGACAATTGTTGGAATATATATGGTAGCTAATTAAAAACTAGAAAAATAATGAGAAAGCAATGCGATATAATAAATTCTACAAAGGAATCCAATTCAACAGAAGTGATGCTATTTAGCAAAGAGCAAATAGAATTACTTCAAAAGCTTTTTGTTTTGCCTCAGAATGCTTATGCATCCTCTAATCTTGAATATTTAGCTTATAAAGGTAATATCTTAAAAAGCTATCAAGGTCAACAAAGATCAATTATAAATACATAGTAGATTCTTGGGCCTTGGATCACATGATTGGTGACTTTTGACTGACTATTCAATGACTTCAACCAATGCAATGAGAAGTGTGGAATTTAATTTTGATGATTTGCTCAATTCTAGGTGATAGGTATGGAGCAATTTCATCTTGAGAAGCAAACTCTAATTAGGCTTTCTTTGTTCCTAATTTAAATTATAAGTTATAATCCATCAATCAATTAACTCAAGAATTTAATTGTCATAATTTTTAAGAAGTAATGTATAAATTTTATGATTTGGATTCGGGTAAGATGATTGATAGTGCTAGGGAGTGCCCAGGGTTTTGCCTCCACTTGGGATGGTTCTCCATGTGCATTGGTTCAAAAAGCTGAATGCTCAATTGATCATAATCTAGTCATACTTTGACATTATCAATTAGGATGTTTAAGTTTCATGAATTTTATGAACTTTTTTCATTGTTAATCATGAATGAAACTCAATTTTGTTTTGATGTCAAGGGGGTCAATTTTAAAAACATACTAGGTTGTCTTTTCTTGGACAACCTTGTAAACATCATGTCATTTTAGAATATTTTATAATGATGTGTGGAGATCACCTAGAATAAAATGTCTTATGAGTATGTGTTGATTTATTTCATTCATAGATCATCATACAAAGTTAACACGCATATTTCTTTTGAAAAAGAAAAATATTAGTCTTAAGTCTTCAAAGACTTCAATAACATGATTCAAATCTAGTTTCAAACAAATATTTAGATCTTACAAATTGATAACGACATGGAATACTTTGCATCAATGTTTGGTGATTACGTTTCAATGCAGTGTATTATTTATCAAAGCTGATGCATTGAGAAACCCTAATAAAATAGAGGAAAAATAGATATCATCACATGGCAAAGAGGAGAGATAGACTTCTTCACATGGTAAAAAGAAGTTGAGATCCTTTTTGAGGTTGCTCATCCTCTTATGCTTTCCATTAATGTAACTAAGCATTTTTTGGGACGCAACTCTAGCAACAGCTTACTTCATAAAGCATATGTATTTTAGAGACCTTAAATCCCAAACATCTTTCAAATTTTCTTGAAATTTTGTCATCATTCTCAGGTTGTCAGCAATATTAGTATTTGTGTGCTTAGTGTTTGTTTGCGTTCATCCTCGAAATCATAGAAAATTTGGAAGCGTATTTTTTTGTTTTATTCACCAACTTAGAGGTTCATGTGTTTCTCTCCAATAGCAAGAAGGTATTAGGCTATTGATATTTTCTTAAGATCAACTATTTTTCTCACAAAACTAATATTTAAGAGGATAGCAAGTTCACAAATAGATGTCAAATTTTAGGAGATTCAACTCACGTTGCCAAATGTAGCTTAATTTGATACTACTTGTTGCAATATTTTCCACATTTTGTAAGCGACACTGGTAAGATGTTGGATATTTAAGATGGCAATGCGAAGCCAAGGCAGGAGTTATTGCAGAATCGAGCAGCAAATTATAATTCGAGTGAGGGAAACAAGTATTGAGAGGACTGGCTTGTCAGGATTTAGCGATGACAAGCTTTATCGTGTTTTTTTTTACTATATTTAGGGTGCGCTTTAGTGTTGGAATGAAAGATAAAAATGCTTACTTCATTTGTTAAACCCTAATTCAAGAGCATGTGCATTCCATTTCGGTTCCCAAAATATCACAATGTAAGTTCGTTGACTCGCAGAGAACAATAAGATCTCTGTGTTTTCTTTCTTTATAATAAGATAATACATAATTTGGAAAAAAAATTTCTCCAAGTTGCTCTTGTTTCTTTTGCTGTACACTTTTAATTGTCAACTACTTATTTTATAAAGTAATTCAACTTTGTTTTATCTGATTTTGAAGGGCTTCTCCCACTAAGAAGTCTTTTTTATTATAATTTTGTCGAATTCCTAGAACTGCAGCTGAAAGCTTTACTGTGGCTTGCAGGTTCAATGTGGTTGCTTATCTGCAGCAAATATGGTGGTTTGAGGTGGGTGGAACTCTACAGTTTCCTTTCCCGGCTGGAACCTACAGCTTATCATTCAGGCTTCATATTGGGAGATCATTTAGGAGACTTGGTCGTCGTGTTTGTAATTACGAGCACACCCACGGCTGGGAGATAAAGCCCGTCCGGTTTGAGCTATCCACGTCTGATGGTCAGCAATTGTCGCGCGAATGTTGCTTGGATGAATGCGAAAAAGATGACACAAATGGGAATGGCAAACGTGGTGTCTGGATCGAATACCATGTCGGCGACTTTGTTATCCGCGGTTTGGAGATGGTGGAGGTGAGGTTCTCAATGAAGCAAATTGATTGCACGCATTCTAAAGGAGGCCTTTGTGTAGATTCTGTCTCCATTATACCCACTGATTTGAGAGGGAAGAATAGGAGTTTCTGAGTTGCAACATCCTATACACCTGTATCTGTCAAAGTTGTTCGCAAACCCGGATGAAATCACTAAATTGGTGGCTGCAGATTTCACCGTTAACCCCACTGTAGATAAAGTATTTGCGTATGTTGCTTCGTCCTTTGTGGTGTGCTGTGAATAGTTGCGCTATGTCATGCACGGAGATAGAACTTTGGCTGTTTGATTTGGTTTATGGTACATCTCAGATGTGTCTTATCATATTGAGGATGCACAACACGATTGTAATAATTTTCTTGAGAGGAACACAGAAGCTGGGGGTCAATAAGTCTCAACGAAGTTTACTGCATTGTTTCATGAGAAGGTTGAGAAATGTATGATTGGAAGTACGTTGAAGGCACAAAGGTGAAGTGGTGGAGAAGTCTTGTACTTGTTAGTAGATGTTTTATGTTTTATTTTTAAGCTTATGTAGCTGCTTGGTTTGTTGTTTTGATTTTATTATGTTTTTGGACGAGAATAATAGTTTATCTTTGCTGTTTACATGACAAATACGCTGGTTTATATATTTATGTAAAGTGTTTATTGTGAATGGTTTGCTTCGCCAGCTGTGAGGAATGGTTCGTTTAGTAGCAGGGCAAACTTCTTAGCTTTATTCATCCTTGTGTTCGAGCCTTATATAAAAAATGTGAGTTGCAGGTTGCAGTTTAAGCTGCACCTTTGTTATTTTCTTCTGTTCTACAGCATTTCCTTGCAATTTAGGAGAGATGTTCTTCTACTGCATTTCATTAATTGTACGGCATTGAATGCTCTACCAATAGTACTTTACTATTCTTTTCTGTGGTTTAATAATTGTGCAATACAAAAGGTATAGATATTTATATATGCGATTAACCTTACTTTATTGATATAAAGGGGCTATATTGGGATTTGATTGACGCGAATGCAAATCTAATCCAAATAAATTTCAGATTAGATCATTAGGGCTAGATGAGGATTGTTCTTACTCTATTTTTTATAATCGGTTCTTGATGCATGAAGATAGGTTAAGTTAATGTTTTCTATAATACTTTGTTATGTCCAATTGTTTGCAGTTGTGTGTATACACATGCACATTTAATTGATCACAATATAAATGAATTTTCTTTTGGTTGATCTGTAATTTGAGATTGGTATGTGATTTGATCTATTTAAAAATTTTCAAAGGTTGATAAGACATCATCTGCCTGTAGCTATTAACTCCCAAGCGATCAAAATTGCAAGCAATGCAGCAATATTTTACAATAAACTTTTAATTAAAAAATTATATTAATATCATATTTTTACATAACTTTAATAAGAAACAAACCTTACTGATTAAATTTGCTCAAAAATGGAAAGAAATTGGCTTTTTAAATCACCAGAGTTCTTTTGCTCTCTCCTAAATTGTCCTTCAAATCAATTTAAAGGCTTACTGCAGCTAGAGAACTCACACACAATCTTCTTTGGAATATCAAAACAAACGACACCATGGAAGCAAAACAGAACTAAATATCTTAGAATATCATGCACATTATTAAATATTGGAGAACAGAATAAACAAGACAATAGAATCATATAACCTAACAAATAATGTCTTCTTGTATGGTTTACTTCCTTGACAAACAAACTATTTCGTGTATATTATATACAAAATAGACAAACAAACCACATAAACATCAATTTTGTTGCTTTACCTACCATTATTGTAAGCAGCAGTGTATGGAAATGGAAGTATGAACTCTACTTTAGAGAAAAGGAGGGCTTCCAGCTACCAAGTCCAAACCTGGCATTCTAATGGTCACCGAGTGCAATGAGCTGTGGTACGACACTGGGATCGGCAAGCGCACTCGTGTCGCCAATATCATCCAGCTGCTTTGATGCTATCTTCCTGAGTATCCTTCTCATGATCTTTCCACTTCTTGTCTTCGGGAGCTCAGGAGCCCAATGGATTTTTTCTGGGGCAGCAAATGAGCCAATCTAGCAAAGGAAACTTCTCTGAAGTCAACCAACATGCATTCTATTTTCAAAAATCAAGTAGTATGGAAATAAAAAGAAGTAAAGAAAAGAAAGCAATCATCTTATATGGATGGGGGAGTGGAGAGGCCAAGGAATAAGCACTAGTTAGTATTGTTAACATGTAAAAACCAATACTTAGCAAAAAAATGTATAGCATGTTAAATAATTGATCATCAATGCTAGCCAGATAAAGGTAACAAAAGTATTTCACCTGTAGATTGCAGGACGTAACAGAATGTCATAAAGTATATGGACCCTTTATACTTTGTCTAAGAGAGTTTAAGGTAGAACTTTCAGTTATGGCACAAGCTTTTAAAGTAGAAGTGCCAAAATGGTTTGCAACATGATTTGCCACAGGCTAAGGAGGAAAATTAGCGAGCTTAGCATGCAAGTAAACAAAAAATTACTTGGTTTCTGACGGTTGATATAAGTTCCTTCCTCAATTCCTCGTTAAAGGGAACCCCCTTGACCAAAGTGACGAAAGCATAGATCCCTTGTCCTTTCACCTACAACAGAATACCTTCATTATATAGATATGAAAAGAAAGAAGATTTCTTAAGGATGCAATCTCTAACAAACATACTGCATTCAGTTTTACCTCATGCTCAATTGCAACAACAGCAGCCTCTGCACACTTGGGATGAGAAATAAGTGCAGATTCCACCTCTGCTGTGCCAATGCGATGGCCGCTGTAATTACGTTTTGTAGACAGTGAAGTTAAGATTCAAAACCATTTAAGGTTCAACAGGGTAATTTCTCTATGCACAAAATTACACATGTAGTTTCTCGTAGGGAATGGATATAATGAATCACTGACTACATAATTTTCAAATTACCTAACATTTATAACATCATCAACTCTTCCAGTGATCCAGTAATAACCGTCTTTGTCCCTGTGGTGTCAAAAGAATTTTTTTCCAGTTATACCATTCCATTGCTCATAACAAATGGAATTCCCTGCCCTAAGAAAAATAGTATCGATATTGCATGTAAAGATAAAGAAGTAACAGATGTAAAAGTTAAGAGATCTTCTAGAACTGCCTGCTCTCAGAAAAATAATATTAAACACAACCCCCTTCCATCCTGAGCGTCGTCTACAATTAGTATGATTGAGATAGGAAAGCTGTGTCATTCATGGAGAACAATGTTACCTGCTGCAGCCATCACCAGAGAAATAATATCCAGGGAATGGCTTAAAGTATGTAGTCTCATATCTTTCATGGTCACCATGGAGTGTTCTTAAGGCTCCAGGCCATGATGTCTTGATACAAAGGTAACCACTACACTCTCCAATTATCTCATTTCCCTTCTCATCAACTATAACAGGCTGCACAAAAAAAATGTTTTCAAAAAATAATGGCCCAAATCATCTAAACAAAGTACTGTACACACTTAAAGGGAAGGCTGGTGCAACTGAGCTCATGCACCTCTTGATTCAGGAAAGAGTCAAACCCAAGGGAATTAATAGGTAGCTTTTCAATTTTTGCAAGAAGCCATTTCCATAATTGAAATCCGAGTCTTACAAATAGCTTTAAAAAAACTTTACCTTTGTGTCAAGGCTCCATGTCGAAGTGCAATACATACCTGAACCCCAAAAAAGGGAAATGTCGCAGAACCAGGTTTTTGTGGCCATGCACCAGGTAAAGGAGTTATCTAAAAGAAAATGCACATCGATATATATTGCTCTGGTTAAACAACCATTTAAAAGCATATTAAAATAAGCAGTATAACTAATCAACAAAATTTCCAATTAAATATGATAATCGTTTGTATCAATATCTACTTAAGAAGACAATAAGAAATGATTTTATTTGATGAAAGGTCAATTACTTACCATAAAGCCACCGGTTTCAGTTTGCCACCAAGTGTCTGATATAGGACATTGAGCATTACCAACAACATTGAATAACCACCTAAAACAAAATATGCCAATTCATAACTAATTTAACCTATGAACAATCTGAATTGAAGTAAATCACATATAAGTAAATAGCTAGCCTCCATGCGGTTGGATTTATTGGCTCCCCCACAGTTCCTAGAACCCGCAATGATTTACGGGAGTAGCGAGTCACATACTGCAAATGAAATTTGGAAGATAATGTTAATAATAGCTAACAAAATGCAGAAAATTCACAAATAAGTCATAAGCCGTGGTTCTTTTGATGCTACTAGAAACAAGCTGGAATGCCAGAGAACGTCGTCAATGTAAAGAAAAGGAACTAATAATTAAGCTTTTACGAGAGCTTTCAATGATGACTTCCAAACATGATTTGAGTAAGTTGTTCTGGAGTCAGTACAGGATGGGATAAAGTTACCTTGAACAGAACAAGTAAAACTGCCCCCACATAAAACATTTAGTAATGCACAAAAATTCAAGAAATTCCTAGAAAATGCATATTTCAAACTCATGGAGGCCTTACATGGAAAAGAAATGCCGATATGCATTGTTCTAGAAACCATCTATTCAACCATTTCATATGAAGAAGAGGGCAGTTTTGTCGAGGGACAAGAGACATGAGTACCAAAGAATCAGATGATATGACATAACAATGAATAACACCCAGGAGACTACTCAATTCACTGAGGGGTGGGTTAAGAGTTTTAAATGTATTCTTTATGGAGGTTAGTCCTCTAACTTCCCCATTAGACAAAAATTGGTAACATCTTTGCATACGATGGAGGCTAGGTAAATCAGAAATAGCTTTATAATCAGGTATGAGCATTTGACAGCAGCTGTAAATAAAGCAAAAGAAAGAAATAATTTTTAGTCCACAAACTTAAACGGCACCAGTCTCTCAACCCTATTCACCAATGTACTTGGCACGAGTAATATTAAAACAGGGCTTATGTTCGTTTGAGTGAAATAGGAGGAATGCCTAAATGTTATGGAAAGTGAAAAAAATAAAAATAAAAATCAAATGTAACTTAATTTTCTTTTTTATTTTGGATTTTTTGGTATGGGAAAGAGCCCATAAGTATGGTAATCATACAGCTAATAGAGGATGAATAACCTCCTAAACTTTGCAAGGAAATTGACCTATAGCTCACCTGTAGCTCGAGGTGATAATCGGACAGTCTAATTGGGCAATCAAATAATCTGATAAAATCAAACATTGATATTATTTCTGTAAGACACTCATCAGATGAACTGATGGCCCATCCAATGGATATCAAGCGATTCAATAAGGGAAAAATAGACAATCCATCAAGCAGTGTAAATTACGCTAAAAAATAACATAACATCTACAGTCGTTGGGCTTTTGAACTTGTGAAGATCACAAGATCTGATGGAAAGATCAGAAGATCCGATGGAAAGATCAGAAGATCCGATGGAAAGATCAGAAGATTTGATGGGAATTCAGGCGTTCGATGGAGCCTTGGAGAGAAACAGACAAAGGATCAAAATGAAACTCCAGATATCCGTCAGGCATCAAACCATCAAAAGGAAGTCAATTGGATGGACTATTAGGATTACCAAAAGGTCTGAAAGAAGCATGGAAGCTATAAAGGGTGTATTGAACACACATCAGATGTTCAACGAGTCTCACAATGCCAAATGGTCCAACAAGATTAATAGCGACTAAGTTAAAGGGGTCCAATGAGACTAAACTCAAGCAATAAACAAAATAAAGTTAGCACGACTAATATATAATACAAATTGTGATAAAAATTCTATGCATGATTGCAAGACAAAAGAGTAACAGATGAGGATATTAAATATTAACTCTTCTAGCTATTAAGGATGGTATCTTGACAATTTTGTGATGTTTTTGATGTACTATAGATTGTATAATAACCTATAATAGCAATGCTAGATGTAATTATGTGATATTGTGCGTCAACATGAATTAGTTACATAATATGTTACTGTATAATATTATTTCATATGTTGTGCCATATTATATTACATAATGAGCATATTGTGTATGTTAATTATTTTAGTAGGTACATAATCATATGTGATTAGCTAAGTATTTACATAATAAATATGTATATTATGTGTTGACAATGTAAATATTTAAACATGCGATATGCAACTAAAGCAACAAAAATAAAGATGGCAATATAAGAGAACTGCCTGCCAATAAAAAAGGCAAGAGAAAAAACCTTATAGGATAAGAAAGTAACTTGCCCATGAGAATGACTTGTGATATTGCCTAACAGGAGAGTGGCTTATCAACTTGAAAGGCAATAAGACATCTGATGTAGGACTAGACGAAAATTGCTTAGTTAGAAAATTCGTGACTGATGCACAACAAAGAGCAGGGTCGTCACCCTAAGGGACACACACCTAGATACGATGAGGGTTGAATGCAAAAGGCACCAACCAATGAATCCTAACTAAACTCAGGATCGATAGCGGCTAAGAAGTCGCTAAATCGACTACGGCTACACACTTTCAAACACGCAGAAATAGGGAGTACTTAGATTGGTTAATTACCAGTTGAACTTAAAATATAATTTATAGTAAAAGTTGCACTTCGCAGAATGAAAATATATTGAAGACAAATTAATAATCTAGGAATGGAAATTACTCGTCAAAAGGAAGACGAGGAAAACAAAAATTTCAACTTGAAGATGGTTGAGCGGTGAAGGAAGATGATAGACTAGAGTGGCGTCTCACCACTTGGACCTCGCGTCCCTCCTCCCAGTATCAGAGCTTTGACGAGTCGGCACGCCAAAGACACTCAGAGCACTCACGAACTCAGAATGGAAGCAAAGAACACTCAAAAAGCTTGCATTAACTATCCATTATCCCCTTACAACAGAAGAGGACTCCCCCTTATATAGGAATCCATAAGGGTACAAAAGACATTTTGACTCATAACATGGGAATATTAAAGGACACATGGGTAAATTAAAAGTCACCTAAAAATTACAAACAGACTCCTAAAAATCTGAGAAAAATAATGAAAATTAAGTTCATTCATTTATCTAACCCTAATTTCGGATGGCTGGAGGCGCGGCGACGGCGGCGGCGGCGGCGGTGCGGGTCGGTGCGGGCTGGCGTGGGTCGGCGCGGGTCACAGGTCGCGGGTCATCCTGTGGGTAGCTTGGGTAGGCGCCTGGCTGGACTCATGCACAGCGGTTCGGGCAAACCCGGATCCGGTTCGGGCACGAGCGGTTCGAAACGGCGGCGGGCGGTTCATTGTGGCAGCGGAGGTTGCGGCGGAGGCTGCAGCGGAGGCGGCAGCTGGTGGCAGGAATAGTGATTTTGGACGTCGAAAGTCCTTCTCGAATATGATGTCCTCATCAACATCTATGCCCCATAATACCAACTAAATTAAAGAAAAGAATTGATAAACACAATGGACATGTAAATATGTTAGATTTTTTTTAGTATCATATGAATAGATGATTATGTTTAATTATAACATTGCACATGACATGACTTAAATATATTATATTGCATATAATGATTATGTTATTATGTGCATTGAATCTGCAAAGGCTGACTAAACTTATGTTTGACATTCATAGTTTTAGGCATTGGTTGACATCTGAATACATAAGAATTAAGTATGATACATTCTAGTCACAATATAAGAAAATAAAAAATGTTATATAAATTGTATCTTTCAAACATCTTTGAAATAATTTATATTGTATTAGAAAGAGATTCTTGTAACAATTTTTAATTTCTATTGTTAGAAACTTTTAAGTTTATAAGTCTTATGTGGTATTGTTTCATTTTATACATCTTTCTTTAACTTTAAGCTCATAAATGGAAGATGCATCGACTTTTTTTGTCAATATATATGCATTAGTTTTACTGTATTATATCAAAGGAAAATGTGTTGTTGACATATGATTTTAGGAGATGTCATAATGAATTTCCCAATAATTAATAAATGTCGCATATTCTTTTTATATTGATTTTGTAACTACAAGATCTACATCTAAATAAGCTACTATATCAAATCCTAATTTAATTCTATGATATAAAAGTCTTAGATATTTGGTTCCAATAAGATACTTAAAGATGAATTTTACAACTTTTAAATGTGATTCTTTAAGAGTAGATTGAAATTATGCACAGAGACATGCACAACATCATACTAAGTTTACTAGTAATCAAGTATAGCAAAGAATCTATCATTCCTCCATAAAACTTTACAACAACGAGTTCTTAATTATCAATGTTGTCCAAATTAATATTTGTTACCATAGGGGCCATTCTAGATTTAAGATTTTTAAATCCAAACCTTTTTCAATAACTTTATTGTATATTTGGTTAGGAGATGGATTAATTTTTTTATTGTTTAACTTATAATGGTAAGAAAAAATTAAGTCCTCTCATCATACTCATCTTAGACTCAGTCTTCATCATGCTTGCAAGCTTTTCACAAAGTTTTAGGTTACTTGATCCAAATATAATATTATCTACATAAATTTGACAAATAAATTGATATTTATTTGAATTTTTAATAAAGGGAGGGAGAGAGTTTCAAAGCCTATCTAGCAGAAGGTCCTACTAGGATGAGCCAACTAAGTGAAAGTTGATGCCTCACGTTGTTGTGCGAGGCTGCAGCATTTGACCAAGCAAGTGGGATCAGCATCAATGCAAACCTGCCACAATTGGTGGCAATGGGAACAAGGTTGAGATAATTCCATATCACAACATACATAAGACAAAAACCAACCCACACCTTTGTGGAGAGAATCTCCTATATATGCATGCATCTTACAAAAGATTTTTAGTTCAAAAAGACGATAAACCAAAAACACACATTTTTATTTATTATAAGCACTTATATTAAATAAAAAAAGTCTTCACAAAAAATAAAAAGACTAAAATAACATGCTCTAAAAATAAAATAAAATAAAATAAAAATAATAACAAAAACAAAAAATATATATCTATGGGTCTCATAAATGACCTATTATAACCCAATAATACAAATAAATTCAATAAAGCCATTATTTAAGACTTTTTGAGTGCTTGAGATCTAGTCAACAACCTATGACAAAATTGAACCTCCTATATCTTAGGATTTACTAGATTTGCTTAATGTTCTGAATTGATTTAACCTTGAAACCAAGCTTATTACGCAACCTATTCTACATCGCCCTCAATTTCATTCATGCCAAACCTAACCTTATGTTAAACATATTTTCCTTAGTAAAAGCTCCTAAATTCAAGCAAAACAAGATAACGATAGTTATCTTCAATTCCAATAATCATTCCTTTTTTATAGCAGGTAATTTTTTCCATTTTTAAAATAGGTGTGATACTCATTTGTAATGGTCAGAATAAGAATTAATAAAGGCTATGATGAAGAAATATGGCATGTTAAGCATCGTATACAACTAAGTTCATCAATCCAAAGAAGATTTGCTATATATTATCCATAAAACCTTCCACAATAAAGAAGACAAATGAAATAAAAGAAAATGACATAAAAAATTCAAAAAACATTTTTACCTGATCACCCTCACGCATAAGAGAACGAATCAATGTTGGTGCTGTGTAGAATATTGTCACCTTATACTTATCAACTATGTCCCAACTTCTGCCAGCATCTGGATAATTTGGAACCTATATAAATTTTAAAAAATAACTAAATCTATAATAAAGATAAACATAAAAATAAAAGCCATAAAACATGCACAAATTTAAACAATCATATGAATAAACCTTAACTCGAACTATATAGTTAAAACCTTGTAGGGAGATCATCAGGTATCCAAACATAATTCAACTAAACTAGATCCATTCACAAAAGCCTCCAATTTGTATTAAAAAAAGACATGTTTTTTTTTAAAAAAGATTCTTCATCATCTATTACTAATAACAAAATAAAGACAATGAACTGAAAAAATTTCTAATAGGGTAAATACCCCTTCATAAATAAGAATAGTTGCTCCATTAAGAAGAGGGCCATATGCAACATAGCTATGCCCAGTTATCCAACCACAGTCAGCAGTACACCTAAGGTTGAGGGAAGGAAAACGTGTAATTAAATTCTCAAATTAAATTGTGCCATAAGGTTTTTAAATGACAAAAAATAAAGCTTAAATGTCAAATACCAGTATATATCTAATGGCTTGTAGTCAAATGCATATCTGAAGGTTATTGCTGAATATACCATGTAGCCGCCAGTAGTATGCAACACACCCTGTAAATGAAGCAAACGCAATCAACATTCTTCCACCAATATGCATGTTGGGTATAATCAATAAGATGCGATTATATTACCTTAGGTTTTGCAGTGCTACCACTAGTGTACAAAATAAATAATGGATCTTCAGCATCAACCCATTCAACTTGACATTCGGTAGGAAAGACTGAAACTACATCCTGGATCATAATTAAAAGAACCATAGCATTTATCATCCTTAGCTTGATTAGCAAAGAAACATGCCTATTGATACATGTTTCAATTATTTGTTGAATTTCTAAGAGCTTCTTGGAATTTCAAATTGCAGTCTATCAAAAGAGAAACTCAAAAGGTTGGCTAGACAAAAAACACTGATCATAAAGCATCCACTTATAATAGATAGAAATGCTTAACGAATATGACTATATGAAAATTTACAAAACTGACCTGCCACCAGAAATCTCTGCCCTTGGTCCATTTTGTTTCTTCTCTGCTCAAAGCTGACTTGTTTTCGTAAGTCAAGCATAAATCTGTTCGTGATGAAAAGCAGCTAGAATGTCAAAGGAGAGTCATCAATAAAATATCTGAAAAGAATACTGCAAACCATATAGATGTCAAGAAAAGAACAGACACACATCATATTATAGGAATGTGTTGAGAGAGAGAGATAGAGATGGGATCCAATCAATAATTGAGAACAACCATACTATATATCATTTCTTTTTAGCAAATTAAGATCATCAAATTTCATCTACAACTAAATGAAGTGGCACAAAACTTAATTTGACACTTAGAATGGTATATCAAAGACAGTTATACAAATAGTTCACTTTATATCAGAAAGTCAAACATCAGGTTCAAGAAAGACTGTCGTTCTGCAAGTAATGAGGCACAATGACATAGCATACCAACAGAATCCACATTTTTGGTGCTATCAGCAAGCGCATTATCCACAATATCTTTCAGATGAATAACTTTGGACCCCCTACATACAGCATTACATGTTATTACAACTTTTGGCTTGCAATCTTCAATTCTTTGAACAAGTGAATCTGATGAAAACCCAGCAAATACAACCTGAAGAGACCATTTGAAACCAAGATAATGAAACAAAGCAGCCACAAACACAAGAAAATTGAAGCATTAGATGTCAAGACAAAAATAATACCGAATGCACAGCACCAATACGAGCACATGCTAGCATAGCAATCGGGAGTTGCATCAACATTGGCAGGTAGATGACAACTGCATCGCCCTTTCTAACTCCCACATGTCTCAAGTAATTGGCAAGCTATGTAAACAGTGAATACACATATCGATCATTACATCTCATTTTGAACAAAAATAATACAGCTTGATCTAACCAAAAAGAAGAAATTTCTGTACCTGGCAAACATTCTTTAAAAGTTCGTTATAAGTCAGCTTCCCATCCTGACCTGGCTCATTACCCTCCCAGTAGAGTGCAACCTTATCGCCACTCCCTGCTTCTACGTTTCTATCCAGGGCATTGTAGCAGATATTTGTTTTGCCTCCCTTAAACCACTGCACCAGCACAATAAATAAATTCAAAAAAAAATTCCCCTCAACAATGCCGGCCTTCTGACTTCTGCCGAACAAACCTCGATTTTCACATTCCCTTTCCTAACATCAAGGTTCTCAGAGAAGACCTCGCGAACCCATTTCTTCTTCCAATAGAACTCAGAAGCAAATTCTGACCAGAAACCTGCCGGATCTACCACTGATCTTTTATACATCTCCATATACTAAAAGTGGAAATCGTAGGAACAAAATTATAGTCAGAGATGTAGATTATTCGTTTGATCTTCAGCATAAAAAAAGTCTGTTTACTACTCCAACCAGTAGAAAAATCTGAAATACAATCACTCTGCAGTGTGCGAGCAAATTTTCAAACTTTTCCCGAACTCATGAATGAGTCTAAGAACATACATATCCCTTGTTCCAAAAAGTAGCGAAAAGCAAGGAAACGAAACCTTTTCAGGGGAAGAGACAAGAGCCTTTTTCGAAAACTCGGCATTGGGGAAGACCAGATCGTTCTCCTCGGAGGCAGGTGCCTCCCCAAGAATTACCGCGTTATGATGCGAGATCTTTACAGCGCCGAAAGGGAGCTGAGCCATAGAATCCATATGGCGGAGGTGATCGTGGCTCGCAACAATTCTCCTGGAAGGCGACGATCGTCCCTCCGCGTTCACACCCATCCCACTGGCGTCAGAGCAGGTGATGCCTCTCTAGTCCTCACGACGGCAGCGATGAAAGCTTCGAGGAGAAAACCGAACAAGGCGTAGGCGAAAAAGTGGGGAATGAAATGGTGGAAGAGTGAATTTGCATGGATATGAATACAAATGAGTCACGAAGTGATTTGAGACTAACCTGATCGTTTGTGTAATATGACGAGATTATTCGTAGATAAACCTCGATTTCCCGTGCTTCTCCTTTCCTTCAGCTCCAGCCGCCGAACAGAAGTAACTTCGCGGCAGACGATTACCCAAGAGATGTTGCATATTAGCATCGGCAGGACAGATAAAGGCCACTTGTCAAAACGTTGACGTCATTATTAAAAAACAAATAATGACGTTAAAAAATCCTCCCAAGGCAGGGCGAACTGACTTGTGTACGTTCATAATTTAAATCATTTATCTAATTTAAAGTTTAAAAAAATAAATATTTTAATTCACAAGATTTGGAAATAAAAGAATTTCAAAGTTATTATAAATTATATGATTTTGTTATAAGAAGAATTTATGAAAATATTAAATTCTTTAAAATGAAAATTTCAATTATGCTTGAAATTGATTAAAAGCTATTATTCATTCTAGATAAGGTCTTAATAGTGCATCATATGTTGAAAAAGAGATTTAAATCACAAGATAAAATAATTAAAAGGTGTTACTGCAATTAAAAGGAACTCATGAGAGTTCATCATATTATTTATCAAAGTATCATAACTTATTATTTAAATTATATGAGACCCTCAAAAGTGTATTTTTTCAAAAATTAAAATCATAAAAATATGTAAACTTATGAATCAAGGGACTAGTGATGCAAAAAAATAGATAAATAGATCATAGAAAATAAAAATGATAAATGAGATATTTATGTATTACATTGAGACATATAGTAAAAATATTCATAGTTATACTTGTTTACGTGACTAATTTTTATTTTGATGTACATGCAATGATGTGTTTGTGGCACGCATCTTGGCATCACCAAAATTTTCAAACCAACTTTTTAAAAAAATCTAATCGCATGATAAAAATAATAAAATCTAAATAAGACTACATAAAATATATTATATTCTTTTTTTTTAATTAAGTTCATATAATAACTATTGTTGCATAATCAAATAAGGACATTAATATGGGACCTATGTCCTAGTTGTGATAATGGCATTCTTACGATATTAAGATAATCTTTACTTATGATTGGTAAGTCCAAATACAATTAAATAAACAAGGTAGTTAATAATCATATCTTCTCAATATTCTCCTGGAGCTTGTATTGCTTTTATTTTCACTTATTTTTTAATTATAATTATTAATGTCAAAAAAAGTTAACAAAGTGACATATGCTTAATAGATAACTGTGCATACAAGTTATTATATAATTGAGTCATGTTATGTTGGGTCAAATTTATAACAATAATATATAAAAAAAAATATGACATTAAAATAATCATATTTATTTTATTATAATCATTTTAATTATTTTATATTTATTTCTTTAAGTATAATATTGTGGAGTTCTTTGTGTCTTTGTCCAAAATTAAGACTATCAAATATTTTTTTCTTTTTCCTTTTTTGTTTTGAAAAACTTTTTCTTTTTAATTTTTTTAATATTTATTTTCTTTAAGTATAATATCGTGGAGTCTTCATTTCCTTGTCCAAAATCGAGACTATCAAATATTTCTTTTTCTTTTTTCTTTGTTGGTTTGAAAAACTTTTGTTACACCCCATTTTTCCTAGGCTGATTTTTGGCATACAATTTTTTTTTTATATAGACAGCTCAGATCGTCCCATACCAACCTGAGTAGCCTACGAAAACATAGGATATAACACATCATTACACACCTACTTCCCTTAACAATGTGGATCCCATCTCCCGGGTACACCGTCAAATCAGGTTCATGACTCCTGAATTAACAGATGGACTCGCGCAATGTTACTCCTACTAGACCCAATACTCCTAACCCCTACGGGTAGGAGAACCGGTCTATTAGAAGTCTGAACCCCCATGGTTAAGTTCCATAGTCATGTAATGACCTCACCATCAAACAAAAAGATATATAACATCCTCAGATAAAATATGGCACTCCACACACCATACTCCAAGACAATAAGGTAGGGTAGTAAATGGAAACTACATTACAAGAATAAGACCAAGTCCAACAAGTGCAATATTTTCCAACCAGAAACATAAGTCAGAATTTCCCTCACATATTACATGACATATGAGAATAATAACCTCATTAAATACATCCAACAACAACAATCAACTAACCAGAATATCTCAGACAATCACAATCAGATATCCTCCACAAGCCTGCTGACCACGATCCCACCTAATCAGGTAGCGTCAAGTCTGCCGAGCCACTGAAATATACAATACAGGAATGAGCTACGCCCAGTAGGAAAGACAGCTAGTAAAACTCACATGCAAGAGAAGGATAATAGCAAAAATATAGGAATACAGCATAACAATGTATGGTGGATAGGCACTCTCAGTCCCAGACTCCGACCAACCACAGTCACCCCTAGTCACACCAGAGTAGCTCTCCTCTGGGCTTCCAGGTAGCATGCCAGTGGGAACGCCCATCTCGAAACACGCATGGCGCCTAAGCACCCGACACCGCAGCGTCTCTCGTCAATCAATCTCCTGGAGACTATAGACAAATCCAGTCACAAAATCTCTAGCCAACGTGAGACACCCCTGCCACCCTAAGGCGCGCAGGCCTACACACTTGGCTAGCCACTGCGAGACACCCCTGCCACCCTCAGGCGCGCAGGCCTACACACATGGACCAGGAGAGATCGACTCAGCCACCGTCCCAAAGAGTCCTCTACCAACAACTTCCATAGAAGCTCACGCCCCTACAGTCATTGCCAATCTCTAACTCCAAGATCCGGCAACATGTATCCAGGTACAACAAGGCGCATACCAGTCACATGTATACTGTGGAAGCTAAGTCTGAACCGCACAGTTACCTACCACAACTACCCTAAAACATCATATAGGGTCTATAGTAGTCCGGTCCAGTATGCCAATCCATAAAATATGCCAACACTGAGTAAACTGACTCAATCCATGCCGTTGTCATCAAGCAACACAACTGTCAATTACTGACTGTTCTGGTAGCATCCATGTACCATACTTCTGTCTGACTGTTTCCAGCTGTACTGTCATCACTGATAACATTTTTCCCCACTTCAGGAAATTTTTAAATCCCAATTTCAATTTCCGCCCTTTATCCATTTTCGGAAATTCTAAATAAATTTCCGAATTTAAATTCCACATATATCCTTTTTCCAAAAATTCGGATTAATTTCCGAATTAAATTTTTCGCTTATCCTTTTTATTTCCGAAAATTCGGATTAATAATAAATTTCCGAATTTTCCTTCCGCTTCTCTCTCCTCCGCGCCGCGCCGTTCGTCCGCGCCGACTCCCGCTGAACCGGTTTTCGCTGCCGGTTCGGAACTCTCGCGCTGAACCGCGACACCGCCGAACCAATTTCTTATTAATCCGTTAATTGGATTATTTTAATAACTAATAAAATAGCATAAATACCATTAATTACTTAATTAAATTTGTAATTATCTAAACCCTTCTCCTTTCTCGGTCCGAAGCCCGCGAAACCCTAGCCGCCGCCATCGCCGACCATTACGATCCTTCCGTCGATTTCCGGCGACTGCGAACAAGGAGAACAATTTCCTAACATGCTCCTAAGCATCAATAAATTTTTTTTTCGGCGAAATGGGAATTTTTCCAGGAAATTCCGAAATTTGCAAAAGACACAAATTAGCATTCAATTAAATCCGATTTTCATCCACATGCTTGTTTTCATTAAGCAAAGTATTTCATGCTTTTAATTTTCTACTAAATCACTAATTTAAACTGAATTTCCTACCTCAACGACGCCGGCGACGGTGAACTTCGTCCGCAGCTCGCCGCAGCTCCTCGCCGAACGAATCCGGTACGAATTGACTCTCCTCGTTCCCGTGAATCTCCAGGCACAAAAAGCCCCTTGCCAGGCCGCCGGAATCACGCGCCGTACGCCGGAAAAACTCTCTCTATCGGTCGGCCGAACGAACCCTAATCGTTTCGCGAGGGTTTTATATTTCTGGCCGACACGGTGAAACCCATTACGCGCCGTTGACACGCTTTCGACACGGTAAGCACCCGATACGCGCTGTCGACACGCTATCGACACGGTAAGCACCCGATCAGCCGGTTCAATCCCAACCGTCGATCACGACCGTCCGATCCGCTTATCAGAACGCACGCGCAAACTCACTCGGCGAACCGTCTCCGCCTCCGCTGAACCGTTCCGGTCCGGTTCACGCGCGGTAAAAACCAATTTCCGGTTTAATTTAAATGGATTTTCGAATTTCTAAAAATCCAATAAATCTAATTAAACAGGGAAAATTACTTAAAAATTACCTCGGTGCTCCGAAAAATCCCCAGAAATTTCAGAAATTCCATTAGCCTCTGATTGAGCTCCTGGCTCATCCTACTGTCGATCTGAAATCATCCAAGCCAAAAATTAATTCATTAAAGATTAACATAAAACTTTTTACTGGGTATAACAACTTTTTCTTTAATTTTTTTTAAAAAAACATGCATTTACTTTTACATTATCACTATGAAATATAAAAAAATCATTCTAATATCACACTTCTTTGAAATTCAAATGTAAAGTTTCGTATTAAGACACAACATAATTAATAGAAATAATCCAATTGAATGAAAAATATCCATTTAATTGATGTAACAACTTGTTATATTTCAAGATCAACTAATAGTATATGATATTAAAATAAAAATGGTTGAAATATAGTCATAAAATGATCTTTATCAAAATTATCAATTAGAATTAAATCTAAACAAAAGAAAATGGCCAACATTTAGTGGTCTGTTGTGAGATGAGCTTAGCAATAATAACATTTGTGATAACATCAATCATGTAAGTCTCGTTGACTATCAGTTTAATAGTAATAATTATACAGGTCTTATAGATCTTGGCTATATGAGCTAAACAAAATGTTACAAACTATCCCAATAATTTTACATAATCTCCATAAAATAATTTAAATTATATTCTCCATCAAATAATAAACTCAAATTATAAATAGAGAGAAATAATAAAGTTATGAAGATTATAGTGAAGCTAAATGTAAAAATTCACGAATTTTAGCATACATTCAAAAATGTTGACAAGAACTATTTGAATGAGATTTTCAAATAGTTATGATTCACACTAATATAAAAAAAATGCTAGTAGAAATGTCACTAATAAAGCATATTAACTTCATATTGTTAAATTAAACAACATTAGTACTATAAAAAAGTTCAACATAGAGTTCATAAACCCACTAATAATAAATTATTGCTACTAATAAGCCAACGTTGCAAACATAAGTCATAATTAAGAGAAAAAAAATAAAAAAAAATATAATTAAAAAAAAATTTGTCTGCCACTTTATTTGGAGTTGCACATAAAACTTCAAAATGCAAATCACAAATAGAAAAAGCAATTTGTTACGAACTTATTACATGGAATTTTTTGATGTTGGCTCATTTGAAACAACATATTAGCAATTGGGCACTGTTATCGATTTCTATCAAAATTCTGTTGAATTAATACAATGAGAAGAAGATCAATAATTTCACACAAGCTAAAAAACTTATACAAAAGCTAAACCAAACATATAAATCTCATATCATCCCCTTGTATGAGAAGTAACAAGGGAAGAAAGTAAAAACAAAATGTAATATAGGACTTCATGAAAATAACTAAAGAAACAATGTTCATTTCTTTAATTGAATGATTGATCTAACTAGTTGGATGGTGTTTTAGTAGATGATCACACATGCAAGAGACCATAACTTGATGCAATGAATGAATAAGCTAAAGGATACATGAGTCAAGTCACCCGTCTATCAAAATAGTATGATTGATAACTATACATTTTTATAACAATATAACCAAGTGTGTTGACATATCTAGCATGTTTGACAATTTTATATGTCAAATTCATAATAAATAATAAAATGATGCTCAAAGATGTGGGATGGAGCATCTGAAATCTCTTTAATAACATTTATTATGTTGAATTCATAGAATAGTATTGTCATTAAATGGTAATACCAAAATGCATTTAAAAAACTCTCAATGTATTATAGGATAATAAAATAAAATATTTGATTAAATAGCTTGGTTAAAAAGTTTGCCAATGTTATTTTTTTAATCTAAAACATTAACAAAATGCAATGTTTTGAATGTATGATTGAAGGACTTAATAAAATTTGTAGTTATAAATGTTGATGATGATAATCGATTATTATAGAAGTTTGATGTCATGTTTGAATAAAAATATAAGTTAAAATGATCAACCAAGTTACAAATGAGTTCCTTTGGGATTGAAAATGTCTAATATGTAGAAGTTAAAATATTATCACCAATTTTTACATTGTATTTCCTATCAAATCCTTTGGAATCCATCAATTACATGCATGTTAGAGATTCTTTCCATCCCAAATCCTTTTGAGCTAGGTCTTAGATGCATGTCCTTTGAGGTTTCTAAGAAGGTACAATTGCCTAATTTGGATTGCTTCACAACTTTGTCACTCTAATTTAGTTTTGCTAACCTTCATCTTATGAGGGAAGGCAACTTGTGGAAATATTTGTAGCTTAATTAGAGCTATTATACATATTCTAATGATTGTAGTTGATAAAAATATAATTTATTTTAAATCTTGTGATACTTTATTGACTAATGAAGTCAGAGATACCAAATGTTGTTGATGTTGCTCTTAGTCTATAAAAAACATATAGTCTACTTTAGTTGTGGAATGATTTGATTGTTTGATTATATTATGCTCATGAACCATTGTTGCTCTCATCATCACCCTTATGGAGGTGTTTGAAACTTTTTATTTATTAGCATTGAGGATTTATCATAATGAAACTTATTAGCTAAAAAATGAGAACAACGTAATATACAAATAAACAAAATTTAAAATAAAGAACTTTGTTATTTTCTCTTGAATTCTATACGTTATAAATTGTAACATACAATATTCATTATTGACTATTTGTAATATTTATGCCATTATTTTATTAAATTATTAAAATTTTCATATTTAATTATGTGTAAACTTATCATTTAAAAAAATATTTTTAAAATTATTATTTTTTATATTTTTTGCATTAAAATTTAATTAGTTTTGTGTTTTTATATCTTATGCTCTTCTTGCATATCACCCTCTTATTATTTTATTATAAAAATAATACAATATAAATATACCCAAATGATGTTTCATGTAATCATTTATTATGTACGAACCAATTGATTATAGCCAATTGCATTAATAAATGTTAACAAATAAGGCAAAAGGTTACAATAGATAATCATTCAATTTGTATAAGATAAATAATTCTTTGATAATTAAATATATAACACATAAGTTTAAAATATTTTTTGGATAGTAAATTGAATAATCGTGTTTTACTTATATTGAATAAAAATGAGAGTAAAATTATCATAAAAATATGATGTCATAAATATTTTTATTAAATGAACTTCATAAGCTATACATTTAATGGTAATGTTTTCATATAGTCTCTTAATACCTCGATTTTTTTTTTGTTGATAAATGGCAAACATCATATTGATCTCATAAAAAATGATGCAAAGTTTTCTTGTCTATGCAAATATTATCTTTTGCTAATTATGTAAGATCATTCAGAGAAATAATAATATTTGCAAATAAGAGAAGTTAAGGATGCAAAAGATAAAAAAATCAGTACATTAAATGAAGGAGAAGTGTAATTAAGTCATTTCAAAAGCTAAAACAGTTTATCTATTTTTATACGTGTTTGTTTTTCATGTCATGATCTTATATGAAAATATTTGTAAGTTGAAAATTAATTAAACTCGTAGAGTTATGTTACACTTGGCTTTCGTTTGAATGCTAATATATTATATTATAATAAATATTTTCATAAAATAATTTATTTAATGGAAATGAGTTTTTTTAATTTTTATTCTTCTGTGATGCACGTCGTATGTTTTGGCAAATAACATAAAAAAAAAATTAAAAATTATATAAAATATCTCACAGAACGCAACGAAGGGTCGAAGTCGTATGCTTCACCGAAGGCGTAGGGTTCAGCTCTCTCCCGTCTCCCTGGTCAGGTGAGGCAGTGATTCTCTTCCCTCGTATCGAGCTCGATGCTCTCTTATTACTGAGTTTCCACTTGGTCTTCGTAGATGGAGACGCAGTAAACACTTATCAAAGGGACAGAAAGAATTTAGACAAATCAAAGGCTCTGTCTGACTATTGGGAAAGATGGGGGGGAGCGTCGGAGGCGGCGGAGGTGGGGGAACTCCGGAGGGATCGGAGGAGCAGCAGAAGCGGTCGGAGATCTACACATACGAGGCTCCATGGCATATCTATGCTATGAACTGGAGCGTGCGGCGAGATAAGAAGTACCGTCTCGCCATCGCTAGCCTTTTGGAGCAGTATACCAATCGCGTGGAGATCGTCCAGCTTGACGATTCCACGGGGGAGATTCGGTCCGACCCCAATCTATGCTTTGACCATCCCTACCCTCCCACCAAGGCCATGTTCGTCCCGGACCGCGACTGCCTCCGCCCCGACCTCCTTGCCACCTCCGCAGACTTCCTTCGAATCTGGCGCATTGCAGACGACTCCTCTCGCGTCGAGCTGAAGTCTATTCTCAATGGTAACAAAAACTCCGAGTTCTGTGGTCCCCTGACTTCCTTTGATTGGAATGACACGGAGGCGCGGCGTATCGGCACCTCCTCGATTGACACAACCTGCACCATATGGGACATTGAACGCGAGGCCGTGGACACCCAGCTCATCGCCCATGACAAGGAGGTCTATGATATTGCTTGGGGTGGTGTTGGCGTCTTTGCTTCGGTCTCTGCTGATGGCTCTGTTCGTGTTTTCGATCTCCGTGACAAGGAGCATTCAACCATCATCTACGAGTCCTCCGACCCACCTGATACCCCTCTTGTTCGCCTTGGGTGGAATAAGCAAGACCCTCGCTACATGGCCACCATCATCATGGACAGTGCTAAGGTCGTTGTCCTGGACATTCGCTTCCCTACACTTCCAGTAGTTGAGCTACAGCGCCACCAAGCCAGTGTGAACGCCATAGCATGGGCTCCACACAGCTCCTGCCACATATGCACTGCAGGAGACGATTCTCAAGCCCTCATTTGGGACCTCTCCTCCATGGGCAGTACAGCTTCTGGTGGCCAGCAGCAGCAGTCCACTGCAGCAACTGCCGCAACTGAGGGGGGCCTTGACCCAATTCTTGCCTACACCGCTGGGGCAGAGATCGAACAGCTACAGTGGTCCTCTTCACAGCCGGATTGGGTCGCCATTGCGTTCTCAACCAAGCTTCAGATACTCAGGGTTTGAGGCTTTGCATTCATCAGATGTCTTTTTGCTTTTCTAAAGCCCATATTGAAGCTGGAGATCATCTCTCTCGATTAATAGCCGGTATTGCTACTTTCCATGTGATTAAGTTTTATTATAATTGTTTATTCTGGGAATCACGTCTTCTATTTCTTTCTGTTTATTCAAAACCGGTATAACCGACTGATTTGGAGCCTGTTGCTATTTTAAAGAACCGTGCTGCTCAACATCTTTTGCAAATTAGCTTTTTTATGATCCAGTAAAATCAGTAATTGTTGCTTCAGTAATTGTTATCATGCTTGTATTTTCTTTTTTCTGGGGTTAAAGATGGGTAGGTGATCGTGTGATAAATTGTTTTTTATCGATTTAACTTGTCCATTTCTTAATTATAACTCTAAAGAGGCACCTAATACAATGCTAACAATGTTGAGTTATTTCATGGTTCCACATACAGGTGAAGCCTTTTAAATGGGAATATTAGAATATAGTTCTTAGATTTGTTTGGAAACCACTTTTTCAGAAGTGTTTTTGCTATATGAAACTATAAAACACCAAAAGTATATCTCTCAACCTTCATAAGTTTTCTTTTTTTACTTGCATAAATTTTCTTTTCAAAATCCTTTTACTAAAAAATATCATTTTAAAAGCTTTTTTTTCATCACTACCACCAAACAGGGTTTGTGCTTAACTAGAGAAGATAGGTAGTGGCTTCACAATACTAAAGTTGTGCAAAATGGAATCTAATAAAGATAAAGGGTGTTTTTTTCAACCACTACCACTAAACAGAGTTGCTACGTAACTATTGAAGAGAAGTTGTGGTCACACAATACTAAAGTTGTGTAGAATGGAATCTAATAAAGATGTCTTTCTTTTCTTGATACAAGTTGAGTGTAAAAGTGAGTGGGAGTGGGATTTGATCACAAAAACTTATTAAATATCAAAACCTTTACGAACATAGATTGTATGATCAAATGAACATATTAATTTTAGTTCGGGCATGTATAAAACAAAGAGCATGAATGTGAAAGTTATAAAGTGAAGTATCACGTAAATCGGTAGAGGAAGAAATATTGGCTTGCTCGACAAGTAGCGTTGATCATGAGTGAAACCAAGTATTCTTGAAGTTGTCCTAAATTTTTTGGTTAATGCTTGTGATTATGATTGTTTCTGCCTTGCCCAGTCCTCACATTTCATGGCTAATATTTCATGCACATCCTCATTCTTTGTTTTTAGTTTCTTTAATTTTGGCGATAATTGAAGGTTTTAAATATTTCTAATACTTGTTGATTGCTTTGCTTTTTTTTTTTTTTGACCTTTATTAATTTTGCTATTATATGATTTATTCTAATAAATTGGTAGCTCATAGGGGGTAATTTAGGTCCTTTGTTTGTGATGATTTAAATTTTTCATGATTCCATGATTTGTGCATCTCTGCTAATGTTTTTCTTTATTGTAATTTATATATATAAAACCTTTTGGTTACTATTCTAAAGAATACCTATGGTTTTCCATGTTTGCTTAGTGGCTTCTAAATTTCTTAATGGCATTAGACTTCTAATACGTGCATACTTTTTCAAGCTGATTGAATACATTGGTATGTTTCATCACTACCATCCATCATCATTTTAATCATCTTTTTCTTTATCATCAACATCATTTACCCTATAATGCCTTGTTGTAAAGCTATTTCTTTTCATTACTTAGATCTCCTTTTTTGGTTGCAAAATGTCCAAATTTATTAAAAATTTCTATTACAATTGAGCTAGCTACTTTCCATTAATTTTCAGGAATCTTTTCTTTCTTTTCAAAGTGGTGTCCTCATTTTCTAGTATGTTCTTTAAGTAAAAATTAAATGATCACTTGGTTGATGATTGTAGCTAATAACCTTGAAAAGTATCTTTTATGTACTTGTGTTAAGCTTTATTCCCATCAGCTACCATCCGTTTGTGCATATTTCGTATTAATCCTTTCTATTTTTTATGATCCATTGCTTTAGTATGTTTTGATTTGATTTGATTTGATTTTTTTTATTCTTTGCCTAAAACATTTCAGTTGTAGATTGCATCTTAATCGAATTCCTTCAAAAATGGCTTTCAAAATCACAAAAAGAATCTTTATTGAATTACATATAGCACAAATATCAAGCTGTAACTAGAATTTTATTATGTTGTGATGATTAGTATTTATGATGGGTTGGATTGGTGCCACTGTTTTAACTGAAAAAGGTGATGGTAGAAGATCACTTTTGAGGCTTCTAGTATAAAAAGTTTTTAGATGCTAACAGATGAGCACATTTTCAAAATGGTTGTTGGCATAGTTGTTACTAGTGAAATGCAAAAAATAATTAATAAACACTTTTTGCAAAGCACATCTAAACTAAGTTGAGTGAGAGGCTTCAATTTTTTGAGCTTTATGCACGATGTTTTGAGTGCTTAGGCTAATCTAAATGATTGTTGGTACATATTCTGTATTTGTAGATGGGCAATTGTGGAAAGAATCATATGTTGTAGGAGACTTTTGTATTTGTTATTGATAAGGATTTTAATCTTGAATAACTCCAACTGTTGCTGATGTAGTCTTTTATGGGCTCCTTGGTTGGTAATGGCATGTTTGTGATGCACTAATGGCAATTCATCTCATCAGATGTTTGGTTTTCAATGGATGCAGCATACTTATGATGTGGGTATTTTGCCATGGATTGTATCTATTAAAAGAGATTTGTTGAGCATTAGGTTGCTTTGTAGGGCCATTTGGAGGTGGAACCCAACTACATGTCAATCAAAGTTAATATGGTTAAGACAATCAAATTCTGGCACATAACATAAAAAATAGAGCAAAGACACACAAAAATGAATAAAAAAAGGCATGTATACAATAAAGCTACTCAAATTTATATGAAAAAATTTTAAATTCAAAGAAAAAATTTCAATGATAATTGTATCAAATGATCTCCATTAAAATATAAAATAAGTTTACGAGTGATTCCCTCTATGTTTTTTAAGATTGCTAAACCATCCTCTAAGGTAAAAACATATCTCATGTCTTAAATATAACAAAAAGGAAACCCATATTTGATTGATATGCACAAATTGAATTGGGTATGTGACTCTAACATTAGGGAATTTATTGCTTCTGCACAACTCAAAGCCAACTTTTGTCACCACAATCTGATACATGGAATTGGCTGATTTGGATCTTGGTCATATGGTTTGATTGTAGTTTTGGATAATTTGATGAGCTTACAATTTGACTCCTATGTTTCCTTCCTCCACCCTCCCTTGTCCTCTCCCTATTCAATCAACAAATCAAATTGCTCAACAGGTATAGCGTTGGAGCATATGTTATTTTTAGGATACATGTTCTAGACAATTCAGCACCATTTAATATGTAGATTACAAGTTACAAGTTATATTTCAATTCTTTCGTGTTGTCAAACTTTTTTTTAAGATGAGATCAACTTAACTTTGGTGTCATATGTCCTCATTTAGAAACATTTACACTCGAGACTTTCACATTTAGATCTTTTTCAATTTTGAGCACTTTATTGAAATCTTTGTTCATCACCTATGAACCAAATATTCTTCGATGGCATGCCTTCTCATTACCAATTGAGGTGACATTTAAACCTCAATATCTTGCTAGCTAATACCTTGATCAATGTCTCTTGAATTTCTTGTAACATTTTTTTCTTTAGATAACATTGCTATATTCTTCATTACGTCAGAATACGTTGCTATATCTTTTTTTCTATTGAGCAAAATTTAGGATTCCTTTCAAGGAAAGTAGCACAAGCCATAGAAAAAATATTATTGTTCTATTCTTTCCAATTTCTTCTTAAATATTCTTCAATTAGATCATCTTCTTATTAGCCTCAAAGATGGTCACATATTTAGGCGCAGCGTTTGATAGTGATATATGGTTTAAAGTTTGGAGATGTAACTAACAACAATCCCACTTTAAAAAAATACATAACCTAAGGTTCTTTTTTTGTTGTCCAGGTCAACACCAAGATTCGCATTTACAAATACTTAATAAATTACATCATTCTTTTTGTAGCATAATATCATTTTTGAAACGTTTTTTTGAAACTTTTCAAGTTATTTTATGTCTTCCAAATTCTCCTTTCCCAATTTTTTCATGTACCCATTTACATTTATCACTGCATGAGCTATATATGGTTTTTGTACACACAATTGTATGTATCATATTATTTAGTGCTAATGCATATGAAACTTAATTCAAAAACATTCCATTGGGAAGTTACTTTGCTTTAAATGTGGTAACCAATGATAGTGGAGTAGAAACATGTAGACAAGTTTTCTTAGACCCTATTTTTTATCCACATTTTTAAGCAGTCTCAAAAGTTTCTCTTTTGTAAAACTAAAAAGTCATCAAATTCTCACAAATTATTTTCCCAAGAACCCAATCTCCACTCACATAAACTCATTTTTCAAAAACCTTTTTTAAAACCTTATTTTTAAAAGTTTTTTCTAATTTCAAAAGTTGTCAACAAACATCTTAAATGCCGTTGGTGATCCTCTTCCCAAATATGATTGTAGGTGTCATATCCTTTATTCCGAACACTGTAAATAATTATTATTTTGGTCTACAGATTTTCTTATTGCTACAACATTCAATAAAAGGTTTGAAGTTTTTGTTTTAGTCAAACCTCAATGCATGAGTTTCAATAGCTTTTGTATTTTAATTAGTTTTGGATGTAGTTAAATTAAAATCATAAATCAATTTAGCATTTTTAATATTAAATAAACTGTCATATCATTTAAGTTAATTTAAAAACATAAAATTAATATTGGGAATTCAATAGTTTGGTTTTGTTTAAAGATCATCTTAAAGACAAGTATACAAAGTAGTGTGACTCATTAAAAAAGCATTGAAAAGTGGCTATAGGGACTAAGATTCTAGATCATAATTAGTGCTACACAAATCTTGCTCAAGTTTCACACAAAAATAATTTAAAACAATAAAATCCTTGAAAAAATGAACAAAATCCTAAATCATCCGAGTTTTGTCCTATCTAAAATCAGCTAGTTCAGTCTGATTTTGGTTGGATTGGACATGAAATAATGGCTTAGCATTGGTTTGGGTCAAAATTGATTTGAAATTGGCATTCTATGTTTTGGGTGATACTTAAAACCTTTATGTTATTCTTGTAAAACATCAGAATATTATAATGACCATCAAATTGTTAGAATGATAGTAGTGTCCCATCATAAAACTATTGTGATTTGTTTCAGACAAATATGTCAAATTTTTTATATTATTATTATAGATCTTGTGTCAGATCATTTTACTTTTTCTTTAATCCAAGATTTTTTTCTCATTGTTGTCAGCCATTTTTTTTAGTAACTTGAGCTCTTTGTTGTACTGATTCTTTGTGATACTTGGACATGTCACTCATAACTCTGAATCAAATAAGCTTTGTGGCAGATATCTTAGACACACTTTAAAGGGGCTCATAAATGAAGAACTATTGACAATTAAGTTGTAAGAAAATAGTACATAAGGTATACTCTCCTTGATTGTGTTCCTTGAGTACTCTTTCCTTGTGGGTGTACCACGAGACCTCTTGAGAATTTTTGTTCTAATGAGAATAAGCGCCCCACAACGCCTCAATAGTTGTTATGAAGTGGTCTTTGAGATTCCTTTTGACATAATGCAAGCTTTAAATTGATTTTTGTTCTCTAATTTAACCACTTAGCCAACTCATAGGTTATGATCTCCTCAATCAAGTTGATCTTATCTTGGAACAATAGATTTTTTTAGTCTTTTGAAAATTTTTTTGGCTCTTCATATTAATAAATAATTTATGGTCATACACTAGAGTTAGGAATCCTATTAAGATTTCATAAAATGAGTTCAATAAAAATTGTTTTTGTTTCTAATTCTTTATTGGAGTTTATTGTAGTAAGCTAAAAATTATCTATCTTAGACTAAACTTTCACTGAATCCTTTAACTTGATATTCTAATTCACCATCAAGTTATCCTTATGCATCAAGGTTTCATTATTTTGATATCAATTTTGATTATTTTTTTGTTTTTATCATATCTAATTATGTAACACTTCATTGTATTAATTTTCATCTATTTTTTTATTTCTTTTTTTTTCAAAAAATACCCTTTAAAATTAAGTACAAAATTTTTCATCCTTGCTGACACAAAATTTAGGGGAGACACACCCTCAAAATACCATAAAAAAATCATTTCTATAGCTACAAAATCTGTTGTATATTTAGTATTCTTATTGAATAGAGAATTTATGAAATGACTATTAATTGATCTTTCCAAATAGCATTTTATGATATTTATAGATTAGAATCAATCCATGCTTTTTAATGAATACATTAGAAAAGAAAACCATCTCTTATAATAGGGTTAATTAATCAAGAAAATAAAGAATGATATCTAGAGTAATAAAATTGTTAATATCACAAAGAAATTATATTTGATTCTTTAAACTTGAGATTTATTTTGATTTTCCAATAGTTCCTTTCAAGTTGGTGAATGAATATCCATAATTCCTAACTTGAAAACTAAAAATTCAATCTTTGTTTTGACAATGTTTTGGTGAGAATGTCAACTTCTTGATTTTTAATAGAGAGTATGACAACTTGATGACTTAAGAATCAACTTTGTTTTTTATAAAACTTTTGGTCTATTCACATGTGTTTCATATGATCATTTTGTGTCAGGTTATGAAGAATATTGATGGTAAATTTATTGTGGAGTTTCATAGGACCTATTTGAATTATCTTCAAGTTTTTTAGAAGTCTTTTGATCTAAATAAGCCACAAACTTGGGTCATTGCCCAATATTTAACTTCAACATTACATCTCGTGATGACCATTTCTTTCTCACTTCTCTTAGTCACAAGATTTCTCCAAAGGTTTGTGCAATACCCAATGGAAATTTTACTATCTCCAATAGAAATTACCTTATCTGTGTCGACAAATTCCTCTATAGCTTTTTTATACCTTTTCTTGAATAAAATTTCCTTGCATGGTATTTCCTTTAAGTATCTCAATGTGTGGTTGGTAGTCTCAAGATGATGTATGATAAGAGAGTGTATGTTACACTCACATTGAAGACTATATCAGTCTAATAATGCATAGGTAGACGAGCTTCCCTACCACATCTTGGTATTCTTATGATTTGCTCAATGGTTTTCTCCATCTATTATCTCTTTAATAGGGTGCTTGGAAACTTAGAATTCCTTTTTTCCCATCTCTTTTAGCAAATCTATTATATATTTTTGCTGATAGATGAAAATCCCTTGTTTATTATGTGCTCCTTTCATTCTAAGAAAAAACTAGAGTGTTTTGAGATTCTTGATTTGAAATTCAATTTTCATTTTGATATTCAACTTAGCGATTTCTTTGAAATCACCTCCAATAATTGCAATGTAGTTATTATATATGAGAATAACCCTTTTTTCACTCAATGTCTTCTTGGTGAAATGGTTGTGCTCAACTTGCCTTAAGAATATTCAAATTTCCTTAATATAGTATTGAACCTAATAAACTATTTTCTAAGATATTGCTTTAATCTATATGATTACTTCTTGAGCCTACAACCTTTTGCTTCCTTCATCAATTGTAGTTGGCATCTTCATGAAGACTAAATCTAAATTTTTGTTCAAGAATGAACTTTTGATATCTATTTGATAGTTCCAAATCAAAGTTTATGACAAGAGAAACCACCAATTTGCTTAGCCAATCTTGATTATTAGAGCAAATGTCTCAACTTAATCAATCTCATAAGCCTGAATATAACCTTTATACAATTCTATCTCTCAATTAGTTTTGATTTGTTCTATAAAGATCCACTTGCAGCCAACAAACTTCTTCCTTTTTGGAATATCGATAACTTTCCAAGATTCGTTTATAAGTAATACCCTCAATTCCTCCTTCACAACCTTCTATTTTTGGTCTTCTAAAGCCGATTGAACATTTTTCAAAATCTTTGCCAAATTTGTAACAAAACATCCGATATTGATTTAACATGTGTATAGCCCAAGTGACTAAAAATGGAATGTTGAGTGCACATTTTAACTTCTTTCCTAATAGCAATAAGAATATCTTGATCATTAATTAATATTTGCCCCTCATTTGCTCTTGTAGAACTAGGGTTTGATTCCAATGATTATATAACATAAGGTGTTTTTGGTCTTAGAGAATAAATAATAATTAGTTGTTTAGTGTTAGGTGCCTCATTGGTTTGATATCTAATTATGTTTGGTTGGAACATTTTTTTTTGGTAGAGACTTAGTTTTTTAAATTTCTGGATGGGATTAAGTATTTTTTTCCTACTAGAAAATGCTTTGGATCTAAAGATACCAGTAGAGAAATGAAAGGATTTTAATAATTGTCTTCACTTAATTTCTCCTCTTAAAGTTAACCATTGGATAAAACATTTGACTCTCAAGAAATGTGGCATTACAATTGACAGAATTTATTTATGGGAGTATAAAATAACTTATGCCCTTTTTGTGTTGGTGAGTAACTAATAAAGGCACACTTGAAGGCTTTTAGATCTATATATCCTTTGCTTGAATTATGATTATAAATATATATTGTGCAACCAAAGACTTAAGGATGAAGAGAATTGAGTTGTTAGACATGAGGGTATATCTCGAGAAGATGATTGGTTAGAGTTTGGAGGTCAACAAATTTAGAAGATAACTGATTGATAAGATAAGGTGAAATTAAAAACTTCACTTTAAAATGAATTTAGAACGTGATTGGAAAACATGAGTGACTTAGTTGTTTCAAATAAATGTCTATTTTTTTGCTTAATCACCTCGTTTTGTTGGGAAGCATATATACATAAACTTTAATGAACAATTTATAGTTAGATAGGTATTGAATGGTATTATTTAAAACGATATTCTCAATTATTATCAATCCTCAAGATTTGGATAGGTTCTTCAAAAC
This sequence comes from Vanilla planifolia, assembly GCA_023846275.1. Taxonomy (NCBI): domain Eukaryota; kingdom Viridiplantae; phylum Streptophyta; class Magnoliopsida; order Asparagales; family Orchidaceae; genus Vanilla; species Vanilla planifolia. The sequence goes on along the minus strand of CM043876.1, from coordinate 25,436,333 downwards.
TATTCATGACATATTTGTGAAATTGTTGTACAACAGCATTTATTTTTCATAACATATATGATGCCGGACGGATTACAATAATTTGAGCAATACAGAAATTACATCCACACACCAGAAATAAAGTAAACTTGAAAGGTAAAAATGTGAAAATTCGAAAAGAAATAACAAGCAAGAGACACCCGTCCAAGGCAATCTTAGCCAAGAGGGGGACCGTGAGCAACACAGAGGTCGCTCCGTAGGCTAGGTGGTCCGCAACACCTCGACGGCACAGACGCGGGGTACTAGGATAAGGGTTTAAATACCGAGCGAGATAAATTTTGAAAAGTGGAATGGTCGCACCGGCGCAGTTGAAAGGTACAAAGATCGCGCTAAATCACCGTAAATCAGAAATTTAACAGATATTATTCGAGTAAGAACCGTTCAAGTCCGAGGGAACCCAAATCTTAAGAGAGAGAGAAGCGTCGAAATCCGGATGAAAAGGCGAATGTGACGATGAGTAGTTATGAAACGTTACCGTCGTGGTAGCGGCGGGGTATGGAGAGTATGTCGATGAAGGGACGAAGATGAAGATGGCGTCGTTGATAAACTGGCACGGCCTCTCACCGCTTGGGCCTCGCACCCCTCCTCCCAGTACCGGAGCCTCGACGAATCAGCACGCCGAAGTCTTGTTGGAATCACACCAATGACTCGACAAGTGAAAGCAAAGCACTAAAATACTTAAACAAGCTCAAATATCAACTGACCTTACATAGGGGTAGGCCTCCCTATTTATAGAGAGCCTAAGGGTACATCGGTAAAACAACTTTTAGAGTTTTAAAGGAATAAAATACGTGAAACTTGGAAATAAATAGGAAAATAACAAATATAAAGGCTGCATATCAATTTCTGCCTTTTAAAACATTAAAAAAAAGGCAGGAAATAGTCAAAAGCTAATCCAGAAGCTGTTGCCAAACAGCTTTTAAGGCAAATCCGGCGGGCTAGCAGCGGTTGGCGGCGGCGGTCGCGGCGGCGAATCCGGCGGGGACGCTGGCGCGGTCGAGTCGTGTTGTCGCGGGTCGGTTACGGGTCGGCGTGGGTCGGAGACGGGTCGGCGCGGTTCATCCAGCTGGTCGTGCGACCCGAGCCATGACACGGGTCTGAACCGGGTCGCGCCGACCCGCCACCCGCGGGCGCGTCTCGCGCGAACCCGCGCGCGGGTCCGTCGACTCAACGGCCGACGGCGGCGAAGCGGTGGCGGACGGTCGCAGTCGGCGGCGGAAGGCGTCCGGCGGTGGCGAAAACCGGAAAAAGAGGCCTTTTGGCCAAATTTGGGTCCCCGAATCCAAAAATAATGTTCTTGAGTGTTAATTCGAGCCCGAAATGCAACTTTGGGCTCCAAATTGATCCTGTTCATGAAGAGTAACTCCCTTGGTCGTCGGGTAGTGCAGGGGCGCATCTGAACAGATGAAGTACGTCGAAAATCATGCATGGCTGAGATTAGCATATAATATGATAAACCATTTAGAGTCCATGAGTGTATTTGAACAAGAGAGATCCTAATTATTTTTGTTTATAATGTGGAAAGGCTGAGATGTTTTATATGATTGGTATGGAAAAATGCTTCTCATTTGATTAGCACAAATGCATTCACTTTGAAAAATAAAAAGATCTTTGTTGATAAACAAATGTGGATACAAATTTTTTTAAAAACTGCAGCATTATTTTTTCATGTGATTAATTGGTCAACAAACCATTTTTTAGGTAGTTGAATGTTTTAGGAAAATCCAACAATATTGAGGACTTAAGATTATTTTACTTTTGAACACTACCAAAATCATCTTTCCTGACACATCTTTTATTTATCTGTGTCAAACTTGAACGAAGGGCTTTGTTTTGAGTAGTCGCCTCAAATGTTAATGCTGCTCTTGATTAAGTTCTTGTAAAAAGCCCAATAGTTTATCTTTCTCAATCATTTGAACAAATCTAACCCCATATTTTGGTGTGTCCCACTACATCTCATAAACCAAATAAATCTCTTTTCATAATGCCATCAAATCTTTTGTAATATCTTCTTCACAAATTTGCTTCCTTGATGCATCTTGCAGAGTTTGGATCAAACTTCAAGATGCAGAGATGGGCTTTTTCAAGCTTAAATAAATTTCTTATATGGGTGCACATAACTTGGTGATTTTGTAGACAAGGTATATCCTTCTTGTCTGCATCTTTTTAGAGTTTATCAATCATTCATGATGATGGAATTCTCATCATCCCAAGTAGAACGCATCAGATAAATAGATGAAGGTATCAGAATAGTGCCACTAGAATACTCAATCTCTCCGTTTTCTTTGAGAGTAAGAACTGATGAAAACAATGCCCAAAAATTAGTTCTGAAGTCAGGTGTTGAGTGATTTGAAAACAGCAATTATCAAGGCTTGAGAAGGGTGGAGGAAGATGATTGGGAGTTGTTGTGGAGCCTCTTGTGGGCGCATATGATGAATCAATGGAAGTTCAGGTTTCAGCCATTTATTGCTCTAGTATCATATAAAAAAAGTACATTAAATGATTTTTTTATTATTATCTTTTTTAATAACAATTTACATTATTTGTTTACAAGAATCAATTCATCCCTTTTGGGGAGTACGCAAGGATAGGAAATTAACTATTAGGATTTAAGTAAATAAATCAAGAAAATAAAGAAGAAGAATAAAAGTAGTAATCTACAAACAATAAAATAAAAAATTTGTACCAAATTCCTTTGACTAGGAATTTTTCTTAGACTTTTCAGTGCACCATTTGTGCTTCGTACAGCCTGAACCAATTTGACTGCTGGAGCTCTCCATGAACCGCAATGGCAAATGGGCATTTACCAAAAGCCTGATTTGGAACATCAATCTTTGGACATCCCACAAGTGTAGCATAGAGAGCTACAAGCTCCTTGCATCAAGCTAAGCATTATTTAGGATTGCGATGTTGCATAATCTCCAAAACAAATGTGCAAAATCTAGGGTGAACATCCATTCTCCAACACCTTGGGCTAACTACTGTAGATCCAGCAAAAGGTTTACAGTAAATTAAGTAGTAACTGGCGATATGTTAGTGCATTTCCACCCAAGAACTTGCTGTGAGTGTTTGATAATGGGGGTAAAGCAGTTGTCCCTGTGGCATTATTGGTCCCATCAGAAGACTGGAGCATAAGAACATTTTCCACTTCCCATCCTCATTCAAACGACTGGTAGGTTTACTAGGCAAAACCTATTGCATGTTCAAGAATGTAGGCGGCTCATGTTAGTGGATAGGATTTGAACCAAGGGTCATCCACCATCAAGCAGCCACTCTTGATGCAATTTTCTGTAACTAACATATTGTGCATAGCATTTTCTATACCCATGATTTCCCTCTCTTTTTCACAAAGCTTTCTGGTCTCCCACCATAATTGGCCTTGAAACATTCCAGACTCTTGTCATTTCTCACAAAGTTGACGTCTAGTTTTGTCGCACTCACCTCTCTTTTCTCTCTAAGGCTGCAAATGCCCAATCCGCAATGGAACTAAGGTTGGCAAATTTTATCCAAACAGACATAATGAGCCATCTTATAAACTAAAGGTAATGTGTGAACACTGTTAGTAAAAGTAATACATCTATCCAGTGAAAGTATCCCCCATCCCTTCCCTGCCTTCCTCTTTGGAAAAAAAAAGATGGGATCCTTCTGCGGATAACCAATATGGCATAAGAAAATCTATAACAATGGGCTAACCACTCAAAGGGATCCTAAAGTATTTGCCCTTTCTTTATTTCTTAAAGCTCAACTTGTTGATCTTCATCCTCCTTTTTACAGTTTTAATATTAAGAAATATTGAGGACGTAAATTGATTGACCTTTTGGGTTGAGGGTCAGAACCGTAGATCCTTAATTTATTGAGATGAGGCTGGAGCAAATAACAAAATATCATCAATGAAAAAGACATGAGATATGGGAGAACTTGTTGATATACAAATCTTGAGAGCAGGCCTTGCTCCATTTTTTACTAAATCACAAGTGATAAAAATGTATGGGGACAAAGCACACCTTGTTGATGATCACAAGTGGCTTCAATCCAATCCAAATGCCTACTGTTGAATAGCAATCCAAACCTGGTTTGAAACATGCAAGCCACGATCCAAGCATGCTTAATGTTAGGGAAGTTAAAGTGTGTAAGCATGAGCAATAAAAAAATTACAATTTCATTTTGTCATGCTACACATGTTCCATATCTAAAAAGCCATTGGCTCAGTTGAGGATTTGAGGGTTATAACCATGCATGATCTTTGATCTTGGAGTGATGCATCCCTCCATCTGCGGGCTTTAAAGTTTGCAATCCCGATGGGCCTTCAAAGCTTGTTCTACTCAATGTATTTGCCAAAATGATTTCAGTCTTGCATGCAACCTCATGAACTTTGGGTGCTCAATTAGATGTTGTCGACAGTTTTCATGTTCTGTACTGAATTATTTACTTTCCTACTCCCCCATTTGTCATAATAGCCTAACCTTAAGCATTTAACCTTAAATCATGTATTTCTCATTTCACGCTACTACCATTTCGATGTGAAGTTGATCTTATATTTGTTCTCCAAATCTTACATCCAAATTTTTCATATGGAGTCCTCAATATAGTTCACATAGTAGCATATTCTACCAAATCAATATTCTATGCTCCCCACGTGTGTGGATGAATCCAAAATTTCCTTTGTTTACAAACTATTCCTCCGCAATCTGATGCATTTCTGTTTTCCTAGTTTATCTACACAAAAAAACTTCAGTAATATCGACAAATTTAAGTTGGGCAACAATACATTTATGGCAATGTTTTTAGTCCTGCTTATATGATCAGGGCTTGTTTGTTTTGCATTTAAGTGGAGGTGGGAAGAGAAAAATTGCACGTCACTTCCCATGTTCTTGTTCGATTCATCATGAGTAGAATAAATCACTTTGGTCCAAGTAAGTAGGGCATTATTTTTAGAATCTCCATATTTTCATGAAAAAATTATTGAAGTCACCTTGTTATTGTGCAAAGGCATCTATCATTCTTCATATAGAAAGTGAAACTTCCTCAATAGATTGTTAAGTAACATTTAGAGAAGTTACTTCCTGACTTTCACTTTAAAAGTGAACATGTCACTTCTCTCATATTAACGATGAACCAAAAGCACTAAATTCTGTAGGATGGCTTACAATTCTTTGTTTTCAAGGGTTTACTCAATTTTAGGTGTCATAAAACATGTAAACTCTCTTCAGTTACAACAGATGCAAGTCTACAAATATCAAACACAAGCAGCCAAGATTGAATGTGGATTCAATACGCAAAGGTTACTGGAAATTGTACAAAGTTCCTTTTTACTTCAGAAAGGATGCTCAGAAAAGTTTTAGGAGTGCAACTATATCAAGAACATTTGTTGTATAGCCCAAACAACTGTAAAACAGGAAAGTTAGTTTTGACTAGCACCCTCAAGCATGTATCTCTTTTACATGTAGAAAGTTGGTTTTGGTGGCAGAAAACCCTAACAGTAAGAATTTTAGAAGTCGTGCTCTTAATGGTACATGGCATCGTCGGAACATTTGTGGTGATTGAAACTCAAAACATGAATTTCTAAAAAACAGAATTCTCAAAATTTCAAAATCTTCTGCACGTTAACTTTTTTTCCTTGAATAATTAAGAGCTCACTACAAAGAGCAAGGTAAGGAATGGATCAACCAATGGGCTAGATCTGCAGTAGTCCTATTATATGAAAAAACTAAAAAATAGTGCAGTTTACAACACATTGTTTGAGAAGAACAGACCACGATCTAGGTCTTCAGATTACATCCGAAGCTACAGAAAAGTAATTGAATTTGAATTTTGACAGTAGAGTTGTAGAGAAAGAATGAAGAGATCCAACATGATTCTGGGGTAATGTTAGAATGCACCCACTCTTACTAAGGAAGATACTTCTTGTGTCATCCAATAATTCTAATCTCAGCTTTCTTCTTCCATGCAATCCTTTCTTTTGCTAGCTGTTGTTGATGAAATATCCTCTATCTTTCAAGCTCTTAGCTCTTCCATGCCCATGATCTCCCCATGGACTCCCACACCACTCCACATTTCTGACCCACACAGAACTGAAAAGTGAACCGAGCATGTGTTTTTTTGGTTGAACTAATATGGGCTGATTTGAAATGTATCAACCAAATCAACCAGTCACGTTAAAAATCTGCTGATTCAGCTTGATAGCTCCTGTTCAGGACCAGTTAACAGAAGATGCTTGTAGTTCTTGGTTCTTGAACTTAATACCATACTTGACAATTTGAGATAGGCCATAACACTCAAATCGGTTAACCCAACGATTACAAATAACCTGTACGTGCAACATTTAATGGGTAAAGGTGGCATGAAAGTGATGCACGAAGTATAACTTGACAATGATGAGTGCATGTGAGATCGTGGCATAGGATGAAGCCATATGAATGCTCCATCATCATCAGGGTTGCAATGTCACAACGTGGATTCCCATTTCAGGTTCATAATTGTGAAGGTTTCCTTTTGCTCTCTTTTAGATGTAACATTCCTTATTTGTGCCCATTATCAAAATCATATCATCATTTACAATTGGTCACAAGTTTTCTTCGAGATGTTTGTATAAGTATATATTATTCAAGTTCCTCTGCAATCAAACATTTTCTCACATCATGTGACCTCCACGTATAGATCTATTAGAAATCTTCATTTATGTACCACTCTTTCTCATGATTTAGATTCATCATCAATAAAATTAACATTACCAAACTTTCCTGCAGCAATGTTTTAGAATAATTTTATGTGAATAGAATGCAAAGTGGCATTTGAGTTTAGAATGTATGGCTTAATGGTCGATGCTAAACACTAAAGCGTCCTGAACTAGGGTTTCTTCTGTAATTACATTTACATGTTACTATGCTCTGATTTTTCTTCTTTGGGGCTTTTATGTTGATGCTTCACATTTCCGTTATTATAATTCTAATGCATTTTTTGTCTATATTTACTTCTTTCTTTTGACTCGTAATTTTTTTTATATCTTTGTTGATGGCTTATTTTTGTAACTTTAGTGCTTAAGATAGAACTTGGTCGTCTCCCACAAATATACTGGTTTGGGGATCTGGTCTCAAATCACATGAGGCTTAAAGTTATTCTGAACAGAGCTGCACAATGTATTTACAGTTGTACTCAAACTGTTAGGAAATATAAGTGATTTCATCCTATTATGAAAACTTGATATCCACGAAATTCAACAAGTAATGACTGTTCAACTTATTATAATTTGTTATGAAAGCTCTTTTGTAGTCTTCAATTTGAACAATCAGTGCATCTTGTTTGATCATATTTGGTGCAAAAGCTTCTCATATCGTTGCATGGCAAGTATGTTATTTTCTCACTAGTTTTGTCAAGATTGACACTCCTTGCCAATGTGAACCAAATCTTACCTAGTGTCTAGTATCTGTTGGTCCAACAAGTCCAAGTTCTTTTTCTTCATTGAATTTCACTTTTTTGTTGATATTGGTTGATTGATTTCTTTTATATGAGTTTTTTTATGAGTATTTAGTTGATCATTATTTAGTTAATAGTATCATCTAAATGTAAATATTATCTTTAGAGTACTATCCAGATCTCTATTATATAGAATTATTGACATTTTATCATTAGATCAATTTTATCCAAATAGTCATTTATTCTTATGAATAATATCGAGATGATTGACGTGTTGATGTTACCCAAATTTGAGTGGCATACTGATGTCATTTTTGTATGACAATCATAATTTTTAATAAGATTATTTAAAAATAACTTCAAACCAAATTTTCATTTGTTAAATAATACTTATGACATAATAATATTATTAAACTAAATACCTTCCTAATCCACATATTTCTAAGCAAAAAAATTTTATCATAAACAAAAAGTGATCATTTTTCACTTCTTCCATGATCATTGCTTCCACATCTCCCATAAATCACAACAAAGTTTGTGTTGCTAGTTGTAGGAAGTAGCTACTCTAAGGAAGTGAACTTTATTCAAAATTTTCACCAAAACAAATTAGATTTAAACTATTTTAACCAATGTTCATAACAAGACCTCAGAGGTGGTAGCAAGAGAAACAAATTGAGAGTATAAATTAAAACCTAACACAAGAGAACATGCAAACTTTTATGTGAAATAGCTTCTAAACAAGGCTATTATCAAGAATGCAGCTAAACAAGGCTGCAAATAGCTTCTAAAACCATTCATTTAGGGTAAAACGCATTGCACAAGTTAATTACCATATAACATAAAACCCTGTTTGGCCTACATGGCATTAATTAGTTAAAATTAAGTGGTTGAATTGTTTGGTAGTGATTAGACCATCAAATGCATTTGCTTTCTCAAATCCAGCTTTTATGCCAATGGCTGAACCCTGGAGTTTGATGGTCTGGAACCCAATCAGTCAAATAGAAGATGATAGAAGATCTTATCAAACTATATGATGAGCCTACTATGTATCATTTGTTTGTTATAATCTTTTATTTGATTGATTGCCGCTCGACAAGTATGGTTCGAGAACCTATATTCCATATTATCGCCGAGTCCTAAACATTTCAATCATATTAAGCCATTTTTACTTCAAATTCTAACATGAGATATACACTTGTTTAGCATACTCCATCATCTTTAGATCAGTCTCCATAGATTAAACACTGTTGGGCAGTGGTATCTTTTATACATTAGTTTATGCCTTTAATCTCTGGCATGCCCTTTTCTTGGCTGCTTTGTAGAGTGAGGAATTTGTATGTATTTGTTTTCTTATAAAAAATTTCTTTCAAGCTTAAATTTTAGTTAATGGCCTTCAATGAGATTACTGGCGTGGAGTATATTGTTGGAGTACAAATCAAAAGCATTTCATTAAAATTGTGTTGACATGTTTGCTATTACAAACTCTTTAGGATCAGAAATGAACTCATTCACTAAAAGGTTGGAATACCTCCAAACAAAGCAAATTTTATGAAATTGGATTGAGATTGTTTGAACTGTTATTAGTGGGAGTTGATGTAAAGGCAAAGATTTAGAAAGGATTTTGTGCACTCAAAAGTTGAAACCTAATGAGAAGAAATTTGTTTAATGGATCAGAAGATTTATGTAGTCTAATCCAATTTTATGTATTTAGGGTTATTGTCGGTGTCCTTAACCCATGCTAGTTTCTTTTTTATTATTATTATTATTTTTTTTTTTATGATATTCTCAAAGAATTCTCACTGTTAATGAGTTTTTCAATCTCATAAACCTTTGTTGAAGAACTGTGTTGCTTTTATTTAACACTTAATCAAATCCCAAGTCCAGAAGAGTGTCGTTTCAATCGTTTCTCTCTTAAAGATAGGTATTACAGGAATTGTGTTTCTCCAGTAAATGATTAGTTGAAATATTTTTTTATTAGGGTATTGAAGGGTGGTTCTTGATCTTGTGTTGCGTTCAAGTGATAAGTAAACATTCACAAACTTCAATTGTTGAAGTTAGTTATTGCAAAATCTGGATTAAAGGAACCAAAATTCACAGTTCTTGATCTTTGGGATGGCGATGCTTTCAATGTTATTTAATGATGGTGATATCTTTCTTAATATATTTTATTTTGTTTGGTTTAATATTGTTCAATATTATTCGGGTAGGTTGTTGATTTAACGAGAAAAAATATGATAAAATAGTAATAATATGTTAAAAATCAATAGAAATATGGATTACATGAACCAAAATTGTTTGAGCTGAGCCAATTCTAACCTATGTTGGGTCCAAAATACAGTTAGTTAACACGAGGTTCATGAATTTAGGGGGATCTAATAGAATGTTGTTAGTTTTAGAGGTTATTGATTGTTAAACTAAAAGTTAAGAAAAAATAGATTTAAAATTATATCTGTTAAATGATATTGAAATTTTGTTTGATAAAATCTATAATCTATTCAAAAAAAAAAAAAAAAAAAAAAAAAAAAAAAAAAAAAAAAACTTTTCATTCTTAGATAGCTCATTCCTTGGCTTCATTAAATGTCATCTCTCTAAGTTAGGTTTTATGACTTGTAAGATTCAATAGATTATATTGTTCAATATATGTTAAAATTATAAAAATTTAAAGATATTAAGAAAAGTTAGTTGTGATTTTTTTAATTTTATTATATTGAGATAGTTTTTTTTTTAAATTATCTCATCTTGACTTAAATAAGTTTTGATTTTTTTTCAAAAGATTTTTCTCTTTTGTTTATCTATATTAATATTATTCTTATTATCATATATGCTTAATTATGCAATTTTTAGGAGATCAAAATTAAATTTTGTATTAAAAAATATTTTAATATCTTAAGATTATTGTGTTATATAAAAACATCTTCTCACTTGGTACTATAGGTGGGAAATTTTATCATTGCTTAGAAGTTTTGCACATAATTCATTATTTGTTGAGAAATTTTCATTTTTTAGTGTTATAATAATATTATGGTGATAAATTAATAATATAATTAAAACATCATATATTAAATTGGCTCAAGATAAAAAAAATGTTCAAAAATTGAATTAATTTTTTGCTGTTGTTGAGCTTAAATTGAAGCTCAAAGAGGTAATCATGAGCCCAATTTAGTTCAAGTCTAAATATAAGTGAAATTGAGCCCTTTTTTTAATTAACTAAAGATAATAAAGAAAAGAATTTGAGAGAAAGTAAAAAGTGAATCAAACTTTAGATTTGTTTGAACTTATTTGGGTTCAAACCAATAATGAAAGTGTTTGGTTTAGCTAACATAAGAGTTTGGATTGAATCTTTCTTGTACAAAATTATATCAAATGAAAAGATTTAGATCTGAAATTGACTTGATTAGACCCACTCTTTATTACTTTCTAATCTATATAAGTGGAAGCTTACTTTTACTTAGACTTTTATTTCTGCATCACCTTTTATTGATTGCCCGTTTGGTTTGATCACCATCTTATATTATACTTCTTTCTTTAAAATAGGAGAGAATAAATTTGGAAAAAGATATTTATCTAACTTGAATTTAAAAAAAAAAACTCTATTTGTGTATAATATTTTAAATGGGTTTTTAAGCTATTTTTAACAACTATTTTTTTTTATTAGAAATCTATTTTTATTCATATAAAATTATTCAAAAATTTATTTTTAACTAAACATCTTTTATAACTTCACAAACTATTCTCAAACTGAGTTTGAACTGATCAGAAATATAGAAAATTTAATATAAAAGTTTTAAGCCATGTTTAAAACACTATTATAAATATATTTTATATAATACAATTGAGTATTTGCTTCAAGATTTTTTTTAAAAAAATTATTAACTCAAAAAAATAAAAAATATATATATAATTAGAAGAAAAAATATGAAACTAAAAATAAGTTTATTTTAATATTTTAAAATATTAATATGTCCATTAAATACATAATTTGTTGGCATAAAAATAATGATTATATATACCATTTTAATATTAAATAATAACTATATGATTGATAGCTATTTTTTAAAATCATATTCATGGAAAATTTGTCAAAAGTTCCCCTTACATCATCACCTCTTGTCGCGTACTACAATTTTGACCCCTCAAACCGGTGCGATTTCCACGAGGATAGCACTAAAGAAAAAAAAACCAGTGAACCAGACAAAGTCGTTCGTATGAATCGACTCACATAAATTGAACCGATGGCCCTTTCCTCAATTTGGTCAACAACACGCGATCGGACCAAAACGCGGGTTTCTCGCCACATGGGCCCCCAAATCACGACAAAATACCCATCAAAAAGTTTGCTAGGTTCGAGAAAAAAAAATGTTTTTAACTTGAAGATTAAAAAATATATATAATTAATGCTCGTTTGGAAGTATTCTTATGGTTCGATCATGGATTATTTTCGCAAGTAAATTTTAAAAATAATTTTTTGTTATTATTTTTTAAAATGTAAAAAACATGTGCCAAAATACGTTTTAAACAAGCCTTGGATTCCTACTCGAAGCTTCACGTTTAACATATCGTGTTTGATTGGGCAAACGGCGGAGTTGAACCGGAGTTGGTTGATGCCAGAGTTGAAAGTTTCGGTTCGGTTAGGATTTTAGAGGTTTTTTCTCATGAGAACTTTTTATTTAATTTTTAATATTTTAATATTTTAATATAAAAATAGGTTACTCGAGTTAGTCTAATCGTTTGTTGTTCATGTCACCTTTAATCAATGCGTCGTCGTTTCAAATTGTCTTCATTGCGTGCTAACCATTTTAGACTTTATAGCATGCAAACCACCATTGTTAATCGTCACCATCACTTACAACTAAGTACTATAATTGATCGTCTTGCAAGTAATTAAATATAAATTTAGGTTAAATTTTCTTTAAAAAATTCTTAACAATGAAAGCATTTTTTTTAGAATTTAATTAATGAAATACTAACAAGGTTATTATTAACTTTTAAAAAAATACAATTCAATTCAAATCATTGCATATAATTTTTAGTAATTTTATTTAGTATATTTTTTCTACCTTAACTTTCAAAAATTACTTTTCTAAATATGATAAAGACTTTTTTACTATACTACTTTTATAAAAATTAAAATAAGAATACGTGATTAAAAGTTATTTTTAACTTCTGAAAGTAATATTAAAAAACTCATCTTATTTTTTAACAAATAAACCAAAAAATACATTATTATTTCATAAAATAACTCTTTAATTAAAAAATTCTGATATATATAATTATTTAATTTTGTAACAAATTTAGAATAAATTGAATAAACGATATTATTATTTAATTTTGTGAGGCAAAAATCTATAAATTTTTGGGGTGATACAATAACTCTCCTCGATTAAAATTATTCTTTAGATGACGAGACAATTCCCCTTGTGGGAGCCATCGGACGACCGCTTACCGCTCACCGGCCTGGATGCGGATCGCACGCGAAAAGACCAGCGTTCGATTCTCATGACATCTACGGCGCCTGTTAAATCTCCGATTTCCATCTTCCAGAATTGCTGATAAGATTTATCGTTTCGTCACACGACACTCGATTCGGACATTTCGACCGTTATAACTCTAAAAATTTAAAATCAATTAATAAAAATAAATTTTGAAAATATTTTTAAAATTTTACTAAAATGTAATTTGCTTTAAAAATAAATAAGACATGATAAAATAACCATCGATCTTTTTTAATAATCGAATAAAATAAACTTTTTTAATATTGTCTTTAAAAAAGGAATAAAATTTGGCATTATTGATTTGAATTTTTTATTTGATTATAACAGTATGTTTTAAAAAAACACTTTTATAAAAGAGGATTAATGACTGATTTTATTTTCGGGTTTAAATTATTTTATTTCAGCGATTTTATTTGTGGAATTATTCTTCACTTGTAATAACTATTAATTTTCCAAAATGAAAATAAAAATTTTAAATTAATATTTAATGTTTGTAATATTCATACTTCTATTTAATCTCGCTTTCAAGATGCAGAAGGTCAATTTATTTCTATGCATTCTTTATTTATTCATCAGTTATTAAATATTATAATATCGTGATTTTAATATTCCAATTATAATAATATTGTTGAGTTTTGTCATTACCAGGTTTTCAAAAAGAAAATATTATATTGAAGTTTTCAAATATTTTTTTATTTATTGTGAAATATTATATAATCTTCGTCATTTATATGATATTTTTTTTTCTTAGAATTAAGACCGTTTCTCTGTCTTGTCCTTACCTAATTGGTACCAATTTGGGTCGGATTAGCTTAAAATAAAATCCGCCATAAAAGTCTATCGTTACCTATGTTAGAGCCGTACCGATCTTCGCCTTGTACGTCATCTTGATGTTTTTTGTAAATAAATTTTAAATTGAAAAAATAAAAAAAAAAACTTTTAAAGAAATAGCTTAGAGAAAACATTTAAATAGATGAAAATAAATTTTGATAAAAAATATTTATTGGAGAGAACTTTATCAAAAATAAATTATAAGAAACCAATTAGAAACGTGATAAATAAATAAAATTTAAAATCATTTCTTTCGCTTGACAACTAAATAATGAGATAAAAAAAAAGACCATAAGAATGTTTCTCGATAAATTGCAAATGAATTTGTATTCAGTAAAGAATTGATTTTAATTTATGTTAAATTTCATCATAAATGACATAGCACTCATATTATTATTTTGAAATTAATTTGGGTCTTTGGGTCTACATAATTATCAATTTTACTTGTATAACACTTTAAATTGTTATTGAATTATTATCATTATATTTTCTATATATTTTATAGTATCTGAAATTAAATTCTTAAAGAAAATTATGTTTTTAATGTAAGTAATGGATCACAAATTAAAATTATTGGTAATTTTTATTAGAAAAATAAAAATATATTAAATTATCATTGTATATTTAAATTTATTATAATTTTGTTTTATTTGATTCAGAATAATCTAATATATAATATTATGTAATACAATATCAAAGAAAATATAATTAGAGATGTCTTTGATATAAAATTGTTTAATAAAGAAAAATTATTAGAAAATCTCTTGATAGATAAGGATATAAATAAATATTCGACTAAAAAACTAAAAGATTCTGAATTGCATATATATAAAAACATGATTTTAAGATATCGAAGAACATTAACTTTGTTAATATGGGACCACAAAAGAGAAAAATGTGGAAACAATATAAGATTGTGTTTGTTATTATAGTATTAAAGTATTACCTCTTAATAAAAGTGTTAACATATTTTAATAAAATAAAACTTGTCATTATAATATTGTAATGATATCTTAATGAGGAAAAGTATTAACATAAAAACAAATTTCATTATGGACTTCCTTATTTTCTTTAGTATGAAACAATCAAAAGAGAATAATAACTCAAGTAATAAGATCGATGAAAAAGAAAATAATATAAAAAGTAAAAACTTCACTGCCACACAACTCACATTACTTGCATTCAACTATGTCTTCATATGAGAGTAAAGAAAAAAACAAAGGATTTAAGATGAATTTGGCACCATTAACGATACAATGCTATTAAATGACCCCTCCGAACTCAAACAAATACATTCAACTATTAGTAACACCATCAAGCCCTTCCCGACCAAAGAAATTGTATGAAAATCACCCTTTGATCATGCACAATGGCTTAGCCTCACCCCCAAAGGCCCTTTGCTACCTTAGCCACACTTGGTTGAGGCCTAAAGCCACATTTGATTGTATAAAACAACATTCTTGTGTTGAAGCTTTTCATATCATACAAGACCAAATAAACAACACCCAATAATGTCAAAACTATGCCAACTTATGCCAATCAATGCCGAGTTATTAAAATCTCAATAAGGGGCTCCTAAACATTTAATTTAGATATAATCAAAAGATTTATTTTAATTTGAAAATATTTTTAACCACTCTAACACACTTCAATAATAAGTTATTCAAGACGAATTTTATAACTTAATCTCAAAAAAAGCTTTTTATTGTTATTATATAGTCATTTGTTTAAAAAATCATGTTCAAAATATAATTACTTTTTTCTAAGTATCAATGTATTCACTTATAAGATTCATTCACATCAATATATTATTTTTTATTGTAATCATCAAAACTAGTAAGGCCTAACTTTACAATCACTTTAAAAGCAAAACTTTAGACATAAGGATCGAAAATAAAAATTAGAAAACAAAAATTGTTTAAAACAAATGATTTAAAACTTTTACTTGTTGAAAAACTTTTAAAATAAATGATTTAAAATTCATTTTTATATCATGCCCATCTCGTTAGAGACTGGGACCAGACTTTTGGTAGAACGATCATTTTAAAAAAAAATAAAACTATTTACTAAAAATCGAATGTTGTAACATAAAAAAAAAAAAATAAGATCGTTAATGATGTCTTAAAAGTTTAACAATATCTGTTTGCCTAATAAAGATTATGTGACAAAAACATAGATTACGTTTATGATTTGTAGGTAACTACGTGTACTTGATAAAAAAAGTAATTTTAAAAAATGACGCATTAAAAAACTCAACAGAAAAAAGCAAAGACTGATGCCTTTCTTCGACTAAGGAACGTGTAATAACTGACAATAACCGAAACGGATAGTCGGCCAAATGCTGCAAAAGAAGGATACTTTCTCCAGAAAAAGATTTTTATCCGTTCGAAATCCTCAGTAATTAAAAGCAGATAAATATCTGACATCTAGTAAATTAAAATTTACAAAAAGGTAATTATTATTTACAGCTTAAAACGAAGTAAATAAGATTAAAAAAAACAGTAACCAAAGAGAAGGAGTCGTCAATCTTCCCAAAATCTGATCAAGACATCAATGAACGATCATGGAGTCACCGCCGGTAGGAGAAGAAATTGGTCTGCTACGAAATCAAGCAATGAAGATCCGTAGGCAACCGTTCTTGGGGTAGTTGCAGATGGGGCACGAGTCGATCATGGACTCGCAATCCTTGCACAAGCACAGATGACGACAGGGAAGAACGAGAACGCACACCGCATTCTTCAGGCATACCTTGCAGGCCATCCGCCCACAAACTTCCTCCTCCACGGCAGCTGGCATAGCTCTTGTGGGAGACGCAACCACGACGGAGAAACTGCAGGATTGAGCGTCTTCGGTGAGGAGTGGCGTGCCATCGCTGTCACCGTATCCCTCTCTCGCGGGTGGGGCGACCGCATCCGCTGCGGCTTTCTGAAGCAGAGCATGCTCGAGGGAGGTCTGAAGACGGGAAACTAGGGCCTCGTTGTTCTTGGCGTGGTTGATCCAAATTTGGTTCTCGACAATCATTTGGCGGACCTTTTCCTCGAGCTCGGCGTTTTTCCTGTTCACGTTCTGGAGCTCGTTTTCCTTCTCTCTGAGACGCTTGGCCACACGTTGCTCTAAGATGGAGAAAAGCGATCTATAGTGCTGCTTCGATGCCTCCTGGATTTCCGATCGAAGTTTCTCGTTCTGAGTTCACATCCAAGTAGCTCAGCAACAATACATAACCATAACCGGAGCCGATGAAACAGATTCAAAAGGCAGCATTACCTGTAGACGAATATAAGCATCCATCTCGATATTGTGATGGCAGATCTGGGCAAGAAGCTCCTGCGCCACAGGTGAAGGAACAAATTCTCGATGACCAGTTGTTGATGCCGCGGGAGGATCGCAAGCGCGTAGCGGCGAAGAATGAACCGCAGCTTCGCCGCCTGAACTCACTTCGGCCGCCGGATTTGCTAATCGGAGCTGAGGAAGAGACGACGGCAATGTGACCTCCCGTCGACGCTTCCGCGTGCAAGAGACATTGGTGGTGATCTCGCTCTGAAGCCGATCGCTGAACACGGTTGAATAGAGGAGCGCCATGGGCTGGTCCCCGGCCTCACCGATCAAAGGCTCCTGGTACAGCGATGGTAGAAGGCCGCCATGGCTGTCCCGACTCTGCAGCATACCGAGGCCTTCAAGAGCACTGCCAACGAAGGAGGATTAACAATGGAAGGGATCAGGATAAACGGATGAGCAAAACCAGATGCAAGGAGAAGCTAAATCCACGAGAAGCGGTCCAAAAAGGGAGGAAAACCGGGATGGCGCGTTGTGGATCCCTCACCTGGAACGGAAATCCGGGGAGAAGGTTTTGGGTAGGTGCTGAGCCTGAACTGCCATTTTTGCTGAGCGTTGCTTACAGCGAATCCGCACAGAGATCGTGAATGCGTGGCTTAGTTCGCCTTGTTTTGGCGCGCGTTGCGGGTAGGAGACAAAAGAGGGCGTGGAGAGAGAACCACCGAGGAAATGGCATGAGAGGTTCCTTGGAGTCTGTTTATATATAGACGAATTTATCGGGTGGACTATTATCTAATTACCCGTTCGAGCTCTCCACGTCGGATATGTGAGGAATCGGATTACCAGTTGGGAGAATTGATTCTTATATTAGTCTCCAACTCGTCGTCTTCTCTTTTATTCATTTATAGTTGATGATGGCAGCGAAAGTGAACGCACTGTTCTTTAATTAATCGTGACTTCAACGTTTCCTTTTTTTTTTTTTTTTTTTTTTTTTGTTTATTTTGCATCTTTAAGGTGCATTGTGGGTATGATTCGCGAGATTTAGGGAATTGTTTAATCACCGGTGGAGGTGGGGAGGAAACTGGATGAATGCACGTGCCTCGCGCGTATGGTCAACGGAAGGCAGTCACCGCTTGCGCACGAGAAACAACCTGCGCGTAAGGCACGCCTCGAATGGCTCCACCATGACCTGTTATCTCACTGCCTTTATGATTCCCGACTCACGAGTCGCAGTAAATATATATAGATATATATGAAATGATTTATCCAACATATTATTTATTTTTAGCAGATGGACCAAAATCAAAACTTAGCACTCCAAAATTTGATATGATTTCACACAATTGACATGCAAACCCAATTAGTCATTACCTCGAATATAATCATTTGATTTCTACAGAGTGTGAGGAGTTTATAAATTTGTCAATTAACCACTAAAACTATCTTGCACATCACAAACTTATTTCAATCATTTTCTATCTTTTGTTAATTTTTAATATTTTAGCTATACTCTTTATTATTTTAAAAATTGATTGAAATTAAATTATAGAACCTCGATACAAATATATTAAAAAAAAAAAGGCAAAACATTGGTTTTCTCTGGTGTATTTCGCCGGTTCGAAGAGCTGATGATGACAACACATAGACGTTGATCCGCTACTCTCCGCCACTTGGAATCGATACATGGCGGTCACATTGAAAGCAATGGCCATCTCACGACTCTATAATTCATTTTTTATTATTTTATTAATTATTTATTTGAACCGCCTCTTGGAATGCATGTCATAAAGTCATTCGAAATACGCTAAAAAAAGTTATTTCTCTTTAAAACGGTCTCATGGGCTCTTGTGGGACCCATCTTCCCATCGGGATCCTGTCGTGGTTGTGAAGTCACGTTTATTGTGGTGTACCTTTTTATAGAATATAATCTTACTGCAAAAAAAGTTTTTTTTTTTTTTAAATATTTATAACTCACTAAAAAAAACTGAGGCGATGAAATGATAGCTTGATTGGATTTTTAGAACTAATTTTAAATATTTCGAAATTTGGTTAATTAAATATTTATAAAATGAACTTATATAATTGGACAACTTTCCATTCTCCAGTGCAATGGATGCACGGTAGCTTTTAGGTGTCGGTCCTTTATGTGTACACACGCAGAGCAAGTGGGTCGTCGACTTGGACCGGAACGAACCGGACCCACAATTTGCTGTCCCCTAGCCCATCTGTACACGATGAGGGCCTCACGAGAAAAAGGCCAATTCATAATTGGAGCAAGCGTTCGGCCATCGTCCACCGTATGATTTGTACGAAGTGGAAGAGACAAAGGCATTGAAATTGGGAAACGGGGAATAGTTATGATGGCGAGCGAAGACCGGATCAGGGTCGACAGCCGCTAGACCAAACCCCCCACATGGTTGGGTCGGGTGGGTAGTTTTTAAATTAAAAGAACCGCGCCAGGCCGGTGAATTGTAGGTGGCGACACGGTCCAATCGGATATCCGGAATCTTATCGATAAGAACGAAGATGGTTCAGAAAAATATAGCTACATCTTGTTGAATAGAGAAGTTAGGCAGGACAAATCGGGACGGAGCGGGCCTTGGAATTTCAATACTGAGCCCAAGACTAACATGGAGAGGACATTTGTATAAGATAAATCATCAGAAAATGAACATCACTCATGATAAAAACCGCAAAAAAATAACTACTGTATCAGTTAAATTAAAAAGTAAATATTATCATATAATATTTTAAATTATTTTAAAATTTATATTTATTCATGATTCAACTTCCAAATTGATTGACTACTTTGTCATTAAATTTGTTATTTGGCGTTTAGTATGTCCTTTTCAATTCCTAATAACTTGCGAGGCCAAATGGCTATGAGAAATTCTGCTAAAAATCTAAGACTTAAGCATGACATAAGCATCAAGCAACGTTGCCAACTTCAATTGGGCTTATCCTTCACCAAGCCAGATTCGGCGTAGCTTAAATACTCATAAACTTCAGTATCAATAGTTTTTGACAATTTCAATGATTAAAAATTCATATTATTTATTCTTTTATTAAATAAATATTAAAAATGTCAAATTTTGGAATTATAATCCTAATTAAATCTTCCTTTTTTAAAGAATATATTAGTTTAATCCTAATTAAAAGAATAAGATATTTTGGTTCGTCCTATTAAGATATCCCCATGCCCAACACCAAAATGTCTCTTTTATACGGTCTCCAAATAAAGAAGAATGAAATGCCCATAGCCATCCATATGTCCATTATACTCAGTTTCAAGGGCGTTGTTCACTTCGGCAATTTATTTTATATTTTTTTTGGAAATAATTAATAAATGATTTATCGAGTATTTATTTTTTTAAAAAAAGAAGTTTATTTTAAAGAAGGAAAATGGTACTCTTAAAAATGTATTAACAGACTAAGAGTCGGTACAAAAGCTGCTGACGTCGAATCCCGACAATAAGAACTCCACCTTTCCACCGTGGTGATGTGTTTGGATGCTAATTAATGAGTTAACACATCTGTTCCACCAATATTAGCTAAGCGAGCATTAATAAGAATAAATCCACTTCACGTGGCATCACCCATGTGCAAGCATTTCGAATATATTTAATCTGCTCCATCTAATGCCTCATTCATCGAGTCAATTACGTGACATAATATTCCTAATCATGTGATTTAATGTGTAAATAAAGATGTAATACCAACGCACATTAGAGGAAACATGTGCGCACCCCTGCACGATCACGTCTTTCGTTTAATGGAATAATGGAGATCATTGTTATACCAATAATTCAATTAGGCAGCGGTTAGTTACATGATTATGTGATATGATATTATTTAGATTTTTAATATTATTTTCATAAAAATAAAGTTAACCAACGATAATTATGTTATATTAAAAGTTAAAAACGTACTACTTTAGATAATCACTTTTGGTGACTATCAAATAAATTGAAACTTATATGTTGCTTCTACTGTCTAATATCAAATTCTTATTGCAAATATAATTGGCAAAAAACATATAGGACAAAACAATGCTTGTCAAACGACATGCACTCGTCCGAGAGGATGTCCAATACTTATCCGTAAAGCATATAATAGGAAAAATGAAATTATAAAAATATTATGAAAACAACTCATTAGCCTCCACTTATTATCAAGTAGTAAAATATCACGGTGAATATTAATTTAAAGTAGTAATATTAAAAATATTATGAAAACAACTCATTACCCTCCACTTATTATCAAGTAAAATATATACTGTTAGATCAAATGTTTATGATTTCTTAAAAGCATTAATATATTTCTTTTAAAAATATTGAGTATTTTAAACCACTTAAAATAGCAACTCCAATAGACTTTTCAGTTCAATTATTTGCATATTTAAGCCAATAATTGGTTGAGATATTTAAGTCGGCGAATGGTCATAGAATTCAGTGGAGTATTTCAATTTAATTCGATAAATACAAGTCAAAAAACAACATCAAAAGCATAAAGATAGCTTCCTGATTTTAATATTTTTTTGCTATTCAATTCAACCAAGCAGTTTCAAATTTTCACGTTTCAGTAACGTATTATTTAATTTAGGAGACTTATTTTATTGCCATATATTAAATTAATTAAATAATTCATATGCCGCCAAATGAAACCACCAGACTCCGCATGTCACCTTACGTGGGCTAATCGTGGGGTCCACTTATCTGACCGAAGTTTGCGTGGCCTAACTGATCTCCTCTCATTCAGTTAATTAAATTATTTAATTGAAGATTAACTTTTAATGCAAATTTTGAAATAAAATAAATTCTATGAGTTGTTCCAGAAGAAGTCGCGACATATCGCATGACGTAGAGAATGCTGTATATTATTAAGAAATATTTAATAAATGATAATATTATTTAGGGAGACAAAGAAGAAGGATAAATAAATCATGAAAAGAGAAAAAAAAAAAAATATAATGTTTCATTTTTATTTCATTTAAATTTAAATATATTAGACTTGTTCGTTAGATAATTTCTTAATAAGAAGATGTGATAAATCATAGAAAATATTTTATTAGTTAAATCCCAAAATTAAAATTTATTTTAATTTACTAAAATATTAAAATAAAAGTTTGATATTTATTTCGTGCGGCCACTTCATCAGAATGCCGTATATTATTACGAGATATTTATTCTATTAAAAGCCACAGTTAGTTTTAGGTATGACCGATGCGACGATATTTAATTTACATAATAAAACGTAGATTAACGGACCTTGGGTTTAGATGATTTTATGTGGGCATTAAAAATTATAAAATTAATATTCAAATGAAGAAAATTCTTCAGAGATGACAACTGATTGACAAACGTATGTATGACTAAGGGAGACGCGAAATAGGACAGATAAATAAGAAGTGATAAATTATAAAAATAAATTATTAATTAAATCTCAAAATCAAGCTTTATCATAGTTCACAAAAATTATTAAAATAAAAAATTTATATAATTTTCTTCCAGCTCTTTCGTTTTAAAATATCATCTAATTCTAATATTATTTTTTTTAATAAATAGTCACTTAATATTTATTTTTTAAATAATACTTTGAAAAGATAAAAAAATCTATTTTTGCTACATTTATAATAAAATAAAGAACTTTATAACTCAAGTTGTGATGCCTCCACGTGATAACCAATGCTCCATATAAATCCAAGGAAACAATAGTTAACATAAAACATTCTAGAGAGCAAATTTCAAAAGACGCAATTATTGAATGAACAAAAGTTTTTTCGATTTACTTAAATGACGAAAAATATTTATTAATAACGAAAATATGATTTTTTTTAAATCAAAACTTTTGACAAAGCTGATTACATTGAACCGGCATTATCGTGACACAACATTTATTTCCATTATCTCGACACATCATGTACGCTGTTCTTGACAGCGCACATGATTGTTTTTTTTTTTTTTTTTTTTCACGATTATGAAATATTGTTTTTCCATTTAACGAACTCCTTGTTTGCAATATCAGAATCGTCCACATCAGCTGTCACCGGTTTTATCTCTCTCTTTCTCGGTGTCGCTTTGAGATTGGTGACCCTGTGAATAACATATGCCACTTTTATTATTATAATATTTTGTCGTATTTCAGTTTTAAAATTAAATTTGCCGAAGCCATTTTCATTTTGCCTCGGTCAGAAAAGGACTGCTAACAATTACAGCTAATGTTGTCTTCATCTTTTTTTTTTAAAGCTCGATATTTAAAATTTGTGTTTAAAAATATTTTTTATTAAATGATAATTAAAAATAATTTTTATATTTTTAATAAAATTTTTTATGGACAACTGGTTTGGCTTGCCATTTGAAGAGTAATTTTGATGAACATCTTGGTTTTTAGTAATGTCTCTTGTTTCTTTTTTACAGTAGTTTTCAAAAGGAATTTTTCAAGCAAACCCCAGTTATTGTTAGATATTAAATTAACTAATTTAGAAATATTAAGTATTATATTAAAAAAATATACGGTTGATGAATATGTTCAATAAATATTTAATAAAATGTTTCGTTCTGCAAATCAGTTAAAAATAGTTTTTAGTTTTTTTAATAAAAATACTTTTTATTTTTTTAAATGTAAAATTTTCTTTTACACATTTGTATTTTTATGTTTGAAAAAATTATATATTTCAAAATATGTTACTAAAATAACTAATTCCAATTTTTTAAAAAATAAATAAAATAAAATTAAAAAACAATATATCGAACAAATAAAAAATATTTACACTTTACCCAAATGAATATATTATTATTTTCTCTAAAATAACAACAGACATTTCATTAAGCAAAATAAGAAGAAACGATAAGCCCGCTCTACCCTTTATAAGGTTTCTGTCTCTGTCTCTGCTCATTAAATAATCTAAATAATGTTAACCTTTAATCAATCAAATAAATGTCACGCTTTTGTATGGTCCAATATCCTAATTAATCCTATTCCCTATCCATGATATTGACCTAAACCAAACTAGTGTTACCGTTGTGCTTATTATAAACAATTTTATTGATTAAAGTGATGGACAGTTTGCTCCATCTCCATTAATGAGCACATGCTCGGTATTGAGAAGAGACATATGTGGATAACCATTGCTTGTCCTTACTGAATTTTGAGGTTAATTTTGTCAAACTTATTGTTGTTAATTGAGTATTTTTAAAATAATTATTTACTTAATAAAAGTAAATTAAAATTACGTTATAGGATGTTTTCATTAAAATAAATACAAAAACTCGTATATATATAAAAGATTATGATAAAAATTGCCTTAGCCTTGGAAAGAGATCTTTGTGGATCCGATGAGGTTGATGGAGACTTTGGCTGGGAACAAACCGAGATGAGCTGTTAGCCAGCAATAATGAATCCTCCATAATTAATCTTGGTCCGGATGACCAAATCGATTGAACTCGAAAGAGGCCGGTTTGGTATGTTTCGAACGTCGGCCGTCTCTTTTTTTGTCTTATTTTGAACGGGAAAAAAGATTTTCTTTTTGTTCCTTGCATTAAATAATCTATTTATATCTTTTAAAATAAAATCAGGTGTGATGTTGAATATTATGTAATTTTAAGTTTATAAATTATTTCAAAAAATCAAAAAATATTGTACGGTGAATTATCGGGAGCACAAATATATACTCTTTTTTCCATAACATATTTTAAAATGTTTTTTTATGAGATTTTTTAATCTTTTTATTTATCTGAAAATTTTGTTAAAAAACATAAGTTCTATATTAGTGAATAACTAGTAGGCAATAACTAGATATATCCTTTAAAAAAAAAAAAAGAATAGTGGCCAATAACTAGTAGGCAATCAGTGGTGCTTATATTAGTGATTGACAGATAATAATCAACTATGGTCTATAATGAGTAGTGAATAATTGTCATTGTTGATAATAGTTAGTGAGGATAATTGAAGCATTTATGATTAATTGTGGGGGATAATAATTACAAATGTTTAAGACTGATAAATCAACATTATAATGGTTACTGATGAATTGTGGTTATTTAAATGCATTTAAGATTGTGATTAGAATTAAAATATCATAAATTTATATGTAGTTTTAAAATTTGACCAAATTATCTAATTTTTTTATATCTCTTTGCTTAGAATGTCTATTATCATTAAATGACATTATTAAAGCAAATGTATGACCTATTTTGTTAAAAAATCATAATGCATATGACAACTAGGTATCACTATATCAAGATATTATTCATTTTGATCCCTTCTTCTCAACCTGGGTATGCTTTGTCCTTAAGAGATATTGTCCGACCATCATTTCTTATCATTTTTTAGTGTTAAAATATATTTTCAAATCAAATAATTTCTTAGGTTTTGTTTAGTTATAACTTTATAATTGAATCGAGGGCTGACGTGTCCACCGTACAAGAAATTGTTTTTTTTTTTAATTTTTGGAAAAAAGGCGAACTGAAGGCGACGAAGGCGACGAAGGCGAACTGAAGGCGAACTGAAGGCGACGAAGGAGACGATGGTAACACAGGAGACGAACTGAAGGCGAACTGAAGGCGAACTGCTGTGGGAGGCGAAGAAAGCACAGACACCCAGGAGACGGAAGGAGACGCCGGCTGCTGGTGGTGGCATTCTTGGATCCTGGGAGTGTGATCAGAGGAGGCATTGTCATTGGGTCTTAAATGTAAGGTAGCGATTTGGAGGCTAAGCGGTCAATTGCCGGGTCAAAGCTGAGCTCGCGACCCCATTGACCAGGATTCTTGGGATCTGATTCAAGTTTCTGCGCTCGGAGGGCAATTCCGTCTTTTGCTCTTTCTTCAAAATTCAAACTTGAAACCCTACCAGGGTGCCCTGCTGCCCTGCGTGCGGTAGTGAAGGAACCGGATTAAAGTTGTTCGGTAAGCCGCGGTACATTTAATTTTCATGCAAATTAACTGCGTTGGCTGCAGTTTCTACGAATAAGGTCCGACCTTCTTTGCATGCACCTTACGGCTCCTCGTTAAGTCTCATGGCTAGCTCCAAATGCCGAAAAAGCAACAGGAAGTCCAAAACTTGTGGAAGTGTATCTCCGGACAGGGAGTGCGCGGAGGATGCTGGTGAAGAAGAGGTTGGAGGCAAGGGCAAGAAAGGGCTGGTGATCGGGATGTCGGTCATTGATGGAAAGGATGGGTATCTCCTGCACGAGCTTGAAATTTCAAATATCTCGGCCAGTTCCTCGAATGCGGATGCGGGTATTTCTGAGGAAGGTGTGTCCTCGGCCCCCCCAGTGCTGTCGCAGGCGCGGACTGGAGATGAGCAGAGAGGCTTAGTTGGTGAGACGGTGGAAGTTTCTCAAACTGTGGGTGCCAGTGCATTGGCCACTGTAATTAATGCGACTGTTGTAGCACCTGATGGTGCTACTCTGCCGGACTTGAATCCTTCCAGCGCAGCGGTTCAGGCCAACAAGGTCAGCTTCAAGGATGCTCTAACGTCCAAGTTTGCCATGCCAAATGGGGTAGTGGCCTCCTTTGTGAAGCCGGCTGCAGTTGACGTAAAGGATAGGGCTGCATCCATGGATGACCCTGTTGACAATGATGAGGTCATCATGTCTGATGATGCCTGTCTCAGGCGTATTGAGTTCCATAGGTTTGACCTGGTGGGGCAAGTGTATGGTAGCTCCCTCCCATTCTTTGTCATTGCTCGGGTACTTCAGAGACGATGGGGGCACCTGAAGAACTTTCGAATCTTTGATATCTCTTCGGGATGTTTCTGTCTTCACTTTGACTCAATGGAAGACAGAAATGCTGTGTGGTTTGGAGGCTCATGGCAAGTTGCTGGCCTGGCCATGGGATTGGACCTGTGGTCCCCTGATTTCCGACCCAGTGCCTCTACGGCGATGTGCGCCCCAGTCTGGGTTAGATTCCCAGCCCTTCCTCTGGTCTATTGGGATGTTGAGAACATCCTCAGAATCGCGAAGGCGGTGGGCGATCCAATTCTCCTTGATGGCTGGACGGCGGACATGCAACGCTCGTCTTTTGCCCGGGTTTGCGTCAGGGTGGACTTATCGAAGCCACTGAAGTCGGGTATGTGGTTGAGGGGGTCTATGGGGCGTTCCTTCCAGCCTTTTGAGTATGAGGGGCTTCCCAAAATCTGCTTCGCGTGCGGACTTGCGGGTCACTCTGCGGAGCAATGTAAGACTAGGGCGACGGGGAATGCTACTGCAGCGACTGTTAGGGGAGATGGGCGGACTTTGATGAAGGGCCCTGAAAGGGCCTCAGCCTCGAGGGTATCACCTGATATCCCAGCTGTCCTTAGGGACTTCAACGCGACTTCGCGAGACTCGCAGGTTGGATCGGATGGTGTGAATATCTGCCCTGCCCTGGACAACGAGGAGGGCCCCAACAAGGAGAACCTGGGCCCGTGGATGGTGGTCCAACCGAGGAGGAGGAAATTGGCCATGAGCGCGCGAAGCCGCAACCCTCAGGGAATGTCTACAATAGCAAAGCATGCTGAGGAGGGAGGTAGTAAAAGGGGAAGAATGAGAATGAGAATGAGGAGCACTTCCCAGTCTAGAGGGAGGCCTCCTAGCAGGAGTTATCGAAGTCTCCATGTGCAAGATATAAAAGGAAAGGCGCCGCTGCTGGATGATGACAGGGCGACGGTAGTCAACTCCCGAAATGATGCTTCCCTCCGGAAGGAAACTGCCCTCCGCATTGGGGGTTAGGGGGCTCCCCTTCTTACTGCAATTCGTGGCTTGCAGTATATGGCTCATTCCACTTGGAGGACGTTGGCAGCTGATGTTATTCAAGCGGCACTTCCCCATGCTGCTTGATGCTCTGGTGATGACCCTGGAGGGCGGAGGGTTGAGGCCAATTCCCTGGCTATTGTGCTATGCTCCTATGATGCGGAGAGGTACCTTCTACTCTTCCTTTTATGACTAAAATTTTAGTTTGTAATATCAGGGGCATCTATGGCAAGAAGTCGAGGTGCTTTCTCCAGAGGCTTGTGCGTGAAAGCAAGATTGGAGTAGTCGCCCTAGTTGAGACCCGTGCTCAAAGCTTTGCACGGAGGGATGTTGATCGTTTGCTTGGCAAGGATTGGAACCACGTGGTTCAACCTTCGGTGGGGAAATCTGCTGGTATTGTTGTCCTTTGGAGGAGCTGTCTGGTGGTGAACTCCATTCGCTCGTTCATGCACGCGGTGTCGTTTGAACTGGGCATTCTGGGAGGCGCTGTCCTCAAGTGTTGTGTCGTCTATGGGTCGAGGGAATCCTTGAAACGGAAGGAATTGTGGAACTTTCTAAGGCAGGAGGCTGAGAGTGCTGGCCCACTGCTGGTTGTCGGCGACTTCAATATTGTCATGTCGCAGGGTGAGAAGAAGGGGGGAAGGAAATTTAAATTCAGCAGCTTGCAGCAAGAGTTTGTGGATGCAATTCAAGACATCCAGCTGGTGGATCTCATGTTCACTGGGAGTAAATTTACGTGGTGCAATGGTAAGGAAGGGGGTGCAAGGATTCTTGAGAGGCTGGATAGAGCGTTGATGAATATTGCGGGCATGCGTGCATTCCCGGGCTGCTCTGTTGCTCACCTCATGCGGATTGGTTCTGATCATTGTCCCCTCCTTATTGACATTGAGGGGGGACGAAGGCCTGCTTGTATGCGCCGCATTCAGTTTGAGAGCGTCTGGCTACAATTTCCGAAGGCAATGGGGGTCGTGCATCAGGCCTGGAGTAGGCGTACTAAGGGGAACTATATGGAGGCCCTTTCAACCAAGTTTCGCAGGTCGCTTCTGGCTCTGCGCTCATGGAGCAAGCTGGAGGTTGGTGATATTATGAGTACCAATGCTAATCTAGAACACAGCATCAATTCTTTGAAAATCAAAGAGTCTCTGGAGGGATTAAATGAAGAGGAACACTGCCGTCTTGGGCAGCTAATTTTGGATTTCCACCGCGGCTGTGCGCTGGAGGAGCGTTGGTGGTGGCAAAGGGCAAAACTCCACTGGATTCATCTGGGAGATCGTAATACTCGATTCTTCCATACAGCCGCGACTGCACGCACCCACAACAATCTCATCACCCAGTTGAAGGATGATTCGGGCTGCATGGTCACCTCGCTGGATTCTATGTGTGCAGTCTTGGAACCTTTCTTTCAGATGAAGTGGGGCGGTGGGACTACGTCTTTACCTATCCTGAAGCATTTGCCTCACGCCAGGGTTAGTGAAGCCCAGGCAACCTTACTGGCCTGCCCTGTCACTGAACAGGAGATCTTCGCAGCCATCAAAGCTGCTAGGAGAAACAAAGCCCCTGGCCTGGATGGGGTTACTGCGGAGTTCGTCCAGGGATATTGGCAGATCACTCAGGGGGACACCATCAGTGCTGTGCTCTCTTTCTTTGCTGGAAAGCAAATGCCTAGTTGCTGGAAGGATACCCTCGTTGTACTTGTTCCGAAATCTCATGGCGCATGCAGGCCAGAACAGTTCAGGCCAATTAGCTTATGCAACTTCATCTACAAAGTCGTTGCACGAGTTCTTGTTGAAAGGCTAAAGCTAATCCTCCCTCTCCTCATTTCAAGTGAACAGGGCGCGTTTGTGCCTGGAAGATGCATTGCAGACAATATCTTCATGGCCCAGGAAATGGCCTCGCGAATGCACTCTTCCTCTGCGAGGGCTGGGCTCATGGCGGTTAAAGTGGATATGGAGCAAGCCTATGACTCGGTGCAATGGGGGAGTGTGATGAACATCCTGAAAGCTATGGGCTTTCCGTCTACTTGGTGCGAATGGGTTGAGGCGTGTATCGTTAACCCTAGATATGCTGTACTGCTTAATGGCTCTCGGCTTCCTTGGATTCATGCCCAACGTGGTTTGCGGCAGGGCTGCCCCCTCTCGCCGTATCTGTTCACTTTGGTGACGGAGTATTTCTCCACTATCATGCACAATTATGAGTCCAGATCGCTGCTGGGGTTTAGTCTTGGGAAGGAATCTCCACTTGTATCCCACCTTTTGTTTGCTGATGATATTCTGGTATATGCTTCGGCTACTCGTGCTGCTGCGCATGCAGTTAATCTGGCCATGCAGAAGTTTTGCAGCGCCACAGGTTTGAGTGTCAACCTTGCGAAATCTAAGGTTTTTTTTAGCAAATTCACCAGTACTAAAAGGAAGAAGCTGATTGCGAGGAAATTGCATATGGCGCATGGGGAGAATCTCTGCTATCTGGGAGTTCCAATCTCGGCAAAGCCAATTAAGTTTAAGGATGTTAACTTCTTGCTCCAAAAGATTGATGATCAGGTGATGAAATGGCGCATCAGGCACCTATCGCTTGCTGGGATGATTGCCATGATTAAATGCGTCCTCAACTCTATCCCCACTCATCTGCTGAGCCACTGTGCTCTGCCGAAGCGCGCCATTGACGTGGCGGAGCGGAAGATTAGGAAATTTCTTTGGTGTGGTGCTACGGGTGAACGGAGGATGCATTATGCTAGCTGGGAGAAGATCACTCTGCCTAAGGAAGCGGGGGGCCTTGGCCTCCTTGACCTGCGCACTTGGCAACGAGTCTTGATCATGAAACACTGCAGAAGATTGATTGGGCGTGAGAAGAACTCGTGGGTGTGCATTATGGCTGCTAAATACGACGCTGCTCATTCCCTTGTTAAGTCTCCGCGGAGGGCATCTCTTGCTTGTAGGCATCTTGTTGCTGGTATGCCGGGCGCCCTTGCAAACTTTGTGTGGAGAATTGGCGATGGCAAGGGTGTTTTATTTGCTGAAGATAACTGGCTTGGTGTGCTCCCAATTTGCTTGTGGCCTACGTTCATTAACATGGAGGTGGACTGGCCTATTCACGTTAGTGCATGCATTGTTGAGGTGGGTGTTTGGAACGAAGCAAGCATTAGGGTTTGGGCTAACGACCTCCTTCTTGACTGCGTCCTGCATCTGCCTTGGGCACGTAACCAGGACATGCTTTTGCAGGTGCAGACGGAGTCGCCCCGGGTCAACAACCTAAAACTTTACTCGCAAATGCGTGGTGCTAATATGGCTGAGGACGTGGGATTTAACTCAGAGTATCTTAAGATGATCTGGAAACTGAAGACTCTGCCTAGGGTGAAACTCTTCCTTTGGCGGCTGATAGGTGATCACCTCCCTACTGCAGTTTGGCTGGCCCGTAGAAGACTTGCTGAGTGCAGTAGCTGCGTTTGGGGTTGTATTGCGGACGAGACGCCGGAACATTTTATCTGGGAGTGCCCGTATGCACAGGCTCTCTGGCGCAGTAACCAACTTCGTGAGGCCATATCTGCACTTGGTCTTCATCATGGTGCGGGCACTGGGCATTCCTTCTTGCAGAGGCTCTTTGAATTTTGTGGCAGCACCTGCACGGAGCGTTGCCAATAGTTGGAAGCACGCTGCTACCCTTGCCACGGCAATGTACTACATTTGGGAATTCCGCAATGCGAAGAAGCACTACGATGAAAGGCCAAACTACAGTCTTATCCTACGCAAGCTGCAGATTGAGGTCGCTCTGCTTCACCGAACGCGTCCTTCCATGTCCTGCGGGAACCCGCTCCGTTCACCTGAACTGAATGTAGCCCAAAACTGGGTTCCTCCTCCCACTGGATGGGTCAAATTCAACTGTGATGCAGCTGTTGGGGATCACTCGGCGGGCCTTGGCCTGGTTGCTAGGGATCATGTGGGGAAGCCCCTGCTGGTGTTTGGAAAGAAAGTAATCTCTCAAGCGAGTGGAGCCATGGAAGTCTATGCCTTGTTGGAGGCCTTTGAAGTGGCTAGATCTGCGTTCCCGGACGCTCGGGCCATCGAGTTCCAAACCGACTCAACGCAGGCCATGCTGGAAGTGCGTGATCTCCTTGCCCAGGAGCCCACGAGGTGTGTATTTGCCAATGCAATTCTCCATGCCCGCGATCTTGACGCCCTTGTCATCTCCTGTATTTATAGAGAAGGTAACGCGCCGGCGGACTGGGTGGCGCGTGCTGCGTGCTGGTCCAGCTTCAGCTGGGGACGGGGTGTGCCTCTCCCTGAGCCGCTTTGCAAGTTAATGTATTTGGATTTCCTGTTCGATCCCCCTTAGGGGACGCCGCATGCTTATGTTTAATAAAGGCTTATTTCAGGAAATAGGTATTTTAAAAAGATATTTTACATAAAAGTTTAAAGAGAAATAATAAAAGTTTTTTTGATGAACTTTTTTATAATTCAAATTAAATATAATAAAAAAAACTCTTTTGAATATTCATTATCAAATAATGACTTATTTATCAAATTTAAGCCAAAATTTCCCCCATCAATATAAATGTGTTTAACAATTAACAAATGGGCTTTTGAGATGCAAAGGTCAAAATATTCTTTAAGTTGGTGTGCATATGTCAAACATATCAGTAATATAATGGCATTAATAATTAGCACATGCCTAAACTTGTATATTCAAGTTACAAATTATTAATATGAGTGCTTTTGAAATCGTGCAATTTTGTTAACGTCATTTTCATTGTTTTTTTTATTTTAAGATAATATATTCGTTGAAGACATCTGGACGTAAATTTTATTTTAAGCCATTATAATTATTAATTTTTTAATTAATTTATTTATATTAAAATTTTGTTATATTTTAAAGAGTATCAATCTATATATAATTTTGATTACTTATCATCTTGTATAATTAATATTCCTAATTGGCATACATTTAATACACTCACATATTATATTATAATAATATTATAAAATAATCAAATATCTATACCTAAAAGAATAATTTATACAAACATATTTTAATATATTTGTATGTAATCACCCATTTATTATATTATTGTAATATTTGTCTATATTTTGATTTATTAACTTATAATAATTTTGTCGTGTATTATAAAAAATTTAGTAATTTTACTTATGATTATTGTTCTCTTGATAGGTATATGTATAATACAATTATTATATGATTATCATATTTTTATAATAAACATATAATTATAGCATACTTTTTGTGTGTATATATATATATATATATATATCTATATATAATTGTAAACTTATATTATCAAAATATGGCTAACTATATGTCATAAGAATGCATATTTCAAACTTAATGCACATAAAGATATATTTGCATAAGCATTTTAATAATATATTATAAGCATAAACTTGATATAATAGGATTGTTTAAAAAATATTATTATAATATATTGTAAGTAAATTATTATTATAACAAGCATATCTTTAAAGTAATCATAAAACTTTGTTGATATAATGTTTATGATAATTAAATTACTTGCAAACTATATATTTGTGAAAATATGTTTATGATATACTTTTATATATATATATATATATATATATATATATATATATATATATATATATATATATATATATATATATATATATATATATATAATACATTTTGATTGTAATTTAAAATAAAATTTTATAATCATATAATAAAATATAATATAAGTGTAGTTGTTAATTCATGAATGAGTATATTTTTCAAAATTTTTAGAGTTTGTAATTTTTAAATAATAATTTACTTTACTCTCTTAGAAGTTTGATAACTCTTTAAAGAAAAAAAAATTGTAAGAAAGACTCAACGTAAAAGTTTTCATATATAAAAAAATTAAATATAAGAAAAAAATTAAAGACGTCATAATAAATTTTTTTTATATGCAAGGCCTTTGAGGCCTATAGTGGAGAGAAACATACATATTTAAAGAATTAGAATAAATATAGATGTCAAAAAATATCAAAAAGAGAAAATTTATTACTCATAATGATTTAAATATTTGTTTGAGATAAAGAAGAAAAAAATATGTTCTTTTGATTTAATTATGAGACTTAGGATAAATGTTTAATTGTGAACAATATAATATCATTCATAATTGAACAATGTTGTTTTATTGTCTAAAAATTTTCTTTTGAATCAATTTTTATATTATCATATGAATATTTTGAAAGATAAATCTTATAAAAAGGTGGCTCCAAAGCTTTTAAGTTTCTTAAGACATTTTTTTGAAGTTCTCATATAATTGTTGATATATGAGAGCATATTTCATATCATGTCTTGACCAAATTATTATGTAATAATATAAGTAACTAAAAATAAACTCAAGTAATATATAGTAGAAGTATATCATAAAAGTGAGACAAATATATTTCAAAATAATTACATTTAAAATAAAGTTATAAAAATATGATACATAAGCATACTTTGCCACAAATCTCTTTACATAGACGTTTGTTATATGCATATTACAAGCATACTTGATCACAAATCTCTTCACATGAACTTATAATAACACGTGACCCATGTACTTAATATTGTGATATTTTTTTTAATAAAGATATTATGAAATTAAATATCATTTAAATAGGAAAAAGAAAACAGTCAATATTACGAGCTGCACGATCATTTGCATGAGTGCTTGAGAACTTGGCAGGCAGGTTTTGGAAGCCGTGGGCGATGGAGATGGAGGGGGGCTGCCTTAGCTCGTTTATAGACCAGGGGAGCGTGGAGAGCCACCGATTGTTCCTTGCGCGGCGAACGATACTAGAAATGCTCCGGGACCGTGGCTACGTTGTTGCACCCGCCGAGCTCGACCTCACCCTCTCCTCCTTCCGTTCCGTCTACGGCGAAATGCCCGATCTCGAACGCATCCGAATCTCCACGAATCTTATTTCTGATCCTTCAAAAAAGGTTTTCTTTCATTGCTACCCAGCTTTATAGTGGTGCAAATAAAGTCTTATTGAATAACAATGCATTAGGGTTTAGCTCTGTTGCTGAAATCAACAAGCTTGTTTTTCCTGTGCGGTTAGCAAGCCTAAAGTCTTACTTTGGGGCGATTTTCCTTTATAGATATGTATGTTGGATGCTTAATGTGATTCAATAACCGGGAAATTTGATACAATTGGTTTTAAAAAGACATGGGTTTACCTCTACCGTTTACTCTTTAGCAAACAATTTTGCAATTTTGTGGTTTGGTAGCCCAGGAATTATTTATCCAGGTTTGCTTGCATTACTGTATAATCAATCTGTTAACCCATCCAACTGACACCAGAGCAAGGATGTGGACATTGTTGCAACCCCTGGTGCATGAACATTTGTTTGCTGATTCCGGAGAGGGAGTGAAACAAATGGAAGGAATCAAGAAAGCACAAGAGAACTTGAGACCCTATTTCTGAGTGCGTAGAGTGAGAATGAGATGGGGGAAAGGAATCGATAGAAGAGAAGACCTAGAAAATATTCTTATGAAATTGCCTTGAATATGGAAAAGCTGTTTAGGGGGTAAATATTTTGGGCCTAAATTGGGTCCAACATACAAGTGCATGGATATCCATCATTATAAAGGCTTAAGATAATAGATAAAGGCCACCTCTTGTATATTGATATCCCAAATAGTTATTGAATGTTGTATTTGGACAGCTCTTGTGCATACCCCAACAAAAACCATAGCTTGTTAGGTAGTAAGGGATGCTTTTTTTGAGATATGAAGACATTCTCGAGGGAGGGTTAATGGTTCAAGTGTATGTTCATTAGATTAGTGGAGAGCAAATGTGTTTGGTTTTAGAATTTGAATGAGTAGAGATGATGTAATATATAATTGGTAATATCTTGTGTTTAGTTATTGAAGTGCTTTTATGGATGGAGATTGATTGTATTCTTGATTTCAATGTGCACAAATTTATTGATGCATGTTTTGATTTGTTGATTTTGGATGGTGAAGATGCAAAAGTTACTATATGAAATTTTAGTAATTGGTTCAATGTGCAACATGTGACGGGCATGCATGATAGGGGGCCAATATTCTCGAGGCTAGACTTCTGTGGCTAGCTCTCAAGGCCAAGTCCTCGAGACTAGCTGCTTGAGGCTAGGATGTTGAGGCTAGCTTTTAGGTGACAGAATGCCGTAGCTCGATGTTCAAGGTCAGCCTTTTGACGCCCTCTATTTAAGGCTGTTATTCAATGAGGCGTACTTTTAGTTCCACTAAGAAATTAAACTTTGATTCTTATAACTAACTTTGTCACGTTAACAATGGATGTGCTCTTATCTAGTGGTTATAATCAACTCTATCTTATTAGCAAGAGGCGATCATCTATCCCAAAAGATTAGACCATTATAAT
Source organism: Vanilla planifolia (assembly GCA_023846275.1). Taxonomy (NCBI): domain Eukaryota; kingdom Viridiplantae; phylum Streptophyta; class Magnoliopsida; order Asparagales; family Orchidaceae; genus Vanilla; species Vanilla planifolia. The sequence continues at coordinate 25,400,193 of CM043876.1, read as the reverse complement.
TGTCTAACCAAATGACTAGTGTAATTTTCCCATGTGCTAAACAATATTAGCATACATCTAATTTGTCAGTTATAAATAGACCCCCTAGGTTTAGTTCATAAGCCAATTTCTAGATCTTGGATTTAGATTTAGTGCTTAGATGTGTACTTATTTTCTAAGTTTCACTATTTTCATTTGTGAAGAATTCTAGCTTTCTTGTTTTTTTTTCCTCTCTTTTCTTTTTTAGTCATTGTCGAGTTATGAGGACCAAGCTCTCCATTTCTCCTTATACTCTTTAAACCTTTTTAGGTTATCAATTAAATAAGTTTATGTTAAATTATTGTGAATGCAAAGTCAATATTAATATTTTTTAGGCATCTTTTATAAGAAGTTAGTAAGAAAATTGAATGAGAACTAAAGGAGATAGAAACTTTATTCTTAGAAGAAGAATCTTTTGATCTACACAATCAAGCAATGATGGAGATATTAGATCCTTTGCCTCAGTTGCCTTCTACCTTTGATCCTTCTCCCTCTACTTTTAACCCTCTCCTTCATTTGTTATAGCAGCAACTGGAGTGTTTTATGGAAGTTTTGCACACTTCGGCTTCTTTTATAGTAGAATAGTTCAAAACTAAGTTGATTACTTCTTTAAAAGATCAAATACATTTTTCCTTTCCTGTCAATCTTTTCCCAAAGGAATAAGAAGCCACTTGCATTGCATCTAAGCTTCTCCACCTTACCTCCAATTGTGTAGATTCAATACCATGGATTCTCCATCAACTCTAACCAGCCTATACTCCACCATTGCCTTACAATCCATAACTTCTAGCTCCAATTTGATGCTTGGTTTGTACTTTCTAGGCTAGGCTTTGGAGTTCTAATAGTTCCACCTTTACATTCATATGGTCATCCACCTGACATTTCATTTTCTATAGCTTCATTGGGATTCCCTTATTGTTTTGATGAGGAATCTCATTACCTTGGGGTGTACGGCTATAAGCTACATGTTTTGGAAAAAGTTTTTTCCTTTTTTTAAGGAAATTCTTTCCACTTTATTTCTCGTAAAGTTGTACTTGCCTCCTTTTTTTTTCTTTTATAACAGCTCGGATCCCTTCGTTTTTTATTATGGAGTTTGAAACTATAGCAGGCTTGCATGTCATAAGTGGGCATGTCAGGTGTAAGGTTTTATCCACTCTTCTAAACGTTTAATCTCTTAATGGTTTTTGAAGCATCCCATTAGATTCTTTTCTTCTTTCTAGCAGTTTAAGAGATTTTTTATCTCTTTTGTGAACTATATGATTTGCAACACTCCAAACCATATGATTTGAAACCCATGAAGCAGCCATATGAAGGAGCTTGCAAGTGATAGAATTACCACGCGAATAAGAGGCATCCAACAGTCGTGAACTGTACTGCATATTGAAATTCTTGCACCATGGAGTATTTTCCTTTGCCAATACATGAAGGTAATACTTGGAAATGAGAGCTTGTGGCCAAACACGGAGATTTCTAATGCCAAGTCCACCCTGATCCTTAGGTAGAGTAATCCTTTCGCAGTTCACATAATGAACAATATTACTACCCACATTCTACTCCAAAGAAAGGATCTTACTAAGCATTCAAGGTCAGAAAAGATGTTCGCCAGAATGACACAATGAATGAGATAATATGCTGGAATAGACAATAGAACTGAATTAATTAATTGAAGCCTACTAGCCATGGATAAAGCACGTGCAGCCCAACGATTTATTTTGTTTGCAACAAGCTGCAGTATAAAACAAAAATCCTTCTTTTGTGGTTTTGATGTCAGAATTGGAATACCAAGGTAGGAACAATTTTTAGCTTGCTTAATATGAAGTTTTTCAGCAATCATGCACTTCCTTTTGCTAGCCATCTCGCTGTTGAAAGAGATGCTTGACTTAGAAAGATTTGTCGTGAGACCGGTGGATAAAGAGAAGTTATTGAGAGTTCACTTAATAGTGGAGGTAGCAGCGTGTGTAGCAGATGCATACATAATTATATCATCCGCATATAAAAGGTGAGAGATTTTAGGAGCCAATCTATAAGTGTTGAATCCAACATCCGCACCCTCTCCACTTGTTGAGTAACAAGACAAGAAAAATAGTCTGCAATAATTGTGAATAAATAAGGGGAAAGTGGACAATCTTGTCGCAGCTCACGAGTACCCTAAATCCAAGGAAGCTTAACCATTCAACAAGATGTCAAATCTCGAACCTTTGATACAAGTCTCCACCCATTTGTAGAATAGTGAAGAAAATCCCATACTTTTCATCATGAATAGTAAAAAATCACAATTAACTCTATCATATACTTGTTCCATGTGCAGTTTGACAGACATGAGGCCTTCCATAGAAGATGTTATCAGAAACCGATCTGTCAGGAATAAAAGCCATCTGCTCTGGAGAAATCAAAAGTGGTAACACTTTCTTAAGTCTCACAATCATAATTTTGGTGATGATTTTGTAAGCCGTGTTACACAAACTAATGGGTCTAAATTGGTTCGGCTTGCATGCGTCAACAAATTTAGGAATAAGGACCACCAACGTATCCATCCAATTCTTTGTCATGCGAATCTCCTTAAAAAATTGCCTCACTGCAATGATCAAGTCTCCATTAATGATACCCTAGTAGTCTTTAAAGAATTTCCAAAAAATGCCATTAGCCATAGGAGATTTATTATTTTTAAGAGAATGGGCGGCCATTTTAATTTCATCATCCGAAATTGAGGCAATGCAAAATGTTGCCTGTTCCATCGACAAATATCTTTGAAACAACATATCAGGAAAGTGGACAACCGCCGCCCGGGAGGGGGACCATTTTTCCTTAAAAAAAGATAGCAAACAGTCCTTAGTTTCCTCCAAAGAGTGAAGAACATGGCCAGTATCATCTTTGAATGTGTGAATATAATTGCCACGCATACTACTCGTTGCTTCAGCATGAAAGAATTGAGTGTTTTTGTCCCTAAGGCTGGCCCAAGATAGTTTTGTTCTTTGCCACCACTATGCCTCCTCAAGAGGTAAGACAGAGTGGTATTCTTTGATTTTCCCTACTAACATTGCATGCTCATTGTGGCTCAAACCCATTTTTGCTTCTCGCATTTAGAGATCCAAAATTTCTTTTTCAAGCTATTTCGGTTTATGAATAATGTTGCCAATTTTCCTGAAATGCCAAGCCTTTAAAGCATGCAAGGCCCTTTTTGATTTGGTAGCTAGCACATTCATCGGTTTTCCTCTAACTGTATGTCGTCAAGCCGACGGAACTATCTCAAAAGAATGGGGTGAAGAAAGCCAGCCACTTTTAAATTGCAGTCTATGTTTCAACATTCCCACATGCATCTGTTGCATCTGAATAAGAAGAGGGCAGTGATACGAAACCAACCATGATAAATGAGTAACATAAGTGTCAAGAAAAGAGTGCATGCCTTCTAAATTCAAAAAAGATCCATCCAGCCTTTCATAAATCCATGCAGATTCATCCTTGTTATTGCACCAAGTTAAACGTGAACCAACAAGGCCCAGATCACTGAGATTAAGATCACGAATGAGATCAGTAAACTCTTCATAGGGAATTCCATACCGGAAAATCTTTTCCCCTTCTTTTCTTCTTGAGACAAGGTGATGTTAAATTCTTCAGAAATCAGAAGTTGACCACAAAACGTGGCCGCCCGTTTGATTTGGTTCCAAACAATACGAATAATGCAATGATATTTAGAAGCATATGCTACACAACATTGCCAAAGATTGTCGTAAGCCATGGTGATTTGAAGTGTAATCACCTGACTTGATGCCTCAATCACCTCCAGTGGCACCCAATTCTTCCATAACAGGACAATTCCACCCGAATACCCCATAGTCTGTTGCACAAAAAAATTCCAATTCCGACCTAACAATTTATCAGTGTTTCTACAGGAAAAATTACTTTCACAGGTTTCAAACAGCGCTGCCAAAAAGACCTTGTGAGCCCTGACTAGATTCTGTGAGTTCGAGATTTAGTTGATTTAATGTCCCGGATATTCCAGGACAAAATAACAGCTCCTTTAGCCATATAAAAAAGAAAGAGTGGAGAAAGGCACCCATAATCCGACAATCCAATAACACCATTGAACAACCAAAGTCCAACAAAATCTATTGTTTTTATGGGTAGTAGAATGTGGAAGCAACAAACACCCATTCTTGCTTGAACCATGTATGGAATTCACCCAAACAACGATTGCCAAGAAACCCATATGCAGCCATCGACGGTACAACAGTTTCTTGATCAAATAGAACTCAGAAACAGAAAACACAATGCAGCGGCAAAGAATTCATGGGACGAGCATCAGTAATTCGCATCAGTACCCATTGTTCCCAGCACTGAGCATAATCCATATGAATAAAACAATAGAAAACCTAAAAAACAGAGGAAGGAAAAGAGCCCCTACACTCCTTCCACAATTTCTGACTTAAACTCATCATTAGCATGTTGAATTAACTTGGCAAGGAGCATCGTCCCCATTGGCGCATCGCACAAAGGCACATCAGCTTGCACTTGAATCACCATTCCACAAGCATCCGCAGAACCGAATTGGGGATTGGGATTGATAATATAATCCATTTCCTCATCTGCAACCCCACCTGACAATTCCGCCAGGGGTGGGGGGGGGGGGGGCAAAGGAGCATGCTGGACCTTCACACCCTACTGTATTGATTCCGACTGCGAACTACCAAGACCAATTGACCCCGGGGATACACTAACCTCAACCCGAGGTTTGGCTTGTGTTAAGCTTTCCTTTTCCATTGCAATTTTTCTTGTTGGATTCGATTTCTTATGCATTGGCTATTGAACTGCAATCCGGTGGCGGCGTCTCGACTGGATCACCATCCATGGGCCCAAGCCTGTCGCATTGTTCTCCTCATGGCTTTCAGTCGTTGTTGGCAAGTTATATGCAAAGGTGGTTTTAGTTTTAATTTGAGGGACACTTGAAGCAACCGGCCACAGGGTATCACTCGGAGTAGAAGTACGTCGGTCCTCATCGGGGGCTAAAGAAGCGGAGGCCTGAGCGGGTTTACATGCCCCAGTAAAGTGGCTAACCCGTCCACAATCAAAACAAATAGTAGGTAGACCTTTGTATTTAAAGTGTTAGAAAGTGAGACCCATCTGACCACCAAGCCAAATACTAGATAAAAGCGGGGCCGAATGATCAGCCCACAGACAAATACGTGCAAACAAGGACCGTTCCATGTCCCTGGTCCACCCCTCAATCTGCATAGGTTCGCCAATTGACGATGCAATCCGCAACAGATTCACCGTATCCCAGTGAAGAAAAGGGAGCTTTGGTAAACGCACCGAAATTGGGGTTGAAAGAATCACATATAAGTTGGGGACAAATGCAAGAGTCTAGTTATCCAATCTTAGAACTTGTCCACCAAAAGTCCAAGGCCCTCCATACCAAATGAGGTCCTGATTTGCTGCGTTGACAGAGTGCAAACATATACAACCCTTACTCATATCAAGAACTTTAAATTCTTGCATGTGTCCCCATCTGCAATATAATTCACGGGAAAGCCAGATGAAAGAAAACTTGCCTCCATAAAGGCGTACCATCAAGTCAAATTTATGAAATTCAATCCACGACTCAATATGTAACTACATTTCCATTTATAAATAATTTATTAGCTAGAGCAATAGAAGAAACATGCAAGTTCGGAGGGCGAACGGCCGGTCGGTTCAACCAAATCGAGGCTTGATGAGCCACCACGGAATTACCATTTCGAGAAAAAAGAGTGTCCTTGAATGATTTCCGTTGGGTGGAGACATTCAGACTATGGATGCTAGAATTTTGGACTTGTGAATTAAGATGCACGCTGTTCCCATTCATCATATTCTTCACTTTCTGGGCAGTCGAGAATTAGGCAAGAGAAGCAGACTTGGCAGCAGCATTAAGACAAGCAGTTGCAGGCGTGTTGTTGGAGCAGGGAGATCAACGCTCAACGAAAATTGGAACAGGGCATTGTCAGCTCTAACATTAGGAACAGAGAAGCTTGAACTTTTAGCATTCACCACATTGGATTGAAACGCGTACATTTTCTGCTCATGCACAACGTCCTTGTCAGGACCGGAGTCCATCATCACATTATCTTGCTCTGGTTCAAGACGATTCAGAATCAGAGGCAATTCTTTTTCCTTTATGATCAGAAACAACATCAATAATTCCAGTTGCTACATTCGGTGCTTTTGCTGTTAAACACGATTCCAGCAGTGCTTTTCTGCAATTTCTTGTTCTGTACAGTCAGATGAGTAAGGCAGAGTTGAACTGTCAGAGCAACTTTACTGCGGTGTATAACTGATGCGGCAATGGTGGCCGCATGAGACTTCTTATGCTTCGAGCCCATCGCTGAATCTAATCGAGCAATTTCACCAAAACTGTTAGCCGCTGAACGAGTGGAAGGGGAAGAGCGGGCACCCGAGGATAGACGGACTACCTGCTTGCCATCAACAGGCCTTGGAGGAGGACTTCTTGAAACTCGCCAGCTCGGGGACGGAGGAGGGAATGAAGAGAACTCTTGTGCTCTGAACCTCAACTGTCGAACTTCCAGACAGAGCATTGATTAACTTTGTCTAGTTGTGTCTTTTTTTCTCTACATCCCTAGAACTTTTTAAAATTATAAATATTTCCTCATATCTTAATAAAGTTGAAAGAGTGACCATCCTGAACTTTTGGCTAATTATGATGTCTTTGCTGGACAGCAATAGACTGTGCAATTTCACAACACTTCTTGAATATCAATCCTGGGCTCCAGCAATCTATAAGAAGTGCCTTTAGCATTGAAAAAAAAGTCTTCCGTTGAGGAAGAAATTTCTAAGTTTTGGAGGCTAACGTCATTTGGCTTATTTTTAATCCTAATTGGCTTGCCAATGTGGTTCTTGTTAAGAAGAGTAATGTTAAGTGGCACGTGCACATGGATTATACTTATCTCAATCACGCCAGTACCAAAGACTCTTATCTTCTTCCTTCTATTGATAATATTATGAACTCAATCACTAGTTTCACTTCAATTTTTTGGATGCTTTTTTTTATTATTGTCAAATCAAAATGTCTGATGATGATGAGGAAAGAACTTTTTTTATCACTAATTTTGGAGTGTTTTATTAGACTATTTGGCCTTTCTGTTTGGAGAATGTTGATGCTATTTATTAATGAATGATTGAGCATATGTAGATGTCTTCTTGATGAAAAGCAGATATTTCAAGGCTCATCTATAAAATCTTAAGAAAACCTTTGAGATGTGCTGAAAATGAATATGTGGCTAACTCCCTTGAGAGTGTACCTTTGGTGCTTCTTCAGGAAATTTTCTTTCTTTTATGGTCTTAAATGAAAGAATTTAGGCCAATCCAGTCAAAGTGAATTACTTGATGAATATGCCTTCCTCGAAGTGTTATCGAGACATTCAATGTTTAACTAGACGAATTGTTGTACTTAGTTGTTTTATTTTCAAATCTAAAGAAAATATTTAGCTGTTCTTCAAGCTACACTATGTTAAATTGAAGCTTTAGCAAACTTATGACCATGAAAAGGATTTTTGGGAGCTCAAATCTTATCCAAGTTTCTCAATCTGGAGCAGTTTAGTCTTGGGACAGCCTTTGTTTATCTATCTTGCTACATTAGTCTAGACTGTTAGTTAAATTTTGATTCGGATGGATGTTGAACTTGAGCGACCGATCTATTATGTCTACTATATTCTAAAAATTGCAGAATTAAGGTATTCTTCCATCGAGAAGTTAGCCTTGGCTTTACTTATATAAATGGGTCGATTGCATTAGTACTTCCATGCTCGCATCATAAATATGGTTCTTGATAAACATTTAGAGCACATCATTTAGTCAATAGAGATTTCAAGTAGTTGCACAATCTATGATTGAGTTGAACAAGTTTGATCTTTACTTTGTTTCTCGTTCTTCTCTTAATTTTGAAGTTTTTTTTTGTTTTTTGATGAAGGGAAACTCTTTTGATTTGGAGCCCAAATCACTTGAAAGCTTCTACCAAGTTTTCATCAATGGTGCTTTTGGGGAAGAGTCTTGTGATGTTGGTTTTGTTCATTTTAGTCTGGAGCAGTTGAGCTTAAAGGAGTTATCATAATCATTTTCTCTATCACTAACAATAAAGTTGTGTGTGAAGCATTGATTGCTGTTCTCAAGTTTGTTTTGGGCTGCAAGTTGAGCATTTAAAGATCTTCATTGATTCTAAGCTTGTTGCTAATCAAATTAATGATTTGTTTGATATAAAGACTCAAGCACTTAAAGCCTATTGAAACTAGCTTCTACTGAACAATAGCTTGGTCTGTTCTCCAAAATTTTGATTGTATGGATCTAATTCAAATTCCTTGAGAATAAAATCAAGAACTTGATCTAATGGCTCAGATTAGAGATCCTCATGAAGATTTTCCTGATATCAAGAAGCCTAGCATTGAATTACCAAATCTTTTACTTTGTCAACTCGAGAGGCCTCTTTGTTAGATAAATCCCTTGAAACTTTCCTCAAGTTTGGGGTTATACCTTATCAAAAGTTCAATGTAAGGAGGGTTAGGATTTAAGCTCAATGATATATCGTAGTCGAGGGACAGTTATATTGAAATTCTTATGTTGAGCCTTTGCTTCAGTGTGTCCTTCTTTTAGGAGCTCATAATATCATTGAGTTGATCCATTTATGTGAGTGTGACAACATGTCTTGAGCCATAATGTTATGACCGACTTATTCTTTCTACCTAATAATACAATATGATAATTATTAATCGAGTTAAATTAAAGTTGTCACTTACTATTGAGGACATCAACTAAATTAGATGACGATGATGATAAAATAGAAGTATATATTATGTTAATTAGGAAATGATGAGAATATCCATGGTGAAGGAGCGTAGAACTTATAGCATTACTTTTGAGCTCATGAAGAGTTAAAAGGATGACCTTTACTTATAGAATGTGAGAATAGAGATGCTCGTGGTCTAATTATACCAACTCGTGCTACATCATCCTTAAGGACTACCATTTTCTCTATGATGGAGGTCTTCTTGTAGTCTCAAAAGCATGTTGTTCTTTTGCTCGAAGCAATGAAAACTAAAAAGAAGGATTTTGACTAAGGTCCAGCTTATAAAGATGTTCTTTTTGCTAGAGAAGAAACTTGCTCAGGAGCTCCACTTGAATGTGATCAAAGAGAGCGTCAACATTGTTATCGTTTTTGTTGACACCAAGGCGAGTAAGGATGTGGACGACTTGGGATTTGATATAGGTTAGATAATGTTCGATGAAAATGACAAGGTTGACTAGGTTTGACAGTTTTTATTTATAGTTTATATTTCTTTTTTTTTGCTTTGTACATTTACGTTATAGTAAAGCATGCAAATCGTCAAAGCACTTTATCAAATTCTTCACAAGTTTTTTGTTTGTAATTTTTTGGTTTGTAAAATGTGTTTTTGGATGTATGATATTTGCTAAGTAAATCCACAAATAAGCTAGCTCTTAGGAGGTGTTCTAGAACATGGCTTGTAAAACTCATTAATGATCAAATCTTTTTGCTGTTATTTAAGCAATGATTGTCTGGACGTGACAATGGAAAACTTGATTGTCTTGATTGCATGTTGTGATAAGGGAAATTTTTATATTGACTTAGTAGGATAGATTTGATGAATTTGGCAATTTGATAGCGTTGTTCAACAAAGAAGTTAAGAGCTTGGTATGCTTTAGTTGAAGTTGTTTGATTCAGGGGTGCTTACTAATAATTGGTGTTAAAAGCAAAGTGGGCACATGCAAGGGCTTGAGACACTTGATGGTGGGTTAGGTGAACTAAGATGGAGGATTCATCATGCCCAAGTAGGCATGCTTTGGCATTTGGAATGCACGATGATGGGCTTATTGGATATGGATAGAGGATTTAACATATTGTGGTGGGGCTCAACATGGTATAATGGTAAGGTCCTATGGATTTGGTTCCCTTTTTGTGAGTAAAAGGGAAATTGCCAAGAGTCTCCAAAACACGGCTAAAAGCGGACATGTTTTATGACCAAGGTAGTCAATAGAGACTTGCAGTGAATGACCACTTGAGTGGGTTTGAGAATCTACATGGTGGGGTCCAAGTCACTTTCATTAAGCATGGCAATCATGTGAATACCATGGATGCTTGTGGTGGGTCAAGTGGTCCAATATGGAGAATTCATGGAGGCCATTCAATGTCAAAGCAAAATTATGAACTTCCCCACACTTGATGGAACTTGAGACTTATTTTGCTTTATATGGATATATTTCGAAGAAGGTATTATTCGTAGGCTTAATGCTTACCGTTGAATGCCCATCTTCATAAGCATCTACATTACTAGGTGTCATGGAGCAATTTCAAGAGGATGTTATACTAAGAGTTTTATCTGATGGGTTATGTTGAAAAGGACGTACATCCAAGAGTACATTTATTGAATTTAGAGTGATACTTAGAGCATACATATATGATGTGTTGATGATGATGAATTATAGATCAAGTTTGCTTTATCTGATAGCCTTTGAGCTTTAGTCATTTCCTTTTATGACACTTGGTCAAGCAAGTTCTTACTCAATGATGATCAAGAAGAATAATAATGGCTTATAAGAAAAGGCACTAGTGATAGTTCCAAAGCTTCAAGTTAACAAATTGAGAGGCAAGAATAAAACCCGAGGGCCCCTACAATCACAATAGTAACAACAACAATTATTTGGAAAGAGGCAAAACCAATATGATCAAAGCAAGGCTTAGTTTGGTATTATTGCAACCATTGCTAAAAGCAAGCTCATACCTTTGAGAAGCGTTGGAGGCTACACCTTGATTTGCATCCCCAAAGTGGAATGGAGATTGAGTCAAAAGAGCCATGACAACTATTGAGAAAGGGAGGCACTTTATGCCATGCAAATTGGAGACCCCAGCCTATAATTGATGTTTTAGCTAGGTTGAAGTTCTCGAGAGAAAGAGTTGCCCTTGATTACATGGGTTAAGGAGTATTTAGTGTCATAATCATCATGGTGACTAGAAGTTGATCTTAGCTAGTCTCATGCCTCATGCAATGTTTAGGATTTACAGCTTCACCTTATCTGTAGTCATTCTCTCTTGGATGGATCTAGAAGGAGGTTGAGGCAGATGTGATATAACAATGTTTAATGAAGTTTGTTATCACCAAATAATATATTAATGAAGTCATGTACAAGGTCTTACCTCTTGATGTATGCCAGGCCCTATCTATGAGACTAACCTATGAGCATATTGTACCATTTTATTAAGATTGGAAAGAAGCATCCCTTGTGTGTAGATTCTAAATTTCAACCTATGGACCTAGTTGTCAGGCAATCGTAAAGTCTTGTTAGTATGAGTCTTGACTATTTTGTTAACGATATTCCAAACCAAGAAACTTAATGGATGAGAAGTATTGTCACTATTAAAAAGAGAAAAGATGCATATGCTTACTAAGCAACACGTTGATTTGTTTGCTAAACCTCATGGATTACCCTTGAGAAGGAGCATCAAGCTTGAGGTTACTTTGATGCTTGATGCAATTTTACCTAATATCGAAATTTATCAATAGTTTGTTGTGGAAGCTTAGGAAATCAAGACGTAAGTATAGGAAAAGCTTGATACAGGAGCTTTGTAGTTCGATAGTTCACCGTGTGGATCCCCAGAGGTGTTGATGCTTAAAAAGAGTAGAGGATGATATATGTGCATAGATTATCAAGCCCTTAACGAGATTACCATGAAGAACTGATAGCTATTACCTAAGATTGATGACTTGCTGGATTAGTTGAAGCATGCACAAGCATTTTCTAAATTGATATTAAATCTTGTTATTATCATTTTAGAATACATGAGCAGAATATCTACAAGGTGATGCTCAAAACATGACAGACTTTATGAGCGATTTCTCATGTCATTTGGATTATATAATACAATGTCAATTTTTATGAGGTTGATAAATGATATTTTTTGACCTTAGATGAATTTATCATTGTCTATCTTGACAACTTCCTTATTTATAGGAGTTTTTTTTAACATGGGAGACATCTCTAGTAGGTTTTCAATCTACTTAGACAACACTAGTGAAAGTTGAACCTAAAAAATTATGAATTTAAAATGATCACACACACTTATATGGGAAGAAAATATCAAAATTGACTAGGCCATATTGAAGTCTATACTAGATTAATTAAGATCCATGAAAGCTACCAAAGTTAGAACCTTAGTAGGAGGATGTCAATGTCTATGCAAGTTTATTTGGCACTTTTTCGAGATTGTAGTCTGGCTACACAGCCTCATTTGCGTCGCATGGAAGTTTGAGTGGAAGGAAGAGCCCGAGAAAGCTTTCTTCTCATTAAAGACAACAATATGTCGAGTATTAATACTAGCTCTTCCTATGACAAATCCTTCAAGTTTAAGGTCATGTTTCAAAGTATGTTGTTGGAGTTTTACAATTATAACGAGGTCGACATACGGTATATTACTTGGAAATGTACAAGGAGCCTAACGAGCTTATCTGACTATTGGTAAGGAGTTATTGGCCTTGCATAAAGTTGTTAATCATTGGAGATTGTATTTACTTGGGAAAGAAACAATTGTCCACTCTGATCATGGTCCTTTATAAGTTCCTTAGACTTTGCAAAGGCGCAACAAGTTCAATGCCTGAAATGAATGGCATATTGGTTGTGAAATACAAGAAAGGAGCTTAGAACAAGTTGACAGATGTGCTTTCTTGACCCAAGTAAGCAATTTAAACTTAAATTTTGTTACGCAGATCTAGTTTAAGGATCACAAAGATTATGGCTCAAGCTATCTTGAGGACCCTAATTATAAGTTTTCTTAAGAGAGATGAAAAAAGTACTTGAAATTTAATTTTGTAAGGAAGCTATTATATTGAGGACATAAATTATGTGTTCCCTAAGGTAGACTAAATGAAGTGGATTCAAGAAGCCTATACCTTTGGTGTAGCATAGCATTTTGTTCGAAGACAATTGTGTTTACAGAGGTATACATGCTAACCTTGGATGAAGGATGATGTTGTTAAATTTATTTGAGGACTCATACTTTGTAGTATGAGTAAATTATTAAATTGAAAGCAAACTTTGCATCTATTCGTATTGGTACCTAGTAAACCTTTGGAAAACATATTTATGGACTTTTTAAGAGAACTTCCAATAATCTGTTAGAGATGAAACTATTTGTTCTTATAGGTGATGGGTTTCTAAGACGACATATCTTTATTGTGCAAACATGAGATCAAAGTTGATGAAGCAACCCATTTATTCTTCGAGAATGTAGGAGTTCATCATGGATTACTAACAATTATAAGTTTTGCCCAAGACTCAATTTTTGAGTAGATGATGGTATACATTGTGATTGATGATGAACACAAGCTTATAGAGGAGAGTTATTTTCCGCCTACAAATTGACAATCACGCCAAGGTTGCAAGTTGAGTCATTGTTTGTCTATTGAGAGGATACAACTTGAGACATATGAGGAAATGGAATGAGAGTTTGTGATACATTCATTTTGCCTACAATCGAGCCATTCATGATTCAACAAGATGGTGTCTGCTTGAGCGATGCTTACGTTACTTGCCACTCATTTGATATGGAATTTCAACTAAACACGTTTCATGAAGGGACAACACAATAGAAGGCTCAGAACTTATCGAGAGCATTTGGTGAATGCTCATTACTATTGAGAAGCAACTGAAACCCCCACTGAAGAGATACGAGGATAAGCATCACGTCGAGAAGAAGTTAAAGATAGGAGATCTTGTCCAGTTATGACTCAAAGGAGAAAGAAAAAAGTAAAAGCCTCTATGATATCGTTTTTCTTGGGTACTCAAAAATATTAATGATAACATTTACTGGCTAGACTTGTTGCCCTACATGAAAGTCTATTTAGTGGTGCATTTTGGGAATTTGAATCTATTTGAGCCCTCTATCATTGATGAAGAGCAGATTGAGGTCTTATCTCTAATGGATGACCTCATGCTAGAAAGTGAACGATTTCTTTTAGAAGACATCATTCTTCAGAAGGAGATGCGGCATGTGACCTGGGTAGCATATTGTATCTAAAGAAATGGGACATTGTTGATAGTCTCAAAGTGCCATAGCTTGGAATTGGGAAAACTGAGTCGTATTTTCTTGTGTCCTTGGCTTGTATTGAAGAATCTTTAGTGCATTCCTACTATAAAGAGACACAATGGGAATTGAATTCACCATAAAAGGGTATATGATATGATACTAGTCTTAGAAAAGGCAAAGGAATGACTTGTTGGTCTTGGAATATCTTGTGGAGATCTCAAGCAAAGCTAAAAGGGCAATGTGAGAGAGCCAAAGGAACACTAATGCTTAGGCAGGTCTCAAAAATCACCAAAGCTCTGGATAGGGAAAGCACCCTTAAGGAAGAACTTCCATCAAAGTACGATAGCCTTTGGACTGACACTTAGAAAAGACGAAATTCATGATTGTGACCATCTATTGGCTTGTAAAATGGAAGTGACTTGGGAAAACAGTCTCAAGAGCATGCCAACATTTTAGATGTCTTGACTTGGATGCCTAGATCTTGTTCAATCAAATCAAGGAAAGTTTTAAAACAGTTGAAAGATTTCATGTTATATGATTCAAAGAAGTGGATAACTATCTTCCTAATTTTGAATTATAGAATTCTGGTTGATATGGGATATCCGATTGTTTGGGTAATGGATTTGTTGGCCGATTATTTCTTTAAGTGTTCCACTATAGAAGTCATAGTAGACTGCATAGTTGGGTAGTATAGCATAGAGTAGAATCTCTTGTTTTAAATACTGGCATCAAATTTTGAATTCACCAGAGAAGAAAAGTAGCTTCTTTTTTTTAATTTTATTGTAAATTGATTTGCGTTTTGCCATTCTAATCCTTGTAACTTGTTTTCCCAACCGGCAATCACCAAAGATCTACAAATACCAAATATCTTGCAACCACAGCCAACTTTTTCAATGTTGATGAAGGGCAGATAATGATTGGGGATGAATCATGGACAGGTGCATGTCATAGCTTTTCTTGGAATTATGAATAATTTCTCTCTTATGTAAATTTATTATTGCATATTTCTAGCATCCAACTTTTAGTTTTCTTCTTATTTGTAAAATAATAAACAAGACTTGCATGCTTTGATCTGATCTTCTGCTAGAATGCAAATCATGGTTTTACTGTATTAGATTCTTGTTTTCATTTTTTGGAAATGAACCAATGAAGTTGACCATTATATGAGCTATTTTGAACCAATCTGGCAAAGAATTTGTACGGCATGATAATAGAATTTGAGAACAAACCAAGTTCCGTGGCTCGGGCTTGTGCTGAAAGTTTCTCTTTCTGTTTTAGATTCTTGTTTTCTTTTGTGGAACTGAACCTGTGAAGTTGGCAACTGTACAACATATTTTCAACCGATTTGGCAAAGAAAAATTGCATAGGATGATACTGGTATTTCAGAACAAACCAACTTCCAAGGCTCGAGAGTGTACTGAAAATTTCCCATTATACAAAGTTGAAACATTTCAGGTGAGTAAAAAGTTGATGTACTTGCATATACTGGTTTAGCAATCCATTTTCATTGTAACTGCTTAATTAAAAAATGCTTAATGAATTTTTGAGTATATTGCACTGAATGGAGATATAGTTACAATAACAACAAGACTTATTTTCACATGATGGGGCTGGCTACATTAGTTCTTTTGTTCCATTGTGCTCTATCTATAAACAAATCTTCTATATTCTAACAAGTTAAACCTTTCTCTTGCTGTATCTTTTTGGATCTATTTTTTTCTTTTTTTATAAAGGAAATATCCAACAAGTTACACTAATATGTGTATTAAGTATCCTTCATTTAGCATCTATGTAAACTTTTTTTTAAGTTTACCCTTGATTGATATTATACAATTTTTCTTCCAAATCAACCCATTTCTTGTGATAATCATATCTTTACAAAATAAATTTTATAAATACTAAGTTTTAACTAAATGCAAAATTTAGCTTCCTTTTGTAAACTTAGCATTGGTTAGAACTCATTGATATTGAAAGTCTTGGATTTTGTGCTTCTTATGTAAGGATCATTTGGTAGGTTGCAAGCTTATGTAATGTGGATGATTATTTGCATTTTGATATTGTTATGCCAAATACTTCTGAAATTTTTATAGTTTATTTAATATCGATGTTTGACATTTCCTTTTATCTAGGTAATCAGTTGGAAATTGGGTTTTTTGGATGGGAGAATATGTCAATCACTAGCTATTAAATAAAATATAAAAATCTCAAAAGTATTTGGTATAAAACAGGTGGAAAATGGGGTTTTTTGGGATAAAAATGTCAAATTTCAGATATGACAAAAATATCATAGTATAAATAATTATCCATATATATATATATGTACATATATATAATTTACTAGTAGAAAAGTTTGATATTTTTGTAAGCAGATGTTATTTAACAAATTCGATGTTTAGCATTGTAAAATTCATATTGAAGTTATTAACTCTAAAATGCTCCATTAATTCTAATTGGTAATCAAAATTAATTTGTATTTGATTTATTTAGTTACAAATCAAAGATGTACTTGGGTAGCTCTCTCGAGAAGATAAGTTTCATAGATTCAATTGTAAAAGAAGTGGATAATGATTTGAATTAAAATGGGTTTGACACGCCCACCTATATATTGGGGAATTTCATCTAGTTGTCATAGGTTATTAAGGTCGTTTCAAGCCTTTGCCAAAGCTTAGCTCAACCCTCCTTGTTATGGCACCATATTTAGGGGGTGTCATAAAGAGGAATTCAAGTAGATGTGCTAGAATATATATATATATATGAATTTGTTTAGATATTTAGTGAGAAGGTTAATTTACTAGTAGAATAGTTCGATATTTTCGTAAGCAGATGTTGTTGAACAAATTCGATCTCTAGCATTGTAAAATTCATATCGAAGTCATTAACTCCAAAATACTCCATTAATTCTAGTTGGTAATCAAAATTAATTGTATTTGATTTATTTAGTTGCAAATCAAAGATGAACTTGGGTGGCTCTCTCGAGAAGATAAGTCCACTAGATTTAACTGTAAAAGAAGTGGATAATGATTTGAATTAGTATGGGTCAGATGCCCACCTATATATTGGGGAATACCATCTAGTTGTCATAGGCTATGAAGGTCCTTTCAAGCCTTTGCCAAAGCTTAGTTCAACCTTTCTTGTTATTGCACCATATTTAGGGGGTGCCATTAAAGAGAATTCATGCGGATGTGCTAGAGCAATGAAGTTTGAGAACACTTGGAAGGCTTGTCTTGACTTGTAGGTTCTGTCGCTAAGCTTCTCTGCATATTTGAAAAGACAATCAAAATTATTGCCCACAATCTTTGGAGTGTTTTTTATAATAGCCTCAAGCATACATTTCGAGATTGCCCTTCTTTTGAGATTGTTCTTCGTTACATGAACCACCCATAAGTGGACATGTACCATGAATTGCATTTGGAAACATATGATATAAACTTTAGCAAGGTTGGTCAATTACCAGAGAATCATGCCATCAGTTTTGTTGGCAAAAGACACTACACAAAAGCTTGATCAACATGCTTGTTCAAGATTGAATTCTACCTCTTTCAACTGTCGCCTTTGTCTAATCGAAATGATTGGATGTCCGATCAAGTCGATTGAATGGTCGATTTTCGATGCTATTTTTCTAGGCCCTCTTTGTTGTTTTGTCTTCACTTTTTTCAAGATCCTGCGTTGTGTACTTGATTCAAAATCATGGCCATCTATTTGATCCTTGATTGATTCCATAATCGTGAGCCATTCTATTCAAAGTAGGATTCACTCTCATGAGCTAAATAGTTGTGGACGAAGTAGCTTCAATTACCACTGTGGTAATGTGTGGTGGTATCTTTATTATCTTCAAATGTTGGTATTACTATATTGTTAGTTCTTACTAGCATTGTGTGGGATCGAATCACCTTTGGCAAAAAAATAAAAATAAAAAAAACTTTTTCTGCTTGGCGAGGTTTCTCCTTCTTAGGTAGCTTTGACGTTGTTATAATCTTACTTTAGACATATTTTAGAAAGTGAATAATCCACTTCTTTTCCTCCATTGTGAGCATGGTGAGGAAAAAGGTATTTGATGTTTATATGATGAAATGCTACTTTTAGCAATAATGGATGACATTTTTATTGTATAACTAATGGCTCTCAAATATGATAATACAGATTGCAAGAGGTGCCACTTTGCATGTAACCTTATCAATAGTCTCTCGAGATTATAAACTTGAAGGTGTACTATTTTATCATCTTATTTTACTTGTCATCAAAGGTGCACTATTTTGTCATTAGTCAACTATGTATGAGCTTGTGTATAGCCTTGTTGCTAAGTTTACTTCACCAAAACTGTAGAAATTAAGTTGATTGAATAGTTGTACATCAAAGATAGATTCTTTCAACTTATGGTTAACTTAGACTTTGATTTGATAGAGCTCTTTTCTTTGTTTATCTATAGATTTCCCCTTTCTCATTCTTGACGTTGTCTCCAAAGCAAGACTAGAATCTATAGCCTTTGGTTTTTCCAAAACTACTCCTTTAATAGCAAGGTTTGTTGTTTACTTTTGCAATCTTTCCTTAGGATGCCCAAGCTTATTACAATGTTTGCTTACTTTTTCAGATTCTCCTACAATAGAAGAGTTAGTTTTTTCTTATTCTTATTATTATCTACGTTGTTGTTGTTATAATTATTGTCGTAGAGTTATTCTTTTCTATCATTTTGTTAGTGTCTCTCGATCAATATGACATATGAACTTGCTTGGTTAGGCGTAAAAATAAGAAATAATGTCAATTTGGTAACTAGATGTATATGGAGAGATATTGTCCCAAATTAAGCCAATCATTGAAATTCACATCAAGCACAATTTCTTGTTGGCAAAGTTGTTTAGTGTAATATAGATTGGCATTATTGTAGCCTTAGATTGTCGTACCTTCTCTAATGTTCTTTTTCATATCTTGTAGAATAGAATTTATCATGCAAGAGTTTCTTAATATTACTTTAAGTGCACCATTTTCTTGCTTCAGGGAGCAGTAGTGCATTTCACCAAGACAAAGCGTGATGGCTAAGTTTAAGGAGTACAAAAGCAAACTTATCTTGACTAGAGTACTCATATAGAAAGAAATAGTTCTTCAACTAATCAATCCAAAAAGTCAACTTCTTGGCATTGATCTCCGTATCATTAGTAGTGCAATCTTGGTCTCCATCTTGAAAGGTTTGTGAGTCTGTTCCAATTTGAGGAGTGGTGATTTTGAAGCCACTAACTTTGACATAAGAATGGAAGTTGGGCCCATGCCATGGCAGTCATTCATGTTCCTTTTCACTTAATTGGGAACCTTCTTTTTTCTTTTGTGCACAATAGCTTGTACTGGACATCGTTGCTTCAGAATTTTAATTAGCATCCTGAGCTTGTTTGAAAAGTACTACAAATGTCGCCTCCTGTGCAGTGGTGTCTCTTCTATTTGAGCTATTAGTTTTGCTCCTTTTTATGTGCTGCTAATTAGATGATGATGTTAATTTTTTTCGATGTGTAATTGTATCAAATAATTCTACATAGAATCATGATGTGCCAACTCCATAGATGTTGGAAACAAGGCTTTGTTACCAAAACTTATGCCCTTGCTTTGGATCCCTTTTGGTAATAAACTCTGCATTGACTTGGGTTACGGGGGGTAAATTTAATGTGGAATAGTAGAACAATGAAAGAAATTTGCTATAGAAATTTTTCTCATTGATGTTGAAACCCTTAATCCAATGAGATTAAGGCAAAACCTTTCTCATGTATGGAGTACTTGGAGATTGTGGAGAATTTGTTGGATAAGAAGAAGAGATGTGTAGAAATTGAATTAGACTGTTGAAACTATTTAATTATATCATAAAGAAGTTAAAACCTAAGGTGAATGCCCCTTTACAGTACCAGATAGCCGGCATCATATTCAATTGAACTTGAGGACCAAATGCCTTCTATCTTATTGAGAATATTTATTTATTTTTTAAAGCTCTTAAGAGATTTACATAGACAAAACATATCAAAATATAATATACGTGCTGCCAAAAAAATAAATCTGAATATGAAATGTGAAAGGATTCAAATCTTGGATAGAAAAGCCCGTGTAATTACCCCCATTTAGTTGATGGATATGCTGGAATGATAAAATTCATAAGATAAGACTCAAGTTTATCAAAATGATGGTAGAAAGATCCTCGAAAACACAATCTGAACCATGCTAAATGGATTGGATGTATGATGATAATGATTCAGATGCCTGGATAGTTCTCAAGTTCTGAGTTTTTTGAAAATCACCTCAGTTGCTCTCGATTGATCAATATTCCTGCAAAGGATGGAATTCGGCTTCTTTAGGTTGCCATTGTCCAACTAAGCCAATCAGATGGTCAATTTATGCTACAAATTTTTGGGCCGTTTGCCATTTTTTCTTTGCACTTTTTTTTCATGACCCCATATTGCTAACTTGCTTGAGGATATGGCCATCCAGTTATCTCGTGATGGATATTTTTGATCAATTTTTCTATTTGATCACTCCAAGTAGAGTTTTGATTTATCCTCACAAGCATTAAGTAAACTACAATCTCATCAAGTATCAAACTTATCTAACCGTGGAAAGCAAATTTAAGTTTAGATTGACACATGATGAGTATTTGTCATGACTTAAATCAATTTTAATAGCACAAGCATTTGGAGAAAGTAAAATAGTAAAAATACACAATAAGGAAGATAGCTCCTTGAACGACCTTGAATAGAGCTAGCACATTATATTTTTGTTGGATCCTTGCTATTTCGAAGGATCCAAGGCCTTAAGATCAATCTCGTGCTACCATTAAGAATGACACAATGTTAACTTGTCTAGGAGTTCCACCTAGGATCTTGTGCTAACCATGAGCTCTAATGGTTCAAACACTCATTCATCTAAAAAATGCTTCTTTTCAACTAGTTCCAAACCATCTTGTAAAAGGAAGAGATAAGTAAAGCAAGACAAAAATGAAAAATCAATATGAAAGCTGTACAAAAATACTAAGTAGTTTTTTTTACTATCCAGGCAGTTCATTGAGGATGCTACAAAGTTCCATGCTAATAGACTATTGAAATTAGCTTTTAATGACCGATGTAGTCTATATGCCACAGAGGACAGTTAATGAAAACTGCCCTAGGCGGTTGATTGATTGTGTAGAGCAGTCTTGTTGTACTTTGGTAGCCTGAAAGTTTCTGTTGTTGGTTTTTATCTCTTTATCTCCCCAATATGAGTTTGTAATCTAGTTCCTTGGATTGTTAATGAACATTTTGAATCAACAAATCTAAGAAATATCAAGCTTTTGATTCTTGTCTCCCTCATCTTCTATTCCATACATGAAGATCGAAGTGATGCTTTTAGGGATTAAAAGCTCGTTTATATGGACGTGAATTTAGTGAGGAAATTCTTTGTGATGCGTATTGGAGAGCTAATTACGATTTCTGATTTTATTTCTTTCCTTGCTTTCTTTTCTTTACCAGAGTTAGTTTCTTGCTTGTGTTGTGGTTAACCAACTTAAGGGCTTGAGTGGGATAAATCCATTAGCTACTTTTGTGATTTGAAACTTGGGTGTAGTTTTTCTATACTTCAAATAAACTTATAGCTTAGATTTGGAATTTTTTAAGTTTCTATGATGGGTTCAAATACTCTGAGTGCATGAAACAAGCCTTGGTTAACTTTTATACCTGCTTTGACAAGATTCAGGAGCACATACTACATATGATATGCTATTATGGGTTTATGCAACCATGTCAAGATTCAGAAGCACATACCACCCCATGATCTTTATTTACAGATTTGAGAATCATTTTTTTGAGTTTTAGATGCTTGATCCATGTTTCTAGTGAACCTGTATATAATAATTGTATAAAAAATTAGTTGTTCTGCTTGTCGATGCTTTGCCATTTCTTAATAACCCAAAACCGGAATCATCATAGAGCTTGCTACGGTTTGGTGTCTTAGAGCTTGTATCCATGCATTTGGTTTGATTCCTACAAGTATTTCTACTTTGATTTGAATTCCATCCGATATTGGATCAACTTTGGTTCCATTTTTTGTTTTGTTTACGTTTGGTTTGACATCCATCCAATTCGTGATGACAATTTCTTGTGTAATTGGAGGTATGAAAATTTCTGTTTGTTCATGTTAAATTCTTCCATGGTGTTGCATTTTTTTCATTCATATTGGCGCTATACCTTTCTAAGAGAGTTGGGCATCTTATTCATTCTTCTATCAAATAGATTTGTGCTTTAGCCTTTAGTGTACTTGGCGTATTTCATGTTGTTACTGCTCCTTATGTACTTTTTTATTTCAGATTACTGAGTTATTGGTTAATATCACCAAGCATGTATTGATGCCAAAACATGAAATAATGACAGAGGAAGAAAAGCAAAAGCTCCTGAAGAAGTATAATGTGAAGGATCACCAGGTACTTGGTACTCGTTTATAGTTCTGCCAATGTCTTGGAAATAACCACTATTTTCTTAATTTCTTTGTTGATTGAAGATTATGAAATGTTTGTTATGAACTCAAGTAGTTGTGCATGTGGCAAGCAAAGGATTGTGGAGGAATTTATGCTCTTATATATTAGTCACACTTGTGTTAATATCCAAATTTTTTTTTTCTCGAGTTTGGCACTTCCCTATAAATCAAGGTGCAAAAGCTGTAGGAATGTTGTTGTCAAAAACATTTACAACCATACAGCACCCTTCTTTTTCTGTTTCTTTGAAGTGCTTCATTATTACAAATATAGCCGCTTATCTGAGTAACAGCAGTAGCTGGATGTTATTGAAACTATCTACTTGTTAGAAAGATGCAGATATTTCCAGAAACATTCCCACTAATCTGGATTACTCATGAATCTTTTTTGTCCAAAATAAGTTAAAAAAAATTGTCATTCCTCGGATTACTGTTGTTGATTTAAATTTTCTAGTTCAAATATAGTAGATTGCCTTTTCTAAGTTGTGGAAGGGTTACATAATTTGGGTATAAAGATCTTTAAGCATTGAAGGAGCAGCATTTGATAAGGAATCAAACTTTGATGTAGCAGAAATTTGAAGGACATTATGGTCAGAGACTGAAGTACGGGAACTTTGAAAAATGTATGTAAAAATTGACTTAGGAAAATGAGGGCAAAAGCAAAAATTAGAGAAATCAACAAAAACAGAAAACATGAAATAGAAATTTGTGTATTAAGTGATGAAATGAGAAGTAGGTAATAATGGAGAAGATGGAAGAGAAGAGAATTTAAGTCCATTTGATGTCTTCTACATAGGTACCCTTGGAGTCTATCCAATAGCACTTCTAAGAAACCCCACAAATTTTTTCATTTACAACATATGCTTTCACCTATAGACCTGAATCTGACTCATGACCCGAATAACTTATATGACTGAAATTAACTCAAAAACACATATTATTATACCTCATTATAGGGTTGCTTTAATACATTGTAGTAATACCATACATTGTTGAAATACATAAATGACTCAAATGACCAAAATAAGGTAAAAGGGGATTTAGCAAACATTATGATCATTTGAGAGGCCTTTCAACATGTAGCCTCATCAACAATAATGCTCCAGGATGCCTTGTCTTGTAATTTGCTTATGAATATGTTGATATAAATATGCTTTAGAAAAGTGGTTTAATTTTCATTGAAAAAGAGAAGACATACTCTAAATTTTTTAATAAATCAAAAGGGAAAGAAACAAGTCCATGAATAAAATCATAATAATCTAGAATCACAAATTAATATATATAATCTATCAATATCAGTTATAAAGAGAGATACACAAATAATGATACTAGATTTAGGCTTAATAGAGAAAAAATGAACTTTAAAATAATAGGATTGAGATTATCAAGTTCATCAATAATTTATAAATTAAGAGTCTAAATTGAATAAAGGATTATGTATGATTTTACACATAAAGAATGTTATAGAAAATGACAAGATGTTATCAATAGGAATAATATTATTGGTGTCCATAAGTTTCATTGAACCTTCGAGGTCTTGTTTATGATTCTCAAGTTAAATATTGAATTGGTATAGACTACAAATTCAAGTTCAGATATTTTCACATGTGTTTGAGGTTCTTCTATAAGCTTATAAGACAACTCATGAAATTGAAGTTTTATATTGTCTAATAGAGAATTTATCTTATTTTTAGTCATTCTATCTAACTTTTCTCAATGACTTGAGGAGAAAAAGGATTTCTCATGTGTATGGTTTTAGATGGGTTTTATTTGTTGGTATAGGTTTGACTCTATATGGAATTGAGTACCATGTGAATGAGATGGCGAGTTAGTTATCATAAAAACAAATATAAACATTGTTTTTCAAAATTAGTGTTTGACTTAACATATTTTTAAATCATAAATAAGAATAACATCACACCAAACAAACTTATAATAATCTCTAAGGCAAATAGGAACATGACATTTTGCTAGAGATTGATTAAGGAGATTAGGGATTAAGGATTAAGAATGGAAAATGTTTGTACATCTTTTACTTCGTTGGTTTTTATCTTTTTATTTCATTTTGTAAAAGTATATAAACTTGATAGGGGAACGAGAAAAAGTTTTAACAAATCTTCAAAAAAAGTTACTTAGAAAAAAAAAATTATTTTCTCATTAGTTGTCACATCTCTCTCTCTTTAGATATTAGAAGACATCTCTTTCTCTTCCAAAGACTTTATCACACCATAGCTTTTTAGAATTTCAATTAAGAAATAGATTATTATAAAATATTTCCTAGAGTAAGTTTAAAGAGATGAAATGAGAGAAATTTAATCCCATGGATTAGTTAGAGGGATGGAGAAAAGGCATGGGCTACAATTTTGTTAAGGGTAGAGTATGTTGGAGTATACCTTTAAATTTAGGTTGCAATTCATTGTGTTGTGAAACATGTGGAATGAGATGTAGACTTTAATGAAGTATATGGGAGGGTGTATATTTTCTTAATTATAATCAAGTTAAGCCTTTTCCTCATATAGGATATAAATTAGCTCAGCATTTTTGCGGTGGGCATTTAGAAGAAGATTTGACAAATAAAGAAGGTATCATGACAATTGGGAAACCCAATCATGTGAACAAGTAGTGGAAGAAAAGGAAAAAATGCACAAGAGAAAGCACATGTTGTGACAATTGCAACCTCCATTTCTAATTTGACTAGGAAGTTCTACGACTATTTCCAAATCAAGGGTCATATCCATGAGTTTGGAATGTACATCTTGAACTTCTTCCTAATAAATTTAAGAAAAATGATTAAGGAAAGAGAAATGTGATGTTGTTTGTAATATTACAAACATGATATAGTTTAGGGCTTATGATGCTTTATCTCTTATAGTGAAGCAAAAGAGGTTTTAGGTAAGGAAGGTGGTCAATCCCATAATTGGCACTTGAAGTTAGAAAAACCTCATTTTTTGGGGCCTTGTGAAGTGTTTATGACTGATGGCCATCCTCATTCTAGACCTTGTTGGGTTAGATTTCAAAAGATTCAAAAGCTCGAGCTATGAGACAATGCAAATTGAAGTTTAAAATTGCTTGATATTATATTGATGAAGCACTTTATGAAGTGGTACCATTCAATATATGCAATTCATCTTAGGTTCCTCATATCTTTGGGATTAAGACATTGGATATTATCAACATGCTCAATGATATCAATTGACCAAAGATGGCAAAATTTACATGTTGAATCAAGATGTCAAAAAGCAAAAGTGCCACAACCATGAGGTATATGTAGGAGAGGAAAATGAAGAATTATTGACTCTAAAGTTTTAGATGGAGGTGATTATTACCATAATTGATATTGGAAGTTAAAAAAACCTTATTTTTGAGAGCCTTGTGAAGTGGCTATGATTGTTGACCACACCTCTTCTTACAACAGGTTGGATTCAGAAGGATTTAGAGTTCTAGTTGAGAGAACAATACAAGATAAAGTTTTTAATTATTTGACAGTGTATTTATAAAAGGTATGGTAAAGTTGTATTGCTCGATATATATCAATTCATCTTACCTAACTTTTGGGATCAACGCATCATGTACTATCACCACCCTTAGTAACATCAATTGACCAACGATAGAAAGAAGTGCATGGTGGATCAAGACGTTGGGAAATAGCTTGTGGGTACCATAACAGCTACCCAAGTGAAGAGGTTAGTTAATGCAAGCCTTTTATGACCCAAGAAACTTGTTGGAGATGTCATGGGGGCCATTGAAAAGAACCTAGCACTCAGAGAACTCATCAAGTCCTATCCAAACTTATTCAAGGAGCCATGGAATTGCTACCAAAAAGTGCTATTGAGCATAAGATTAACTTGATGAAGGGTGTCACATTACCAAATCTGAGAATGCATCAACACTAGATCATGGACTATGAGGAGCAAAAGAAGCAAATAGGAGAATTCCTCAAGATTGGAGCACTGAAGCCAAGTAGTATGCTATATGGATCACTAATGGTGTTGAAGAAAGTAGGATGTTACCACATATATATTGACCATTACACATTTGATAAGGTTATGATTAAGAATTGATATTTGCTATCTATGTCAAGGACTTGCTTAATAAACTTTGATGTAGTAAGGAGTTATTGAAGCTTGATTTGAAGTCAGCATATCATCTGGAGGAAATTTAATGATTGCTGTGAGGACAACTTTTATGGCTCGAAAAGGTTTGTACAAGTGGCTAATATTGCCATTTGGACAATCTATTGCACCGGTTATTTTATGAGACTAATGGATGATGCTCTATGGCTATTCATTTAGAAGTTTGTGTTTCTGTATCTCAATGACATACTCTTTTACTACTGAGATACAAAGGAATATCTCAAGCACGTGAAGTCTTTCCAAGTCTATAAGAGAACTAGGTCAAGCTCAACTTGAAGAAGTGTTAGTTTGGGAAAAGAACCTGTACATATGTGGCTTTTAAAGTTAGAATTGGAGAAATTATTGTTGTTGTGAAGAAAGTTAAGCCAAATCCCCTGTTACTCGTTGAGACCACTAACTACTTTAGAAGTCAACATTTAGGAGAGATTTCCAATATCTAAGGAAGATCAACAATGGATTTTCAAAGATAGTGACACCGCTACATTCTTAAACTTGGATGAATCTGAAGCTTGATTGGAAGGAAGTTAATGTGGAGGCATTTCTTAAATTGAAGGAGAGCAAAGAACTAGTATTGGCTTTATCAAACCATCAACATTTACTTGAACTTGAAGCGAATGCCTTGAGGTATATGCCATAGGAGCTATTTTGATGCAAAAATGGTTATTTGCGTACCATTCAAAGCCATTGCAAGGGGCACATATGATAAGGATTTGTTAGCTTTACATCAATTTGTGTAGCATTGGCAAAAATATTTGCTTCGGAATGAAACTATTTTGTGGTTAGACCATCAATATGTCTATTATCTTCAGATGCAAAATAAACTATAGTAAGCCCACAACATGGAATGGAAATCCTTTCATCTTGTAATCAAATACAAAAAGGGAAATTGAAATAAATTGACAGACATACTTTCTCATCCACCATTATTACTTTTCGCTTATTTAATACGAAGCAGGTTCAAACAAGAAGTACCACTTGAGATGTGCTGAAAATGCAGACTTCAAGGGTATCTTTGTGGACCTTCAACAAGGAAAGTTGTTTGAATATATATTCTGAGATGGATTGCTATACAAGAGTTGATAGAGTGAATTGGATCCGAGAACCACCCACACTTCAATGGTCTTTGGATACCTTAGAGTGTAAAAGATTACACAAAACTTATAGATGTACATTTATTGATCTTATGTTGAGAAGTACATGTGAAAATGTGATATATGTTATGCCTTAATACCTACCAATAAGAATCAAGGATTGTATATGTCCCTTCCAATGGACACAAAACCTTAGGAGTATATCTTGATGGATTTTATTGGAGGATCACCTATAACTATACATGCAAATGACCATCTGTATGTGATCAGAAATAGATTTTCCAATATGGTTATATTGATACCACACTGAAACAGTCTAGCATAGAAGCATCAAAATTGGTCAACAATGTCTTGATATATTTAAGTTTGCAATCGTCCATCATATCTAATCATTATGGGAGATGTTTGAGTTATTTTAAGCATAATTTTTTGTCATTGATGGACACCACTTTGAAGAGTACACCTTTCCACTCGTGAACTAAGAGATAGATGGAGGTTGTTAATTGTATAGTCATGCATCTATTAAGAGTTTTTAACTTATCGACAAACTTAGACTTTGGATGAAAACTTAGTTTACATCTATTTTGTTTGTAACTGGGCTCTGCACAATTCAATTGGTCAGAATATGTTTGAAACATGTTTAGGTTTTGTATTAACGAGTCCATTTGATTTGGAATTCCATCTTGATGCATTTGGCGGTGTCAAGGGACATGCTTAGCAAAGGGATTAGAAATTTCTTTGGAAAGTTAAGAAGATTCGTGTAGAGATCGAGAAGCAGTTTATGAAGTTTCAAAAAAAATGCAAAGACATGATTGACAATGTGTAGACAAGAAATTTAAGCTGGTAGTGTGGCTACACATCAAAAAGGATGGGCTAAAGGGCTCATGAAGGAAATTATAACTGATATGAGACGGTACTTTCTGATTTTTCAACAAGATTAATAACAATTCTTATCTGCTTGAGTTTCCATCATATATGGAAGTCTACTTCATTGTGAACATCAAGAATATGAAGTTCATCAAGCATAGTAAGATTGCCGATGAGATAGAAATCTGTCCTGCAGAGTTAAGTTTCTGTTTTTGGTTCACCTACTTATATGTAACTATTTCCCCTGTTGTATCCTAACAATGATGCTTTACAACTAGCAATCCTTGTTCGTTTTGAAGCCTTGGATGCAATTTGGCTTGTCGGGTGACAACAAACATTTCTTTTGAATTCGACTCATCCAAATGAGATCGATTGCACTTCAATTAATGTTTCACAATTCGATCTCTTTTTCTTCTCCTTTCTTTGTGATCTCTTTAAGAAAGTTGACAAAGTTGAAGTTTGCAGCTTCCTCGCATGCTGGAAAAGGATGCGGTCTCGAGATACTATGGCCTTGAGAAAGGTACCGTTGTCAAAGTTATATATGACCACGAGATCACTGGATCTCATGAGACCTACCGCTGCATTGTGTGATGCTTCTCTCAAAGCAAGACACGGCTAATACTGTGAGTTTCAGAGCTTTGCATGGAATGGTTGCTTGTATGCAATAATGATGCAAAGTTTCCAATGTCTTTGTTGTGGTAAAAAAATACAGTACTGCAGTTTAGCAAAAAGAGATTTTTTGAAGTAATTAAAATATGAAATTTGAGTTGAATAGAAGGTTCTTTTTTATTGGTGCTTCTTTTTTTAATCATATTAGAAAGAAATTTATTTGTTCTTTAATTCATTAAGTGTTTGAAAAATCCAAGCAATTTAGTTTGTATGGTTGCCTGCCCACACCAGAATGTAGATTTGTTTAGTAGTAGTGAAGCATGGAAGTTTTCTTTCTTCTTCACATTCTCTTTTGAATAGAATGACATAAGTTAGAAACGGTTAAAAAATATGCTTTTGGATGATGAATTTCTTTTTAATTTTATAAATATATGATACATGATTCTTGTTATCATCATATAATTTTATTATATGTCACAATTTATCATCTATTATTGATTAACTATTATCACTCATTTTGTTGACCATCGTTGTCGATTGTTGTCAACTCTTAATTTTGACCATAGATGACTTTCACAGTCATTGACCATATATAACAGTTAGCTATTGCCAATGCTTCGACAACACCAAATGAAATATGAATACAAATAATTGTTTATTTACGACCAATTAATTATGGATTATTTTTATCCTTGTACCTTTGATGTAAATAATTAGTTTTCTAAATATTTTTTATTTCAAAATTTTATTTTTTATTTATATAAAGAATATGTCCTAAGCTTGTAAACCATTATCAAATAAATCCAATGCTTTTAACGACCATATCAAGCATTGGAGTTGGACCAAATCCATTTAGAAATATCAAAATGGATAACATCAGCGGCACAATTTAGAATATATATTACCAATCACATGAATAGTTCCAACAACCGTCTGCAAAAGGAACAGATAAACAAAGCGCGCACCTCACGTTACGTATGCATTTATATTCCATTCACGCATTTCGCCGAGCAGCTTGTCGGCATCAGACGAACCACACATCCCTGTCCCGGGAACACTCCGGCGGCACCGCGGGGAAGCGAGAGCGGTCGCTGCAGTAGTTGTAAATGGTGTATTTCTGACGAACCCAAGCGAGGCGGCGGTACTGCAGACCGTCGAGGTCCTGGAAGTCCTTCTGGTCCCACCATCGCTGCCCCTGGGTGGCACAGAATTTGGCCTCCACCGAGGCCTCGCATCCGTCGACGTGGAAGGTACGGTACGACGCAACGAAGGGGGCATTGGCCCAGTTCGTCTTCTCGATACCGCCCCTCGTCGCCCAGTCGTCGGCGTTCCACAAGCTCGAGTAGATCTTCATCGGTTGGTTGAAGGGGAAGCGCACCCCCAGGTCTTTGCTATTCTTGAATACCCTTATCGGCACTTCGTCGACAAAGAACCTGCGTGAACGGCGGAGGTTTTAGTTTGGAAGCTGTGGAGCAACGGCAGGCTGAGAAGTACTTACACGATCTGGTGCATATTCCACAGAATAGAGTACCAGTGGTATTGTAAGGTAGGGTCGAACCAGAGATAGATCCTTTGCTCTCTGTCTCCCTTCCCTCCGGTGAACACATTAGTCTGCAGAATGTAGGGCTGCCCCGTTCTATTGCCCAAAAACTCGAAGTCGATCTCATCGTGCTCAGAGTTCTGGGAGGAGAGCTGCAAACCATTCACAGAAGCAGAACAAATATATGCACTCAATACACGACCTTTAAAACAGGGCATTGCTTTGTTTTCTTAATGCTTACATAGAAAGCAGTCACGGTGCCGGCGGAATCCCCAGGAACCAGCTTCATTTGCATGCTGAAATGCCCAAAAAGGTATGATCCCCTCGACTGAAACCCGGTGCCTGAGAAGAGAAGCTTAGATCGAGCAATGAAGAAAACAGAGCCGACACCTATTTACCTGTGAATTTGTCCAAGTAGAGTTGAACTTCGTTGCCGCCGTTGAAGTACTTTATATGATCGGCAGCCCACGTCGGCACGTAGTTCTTCTGGAACGGCACGTCGACGGGCTTCCTCGGCTGGGCTGCCATGGAAATCGCGAAGAGCAATGACAGGAAACTGATGCGCCAAGAAACCCAGAAAGAACCCATCTCTACCTCGGCGAGAGTGTGCTCTGGAGTGAGATGGCAGAAGAGATGGTAAACGTTATATAGCCCCCAGGGATGCCATGTTCATGTGATACAGCTATCGTCAATTATCTGTCTTCGTCTCTCTGGACTTCAGCTTTAAATGAGCTTTGGGTTTACAAAAATTCTTTTTTTTTTCATGTAAAACCTTTTTTATTTTTCTAAAACGATACGCAAATGGAGCCAAGGATTCGGAAGTGATAAATGATGGATGTTGGTCAGGACAAGCCGGGCTCGAAAGCATGTGGTGAGGAATCAGGATATGGCCAATGGGTAGGTTTTTTTAACAGGGCGCGAGGATCGACAGCTTGTGATGGATGCATTAAAATAAGCGTTAAAGTCCTAAGATTTAGTACAAAATATGCAGGTTTTTGCGTCTTCTCCATGTGAAGCCATGGGCAATCCATGGGCAGGCGTGCTTTGCTTTGTTTTAACATGGATTCTGCTTTAACTGTTGCTGCTTGATTGGAGGGAAGTCCATCAACTGTAGAATTTGTTTAAAATCGTTCTTTTATAAGTCTTTTACAGCAATTGATAGTATTAACTCTCGTAAAAGATGCTTGTCTTCTTATAATGAGTTTTTTTTTAGAGTTTGTTTTAAAAATTTTCATGTTTTGGCTCTTCAATAATATGTTTTCTTCAATATTTGACGAAGAAGAATGTAATGAATACACATTGCTTGAAGCATGTCTCCAACAGGGACTAAAAGCCTTATTGACAAATTTATTTAACAAAATATAATAATAATATATTAATTTATCATTAAAATTTATTGTAAAATTAAATCTTGACAACAATAATCATGATGAGAATAAAACCTGATATGATAGAAAGCAATTTAAGAGATATCATATCTCTTTGTCTCATATCTTGAGTTCCTAAAACGTCTCTCTTTGTTCATTGGAAAAGATGGATTGCTAATATGAAGTAATAATTATTAAAAAAAATAGGATGTGTTATTATGTTTATATATGATTCTATTATAGTCTCATAATATGTGCATGAACACAAAATGTACATTGTTTATGAAAGTAAATCCATAAAAAATGTTTTAATAATTTATTATGAGGTTTTAAATATCACTTCTAGGTAAAGATAGGCTAATGAACAAAGTAAAATAAGAATAAACTCTGGTTATTGAGTAAACTCTTTATATTAATTCATTAATTGGCTAATCTCAAACCAATCAATCGTCTCTCTTTTTCACTTAGAGAAATAGACAAGTCTCAAGTGAAGAAATCTCGTCAG
Organism: Vanilla planifolia; assembly: GCA_023846275.1. Taxonomy (NCBI): domain Eukaryota; kingdom Viridiplantae; phylum Streptophyta; class Magnoliopsida; order Asparagales; family Orchidaceae; genus Vanilla; species Vanilla planifolia. The sequence continues at coordinate 25,367,517 of CM043876.1, read as the reverse complement.
GCATTGTCTTCAATCACTTAGTTTTCATTTGTCCCTCTCCAAATCCCATCAAAGCTACCCATTAATGAAGAGATATGAGGTACAGCAGTTGGCCATATGAGTTCAGGAGTTCATGTTCTGTTGTCTCCTTCGACTGACTATTCCATTACTATGTTTGAGAACTGTGTTCAAACTATGTGTTAAAATGTTTCATCTTTTCAATGTAAATATCAAAATGTTAAACAATTTTATCAATGCTTTATTTTATTAACATAAACCTCTTTGTAAATGTTTTTATGAACTAAAAAAATATTCTATGTTTATGATAATCAATCTATAAGAGGGACATTGTTTGCTAAATTTATAACATTCATATCATTAATATACATATTTGATGGATCCTCTTAGCAAAATAGTTAAAGATGATATTAACCAAGTGATTAAGTTGTAAGTTATTTGCATTTTTTTAAAAATCATAATGATTTTTATGTTTTAACAATCAATTTATTATAATATAGCTATGAAAGCATTTAACTAATTATTTTTTATTGCCAATATTCAAGAGTGAAAATATTCAGTATGGCTATATGTAATACGTTATATGGCTAACTTTATAGACACTAAAAAAAGTACAACTATTATATATGAAATAATTATCTTATTGAAGAGTTTTTGTGATAATATCATAAGAATATTTAAATTAATGATAATTGATTTTTATGCTAATGAGTAGTTTTTTAAGGTAAAGATTATAGATGTTTTGAATAAGTTGAATGAACTTTGTGAAAAAAATAGTTATGTACACATGAAACAAGACAAAATCATATTAGTAGATAGAGCCTTGCATGTAGCAAAATATTTAGAAAATATATGACTAAATTCTTTTATTTATATAATTTAATATTGAACTTTTTTGTGTATGTACATTTTTATGCATGATGAAAAGATGTTGTGTAGAAAGCCATGTAATGATGTTTTGTTGATGTACCATGATGGTCTTTTAATGTTCTTATAAAATTTATTTATTGTTAAACTATATTTAAAGATATATTTAATACAAAAAAAATTCTTTTAAACATTTAAATAAATTATATTTTTTAGCAATTTTTTGAAGAACCATTATTAAAATATATTTAATGTGTACGATCAACTGATATACGATGTACTAATATTTATGTATGATATGTCATGGAAGACTTAATGCTTGGTCTTTTAAATGAATCGTTATATAATGCCTTTTCTTAGATAACGACAATGAGGGCATAATGATTCTTGTGAAGGAGTTGTATAAAATCTATTATATTGTATGGATAATTATTGCTACAAAATATCAAAATCTTTATACAACAACATTATATACAATGATTTTTTTTACACTATTTTTTAGCTACTATAAAAAATCTTTCTTGTGCTAGTGATTATTTTGTAATATTTTTTGAACTAATTTTGTTCTTTTAGTTGTTAACGTTCAAGACTATGTGATAGATTTATACTTTCAAGATAATATTAATGCAAAAGTATTGATAAAATGAAATGCAATGACTGGCAAAATAGTAACATATAAGGATAAAAAAAATAAAAGAAAACAAAAAGATTTTCATGCTTTGCCCTTAAATTATACATATGTACCCAAAATAGAAGGATATCTTATATAATGTGTCCCTTTAGTTTTATATGGGATTATGTGACATTTTATTCATTGAGATATTATCTTTTAAGTTGTTTATTCCTAACTTAAGTATGATTTATCCTAAAACTATACATTAACATCTGAAGATTATAATATCTTTTATAAAGATAAGAGTCACTCTTTTAGTAGTCAATATGGGATTATTCATCTCTATACCCCTTCATATACAAGCTGGCATAAGCAACTTATTGTTTGAAGAAACATCATCCAATTATCACTTATTTCACTCTTTAGTCTCAGGTGTTACATTTGTATGAGTTTTTCACTTGATTTGTCATTGAACTATATCAGATTAGTAAAAAGTTAGCTATGATACCAAAATTATTTTCTTAGTAGTCAATGTAGGACTATCATTCTTGTAACCTATTACATAGAAGCTTGTGAGGAGCTATTCCTCAATTGATGATTCCTCTTTTTAGGACACACTTGACAATCACTCTATCCGTTTTTGTAATTTTAGTTTTATAGCTTATGTTTGGTAATTTTGTAATATCTTGGGGCATGTCTAGTTTTGAGTGTTAGTCGTTCTAGTTCAATTTGAATTGTTTTGAGGATTTTAGGATTACATGAATCACTTTGAGTAATTAAAATCTATAATAAGAAATCAAAAAGAACAAAAGAGTATTTGGTGTTGAGATTACATTGCTGAGTAGTTGGATGAAAAAAAACACCCACAGCAGATCATAAGCAACACTAAACTATCATAAATAGCTCCAAATAGTCTAATTTGAATCACCAAGAATGCTCTATTCTAAAATGCCCATAATTGTCTAGCCTAAGCCTCCTAAGATAGTCTCAATCACATGAGAGATTTTATTATATATTACCTAATTGGTCTATCAAACTCCTAAGTGAAATTCTATAGTTTTTGTTGATCACTCTACTTAATTTTTAAGACAATGATAGACATTGTTTATTCAACTTGAGAATAAGATAAATCCATTTTAGTGAAGGATTAGATCCCAATTTTTATCCGTACTAATGAGAATCTCTGTGTTATGCTCATCAATTTGTCACAGCTTGTTTTTGCAATTCAATGATCTTGTGAAGAAATTTCGTGTGGTACCAAGTAGAGCTCATGTCAGTAGCTTTTGTTATATTTTTTCTTCCTTTCAATGAATTAATCTACAACATGAAAGTGCAAAAACAAGCTGTACTCTTTTGCACTTAAGAAAATGAAATCTGGAAAGCTACGTCATACTTAGCAAAATTTTACGATTGATAGAATTTATAAAGTGCTAAACCAAACAATGGCGTGAAGCTTTAAAGATTTGCATCAAGGAGATTGCAAAATGTTTTAGCATTTTTAATGTTCAACATTGGGTTGAAGATTTTCTCTTTGTTTCAATTCAATCCCATCTTAATTTGAGTTAAGCCAATCTCATTTATGATTGATTCAAGCTGCATTGAGCTGAAGATTAATTTTTTTTATTTATTTTATCAAATTCTCAATCAAAATACCTAGTTAATATCTTCACTCATTTAATTCTTCATAAAAAGTTCAAAGATGAATAAACAAAAGAACGCATGAATCAATTCATAGGTAACTATTTTTTTTTTCTATTATGGACTTGTTTAATCTAATTTAGGCTCGACCCATTTGTTGAATTTTGATTTGAGCAAATCAAATAATCCCAACATGAATGATCGTCGAGCTAACTGAACAACCTTATTAATGCCTGGAACATGAGAAAATGTTTCTCACTAGGGCATTCCTTGAAAGAATAGCAGCAAAGCATGAATTAGATTCCACTGCTAAGTATTATTTGTACTTAGAGATGTAGATGATACTGCCATTAATTTCTTCTTCATTCAATACAATGAAGATATCTTAAGAATCTATTCAGTTTTAAGTTAATAAGAACAGAGCAGATCTCCTTAAATAATTCAAATTAAATGAAAAATAATTCATCTGCCCCTCAGAACCCAGGTGATAGATCGTTCATTACAATAATAAAAAAAATGCATTTATAATATAATAAGTAACTCTCATAGCTATTACATAACATACGTATGTTAGAAGTTTGTGGTGAGTTCTTTAGTTGTATTTGTCACAATGCATCCTTGGTATAAATGGAGATCAAGGTGGATCAAATGTTAACTAACAAGAAATTAAGGTTACTATTGAATAAAAATAAGAATTGATTTGTTATTATATTATAATCTGTGAATAATATTAGAGTTTTAATGTACATTTAGATGACTCTTATATATAGAATTTTTTTTTTATTATTTGATGTTCACATAAGGATATAGGAGGTTCAAATCGTGCCCTCGTTTAATATAACTTCTTTAATAAATGGTGTGATAGTTGATTCATTTAGGGTAAAGTAATTTATGCTATTAGTGATTCTCATTGATTGAGTTGAGCTTAAGCAAATTCACAATGATATCTTCTTGTAATTTAGTTGTTGGTGTGCATGAAAGTTGGTGATGTTTATAAAACTTTCGTAGAGTTATATAGACTTTATGAGTAACCAACACATAACACAACATTTTGCTACCTAGAGTAATTGGCAAAATCTATATTCAATGTAGATGCGATAGAGTATAATGGTATTGTTGCTGTTTGAAAAAACATTCAATTTTGTTAATCATAATATTTTTTAGTTAAAAAGTGTAGTGATAGACAATATAGAGGAGATTATTATTTAAGAAAAAAAATGTTAATTTTGAAATAAAGTTATATTTAATTGAATAGTATGAATTTAAAATAATATTAAAATTTAAACATAAATTAAATAACCTTTATCCATAGGCTTAAATCTTTAAATTATTAAACATTCATATAAATATTTATTATCATAAGGGTTTGTTTTATGAGACTAGCTAGAATTATATTACATAATATATATAACATATTTTACTTATATATGCATGAAATGTATTTTTAAATATATGATATCTAGTACCTAGTAAAAAAAACTAGTTTAATATTAAATATATATTATTTATAGAATATAAAAACTTTATGTACAATTCTTTAAATATATTTAAAAAATACCAATAAATGTATATAAAAATACACAAAAAGCATAACTAAGAAATATTTTAAATATTGTATGTGCTAAATATAAGATACTAATATGGCAAATGTAGAAATTCAAAACCATAAAATTGAATTATATACATAATTTATATATAATAGCAACATACATAAACTAAGTATACTTACGCATATTTGAATGCACTTCAATCATACTTATGCTTAACATTTATTCACATAAAATGTAGGTTGAATTATGCCAAATAACAAGTACACTAAATATATTTTAAATATATTGAAAGATAAGTTTATATGTGCATTATATCTTTTTAATGAATGAAAAATACATATCGCAAATTACCCTGTTCATAGATAATCATGAGTAGTCTAATTCATTTCAAGGACAAAAGAGTGTTTGGTGCTTGAAACATCATCACTTTATAGTTGGATGAGTAAAAGACTACAAAAGGTTAAAAACAACCATGATTAATCTAATGTGAATCATCTAGAATGATCTATTCTAAAATGATCAAAATTATCTAACCTAACTTCTTAGAGCAATCTCATTCTTTTATGAGATAATATTTTAAGAAATATTCTAAATTGTGCTTCAAACTCATCCAAAAGTTTTTTGTTTATTGATCGCTCTACCTATTTTGTTGTATCAAAACCTTATGGCACTTGACCAATGGAATGCTACGCATTATGTGTTAAACTGGAATAGAATGAATCCATGCTATTGAAGGATTGGAACCTAATCTTCATCTTTTACCCATGAAAAATTCCATGTTATGCTTATTGGCGTCTCAGGGTTTGCTATTTTCATTTGCAGATCTAGCAAAGAAATTGTTTGTGGTGCCATAAGAGTTCATATTAACAGCTTTTTTGTTATATTTTTCTTCATTTTCATACAATGCATACCTTCAACTTAGAAGGAACAATGAGTATTGCTCATTAAAACATGCAATTTTTATTGAAATTTTGTAGATTTCGAAGTGAATTGTTGTTCAAATATCACCATACTAAAGTTAAACAATAAAGATTCGATGGCCGAATACTGGACTTTAAAAGGGGCCTGCAGTGATCAAATAAGTCTTGTCTAGAACTGTCTTTTTGAATGACAAGAAAAAGTTCAATTAGTTTAACCTCCCCCTTCTCCTTAAGACCTTTGCCAGGGGAAAAATTTGTTCAAGTTCAAAAAATGGTGTGCCAAGTTGAGCTCTTCAACTGAAGTTTGATCTTGGATGGATGTAATAGTGATTTGACCTTAAGAAGATCTTATTTTAGCTAATGCTTGGATTAAAGAATGTTTGGCTCAATCAAATCATGCCTTTAGATAAGGACGATTCAATCCAATCTTGATTCGAGCTAAGCAAAAACTCGTTTATTATTGATTCTAGTTCAATCTAGCTTCAGATTAGCTTTTCACTTTTCCTTTTTATCAAATTCTCAGTTATAAATAAATTTAAACATAGATAATAATTTGCTCAGTCCCATTAAAATTGTACCAACATATGCTAATCTAGTTTCATAAATTCAATCCTTGATATGTTAAACATTCTTAACTTCAAGAATGCACGGATAAATTTTTCACTTTGAAATTTAGTTCTGATTCTGGCCCAATTGGGCTCATAATTGGCTCAATGCATTTTCCTTCTAGCCAACTTCCAGAAGGAATGATCTTAATTCTTGCAAGATGAAATGGTTTTTTTAATGGAGTATTTCTTTGCAAGAATAAGCAGAGATGGATTAGATTTAACTTTTAAGCATACTTCATGGATTAAATTAAACCTTATTTAGCAATGTAGATGACACTGCCACCGATTTCTTCTTCAATCAACCTGATGAATGTATCTTCAGATTGCATTCAATTTTGTGTTAATCAGAATCGAGCAGATCAAACTAAGTTAAAAATGATTCAGCTGCTCCACAGAACACAAGTAAAAGAACATTACGACAATAAAAAAATACATTTATAATACAATAAGTACCTTTCATTTCCATTAAAATAATATAGGCATGTTGAAAATTTTTGGTGGATTCGTTAGCTGTTGTATTCATCTAGAATAATTGACATTGCACCCTTTGTTATAAATGAAGTTTACGGCGAATCTTACATTAACAAACAAAGGATATTAAGCTTGATGTTTTGTTCTTATATTATAAATTGAAGATAATATTAGAAGGTTTGTAAAAATCAATATGATTTTCATTTGCAAGTTTTATGTTTTTTAATAATTTAATATCAACAAAAAGTATATTAGGTCTAACATGTATCTTGATTTAGTATAATTTTTTTAATAACTAGTATTAGAATTAGCAATTTGTCCTAACATAGTGCTTTATATAATTGTTAATTCTCATGGGTTTGATTCTCTTATTCGAGCAGAGTTTAGGTTAACCCATATGACATTTTCTAGTTGTTTAGTAGCTCTTGGTGTGCTATAATTGTACATGAAGTTGATGGTGTTTATGCAATTTCCATGGAGATGCATAGGCTTCGATCATGTGAAATATGCATGCTTCTCGTGGCTTAATCATTCTGAGTAATTGGTGTAATTCACATGTAATGTGGACCCGACATTGACTTCTTCTATGTTCCATATGATGCACGACTTAATTGATTAGAATATTTCAAAGTTAAAAAGTGGAATGATGAACAATATGAATAATAATCTTATTTGAAGAAAACATTTGTTAAATACAAGTAAAAATAGCCTCAATTTTACATTATAAGATAAAGATGATATTAAAATTTTAATATTTAATTAGATGATCATTGTTTATAGATTTAAAATTTTGAAATTATTGATAATCATATAAATATGTATTAGATTTTGCTTAAATATTTATTTAGTAAAACTCCCTCAACGCTTGATATAAACATGAAGAAGGTATTTGGATTGTTTAAATGCTATTAAATGGTCTCTTCTTATAAATTGTTCCTGATTTCTTTGTCACAAAGGAATGCATAGAACAAATCTTTAAATATCATACATAATAAGACCAGAAGAAGTTGTAAAAATACTTAAAAATAACATAAGGGTAAAGTAATTTAGTTATACTTGAGACACTCTTTTTTGAGTGTTGTTGATCTGATAGTTTCTTCTCTTTTGTCAATGCATACGAATAGGGATAGGTGATGAACATTCAAGAATTATAATTAAATGGATTTGGGAAGAGTAAATATTAGTTGGATAGGTCTTTGGAAATGTTAAAAGAGAGTTTCATCGTGTTGGAATAATAATCACAAAATTGACAAACATGACAAAGACATGAGAATTTGTTTTGAGAGATCAACCAAATTGATGTTTTGTAATTGTAATGTATCAATAAGGTTATGTTTTTTATCATGAAATTGTTTATGCATATTTTAAAATTAGTGTCATTTTTATTTTTGATCTTTTTAATTATAGTTTTTGTTTTGGTATTAAAATAAAATATTGTTAGTTAAATGTACTTATATTTAATTTTATATAAGTTATAAAGTTCTATTGTTTAAATATATTTAATTTTGTTGTTTATTTAAATATATACAATGCTATTATGAGAATGCTTTTTTTCTACTCATGATTTTGTTATATTATGTTTATTCTATATTATAATAAGAACTACACCTAATATTTGCTCTTACAATAATTTTAACAATACTTCTACTTATATAAATATATAGTTAATATGCGACTTTGGGTTTTTATATATTATGATTTTACTAGTTTATGCTAATAATGATTGTATTTTATGCATAATGTAGAAATAAGATATGCATATTTTTGTATTGTTAAGTTAAAATATTGAAAAGTATAATGTAAATTTACAAATAGTCAATTGCTTATCAATATACAAATAAATGTTTTATGAATACTTTGCACTAAATAAATTTAAATATGCTTTCTAAGCATCCTTTAAGGGTATTTAGAAGTAACTACTAATACATGTAGAGGAGTATTTTTTTATACTTAAGTATATTTCAAAAATATTAAGACGTCATATTAAGCAATAAGTTTGTATTGATAAGATTATAATTTTGATGTATTATAGCATTCGTTTATATGTTTTTTATATATATAAAGTGTAGTTTAAAAACATAATAAATACATATTGATACTATAGTTTTACACTAAAGTTAAAATAACATATGAAAATTGCACACAATTATATCGATATTTAAATTAAAGTAAACATGAAAAAACATAATTAAAAAGTTTTAAAAAAAAATTTGTTGATATGCATATATATATATATAATTTAATATCAAATAAAAAATATTTCAATATTGCATATAAACTATTTATAAGATATAGAGATCTTATATATGTTTTTCTATAAATATATTAAAAATATATAATATCTATATTTCAAATATATATATATATTTAATTTAAAAATATACATAATATACATCCAAAATATATTTTATGTAGACTCATATATTATATATTTCAAACATAAAATTGTTATATTATACATATATAAATATAAAACTGTACAAACATTACAATATCATATATAAATGAAATATACAAATACTTAAATATTCAATCACGTAGAGCATCACACTTTTATCATTGCCTCAATGAAATGCCATTGATGTTGGGCAATGATAACGTGACAACGATCTTTGCACAAATCAAAGCAAATATAAGACGAGTATTGTCTATAATGAGAGAACTCATCTTAAAACAAACATAAAAATGAAATTATTATCTTCCAAAGATTGCTTATCCTCAAATAGAGACATAAACGACGAAATGATAGCCTGGTTTTAAATGTATTTTACGATGTATTATTGCAACCTAAGGAATAAAATAAGTTGCTCTGAAAGATGCATGCAGGAAAGATGCATCATTTTTCAATTGTATACCTCAGAATTAGTTAATCATATCCTTCATATCACACAAGAATTTTAATTATATATTATTTCTCATCATGCTATTTATGCATATTACTATATTAGATAATTTGTTAAATAATATAATAATTTGATGTGGATATTATTAATAAAGAAATTTATCTTTTAATGTCATGTGCATAATGGTGGACGGTTTCCCATTAGACCTTAGCTACAGTGCCAAGTTGTCTTCCCTAAACTTTATTTTTTGCTTGAATGCATGTGTTTCATTGACCCACCAAAAGTTTACTACTAATTAAATAAACAGCACACATTTCAAAGACAACGACCGCTAACGATGTTGTCGCAGATTTCGGGGTGTCTTCCAATTGTTCTTAATTAACTACCATTGGAATTGATTAAATCTAATGTTATAAAGCTTTTAATGTTCAAAACTAGTGAATGGTTTCATATGAGCTGTATTTTTCCATGGTTCGACTAACCCACGGTTTTGCGAAGCCATGTGGCTTATTTCTGGGTTAAATAAGTTTATAAACATTTTAATTATTTAATTATTTAAATAAATAAAAAATAAGCAAATGAAATGTCATTTCAGCTTTAATTTTTTTTTTTATATTTTATATTTGTTTTACTATTTTACATTTTTTTACACCGAATCGTTGCTGCCATGAAGTGGGTTTTGATTTGTTTGGCTTTCTGTAATGACAAAAATGATTTTTAAAAATTCAAAAACATTGTATTATTTTATTATTGTATATTAATTAAAACTAATTTATTCTTTGACATTATTTTAAGATTAAAATTTGAATAGATCTTGTGACTAAATAAGAACAGAATAGAAAGTTTAAGTCGAGCTCTTTGAAAAAAAATGCGATTAAAAATAATTGTTTATAAAAAGAATTTTCTACCTTTCAAATTTAACGGAACATTAAAATATTTGTTTTTTTTTTTAAAGTTTTCTTGGTTTGATAACAGTTTTATATTAATGGGATTTTATTTAAATAGTTAAATTTTTTTAATGATATTTATAAATAATCTTATTAAAAATTATGATTTGATAACTAAAAACGATATGTAGAAACGATTTTTATAATAAAAAAAAACAAAAAGTTATTTAACAATAATAAAAATCACATGAATAAATTTTAGATATTATTGACAAATGTATATAATTAATATTAACATTTCAATTTAATTAAGATGACATTCAATCAACACCACTAAATCATATTCTCAAAAATTCTTTTCCAAATGCAGTTTAATGTGGAATTTTTAAAATTAAATTATTAAAAATAATCTTTATACAAGTAAAATTAAAGTTTTACGAATAATCATTTATCAAAAAAAAATAATATTCTTACCTCATCTATTGTGATGAAATCACGTGTCTACCTGAACCGCTAACCCATTAACCCATCAGATCAATACAAATGCAGATATCTCAGAAAACAGATCCACTAAGAAATGAAGGATTATCCACTTGCTTAGTTCATTAATCAGCAGCATATACATTAAGTTTTTTTAAAACGTCACATGCTTTAAATGTAACAAAACATAATTATGAAATGAAAAAGAAATAACTTCCTCATTTGACCAACTCATGACGTTTGGAACGCAGTTTAGAAAAGTCGCTTTCAAATCCAAACATAAGTTCGGAGTCAAAGCGTTAATCGTTGATTTTAACCTTTCCTTTCTTAACCCATCAAAACTCAATTGAATGAGCAAAGTTTGATGTAATAACTAACTTAATTCAACCTTCTCTTAAATACTTAACAAATAAGGAAACGTTAGCTCCAAGTCTAAAACAGAGAAAGTTGAACAAAAACGAAAAAAAAAAAAAAAAAAACACTTGAGGTGGACTCGTAAACGGATTACATCATACCTTAAATGTGACACATTTTGACCTGCTTCATTTGAATTTTCAAAAAAAATAAATAATATGTTTTAGTTGAAAAATGAATAAATATTGGATTATTTTCTTGTGAACCTATTAAACCGGAATCATTTTTTTTTTTTCGATCCTCGAGTCGAATCTGAAATGGACCAACTCGGATCCTTAGTTGGTGGAAAGCTCTAGTTCTTGGTAGCACGTGAGAAGAGAAGTAAAGTGGTTCACTTGGGCCTGGATGGGATTAGACCTAATTCGATTTGGGTGACCTTTTTTAATTTTCCACCAATTGGGCACTTCCAATTTGCTGCTTTTCATGGGCACGATGCGTGTCTGGTCCACCACATAGCCGTGCTTGATTGCTAAGTAGAAATCCACCAATCGACGCGGCAAAGAACGGAAAGCTACATTTCCTCTCTTTTCAAACTTCGATTCTCTTTTGCCGCGTTCGTAAGCATTCTTTCCATTTTTTAAATTAGAAATATTTTTCGTGTTATATTATTTAGTGAAAAATATTTTTGTATTTAATTTATTCCCACATATTTAATCTTTGACTTAAATATTCTGCTAAATAAAATGATAAATATTATTTTTTTTTTGAAAAGGAATGATAAATATTATTTGCCTTTTTTGTTTGGTAAGGTTCTCGAGACACGTTGCATCCAGCACAGCCTGACCTGAAGCACAGGTCATCGTTTGCTGTTTTATTATATAATAATAATCTGAAATAATTCCTTAATATGTCACGTGCCAGCAGTCACGAGTGAATATGCCAAACTGAGAATTACAGTTTTCAAAGGTTTTCTTACACATCAAAATTACATCTTTTACTCCGCTATTGAACTGCTAAATATTTAATATTTTACTTATTTTTAGAAGATAAATATTTGAATAATTAATTTTAAATATATTTAGATATTTTTTTATTCCCACGAAAAATAATAATATGAAAAAATAGATCAAATTTATGTGTAATACATATAAAATCTAATTAATGGAACAACAACAGACTTTATGTGATGTAATTCAATCGTTTTCTAATATGATTTGAAATGTAGATGTAATTATTTAGGACACTTCATTCTACATGAGATGAGAAATAGAAGACTCATTCTATCATTGGCATCATAATAAATATAAAAATTATTAAAAAGAATAACATAAAAATCCTTGATGTTTGAATACCAATTAAGGTTATCATTAATATTAACCACAAAACATCTTCAAATACAAACAAAGATGACTAAAAATATAATATTTTATACTTAATTTTAACTTGTACGTAACAAATGTGTTACACGCGATTTTTCTTTGGTGATAATGATATGCTTAATAGAATCGTAATGACTTGTACACCCACTTTAGGGAATCAACATACGTGACTATTTTTACGAGAATTTTTGAAAAGAAGTTTATGATATCCCTATATATTAATAATTTATTCATGGTTTGGATAACACATGTCACTTGTGGATTGACATGAGTCTTTTGACATGTAAGACACATCATTAATAGTAATAAAAAAATCTACTTAATAATTAATTTTAAAATGATTTTAAATTTTAAAAGAAATGTTGAATATGCTATAAATAGCACATGAAAAGAAAACTTAACCTCTGGTACAATCGAGAAGAACTGTGATTCTTATTCAAAGCTTTTTGCACTTTTTGTAAAAGTTTTGAATGAGTTCACACATTATCTCTAATAATGTTTGTAAGTATTTTTTATATTTAAATTAGTGGATATTGTGAAATACAAAAAAATAAAAAGTATAATGGAAAGTATATGAACCTTTAAGGCTTAAAGGTAGAATTTGAATAATTATTAATAGAATATAATGAAAATAATGTAAATAATGAAATTAAAAGATAGAAAAAAAAAGAAAAAATAGTTGAAATATTTCAAAGTTATCAGATAAGCAAAAAAATTAATTATGATATAAATAGATCAAATTATTTAAATATTTTACAATATATTATAAAATATAATATTATATTAGTTTTTATTCAACATAAAATTATTTACATGTAAAATAAAGAAATAAAGAAGATGAAATGAATTCAAATATGAAAAAAGTAATATGATAATAATATTATATGTTATTAGTACTGTTTAACACCTATATGTAACATAATTATGATGCATAAGATTGTTTGTGCTAGAATTTAATATTTTAATATATTTTACAAATTATCATATAATGTTTTGTTTACTATTCTATCATTATTTATTTGCTACATAATCATATTTTTATACTGTTTTATTTGCTTGTCGCTAATAGTTTATTTTTTAAGTATATTATGCTTACAATTTACTTATATTATATGTCAGAATATAAATATTCATTAAGCTGGGAATCCTTAAAAGACACATGGTGCCCTAAGTGCAAATGAAATCAAGTTTTGTTTGCGAGCTATGTTGAGTTTTGTAATACTTTTTTAATAAATGATGTGCTTATAATTTATTTTAATATTTGTATACTTATTAGCTTTGAGACTATGAGTATTATTTTTACTTGGCTTTTCTATTTACAATGATACAAAAATTGATATGCTTTATCATCACTCTTACTCGATTTTAGTTTGTGACTGATGTTGATAGTTGTTCTATTTAAACTTAGTAATTCAAATTTTCATGTGTTTTATCTAGTATTATTAAGTTTATGTTTGGTGGGACGTGACAATTGATGAAGACCAAATGCATGAATGACATCCTTCTTTTTTATCTCTTAGTTCTCAAATTTTCTTTGAGGAGTTACTTCAATTATTTCTTTTATCATTTTCTCATTGTTCATATTATAAAAATCATACCATTTTTTTAAAACAATGGAAGAATTCCCTTTTAAATTTTTGTAAATTAACATTGGAAGCGATATAAAACTTACTATTTACAACTTTTGCAAATATCAGTATTTTTCACATTCATTTTAAAACCATATGTATATACAAAATCAATAATTTTACATATACAATTTATCAAGTAAACAAATTTGTACACAACACTTATAATGGTAAATGATCAAATGCTATGTTTTGTTAAAATAAGCTAAATATCATTTCTCTCAAGTAGTCTCACGTCCTTTTGATTGTAATAAGTTGCGGACAATTTTTGTAAGAATTTCTTAAAGAAGTTGCTCATGATTTTTCTAGATATTAAATAACTTGTGTATGGTTTAGATAACACGTGTAATTTTTGGATTGACAAAAGTTGATAAAAGATAAATTTAGACTTTTAACATTATCTTAATTAGAGTTGACAACACTAAAAATATTCAATAGATTATTAGAAAATATGAAAAAAATACTATGTACTAATTAAGATTAGATAGCAAGTGTGATATTTTAAAACTATTCAAAGATTGATATTCAAAAATTATAATATAAATTATTAAGCTGAGTATATAACAACATCTTAAATATTAAATATAAAATCTTATAAATTAATTTTTTTACATTTAATTTGACATATAAAATAAAAATTTAAGATAAATTTTATGTGTACTTCAATAGAAAAAAATAATTTTAATTTTAGATTACTACATAGAAAATAAAAATTATTGAAAGGATCACACCTTTTTTTGGTAATAATATTTTATAGTTTTGTAAGTGTTAATGTTTGGAGTACCAAAGATAGAAAATGATGATGAGATTGTGATTTTGGGTTAGTGAGAAAGCTTAACTTAAAAAGGTAATAAGATAGTACATTAAGATTTGGAGCCTTATTAAGGAGAATAGTGTTTAAGTGATTAGATCGAGAGAGTGAAAAGATGGGTGAAGAATTACGAGTGTTGGAGGAAGTGAGAATTTGTTTGATTATCGATTCTCCCAGTTGAAGGTCTCTCACATTTAATCCTTATCTCTCACAAATGATTTAGTTGTCAATTATCTAGAAATGAATAACTCTCACCTTTGATCATTGTTTCTTACAAGAAAAGTTAAAATTTCTCTAACTACACTTGAGAGAGCACATTTCGTTTACAAAAATAAAAACACAAACAAAAGAAATTTTATTCCATAATTTTTCATCTCTTAAACATGATGAATATCTCTAATTATAAGAATCTCAAATTTTTTTAAATAAAAATAAAAAAAATGAAAAGTTACTAAATAAATTAAATTAAATAGTTCCTAAATTGGCTATGCATTTTTGGTAGTGGTAATGATGAGCAGTAAAGCGATGGGAAGAGCGATACATGTGGAGCTATAGGTCAGATTTGTTGGTAGGCATGGGTCGGGTGGAACAGAATGGGTCGACAGGACTAGCGGGTTGTCTCGGGTAGTCATGGGTCAGAGTAGATTGAGAAGGTTATCACGAGTCGAGCATGAGTCCAATGGATCAGTCAGGTTCCTCGATCAAATCAAGTCACATGGACCTCAGGTTGGCTCGGGCTGTGGCAACGGGGGATGATTGCGGCGTGATGGCTATAGACGATGACAGGCGATAGAAACAGTAAAAAAGCTCAATATTAAGTATTTTTTTTAAACAATTTTCAACCAAAATTTGTACTGAGAAAGTTAAAGAATTAGTGTGATGCTAACAGATCCATGTTTAAGGGCTAATGTTAGATGCTCTTGTATCAATCAAATTCTCTTTTAGTTTATCACACTCATCTGACTCATCGTATTGATTTGATAGTCCAACTATTTAAACTCTCACTCTCTTAAAGCATGTTTTTTATATTTAATGTAAATGCTATAAATTTGAAATTAAAAAAAATCCATTATATTACGAAAATCTCAAAATGTGCATTAAAATGCTATTGATTGAATTTCACATTTGAGCAAGTCATTATAAAGAACTCATTATAAGAAATTGGTTGGTATATAGTTTTTTATTTTTAGAGATGAATTGTATTTTTCTATAAATTTATAAATTTAGTGTTAATAAAATAGCTTATTTTAATTCTCTTATTGAGTAAGAGATTAAGCTTCTCGCTTAAGATTTAGTAGCTGTATTTAGGAAACTTAAAAATAGAGCGAAGTTACTGAGCATAGATAGAGTGAGAGGAGAGTTGGAGAGGAAGAAAGAAAGGTAAAAATAACAATGTCCTTTGAGAAAAAAAAGATTGGAAAAGAAAGAAGGAAACCTGTGGGAAAGAAATTAATTTTTGGCTTTGTTTTGGAGATATAACATAGAAAGGAAAAGATTCTACCCAAACTCTCTTTCTAAAGCATGTATTAATTGATTTAAATTATAAGGGCTACTTATGAGTTATAATGAGAAGTTGAGAGTATTTGAGGCTATTATAATTTTCTATTATAATGAGCATATAAAATAATCGTTTGGATTGTACTAGTACAACATTGACAATAAGAGTTAGAGAGCTTTTGAACTCAGTGTGAAAATGGAATTTACTAAAAATTATAATGGTGGATCAATTTATTCTACTAGTATGATGTAGTAACCCATCCAATTTAATAACTTGGAGGCATCATATTAGGACAAGATGATTGTATCGATACTACAAATGAATAGATTTTTTTGATTATACTAATATGGAATAAAAATTGAGCAATATGATATGTTTTGTATTACTTAATCAAGAGATCATCTTGTTTATTTTGTCATAAGAGAGTATCAAACTCCTGTGTTCTAATAGTAGGTAGCGTTTGGTGTATGTTGAGTAACTAAGAGTATGATAAAACATTGGTTTAAAATTTTTTTACATATTTTCATATAACTTATAAATCTATTCAATAGATAGATTCTCCTACTCGATCGCATTGTATAATTCTATGATATTATATAATATGATACTTTCAAAATTTTAAAATATTTTAAAATATTTTTTAAAAATTTATAATTTTTTTAAAAATATATTTAAACCAAAAAATTATTTTATAACTTTATCTTCCATAATATCGTCCATCATTTCTTTATATCACAAATTTTCTTTAAAATAAAATTTTCCATCTTTTAAGATGTTAAATACAAATTTTTAGTAATACTGTGATAAATTCTAACATGGAATAGAGTTGGTACGTAATATAATGTAATGTAGAATTAGTTACTATGTCACTGATTACCATATTTATATCTATGTTTAACTCAAATATAAATTTTAAACACTTGGATATGAGATTAGGATATTGCTATATGTAATTGTGTGCATGTAGTCATTGGGATAATGACAATGACACAACTTAGCAAATCTATTGTAATAACTTGAAGAATGCATTGAATTTTATATAAAGAGAAAAAGTTGGTAACATTTTAAAAGTAATTAAATTTATTTATCTCACAATTTTAATTTTTAATTATTATTTTGAAAAAGATATTTTTGATTATAAAATTTTTTATATCATCTAATGTGGTGGGATGACATTTAAGATAAAGGAGAAAAAAAATTAAATATTAAAAATTTAATAAAAATCCAATAAACTAATTTTATAAGAATAAGATATGCCTTAGCCATAAAATAAGATCTCCAAAAGTTATGAAATTGCTATGTAATGTATGGCTCATGGATTGGTCCATTTAAATATTAATTGAAGAATTTTTAAAATCCATGTGAAATAAGAAATTTTAAGAATACTGATTGGTATAATTTTTAATATTTTTTATTTTATTACTTATTTTGGTTATTAAAATATTTATTGTTCACAAACGAGTGTGATATGCTAATTGGGAGCACTTTTTCATTTACAACTTGGTGAAATAATTCGAGGAAGGTGCAAAGTGGCTCTCAAGGGAAAAGGACTTGGAAGGTTGCACAATTGAAAATGAATTTGGATTTGTAAAGAACTTGAGAAAAACATGTGATAAAAGGGAAAGGACAACCTAATAGTGTGTAGTACATTAGATATTTATATAAAATAGGTATGTTATTTGATCTAATGTGAATTTGTTTGTAGGTTATTGTAGTATAAACATGTCTTCTTAATTATTATAATTAGAGCTTATGGTTGGAATAAAAATGTGCAATTTTTTATTTGTTATTCTTTAATCATAAATTTATTTGATCAAAACTCATAAATGATTTTCTTTATGAAATTGCTATCTCATGTGGTAATTGAACATGTCTTATGGTATAAAGAATTTTCATTTATTACATGTTTGCAATTGATCAAGGAAACTCTATGATTTATGAAAAATGTTTAATAATAAATTGATCACAATTTTAGTCAATATGAAAGAATGGAGTTTTATCATGAATAATTTTAGGAAATAAATAAAGAAGCCTAAGGGTATTGATATGATACTTTAGTATAATGTCTCACAAGTCGGTATACTAATAAGGATAAAATTTATAATGATACACTTTGTTGGAAAATTAATACTATGATTAGTTTATGAAATGGTGATATGATAACTAGATGAAATGAAAATAAAGAAAACATAGAAAGTAAAAGGTCATTGCCAATATGAAATCAATTTGGATAAAAAGGAAAACAAATGAATTATAAAATGACAAACGAGGTTTGCATGATTAAACAAATAAAAAATCAATCATAATTTTCATCAACTAAGAAAAATGAGCTTTTGTTATGAATAGCCTCACATAATAAAGATAAAAACTTAGAGACATTGATTTGACGTATTGCGATGGTTTCTTATAAGGTGGTACACCGATATGGATGAAATTGAGAAGTGCATACCTGAATATAAAAACGTGATATGTGTAACTCATGGATTGATAATGAGTTAAATGGATCATATAGAATTATAGAGTTAATAAATAATCAAGGATTATGTAGAAGTCAATTTGGATATAAAAAAAATAAAAATGGTTAATAAAAAGGTTAAAAGAATGATATTGGCATAGTTATATGTTCATTTTTATTATAATGATAATTGCTATATTTTTTATCTTGTTTTATGATATGAATGTATATTTGAACCCAACATGAGATATGACTTCAAATCTTTATTGACTTGCATATATTATGATCTAATTATGTTTAGTATGCATGCAATGATTGATTTAACTTATTTTTGTTTAATACATTTTAGATAATTTAGAGATGGATCATAAGATTTTTAAGGGAGCAATATAAGGAGACGATAATACTAATATCACTCGCTTGGTTTATATTTGAAAATAATGTATTAGAATTTGAACTTTTGGATATGTAATAAGTGTTGTTACATTAACAAATTATGATTTTCCTATAATATATTATGCTATAAGCTTTTGTAAGAATGTTTGTTTAGTATATTTGCAATGAAATATGTATTTATTAATTGCTAAAAATTTCTTGACATGAATTTATAAAAAAAAGAGATGCAATACGATATTAGAGATGGAATCTACAACATGATATACTAATAAAAGGCTAAATAAGAAATGAAGGAATCATGCGACAAAGTAGTATTGTGGGTGCCACATCTATATATGAAATTATTTTATTTAAATTTAGATATTGATGTGCATAACAATAGTAAAAAGAAATAATCAACTTATATTATATTTATTGGTCATCCTAGTTGTATCTAAACTCATTGAAAGAATCTAAAAGTTCATTGATATCTAATGATGATAATTATGATATCATATTAAACAATGCACATTATAGTTTGATTTAGTTGTCCTTCATCCCTAATCTTCTATGACATTGTACCAATTTTGTTTGAAGACTCAATAAATTGTGAAAACAATGAAGTACATGTTCTTCTCAATTGTAAACACTAAACAATCTTGGGCAAATTCTCACAAAATTGAAGTTTTTTCTACAATATAAATAAAAATATAAGAGTCTAAAACCAATTTCTTAATATACGTCAACATTCAAAGTAGGGCTATGTTGATAAATAAATCAGTAGCTATTTCTATCACATTTGAAGAAAAAAAAAAACTATTTATGATTATTTTAATATTTTGGAACGTTTTTATGTAAATTAGATCGTATGATCGCCTTAAGAAAGAAATTATGAACTCTCACCATTGGCAACGGTTCACCTACTCATCCTCTAAAAAGGTGGGCGATTGCGGATTTTCCTCGAACCCGATCTAGACCAAACCAAGGATAATCGAAATCGCCAAAAAGTCCTACGCGCTCTCGTGGTCAAGAGTTGACGCATCTTCCCTAAGTGGCTGTATTTGTTCATGCGAAAACAATGTACCACAAAAAATAAAAAAAAATAAAAAAAATAAAAAATAAAAATAAAATAATTAAATACAACGCTTGCCCGGTTCGATTTGACCGCCACCACCATTCCTCTCGTTAAGTCCTGCCCTGCTTCCTTTTCTTCTAGAACACAAATTGCACTTCTCCATCCGATAGGCATTGGAAGGAAAACCCTTTTCATACCAGTATATATATTCCGACTACCAAGATCAGCCATCAAGCATACCTAAACTCCACATCCGCTGCATTACTTAGTGTGCGAAGCGCTTGGGCGGGTGGGAAGGCACAGCTTTTCCCACGTCTAAAATTTTAACAAGCAGAGATCGCCGTAATAAGATTCCTCCACTGCTCCGCCCTTCTCTTACCGGTCGATGGGAACCGACGACACGCGGCTGGTAACCGGATACCACTCCGATACCGTGGAGACGGAAAGCATGGGGAGCGACAGCGTGCCTTACAGCGGGCCTCTAAGCGGTCCGCTCAGTGGTCCGCTGAATCGAAAGGGCGGCAAGAAAAGCGCACGGTTCAATATACCCAAGTCGACGACGGCGTCCGCCGGCTCGGCGATGGGCGAAGACGACGCGTACGTGGAGATCACGCTGGACTTGCGCGACGACATGGTGGCGGTGCACAGCGTGAAGGCGGCGGCCGGAGGCGAGATCGAGGATCCGGACGTGACGCTGCTCGCCCGCACCCTGGAGAAGAAGTCCTCGGCGCTGGGCCCTTCTGTCATCCGCTCGGCATCGTCGCGATTCCGGCAGGTGTCGCAGGAGCTCAAGCGGCTTGCGTCGCTGACGAAGCGGACTGGTCCGAGTAGGATCGATCGGTCTAAGTCGGCGACAGCGCACGCGCTCAAGGGACTCAAGTTCATCACCAAGACGGATGGCTCCGGCGGATGGTCCGCGGTGGAGAAGCGGTTCGATGAGCTGGCCGTCGACGGAAAACTCTCCCGCTCCCTCTTCGGGCAGTGCATAGGTCTGTCATCCCACTCCATCACTGCTTAACTTTCCTTGACCTAGTTTGTGATGCACGGCAAGATTTATTAAAACTTATATGTGGGAAATCATGGCAGGGATGAAGGAATCCAAGGATTTCGCCGGTGAGTTATTCGACGCGATGTCGAGGAGGAGAAATATCACCGGGGATTCGATCACGAAGGCAGAGCTCCACGAATTCTGGGATCAGATCTCCGATCAGAGCTTCGATTCCAGACTGCAAACTTTTTTCGACATGTAAATAAATCAACTCTTCTCCCAGCTTTCTAACGAAACGTAAAGAAAAAAGCTATCCATCAAGAGCGAGATAATTAGATCTTACGATGACTGAATTGACTTCTTCAATGTTGCAGGGTAGACAAAAATGCCGATGGAAGAATAACCGAAGAAGAGGTGAAAGAGGTGAGCAACCAGAAACTTCAAATCCAAGCTTAATTGAGATTAGTAAAAGATATCACTAGAAGAAAATTCTTCTCTACATTTTACGCAGATCATTTCGCTAAGCGCATCGGCCAACAAGCTTTCGAAGATTCAGGATCAGGCCGAGGAATATGCTCGCCTCATTATGGAAGAATTGGATCCAAATAATGTCGGATACATTGAGGTAGATTGCATGAATAGAGTAAAATAAAATTTAAATCGAAGCGATTTTTGTAACAATCATAGTGATGGATGTGGAATGCACGACGTAACAGATATACAACCTGGAGACACTGCTGCTTCAGGCGCCGAGCCAGTCGGTGCAGATGGGCACGACGAACAGCAGGAATTTGAGCCAAATGCTGAGCCAGAAACTGAAGCCCACGGCGGAGCCCAATCCGGTGCGGCGCTATTACAAGCGTGCCAAGTACTTTCTGGAAGACAACTGGAAGCGTGTGTGGCTGATGACCCTGTGGCTGGGCATCTGCGCGGGGCTGTTCGCCTGGAAATTCGTGCAGTACCGTGAACGCGCGGTGTACCACGTGATGGGGTACTGCGTCTGCGCCGCGAAGGGCGGAGCAGAGACGCTCAAGTTCAATATGGCTCTCATCCTGCTTCCGGTGTGCCGCAATACCATCACCTGGCTGCGCAACAAGACCAAGCTGGGCGTTGTCGTCCCCTTCGACGACAATCTCAACTTCCACAAGGTGATCGCGGTGGGGATCGCACTAGGCGTCGGCACGCACGCCATCTCGCATCTCACCTGCGACTTCCCTCGGTTGCTCCACGCGACCGACGAGGAGTACGTGCCGATGAAACCCTTCTTCGGCGACACCCGCCCGAACAACTACTGGTGGTTCGTGAAGGGGACCGAGGGGTGGACCGGAATCGTCATGGTGGTGCTCATGGCCATTGCCTTCACGTTGGCCACACCATGGTTCCGCCGCGGACGGCTCAGCCTCCCCGGACCCTTGAAGCGGCTCACCGGATTCAACGCCTTCTGGTACTCCCACCACCTTTTCGTCGTCGTCTATGTCCTCCTCATCATCCATGGCATCTTCCTTTACCTCAGCAAGAAGTGGTACAAGAAAACGGTATGCTTCGCTTACTTTTCTCAACGTGAAATCTAATATTTATACTGGTTCTTTGATAACAACAAATGATCGTTTTCCTTCAGACTTGGATGTACCTCGCCGTTCCAATGCTGCTATACGCGTCGGAGAGGCTCATCAGGTTGTTCCGATCGAGCATTAGGGCCGTTAAAATCCTCAAGGTGGCGGTTTATCCAGGAAATGTGTTGGCTCTCCACGTCTCTAAGCCTAACGGCTTTAGGTACCGGAGTGGTCAGTACATATTTGTAAACTGTGCTGCCGTTTCGCCCTTCGAATGGTACGCGCCGGTTCCCTTGTTCTTTTCATATGTTTGATTTATATTTTGGGATCAAATTGCTAAACCACACAATGTGTTGCTGGTAGGCATCCATTCTCCATCACATCGGCCCCACAGGATGATTACGTTAGTGTTCACATTCGAACTCTCGGCGATTGGACTCGACAGCTCAAGGTGGTCTTCTCTGAGGTGCGCGTCTGCTCGTAACGAAACTCTCCCACCAATGTTGCATTTTTTTTTTTTTTATAGCAAAAGGATGAGCAACTGATTTCGCCGATCTTTTTATATATATTTTTAGGTGTGCCAGCGCCCAACGAATGGTAAAAGCGGTCTTCTTCGAGCAGAGTTCGACGAAGATGATGATGGCCGGATCCCCAGGCCAAGGTCAGTTTTATAATTTTGTTTTAAATTTGCAAAGATGGCCGAAGTATTGAATTACTGATCAAGCAAAACGTGATGTGGGTATTGCAGCTTTCCAAAGGTGCTGATCGACGGGCCTTACGGTGCGCCTGCGCAGGACTACAAGAAATACGACGTGGTGCTCCTGGTAGGACTGGGCATCGGGGCGACGCCGTTCATCAGCGTTGTGAAGGACATTGTGAACAACATGCGGATGATGGAGGAGGAGGGCGGGGCAGACGACATCGAGGGAGGAGGCGGGGACGACCGGAGCCGAGGTAGTACGGCTTCGAGGGCGTTCAGGACGCGGAGGGCGTACTTCTACTGGGTGACGAGGGAGCAGGGGTCGTTCGAATGGTTCCGAGGGGTGATGAACGAGGTGGCGGAGACAGACAAGAAAGGTGTGATCGAGCTGCACAACTACTGCACGAGCGTGTATGAGGAGGGCGACGCGCGCTCGGCTCTCATCGCAATGCTGCAATCGCTGAACCACGCCAAGAACGGGGTGGACGTGGTCTCTGGCACGCGTGTCAAGTCCCATTTCGCCCGGCCCAATTGGCGCAACGTCTTCAAACGCATCGCCCTCAACCACCGAGACCAACGCATAGGTAAGCCAATAATGCTCATTTTCCCAGCTTTTCAACTGCGGTTGCACCCACCCCCAACCACTATGTTCACGCTAAGTTCCATTGTCCATGCCTCGCACTCGTCAAACCTGACGCCAGTCTCGGTTTGCCCGTGGTTTAATTTGGAATTTTCTCGCCTTTTCCTGAAAAGACACGACGCGTTCTTACAATTTTGTCAATTATCACTATTAGTTTTGTTTAGCAAGAAATCTCACGAGCGTTGAATTAAAGGGAATGGAAGTTAGGTAGGGTGTCTAGTAGCAACATCTAGCTTAATTTTACCAGCTGACGAACTTACCCTTCTAATTAATTAATATATTTGTTGAAATGCATCTAAGGAACAACTTAAAAGTATTAGCTTTTCCGTAAAAGTGCATCACATAAACGTAATACCATTTTTATCTTCGCTTTTCCACTACTCGTATGAATAGTTTTGATCGTGACCCCCTTTTTTTAACATTAACAAGAATATACCCAAGGATATACCGCGCGTTGACATGAGATCAAAACGCTTAATTGGAAGAATTTTTATTGCTTTTTTTTTTCTAATAAAAGGTTATCTTGGAATACAGGGGTCTTCTACTGCGGAGCAGCAACCCTGACGAAGGAGCTGCGGAACTTGTCGCATGATTTCTCTCATAAGACAAGCACAAAATTCGATTTCCACAAGGAGAATTTCTAATAGCATGTTCGGAAGCTGAGCCTTTCCAAGTTGACGTCTGTACAATAATCCGAAGCAGGAAAGATGGATCCATTCGAAGAGTCATTGGATCCGGTGTTGAATGATTAATTAACTGGTTAATGTCCATGGTCACCCAGTTGGTTCGGTTAGCTGTATAGGTCGATCAGCTGGAGCTGGTTCATACATGGATTAAAATATATATTTTTAATTTATTAAATAGATTTTAAGTCTATTTTTTTCCTCCTATGGTGCTTGTTATCTTCCTCTTCGGCATCGACCTTTTTCATAGATCGCCAAAAGGAGCTTTTTGATTGGCTTTAGAAGATGGGCCAAAAAGAAATAGGCCGACGGCAAATTGAAAAGTGCTCACACGACGCTAGGATTTTCTAACTTAGTGTTTTTTGCCCTTTTCGTTACAAAGTTTTAGAAAGCCATGCACTGTTTGCCACATCTCATTTGAGAAAAGTTTTTCAAAAGTTTTTAAACTACAAAAATACCGGAACTTAAGTCATAAATTATTTTTTTATTCTTATAAAACTTTTTTTAAAAAAAAAAAAACGGTTTTCAATTTGTTTTCAAGATTATTCCTAACGAGATTTTAATTCCTATTCTAAAGTCTTCACTTTAATAAATGCCTCCAGATATGCCTAAGCCTAATGACAACAGTGGTTCCATTTCTTTAAAAGAATATTACATTAATCGACTCCATTTTAGTTCTATTTATTATAACCATACAAAGTTTATCACTAGATACATCA
The DNA here is from genome assembly GCA_023846275.1 of Vanilla planifolia. Taxonomy (NCBI): domain Eukaryota; kingdom Viridiplantae; phylum Streptophyta; class Magnoliopsida; order Asparagales; family Orchidaceae; genus Vanilla; species Vanilla planifolia. The sequence continues at coordinate 25,341,785 of CM043876.1, read as the reverse complement.
TAAAAATCCACATAGCCTGCAAATGGACCCAACTGGAATGGGCTGATGACGTAAACCATCAGATCGCACTAAATTATTGTAGCACCGAAAAGAAAAGGCCGGTTGGCAGTATTAGCCATCTTTCTTAACTGCTTTAAGAAGTCAAAACACTGAACATTGAAAGATTCCTTCCATTCATTGTTGTTTTTTTTGGGGGGGTTTTTTAACACTAACGGCTAAAAAAAATCTGCTCCAAATTACATTATTAACTTCAATAATTTCAAAAGAACAAAATTTTACACATTAACGAATATAATATGATTTCTGTTAATTTAAACTTCCAATTGTAATCTAACCAATAAAATGACTCGTATGACATTTAGCCTTCCAAAATAAAGATACAAGTCTCAAATTGGAACATAACTGTCAGCTTGCTTTCAAAAACCTACTCATGGCGTGCACCATACTGCAGTACTCGACAGAATTTATCTCTTATGGCTTCTAAAGTGAAACAAACCAAGCTTCATTCATCTCACATTAAAGCTAAACATGATGGCAAATTATAAAAGAGATAAGTCCATGAAAAAACTATCTAGAGAGATCTCTAGAAGAAACAGTCTTCTACAAAATGAAATAAAATTATTATGCAAAATGCCTTTTATAGAATAACAAAAGAACACTTGTTTTTATGTTTTTACCTTAGTGTTTTTCTGATGGAGATGAATAGACCTCTCTTAGTGAATCGTATGGTCCTTGGAAATGCACTTGTCGAAGTCTATGATATGTCCATATGATTCAAATATAATTCAAATTATTCTTTAGCTACCACTATAAAAATGACCACTGCAAAGGAGAAACAAAGGTGGATGTATTAATGGCTATCACAGTATGTTAATCAGAGCATAAATAACATTTATAATTATTATATACCTTTGATATATTGTATGCCTTCTTCTCAATTTATAAACAATGTTTCTAACTGTTCAAGACTTGAGATGCACACAGATAGAAGTTGAATGATACAGGATGGAAATAAAGAAGAATAAGATGAAAGGTAAGGCCAAGTAACCAAAACCAACAAGCATGAGTACACTGTTGAAAATGGAAAGGCCTTTTGTTGGAGGAGATTTACACTATTGGATGATCTTATCCTTCCAAGCAATATTATTGACTTTTAAACACAATTTTGAAGGAAACAAGCCTTCAACTTTCATTTTCAATAAACAACACATAGTTACCAGTATAGCATGACCTTCATATCATAAAGATTTTAGAACACTTATATGTCATTGTTCTCATATGAGTTGTATGGACATGCTTGAATCAACCTAAGTTTCCATGAAACTTAATCGAGGGTGGTTACTACAATGGCAGAGCTATCAAGATGATGGCCATAGGAGTTTTGCACAAGTCTAAGCAAAACCATCAAAACAACTATTAAATAGTGACTTAATATATGTAATAGAAGTCCTCGAGAACAATATATAAGGTAACCTGAAATGATCAGCTAACAAAAAACATGTCTATAACTTCAGGTTTGCTTGTCACAGCTGTTGCAGTTTGAAAAGGAGTCGAAGGGGATGAGTTTGAAAAGAGTTTTTGTAAACAAATTTTTCAAAAGAACTTTATTTATCAAATGTGGTTAAAAAAAATAGCACTCTTAGACTAATTATAAAAATTTTTATAAATATAAAGACAAAACTATTCCTTCAATTTTTTTGAATGATGTGACACATGAGGACAAATAACTCCATTTCAACAGAAAAAAAAGATAATATTGTGACCATCCACCAAATTTCAACTGTGTGAGACGACACATGCATGAAACTGGGCTTTTGACAGCTCATATAAGCAGGCAATCATTGTCACGAAATCGGGCAAGTCATCCAAATGGAGCTCTCTTAACTATACTTCCTTAGTCCTGAATGTGTATTTTGTATGGATGAGTAGCTTTTTTCTTATGTAAGTCCAATTTTATCATTATCACTCTTTCAATTATTTTAAAACTCTTTCAATTATTTTAAAACTCTTTCATTTTTTACTTCTAACTATTCTCATCCATTTTTTTTATTTGGTCATCAACCTTTCTTTCCAATCATTCATGCCTCTCCCATCTATAACAGATTTGGCTATATAGATCAATGATATAATTTCCTTGAGAATTTAGAAAAAGAGATATCCATGTTTGGCTGTAATGCATTTTATGAACTAATGGACTATTGTGTTAGACTCATGCTTTCCTAAATCTTTCCTAAATCATGACATAAATTCGCTATTTCAAATAAATAAGATATGATCTCCTGACCATCGAGTTAGTCCCGATTACACATGATTGGAAAAAAGTTGATTAGAACTCAAACATATGAATCTAAACTAACAATAATAATATCTTTTTTTATTTGACATTATAAAAGGGGACTGGTAAGGGACTTATTTGGCATGTTAGTATTGAACACTACAAGCTACGAGAACAACTCAGTTAATACGTTGAACATTGAAAAGTTCAAAGAAGCCGGTTGAACTCATGATTTTTTAAATTATTGGGCATCGTCAATAATAATAATGGGAATGTTGTCTTGCACACACTGGCACATAAATGATGTCTTGCATTTTGTAGATTGTTACCTAATGGGAAGAGCTATGGACATAAACCAATTAGAATCTAATGACATATTGAAATGACACTAGAAGAAATGGTCAAATACATCTAAAATTATATGTGATTCAAACCTAGCCATTGATGGATTTATAGATGGCCAACACAAAGGATTTGGATGACAATTAAAAGATTTCTTAAATCGCCATTTCTCACTTGGTTAGGGGATCTTTTCAAGGCTTTTGGAGACTTGGTGAAAGCTTAAAGTGAGAAAATTATTGAAAATGTTGAAGTCCGATATTGGGCAAGGCTCTCTCTCACATAACATGCATTATATTGCATTTTTTTTAGAAAGAATTACCAAAAGTTTATGACTAAGTCATTAAATGGGTAACATTATTGGTATGAAAGATTAGCATCCACGTAGATCTACCTATGAGGCTCATAAGTGGCATTGGGGTTCATGCCCACAAGTGATAAAGTGACATCCACATTAGTCTACATCAACTCTTGGTGCTGAAATTTTGTGGGCATGTGCTTGCTCTTTTCAACCATGGTGAATGAACCATAAAGCTAGGATAATTGCTCTTCCAATTAGCAATTACTTTTAGGAGAATTGATATTGCCTGAGATCCTGTAAGTGACATCAAAGCCAGGGTTGCAAGTTTGAAACCATAGTGTGTCTTTAGAAAATACAAATGAAGTAAAAAATGCAGCACAAATCAAGCTCAAAATAAAGTCAAATTAAAGCTCAAATCAAGCTCAAGAAAAAACATAATTGAAGATCAAAATGCATTAAAAATGACTACTAAGAACTCAAGACTCTTGGTGATGTTGAAAAAAATTTTCATTTTGTAAGAGGATTCCAAGAAGTTAAGAAAGATCCCCAGAGACTTGCAAGGAAGAGAAATGCTTTACCATGTCAAAGAAACAAGATCAATTTTACAAAAAAATTTTGTGAGTACATACTTGTCAAAATTAATTGTATATAACTCAATTTGTATACATTTACAAATCACTAAGAAATAGTTTAAAAAATACTTAAAAATATGAATAGTGTAATGAGCACATACATAGACCAAAGGAAATGTATGCTCCACATGCACGGATGCAAGATTTGTTAGCATACTACTAGGCACATGCAAATACAAAGAAACGTTTACTGCACGTGTAGACCTCCGCTATGTCATCCAGAGCATATAACATGCACGTGGACTAGAGAATTACTATCATGTCTTGCTTGACCTCTCCAATCTTTATCAACTTTAATAACTTTATTACAAACCTAATCAGAGTTTTAAAGAATATGAAAAACAATGTCATCCTAACTAGGAGAGGAATGACAAATAAGTCCAACTCCTAATCACATTTTAACCATTTAACTCTATAGTTGATCAAAAAATTTATAATACCTAGAATTCAAACGAACTACATTTCTCTTGAAACAATCAATTTTGTTTTACAAATATTCACATATCAATAACATTAACAGATATATATATATATATACATCTTAAACAAACTCAACATTCTAACTAAAAATGAATAAACTAATGTCACTATTACGTCCTTATCCATAGTATATGCATATACCTAAAAACATGCCCACTAATATAACTACCAACAAAATCATAAAACCACAATATGACAACTATAAAAAGCATAAAAACTACTATACAAATCAATTGTACATATTGTATTCCCAAAATAAACTTACACAACAAGAATATACTCCTAATACTCCCCACACATTCTCTTTCTCTAAGACTTGCCTCAATTACCAAAAGAGTCCAATTCTATGCACATTTATAATATATTCTATAGTTTAAGTAATGAGCTTCATAAGCTCAATTGATATAACAATTAAATAATAAGACAATGCAATAAAAAAGATATCTCATGATAACAAAAGAATAATAACAAGTGTATAACATTTATGAAATATTCATATGAATTCATGTCATGCAATGCTATATAAATGTCGTAACATTTTCTTTCTTATATAAATGCTCAAAATCATATTTTATGCATATATATATATATATATAGATTATAATACTTTTTTTTATCAATCTTCATATGCTTTATATCATTATCATTTTTTTAAAATAAATGGATCGTGTTTTCCTCTAATGACCACCATCTATAGGATTTTTATCTCATCTTATCTAACATCATATTATATCATCTCTTTAGATCTCAACTGTCAAATCATATAACAAGTGAAAGCATACCAGTTGACGACTCCTGATCATATAACAAATAGTTCTAAAAATGAGGTCTAATATCAGTGATATTATAAACCATCAAATCACAGAACAAATGATAACTACTTTCAGATAATAGACGACGATAACTCCTACTAACACACTAACTCTATAGGATAAGATCATAAAAAAAGATTATATCATCTTAATAATTCATATTATAAGGCTCATTTAACCTAGATTTTTTCATCTTAGTTTTTCTTTATTTTCTTCTTTTATATTTCATAATTTTATTATATATATATATATATATATATATATTAAATGTATTGTTTATATGTAATGCTTTATTTTTATTTTAAATTTTAGAATATTTACTCTACAACATGCATTACAAGATAAACAAAAATTAATATTTTATTTTACTTGTTATATTCTCAATTACACAAACATATTGGATATCATCCATTGAATTAAACCAAATTTTAAGATATCATAATCTCTCCATATTGTTAAAATTTCATTCTAAAATTTAAAACTTAGAATATTAGTATCTCATATTAGCTTTAACTTCTCATAGAGCTTCTCTTAGAATTTCATTGGGCCATAGTGTTTTAACCATAGGAATAACTCTATTTCTTAGCTCCTTGTCTTGCCTATTGAAAAATTGAATTGGACACCCCACTTAAGACATATTAGACTGATTAATCTCAAACAAGGTATGTTAATAATGATGTCACATTCAGCAACTCCATCCCACACCATAATTAATAACACAAGATTAGACCCGTCCATATGCTTTGACTTAACTCACAATTTTTCTCTTACTATTAAACCTTTGTTTTGATGCCGACATCCCGGCTTTATTTTTCTCAGCACATCATTTAATCTAAGACAACTTTATCAAAAACTTTTCTGATCATTTCATTCCAAATATGCCAGGTTGTGGTAGCTAATAACAAAGAACATTTGAAGTAATTCTGGCTTAGATATTTCCTTTACTAGAATGCTGAGAATAGTGAGCTCTAAAGAGGAATCATAGTAATCCTTTATCTCCAAGCTTAGGAGACAACCATTAAAAAATGTCCTACTTAGGGAATATTCAATAAAAAGGCGTAGATTTATTTCCTTACCTAGCAGAAAGCACAATTATCATACACAAAGATGTCACTTCTTTTTTTTCCAAGAGAAGCTTGGTCTCCTGTTTATTAAAAACTGAAGCCACAAAGAAATTTGATGTTTCTTGGAATCCCTTTCATAATTCAAATGAAATTTGGCCAACAACATCTTCACTTCAAGGTGCCAAGCAAGGATTTTTTTTTTTGTTGATTAAAAAAAATGTCCATTGCTTGAATGGGACCATCAAACTTTGTCTTCCTTCTACATAATAGAAGAGATTGAACTAAGACTTGAAAAATAAGACAACAGCTCTAGATCCTAAGGTACAGAAAACTGCTGCTCCACTAAAAACGCTATTCCTCCCTTCAGCAATTAGAATTAATTCAAGAAAGGGTTTATAAAAAATAGCCATTGATTATTTCCACCAAGAATGAATTGACAGCTTTGAAAGAGCTGCTTTTGATGTTATGGTATTAGAAAGCAAGCCCAAAAACTGGATCTTTTGAAATACCTCCATTTAATCCGTTTGGCCCATTTACCATCAGAATCAAATAGTAGCCTTCAGCTGTTCAGCTTGCTGAAATAAGAGTTTCTAGCTTAGAAAGCCAGTTCATCCATTGATCAAAGGTTTATAAATGCAGTCCCATAAAGTAAACATTGGTTTCTTACTTTCTTTAGCTATAATAAACCCTAGGAATCTTCTTTGATTTATCAATATTTACTTTTAGATGAGTTATTATAGAATCCGCTTTTCTCTAAATTTAACTTCCAGTTCAATGCATTGGTGTCAGTAGCTTTAAAAAATCAGCAAATCATCAGCATATATTGAGTGATTGAGAATGGAGAAATATTACAAGGAAACAGATCAACTCTAGTTTAGCATCCTCCATTAAGTCTGAACAAGGTGATAAAAAATCCCCTTATCTTATCCTATTTCCAGTTTGGAAAACCATTGACTTGGACTGAATAGAGTCGCTTTCTAATACGGCCTTCAATCAATGATATTAACTTTCTCTGAGAGTATTTATGTCATAACATATAAAATCAAATCAATGGATATTTAATCAAATACTTAAATGATATCAAGTTCAAGATGCATAAAAGTTTTCAATACTTTTGCCAGGGATAAAAGCAGTTTCATTCCAAGGAATGATGAGATCAATAACCTCCATGATTCTATTAGCCAACAATTTGGAGATAGTTCCATATAGGAGAAAAAACTAATGCTGGCCTGAAGTCACTACGCTTTTATGGTCCTTGGTTAAGCAAGATTTATGTATATCAGTTGAAGTGCCAGTGAGTTGCACATTTATTAAAAAAACTGAATGATTATAATTTAATTAGTTTTAAACATCTATTATATGATCTTATTTAAAGAAAGATCATAAACTCTGAACTCAGCTCTTCCATTTCCTCATTTTCCATAAGCTCAAGTTCAATTCTACTTTTTAAGAATAGAGGTATACAGAAGGCTCTCAAAATTAAATCCACTTATTAACTATTCGCAGTTATCCCATAAGGATGGCTAACTTAACATTCCTTTTCATTTACTCTACTTATTTCTTCTAAATATCAGTTCCCATAAATTGCTTGTCATCTATAGATAACTTAACATTCCATGATTGAAACTCACTAGCTATCAGTTTTTATGTCCTTATCATTCTGCAATATCCAACATACATTTTACTTTCCAAATCATGCTATGCACATTCACAACTCTTCTTTTACTTAACCTCTATATCTAATTTCATTCCACATATCTCAATGGCCCTTGCCTTTCTTACCCAATGGCATTTTCAACTTATTTATTCAACCAGGTTCACTAGCCACTACCTATCTCTTCAATGACAAATTATTGCCTCAAGAATATGCATTTCTTTTCTTTTACACCTCATGTGTGAATAACTAACTATTTCTTAAGACTTTTGAAACCAATTTACAATACCTCCATGTCTTGATATTGACACAACTCATACCATACTTATTAAACTACATTCTACTATAACCTTTCATACCAACAATGATAAATATTCATAGAACCTCATGCTTCTAATAATTAGCATTATATTTTTGTTTTGATTTATAAAATATGATGCTTGTTTTCTCATCTATTATTTCACATACTAATACTCTTTTCACAAGAGTCCTTTATTCTCCTCCAAAGCTTTTGATTCAATAAAGAAATCTAATTATCATACTATGCACTTTTTTCTTTTCCTTTTTAACCATATTGCTAAGGAATATCCTACAATTTTTATCTATATAAAAATCAACTTTCAACTACGACATCAGATATAATTAAGATAAGTATGATTATCATGAAATATCTTAACAAAAAAATCAAAACTATTATCATACATCAACCAAATAAGTGTGTGCTGCAAAATAATAGACGAGGAATCCTGACAATAATCTATTAATGAAAAACATATTTATAACCTCAAGATCATTTGCCATGACTATTGTAGTTTGAAAAAGAGCAAAGTGAAAGGAGTATGAAAAAAGTCTTTTCTAAATAAGTTTTTTTTTATCTAAAAACTTAATTTTGTTTCTCATCCAATAGAATATAAGAGGTTCAATACATAATACACAAATAAGTTAAAGATACAACCAAAACAGTCAATATATCGAAACACTAAGGCTTTCCTTTTTTCCCTCTACGCTTATATTGATAAATTTGGAAATCTTTGATCACTCTAATTGGAACAAGATAATTATCAAAAAAATCTGATAAGACCAAGATATCATCAGAGATGATTGAATCATAGCTAGGCCTCAAGAAATAGAATCCTTTTGCAAGTAATCTAAAGAGAAATTATTTATAAAATTTTTTTAATACTTCAGTTTTTTTATTGTGATCAATAGTTATATATTTCTTATAAACATGATGTAACATTATGGCAAGGCTCAAATGAAATGATTTTATCATATGCTCACTTAATGGTATTGTTCTAACCAGGAGTTCGATATGGGTGGAGAGACAAAAAAGATTTTGCTTGATGAAGATGTCACAATAAGAGAAATCAATTCTTCGAGGAAAATCTAATATAAAAGAAATAAAATATAAGGTGGCAGGCTTGATAGTAATAGGATCAACAAATACCTTAAATGCAGTGATATGATCAATGAAAATACCCATAATAAAGATAAGAACTAGAGCAAAAATAACTTAATCAAAAGTGATATGAGTAGTATCAAATGCCCTTGACTACAAATTTACTTGTTTTTCCTATGATTACTTGGGTTGAAGCTTTTGTTTTCAGATTTTTTGATTTTTTATCTCGTAATTTACATTAGGTTGCTGATTCCTATGGACTTGCTCAGGGTTCAAATGGTTTTCTAAACAAGCTTTTAAAGGAAATTTTCTTTATTAAATGCAATTAAAAAAGAACTATTAAGATACTTTTAAATATTTCATAATTATAAAGACCAAATTATTCCTCAATTTCTTTAAATGATATGAATTAAGAGGACAAATATATCAATTTTTAAAAGAAAAAAAAGATGATATAAGGTCCCTCCACTAGATTTAAAATATGTTTGACAGCATATGGTAAGGTTTATGCATGTAGTTGTTTGGGCTTCTAAAAGTCTGCAAAAGCAAGCAAACATGTCAACTAATTGGGTGGAATATTCTAAATTGAGCTTTCTTAATATTACTCCCCTCATTTTGAATGTGTATTTTGTATGGATGTGTAAGTTATTTGTAATAACAATGTTAGTTTTTCATAACTACTGCTTCAATTATTTTCTTCTCTCTTAAATCATTTAAAAAAGACTAGCAATTTTGGTTATATAGATCAATGATATGTCACACCTTGTCAGGATTGTTTTTAAAAAAATCCTAATAATATATACATATATTTCAAAACAACATGTTACATTAGAGTAGGCAAAAAATATTGAAGTTAACTCAAAAAACATTATGAGTGCCAAACACAAGTTGAGCCAACCGTCATAGATTTAATAGACAAAATAACATGATCATAACATTTAAAACAATACATTATTTGGAATCATGCCACATGCAAAGTCATGATAAAAAATAATCATATACTCATGCAATACCATAACACATATCATATTCACAATTTCATAATGTTTATCAATCATTTTATTTATTTTTAATTGATATTTTTTAGAATCATATATCTTATCGCTTTTCAATTGACAGGCTATTATCCCATCATGCAATATCACATTCCACCCTTTGTATTTCATTTTTTTGGACTCACGTGTTTTATTATCTTTCAAATTGATAAGATATTATATTATCAAATAATATCATATTCAATTCTTTTTATTGCATTTTATGGGTTCACATGTCCTATTACCTTTCAACTAACAAGCCATTATCCCATTAGGAATATTATATTTGATTCTTTTTTTTTCTTGAGAAGCCACTCTCTGATCTTGACATCTTTTAATATTAAAAAACAAAATGTTTATAGAGGATTATGTTTATGATGCTTGTTTTGTATATTTCAATATGCCCAAGGACCTCCCAATGAGAGAGAAATAATGAAAGTATGAGAACATATGTTTATGTGGGATTATAGCTGTGTTTTTGGAAAACTCATCTACTTTTTATTATCTCTCACAACATATACTCAATCATGCCTCAATAAACTTATTGTTAAAGGTGTCTACCTCATGCCTTGGCTTTAATTAGTTCCCAATGCCTTGACTTTCATGCAACCAAATTTATTCATGATGGCATGTATTTATAAATCGACCCTACAACCTTATGAGATTAGGCTACAACTCTAACCTACAATTGATGACTTACAAGATCAAGATGCAATTAGCTTATGATCTTTTCTTTTCTTGCCTTTAAGCCCTCGATTTGATCTCCAAATCATAGAGAAGAGAAGAAAAGGAATAGAAATATTGAGAAGGTTCATGAAGCCTTGAATTTTTTTAATTTAATCGAATAGTGCTTATTTAAAGACTACAAGAATCGCAATTTTATGTTCATAAGATCAACCATCCACTATATTTCTACTTTTAAGAAAACGCAACCATTTGAATTTAAAACAAAGTAAATTTTCATTTAAAACACATAAAATCTCATCCAAAATCAAACACGGGTGGTTGACTACAATAAAGGAATGCCTCTTAAGGGATTTGGCCAACTGCAATATTGCTTATCCAATTGTGATCTGATAATGTCGACTTTTCTTGTGTTGATTTTTATCAATAAGAACATTTTTGTGGCCTGTGGGCTTCATCTCCTTAATGGTTTAGTTTAGTAGTCAAAGATTTGGCTAAACATATCAATCTTAGCCATTTGGACTTAAATGATGCAATTTCCAACAAAGTCATATTAAGTTATGAAATGACAAGATTTGGCAAGTCCACAAGGGAACTTGCTACCTAGCAATTTGGTCAAAACCTAGAAGGAAACAACAAGAACAGTCAAGCATAGCAATAATACCCATCAACAAAGGTTCATAGAGCTCAATTAGCACACCATGAAAGCTTCCTAAAATGGTCGAATGCCACAATTGTGGGATTTTATTGAACGAACAAATCAAGTGAACCATTCACAATCAACTAGAAAACCAAGAAACATACAAGTGTTGGAAGATCTGCAAATATGTCAAATGAAACCCCATCTTAATGGCTATTGTAGGTCATGCCCTGCCCTACACAACAACTATGCCAACATCTCCATTAGCTACCAAGCTATATGGGGCACTATAGATAAAAGCAAAGTATAAGAAGACTTGAAAAAGGAATGCATGCAACATCAACTTGAGCACACCCACTATTGGAAATAACCTATCTAGACTTGCCTATTCTCTTCTAAGTATGACCCTACTTTGACAGCTATAGAATGATCAACAGTCCCTTGGGTCTATCAATTCCACACCAAAATGCTACTTCCGCTCTTTATCACCACTCTCTCCTTTAACCTCAAAACTTGCTCCCTCTATAGAGGTTCAAGCTCACATCCTCAAGAGACCAAGTTGTATTACTAACTAATCGATGATTGTCAAGCATTAGAATCATGGTTTTCCCCCACTCATGAGACATTGCATGCAAAAATCTTATCTTTTACTATGCTCTTTGTCATGTATTCTCTCCTAATTCTGAACCCTAGATCCTACTTCCCATAGCATATGCAACCTCTTTGAGTGTGCGAGAATCCTTGTTCACTTTATCCACCCATCTACAAAGAGATGGATCAGCATATTCCAAGTTACAACTTTTTTGCACTTTTAAGCTGATCTCAATGGGCCCTTCCAACCTACACTCCAATACAAAAACATTAAGAATCTTTTTTTGTAGTCTTAATAAATCAAAATGCAATACTAACCACCACCAAAAAACCATAATTAGTAAAATACCTGATCTTCAACTAAAGCAAAGCAGTGCAAAGTTATGGTTCATAAAAATGTTATTCAGTACATAGTACACTTTAAACTAGATGGGCTATTCAAAGTATGAATTTGATAATGTTTATACCATCCAATGGCACTAAATTGAACAATAATACAAAGGAACAAGGACAAATGAATAAAGCAATTTGCATGTCAAGACAAGAGTTGCAGATGCTAGCTTCAGTTGTAGAACCCAAAACCTTTGGTTTGCAAGTTTTATTTTGCATGATAGGAAACAACATAATAAAAATTATATTGTAATTGATTGCAGTATGACATTAAACGCACTCTTTAAGCATTAAAAAGATCAGGATGAATTTTATTTAGAAAAATTAAAGCTGCATGTCATCAATCAGTCACATACAACAAGGAAGAATGATAGCCAAGGCATCTTATAGTTCCAGAGAAGAGTTGTTTCAATGTTGTGCGTGCAAAATCATTCAAAAACTAGCAGCTATTTATATATCCCAACTAAACGAGTTCAAACTTGTGACTCAAATACATATTAGCATAAAGATATCAATTCCCTTAGGGCCCATGTGGTTGGGTGTAAATCATACACCATGTAGATTTCAAATTCACAAAATTATAGATAATGGAATTGCAATTTTATATTATGTTATTTGGTTGAACATATTTATTATAATAAACGAAAAACTATTATTTGATTTATCATTCTTTCAATTTTGATATTCAAAAATCAATTTTCTAGCATTCTATAGCTGACAATGGGTTAATGAACAACGTTTGACGGGTGAACAGTCAATGGGGGCTTGATGGCGAACAATGGTGGTAGGTTGGGGAGTGAAGATGGCCAAATGACAGGAAATGGTAGCCAGATGCTGAAAAACTGCAACTGGACAGCAGTTGGCTAAGGCGGATAGCTAACAAACACTAGTAATGGTTGTTGAAAGTTAACTAGCAATAACAAATGGCTATTAACGGAACCCAATAGCTACCAGCTAGCAGCTACAGTGGAATCCAACAACATGCAGATGACATGGCAAATTCCGGTAGAAGCAATGGTGAACTGGAGATATCAGGATTTTGTTATCAAGGACATCAAAATCCATGATTTTCAATGCAATTGTGAATTTTAAATTATTTTGGATTTGCAAAGCAATCAAATGATGGAATTGAGAGAATTTCGCCTTTTTCATATCATAAATTTAAAAAGCAAAAAACCAAACAAGACCGTAAAGAAAATGGCAAGAAACTTGATCAGAATTGGCACAAATTATAATTCATGCAAAAGAAAAGGTCTTTGAAATTAATCAAGTTCTTATAACAAAAGAATTTTGTTTTTCAATTATGAAAGACTTTGAAGAAGCAAGAATATAGATGAGTATGAACTTGGTGGTCATGATACTTTCGGTATGAATAAAATCTTCCCTCGGGCTACTATGATTTGTTTCAACTATTTAGCATGTCTCACGGTTTGGTCTCTCATAATAGAGCAAACAAGGGTCCACATCCATTAGTAGATTGGGCTGATTGGTATTCTAGTGTATAATGTGAAACTCCACATGGTAAGTCAGAATGATTCAAGGTTAAAAGGAATGAAAAACAATGTAGATGACTAACTAAATTTAAAGGGAGATTACCGAAAACAAATAAGAAAAGGATTAATCTCATGTTAAAAACTAAACTGACATTAGAATCTTAATATACAATTAGGTAGTACTTATCTATAAGCTTAACATTTTGGGACATCTCATGGTATATTAAGCCTAGCTTCCCAACTTTATTTCATCAATTCATTTAAGAAAAATAAGCCTAACAATCATGACCATCATACATGAAAAACATGAGTTGATACTACTCAAGTTATCCTTCAAATGTATACCAAAATCAAGTGAAGACAAATAACAATAACAGCTTACAGAAAAAGTGATAAAGCATCGCAGCCTCATGGGAGGTTCGATTTATGAAAAGATAGGAAGAACATAGTGTGACTCATCAGAATCTCCATCAATAAGAATTAGCTCTCCACTGGTAGAATCTGTACCTTGCAATCCTTGTTCTGGACGCAGTTGGAATTAGAGTTCTCAGACGGATTGTTTAGTATCTCAGATACAAATTTAATGAGCGAGCAGAGACCGCCCAAGAAGTTATGGTCTATCACACCATTGCCTTCGAGTACATGAGCGAAATCCACGAGCCTCACCCTGGCTCGGCCAGGGCCTTGGCCATCCTCAGAACCATCCCTAGCGTAGGCAATGAGAACGGAGACCGAGTAGAAATGGAAGAGTGTCTGATCCTCGAACCACGCCTTGAGATCAAGGAGCTGGGCTAGAACTCCCTCCGAGCCACCGTAGATCGCAGATGCAAAGGCGCAGTCAAGTTCCGAATCGGAAGCAGCATTAGAGGAGACGAAGCGACGGAGAAGGTAGCGAACGTCCTTCACTTGGAAGTGGCGAACATCCAGACGGCTGGGACGCCAGAATCCGATATCATCGTCGCGGATCTGAAGGCCAGAGATTCGGAAGCCTAGAAGAGAGGAGGTACTCTCGCGGTCCTTGGCAAGGCACTTGCGGAAATAACCATCAGGGGCTGAGGGGAACCAGGTGCGGGCTCCGATCTTGAGGTCAATGACGGAGGGAAGGCGAAGACCGTCGATTAGATCATCAAGAACTAGATGAGGATGGATCCCGGAACCGTCGGAGGCGTTGATAAGCTGGGTGCCGTGGAAGACTGGGAAGAAGACGCGGATGTGGGAAGGAATGCGAGTGTCGGAGGAGAAGGACGTGTAGAAGGCCAATTCATTGGTGCCACGTTCGTCATTTTGAAAAGGCTTGTAAAAGCGACCGGAACCGTCGACTAGGGGGCCAAGCTGGCCGTCGCGGGCCTGGTGACCAGCAACCTGGTGCTCCGGTGCCGTGAACATTGCCGCGGCAGGGAACATATCATCTTGGTTACAGCCCTGTACACACTAAAACATGCCAACTTCTAAAAAAATGACATATCAAAAGGAGTTTTTCCTCTCGAATCAGTACCATCGATAAGGTAACGAACATAAGCGTAATAAACAGTGGACCCTCGTGTGTGGTGTGCTAGGTTCGATTCCCACTCGCACATTTTTCTATCGGTTTGGCTTCAACAATTTCGTCCGTTGGATGCGAACGGACGGGTGAGATTTGTATAAAAGGGATAGTAAAAGCCCAGCCACATCCAAGGCCGTATAGTCTGAACGCTTTTCCCGCCAAATGTCTCTTGTCCCTAAATTCTCACTCCTTTTCGCGCCAATTTCTGTCCTCTGATCTTAAATTCCCTAACCTTCTCGCGCCAAATGTGTTCTCCCACCTCCTGCTCTACTGGAGTTTTGGCAATTGAAGTTTTAGAACTCTCCGTTCCTCATTGCATCTTCGTCCACTCCTTACCCTTATCTCTTCTGTCGCTTGGTTTGCGGTTATTTGCTTTGTTACAACGACGCTCTTAGCACTCTGCCCTCTCATTCTGACGGCGTTTCTACTTTTTTTGTGAAGATCTACGGTTTTACTGCTTTCCCTTTCTCTCTTGTCTTCATCTCGTCAGCCTTGGGCGACGATGAGCAGCGACGATGTCACAAACCGCTGTAATTTTCTCTTACCTATTCTCCTTTGTCTTTAGCGTAAGGGCGATGTAGTTCAGATCTACGTTTATTTCCTCTATGTTGTGCTTATCGTCTGCTGCCTTTTGCTGGTTTGTCTGTTAATTGCCTGCTGATGAAATGCCGAGTCCTGAATCTGTTGTAAAACTGAAAATCCTTCCTTTTGCTTCAGAATGATTTGTTTAGGTGGCGAATCTTTTTTAACTTTTCCTTGTTTTTCTGCTGCGATCAAGTTGTTTTTGTTAAATGCACCTTACTAACTTTTTTCCTGTTTCATACATGTCCCTTTGTCTTTCTTTGCATGCTGTATTTTTTACTGTTGAGTTGCCGGCTTGTGCAGCGTGTTGGTTTTCCGTTTCATTTGAAATTTGCTATTTGTGTTACTGGCCAACGTAGACGTTCTAATTATCTGCTAACGGCAGATGCTACTCAGTTTCTTATCTTTTGCACAATGCTTTTGCAGTATTGGTTTTACTTACCGTGTCGTTTTTGCATAGTTCTTTGTTTGTTGTACGTAGTACATAAATACTGTTAATATGCACGGATTCTGATTGCCTGACACGAACAGATGGTATACTTGGCTTGCCTAGATTTTCATTTTGCTTTTACAGTTTTTGTGATTGGTTCTCATTTTGCTTTTTGCAAAGTCTGAATGTAGAGTGCTTTTCTAACAAGCTCACTTTCTTATACTTTATATGTTTGATGTAATTATGCTTAGAATGTATTTTACAAGTACCTGCAAAAGTAGATGCTGGAATTCTGTTTTTTTTTTAATTGGGTATTGATGGTATACTCTTCCGGTTGCTTTGTTTTTGAAGTTATTCATGGTTAAGTTCTCACAAGAAAGGCGGTACACTTGTTTTCCCTACCTTTGGGATGGATTCCTGAAAATATTATTTTTTAGGGTAGTTGATTAGTATGCAATAGCATTGTAACGTCATCACTTGTCACAAATGTAATTGCAGCACCTATGTCAAATGACAGATTTTGTTGTTGATATCTCATCCAAATGCATTTTTTTGTCTAATCTTAATGATTTCAAGTTAACCCTAACATAGTTGAATCTGACTTCAAATTGATTCCATTTGGACTGTGTTCATTTAAATGTAGTAAAAAGCATCGTCTTTTGATTCAACTTCAAGTTATTCATTTTTTTTATTTATTCTCAATTGGCATGGAATTGGATTGAGATTAGATTGTTAAACCCTCTAAGGCAATTACTCTTGCTCAAAGTTTGAAGATTTTTTGACAATTGGACCAGGTTTTGAATCAAATGAGATTTGGGTCATTTTGTGCGACCTTATAAATGAAGCAAATTGTGGTATCAATGATAAATGAAGTCTAATCTTGTGCCATTCATGGCTAGGTTAGATCACCTCTAGATCACACCAATTTTATTTTATTTCAAAAAATGAGTTTACATTATTTAAGAATAAGCTCATTGGGTTGTTTTACTAACTTTGGTCTTGCCATGGTGCCTTTGGTGTTGGGTTAAATTCACTTTCAATGCCCTTTTTTCATCATTTTTGGTTCCTTTCTTGGTTATTGAATTTATCCCTTTAGTCAAGATTTAACATTGCCATATATAAAGCCTTTATTAATTTGCTCACCCTTTGTCACTAAAAAAAATTCGCATAAGGACGTTCTTATAAGGATAAAATATCATACTCTATCCCCCTCTTGTGATGGTGACAACATTGTAATTTTGTTAGGACGATGCCTAATGATGTCATCAAAACCATTGTATTAGCCTTTTACTTATGCTTTGTTTGCTCTTTCTTTCGCTTAAGGTTTATAATCAAGATTTATGTCTATTGCCTTTGTGTTGAAGCTTATGCATTTGCATGTTATTTTTTGGCTTGAGATAAGGTTGCTTTCTTTGAATGCTGATGTTTTTGTTTGTTATGAAAGAAAGTTGGTTACTCCATTTGTTTTGTTTTTATAATGTCTTTGGTTTGTGGTATATACAAGGTTGATATTAATTTTGTTTGTGATAATACCATGTTAGTTGGTGACACCTTTCTTTTATTTTTAAGTATATTATGTCTCACCTTTTTTAAGAATCTTGCATATATTTTTTCTTTTCCCTTTTAGTCTTGAATGGTGTTATATATTAATTTTTTTTTCTAAGTCTTCATTTTGTTGCTTGTTTTTGCCACAAATTGTTGATGCTTTATGCTAACTTTTGGTTTTCATTTAATTTTGTTGTGTTCAATGTTGATGTTATGATAAGGACAATGTTTCAATATGCAACATATTGTGATAAGAATACATTTTTCCTTATTTTTTCAATTGTTTTTGTTATAAGAGCATATGATGCTTGCTTTTTTCAAGTTCTTTTGTAAATAGTCTTTTATTGGGTGTGGCTTATTTTATCATGTTCACTATTTTTTTGAAGTTGTTATTTTTAGAGATTAAAATTTTGCCTATGACACCTTTAAAAGTTCATAAATTAGAATTGGCTTGAAATCACCTATTTTTGATCTAGGCTTGCTTGAAATTGAATCAATTTGATTTTGAGGCCTAAAAATTAATTGATGAAATATGCAATTGGCATTGTCTTGATTTAGGATTTTTAATAATGGCTATATAAAGAAGTGAAATTCTCATTTGGGAGCAAACATTGTTGATGAAAGAAATTTTGCATAACACCATAATAATTCCCGAAGTTTTTCTTTAGAAGTTCATACAAAGAAAGAACTATTGGTTCAAATTTTTACAAGGTCATAGCAATTCTTCCACACCATCATAACTTAAAGCATACTATGTCATCTAAGAAGTTATCAGATATATGATTCTTGTCATTGTTCAAATTGCTTCAATTAATCAAGTTATGGTTGGAATTGACCAACATTCCAAATTTTTTGTTACACCCCACCTGATTTTGCTACCTGATGTTGCCATTAACAACTTCATTATCGAGTTAAATTAGAGTCTTGTCATGCAATCGAAGACACTTTCCACTTAACTTGATGATGGTAGTGATATTATCAATTATAATGCCTGTTTAATGTCATTTTAAATCTATATTATGATACAAATTTAGAATCTAAATTGATAAAGTTTTTTTTTAAATTTCCATTCTCTCTTATGCAAATATTTACAAATACCAACATATCAATAACAAATCACTATATATATATATATATATATATTATCAATTATTTCAAATAAAATTCAATAATATTTTAATCTATAATGCATTTATATTTCTAAGTAATCAATCATAAATGATATAACTATCTCTAATAAATCATAGAATCAATTTATTAAGTATTAGTTGAAACTTGTAAATCAAGTTATGTGTATATTAAAAGAGTTGAGGATAAATGTATACATATCAAAAAGGATATCACATATCAAAAAAAAAATTTCTAAAATTTATCAAAATATAAATATTATCTAAAAGAGAATACCACAAGGTTTTATAAAGCATGTCATCAAAACTTTTATTAAGTGTAGTTATGATTCTCATCTCTTAATATCTTAAAATCTTGATTTGTAATATAAATAAGTAATGAGTTTAAAGAACTTAACAAAAAAACTATTATCTACTCACAATAATATAAAATAAAATGTCATAATAAGATAATCTATAATAAATGAGTAATAACAAAAATATTACATATGTGCATAAAAAACAATATTAATATGTAAGAGCATATGATATGTGATTAAGATATGAAAGAATATAAAGTAAACAAATACATAAAAATATGTATAGATATAACTCTTAATCACATTCATTCTTATATATTTTTATATTCACTTTATTGTTTATTTAGTCATCTAAATTGTCTTTTTATATATTTATAGTTTAACTCTTTAAATATTTTGTTTATTCTTTTTTTTAGTTTTTATATTTTTAGTATTTTTGTATCTCATATCTCTCATAATCATTATAAGGGTCAAGTATTATCCAAGTAATCATTATTTTAGTGTTATGATCTAATCTCATCTCATATCATATGATATAATATCACATCAAATTATATAAAGCCATTTTACAGTCATATCATATTCTTATTGTTTATCCAGTTTGTAGTAACAATAATATCATCTCATCTCGTATCATCTCTGCATTAGAATATGATATACAGATCTCATCTCATCCTAGTTTTGCATTAGCATATATTCATTAAAATCTCACCTCATATCTTCCCATGATTAAATATGAATTTGATGTTAGTGGTATTATGACATATCAATCAAGTTTTCATGTCATCTTTGTTCATCCTTAGCTTGTAATGATAGTAAAGTATGGTTATTATGGATAATCTTGTCAAAAAAAAACCTTTATTCTCGCATTAAACCAATTAATTATCATGTTTAGATACATATAACCTAAATCATATGTGACATTCATGTGATATCATGTCATAATTATGTCACATCATTTATTTTTTATTTTCATTTTTTTCTTGTTTTTTCACATCTAATTGTTCTCTTTTTTTTCATATCTTCTTTTTATATTTTGGCATCACTAAATTAATCATCTTATCTCCTTATACACATTCTATATCTTAAGCATACAAATAATGATGTTGAGAATATGTTGTATTATGTCAAAATAATGATACATAAAAAAGTGATATTATATTATCATGTTTAGATTAATATAATGCTTAATAATAATAATTAATAATATACTTATATTATAATTATTCTAATTTACCTACTTATCCTTGATAAAATTTTTGTTTGTCTTTTTGCCTTACTTTTCTATACATTAAAAATTAAGAATCTAATTTAAATTATATTATTTCATTGTATGCTCAACTCATAATTAAAATGATCATTCTAGATTTATTAATTAATAATTTAAATAAACTACAAATTATAGAAATTTAACAATGTTTTAAGTTTTTCTTTTTCATTTCAGTATGTAATCTTTGTTAAATCTCATAAAGTCCATGATCTTAAAGCTCTTTTTCATTTCAATTGGACAATTCCACTGGTGGCTTATCTTTTTGTACAAAAAACAAAGTTTTCTCTATTAATCTATTGCCAATCCTTAAGACAATCAAGAAATCAACTTAACGGCTTTCCTAAGAAATTTCCTAATTCTTAAACAAGGGTTCTCAGCGACAAGGCTGGGTTCCATGAAAATCTCTTTTTCTACCTTAGATCCCACATAAAATCAGCGAAATCCACTTCCTATCAACTCCTCCCAAGGCATTAAATCCAAAATAACTTTAATTACGATGCAACATGTGTCAACAGACTCGTTTTGGCAAGTTCTATCCAACAATATACTCCTTTTTTAAATTCTTAATATTTAGCAAAATGACATTTTATGAGACAATCTAAAAATTTTTAGTTTAATTCACTTCATTAAAAATTAAAATTTAATTTCTCTTTATCAAATTATCATAGTTATGAATTCAAATACAAATACATTGCAATTGTAACACCTTGGATGAAATAGAAATTTGAGTCATTACATTTTCTCTGTCTCTAAAGATGTAAATATTTGTTAAGTTAATCTCAATTGTCAATCTAGAAAGTGGCTTTATGCTAGGAATCAATGATTGGTTACTCAAGGCTAGTACCTCAAGAACCAAACAATAGAGGTTGGACAATCGAGACTAAGGTGCTTGAGGTCAAGCCTTCCAAACTTATTAACAAAAGCTTACTTTTATTGGAGAACTTAGAGAGCAAGATTACATCATTATGATAAGGAAGAGAGGTGGATGCCCATAGGTTAAAACAATTCAGGATGAGAGAGGAAAGCAAAATAAGACTAGGAACTTAGCAATAAGTCTCCCCATTAATTGAAGTTCTTGGAATTTTATGCCTTTTTGTGTTCAGTTATATCTCTTAACTTTCTTTTTATGCTTTTAAAGATAATATGTTGTTGATTATCTTGTTGATGTGCCCAATTTGTTAGTCTTGTTTTCTAAAACCTCAGCATGTTGAGGTGATCTTGTTTGGTTTCAAAGATCTTATTTAGTTTTAGTTGTATTTATCATGCCTTCAGTTTCAAATGTAATTTATGTCCTTATTTTATTTTCAGATACAGATGACGATGATTATTTCAGGCGTTCAAAAAGATTTAGGGCTGATTTTAGGCCACCAAGTGGACCAAGAAGTGAAGAAGATGTGGTTGGTACCCCCAGTTCACCAGGAAGATCGGGCCAGCCCCGGACACCAAGAGATGATTTTCCAACAACTGATCAGACTGAGGATGATATGTATGAGGTACTACGATTATTAGTTGCAGCAAAATAAAGTACCCATTTGGTGCAAATGCACCTTTAGTTCTGGCAAATGTATGACATACATCCTCTATAATTAAATTCAAAATTTTTTGTAGGATGAATATGATGATGATGCGGAGCTAAATATGTATCGTGTCCAAGGAACACTGCGTGAATGGGTTACAAGGGATGAGGTTCGAAGATTTATCGCAAAGAAGTTCAAAGAATTTTTGCTTACATACGTGAATCCAAAGAATGAGCATGGAGATTATGAATATGTTCGGCTGATCAGTGAGATGGTTTTAGGTATAGTGATTGCCAACTTGAACTGTAGCAATTATATTTAATGATTACAAATTAAAATAACAATTTATTTTACCACCTCTGTGCAGCTAACAAGTGCAGCTTGGAGATTGATTACAAGCAATTTATTTATATTCATCCTAATATTGCTATTTGGCTTGCTGATGCTCCACATTCAGTCCTAGAAGTGATGGAAGAAGTTGCTAACAAAGTTGTTTTTGATTTTCACAAGAACTACAAGAACATTCATCAGAAAATTTATGTTAGAATCACTAACTTACCTGTATATGACCAAATCCGTAACATCAGGTTTTTTAAATTCCACCTGCCTTTCGATTTATTTTTCTTAACACTTTTTTTCTGATTCATGGCTTATTTGCAACCAGGCAAATCCACCTGAATACAATGATTCGTATAGGAGGAGTTGTGACACGTCGCTCTGGTGTTTTCCCCCAGCTACAACAGGTGAAGTATGACTGCAGCAAATGTGGGGCAATTCTTGGACCTTTCTTTCAGAACTCGTACGCTGAGGTGAAAGTGGGATCTTGTCCGGAGTGCCAATCAAAGGGTCCTTTCACTATCAATGTTGAGCAGGTATTCTTTTTTGTGGTGTTTGAGGTATTTGATTCAGCAGGTATTATTGTGCTTTTTAGCATCTGTTTTAAGCATTTCTTGAATATCTATGTTTCTAACCACTGCCAAATTCAGACAATTTACAGGAACTATCAAAAGCTTACCCTTCAGGAAAGTCCCGGAATTGTACCAGCTGGTAGATTGCCAAGATACAAAGAAGTTATCCTCTTGAATGATCTAATTGATTGTGCCCGTCCAGGAGAAGAAATTGTAATTCTTCTTTTATCTGCTAGTATCAGTTTTGTTTCAGAAAAATCAGCAATGACACTTTTCTTGCCTCATTTGATTATTTTCAGGAGGTTACTGGCATATATACCAATAATTTTGACTTGTCCCTGAATACAAAAAATGGCTTCCCTGTTTTTTCCACTGTTGTTGAGGCAAATTATGTTACAAAGAGGCAGGACCTGTTTTCAGTGTACAAGCTCACCGATGAGGACAAGGCTGAGATTGAAAAGTTGGCAAAAGATCCACGGATTGGTGAAAGGGTTTGGCACACCTTCTGTCTCTGCGTTTTTTTAACTGCCTTTTGTATTTGTCAATGAATATGTTTGTGATATATGCAGATTGTGAAATCTATTGCTCCATCAATTTATGGGCATGAAGACATTAAGACTGCAATTGCTCTTTCCATGTTTGGAGGTCAAGAGAAAAATGTGCAGGGAAAACATAGATTGAGAGGGGATATCAATGTTTTACTTCTTGG
Source organism: Vanilla planifolia (assembly GCA_023846275.1). Lineage (NCBI taxonomy): Eukaryota > Viridiplantae > Streptophyta > Magnoliopsida > Asparagales > Orchidaceae > Vanilla > Vanilla planifolia. The sequence goes on along the minus strand of CM043876.1, from coordinate 25,318,067 downwards.
TGATCCCGGCACTGCCAAATCCCAATTTCTCAAGTAAGAATGTTCATCTTGTTGGAAATCAATCTATACTTATTCAATCAATGGTAATTCCATTATGTGCATAATTTGGAACAGGTATGTGGAGAAGACTGGACATAGAGCTGTTTATACAACTGGCAAAGGGGCATCTGCAGTTGGTCTTACTGCAGCTGTTCACAAGGACCCTGTTACTAGAGAATGGACTCTAGAAGGGGGTGCGCTAGTCTTAGCTGACCGAGGAATTTGTTTGATTGATGAGTTTGACAAAATGAACGATCAGGATAGGTGAGAAGTTTCTCTTAATGATAAATTTTCGATTATCGATAAAACTTCTAATGCCTGACATCCATCATAATTTCAGAGTTAGTATTCACGAAGCCATGGAGCAACAGAGTATCAGCATATCTAAGGCAGGTATAGTGACATCATTACAAGCCCGATGCAGTGTCATAGCTGCCGCAAATCCTGTTGGAGGAAGGTAAATCCAAACTCCTAACGAGCTTGCCCTTCTGCTCCACAACCGTCTCCTCTTATTCTGAGATTTCAAGAGTTGTTTCCAGGTATGATTCATCGAAGACATTTTCCCAGAATGTGGAGTTGACTGATCCAATCATATCTAGATTTGATATCCTTTGCGTTGTGAAGGTTATCTTCTGTCTTCACTCCTTGTTTTGCTTACATTATATTTATTTGTATTGGCTCATACAATATTCAAAGTGACTGGACCTTACTAGCTCAAAATTTGAATGCAGGACATTGCTGATCCAGTGACTGACGAGATGCTTGCAATGTTTGTGGTGGACAGCCATGCCAGGTCACAACCCAAGGGCGGTATAGTTGAAGACAAAGCTGCAAGTAACTCCCAGGGTGATCCACTTCCTTCAGAAAGAGGAGCTGATCCTGATGTATAATAATTATTTCCTTAATTCCTATACTCGGTTCTTTTATGGGGATGCATATCACCAGGTGAATAATCCTTTTGTTCCTAGGTTCTTTCTCAAGATATGTTGAAGAAGTACATAACCTACGCAAAATTGAACGTGTTCCCAAAGTTGCACGATGCAGATTTGAACAAACTCACCCATGTTTATGCTGAGCTTCGAAGAGAATCATCGGTAATGTTTTGCATGTTTGCATGAAGTATTTTGAATGTGTACTTATAATCTTGTGCATCATTGATATGTGAATAGCATGGACAAGGTGTTCCAATTGCTGTTAGGCATGTGGAGTCAATGATAAGAATGTCGGAAGCACATGCCAGAATGCATTTAAGAAGTTATGTGACACAAGAGGATGTGGACATGGCAATACGAGTTTTACTTGATTCTTTCATATCCACTCAGAAGTTCGGCGTTCAGAAAGCTTTGCAAAAGGTAATATCTGTTCTTCTAATGTTCTTGTGCAAGGTTGCAACTTGGATTAAGTGTCCATGTCCCAAAAAACGTGTATTAAATTGATTGCTGGTGCATTACCTGTATTTTATAATGCTGCAGAGATTCAAAAGGTATATGACATTTAAGAAGGATTACAACGAGCTACTACTGCATCTTTTGCGTGTACTGGTGAAGGATGCAATCCATTTCGAAGAGCTCATGTCCGGGTCAATTGCTCGTCTCACCCATGTTGAAGTAAAAGTGGAGGAACTCAAAAGCAAGGTAATAGGTTTATGATTCGTTGTTTTCCTTTGTTTTGCCCCTTACCAAAGACTCGTTCATTTTGGTATGGTACAGGCGCAGGAGTACGAAATTTATGATTTGCAACCCTTCTTTTCTAGTCCAAATTTTAGCAATAGCAACTTCATTCTCGATGAAGTTCGTGGTTTGATTAGCCATCCAATTGCTAATTGAAGCTTGTGTAAGCGACTAATCTTCCATGTCTATGGCGCAGCTGGTCATCTGTTGTTTATGGAAATTTTCAAATTTCAGGTGATACATTCAAGTGTTTTGTCTTATTTTGTTTTTGTTTGACCTTATTGCAAATTTGATCGAATCATATCGTTGTCATAAATTCACTAATTGTTATCGCTCTTGCTGCACCCATGCAGCCGTGGTTTTGGTTAATCTAATGAATCTTTGTTTAATACCATAAAATTTCATGACCATCAATTTGTTTTTTATTGAAACTTCTGTTTAATATCCCTGTATGCATTGATTAAAAAGAGAATCAACAAGCTGTTATTTTATTCTTTTTGGCTTCATCTTTGTCCATCAGTCTATAATAATAATGAAATTTGATTCATCAAGTTTATAATGACAAATGAGAAAGAGTTTTGACATTGTAATATCTCAATTTTATTATGTATCTTTTAACAGTAGTTCATGTTAATCCAAATAGGTTTTATCTTATATAAAGGATTTTTTTTGTTTAGTTATCATCTTAAAAGATATTTTAATGTCTTGAGAATAAGATGTCTTATTTTTAGATTAAGAATTTATCTTTTATAATTTATATAGAATAATCCATTCTTGTATTTTTAAAAGTTCATTTAAAAAAGTTGAATGTTTAATCATGTGTATATGTTCCTCTTTCTTATTAGTGTTAATGTCAACTCATTCATCAAGTTCATACTAATTTTATTATTATATTATTTTTGTTCATCTAATTTATAATGATAATAGAATATTTCTATTAGAGATAATGATATTAAACAAATATAAATAGTATTATATATCATGTTATTTTTAAAAGACGTGTATAATCAAATAATATTTCATATTATTATTTTTTTGTTTATTAATATTTTTTCAAGTATACTTTTGTAAGCATAATAATTAAATATATTACAATACAAATATTGAAATATAATATCATATTAGTATAAAATGAATAACATATTATTTTTTATGACATGTTTTAATAGTAGATAGTTTTTTTAACATGATATTCAAATTATCTAACTATATTTAATGATTATAATATTATTATGTTATTAATAACCTAATTTTTTTTTACTATTATAAGTAACTAAGTCAAAAGGTCATATATCAATCATTGATAATTAATTCATTATAGTTGATCAGCATAATAATAATTTTTTATATCTAAAAGTAAAATTAACATACATCATTTATTTTGTTAATTATAAATAGATTTTTAAGAGTCAAATTTAATTTAAAGGACCAAGCTTATGAGTATTCCAATTTTCATCTTTACTCTTGCTATATAAATCCCCTTCGAATTCTTAGTAAAATTAGTTTTTGTTATATTTTTTTAAAATCTAAAATCAATATCAAGAAATTACCACTCATAGGTTTGAGTAAGAAGCCATTAGCAACACCAAAGGAGAGATAAAAAGCATTTCCCAAAACGGGATATGATCAATGAAACCACTATTGTCGTCGTTGTTAACAACACAGCAATCGACAAAAAGGTTAAAGAAAGAGCTTTTTTAGTAAATAACATTTCACTGGGTACAAAGGCAGCTCCTCCTGTTGAAATGGTGATGTTTGCCAGCAATGGGTAACTAGAGAAAGTTAAGCTTTAGGACTTGAATGAAAGTTGATTAAAGCCCATTTTGGTCGTTGTTTTTCACATTTTATTTCATTTTTTAATTTTAACTTTAATAAATATTTATATATATTTGATTCAAAAACCCTGTTTTTTCAATTTTTTTTTAAACTTTCTTTTAACATTTATATGTCCCGATCAAATAGAACCTAAAGTCTTTACTTATACCAGCAAGAGGCATTTCATATAAATAATGTCGTTCCCCTCGAACCATTTGAGGCCATTTGCATTTTCTCTTAGAGAGTCATCTTTATTTTTTATAGAGTCCCAACTATTGCACATGAGAAGGACCCATATGAACTATTTTAAAAAACCAATATCTGTTTAATGAGAATCCTCTCACATTTTGAGAGTTTATCAATATGGTAATCTCATTGCTAGATGGGTATCACTTTGCAGCATTTTCTTTCAGAGCATCATATTTTTTAAGAGTTACTAAACTAACTTTTATACCTCCATCTTATAGAGATGTTTTAAATCTTGAATAACTTAAAGTTCAATTAAGTTTTAACTTCTATCATATATAGGTAGATAAAAATTTCTCTTATTTTGATTGTTTTATTATTTTTCCATTTTGTAATCTTAGTTTTGTGCGTAATAAATTCATGTTATCATTGTTCATAAACGTAGTCCAAATCCTTAAATAAATTACATAAATTCTTTTATTATTATACATGTATTTTTTTTTATTTGACATTGTCGCTTTACATCTATCTATCAATGGTAGGCATACAATAAAAAGTTTTCGTAAATATACAAAATAATTTTTCTTTAAGTTTCAATCATATATGCATGCAATAACATCATAATATCTACCAATTCTAATCAATGAAAGCTAAAATGTATCAAAGGAGCATTAATGATATAATAAAATTAGTTTTATTCACTAAATATAGTTGGCAATTAGAAGACAACATTAAAAAAATCAATTTATAACATCTCCTTGAGACTATCATTAATAATACCTATTCTTTCCAATTTCATTGAATCTCACCAATTTTATTAGTTGATTTTGATATGATGCCAAAAAATTATTTGGTTTTAACAAAATAAATTTTAAATTAAAGAAACTAATAATATATTTCAATATATTATAATAAATATGAACTTTAATTTCAACATTAACAACTTTATGAATCTTTAGTAAGGTGAAAACTTCAAACAAACACCACTTGTTAGGTGATACAACTTTGCACATGTCATGGCAAACCCCCCACTTGAGTGGCAAACTTTTCAAACGAATTGTAAAGAACATTTTTTTTTTATTTGTTTTTCAATTGCTTTATAGTTCATGAGATATCAACTTTATCTTCTAAACTAAAGATTTTAGATTTTGATCTATTAAAAAAACTTCAATCAATTTTTTTTAAAAAAATACATTTAAAATTCATATTAGATCTACAAGAGATGTAAAAGATGATTTCTATTTTATTTTTTTTTTAAATGTATATTTTATTAAAAAAACATTTAAATTATTTACATAAATATGCAATCTTTTAACATTGATTTTTGAGCTGAATTATTGAACCCAACTAAAACCATTGAAGCCCACATTTTTTACTTTACTATTATTTTTTCCGTCTCTTTTGTTGGTGGCAGTAATGAGCACTCAGATTTCAAAAGACGTAAAGGTGGTCGATAGCTGTGCCCGGCCAACGTTCTCCTTCTTTTCCTTCGTCACTAAGCCTTTTCCTCTTCCTTCACTGCGTTTTCCTTCAATAATTAACATCTCTTCTTCCTCACAAATCCCTTATAAATAACACCCAGACTCGCCCCCTTCCGAGTTCCTTTCATCGGCTTATTGCCTTCTCTTGTCAAGTGACTTTCGCATCAAGATTGCCACGCAAGCCTTCAATACAAAGAAAAAAACTTTTTTTCCCTTTTCCTCTCCGGCTCTGCACTGCTCTGTTCTGCCCTGTTCTTTATTTATCCTGAGGATGGAGTCGCACTGCCCTGTAAACGCCAACAAGCTATGGAATTTCCTGAGGGTGGCTTTCTTCATGATGAGGAGGGGACTTCTCTCCAAGAGAAAGCTCGTCGCCATGGAGATGAGTCTTTTGATGAAGAGAGGGAAGCTCATGATCGGAAAGAACCTGGCAAGCGTCATTGCGTCCCACCACAGTACCAAGGAAAGGCGGCCGCCGCCGCCGCCTGACTTCCCCATCCCCTGCGGCTTGCACGAGTACGAGTTTTCCTGCAGCAACACCCCAAACCCCGTCTTTCTCCACCTCAACAAACGCCGGCACAGCTACTTCCCCTGCATCCGTGCCGACGCGTCCGATGATCACGACGATGACCCGCGGCGTCTCCCAAGCATAGAAAGCGCGCCGGAGTGTGCCTGCGGCCCGGGAGGTAACTTTGAAGCTCGAAACAGATCGAAGAGCTCGCTCCTCCTCTCGCCTTTTGCTGTCAGGATTTCGAACTATTCCGTGGATGAGGGAGCCGATGGGCTGACGGGCCAAGAGGTGGACGATCAGGCGGCGGAGTTCATTAAAAGGTTTTACGAGCAACTCAAGGCGCAGTACCGCGACGACGTGGGAACCAGTCCACTTGTCCTTCCTTGACTGCATCAATAGTCGTGCATGGATGGACGGCAGGATTATTAATAGCTTTTAAATAAGACAGATTTTTTTCTCTTTTTTTTTGTGTTATGAGAAAAAAAAAATAATGGGTAATATATGAAGATGCATATGTTATTATAAATAAGAATATTAGACAGTATCGATGTTATACAACCAATTTAAAGTTTTTTTATGGTGGTATTTCATAGGACATTTCTTTTTTTTTTTTTTAATGATGTTGATAAGTAATCATTACATACTATTAACATAAAAGTGTTAATTTAATGGGAGCATAAGTATTGGTCCCATGTACCTGTTTACAATACGATGATGTTTAGATTTGTCAACTCCCAACATCCTAAAATAATCATGAGAGTGTAACATAAAAAATAAAATTGAAATGAAAATATAAAAAACATAATATAATAATTAAATTTGTATTATATTTAAATTACAAAAGAAAGCTTATAGTCACATGGATATTAGATAAAGATTCAATTATAAGTTCAAACAAGGATTTTCTAATGAACAATTAAAGAAAAACTTGATGACACTAATTGTAACAAAAAGTTTTCAAAGTTTAGAGAGTAAAAATAGTTGAAAAATCTTCTATATGGACCATGGTTGGTATTTATAGAATTTCAAATGATCATTTTTAGTTTTCAAATAGTGATATCAAATTATTATTTTCAATTGGCTAGATAAATATTTCAATTGATTAGACTTTCAAAAAATTAAACGTACATTTAATGCTTATATATATATATAGAGTAAAATTTTTTTAGTGAGAAGATTAGATTGTTGACAAGTTTGATCTAATTGACTTGCATAGAACTATGATTTGAATGTCCTTTGTATAGATTGTGTTAAAATACTTATATTGGGTAAGCTGTCATTTTTAATTGTTGAGGAAGGATGTTCGATTGGCTAAGATAAGTGGTTGATTTAGGAACTAGAGAGGGATAGGAAGCATTAAAATATATATTTGAGAGAAGCAAAATTTTTAAAGATTGGCTTGTTCATGGAGAGCAAGATTTTAAACATTTGAGTCAATGAGGGTCTTTGATGTTGGATGAGTGATGAAAATGTTTTGAGCTACATAAAGATTGATCTGTACAATTTTAAACACAAGGAAGATATGATATAAAGTTGTAAGTAAACAGAAAAAAAATGTTGCCTCTTTAGCCTTACACCTCTCTTAATATCGAATTATTAACAAATTTACATGTTATAGTTCTTGCTACAATAAGATACAACAGAAATAGAATTTTTGCTTATCCAAATATTCTTGCTCTAAAGAGTAGGTATTTGTTTTATATAGAGAGTCTAAACACAAAAGAGAAAAAAAAAATAAAAAAAAATAAAAAAAATAATGGTCAAAAGCTATATTTTTTTCTTAATCATGTTTAGTTAAAAGTTGTGATCAAAGTTCTTACAAACAGCTTTCTGAAAAGTTTTCGGTTTGATACTATGGTTGAAGTTCTTGCCAAACAGTTTTCTAAAAAGTTGAGGTTTGGATATGCATCAGTGATGGCGTTGCATGTTGTCACGGGTTGAACTCAGGTCGACATGTGCGGAACGTGTTGGCAGATCCTCGTGCCGTTGGCAGTGTCATAGGTCGGATTTGAGGTCGGATGTCACGAATAGGATCAACGGGTAATGCCCAACGTGTCACGAATTGGGTTGGTGAGTTGGCTGGTTGGAGCCACATTGATAGTGAAGCAAGTAAGCGTGTCGCAGAGCGGGTTGGCAGGTTGGCGAGTTGGCAGGTTGGGGGTCGACGGTGCATTAACATAGTGGCGAGTTGGAGTCAAGTCGGAGCATCACAAAGTGAGTTGTGGGTGGAGCAGCGTCGCTAGTCGGAGTCGAGTCGGCATGTCACGAACTCTATTAAATCGTGGGTCGTGCAAACCCGCATCCGAATTAGACTCGAAAGACCCATTTGTCTAACTCATTTGCCCAAACAAGGTCCAAGTAATAGGATCGATTTGGATCTAGAAAAGGTAGTCGGCAACAAAGCTGCGAAACAAGGTCCAATGGACCATTTTTGCATTTTCATCGAGAATATTAAGTTCAGAGAACAATGTTAGACCCCATCTGGACTTTGTACATAAAAAAATAAACGTTTCAATTATCTAAAAATAATAACATATATCTGTCTCATTTTTAAGCGTAAAAAATCTTGATTGGTGTTCTCATCAAATTTATTTCTCTTCAAATTTGAACTTCTAAATTTTCATCCAACGTGACCAGGGCATGGCTATGTTTTATTCAAAGATTAGTAATTTAATATATTTATGATGGTTTCATCAAACGTGAAAATGTCTGACATAAAATATTTTGTTGTTGATATTTTGTGTCACCGGACATAAGTCGATTTGTTGATGTCAAATATATTAGTAAGTAAAAAAAATACTAAAATATAAGAAAAAATGTGAATAAAAACATGAATATAAGATAAAATATGTTCAAATTTGAACTTATAAATTTTCATAACTCTTATTTTCAATTACTTGTAAAACACTACACAAAAGATGAAGTCTTTTCCTTCTCTCTCTATTTTATTAGTTAAAAAAAAATATAAAAGAGCCCAATTTTTTTTTTGTTTTTTTCTTTTATTTCAAGACCCAAAAGCACTACTCCGATAGGTAGAAGTCGAGAGACAAAAATAAGATGTCTTTAATTATTAATTCTTTTTTCATCCATTCAAGTAAATTCCTTTGAAGAAAAATATTAGTTATTTTGATAATTTTTATTTAAATTTTGTTTATTTAGAGGGTTAATTAAATTTACGAAATTTAAATATTTGATTAATACAAGATAATGTTTAATAAATTACAATTAATACGTGACACTTGAAATGAGATAAATATATAAAGACAAATAATTTTAGAATTTTAAAAAGAGATAAAATAAAATTTTAATAATTTTATGTATTAAATGATAATTTGAAATTTTGTTTAAGAAATTTTGCAATTCATCTTATGTGAGGTTTGTTATTGACGAATAGAAAAATGCATTGTTAAAAACTTTAAAACAAATGTAGTTTTCATCTTTTAGATCGTTTGACATCTTATTATGCTTTGGATTGCATTCTCTCATTATTAATATTTCATTCTTCTTGTATTATGCTTGAATATTTTATTTCTTGGGATTTCTGTGAAATGTATATTTGACATCTCATTTTTTTGGGATATTTGTGAATTTTATATGATTCGTTTCCACTGTTGAGTAAGTGTGTTTTTTATTATTATTATTATTATTTTTTGATGTTGAATAGATAAATGAAGTCTTATGAGTGAATTAAATTAATAGCTGATAAACATAGTTGAGCATGCTTGTTAATAAGTTTGGCATTGTTGTGAAACTTCTTTTGAATAGCTTGCTTTGATGCTGAGTGATAAGTACATGTGGAAAATTGTTCTTAGCTTTCTACGTTTGAAGAAGGTTCCCATTGGCTTGCCTTGATTTCCATTATGCTTAATAATGTCATGGATTTTGTGTGATACAGGTGATGAATGTGAAGCACTAATGTTAACTTTTTGTAAAGCATTTGAATGTAGATGTATTCTAATAAAGCAAAAGGGAATGATTTTTCATGAGTGATTCAGTGGAGAAAAACAAATAACTTGAAAACATGAAAAAGTAGGATTTACTCATAAAAAAGAAGTCAAATAATAAAAAGAGAAAATAAGTTATTTTCAAAACAAAATTTGTTTACAAAAATAATTTTTTAAATTATTTTAGTAAACAACAAGATTGTCTCTAGTGATAAAAACTTTGTGTTGATGAATTAGCAAAAATTCAATCTCGTAAATTAATAATGAAGAATGTCACATATACTAATGATGATACCCAAATTAACATTACATAAGCATTGAATTTAAGTATCTCCAAAGGAATATGACCTTCAACATAACTTCTCACTTTATTATCGTGAAATAACTCAATATTTATTATATTGGGTTTGTTTGTATTCTATGATACATATATTATGATGCATCCAAATATATCGAAAAATTGTGTTTGTTTGGGGAATTATCAAAATAGATTATCTTAGGAACTTTTGAATGTTACATGATTATTAAAGTTTGGCTCCTCCAATGAAGAGAGATGACAATATTATCCTATTTGACTTATGATTCTAACAAACCCAAAACATTTTTTGGAATCTCCTTTGGCCTCTCTTTTGCATTGGTGTAACTACTTCAAGTATTTGTATCATTGATCTTCAAGGGCTAATGCAAGAAAATGTCAACACGAGGTTTATTTGATCACCATCAGTGATAAAGGTTGCTACCATGTTTTATACAATTATATTCGCTTCCTTTGTAAGAGCTCATAAACTTCTCTTTGCTCAAATTTTTTTATGAATGATGATTTATCATATATTGTAAAATAAATTAAGGTATTGAGTTCATCAAAACTCCATAATTAATTGTGTTTGAGTAAGATTTGTATCAAGATGATGATCAATGAAAATTCTTTCAAAATGACAAAACTTAAGTGAAAGTTTTATCTCCAATGGAGAAAATCTCTTACAATAAAGGCTGAGATATTATATTAATCTTATCCTCTTGGCATAGGAAGAGCAAAACTCCCTACAAGATGTATTGTATAGAGAGTAAAGTAAGCCTTGTTAAGAGGAAAAATATAGCTAGACAAGTCTGAACAAAAACCCAAAAGCAAGTAGATAAGGCTGGCCAGGTTCTCTAGTGGCATTGGTCAATTGATTAGGAGACACGTAGGTGATAGTAGATGTCTAAGATTTTACATTCATTCATAATGTTAACATGTATTAAGTGGTTTATATTTTTCTTCATTCTTAATTATTTTTCTTTTATTTTTGAATTAGAATGAAAAAAAAAAGAAGGTTATTTAAGTTTACTTGCAATCAAATGCTGGAATAAAGTTGAATATAATATTGAAATTTCTCATACTTTGGATCTTTATCCAACAGATTTCTATTCTTTCATTCATATATGGACCAAATTTTAGCTTAATCCATCTGTTAATGCCAAATATATTCATAATAAATACGGCTAAGAAATTTCTGAATAAAAAATAAAAATATATATAATTAAAAAATGTAAAAGATTTGTTTTCTTCTCTTCTTTCAAACTTCGAAACAGCCTCTCTTTATATAAAGATTTTGCATTTATAAAAAGAAAGTGAAAAGTGAAGTCTAAAATCTATATTTGAGCAAGCATTTTTTTCTGAACAAAAATTATTGTATAAATCTTTTATTTTTTTATATTTTTTATTTAGTCAACTAGGATAATGACATATTAAGATAAAGACATAATAAGATTAGTAAAATTATAACGTGTGATTAAAGTTTTCTTTTGTTTCAGTACGTGTTGAATATAAGAGTTCTGTTTTGTTTGTGTTTTCACAGGTGGTTGTAGTGTTTGAGTGAATTAAGTTAATAGTTGACAAGCACAATTGAGCATGCTTGTTGTTAGGTTTTGCTTGGTTGAAGAAGCTTCCGTTGAATGGTTTTTCTTGAATCAGAGAGGTCAGTACATGTAGAAAATATTTTCTAGTTTTCTATGTTTGATGTAACCATTATGATTGATAATGTCATGAATGTTGCGTGACTCAGATGATTAATGTGAAGCATAAAACTTTCACTTTCTGTAAAGAATTTGAAACGTGGATGTATTCTATAAAAGCAAAAAGGAATGATTTTTCACAGGTGTTTAAGAGGAAAAAAGAACAAATAAAATTCACCAATCAAAAAGAATGATTTTCTCATAACAAACAAGTCAAATGATAAAGTAAGAAAAAATAAGCTTTTCTTAGCAAAATCGTATTGCAAAAAACATAAATAAACTCATGCCAAGTGACAAATTGCCATGATTTAAATTTATGATGAAGATCATCACACACATTAAAGATGATACCTACAAAATTCTACAGCCACTCCATAAAAAAAATGACCTTCAATGAAGCTTTTTATTTCGTCATCACCAACCAACTCTACAGCAAAAAAATAAAGAGCTTTGGATTTGTTCTTATTCTACAGTATGCACATCTTATAAAGCATTCAACTGGGTCGAAGCAACATGTTTGTTTGTGGATGTCAAGTGATTATCAAAGTTTGATTTCTCAAGTAAGGCAAAACGATAATATTACAATCTTTGGTATACGATTCACAACCCAAGCCACATTTTGCAATCTCCATCTACCTCTCATTTGCTTTGACTGCAATTACTACAAGTGTATCCACTATGGATCTTTGAGGGCTTATGTGAGAAAGTATGGATACAAGGTTTATTAGATCATTGTTATGGTAAAAGTTGCTTCATGGAATCAAGTACAAAATGGATTCCTATTTTAAAACACAAGTGAATTTAGTTTGAAAAAGATTTGAAACAATTTAAAGAGTTTAGAAACTATGTTAAAATAAGATTGCAAGAAAAAAAAATTATAAACGGTTCTCCATATTGGTGATGTTATAAGAAATAGATCAATTTTGTTGAGAGAACTATATATACCTCATGTAAGGAACATTCTGTTTTGTTGTGGTATTAATCTTTTGCATTTTCCAAATACAATCAAATTTTTTAATTAAAAAATTAATATTTATGGGTTTTTGTCTAATTTGAAAGAAAGAGTGGATTATATGTTTAATGTTGTGATTTTCACTAAATGATGTTTATTCTCAAAACTCAGATAATTCTTTCAATAAACACAGATGGCTCGAATAACTTTCATGAAGCAAGAACTTTGAACTTGTTGAGTTAGGACTAGAGAGCTCTCAACATACATCAAATAATTGAGACACGAATGGCATATCAAGGATATTAAACAACTAAACTACAAATGTTATAACCACAATCGAAAATTATCGGATATTATCTCAAGCTATCTTTAATCACTTGTGAGAGTTGCCAAGACAATCATGAAAAATGATTCACAACATCTCACTATTGTCACCTCAATAATTGTAGCCATGTCTTTGTTATTTGCTTGATATTAGTGTTAGCATTAGTAGTAATTAGTACTACGGTTATTAGTGCAGTAAGATAGTGGTTAGTATGTAAGTTAGGATTCATCTAATGCAAATTACTATAAATAAAACATAGTTAGTTTAAAAAAGGCAAAGTTAGACAAATGCATTTAGAATATGCACTTAGAACATATAATAATGTTTCAAACTCATATTTGTAACTTTTTTGAAAAATAAATAAAGACATGAGACATATTGTCTTTTAATTTTTTAAAAATCACATATAAGAATTTTAGTTGCAAATAAAAAAGTAGTAATTAAAAGTTTTAATTTGTTTAAGCCTGTGGAATCGACCAAACATTCATCAAAAATAAATTGTTTTTTACATTAAACGAAAGATCAAAGATCAAAAATAGTCGAATAATAAAAAAGAATATAAATTTGCGCTGCATTAAAAGGTACAGTTAAACTATGATAGCATCAGTAAATACGACGTTCATCAGAATTTGAAAAAATCCTTTACTGTAATAAAATAACTTAACAAAGGTATTCTTAAGTTGAACGAAGAAGAAAACATGTGGTGATCTAAAGTGGCCTTGTTTGTCTAATAGCTTTTTCTAGTAAAGCAAACTCTTTCCTTGTGCTTTTCCATTTTTTTATTTTTTTAAAGAATTGTTTTTAATACCGAACAGTGCAATCAATTTTCATCAACAAGAAGGAAGATCGTTGGGTCATGAACGGCGAAATCTACTTTATTTAAAGCCAACGTTAGCACGAGTGCTTTTGAGAACACATGTCGAATGCCTGTTTTCTCAACGCGCCCCCATTTGTTGCCATTAATCATATAATTATAAAAACGTGGTCCATTAAAATACAACTTTCTTCTGGTTTTCTAGAAGGCAATCATATGAAATGAAGATGTGGATGATGAAAAATGGCGGCACCAAAAATCATTATTTACTAGAATTGCGTAAATATAGAGTTATAAAAAAATAATATTGAGAATTGTTATCACAATAGATCTAAAAGTGTTTTTCTATCTCTTCAAGTTGATATAAGTAGTGATAAAGAACATTAGTAACAATCATTAAAATAGGCTATCAGAATGCATAATCTAATTGACTTGAGTCAGTCCACCTGATCATACTCTCTCGGTGGCATTCAAGGAACATCACTGAGTGAACCTGCTCGATCTGCCCCAATCAGCCCGAGTTGAGTTTGGTTCATGGTGTTGTTTTGATGCAATTGGTGGGTCGAACGTGGAGAGGAAATCTATGAATTCTTTCACTTCCAATTCCCCAAACCCTCATCGGAGTCCCTCTTTTGTCATACTTTATCATTTATAGTAAATTCTTAGAAGAAAAAATTTGAAGGAAGCCACTTTCCTTTAGATGATTGTCTATCTATAAGGTCCTTAAACATTGTTGTTTGTTTTGTGGAAAATATTAACCTTAAATTCCAAGTCGAATGTGCTCTATGATATGAAGTTCAATTGGTGGAGTCATGAACAATAAAATTGTATACAAATTAGACATATGATAGGCTCTCATCCAGTCAGTTCTCTCCTTTTGACACATTCTATAGTGGAACAACAATCCAAATTTTTAATTCTATAGTATTCCAAAAAAAAAAAAAAGATCCCCTTTCATTTTGACCTCAATTTGTAGATGAAATGTTTTATTCTTTAAAATCTTACCACCCATCATTGATCTAACAACATTCAAAGAACAAAAAATATAAGCATCATTATTTATCGCATATAAAAGATAATTAATGAGATTGTAACCATGTATAACGTTACTTTCATTTGTTGATTATGTATCGTCATCTTTTTTATATGTTTTAAGTGATTGTAGCATGCTTGAAAACATAAACAAATGACCTACAACTATTACCTTTTAAAAATCTAAAACTTGAAATATAAAATAAAACAAAAAATCTTAATATTTGTGTATCAATGATGAAACCAACATCATATTTAGTTGCATTATTATTATAAACTTGTGACAACACACACACATAATACATATGACTAAGATCATAACCTCTAGTGATACATCATAACACCTTACACCTCACACTATCTTAAGAAAACATGTGATTGAAATAATGTACATCTTCAAATGGTGTAATACGTATCGTTGATATGGTTGGCAAATATTAGCCGAGTTCACACAAAAATTAGTCTACGGAGAGCCATCTAAATGCATAACAGGCACATGATTATCTTCATCATTTTTGCTTCAACAAGTTTGGACTTTGAGCTTTAACACCGCCCAACTCGGCCATGCTCTTTGATGCCCGGTCGAGAGCAGCCGAGAGCCAGGATGCGCCCTTTGAGATGCAGCTGCTGCTTATTATAGACGAACTGATGTCCCCCGCCGTCTGCTCGGCCGTGATGATGGCAGAACACGCCTGCTGAGCCACTGCCCGGCCTTTTTGTTTAACGGTTTCCTTGGCCTTGTTCATCGCCTCATTCCCTTTTTGGGTAAGCACTTGTATTGCAGATTGGGCGGCCGTGACCAAGTCTCCACCTGGTCTCTGGACAGAGCAAGGAATCAAGCAGGATAGGTTCATGAGATATGCGAAAACAACATAGAATACCTGTGCTGCATTCCTTTTATGCCAAAGATAGCTATTTGAAAAGCTAGTTCCTAAGCATGTATAATCATTAATAATACTAAACTGAATTTGTGGCGCAGCTTAGACAGGCTTGGTATAGTTTTTGTTGTTAAAAATGTAAGTTTGTGAGCTTATTTGAGGTAACATGGTGATCACCAATGTTGAATTGGTATTTTTAGGATAGTTCTACAGGTTTAGCTCAATGAAGACTTGAACATGAACTTGAAAAGATGGGAAGATGAAGCAATGACGATGGATGAACTCAATAAGGATGAGCCACGATGGTATACAATGTATTTAGATTCTTATACTGGGCATCAATAGGTTGGTCGAAACATCTATTTTATGATCGAATAGAGGTAAAAGACGAGTCATTTATGCATGGCAACCCAAGCTTCAAAGCAGCCATCCCCAAGTTTCCTAAGCTTCAGGTTCTGGTGACGATGCCAATAGAGGAGCCATTTAAAGGTTTTTGTTAGTTATAGCAACATAAGCCCATTGGAGCAAGAAATTGGAGGAGAACAACAGAGCAATCAGATTCAAATTATAAACTGGTTGCGTACTCTAACAAAATGATTGGATGGCTTAACCCCTGTATGTAAAGAAGAATGAGCAGTTTCTAGTTGGCAGCTCATTTGCATATTTATATGAAAATTGAAATCTCTTAATATGGACTAAAGTAAATGTTGAAGACGAGGAAAAATATATCTTTTTTATACCATCCTTCCCTTATAAAATAAATATCCCATGAGTGACGAAATAATAAGATTATAAGATTATAGTGAATGCAAAATAGATTATAAGATAGATTTCATGACGATGTGAATATATCTATACCCCTTTTCAAAAAAAAAAAAAAAAATATATCTATAGATATCTATGCCTTAGTTGTAATGGCGAAAATTAGAGAAAATTTTATGAACTCCATCCAATTCTTATGAATCCTTAAAAAAGAAAATTTGAACCAAATATTTTTAAAATAATTTATTAGTATTCCAATTTAAACCAAACCCAAGGCTCCTTAAAAAATATACAAATTTATAAATACACTTTTTATTTTGGTTAAATCAAATCCTTTGATCATTCTTGAGCTAAAAACTTATTTCTACTTAAAAAAGATTATATTGCCTATTATTTTAGATATGGTCATATAATTTAAAGATAATATTATTCAATACTAAGGTTAGATCACCCTATTAGAGTTTTAATCTCTATATAATCCCTATTTGGGATATTTATTTTGATGTCAATATTTGATGCTTCTTATTATATTGGGAAGCAAAGTTGTTATATGATTTTCTGCTCAAAGTTCTACAAAATTCTTGTCATTTAAAATATAAATTTGTCATCAAGTTAAGATCACATACAAAAGTACTACAGATATGAAAGATAATGTGGGTTTTCTCTTTATCTTCTAAAGTGAATCAACTTGTATAAAAATGTAAACTCCATCAATTATTGCATCTCTTTTGGCTCTTACAAGAGCCTTCCATTATGATAGTCTCTAGATCACAAGCTACTCAAGTGTTCATTTTAAAAGCTTTTAAGGAGTTCATTATTGAACCAAATGATTTGTTGTACATCAAGTGCTCATCATTTTTTAGAACTTAAAGAAGCTTTTTAATTGGACCCACTAATTTTTTACATCTAAGATTCTTTGTTGCGTCTACATTGGTATAAGTGTTATAATTATTTATACAATTTTGTATTTTTGATATTTTAGATCACAACAATTTTGAGAGAGATGCATTAAATGGAACTTTTCTTGAATCTAATATACCCTTAAATGGATACCAAGTAATCAAGAAGCTTAAGTTTATGAGAAACTTGTATTAATTATACATTAAAACTTTAATATTTTACTGAATTTTTTATTTAGAATTAATCTTATAATTATTTGTACTCAACAACCAAAATGGTGTAATCTTTTCTATTAAAGGAATTGTTTTGATTTTGTCTATCCTGACAAAAAGTTTACCTATATTTAATCATTCCCATTTAAAAGATTTGTTAGTTAGATCATCTATATGAAAATGGTCATTCAGTTCTTCCAAACACATGGAAAGAATATAAACGTAAGGGTTTGTTGCACTACACTTTGCGAGAAATAATGTAAATAGGTGAACAAATGCAATTGGAAAATTAACATAAAAAACTTGCTCATCAATTTATTATCTATAGCAATAGTACATATTTAAATTCATCACATCGTGTTTTAAAGAGAATATATTTAACTTGCCCCTTTCAATACATTAAACTCAACAAGCTTTCCAGATGTTGTAATATTTATTTTTATAATTTTCATATAAAATTAAAATTTATAATTTTTTTAAATTTCATGATGAACTAAAACAAAAAATGGTGTAATTAATACTATAATTTTCTATATGCACAAATATTACAGATGTCTAAATTATTTGTTGACATTAAAACTAGAAGAAAAACATAAATCACTGTCAATCATATGTGGCAAAGATTTGAACTAATCATAATTAAACCAAAGAAATACTACAAATTAGATAATATAAGAATTTTATTGTGAAAGATCTATTAAATGGAAATAAAAAACTATGTTGATGATTTGTTAGTAAAAACACCATCATCTCCTTGGTTGAGTGCACGTACATTTTGAAAAGAAAGAAAATTAACATTAGATGAATTGAACTATTACTAACTTTTAGAAGAGAAAAAATGAAAAAAAAGTTTCAACTAGGTGGGATATCTCTTTATAATTACTAAGAATTCTTTAAAACAAAAGAAATATAGATAAATTATAACAAAAAATATGCATAATATGGTCTAATGCACACTGCATAGAATATTTGTGATTCATTCTTTCTTGTGCCAAGTATATAACTTGAAAGTCAAGTTCCTAATAATACATCATCATTAGTACAACTAAATTGAACTTCTATGTCATGACATTCTATATTCTTTCGTATAGTTTTTATTGTTAAAAGAATTGGCTTTGGGAGCAACATGATCCTTCAATGTCTAAATGATCTTGATGAAGAAAAATATAGAATGGCCAATGTTGAACAACGCAATAAAGACTTGGTCATAAACTTGACAAAAAATGATTGGATTACTTGAAAAAGATATTTCAAGTAGTAATATTTTTAAGATTATTGTAAAAATGCATGCTCTCAATATTAAAGCTTTTTAATTGTATTTCGACACAAAAGTTAATCATATTTTCAAATAAAATTATTATTATTATAATATATTTTAAAACGTTAAGTAATTTTTAAAAAAAAATATTACATGAACCCCATTTCTTATCAGACAATTTATTTATTTCATTGACCTCCGATTTATGATGGAACTTCGACATATGAATGGGTTCATTGAATTATCCAATTTATTGGTTGAAGACAATCGACAGAGGAGCCATTATTCCATGGAACATAATCTTAAGGTTGATCAAACTATTTGATCCATCACTCGAATAGATGTGAGAGAATCTTTTATAAAGCGCTTGAGCTTTAGAATTATCAAGCAATGATGATAGGGGAGCAATCTCAAGGCTCTTGATCTCTAGAACCATTCGATCATGTAATCAAATGAAAGGACAATGAAAATAGAGATATAAGAATGGATTTTTAAATTGATCAAACACTTTAAGATGAACAACAAATTTTCACTTGACGATTCTTTTATGTATTAAGATGGAAATTTAAGAACATTGAATAAGGATTAAAATAAAATATCAAGGAGCATTTTGGCTTGTAAAAGTACATTTATTTATAAATTCCAAAAAAAAACTAGTTTTAGCTTAGAGAAAACAAGGAGAGATGCATCATAAAGGTGTCATTGTCTGACCCAATATATTACTCATAAGTAGATATCTATTAAATAAAAATATTGTCTATAAGTAGATATCTAATGCATACAACATAGAATATTTATGCTATTAAGCCTTTATACCAAGTATAGCTTTAAAAGTGTAGTTCCTATGAATGCATCATCATTAATACTACTAAATTGAACTTGTATAACATGTTATAGGATATATGCTTTTGGTATAGTTTTTGTCGATCAAAAGGGAAACTTAGTCTTTAAGGTCTGAAAGAGTTTGATGATTAAAAATCTAAAATGGTGATCAACAATGTTGAAAAGTGCATTAAGGATTATTACACATTATTCAATGAATACTTGGTCATGGAATCGACAAATTTTGAATGAATTGATTCAAAAAAGATGAACCATGTTATGCAATATATTTAGATTCATGTAAAAAAAGCATGCACTGAGCATTAAAGATTTTCTAATTCTATTTTCGCACAAAAGTAAAGTAGATTTCACAAATAGAATCGCAATTTATTATTTTATACCTTAAAGAATTAAGTCAGATTTCAAATAAAAACTTATGCATAACATATTGCTTATTAAAAGGTTTGTTTGTTCCCATTGTTCATCTAATCTATGCTAGAGCTCTTGCAGATTAATAGGTTCATGGGAACATCAAATCTGATGATTGAACAGAGTCGACAAATGAGACATTATTCCATGGAACCTAAGCTTTAGAATCATCAATCTGTGTGATAAATTAATCGAACAAAAGTGACAGAGAAACCATTCTAAGTCTCTTGAATTTGAGGTCTATTGGCTAATGGTCTTAGGAGAGCAATGTCAAGGCTTTTGAGATATATGACCATTATATCATTAGACTAAATGATTGGACGATGACAAAGGAGATATATCGTAATTAATTTTTGAATTGATCAAACACTCAAATGAATTGATTGGATGATTTGATCCTACATGCCAAGATGAACAACAAATTTGCTTAACAACTCTTATATGTATTAATATGGAGTTCAAAGAACTATAAAAAGGATTGAAGCAAAAGAGGAAGTAATTATGCATATAAATTACCCTTATTTGGCACAAAACATGATTGATTTCTCAAATTTTTAACAAAAAAGTTAATTTTAGCATGCAACAATGTTGCGTGAGATGTGTAAAATGGAGGTCATGTTAAACCCAATATGTTATTTATAAGAAGATATCAATTAATTTAAAATTTTAAATCTGTAAATAAACAACCAAATTTATTATATATCATAACTCTAATATTTTTTCAACTTATAATGTAGAACTAATCTTATTCACTTCTAATCAGCAAGCAGGGGTGTACTAATCTCCATTAAAGAGATTGCTCTTATTTGTCCTTCTCATCAAGAAAACCTAACTTGGTTCAATCCTTTCCATTAAAAAGATTAGATGAATAGATTGTTTATATGAAAACAATCATATTCAATCCTACACATGAAAAGGTTTTAAAAGAAAAGATTTGCCCACTCATAATTTGCAAAAGGTAGTGCGCATGGATGAGTATAAGTAATTGATAGAATCAAATAAAAATCACTTTCAATATTACATTATCTTGTGTATTACTACAACTTTAAATTCATTGAATCAATTCTTAAAGACTACATTTTCAAACCATCCCCACTGCCCCTCTCTATGCTATAAACTCAACAAGCTCTTGTGGATATGGCACAATACTTGTATCTATTAACTATTATCTATGCATAAATAAAAATTACTAAGAATTACATGATGATTAGAGAGAATTAAGTGTAAACAAGACTATAATCTTATGCATGTCATAATATTATGGACAGAAAATTATTAAGAACCTATGGTCCAACATAAACTAGATGCATTCTTACTTGCAATCATATAGGTAATTCAACAAACAAGAGCAAAGGGTTGCGTGAACATGCCTCAAAATTCCTTGATGAACCATATACAATTGGAATGCTTATACTTTTTGGCACCTTTAATATTGTAACATGTCGATCACCTATGAGAGCATCCTGTGTTTCCATCATTGCAATGTAAGGAATTAGATTGTCAAAGACTTGAAATAGTAAGTGAAGCAAGAAAAAAAATGCAAGTTCCAAATTTTATAACAATGTTTCACAACTAATTATAGCCCAACAACCCATAGAAAAGCTCAAGTAGTCTGAAATGTATATCATAATTACAGCTTAAATAATGTGATTATCCACCAATTTCATGTCGAGCCAATTTAAACAGATGTTTATGAATCCAACCATAAACATCCATCAGCATCTTCTTCTTCAAATCATTCAGGGACGCATTTCTTCAGTGTGTTTCTGATGCTTACATTCAAAAGAAGAGCAGTTCTGACAGCATAAGGCTGTTTAAAAGTCACAACTGCTGATTGAGAATGACCGCTATCCCTGTTTGATTTCCACAAGTTGAGTTCAAGTGAATAGATGCAAGTGATGTAAGGAAGGTCCAATACACAATTCTTTTAAGTGCAAATTGATGGTAAAACAAGGCTTACCTCTTGAGCTGGATTTTATCAACTGTGCCACAATATGAAAAGAAGATATTCAGATCATCCCTTGTTGTACTCGGAGAAATGTTGAGGACCTGTATGGCAAGTTCCATGTCATCCATGAAATTCGTAATACCCATCCTTGTTTATCATCAGCACTTAGTTAAAGAGGCCTGCGCAAGAAGCCAAAGAGAAGATGAGAATAAAGGCACGACAACAAGCATGAAGGAATAAAGCAAGAAAGTATTTATGCGTTTTTAACCCAAGCACAACTGCACCGCATGAAACCTGAAAGAATAAAGCAGCATTTGTACCTGTGATTCATGGCTGGAGTGTTGTGAAGTACTCAAGTCAAAGAAATTGCTTTGTAGATATTGGTTGTGCGTATGGCAGTATTTTCATCTTATTGAAGCTTTTTGTGGGATGCTTAGTAACAAGTAGTTTAGTTAAATACTGATGGAAATAAACTAAAATAAATTAGATCTCGAATTGCAAACAGCAAACTTGCATTCGAGAATATTTGGGAGAAATTGAAAAATGGCGGCATAAACCCTAAGGAACGAGATGACAAAAGCGATAAAATTTAATTTTATTTACACTTAACAACTAAGCAGTAATTATACCATTTTATAGGCAAATAATCTCCCAAATATATACTTCTAATTCAAAAAATTATTCATAATCTATACGATAACTATCAACTTAAAATTTAAAATTATTTAAACATTTAAACAATTAAAATGTGCTAATAAATACTTAAAATATGCTAACAAATACTTAAAATGTACTAACAAATACTTAAAATGTACTAACAAATACTTAAAATATGCTAACAAATACTTAAAGTTTGCTAATATTACTCCCCCTCAAACTTGAAGTATCTTCAAACATAATTGATTTCGTAATTCTTCAAACTTTTTCACTCTAAGCGCTTCAGTGAAAATATCAGCAACTTGTTTTTCAGTACTACAATGTACTAGGCTTATAGTCTCCTTGTTGACATGATTAAAAAAAATTATACCTTGTCTCAACATGCTTGCTTCTCTCATGTTAAATTGGATTTTTTGCAAACTTAATGGCTGACATATTGTCAATAAAAAGAGTTGGCTCTTTTTGTTGATGATGTAACTCCTACAGTAAATTTCTCAATGAAATTGCTTCACAAACTATTGATGAAGCTGCAATGTATTCTACTTCATAAGATGAAAGAGCAATGATATCTTGTTTAGTTGATCTCCATATAAATGCTGATGAATCTAAAAAGAAACAATAACTAGTTGTACTCTTCCTTTCATCTATATCACCTCCTTAATCACTGTCAGAGTAGTCATATAAATTTGTCTCATTTGGTTAGCAAAATACAAACTATAATCAAGTGTTCCTTTAATATACTTTAGTATTCTTTTTCAACCATCCAATGTGTTTCCTTTGTATTTTCTATATATCGACTAATGAGTTCAATAGAATATAGAATAGTAGGTCTTGTGATGGTGAGGTAACGAAGATTACCAACAAGACTTTTGAATAAAGTAGAGTACATGTCTTTTCCTTCTTCTTCTCTACTTATTTTCATTCTCACATCAAGTGATATTGCCACAGATTTGTAATCTTTCATTCTAAACTTCTTTAGAAGTTTAGTAGCACATATTCTTTTAGAGATTTGGATTCCATTTGTCATTTGCTTCACTTCCAAACCAAGAAAGTATATATTTTACCATTATCTATCGTGTCAAATTCATGTTACATAATTCTTTTGAATTCTTGAAACAATTCAAAAGAATTTCTTATATAAAGCACATCATCTACATAAAGACAAACTATAGGAATATCATTATTAGTTATCTTAATATATAGTGTATGCTCAAATGGATATTTTTTGAATCCTTATTATTGAAGATATCTATCAATCTTGGTATTCCGTGATATTGGTGCTTGTTTCAATCCATATAAAATCTTCTTCAAACGATAGATTTTATGTGGATCACTTACTATTTTGTAACCATCATGTTGATTAATATATACTTCTTCTTCTAAAACATTATTTAAAAATATATATTTAACATCAAGTTGGCATACCTTCCATCCATGATGTGCTACAAGTGCTAAAATCAACTTCATTGTATTAAATCGAGCAACTGGAGCACATAACTCGTTGTAGTCTATATTGCTTAAAGGTTTTTTCCACAAGTCTTTTCTTGTATCTATCCACTGTTTCATCCGTTTTATGCTTGATCTTGTAGACCTATTTCACTCCTATGAGTTTCTTTTGAAGAGAGAGATCAACTAGCTTTCATGTATTATTCTTTTTTATGAATACTATTTCTACATCCATAGCATTTTGCTAATTTATATCCTGTACTTCTTCGTAAAAAAATTGGTTCATTATCAGCAAAATAATAAAATAAATTAGAATACTTAGAAATATACTCTTATATCTCTTATAGACTTTTCATTTTCCTACTTGAATTAATATAATGTGTTGTCTTTTGCATAATAATAGTTCTTGAGGGAGAGCATGTTGGAGAATTTAAATTATGTGTTCATTGATTTTTAATTTCTTCTTCTTATCCAAGTGTGATTATTTTATCATCCTTCTCTTATTTTCACTTCTAAGTATCTTCTTCTACAAACACAACATCATGACTAATAATCACCTTTTTGGTTAAAGGATTATAGAGTTTGTAGGCTTTGACTCCCCATTATATCCGATGAATATGTATTTTTTACCTTTATCATCTAATTTCTTCCTTAATGTATTAAATAACTGTGTATATATAATACAACCAAATATATAAAAATGAGAAACACTGGATTTATATCCACTTCAAGCTTCTTGTGGAGTCATATAATACACAGCCTTAGTAGGACAACGATTCAACAAATAAGTTAAACATGCAACTTTTGCCAAAAATTTTTTTGGTATATTCCTTTCTCTCATTATTGTCCTTGTCATATCAAGGATAATATGATTTCTTCGTTTAGCCACTCTATTTTATTGCGGAGTATAACTTGTGGTGAGTTGATGTCATATACCTCATTGCTTACACAATTGAATAAATTTATTTGATATATACTCACCACTTCTATTAGATCTAAGGCTTTGAATGAATAGTCTATTCTTATTTCAACCTTATATTTGAATTATTTAAATATAAAGATAACAACAAATTTTTTCTTAATAAAATATGTCCAAATTTTTCTACTAAAATCATCTATGAAAGTAATAAAATAATTATTACCTCCTTTAGATAATGGCATCAATGGACCACAAATATTTATATGAATAAGCTGTAATTGTCTTTTATCTCTTCAAGTGTTATTCTTTTGAAATGGTAGATGATATTGCTTTCCAAGTATACAAACTTTACATATATGATTTGGATCATCCAATAAAAGAAAGGCCTTTCACCATTCCTTTCTTTGCTAATAACTTCAAACCTCCAAAGTTAAGGTGGCCATACCTTAGATGTCATTTCAAAGAGTCATTTGAAAGATGCCCAATATAACAAGCTTCATGTGTTAACTTTAATTGAAGAGAAAACATACGATTTGTCGACATCTTTACTTTAGCAATATTCCTTTCTTTTGAATCTTGCAAAAGAAGATAATCATTCTTCATATGTATAATATCTCCTTTCTCAATCAATTGCTCAAGACTTAGAATATTACTTTTTATATCAGAAATAAAATATACATTTAAAATAATAATTGGAAACCCGTTCTTTTTGTAAAGTTTTATGTTACTTTTGCCTTCAACTTTCAACTTTGACGAGTCTCCAAGACTCACACTTGCTTGCATATTTTCAATTCTATCACATAAATACATTTTTTCACATATATGGTTACTTGCTCCTCAGTTAAGGAACCATCCATCTTCTCTTTCATTATCTTTTTTTTAACCAATAATGATATTGACTCTTCTTGTGGTGTTTCAGCATAGTTTGATTGGTTATTCTTATGCCAACAATCAAAAGCATAATGACTAAACTTATGATAATTGTAACATTCAATATTTCTTCCCTATTCTAGACCTTAAGAAGTACCATTCCTTCAATGCCCATGTTTGAGTATAAGGTTGATTAATTTTCTGTTGAGATTTGTTTTGGAAACGACCTTTTCCACTTGCTCGATATGAACTTCATCCTCTTCCCTTTGAATTTGAATTCTCTTTCTTCAAGGTATTATCTTCTTTCAAATTTAATTTTGATTCTAATGATTGCTCAATTGTTGCAACTTCAACTCTTTTTTTATTCATTGCTCATGCACTTGTAAGAAACTCATTAGTTCTTAAATACATAAATAACTTATATATTTAAATTCTTTAATTATTGTTACCACATGCTCAAATATAGGAGTTAAAGAATGAAGTACCTTTCTTATCAAACGTACATTGTCAATTTGTTCTCCATTTCTCTTCATCAAGTTAATAATAGTAATTAATCGTGAGACATAATAAAAAATAGTCTCATTTTAATTCATCTTTGTCTACTCAAAATCATCTCTAAGGATTTGAAGACATACACACTTCACACATTCAGCAACTTTGAAGATTGTGTTGAGTTTATTCCAAACTTCTCTACTTATAATTGTTTCTATAACTTTCTCAAAAATGGCTTCATTAAGCTCTTGATATATCAAGGACAATGCCTTTTTATTTTTTTATTTTCTTTCAATAATTTTCTCTCCACTTTAGTAGCATTTGATTGTTCAAAGACATTGATAACAATCTCCCAAAAGTCTTGTGAGCCAATAAGGGCTTTAAATTGAATGCACCAATTATTATAATTGTCGTTAGTTAATTTGGGAATGATTTGTTGCATAATTCTAGACGTTTTAAATAAAAATACACTTTCAAACACAGTTTTTGCTTTCTACAAACACACTACCAAACACTATTGCTTCTTGTTTCTACGCACCACCCTTTTTGCAAACTACACTTTCAAAAAGAGTTTTTTTACTCTTCTCCCTTCGATGCTGTAGTATTGGACATTCTTCTTCTCTAAGCTCTGATACCACTTTGATGGAAATAAACTGAAATAAATTCGATCTAGAATTGAAAACTACAAACTTGCATTCAAGAGTAATTAGGAGAAATTGAAAAATGACGATAAAAACCCTAAGGCACAGGAAGACAAAAGCGATAGAATTTAATTTTATTAACACTTAATAACTAAACAATAATTATATTATTTTATAGGAAAATAATCTCCCAAATATTTGCTTCTAATTCAAAAATTTGTTCCTAATTTATACATTAACTATCAATTTAAAATTTAAAATTATTTAAACATTTAAACACTTAAGATGTGCTAACAAATACTAAAAATATACTAACAAATACTTAAAGTTTGCTAACAAATCCACTATACACTCAAAATTCAAAATACCTCCTTGTTTTAATACTAGTCGGGAAACACCTAAAGGTAGCTAACTCATTTAAAGTCTTTCAAGTTATCCTTCACACATGCCTACCTTGTCTGAGCAATAACTAACCCGAACGCCTAAAGATGGCTAGATTTCTCTGAGTTTTTGCATTCATATAGGTCAACTAGTTGAGTAATAGCCCATAGAGGAATGGATCTTTTGGTTGCCATCGAATGAAAGATCTCTAAGGTCGATGGATTTCTGTGGAGCATTAACGTCATCTTTGTACGACTAAATCAATCAAATTCTAAGGATAAGTTGCTCATTGGGTGATGTTGTGAGGTTATTTAGTCTTTCTTTAGTTAATGAAATAAAAAGAAGAAATAAAACCTACACTCACACTTGATTCAAGTTTCTATGGTGGTCCACAATATTTTAAACATGCTAAATTCTTAAAATAAAATATTAAAATAAATGCGAGCCAATTATTTTATCAATTGATAAAACTAAAAGGTAAAATAATCTATTAGACACATGACTAATCATCATTATAACATTTAGATATGATGGATAAATTATGTAAGTAATAAGATGATATGAAATATAAACAATGGTGAATAATTTCTTTAGAAGTTAATGCCTCAAAGACTCATAAGAGGCCATGGTATGAACAAATGATTTGGAGGTCTATGCTTCAAGTAACACACAACAAGGCATGATAAGGAAATATTTAAATAATCAATATTTTTAAAGTATGATAATTTTCTATAAGTTTTTAAATTTAA
Organism: Vanilla planifolia; assembly: GCA_023846275.1. Taxonomy (NCBI): domain Eukaryota; kingdom Viridiplantae; phylum Streptophyta; class Magnoliopsida; order Asparagales; family Orchidaceae; genus Vanilla; species Vanilla planifolia. The sequence goes on along the minus strand of CM043876.1, from coordinate 25,289,939 downwards.
TTTCATATAATATCAAGTTTTCACTCATGAATTTATATTCACATTAATTCATGCATTTTATGGTTGCCATTATTATTTTTGCATTTGATTTATCAAAAGTTGTGACATAATTTAAAATTGAGTACATCAAATTCTAGACAATTGATAAAGTTTGACAATAACTTGATATCTATATCAAGTATAAATATGTAAGCATGTGTACGTATTAACTAAACTATGCTTCAATAATTTGACAAGTATCTTAATCATTCACAACAAACTATATTTAATAGATCAAGTCATAATACATTATTTGTAAATATATATTTGATAAGCTAAACTACAATATAAAAACTTATCTTAACTCTAGACTAGGCTTTTTTTCTTTTGCTAACTACTTTAAAAATAATTTATTACATATATTATCCCAACAAATTTTTATTTTAATTTGTTTTTTATGAAATTTTTATTTTTTAAATAAAAAATTATTTATTAATCAAGGCTTGATATTAGACTAACTAATCATTAATTGGACTTTCCCAATCCACCTAATTAGATTTTTTAATATTTTACATAGTTTAATTCTTATTTATTTTGTCAACAAACCATCCAATATCATTGAATAGCTAATTAAGCGATTTGATCTTTTTATAAGATCCTTTAATCATCAATCAAAGTAGTTGATTGCACTATCCATCTAAACTTGTGTTCTCTCTTGGGTTAAATAGAAATAATCTCCTTCTTACCTTCTTAGTTTCAACTCAAATCCATCTCAAATTTCTTCACATCATTCTACAAGCATTTTTAACCTATACAAGAACCTATCTTGAAGCGGACATCAAAGCTTGGCGTTGCACGAACAACAGGAGAACAATTTTTATTTTCAAAATATTTGAAATATTATGAGGTAAAAATTGATGCAGTGACGTACGCGCCGAAACATGGATTCCGGAACATCTTTCGGAATCGAATTCGGAGTTCAAACGGACTCCCAGGAGCCAAAACAGCGCGAAAAACACTTTTCCTGCCGCCGGCTCTCTCCGCCGCCTACGGCCGCCGCCTGCCGCGCCGTCCGCCGCCGGAGCCGCCGCCGAACCAGACCCGGGTTCGACCGACGAGCCAGACCCGCGCCCGAGTCCCGCCCGGGTTCGTCGACCCGCACCAACCTGCTGACCTACACCAACCTGCTGACCCGCTCCGGCCCGCCAACCCGCGCCCGAGTCCCGCCCGGGCTCGTCGACCCGCACCAACCTGCTGACCCGCACCAACCTGCTGACCCGCTCCGACCCGCCAACCCGCGCCGACCCGCCACCGCTGTCGTCGCCGCCGTGCCGCTAGGTCTACCCGAGGGAAAAGTTCTAGAAGTCCGTTTTGGAATCCGAAAGAAGCAGCATTTAGTTAATTTAATGAACTTAATTTTCATTATTTTTCTCAGATTTTTAGGAGTCTGTTTGTAATTTTTAGGTGACTTTTAATTTACCCATGTGTCCTTTAGTATTCTCATGTTATGAGTCAAATTGTCTTATGTACCCTTATGGATTCCTATATAAGGGGGAGTCCTCTTCTGTTGTAAGGAGATTGAATAGTTAATGCAAGCTTTTGAGTGTTCTTTGCTTCCATTCTGAGTTCGTGAGTGCTCTGAGTGTCTTTGGCGTGCTGACTCGTCAAAGCTCTGATACTGGGAGGAGGGACGCGAGGTCCAAGTGGTGAGACGCCACTCCAGTCTATAAAGCTCTGATACTGGGAGGAGGGACGCGAGGTCCAAGTGGTGAGACGCCACTCCAGTCTATAAAGCTCTGATACTGGGAGGAGGGACGCGAGGTCCAAGTGGTGAGACGCCACACCAGTAAGTTATCCCCGACACTGGTTCTACTATCCATCTTCCTATCCCAAAATCTAAAGTTTTACCATTTCCCTTTCCTTTTCTATCTATACACACAAACCTGTATCTTTTCGTGTCACCCTACCCCGTCTTGTCCTACATCATATCTACACTGAAATTTGCATAACAATGTATTAAAAAATATGAAAGAATGCGAATCAAACCTACATCTATTTTGATTTTCTTCCTTATTTTATTTACTTTCTACTGATGCTATTACAATATGTTTTTTTAATGTAGGATGATATACTAAAGCCAATCTTTGGCTCATTAATAATTAAAAAAATATCTAGATTTAAAAAATATATCTATATAAGAGCCTACTCAAGGTGCTTTAATTTTGAATAAAAAATCCAATGATCATTGAGCAAGTAAGAACTTTGTTAGAAGCTAAGGATTTATACAAATCTTTAGCACAATATATCTTAACCTAAAGAAAAAGTGATTTAACTCACTCACAATGTACTCATATTGGTGGTAAAGTGACAAAATACACAAGTGAATTTTCTAGAATACAAGCAAAGAAATTAACACATTCACTTGCATGTACAAAAAAGTTTGACACGATTATTCATTTTTTTTAAAGACAAAGTAAATGATATTAAGGTTAAGTACTTTTCTAGCAATTTATGTGGATGCTAAAAAAGGGTCAAGATTGTGAGCATCATTATTTTAAAATTTCATTAGATTGTGAGCATCATTATTTATAAAGAGTTAAAATATTTAATGATAATTTATTAAGTTTAGGAATATCAAAAGATACTTAGGAATATTAAAGGCTATATTTTAAAATTCTAAAAGTTATCACAAAATTGAAAAAATTATAATTTAAATTCTACCCAAACAATGTCTTAAAAACCTATAAAATTAAATGTAATAAGTAGTTCCCAAATGACTTATGCATTTGGGGCGACGGTCCAACAAGCAATAAGGTAGTTGGTGGTGTAAACAAAGGGGCATGGCGATGCCTGAGGTATGGTGTGCAAGTTGGTGTAGGTTGACACGATTTGATGGGGTCAATTTGTAGATCTGTTGGGCTGGCACAATTTAGAGTGGATTAGCATTGGTCGATGACAATTAATGAATTGAGAAAGTGGAGTGGGTTGCACATGTTAGTATGCATTAACATAGATTAATCCGACAAGTGGGTTGCACGTGATGGAGAAGTAGTGGTGGGGTGGCTAGTGGTAGTGATAGCCCAAAAAAACTTCATTTTAACTCATTTTTTTATCAAAGTTTTATCAACAGGAGTATTAAAGTACTCTAAAGATGTCTAAGACTGAATTTAAACTAGAAATATTTGAAAAACTCATACTTAAATTTCAATTGACTTAAAATAAAGTATAGATGTAGAAAAACTTGTTGAATTAACAAAAAATAAACTAGAATATATGATAAACAAAAGGTAAGTTGTAATTGACTAATACAATATAATGATAATAAAAAATAATGAGAAGTAAAAGAGCCAATCCTGACATAGTTTTAAGTTTGAATAAAACTAGTATTCTTCTAAGTAAAATTTCTACGTGATGTACAGGATGCTATTACATTACATTTTCATAGCTCATTTTGTTACACCCCATTTTTTCCTAGGCTGATTTTTGGCATACAATTTTTTTTTTATATAGACAGCTCAGATCGTCCCATACCAACCTGAGTAGCCTACGAAAACATAGGATATAACACATCATTACACACCTACTTCCCTTAACAATGTGGATCCCATCTCCCGGGTATACCGTCAAATCAGGTTCATGACTCCTGAATTAACAGATGGACTCGCGCAATGTTACTCCTACTAGACCCAATACTCCTAACCCCTACGGGTAGGAGAACCGGTCTATTAGAAGTCTGAACCCCCATGGTTAAGTTCCATAGTCATGTAATGACCTCACTATCAAACAAAAAGATATATAACATCCTCAGATAAAATATGGCACTCCACACACCATACTCCAAGACAATAAAATAAAACAGTGAATGAAACTACATTACAAGAATAAGATCCAAGTCCAACAAGTGCAATGTTATCCAACCAGAAACATAAGTCAGAATTTCCCTCACATATTACATGACATATGAGAATAACAATCTCATTAAATACATCCAACAGCAACAATCAACTAACCAGAATATCTCAGACAATCACAAGTCAGATATCCTCCACAATCCTGCTGACCATGATCCTACCTAATCTGGTAGTGTCAAGTCTGTCGAGCCACTGAAAATATATAATACAGGAATGAGCTACGCCCAGTAGGAAGGACAGCTAGTAAAACTCACATGCAAGAGAAGGATAATAGCAAAAATATAAGAATACAGCATAACAATGTATGGTGGATAGGCACTCTCAGTCCCAGACTCCGACCAACCACAGTCACCCCTAGTCACACCAGAGTAGCTCTCCTCTGGGCTTCCAGGTAGCGTGCCAGTGGGAACGCCCATCTCGAAACACGCATGGCGCCTAAGCACCCGACACCGCAGCGTCTCTCGTCAATCAATCTCCTGGAGACTATAGACAGATCCAGTCACAAAATCTCTAGCCAACGTGAGACACCCCTGCCACCCTAAGGCGCGCAGGCCTACACACTTGGCTAGCCACTGCGAGACACCCCTGCCACCCTCAGGCGCGCAGGCCTACACACATGGACCAGGAGAGATCGACTCAGCCACCGTCCCAAGGAGTCCTCTACCAACAACTTCCATAGAAGCTCACGCCCCTACAGTCATTGCCAATCTTTAACTCCAAGATCCGGCAACATGTGTCCAGGTACAACAAGGCGCATACCAGTCACATGTATACTGTGGAAGCTAAGTTTGAACCGCATAGTTACCTACCACAACTACCCTAAAACATCATATAGGGTCTATAGTAGTCCGGTCCAGTATGCCAATCCATAAAATATGCCAACACTGAATAAACTGACTCAATCCATGCCGTTGCCATCAAGGCAACACAACTGTCAATTACTGACTGTTCTGGTAGCATCCATGTACCATACTTTTGTCTGACTGTTTTCAGCTGTACTGTCATCACTGATAACATTTTTCCCCACTTCAGGAAATTTTTAAATTTCGTCATCAATTTCCGTCTTTATCCATTTTTTCGAAATTCAGAATAGTTTCCGAGTTTAATTCTTCATATATCTTATTTCCAAAATTCGAATTAATTTCCGAATTAAATATTCTGTATTTTCTTTTTCCCAAAAATTCGGGATAAATTTCCGAATTTAATTCCTCCCGTCTTTCCTCTTCCGCGCCGCATTAAAATTAAATAAATCATTTCCGAAAATTCGGAATTAATTTCCGGATTATAAATCCTTCCGCTTCTCTCTCATCCGCACCAATTTAAGTTAATAATTGTTAATTAATTAATTTACGATTAATTATTAACTAATTAACTAAATCCTAATCCATCTCCTTCCTCCGCCCGGCGCCCGCGAAACCCTAGCCGCCGCCATCGCCGACCAATACGATCCTTCCGTCGATTTCCGGCGACTGCGAACAAGGAGAACAATTTCCTAACATGCTCCTAAGCATTAATAAATTTTTTTTTCGGCGAAATGGGAATTTTTCCAGGAATTCCGAAATTTGCAAAAGACACAAATTAGCATTCAATTAAATCCGATTTTCATCCACATGCTTGTTTTCATTAAGCAAAGTATTTCATGCTTTTAATTTTCTACTAAATCACTAATTTAAACTGAATTTCCTACCTCAACGACGCCGGCGACGGTGAACTTCGTCCGCAGCTCGCCGCAGCTCCTCGCCGAACGAATCCGGTATGAATTGACTCTCCTCGTTCCCGTGAATCTCCAGGTACAAAAAGCCCCTTGCCAGGCCGCCGGAATCACGCGCCGTACGCCGGAAAATTCCTCTCTATCGGTCGGCCGAACGAACCCTAATCGTTTCGCGAGGGTTTTATATTTCTGGCCGACACGGTGAAACCCATTACGCGCCGTTGACACGCTTTCGACACGGTAAGCACCCGATCAGCCGGTTCAATCCCAACCGTCGATCACGACCGTCCGATCCGCTTATCAGAACGCACGCGCAAACTCACTCGGCGAACCGTCTCCGCCTCCGCTGAACCGTTCCGGTCCGGTTCACGCGCGGTAAAAACCAATTTCCAGTTTAATTTAAATGGATTTTCGAATTTCTAAAAATCCAATAAATCTAATTAAACAGGGAAAATTTCTTAAAATTCACCTCGGTGCTCCGAAAAATCCCTAGAAATTTCAGAAATTCCAATAGCCTCTGATTGAGCTCCTGGCTCATCCTACTGTCGATCTGAAATCATCCAAGCCAAAAATTAATTCATTAAAGATTAACATAAAACTTTTTACTGGGTATAACACATTTCCTCTATTATTGGCTTCCTATACCTCTCTTTAAGTTGCAACAATGGCTTTTTAACTCTTTATGATTTATTTTTCTCTTTTTATGCACTTTCTACCTTAGCTAAACCTTTTTTCTCTTTCCTTCTTTCGATTTTGCTTAAACAATTGTTTCCTTCTCTCTTTCTCTTCCTTAATGAACTACTTAAAGATTACATTTGATCCCATCCCAACTGAGGTGATAACTTATAAATTGAAAAAATATTAATTTTATCCTCACACAATTTAGAAAGTAATTTTTATATCTTATTCTTATAAAAATTCATAACTAATTATTTAAAATTTTAAAAATCATAAACTCAACATCATCATATCTTTTTTAAAGTGTTCTTTGTAATATTATGTTTAAATAAAATTTTTAGCATTATTTGAAATAATGATATGCTTTTTGAGATCATGTTAATTTAATAATAATTTAATTAATAAAATTATTATCTTATAAAAATAATTTTATTATATCAATATATATATATAATTTTATTAGCTTAATTATATAGTTTATAATATGTTATATATAAAAACAATTTAGTATAATTTATACTTAAACTCCTTGACTATCAAAATCATATAGAGCAGGCTATTTAAGTTCTTTCCCACACTTTACATTGGTCTGCATACTTTTTCAAAGAAAAACTCAAGTCTACCTCGAGTCATCTTAACACTTCTCAAGAAAAAAACTCCAACCTTTCTTCCTTAAGTATTCCTAAGAATCACAACTTTCTCTTAAGTTTTCATTTAGACTTCTTAAACCTTCCTTGAGAACTTTCATAGTTTGAAGTGGAAACCATATAATGCTCTTAGTTGAGAAACTCCAAGTGTCCATAACACTTTGGCTGCATTCTTTGTTATACATTGTCATATGGTGCATCATATAATTTCCTCCAAAGGCTTCTACTCAGAATTTGATATCTTTAGAAGTCTTTATTTCTTATGAAGTTTTAAATTTTTGTCTAGAAATAAATTATGCCTAATCCCATAATATTTATTATACTTTTTTTTACAAACTTTAAGTTGCAGTATATGAATATCACATTATCAACTACTTAAAAAATATATTATACTATAAATCCATAAGTTGTGATTGTGATACTAATCAAATTATTTAACTATGAACCAAGAGTAAATTTATCTCAAAACTAGTGAGTATTAAAGAAGAGTTCTATATTAATATTTTTGCTAGCTTGACATAATATTAGTTTTGATACTTGAGTTAAATTTTATAATAAATATTTGATAATTTTGCCAATATATTATTATTATATATCTATCGCTTATTAAAAAAATGTATTTTTTATATTATTTATTACTTAAATCTTTGTAATAAAATAGTTTTCTCATTATTGTGGACGTGTGGAGTGAGTAGACTTATCTTCAAGCCTTTAAACTAATCTCAAATTCGAGTAACTATGGCTCAAGGAAAACAACTCAATAAGATGCTCAATGAATGCAACAAAGTAATGCACAAGAAGAATAACAAATAATTTCAAGCTTTCTTTCTCGACTTCTTTTAAACCAATGACTTCCTCTTGAACATATATTCTAATAAAATTCAAGCTAATTGTGTAATATTCTCTAAAATTATAAAAACCTTTTCTTAAACTTATACTTTTTATGCATTTATGTATTTATGTGAGAGTATTTAAGACCAATGATTTTTAGGATAAATAAAAATATATTATCTATATCACAGCTTAATTATTTATCTTCATTTTTCAATCAAAATTTAGATATTTGACACTTGTCATCTAGTTTATCATCTTTGGTATAATGCCATCTATGCATTTATCCATAATGTTATCATGGCAATTGACAAATGATTTACTTAATATCTATTTTGATGCTTTAAAATAATTATACAAGTTTATCCAATATAACAACAACAAACAGTAGGCTTGATTTAAAATTTGTAACTATAGATGCGACTATTGTTCGTTGAAAATGAGTTTTAATAAAATGTTTTTTGAAAACAATTAAAAAATGATTTATATGAATAAACAATAAGAAATTTTCTTTTATTTAATAATTTTTTTTAACACAAATTGTTTTACTGGTGTTTTAAAACAATATGTAAAACGAACGACCTCTGGCGGCATTTCAGCTGAACTGCTCCTAAACGCTCCGTCTGCCTTGTGTAGAGTCTGGGTGATGCGCGCAGCGAAAATCGGAGCTCGGACTCCGCCAATGATCTCAGAATTCCCCTGCGAAGCCTCTTCATCCCGAATTAGCTGGAAATGACGCCCAATTCGTAGACTGTTGCCTCTTCAAGTCACTTCACGTCGCGATCTTGTGGCCGGAATCCGTCTCCGGAGATATCTCCCTGGAGAAATTTTTATTTCCCGGGCTGTCTCTCGGCCGGATTTTCGGAAACATACTCTTTGGTAAGAAAATGACGTCGTTCTCTTTTTGTCCATCTCCGGCCTCTTTGGTATTTCTTTAACTTGTCTTCTCTCAAGAAAGCGCGTTTGTTTGCCAAGTGTATTCATATAAAAAAATTAGAGTGTTTTTTTATGCATTGTCCATTATTTCCTTTGTTCTCCTTGTTTCAATACATAAATAATCATGTTTTTCATCTTTTGTACATGCGATGGACTTTGTTGTGAATGCCTGAAGATCGTGAGACGGTAATTTGAATAAGTTGCAGTCACAAGGACCGTTTGCTACTAAAATGCAGGAGAACATGTACAGTGCTCCTCTTCCACCTCAGTTATCTGATTCAAATGAGAAAGTCGTCCAAGCTTCCGGCCAAATAAAGAGGGTTTATCAAGTTTGGCAGGGAAACAATGTATGTTTCCAAATGTATTCTAAATTGCTTGTTCAGTCATGTATCTCCAGTATATGCTTCTTAATGCATATGCATTGTTGTTTGTTGCCCTGCATAATTCCTGCTGATTTTCACAGTACAAACAGTATGGCTATTACACTGAGAGTCTGCTGATATGGCCGTTCTAAACCTCAGGAGGGTTCGTTTATCCAGCTTTCATTACAAGGAAAATTCTGAGTTATTTTTTATTTCATTATCAGAACAGACACAAAATAATCACAATGGTAGCAATCCTGCATTGCTGATAGGTCCACTTTGTCTTGTGATTCTACGGCTGATTTATTTACTGGACAAAAGCAAAACTTTTTTGTGACCTATTTATAAATTGCGAAAAAAATAGCCTGATCTATACAAGTAATTAAAATTTGTCATTTTGTTGAGTAATGGAGGAATTTTCAAAGTGGTAAGCAGAATTTCTTTATCTAAGGTTCAGGTTGATTTGATCTATTTATTCTTTACAATTGCTTGGATAATATGTTCCTCTTAGTAGCAAGCTCAAGAGCGTAACCTGTTCTTATGGATGCTTGATGTGATCTATAAGGTTCAATGTGCTCAAAATGTCTACAATAACTAATTTCCAGATCTCATTAGATAAAACACTAACTTTAATACATAATTTGGAAGAAGAATGTTTTATGCTTGCTTTTACCTTTTTCTGTATGCTGTTGACTTTTCTAGTCCAATAATGTAAAAATTTGCTTCATTCATTTTAAAGAATGGAAAGGTGATTTTTCCACTTTTGTGAAGTTATGGTCCTTTTTTTAATGTGATACTTAAACTGGAGTATCTTATCTTGCAAAATGGATTAACAAAAGTTAATTAACTATGATATTGCTTTTATTCTTTTTCTAGAGGATAGTAATTATACTATGTTAATCTTTTTGCAGATATTCTTCCTTGGTGGAACGTTTATATTTGGTCCTGATGCAAATTCAATGATATTAACAATTCTTCTTATTGTGATTCCAGTAGTTCTGTTTGCAGCTTTTGTTTCACAGCGATTGGTTAATGAATTTCAGCATCATCTAGGCAATCTAATTGTGGGGATTGCAGTTGTTTTTACAATATATGTAAGCGCCACTTTCTATTAGTCAACGAATTAAGCCTTTAAACTATTTATGTTCTGCTAGAAATGACACGTTCAAATATGAAAATTCATGATATATCATTATTGTTTAACTTAATATTTTTATAATGAATACAAGATAGACTATCTTCACAACATATTCATTAAAGTTATTATCTGCTAAGTTAATAATTCAGTTGTATGCATGTTGCTATTGATGCATGTTTGTTTGTACATACAAAATTATGCTTCTATGTATATTTGTATGTGTTAGATGTATGCAAGAGAGCATGCATATATGTATGTGTGATGTAGATGCACCACAATATTGGTTTTTTTGTATTTGATTGACACCAAAATTGTATAGTATCTCTATGAATATAAGAAAATCTCACATTTAATTATCAAATTTTTAAATAATAAGCACCTAGATATCACAATATAAACAAAAGTATGACAATAAGCAAAGAAAAAAAAAATCTCAAATACAAGGAGTTTATGTGAGAGAAAAAAATCTTATTGGTAAGGTTTTTCTTACTAATTAGAACATTCCAAAGTAAGGATAGTTATTTAAATGATTATTTAAGGATTTAGAATGTGTCACATGTTTGAATAAAAAAAATCCAAATTTCAAGGTGGATTGAAGATCCTAGGGAGGGAGAAAATTTTAAGTCATCCTCAAAAGTAAGCAAGTACATCTATTGAAAACTTTAATAGTGATTACAAATTTCTAATGAATTAATTTATTTTTTAGAAGAATTGTTTATTGTCAAGATGGGTTACAATACCTAAAAGGTAGGAGATGAGCTATAACAATAAAAATACAAATTATTACATGCTTAACCAAATTATGTTGGAGGATTTTAGAGATTTTTAAGTATTAATTTATAATTTTTTTATAAAATAAAATATTTTAAAAATTAAATAAATATTAAATGACAAGAAAATTATGAACCTGAACTGAGAGGTAGAACTTATAGAAAAGTTTGATATAAAATTATCTTTATATTAAAAGAAAGTGTTAGAAAGGTTGAATATTAAAATGGATAAATAATAAACTAATTATAGCAAATATTTTTAGATTAAATGTTAAAGATAAAAATATTTATAAAAATTAGATGATAGAAAGTTTTTTAAAGGGAATTTTATAAAATTGGCTAATGAATTTTTGGAGGTCAAATTGACCAAAAAAACATAAAGAATATTATTAGCTTAAAAGTTTTAATTAAAACTTTTTATTTTTTTATTTTTTTAAATAAAATATAAACAATTTCATTAATTTTAATTAAAAGTTAATTTAGTTTATTGATGCTTAATTTTATTGTATTTGAGCATATTGCAAGATCATGTTAATGGCTTTCATTATTATATTATACATATCACACCATATGGAATTAAAACATCTAATAAGAAAATAGAAAAAAAATAAATGTTATAAAAAAATTTAATTGTTCTTATAAGTGGAGTTGAAAAAGAAAGAAAAATGGAAAGAAGTTAAGAACAACTATTTGGTTGTAAAGAATAGGATATTATTTTTCAATTTGTATAGAAATGGTGGTTGTTTAAAATGACATATTTAGTACTAGAGCACATTCTGAAGGTGAATCCAAGGAGCTATCTAATATGTTTACAAGGCGTCTTGCTCTGGGCCCTCGATAGCAAACCTTACTTAAAAGGTTGATAGTAGAACAAATGTGTGAGAAATGACAAAGGAACTTAGAAAGTAAAAGAGAATATTTTGTTGAATTTTGGGAATGTCTTTATTCATCATTCTTTTCCTTTTTTATAAACCTTTGGATATAATATTTTATTATAACATATATATATTTTATTTCTTACATATTTTATGTATTTTGGCTTGAAATCTTGTCACAAAAAATCTGCATATGCAAAGAGTTCTCATCCACATGCACACATGTTGTTGTACGTGCGAACTATGCAATTACCGCATGCGCATTAAGTGCATTTACTGCTTGTGTAATAGGTGTACCCATTGCACTTGCGTGATGCATGTGCATGGATGGTGTACTTGTTCTAATCATGTTACACGTGCGGTGGTGGGTGCTACGCATAATGTGAGCTGCTGTTTGCGCATTGTCACGTGTGGTTGCGTGCCAGTTGTGTGCATAGGTGGGGTCGCATGCGTGCAACTCAACAAACTTTGATCATGTATCTTTCTTTGATTTTTCCTTAATTGTTAATTGCTTGATAATTGAATAAAATTATAATCGATCCTTTAATCATATGATCATTCTTTTTTGGATTTGAGTTCCATTGAATATTCTCTTTAAAAAATAAACCAATTCTTTGTAAGATCAAATTTTGTTGTCTTTTTAGTGATCTTGAAAAATTGTGACTTCCATTAGTCTCATCAATTGGTTGCTTTGATTTGGTTTGGTAGGTATTCACTAATCTTTTCAATTAATCAACACCAATAATGTCTTTTGTCAATGCTCTTTTTTTTGTTGCAGTAGTGTTGTATGAACCTTATCTTTTTACAAACAATGTGGTGGTTTTATGTGGTTTGCATTTGGTTTTTAAAACGTGACTTGCTTTTTATTAAAACAATAGTTTTCAAAAGAAAACATAAGCAAAGAAGAAGGTGGCCGTAACATTACTTGAAAAGGTGGGTTTTCACCACTCTAATGATAGAAGCTTGGGGAAGGGTGATGTGGTAATATATCCATTTGAAAGTTGTATAATATGAGATACATTTATGGATTCAAGAGGAATTTGATTGCTCAATTGCACATGGGTGGTTTGTTTAGAATTATTAATGTCTTGTAATTGTGGAAAGAGAAAAATACTAGGAGACTTTTATATGTTAATAATAGCAAGGAAATAACAATGGCCATGGCTCTGATTTTGATTTGGAGTTGTAGTATTGTAGGCGTGGTGAGATGTTTGATAAATGAATAGAGAAGATGGAATTAAGGGGTTTGTTTTCAGATCAATACATGAATGCAGTGCTATGTGAATGTTTGTTCAAGCAAGTTAGAAGTGGTTCATTCAAAGTTGGAGTTAGTTCCATTCGAGTACTACTATTCTATGTGATATTGTTGATTCCATCAATAAATTTTGAGTTTACATTTTGAATAACATAACCTTCAAAACCTTTTGAAAAACTTTAAAAAGTGGAAGGCTGTGGTAGAAACTATCTGGTCTGAAAGTTGAAATACTTAAAATTCAGATCGTAATAAAGAGTATATCAATAATTGTTCTAGAACACGTGTCATTGAGAAGAGAATAATATTTTGAATGAGTACACAATGAGCATGAGAGTGCATTTAGAACTGCCCAAAGCATTTTTGTAGATTTATTTTTGCACAACAATACATTTAATTAAGGATAATATTGATCCTAACTCATATGAGGATAAGACTAATGCTAAAACAATGAAGTGTTTCACCATGGTCCAGATTAATTTAGATAAACGTTATGGGAAAAGAAAAATGAAAAAATAATTAGGATTAATGATGTTATGTTCAGTGAGAGTATAGTATAAGTGGTTGTGTTATGCATAAGAAAAAGTTGAGATAAATTTTGAGGGGAATTAAACATATAAGGTTTAGATTGAGGAAAATATATATATACCGGTTACTATGGATTTAATGAAAGATTTAAAATGGAAACAACACCTTGTGCACTGAATTTGAGGAGGTTTGTTAGTATTTAGAGTTAGGTATTCTTACTATATACTATATTCTTTTGACTAGTGATTCAAAAAATTTTTCAAAATCAAAGCACTCTAATGATTTTGTAAAGTGAGAGCCCTTGATACAAGATGACGCTGACCTATTAAGAAAACAAAAATTAAGACTTTTACAAGTTGTCAAATGTCAAGGAAGATCAATTGAAAAGTATTTTTATGGTCAAAGATTAAGCTTATGGTTGCTAGAGTTACATAGTAAGATTAATTGTTAATGGTTGCAACAAAAGTAGAAAATTAACACTCAATTGTTTTTTCTCTGTCATAGTATTGACCATCATCAAACTTTTGTTAAGCATGGTTGCTACTAGGGACTTTTGTTCAAAAACATTTGATGGAAGGATTTCTTTTTATTGTATTGGTTTAAAAGAGGATGTCAAGATGCTAACAAAAATTTTTTTCAAGTTGTTATCATAGAAGATTTCGTGCATAAGCTGAGTAAAAATGTACAAGATTTTGAAATTGGATGTAAGTTTGTGGTACTAGAAATTTGATAAATTTTTGTGTGAAAAGCCAATTAGATTTGATTTGAATTAATTTTGTTATTTCATTTGATTTTATTATTTTTTCATTAAATTTGGTTGATGTACTTGTTGTAGGATCTAGCTTGTTAGAAATTGACATAAGCAATTATTTAAGAAGCTTGAAATGAAATCTGTCCACAATTTAAATTCTTGAAATGGAATTCACAATGAATGGATGTGTGGGAGAAAAATTAAAAAGTTTTTATGTAAATGTAGATTTTAAGATGCAAAAGTTAGAATTAAATCACTCAAGTCATTCAAAGCTATCATGTAGTAACCAAGGGTTAATTAAAAAAATTTTTAGCGAAGGAAGGAGCGAAGCGAAGGAAGGAGCGCCTGGGGCTTGCGACGTGAGGAGCGCCGGGTGTGGTGGTCGGGCCACATCCGGGTACTTGCCTCCGGGGCTGGTGCCGGGAGTTCGGGTGTGGCGGTTTGGGGGCCTGCGTTAGCAACAGTCAGTTGGGAGGGGCGTTGCAATCGGAAGGCTTGACAAGGCGGATTGGCGGTGGTGGACAGCGTGCTGTTGCCAGCGTCCAACGGCTTACGGCGAAGGAAGGGGAGGTTGAAGGCTCGGTGACGACAGGGAAGGTGTTCGTCGGCGGCGCCGGTGGTCCGTGATCTGGTCAACGCGTGATTCCTGCACGTGGCGACCGTTACGCAGGTGGTGGGCCCGATTATTATTTGAATATTCGTAAAATCGAAGATTTGAATTTGAACAGTATCCGGTTGGCGCGGGGTGCTGGTTCCGGATTAATTGGATCTTCTACCCGCGGGGCACGGGACCACTTCGTCCCCGACCTTTGGGGGGGAGGTCCTGCAGCCCTAGATTGACAAAAATGGCGGGGAGTCACGTCAGGCGGAGCAGCAGGCGACCACAGAATTCTGGGAGCTCGTCTCCCATTCGGGAGGGAGTCGCGGCACGGGTGAAGGGCGGTTCTAGGGAGTTCGGTGGCGCGGCCCAGGGACTTGCTGAGGCTGACGTTGCAGAGGACAGGGGCTTTGAAGGTTGTGCGGAGAAGGAGCAGGGGGATGTGGAGGGGCCACTGGAGGCTGGGGATACATCAGGAATTGCCATGGAAGACGAAGGGGAGAGCAAGTCTCTGGAGACGAAGAGGAAAGGGAAGGAGGCTCTTCCAAGCGATGGGATCCCGGGGGCGGTGGAAGTAAATGCCAATGGAGTCAAATTGGCGAGCTTTAAGGATGTTCTCACAGCGAATACGCCTACGGGCTTCAATAGCGGGGTGGTGTCGCATCTGAGGCCGGCGGATATCGACGTCAATGCTAGGGCGGCGGAGATCCCAGATTACGTGGAGGGAGGCGATGTTCTGATGGCTCAGGATGCTTGTAGGAGGCGGATTGTCTTCCATCAATTTGATTTAGTTGGTCGTATCTATGGACCCATGCTTCCGTTTCACGTCATAGCGAGGGTACTGCTCAAGCGGTGGGGACACTACAAGGAGTTCAAAGTCTTCGATCTTTCCTCCAACTGCTTCTGTCTGCATTTTGTGTCCCAGCAGGATCGTAACGTGGTTTGGCTAGGCGGCCCGTGGCAGGTCGCCGGACAAGCTTTGGGATTGGACCACTGGACACCTGAGTTCAGCCCCAGGTCGGCATCGGTGATGAGGGCACCAATTTGGGTCAGGCTTCCGGGCCTTCCCCTAGTCTACTGGGACGTTGACAACATCATTCGCATCGCCAAGGCTATCGGAGACCCGTTTCTTCTGGATGGCTGGACCGCCGGCATGGAGCGGTCGTCGTTCGCGCGTGTCTGTGTACGCGTCGACCTTTCAAAGCGGCTTAAGCCGGGAGTGTGGCTGAATGGGGATTTTGGCAGGGTATACCAAAGCTTCGCGTATGAGGGGCTGCAAAGGATATGCTTCCGGTGTGGTCTCGTGGGTCACCTGGAGAGTCAATGCCACGAAGGGGTGAAGGTGCCTGAGTGCCGTGGGGGGTCCCCACAGGTGGGGGAAAGGATTGTGGGGATGTTAGAGGAGATGGGGGAGGGGCAGGAAGGGAGTGGGCCTGTGGTGGTGGAGGAACCTAAAGTGATGGACGGGGGTGCTGGGATGGTAAGGGATTCTCGAATAGAGGAACAGGGCCTGGGGCCATGGACGATAGTGCAGCGTAAGAGGTCAGGCCAGTTTGCCCTTGCTGGTGGGCGAGTTCGGGATTCGGGTACTGGCTTTGGTAGCATGGCCCGGGGCGACCGGGGGGTCAGCAGGGTCAGGGGCACGGACACCATGTCCAGAGCACGGGGCAGAAGCAGAGTTCGCTGGGCACCGCAGCCGGGGGGAAGCACAAGTCTAAGAAGGTGGGGCTCGAAGCGCATTTCGTTGGGAGTAATGCCAACGGGCAGGTCGATGGGGAATGTCGGGAGCAGAGTCATTCCACCTGAGAGGGGGAAGGAGTTGGAGGGAGAGAGCAGGCCTAGTCATGCGGGGGCCAATACGTGATCGGGTACCCCCTTGGGCTGTGCTTCGTGGGGCACAGCGGCGGCTCAGCGGGTCGGGGCTGAGCGCTGGAACTCGAAGGTGTATGGGTGCATGGAAGTACGGTACGGAGGTTTATTTCATGCGGATTATCATCTGGAATATTCGGGGAGTCAAGAAGGGCAGCTTGCGGAGCTACTTGAAGCGCTTGGTGCGTGAGAAGATGGTGGACCTGGTGGTGCTGATGGAGACCAAGGTGCAGTCGTTCGGCCGGAGTGATGCGGACTGGCTACTGGGGAGGGAATGGACTTTCGCCGCCCAACCCTCGATGGGTTTGTCGGCGGGCATCATTCTGTTGTGGAGGGTCGGGATCCAAATTTCGATTATGGCGGCGTCCCCTCACCTGGTGGCTTGCTCGATATTTCCCAGGCCAAGCTGCTCGATTGATTGTTTCTTCGTGTATGGGCCTAGGGACTACTAGCGGAAACAGGACATTTGGGAGGTCATCCGCTCATCTCACTGTGGCGACTCCCCCCTCCTGGTGGCGGGGGATTTGAATCTGGTCATGGCTCAGGCGGAGAAGAGGGGCGGGAGGCCCTTCGTGTATGGTCGTGACCAGCAGGGATTCGCTGACTTCATGCAGGACACTCAACTGGAGGATCTGGGGTTCATCGGCAACCGTTTCACTTTGTGTAATGGGAAGAAGGGGGGAGCGCGCATATGGGAAAGGCTTGACCGAGTGCTGATTAACCCGGCGGGCCTGAATGGATTTCCGGATTGCTCGGTGCAGCACCTCAGTCGCCTTGGGTCTGATCACTGCCCGGTGCTGCTCTGTCTGGGTGATACGGGCTTGCGGCCGAAGTCCTGCAGAAGCATGTTCGAGAGTGCGTGGCTCAGTTACCCTCAGTCCCATGGTGTCGTGCTTAAGGCGTGGAAGAGGTGGGCCTGTGGCAACCCTATGGAGATGGTCACGACAAAGTTCAGACGTTCCCTGAAGGCCTTACAGCGTTGGAGTCGGGTTGAGGTGGGCAACTTGGGGGACCGGAACAGAGAGCTGCTGCGGGCTATCGAGGAGTTGCAAGATAGGGAATCCAGGGGGGACCTCTCGGCGGAGGAGCACGATCGTCTTGGGGACTTGATCACCGCTTTCCACCGGGGCGGCGCGCTTGAGGAGCAGTGGTGGTGGCAGCGGGCCAAGGCTCATTGGGCGCATGTCGGGGACGGCAACTCGAAGTTTTTTCCTAACATGGCCTCGTCGCGTGCCAGGTCCAACCGGATTTCTATGCTCAAAGGGGATGACGGAACGGAGGTGGTCTCTCCTGATGGCATTGGGATGGCCCTCTCGGAGTTCTTCGATCGCAAGTGGAGGTGTGGTGATCAAGGGGTTCTGCCGATGGTAACCCCGTTGCAGAGAAGGGTGAGCCCGGCGGAGGCGAATGCCTTGGGGAGGAACGTCACGGTAGATGAGGTGGTGGGGGCTTTGAGGAGCATCAAACGCAACCGTGCCCCGGGAAGTGACGGGATCACGGCGGAGTTCATTCATGGATACTGGAAGATCGCTGGGGCCGATGTGATTAATGTAGTTATGGCGTTTTTTGAGGAGCGGAGGCTGCCGGAGGGATGGAAGGACACTCTCGTGGTTTTAATTCCTAAGAAGCCAGGGGCTTGTAGGCCGGAACATTACCGGCCTATCAGCCTGTGCAACACGGTATACAAAGCGGTGGCGAGGGTTCTGGTGGACAGAATGAAGCCGGTGATGCCTGGTCTCATCTCCCGTGAGCAGGCCGCGTTCATTCCCGGACGCAGCATATCCGACAACATCTATATTGCGCAGGAGATGGCGGCCAAGATGCGCTCCTGCACGGCGGCCACTGGCCTTATGGCCGTGAAGCTGGACATGGAGCAGGCGTTCGATCGGGTTCGGTGGGAATTCATCCTTGACATGCTGCTGGCGTTGGGGTTTCCCCCCATTTGGCGCGAATGGGTGAAGGCCTGCATTTGTCACCCTAGATATGGCGTCCTCGTCAACGGCTCTCGCCTCCCGTGGGTGGTCGCGGAACGGGGGCTCAGGCAGGGTTGTCCTCTGTCGCCCTATCTCTATGTTATGGCCACCGAGCTCCTGTCGTGCATGATTAAAAGATATGAGGATCGGCAGCTGCTGGGGTTCCGGCCGGGGAGGCACGCGCCGTCTATCTCGCATCTTCTGTTCGCTGACGATGTCCTCTTGTATGCCCCTGCTACTCGTGAGGCTGCGAGGGCCATCCGTAGCGTTCTGCATGCTTTCAAGGGGGCTGCTGGGCTGTGCGTCAACTTGGCAAAGTCCAGGGTCGTTTTTAACCCCAGGCTTAGTAGGACGAAGGCGCGGGTGATCACGAACAAGCTGCGAATCAAGCAGGGCCGGGAGTTCTCTTATCTGGGTATTCCCATCACGGCGCAGAGACTGTCCGCGGCTGATCTCAGCTTTTTGTTTCAGAGGCTGGATGCTTGGTTGACGAGCTGGAGGGTCAGGCCTCTATCGCTCGCGGGTAGAGTGGTTCTGGCCTCTTCGGTTTTGTGTGCCATCCCCGGCCACGTGCTCCGCCACTGCGCGGTGCCGGCGGGCGTCATCGAGGCCATGGAGAAGCGGATCAGGACATTCATATGGGGAGGGAAAGACGCTAGCAAGGCGATACACTACGCGGCCTGGGAATGTATTACGCTGCCTAAAGATGCGGGTGGGCTCGGCCTCCGGGACCTCCGTGTCTGGCACCGTGTTCTTTATATGGATGGGTGCAGACGGATTCTTGGCCGGGACTCCACTCTTTGGGTGGAGGTGATGAGGAGGAAGTACTGCCTGGATGATCCCCTCATGCGTACCCCCCGCAGCGCTTCCCCGGTGTGCAAGATGGTGATGAGGGCGATGCCGGAGGCCTTATCTGTGTTTGTATGGCGGATCGGGGACGGGAGGGCGGTACGGTTCCTGGAGGATAACTGGCTTGGGCTCCCCCTGTGCGGCTGGCCGACTTTCATCAACGTCAACTCCTCGTGGCCTACCAGCGTCGCCGAGTGCATTTCGGCGGCAGGCAACTGGGACCTGGAGATCATTCGCACGTGGGCCAGCGAGGAGCTCATTAACCGCATCCTGCATCTTCCGCGTGCGACGCACTCGGCTCAGGATGTTCTCTGCCAGGTGCACACCGAAAAGGCCCGCGCGGATGGTGGCCGGATCTACTCGAGCGTGGTATGCAGTGTTCGGAGAGGCGGCGGACGCGAGGGGAGACGGCCTCTGGAGGTTATGCGCGGAATTTGGAAGCTGAGGGTGGCGCCGCGGGTACGCCTGTTCATGTGGCGGGCTGCCGGGGACTGTTTGCCGACGGCGGACTGGCTGGTTCGCCGCGGGATCAGCCATGATCCCGCCTGCGGGCTGTGCAGCGGGGGGGAAGAGACGCTGCAACATATGGCCTGGGGTTGCCCGAGGGCCCAACTAATTTGGGCGGACTGCTCCATCAGCGGGGCGTTGACCGGGCTCCCTCAGTCAACGGGGGCCGCTCTCCAATTCACCGACCAGCTTTTCCGATTTATCGGCTCGCCGGGGGCGCGCCAGGGGAATGGGCCGTGGGTGGCAGCGATCCTTGCTACGACGATGTATTACATCTGGCTCAATAGAAATTTCGCCAAACACAACAACTTGGCCGGTCGCCCGGCCTCTTTCATCCGCACCATCCTGCTCGAGGCTCACCTGAGTTTCAACCGACACTCTTCTCCGTCCTCTCTGTCCAGCGGGAATCTGTGCAGGTCCTCGGACTTGCTAGTTGCGAGCTTTTGGATTCCTCCCCCCACAGGTTGGATATTGGTGAATTGCGATGCGGCGGTTGGTGACTCTGTGGCTGGTTTGGGCATGATTGTGAGGGACTGTATGGGCAACCCTCTTCTGGCTGCTGGCAAGCGGAGGCTGTCCCACTCTGTGGATATGATGGAGACCCATGCTATTCTTTTGGCTCTTGACCTGATGCGGGAAATCATTCCCCAGTATAGGGCTGTGGAGATCCAGTCTGACTCGATACTGGCTCTTCAGGAGGTGCGCGACATGATTGCCCATCCCCCTGTGACGGGGGTTTTTGCTCGGGCTTTCCAGTATGCCAGTGGTCTGGAGGCTCTCCGGTTCACCCAGGTTCGCCGCGATGGGAATGCGCCGGCCGATTGGATCGCAAGGGAGGCTTGTCGCAGGGAGTTCATTTGGGTCCTGGGGGATCCTATCCCCAAACCCCTGCTGAAGCTTATGTTGTCTGACTTCACCTTCGATCCCCCTTGAGGATCGTATGGGTGCTTTTGTACTGGGGCTTTTCTGATATAATAATATTATATCCTTCTCAAAAAAAAAAAAAAAATTAAGAGTAGGAATACATGGTTAATGTTCCATATGCATTGATGGTGGACATCTTGATGTATGCCATATTGCATAAAATTATATAGCTTTCGTGGTGGGAACTACGAGTAAATGTATAAAAAATATAGGTGCAAAGGTATAAGATATTGTATTGTGGCTATTTATGCCTAAAAGTTGTTTTAGGTATCATGTTGCTCTTTAGTATTTTGTAAATGTAGATTAAAATGGTGGTGACTTTGATGATAGAAATAGCATTTAGTTATGTATTTACCTCAATTGTGCATTTGTTAGTTAGATGTCTAGGTATTGAAAGTGTGTATATTGTTAACTTTGTGGTTGATATAGATATTGTTTGTTTGAAATGTTTCTCTAAAAGGATGTCAATAAAAGGCAAAAAATATATTTCTTAGAGACAATTAGAATTCTATATATCTTGTGAAGAATCCTTTCATTCAAAGGTAAACACATTCAATAAAGTCATCATCATATTATGAGAATAATATAAATTGAGATATTCTTTCGAAAAATATTCATTTGAAAAATCTAACAAATATGTTAATAAATATTGGTATTTTCGAGAAAATGAGATTATACTTGGCCTTATTTTGTCTCCACTTTAAGCGATAATGTGGCAAGTCACAGTAGGTGATTAGATTGTAGATGAAGTAACACAAGAGGATGTTATAGGTTATAAATCAGCTTATAAGTGCATGGTTGATAATCATAGAGTTTGATGAAAGTGAGCTAATCTATACCATTTTGACTAGTAATATGTTGAAGTAGAATGCAAAATTTTGTAACATAATTGATCATTCAATCTGGGCATTGTATAATAGCGATACAACATGCTCTATTTAGATGTTTATTGGACCATTTGATTTGATATAACAACAATATAAGCATTTGGATCGTATGTATCTATAAAATTGTTTTATAAGTACACAAAATCCAAATAATGGATATGCAAAATGATGCTAAGTTATAATGCAACTATAGGAGAATGAATCATCTAACTTTGGACATCAAACAATTGCCAAAGTGTGTGCTCCATTTAGATGTTTGGCATCCTTTTTGATTAATTGATGGTTGTGTAAGTTTTTGAATCCTGCATACTTATTGAATTGCCAACCTAGTTGAACCATGATGATGATTATTTGTTTATTAGACAAGCCATGGATATTATATCATTGAATGATCATAGCAAGTTGGGGCAATACCATTTCTTTTGAAAGATAAAATGTGGTTATGTTGACGAAATTTAGAGCTAAGAAGGAGCCTTGGCAATACTATTTGGGTTCTTTGATAACAGATATCACCTTGTGCAACTATGTATTCTTTTTTTATCATATTTGGGTTTTTAAACATAACTAGATGTGTGCTTCTTGCATAGTTTTCTTTTTCAATTTTTTTTGTTATATTATTTTGTTTTTTGTTTCATTTTGTTTGATATTTTGCAAGGTGATTGTGGTTGAGCTCATGCTTTAGTATTCAACCATTTGCCAAGTGGTAGCTGCTCCCTGCACATAACATCTACTATTAGAAGCATTCATCTAAGCACATTTAGTGATCAACTATGCTATTTTGATACTCATCTTAAAATGTATTTTCTATCATCAAACATTTAAAGGAACTATGGTTTGTATTCCTGCCATTGTTGTAATATTTGATTCTTCATTACTAATTGTATTTAATATTTCCATTGCAGGTCATTTTCCTTCTCTTGCTCACATCTAGTAGAGATCCAGGTATCATACCCCGTAACAAACGACCCCCAGAACTTGAAGATGATGATGTCTCTAATTTGTCATGGGCTGGAAGTCATGGTGGTCTCTCAAGTGTACCACCTTTTAAGGATGTTATTGTGAATGGATATATAATTAGGGTTAAATATTGCCATACTTGCATGCTATACCGGCCTCCACGTTGTTCTCATTGTTCTATCTGCAATAACTGTGTGGACCGCTTTGATCATCATTGCCCTTGGGTGGGGCAATGTATAGGAAAGGTTTGCTTTGCTTGTTTTGATTCTTTTTCTGTTATCAATTGCTATATCCAACGTGGTGAAATTTGATATAAACTTAAATTATAGATGATTTATTTTGGAGTTTATTGCAACAAACAAAGCATGTTTGGATATATTTATTGGTTAAAGATGTTATATGTATCTTACAAACTAATTGTTTAGCAATAAGCAATATATTTCCAAAATGAGTAGATTTAAGGTTGTATATATAATTTTTCTTGCGTATTTGTATATTTATGTATTTTTGTTACATGGATGTATTTGTCTATGTTGGTGTTGGTGTCTGTTGAAAAGAGAAATCTTATTTTGTAAATTACTGAATTCATAGAATAATATTTTAATACTAGGAGTACTTGTAATGAGAGAAATCTGGAATAGTTTCCTGTCTGTAATTTGTTTGTTTCCTGTTCTGTGTTTTTTAATCCCCATAATAGGACGTTTTCTTCTCTGGTTTTTAAGTCGATCCTTCTTCCAGGAAGGGTTAGTCATTCCTTTTACTGACCAAACTCTTAGTTCAAAGGTTCTTAGCTAACGAAAAGTAAATTCAAATCCCATACATTAGCCTTTTTTTCGTTTTATGGAATTAGAGAGGACTTTCATTTGAAGTTTGTTCTTTTTGCCTTCATTCTCTAAACCATATCGAATTTTCAATCAGAGAATAATTCCTTGGTTGGTTCCATATCTAAACCTTTCAAATCCTCTCCAATTCTGAGGTCCCTCATGTCACATCACTATGATCTTTATTTCCTGCGCTGTTCGCAAGATGTCTGAATGCAGATCACAGGAATGTAAAGATGCCTTCTACACCAGAATTGGCGTTTTACAGCATGGAATTCTAAGGGTTCTATGGTGATGGCTTGTCTCTTGAATTCAGTGGTTGAAAGCATTAGGACAAAGTACGTGTATTATCGGGCTTCAAAGGAACACTGGGATACTCTTACCTAGATGTTTTCTGATCTCAGGTACTAGCCTCAAGTCTGATTTGACATTGATACTACGAGAAATCTGCCAAGGTGTGGATAAGGTTACAAAACAGTTCAAATTACTGAAATAAATTTGGCAAGATTTAGACCTACGCAATACTTTTGAATGGAAATATTTTGATGATTGTAATTGAAACAGAACATGGCGGATAAGAATCTGATGTTTAAGTTCCTTGCTAGTCTTGACGTTTAGTTCTTTGAGGTACAGGTTGAATATTTTTTGGCTGAGTTCCTCCTCAAATTTGTTGAATTATTTACAAAAGTCAGTGAAGAGGAAATAGACGTTTGGTGCTGGGGAAGAAAGCATTAGGTACAGGCAGCTCTGTTGAAAGTGTTGCACTAATGGCATCTAAAACACGTGGTAGCTACAAAATCACTCCAAATGCATGAGGAACTGCAGGCAAATCTCTTTTGTGATTTTTTTCTGCTTCCAAAAGGCCAAGGCATACTTGTGAAACTTGCTGAAAGATCCATAGCAAACTTGTAGTTCGGGTGACAATTCCAATCGTGCTCTATCAGCTACAAATGAAACTGAGCCTAGTCCATTCTATGATGAACAGATGGATTGACTATCGAAACTATGAAAATTTAATTCTTTATCCGCTACATTAATTGGTTTTCTGTGAATAAAAGCAGTTTCCTATTGCCCTATTTTTTTTTTTTTTTTTCCAATTCCTTCCCCTGAAAGGTATTGATTCTATGAACCTCTTTAATTCTTTTGGTGCACCCTTGTCTATCATGAAGAGAGATAATCCCTCAATGGTTGACATTGTGGATGTCCTAAAAGTGTTAGCAAAAAGAGAAGAAAAACTTGAAGGGGAAAAGGTTCAGGGTGCTCCCCTTGAGGTTGGTTTGGTAAAAGTTACACGTCAAAGAGAAGTAGGCTTAGAGATACATTTGGTGGACAACCAGTCTTGTCTAGGTCTTAATGAGTTTTCTGCTTGCTATATTGATGGTGCAAACTTATTGTTTGATGGACTAGTTACACCCCAATAGTTGACATTGTTGAGATTCCTATTGTCATCTCAGAGGGCCTGAAGTGCACATTGTGACAAAAACCTCAAGGGTATTTAACTTGTGTCTTGAGACTTGAAGGTGGTGAATGCACAGTGGTTAACTTCCTACAAGCTACTTGGTGGCAATCTATGAGCAATCAAGGAGATTTTGTGAGACCAATTTGGCGAGAATTCATCTCTTAAAGTTTCAAAAGATATCCTAAAAGAAGAATCTCTTGTCAAAAGATCCCTTAGCTCAAGGTTGAGGAAAAGCTATCGAGGGAGTTATCTACTGCTAGTCCTTATAGTTTGGAAAGAGGTCATTGGGCAAAAACCTATCCCGAAATCTAAGGAGATTGTTAAGGAGGTGAGCTAATTATCCTCTTAACGGGTTTATGGAAGTCGACTACCTATTAGCAAGGCCTCAAGGCTAGAGTCCTATACATGGTTGGCAAATCTCTTGCCTCAAGATTGCTTGAACTTGCTAGAGATGAAGAAGTTGCTGGGAGTATCAAGTTTCAAGAATATTAAGGATAAAACTCCATGCTCTTTGGAGGTTCTTGACGAGTTAATCTTCAAGTGGGTTTTGTGATTTCCTCTCAAGTGATTGCCCTCACCATAGATTAGATCCTTGGAAATCTTTTTATAGTTGCTAGAGTGATAAATGTGTTCTTGTTTTTCTCGGGTTTTGGGAGATGTTTTCTCATTAATGGCGCAATGGTTTGCATTGGTAGGGAGAGTTACCTCCATTTTTAGGAGAGTTATCATTAATTGTTGGGGAGTTATTGCCATTTCTCAAGAAGTTGCTGTCATCATGGCATAATTGCTCAAGTCGTTAGCACTTGAGTAGAATTGATTGGCGTTATTGATAATTTGCCTTGACATCAGTCCATTGGCGTTAAATATACCACATTGAAGTCTAAGGGGAGTCCTTAAGTGATCAACTTGAGATGATTGGGACTCAAGTGCTTCTACTCCAACAGTCTGAATGGAAATGTTTGACTTTAGCTGGCTGAATCTTGAGCATCTAGGTCATGAGCACTCAACCTTTAGCACTAGAGTGTCAAGGGCTTGGCCTTGAATGCTTGAATATTGAGGGTCCAACCTCAACTGTTCGGGTCTCGAGGACTTAACTTTGAGTGACCTTTGGCTGCTTCTTGCCATGTGACTATTTCTTGGGTGGATAGTTTAAATTAACTTAGCAAATTTTTACACCTTCAATATTGATATTCTCACTTTGTAGTTGATGGACTCACCCTAGCCCCCAGTTTGATGCTTTAACAAATTCTTACCTTTGATACTTAAGCCATTGGCTCTTGGGTTTGGAAAATCAAAATGCAATTGAGATGTTGTGCATTCTTATGGATAGTTTGTCACAATGGTTTTTTGTCGCTTGAATGCCTCCATTCGCATAACTTCTTGGCCAATTCGTGCCCCTAGTGTTTCCAAACTGCAAAGATTATGGATCATGCATTACGCAGTTGGTTGAAAGCCTTTTAAGTTCCTTTGTTGAAGTAAATATTTCTCCTTGGATGTTCGGCTATACAAGGTCATGCTGTTGCTCCCTCTTATGTAAGCTAAGACCAATCAAGACCACTTTAGCCTTATGGCTACCTAAATTGCCACCCCCTTTATTGGATTTGGAAGAGCCATAATGCCATGGCTTATTGCAAGCTGATACACCCTCCTAGCATCTCCCCCTTATGGATTGGATCAAAGTGAACTTTGAAATGTCGGTTTTCAACGGTGGTGATTCCAGGCTTCGCATTGACGCTCGTGATCATTATGCCAATTTTGTTGCTGCTATTGGGAGTCGCTTCGCTATGTTTGCATCGTCTATTGTGTAGTTTTGGATGGCTTAGCTTGCAATCTCTTGGGCCTACTCTAAATGGCAACTATAGCGAGGTTTGCTTGGAGGGGACTTGCCCATCATGCTTGCTGAGCTTTATGGAGGGCTTTTGGGTGAGGAGATGAACTTCAGATTCAAGGTAAGCACTAAATTGTTTCCTCTTTTTTCTGCCGTACATGTATCTCATGTTCACAAGTTCAAGAATCATGAGACAAATTTTTGGGCCTGCTAGTTGACCCCTTTTGACTTAAGGTAGAACTGGGTTATGTTCCTCTCCCCTGCTTTTGTCTATGTTCTTGAGTGGTATTGTTTTTGTTTCTATCTTTGCTTGATATTATATATTAGGCCATGACCTGTTTTCATGAAGGACAAGTCAATTAATGCTTGTGTTGCAGTGGTTTATTGAGATTTAAATGCAAGATATGTTATTCTTTTAAGTTTCAAGAGATGTATGAATCAATGGATCATGAATTAAACTTATTTATTTTATATGTAATGCTGACGACTGTGTTTATATGAAGAGCTAGACTGCAAGCTATTTGCTTTTGGAAAATAGAGTTTTGTGGAAAATACAATTGAGGATGTATGTTGGCATGGTCAGAACATGGATCAGCATTAGGCATGTAACAGATCTGTGAAAGAATATTGTATCTTTTTGTGTTCCTAGTAAACAAAGATGCAGATTCTATGAAAATGATGAGGTCCTTTCAACATGCACTTGCACATCGGTTGTCATGAAGCTAAGTTGAGCGTGAGAACTCTACTATTGCATGGATAAACTACGAGAAAAGCTACTTCTATTTCATTTGGGAAAGCATTGTTGTTTGCAAATATGGGAAAGCATCAAGCTTTGGTTGCATTTTGAGTTATAGAACATCCTTATTCACCGTTAAGGATAAAGTTTCTAAAGATTGGGTAATTTTTTATGTGATGTGTCTGTGTTGATGCATGGTCTACTACAATGGCATTTAGGGTGAAGGAGACAACTCATTCAACAGTGTAAAAATTATGTGAAAAATGCAATTTAGATACGTATAGCTCTAGCTCAGTTTGAAAAACACATGCTTAAGAAGCTCTTTGTTAATGCTATAAGTGGAAAATTACTTTGTGAGATGTACGTAGCTCAACCTTTTAGGGATTTGGAAACTTGATGACTGCTTTTGATGAATAGTGAAAAAGTATCCTTTGTTATTGCCATAATATTGTGTTAAGAAGAAAATCTCTTAAAGTGCTAATATTGGTTTTAAAAAATTCAAATATGTTGGCTCATCAATAGAGTTGGTTAGTGATAATAATCTTAATCTTTGGATATTAAATTTGAGTTTGTTATAATAGATACGAGTTTAGTTTTCTTTGTGTCAAAGATATTATATACAACCAGAATTTAATTTTTTTTTTATAAGCCATTATATTTCTAGTACATTTGTGTATCTGTGTATGCATATCCGATGTTGCTTAGACTACCAAGTAGTAAAGAAGCAGAGGTTTCTAATTCTGATTTTGCTATTTGAATCCTATTCTTATGCTGACTAATCTCAATGGGGCTATTTTCAAATATGCATGCTTTTTAAGGTTTTAGAGGATGATGTTTATCCTGATTGAATGTCTTGAACAGAGGAATTACCGCTGCTTCTATATGTTTGTATCTTCGGCAACTATCCTTTGTCTATATGTCCTTGTATTCTGCTGTGTTAATCTTAAAAGGATCATCGATATTTACGAGTGTAATTTGTTGGAAGCACTCTTGAAGTCTCCAGTTTCTGGCATCCTCATACTATATACCTTCGTGGTTGTTTGGTTTGTTGGAGGATTGACAGGCTTTCACACGTACTTAATTTGCTCCAATCAGGTAAATAAATCAGTTTTGCTTTGTTTTCTTTCAATTTCATCTTCTTTATGTTCCAGCTGTTCATTTACTTGGATTTTCTATGCTCATTGCAGACGACTTATGAGAACTTTAGGTACCGCTATGACGGTAAGATTAATCCATATAGCCATGGATGTGGGCGGAATGTGAAGGAGATTTTGTTCTCCAGGATTCCCAAGTCGAAGAACGATTTTCGTGCAAAGGTTGAGGAGGATGTTTATTTATTCCCTTCTTTATCTTTTGGACGTGCTATTAGTCAAGATACGGCTAAAACCAGCTTCGACTTGGAGATGGGTGGTAAATGCCATGAATTAGCTTCGGAGGAATTGGAAGATGCGCAGAGTCAGATTAATAGCGTGGTTGTGTTAGAGCGATGCGCCACCCAACCGCTGCATACAAGCTTGGGCAGTTTCAAGGAGACCTGAGAGGTATCACCTGACTTCAATGCTTTGTCTAACGAGTTTCGATTGGAAAATGTGTTCAAAGAAGGAGAAAAGATTTGAGGGTAAGCTGTTTTTGTGTGTACTTGCTGTATGTAAAATTCATCTCTAACTGTTGTCTTGTATTGACGTATGTTGTTTTAAAATGATACATAGCTCAACAACATTTAATTACATATGAAAATGAATATTCATGCCCCATCTCTTGTTCTTTGTTATTTTTTTTGTTATTTTCATTCATCTGTAGCATTGTCCAATTAAGTTATTTATGGTACGTAAATCTTAGAAGAGTATAAATTAGGAAACCGACTTGAGTTGTCCATTGGTTTTGGTTTGAAGGTGCCAGTTTTTTAAGAGCTACAATTATATTTTTTTCTATAAAACTGTGACAACATGCCTTGTCTTAATGCAGTAGAGTTACTGTGACCTGTGTGCATATACAAATGCAGGGAAGTCTTGATCTGCGATTCAGAAAAGAAAAATTTACCATATTCTTCAAATATGAAGGACTTTAGGGTTGCAAGGACACTTGCTGGAGGTCTAATTTACAGCCATAGAACAATGGTTTTGATGTGCTTTGGTGGGAGAAGAAGATTGTTCTTAGTTCATTGAAGTGCCGGGAGAGAGGAACCAAGAAGAGGTTGAGGAAGTAAGGTTACATTGAGTTATAATAAGGTATTTTTGGATACAAACAATTATTCACTCTTTTAATTGGAAAAGGTGGGTAGCCAAATCTCTTTTAAGTATGCATGTAAGGTTTTCACAAGAAAATAAATATGAGAAAAAAAATCGAGAATCCTAGTCGAGGATAAGCTCAATCCCTTGGATTTAATCATTTCTTGACTTGCATGACTTATTCCATTTTTTTGGAACTACTAAATTCTCTTATTTTAAATCTTTATTTATGAAATTAAAAGTATAATATTATTCAATCATATTGATAAAAAAGTAATTAGTATAGTAGTTAATAATATTATATATAAAAAAATCTAATACAAAATAAAAAGTTTGTTTTTTCTTACAGTTTTTTAGAATCCTTTGATGCACATCTTTATTTTTTAAAATTATTAAATCATAAATAAGTTATGCAAATCAACATCAATTTAATAGATAAAAATTATATAATATATGTATAAAATTATTATAGGTTTAGGGTGATGTTGTATGATGAGTTTAAAATCATGTTATAATTCATATAAAATAAAAAATTGATCAAATAAAAAATATATCATAATTTAATATTTCGTTTTGTTAACTTAATCTTTTAAAAATCATTTTTTGATTATTTTGGCTCTTTTTTAATTTTTTTTAAAAAAAAATCTAATTTGAATCTCTTAAATTTAAACATTTCTTTTTTTAATTTTTTTATTTTAGGTTTTATCTTCGAATAATTCTCCAAAGTGAGATATACTCTATTATTGATACCTTAGATTTTGTTTTTTTTTTTTGTAATCTTTTTTAAACTTAGATTTACCCATCTTGACAACACAATAGTTTTTATTTTTTTGAATTAAAAACTTTATTATAGCAATCAAACTTTAATTTTTAACCCCTTTTCATTTCACTTTCATTATCTTTACAAAAATCTATTTATGTAAGAATAAAATATTATGTTTTTCATATTATATAATTCTTGCATTTTTGTCTCATATAACATAATATAAAATAACACAATGCAATAAAAACAAATTAATTACATAATATTTATGTAACCAATAATGAAAGCAATCAAATTCAAATAAATAACAAAAACATACAACATTTAATTAATCATCACTATACTACTAAAATTATTCATTTTAATACCTACTAATTGCATGTATCGTCACATCAAATAGATGCACTTAGATTATATAAGAAAGTCTGCCTTAATTTTCTAACATGTGGTCAAGCCCTTAAGACTGATCTTTTTTTGTCAAATTTCCCTTTCGAATTTCGATTCCCAATTTTTTTTCCTCACATCAGAAACCCTAATTTTCCTTTTTCTCCTGCACGATAGTTTTAAGGAATTAATTTATTAAAATTTTCCTAAAATCCCATGCGACAGCTGACCAAAACTATTTGTCTCTTTGCGCGTCTCTTTTCCTTCTCCAGCTCAAATGTTTGCGCCGCTTCATTTGACTCTCACCAACCCTTCACTTGATTACCATCGCTTGGAGTTATCGCCCGCTCGTATTCCCCAATCAGGGTTTTAGGAAATAAAAAAAAAAACTAGGGTTTTATTCACACTTTAGGATTTATGTTAGTTCCTATATTTTTTTCATCTAAATAATTTTAAAAAATTTATCAATTATTTATATGAAACTATTTAGTGAGATCTATCCATCGTCAAAATTTCATAATGTTTTGATATTATTTGATATTTTTAATAAATTTTCAAAAATAATTCTTATAATTATTATTTCTATATTCTTTTCTAAATATTTGACATTTTAGTTTATGAATTTGGTACTTCATTTTATATTGAGACAATTTTGTATTAAGTTCTTTGAAGATCGAATTTCATAATATTTTTATTTCATTTGATATTTATTTTAATTTATAATATATGTTAATTTTATAAATTAAATTATTATTAATTTTTTATAAGTTTAAATATTTTGTTTTATAATTTAAATGCATTTGATTTTTACTTTTTTTATACTATTAATTTCTAATAATTAATACTCTTATTTTTTTAATTTCATCTCATTTCTTTTAGGGTTACATTTTCTTATTAGTAATGTACAATTCTACTAAAAAATAAAATAATTTTTTTAAAATTTTAAAAATATTAAAATAATTAATAAAATTATTTCTCACATTTGAAATGTTATGATGTCTTAATTTGACTTTAGGATGGTTCACAAGATAGACTTGGGCATATTTGACTATTAGATAATATCATGCACATACAAGGTTTGGCCATGGAAGCATAAAAGCTTATTTAAGAGAGGCAAGGAGATTTCTAACAACATGTCTACTCAAGACATAATTGTTAGTTGATAAGGTATTTTGGACAATACTAGATTGATGATGCTTGTTTTAGTTCATTTCTTAAGAAGATTTATTTTGAATTATTTGTGATTTATCATTAATTTATTTAAATATCTCTTTAGATTCTCTTCTTGATTTTTTTTATCTTTTCTAAAATAAGTATCATATTTAAGAATAACATTATCTCTTGAATTTCCTTTTATTTTCATTTGATCATCAATTATTCTCTTTCTTAAAAAAATAATAATATTATAAGAATAGTTAGGTTATGATTTTTATTGGCATGCATAATCCTTCTTTATTTTTTATGGTCTTTTCATGAACACTTGTATTAAAAGGGATTAATAGTTATAATGAAAATTAAGATGTTTGCTTATGAAAAAAACTCTTGCATAATTTGATGATTTTACTTTTGTGAGACTTGGTGGTCAAACCATCATAAGCTTGTTTGATGGTCACACTTTATCCTTTTTTCTTCTTTTTTAGTTGTACACTTACCATCATTTAGTATCAAAGCTCCAGTCATCCTCTTCATTGTTTGGTAAAATATTTTCTTAAGATATAGGTTTGATTAAGCTAAGATCAACTAATGCAGTGGAACTAGTATGGTGTAATGAGGCCAATAAGGGCAATGGAGCTGGTTTGGTGTGATCTGGCCAACAAAGAGGAAGAGTTGGCATAACATAACATGGTTGACAATATAGTGATGCTATTGTGGTAATGTAGATGACAGGATGGTAAAGTCTATGACAATAATTTGATAGAGTCAATGAACGACGACATAGCTAAAGGTGATTGTTTAGGAGAGCTAACATGGATGAAAAAAATCAGTGAATGCAACATAGCAAATGTTGATGGTTTTTGACATAGTTAATAGGATTATACAATCAATATGGTATGATAAAATAAAAAAGGTTGCAAAGTCAAAAAGTATGATATAACAACATGAAGATTAATGGACAACATGAATGAGATTATCAAAAATATTTATTAATTACTAGTGAGAATATATTTATCAATTAAAAATAACATTAAAATCTTAATGTATAATTAATAAAACCCTTAACTACAAACTTAGGCTTTCAAGTTGTTAATCATTATCTGAGCATATATTGGGGCTTGCGTGGCTTTCACATAATGCAACTCTATCCTAAAAAATAGTATAAGAAAATATATGCCAAATAAGGAAAGGGATGAATAAAGTTTTGATACAAAATGGTGGCAAATGTGCAACTGGTGAAAAAGGAAAAAGAGAGGGATAGAAGGAGGCTATTAAGCACTCTTAGAAGGATTCATCCGCCAAACATCATCAAAGCAAAGCTACAAAACTATACAAGAATTTTTTTTTGTAATAAGTAATCGTCTTAACTTTTATTGCATCCACTAATACCTTTTAACACAAGTGCTTATAAAAGACCATAAAAATGGTAAGATGTTTCATGCAAATAAAATCTTAAACAAGCTAATCCTAAAATTTTATCACTTATTCTAGGAAACAAAGACATGAAGAATTAAAGGAAAAATAAAAACATATTTTTTTATGATTGAATTCTTCTAAAATTCTATTTTTATCAACATCTTTAGTATATTTTGAGTTACTAGTTTTAGTTTATTACTTTATGTTTTTATATAAGTTATAAAAATCTTTTAAAAAAAAAAAAAAGACAAAGATGAGTAGAAACATTTATCAATCAATAAGCTCTTCAGGTTCCAATCATAAACTATTTCAAAATATAATAATTTTATTGTCTTGAAGACTATATAATTATAAGAAAACTTAGATGTTAGTAGGCATAAGTCTCAATTTTTAATAAACTTTCTAATTAAATATTATAAAATGTTACTTTATGTCTTATTGATTATTTCATTATATCCACCAATTTGGAGGTAAAATATTGTCAAAAATATATATTTGATATTAAACAATTTGCATAAGATCTAAAATTATAAAATAAACCTAAGACTTTTTATTCCTTCATAATGTAATTTAATAATTAGAAAATTTAATAGTAAGGTACTTTAATGATCTGTATATGAGAGCATTATCTCAAGAACTTTTTATTTAGAGTTTGTGTAGTGAAAAGATGAGCATGGAATAGTTAGAAAATCAATAAATGTGAAAATAGAAAAAGAGCAAAACTAAGAATGAAGCTCAAAAAAATGTATTATTTCCTTTTTTCTTTTCTTCTCGAAGATAAGCTTGATTTCTTTTTAATTTTTTTGGCATCCTTAATAGAAGGTTCAAGCACTTATTTATAATGGTACAAGCAATGATATTTTCCTTACATAGGCGTCTTCATGATAGATCAGTCTAGTTATCACATATGTGTGGCACTTACTATGCATATAACTTATGTATGGTAATGGGTGGTGTGCATCACACTTACATGCGAGTAGATCAACACATATATACTATGACATCATAATCTTAATATGTTAAGGTTTTATCCTATTGGGCAACACCATCCTAAACTAAGTAGGTTTTACCCTTAAAACATGCTTCAATATTTTAAGACTACAACATATATAAATATTAAAATTACTCATTACTAATCAATGTGAGATAATTTATCCCAATATCTCTCCACCCATAAGTCTATCAGGAACTGCTCCCTTCCTAATGATTCCACTATTAGGGTATCACTTAATATTCATTTCATATATTCTTCGTCTCCAATATCATAAGCTTACCAACTTCTGTTTGGTTTATTCTCAAACCACATCAAATAAGTAGGAATCAACATTGATACAAAATGCGACATCCTTGTCTCACTATATTGAGATATTAACCTCTTAGGTCACCCCATTGTAACTCATTAGGTTTTTTTTAAAATGATGTCTGAATATCTTAAAACTATGATATCTCATATAAATATCAAAATTACTCCCTCCTATAAGCCTTTAAGAGACATATATATATGTGTCAACTCCTATCTTTTTTAGTTTTAACAAAGCATGTATGACACATAAGAATATAATTATACAAATCATTTTAAAGTTATTGTTCCTTAACTTGCTTAAATAGTTTAGCATATTTTGTTAAGTTTATTTGATAATGAGGCAAGTTTGTAAGGTTGATTTAAGAGTCAGATCAATAGCATGTTATGTCTAGTTAAAATAATTTTATGATATTTACTTATTGATCTAAGAATAAAGTCAACATCATGTTTTATGTTTAGTTGAAGAGGTAAAGAGTCGGCTAGCTTAACAAGACACACACCATAAATTCTTTTAATATAAGAGCAACATTCATTGTCATTTCAATTACTTCATCTTTGTTTATTACCTACTTTAAGGGTGACTAATGAATACACTACGATGCCTTCGAGCTCTCCTTTTTCAAATTAATATAGTATAGTAGCTGCAATGATTTAGTCTTCCTATTAGGAATAATTGTTTCTTTGTAATGTGGAGTTTAGGACATGTTAGAGTTAAAGTGATTTTGTGGCCTTTATATTGGAACGCTTTGGTATTGGTTTTATCATAAATAATCACATCATGGTTAAATAACCTTGGTTAATATAAGATTATAACATTCCAAAATTTCAACTAGACATAATATATTATAAATTATTGGATTAAACTAGTGAAATTATAATTATTTTTTTTTTAATGTGCTAAAATTAGTTTTTAAAAATACTAGATATTTTAATTAAAATATTAATATTTTTAAATTATCTTAAAATGTGTCATATTTTTTAATAAAGTGTAAACTTTACTTGATCATACCATTAGAAAGTCCCAATAAAAGGAATCTAATTATTATGCATTTATTTGGAAGTCTAATTAATTAATTATGAATTTTTGAAGAAAAAGACATATAAACATAATTTTAGCAATTACTTGAATGCATTTTAGTAAATTTTATCATCAAACTATTTTATGTGGTTAAGCTTAAAAGGAAGTTAGTTGGAAGTGAGGAAGTAAGAATAAAATATAAAAAGGGAAATTATGGAAGGATG
Source organism: Vanilla planifolia (assembly GCA_023846275.1). Classification (NCBI taxonomy): domain Eukaryota; kingdom Viridiplantae; phylum Streptophyta; class Magnoliopsida; order Asparagales; family Orchidaceae; genus Vanilla; species Vanilla planifolia. The sequence goes on along the minus strand of CM043876.1, from coordinate 25,253,671 downwards.
AAGGAGAAACAAAGAAAAGAAAAAAATAAGGAAGAGAAGAAAATAAAAAAAAGAGAGAAAGAAAGCCACTTTAGAAGCAAGAGGAAGATTAAGGATAATGGGTTCATGAGGGTATGTGAGGATAGCAATGGCTAGAGCCTAAGAGGAAAGCAAGCTAGGTGAAGAGATAAGTAGAATTTGATTCTCTTCTCAAATTCAATAGATTTTGCGTTGGAATAGGAAAGTGTTTTACCATTATATAATGTAGAGAAATGTTTTTAAGGATTAGATAAGTTTTGATTTGATTGGACTGAAAATAGTATTGATTTAAAATATGTTGTTCCTAACTAAAAATGATGGTACATTAGTGAGAAAGCAAGAGAGTAATAAGGGAAATAATTTTTAGAGTTTTATGAGTAATAATATGGATGTTTTTTATATATTAAAATGACATATTTGATAATTTATTTTCATGTATGATATTATAGAAAATAAAAAAGAGATTAGACAAAAAACTTCATCTTTGATCCAAATAGATAATTGGATAACTAGGTTGTAAACATATTAGTAAATTAATTTTTAATTTTTATATATAAATGACATATGTTTTTATGTTACTTCTTGTTATACATGTGGCCATTAAAATATTAATTGCATTAATTAGTATGTATCAAGGAGAATAAATATAATGATCTTGATTAGCATGCTTGATTCATATAATTATACTTTTAGATGATTTTAATTAATTATTAATATATCTAAAATATGAAAATAAAAAATAGATTTGTGAAGACATTATCCTCAATACTAAGCCTAGTGATAGACTGTAGAGTATGTGTTTTTGAACCATCCTTGTTTAATGATATTATTTAACACTAGATGCCATGATGGATCACATGGTACAAGCCCTTAAACCATATCTACCTATGATAGGTGTCATGATCTCAGTATATATGGATGAAATTAGGCCTAATGATGGACCTCAAGGTATAAACCTTGAAACTGTGTAACGTACGAGTATTTAACATTAACTCACAAACATGCACCCACTAGCGTCGCACCAATTCCATGAGTCTATCAATTTAAAATTTGGTTAAAAAATATTTCAAAAAATACTTAAAATTGAACTTTTTTTTTTGTTTTCATTGCCTTCCATCATCCTTCACTATCTACTGCCATCATTTCTACCATCTATAGTTGTTGCCACCACCCGAGCTAACCTACATGCCCACATGACCCAAATTAACCTAAGAACATGGCTGATCTGTTCGACCTACATTAACCTGTCACTTGCGACAACCCGCTTGATCATCTTTGACCTTTTACAACTCTTGCCAACCCCAATCATTATCGCAAACCCGTGTTGTTCTAACAAACTTGCGCCTACCCAAAAACCAGATTGGTAGCTCCGCCTGTGCTGCTCACCCTATCGTTTCACCATTCATCGTTATAGTCACCCAAAATGCATAGCTAGTTTGTGAACTGCTTAATATCGATTAATTTTTGTAGTTTTTCTATTATTTTTTAAAAATTACTATTGATTCTTTGATGTTCCTATAAACAAGGATGTTTATTATGATGAAAATAAAGATTTTGAAATGAAAATTTTTCTTATTTATGTGTTTCTACCTTTATGAGTAGAAAGTATACATACAATTCTAGTTAGAGAGATTTTAACTTTTCCTCCCCTTGTGAGAGATGAGGATTAAAGGTGAAAGATCTTCTACCAAGAGAATCAATAACCAAATCCTTGTGAGAGAGAATGATCAAATGTGAGAGACATTCTACTAGAAGAGTCAACAACCAAACATATTCTCCCTTCCTCTAGCACTCATTAGTCTACACCACAATTTTATGATCTTGATCTAATCACCAAACTATCACTTTTCTCAATAAGGCTCCAAATCCTAGCCTACTATTTTATTACTCTTTTAAGCCAAGCTTCTCACTTACTAAAACCATCACCTCATTTTCATTTTCTATCTTTGGTGCGATATATGCCAACGCTAATAGAACTACTAGGCATTAGCATCAAAAGGTATACTTTTTTAGCAACTTTTATTTTCTAGGTAATAATATAAAGTTAGAGTTGTTCTTTCTTCTATTTAAATACTACATATAAAATTTATATTAATTTTTTTATTTTATTTGTGTGAAATTAGATGTGACAAAAAATACTCTTTAAGATTTTATGTTTCATGCTTAATATGTTGTTACCTACTTCACTTAATAATTCATACTAAAACTTTAGATATCAATCTTTGAAGAATTCTAAAATAGTATATATGTTACATAATCCTAATTAGTGTATATCCTTTCATATTTCTTAATAATCTATTGAGCATCTCTAATATTATATACTTTAAATTAGACTCCGATAGAAGTTTAAATTTAACCTGCATCAACTTTGGTATTATAACACATGCTTTCCTTACTATTTTTATTTCTTTTGCTTAGTGTATCCACTAATAAACTCTTATTTTTAAGTAAACTTTATCTTAATAGATGGTACGAAAGTAGTGATATAACTCTCTATCATCTTTCTTGGGAACCATATGGCTTTTCTAAGAGATGGTCTAACATAAGTGAGACCTTAATCACTTACTATTTTCCTGTAAGTATACCTTATCTTAACTTTGGTGGTCTATAATTATAGTTACTTTGTTTTCATAATTTTTTATAAAGAAAAAAGACATCCTATATTATTTTTCTTCTTTGATATCTCTTATGTGGCAAATCCCTATATGACCACAAGATTTAATAGGTCTTATTAAATTACAAATCAAAGTCAAGAATCAATCCAAAATAAAAGATAACTTAAACAAAGCCCTATGTTAGAATATCCTAATCAATAATTAAACTCACCAAATGGTTGGATAATTGTCTTAAACTAATAACATGAACCAAATCTTATAAGAGATAGGGATAATAAGAGAAGAAGTGCCACACTTAATGATTTAGAAGAAGAAGATCCTATGAGATATAGGAATCATAAAAGATATAATGATCATTTTGATGAATCTGACCAGATAAGAATAAATAAAATTTTTGATGAGTCAAACCAAAATGATAATATAAAAATATTTAGTAATAAGGAATGACTAAAGGGACATTAAGAGAGAGAGAGAGAGAGAGTATATCCTTAACATAAAATTGAATATCTTAACTTTTGATAGTAATTATAATTCTAAGGATTACATAGACTAATAAACTAATATAAATGATTACTTTGATTGATACCAAACGAGTGAGTAAACAAATATCAATTTATTAAGATTAAACTCACTAGTACTGTCCATAAATTCTTTAGAAACTTAGAACGATAATTTGTTAACAATGATGAAAAACTATCTCAAACTTGAAGAAACTTTAAGGTTAGTTTGTATAATAGGTTTATTCTAATAACTCATAATGATAAAATATTAGATAAATGGAAAAAAGTTTCTTAATATGTTAAATTTATTGAGGAGTACATTAAAAGATTTAAGGGTTATAAACTTAGATACAATATAGATGAACTCGAGTATGTAGTACTCTCCTATTTTAGGAAAAATTTAATGAAATACATACAGACTGAGCTTAGCTTGAGAAATATTAGTGACATAAAAAGCTTATTGTATAACTAAAAATGTGAAACAAATTAAAACTTTCTATTTTAAGAGAAATGACAAGTCAGTTCATCCAAAGGCTTGTACTACTATTTCTCATCCACTCATACTCACTTTGTCAACCCCTTCACTGTAGTTTCTAAACTTCTTAAACCCATATTACCATCTACTTCTTTACACCCTTCTTCAAGCTAACCCACCCAACCTAAAATCATTTATTTTAAGTGCTATAAAAAGAGACATGTAATTGCTAACTATCTAAAGAGATCTATGATTATGAATATAGATAGTGATAATGAATAAGAGTTAAAAAAAGATGAAAACATAATACTCAATAAGGAAGATGAGAAAGAATTAGAAAATATGAAAAATTTTGTGACTTTAGTGATTAGATGTAACCTTATCCCACAACTGCAAGAAAACTAGAGGTGCATCAATATCTTTGGCACTAACATAAAAATTAAGAAACAACTATGTAAGATGGCCATAGTATTCAATTAAGTAAGATTTACTAGTTATTTTTGAATGATCTTAAGACATTTACTAAGGATTAATCTAAATTTTTATTTAGTTTATCACCCATAAATTGATGGATAAATAGAAGTAATAAATCATAGTATAAGAAATCTTCTTCATAGCTCAATAAGGGACCAACCTAAGCTTTGAGATCAACTACTACCATGAGCTAAATTTGCATACAATAATTCCTTAAATCATAATATTGGTCTAAATCCCTTAAAAAATTTTTATGGTAATAAATTAGGTCTCTCATTGATCTTGTCCTCTTACAAATGAACTTTTAGACTTCTGTCTCTACGTTTTTTCTTTGCCTCTCATATAAAATAATATCTAAAAAAATTAATCTAGTGATAAAAGATACAAAAAACTAATAGATGGTCAAATAAAGATTATAAAATTTCATGAAGACTATATTATAATAAGAGTTAAACCAAAATGTTTCTCTTAGAATTTATAAGATAGTACAAGTGCATGAAACTAGAATTTTTTAAGATTATTCAAAGATTGGGAGCTAACTTTTATGTTGGATTTGCTAAAAGAGTATGAGATTAATATAACATTTAAAGTTAAGGATTTAGTCTCATATAAGGCATCACATATAATATATAGTAAGTCATTTGAGCATGATCCTCTATCATAAGAGTATCTAACATTAGCTCACAAACACACACCCATGGGTGTTGTACCAATTCATAAGTTTGCCGATGCAAAATTTGGTTAAACATAACTTAAATATACTTTAAATTGACTTTTGGTTACTTCTTTTCTCCATCCACCACAATCAACAGTTGTTGTCATCACTCGAGCCAACCCATGTGTCTATAAGACTTAAGTTGACCCAAGAACTTGGCTGATCTATTAGACCCACATTGACATGTCACTCACGATGAACTGAACCAACTAGCCTGTCCTTATTGATTAGTGTTCTACTCTACCAACGTCAACCCAAAAATCAAACTGTTAGTTGTGCCTACATTGCTTGCCCCATCATTTCTTGCTTGCATTTTGCTGCTTGTCGTTACTATCACAGAAGTGCAGAACCAATTTAGGAATTACTTAATGTTAATTAATTTTGTAGGCATTTTCATTTCTTTTATTTTTTAAAAATTACTAATTAATCTTTGAGATTCTTATAAATAGGGATGTTTACTATGTTGAAGATGAATATTCTTGAATAAAAATTTCACTTATTTGTGTACTTTCATCATTATGAGCAAAGAGTGTATACCAAACTCTAGTTAAAGAGATTCCAAATTCTCCTCTTATTATAAGAGACAAGGATGAAAAATGTGAGACCTTCCACTGTAAGAGCCGACAACCAAATCTCTTTTTAAGAGATAAGGATCGAAGATGAGAGGCCTTCTATTGAGAGAGATGATAACCAAACAAACTGTCACTTCTTCTAATGCTCATAACTTCCATCCACCTTTTCACTCTTTTGATTAAATCACTAAACCACCACTTTTTTCAATAGACTCTAAATTTTAGCTTACCATTTTGTTACCCTTTTAAGCCAATATTTTTCTATGTATAACCCAAACCAACACCTCATCACCCTTTTTTAACTTTGGTATTCCACATGCCGACATCAATGAAGCTATAATACATCATTGCCAAAAAGATGCACTCTTTTAGTAATTTTTATTTTTTAGGTTATAATCTAAAGTTAGAGTTGCTCTTTCTTCTATTAAAATACTCTACATAAAATTTGTCTTAAAATATTTTATTTTATATGTATAAAAATGGATGTGATAAAAACTACTTTGTAGGATTTTATGTTTAATGCTTAATATGTTATCATCTACTTCACTTAATAATCATTGCTAAAATTTTGGATGTCATTCTTCAACAATGCTAAAATATCACACACGACACTTAACCCTAATTAGTGCATAACATCCTTTCATATTTTCTAAAAATCTATTTAACGTTTTAGTGTTGTAAGCTCCAAATTAGACCTTGATAAAAATCTAAACTTACTCTGCATCATTCTCCCATGTTGAGTGAACATATTCCTACCACTACATTAGCCCTAATAGTAAGTAAGAATAATGTAAAAAAAATTAGATCATAAGATAATTCTAACCAAAGTTTGTAAACTTAAAAAATTTTAAGTTTGTCAAAAAAGCAAGCCTCCAACCAAGAATTTGTTTCTTACCTATGATGACTTACATCATATCGTGCCGCACCTATTAAAACATTATTATACACATTAACTCAATACTATTGAGCCAAGCTCTCTCCCATATAGGAAGGATGATGTATGAGAGTCTAAAATTAGTTTACAATCACACACTTATTGGCATCACATTAGTCCCATAAGTCTATCGATAAAAATTTTGGTTGAAAATTTCTTCAAAAAATGCTGACATTGAGTTTTCATTAATTTTCATCACCTTCCATTGTCTACAATTGTCAACTACCATCACTACTATCGTCAACAACCATTATCGCAGTTTTAGCCGATTGTGTGATCGCGATACCCAAACTGACTCGAGAACCTAGTTAATCTACTCAACCCCATTGAATTGTCACCTATGACGACCTACTCAATCTGCTTCAACCCATGCCAACCTGTCAGTCCTATTCAATTTTTGTTGTTCTGTTCAACTCTTGTCTACCCAAAAACCATATCAGTAGCTCCACCTGTGTCACTCGCCTCATTGTTTTGCTGCTTACCATTATCATCGCTCGAAATTTAAAACTAGTTTAGCAACTAATTAATGTCAATTAATTTTGTATTTTTTTATTTTTTAAAATTTGTTGATAAACTTTTAAGGTTTCCATATATAAGGATGTTCACCATGATGAAAATGAAGATTCTAGAATAAAAATTTCTCTTATTTGTATACTTTTACTAAGTAGAGAATATATGCCCAACTATAATTGAAGATATTTCAACTTTTTCATCCTTTGTAAAAGACAATTATCAAAGGTGAGATATTTCATTGAGAGAGATGTCAAACCCTTATAAGAGACAAAGATTGAAGATGAGAGATCTTTCACTATGAGAGTCGATAACCACACAAATTCTCACTTTTTCTAGCACCTCTAAGTTTACACTCACCTTTTTACTCTCTTGATCTAATTACCAAACCTCCACCTTTCTTAACAAGGTTTTAAATTCTAACGTACTATCTTATTACCTTTTTAAGCTAAACTTCTCATTAATCCAAACTACCACCTTGTTGTCCTTTTCTACATTCGGTGCTCCATATTCCAGCACTAACAAAATTACAAGAGATCATCGCAAAAAAGGTGCACTCTTTCAATAGATTTTATTTTCTAGATAATAATATAAAGTTAGTGTTATTATTTCTTTTATTAAAATATTCCATATAAAGTTTGTCTTAAATTTTTTTATTTTATATGTGTCAAATTAGATGTGACAAAATTTGCTTCATATGATTTTATTTTTAATACTTAATGTATTTTTATCTACTCCACTTAATAATCTATCCTACAACTTTAAAAGTTAATATTTGAATAATTTTAAAATATCACACATGTCATCTAACTCTAAATAATACATAACCTTTTACAGTTCTTAATAATTTATTTAGTATCTCTAGTATTGTAGGCTTCAAATTGTATCTTAGTAAAAATCTAAATTTTTCTTACATCATTGTGCTTACCTTGTGGTACTATACTAAGCGACAAGCAACAATGCATAAGTCCTTCAATCATACTTGTTTAGTATTTTATTTGGATATTATGATGCTGAAATGAGCTTATCAATGGATATTTTTATTATTTGAATATATAATATAATGATTTAAAAGGACTTTTGTCTAATAATTACATAAAATATTAGAAATTAAAATGAAAGAAAAAAATATTTATGTTTTATCTAGCTTTCTTATGGAATATGGATAATTTATGGTACTATTTCTATCTTTTTCTTATGGTTATCATCATCATTACATGTTTACCACAATTTTAAAAAGTAAATTTTTTATATTATATTATCTTACATGATTTATCCCCTTATCTCATTAGAGACTTATTGATATTTATATCACAGGTCATGTATCTATTATACAGAAAACTAGAGAGTTAGATATGTTGAAGGAGAACCATACCCCTAGGGCATGAGAGTGAGTAGCATTTTAGTTAGATATGAGTTCAACATTATGCTTGTTCTCTATTTTTAAATCTAAACCTAGTTTTAGACAATATAATTTGGGCATTCATGTATAACTTTGATGGTTATTTTATTAAATTTGTTAGATTCAAAGTTCTATCTTACTATCAAGTCTGTATCTACGATTTTAATATTCTCACATTTTTATTTAATGTTGCTCAAATCTTAATTTAATTAGTTAAACCAAATTAGTTATGTGGGGTCTTGATAAAGATGATGTGAACGATGTCCATCACGAGAATGCCATAATAGACATTGTCTTGTAGGACCCAAGATTATTGAAATTTGATCCCTTTGAGTGATGTCCATTAGTCTTATTAACCCACATGATTTTATAGGGCTTTGGAAAAGGTTTTACTTTATATGCATGTGGTTTAAGGCATACTTGGAAACCACTTTCATGTAGGTTAGATTATCCATATTCAATTTATATGGTTTCTATCTATGTTAAGAAATGGTTTGGATGACAAACAACCTTTTCTAGTTCCAATCCTCTTGCAAGATTACTAAAATGTAATAACCTACATTGAAAGAGTATTCTTCCAAAGTCTCTTTTAGCTTTTCTAAAACCATTAGAGTTTTGCAACATCAACAACAAACTCAAGAGCACCATGCTAATGTTGTTACTCTTCCTCTCTTTTCATAGATCTAATATTAAGGTTCTTACATGGAAAACAATGGGCCTAATTTGTAGTATCCTTAAAGTAAATTCAATTATTAAAATAATATTTTTAGAATTTTAAATTATTAGATACTTAAATGAAAAAAAATCATGAATTTAAAATTGATAAAATAGATTTTTATAATTATTTTAGATTTTTTGAGGTTTTTAAAATATTTTTCAAAATTATTTTTTTCTTCTAAAAAATAATATTTTATTAAAAAGTGATGACCTCAAATGAGGGAGATAAATTATAGAAAAGGAGTATAAATTATTAGAATTAAATAATGCTAAGTTGGGCAAAATCTTTCAAGCAATAAAAAAATATCTAATTTTAAATAATTGTATAAGCTTAGAGTTCTAAAAATTATTCCAAATATTAAACAAATTCAAAACATAATAAAGATTGATTGGAAATAGAGTTTATAAAGATTTAATAAAATTTTTTAAGTATAGAAAGAAGATGCAATGATAAAAAAATTTAAAAACTAAAATTGGTTTATGGAAAATAATAAAGTAATTTTATAAGTATTTTAGGATTTGACGATTATTAAAAATATGAAATGACTTAAAAAATGTGAAATTTTTTTTACTAATAGAACTTATCAAGTAGAATGATGTAGATATAGGCAACAAAATTTTGGACATCATTTAGAATAAAATATTTCAAGAATTTAATCATTACCTTAGTGTAATGACAAAAATAAATTAGTTTTATTTTAATTAAATTATAAATCCCTGAACCTTATGAAATGATGAAAGAAACCTAATTAATTGTGACTCAAATTGATGAGAAAGCACTAGCATCCAAGAATGAGAAAGGTGAGGATCATTCAATGAGAATCTATTAAACGGACATCATCGTTTGGAAGAATAAGAAGAGCCGAGAAGAGAAGAGTCAATTGAAAATTATATAAAGGAGGCAAGCTGTCATATGTGGGATTTTTTGTAAAATAGGGATGAATTCTTAATCATGCAACCTAGCTGAGGGTAGAGAAAAGAAAGGGACAAGAGAAGAATGAAGGAGTTTGGAGAATTCCTTTGTGTAGCCAAGAAAATGGGTTAAAGCTTCAAGGGAAAGAATTGGAGTTAGAGAAAAGGGTTATTTAAAAAATGACACTAATTGAAAGGTGAAAACACCACAAAATAAAAATTGAGATAGACACTGATGTATTGTTACTAGATGAGTATTGACCTAGTTATAAATTATAATTTAATTTCAAAAATTTTAAGAATGATTGTGATGCTTAATTTTACTCTAAAAAGAAGAGGTGATTATTTAAATAATATTTTCAAAATTTTAAATTTATTAGATATCTAAATGAAAAAAATAATGAATTCAATGTTAATCAAATATCTTATGAAAAGAGAGAATTTGTAATATTTCATATATGATATAATAACATTTTATAATTAATTTGAATTATTTAAATTTTTTTAGAGATTTATAAAAAATTTTAAAAATTATTTAAAATTTAACAACTCCAAGTTTGCAAAATTAGAGATTTTTAAACTATAAAAATGAAGATCATAAATTTAGAGAATTTAATAATCAAGTAATTTATGAGCTTAAAGAAGTTCTAAAATTATTAAAAAATTATTAGATGTGCTTAAAAATAATAAAATTTGATTAAGAAATAGAGTATATAAAGATCTTTTTCTCAAATTTTATTGACACAAAAAGGACATGCAATAATCACAAAATTTAAAATCGAAGTATATTTCAGGAAAATAATATAATAATTTTGATAAGCATTTTATATTTTTAAATATGTTAAAAATAATAGATGATGTTAGAAAATATGAAATTAATTGATGGTAGAACTTGTAATGAAAAAACACGTGGATGTGGCAAACAAAATTTTGGACATCATTTAGGAGAAAATATTAGAATAATTTTAATCATTATCTAAGTTTAATAATAAAACATAAATTAATTTTATTTTTTTTTAAATCTTAATTCCTAAACCTTATGAACTAATTAACAAAACCCCATTGACAGTGACTCGAATCGATTAGATATTGCCAATGTTTGAGCTGTTGTGAGGAGGCATCTAGTGAAATTCTATTGAAGGGACATGGCCGTTTGGAGGAATAAATAAGATGAGCCCAAAAGAAGATGAGTTAGTTAAGAACTATACTTCAAGAATTTTGGAATGTTGACAGTCATGCACAAGAATTTTGGGAAAATAAGGAAGAAGTTTTAATAATATAACCAAACTACGGGAAATTAAAATAAAAGAGAGAAGAGAAGAATAAAACAATTAGGAGAGTTCTTTTTTATAGACAAGCAAAGTGATAAACCTTTAAAGGAAGGAATTTGAACTCAAGAAAAGGGTTTTCTCTTGAATGAGACCTATTGAAAAGTGAGACAATTACAAAATTAAAATCAAGGTAAGTAGGCTTTGTATCAGATATACATCTAATTGACATATTATTGCTTGATGTGTATTGACCTAGTTAAGAATTATTTAAATTAAAAACTTTTAAGGGTGATTATGATATTTGGTTGTACTTCCATTAATTACTATTTATTAATTTTAGCATAACATTATATTAACAATTAATTATGCAATTTCTATTGTATGTGAACATGTTATAATGTTTTTAATAACTAATAGAAATAAAAAAAATGTTATAAAATATTAATTATTCATTATATTGAATTAGAAAAAAAAGAAAAAAAGAGTAAGAGTTGATTAAAAATGACATAACACAATTTTCAAAAATATATAAATGATAATTATTTGAAATGTATTAACTCATTATAGAATAACCTAATTTTGAAAGTGGGCCATAATTTGAAATAATATATTCCATGGATGAACTGAATGATCCATCATATGAAATATCTTATTTCATAATAACATGTTCTGAAAGTAGAGTTATTATTTGAAATAGTTTGTTTAGTAAATGGACACAGAGTTAAAGATGCTAAAAATCCTTGTTTTAGAATCAATTAAAAGTGAAAGTAAATTGTGAAAAAATAAAAAAAAAATATAAAGAGATTTATAATATTTCTTTAATTAGAAGATTGGATGATTTAAAAAGATAAGATGATATTTTAGTTATATGCCCTTGATATCTGTTTTATATGCTTTATGATGTGATATTAACTTTGCATGTGTCATGAACCCAAAATATTTGCTTTATATATATATATTATTTTGTTTTTTTAATAATAATTAGCTTAGCCTATTTTTATTATCTAACATTTCATGATATGATATGATATAGTATGAGATTACAATGGAATATTGAGAGAGAGAGAGAGAGTATTTGACTTCCCTAAGTAATGATTTACTTTTTTATATTTATCATGATGTATAAAAATGTTATGATAGTTTCATTTATAGTGATGGAGTTTTATTAGTTACTCTATTGTGATTTATAAACTTTATTTTTGAAAGAAATGTGATCATTTATGTTGCTTCTATTTTGGTTTTAATTTGTTAATAGAATGTGAGAATCAGCTACTACTTTTTATAAATAATAATGGTTTTGAAAAATAATAAAAGGAAAAGATAAAATATTATGGTACCACCAAAAAAGTAAGTTTGATTACCACATAATGTTTAAGTTTATGTCAATTAAAGCATTGTATAATGGATAATTTTGAATGAAGCACCCATATACCCTTTCCTTGGGCAGCTTTCATATTGGGGGTGGTAGTGAACTTTTGTGTAAGATAAGGATCGGGATCCTAGTTCTTTTTGTAGCATACTCCTCAACACGAAAAAGGGTTGTTTTAGCATTCAAATACTTCTCCATTTCCATAGATCATTGGAATTGTTCTTACAAAGTATAAAGTTTAAGTTGTATCAATTCTCTTTTGAGATTCATCTTATGACCAGACCCAAACCTAGAGATTATAATTCAAGGATCTTCCTGTGCATCTTATTTTCTGATATAGATAAGGAGCTTGTCTTAGAGGAGAAAGCTCTTTTAGAAAGTTAAGTATAATACATTTGAAATATGTATTTTTCTCAAAAAAAAAACTATTTAATCTTCTCCTAACTATTAATAAACCTTTGTTCTAAATAATAGATTAGATCTTTACATTCATCTAGTATATTTTGTCTTACTACGCAAGCTTCGTATTTGTGAAACTTGTTTATTATTCAGCTAATGTAAGCTGTCATGTGAAATAATTATCCATATCTAATACCCAACCAATTAAGATATTCAATTAAGTATCAAATCAAAAGTGAGTGCATCTATCTTCACTCTTTATGCTATCATCAAGCACTTGCAATATTTCATTACAATTTATGAAGTGAGCATTTCGAGGGTGCATTGACAATTAGTTTAGATATTAATAATATAAACAAGTTAAAAGCATTTTTAGCAAAGCTTTTCATTCAAAATAATCAAGTATTAACTGAAAAGTATTTAATAAATTGCATATGATGAAAACTTGAATCAACAATATTCGAGATTATACTATGCCATACATATTCATATAATCAAATGATGCTAGAATCTCTCCAAAACAAAGAAGATAACAAGATGGGGAGTAAAATTAGCAAACATCATTGTTGCATCATGCGTCGTGTTGGTATCACACCATGGTAGGAGAAAATATGGTATCACACATCGAGAACACTTCCCAAACACATGAAGTAAAAGCAAAAGATAGATTATCAAATATTGAATATCATTACATGTTCCTAGATTAGACTTTTTATAAGCCTTAAGGAATCATATGCAAAAGTTAGTACAGTTTGTAACCATAATTGACAACCTTGAGCAATTGAACAATCACATAATGCAATCTCTTATGGACCACACTTAGTGATTGTTCAAACCATATCTGAGAACATCAAAATCAAGAGGTGTTACATCATGATAAAATAATAACCAATCTAGAGTTTGGGTGGGTGGTCTAGTTACAACCTTAGGACCTTTTGAAGCTTTAAAATGCTATTATAGCGGCTATGGTTGATGTGGACCTATCCAAACTAACCAAACAACAAGAAGAGAAAGCAATGCACATCGAAGTCTTTATGTTCCCAATGCACTCATACCCTAAGCATGACTATGCAAAAAGTGAGACAACAAAATGTACATATATACATATGAGCATACATTGTAAAAATATAAGTTTAATGAAACAAAACAAAAAGTCAAAAAATATTTATTAATAATCTACCATTATTCAATAGAGTTATTTTATGATAACTAAACTTATGATAATTATCAAAATAATACAACTTTATATCATATATATATATATATATATATATATATATATATATATATTTACATATATATTATCATATAGATTGACAGAATCTTTTGAGTTTTATACCAACTCATTTTGAAACTACAATAATCACAACAAAAGAATCTCCTAACCACATGTCTATTATTATTGTTGATTAATCAATTACAATTCTGTCTAATTTTTATATTTGCATGACTTTTAAATAATGTGTAATTTTTTATAAGATAAATTTACACTTTACTCACTAATAGTTTTCGAAAGCCTTTTGAATAAATGATTATCTTTTTTATAATACATCAACACACTTTTTCCAATTATTGTTTCTTAGTATAAGCACAATTCAATCAGCATAGAATTAGTTTCAAACGTAGAACTCATACACAAATGGCTGGTTTATCAGTATTAAAACATAATTAATGCTCCTACGAGAAAACATCAAATAAAAATCCAAGTGCAGAGTTCATAAAAAAGCTAAAAAGAACCAAATGATGACGGAGCTCCGATCACAGCATTAAATTCATCATATAAAAAATGTCCCCTCTCAGCAAATTCTAAAGAGAATCGCATGAAAAATATTCTAAACATGTGGCAATTGCTAAATGATTACTGTAGTTACCAGCTTTCTGGTTTACTAAAATTTTTCATTTGGAAAACAGCTGTTGTTTCTAGTGATCCATGACGGTTTACCAAAGGGGTTCGGAGCATCAGGCGGTTGATGATATGAAAACATCCCATCATCGTTATAGCTTCGGCTGCTACCGCTTCCCAAGCCCAGGAAATCTTGAGTCATCGTACCAGTATTCTTATCCTCTTCGAAAGCTTCACGCTTGCTTGCCGCAACCGTGTTGCTGTCTCCACCATATAGAAGAGGGTGTGAACTGCTTGTTCTGAAAGAAGAAGCAGAACTCCATTTCGAGCTCATTTGCATGCCGGCTTGGCTCTCTCCAAGCAACCCACCAACCGGTTTCGTCAATCTGCCATTCCCCGTTACAGTGTTCGGCTCTTCAAACCTCGCGTTGTGACCGGAATCTCGATTTGTGACAATCTGGCTCGAACCGGTGGGCCTTGAAGCACCCGAGAGGCCAGCAAGAAGCAACGGAGACGCACAATCGTCGCTCGCCTTTGCTCCCATGACGGCCGCCTTCTGCAACAAGGCTGTGGCAGAAATAAAGGGAGAGCCACTGAGGTTACTTGGTGCACCAGAGATCTCGAGATCAGGTGGTCTCGGCATGCCCTGATTGAAGAGCACGTGAGAATTGGGCGGCATGAAGGGATTAAGGGACATGGAATTCAAGGGGTTGTTCGGGTTAAGGTCAGAGCCAGGTATGAGAAGGCAGGTATCCATGGCGGAGGAACCATAAGTGTGCATGGTTTGCGAGAGCAACTCCTGTGATTGGTTGTGCACATTTCCGACCATGGTGGCTCGGACCAGGTTAGTCTTGTAGCTCTCTTCCGCCAAAGCATCGCAGAATGCTCTGTGAGTCACGAAGCTATCCTTCCTACATCGAAGACAAAAGCTTATCAGCATCGATGAGTTGTGTTCCATTGAAGAAAGTTAAAACAATCACCTTGAAAAGATGGTTCCGCAATCACATCGATACTCCTTGGTGCCGCAGATCTTTGAATGAGCTTTCCAATCCGACTGAACCGCGTATCTCTTGGAGCACTTGTCGCATTTCCACTTCTTCTCTCCATGCTTCCTGGAATAGTGCTTTTTTATTCCAGTTAGATCGCCGAGCGCCCGGCTGGGATCGTGATGAGGACAGGTGCCTTCGGGGCAGACGTACACCCTCTTCTTCACCTCGCTGCTGCTTCTTTGCTTCAGCTTCCACGGAAGATTGTGGCCTCTTCGGTGGAGTTGAAGGTTCTGGTCTCGTTGAAAGCCCTTGTGGCACACTTCGCAGACATAGCGATTCGTTGCAAGAAGAGTCTTTGGGGAGAGAGCTACGACTTCCGCGTCTGGATCTGTGATCCCTCATAAAAGCAAACAACAATGTAACATCCATGGCTTCAAGTTGCAGAGAATTCTCTAATCTGATCGTTTATAAATCATATCATCATGGCAACAAACAATTTTCTTTCCTTCTTTCTTGTGGTAAGCTTCGGGTTCAAAATTTACCGTAGATTGCAGATTAGAAGGTTTGATAACAACAAATTTGAAGGAAGAATACGTGCAAGTGGGCGAAATATAAAACAAGATGGCATTTTTCTGTCTGTGGCTGTGGTTCAACTCATGCGGTTCAGCAAAGAGGTGCCGATTTAAAATCAAATCATTTACTCGTTAAGTGGTAACCATAACCCACAAAAAAAGAAAGGATCAAATCATGAAGAAAAATGAAAATCCTCAGAGAAGCTAATTGGGAATTTGTGGAACCTGGATTGCCCGGAGGGTTTCTTCTCTTCTTCGCTATGGAAGTGCTGCAGTCGCTCTTGTTTGCGGCCGGCAAGCAAGCTCCCATGTTCTTTGCATCTTCCTCTGAGGTGAAGGACATTGTTTTAAATGTTGAGGTCGCCTAAGTGTTTAAAAGGAACAAGGGCGAGCTTGATATATAACCACATGGAAGTGTTGAGACCTGGAGCTGGAGACGGGAGGAAGAACCCAATAGTCCAAGCAGTCAAAAGGATGGAGGACGGCAGTCCGACCAATTGCACAGATGTTCGCTTGAATTCGATTACCCCATCACAAGAATTTATGCATTTTATAAAGGAGACTTTGGTGTTATTTGGTTGCTGGGCGTTTATGTTTGTCTCTTTGCATTCTTAGAGAAAGGCTCTGTTTTGTTTTGTATATTGGTGCTGTAATTCAACCTGTGTTACCTAATGAAATTATTAAATGATAAATGTGCAGTAGAAATATGATGTTAAAATTAATATAAAATTTACATCCCAATGGGCTCCAAGAACCTCTCTAAGTAAAGTAACAACCTCCCAAACTGGACAACACCTCAACTTAATTAATGTTTAAAGGTTGGAACATAGGACTCCACCATGCAAGAACCTGAACGATTTTTGGTATAGTTCAAAAAATTTTAAAAAATAAATAAAGATATTTTTAAAAAACATTTTTTTAATCCCAACAGTCGCCCCAAGTAGTAGAACTTGTGCTTTTATGGCGATAGGCGACATTTGTGAAGAAAAGAGGAGAAATTAGTCATAGACCATTTCCTTGTCATCACATGAATCACTACCATTCGTTGCTTTCTTGAAGGAAGACTGAAGGTTTTAAGTAATAATAATGATTACTCTCTAAAAAAAAGTCAATGCGTTATGAAGTAGTGAAATTGCATTCAATATTTAAGAAATTATCCTCTGACTTTTTATTTGGATATATTCATCAATGCCAAGCATTAACCAATCATGTTTTACTCTTATTCTTAATTTTTCTATTATAATAATCGGATTTATTTAAATGTTTTATGATGAATTTAATTGGATACATCTTTGTAAACTCCACAACCAACTTTGCTTGATCTGAAAGCATTGCTCATGCTGTTTAATTGCAAACTAGAATGGGCAGGATCTGAATGGAACAAGAATATGATGAGATGTGAAACTTATGAAATAACAAATTAGTTAGATTATCTGATCACATTTATTGGATCATTTAGTGTGGATCAAGTATGATTATTTTTAGATTCTTCTGATCAAATAATTTAGGAGATCAAACAATGACAACAATGCAACATTTGAAAGATTAATATATAATATTAGATGGTTATGATTAAGTATCTTTTTATTTTTAAAGAATATAACAGAATCTTCCTTCAAATAAAAACTTTTTTGATCTCTTCTTCTTTTCATATGAACATTTAGGATTTTTTCAGTATTATTTTCTCTACATAATTCTCAAATAGAATCTGAAAGCCTTTCTGAGAATGATTCCATTCCCAAATGAAGTAGAGGTAGAGAAGAATATACAATAATTTTATTCATATTGAAAATTAACTTGAATAATGCTATTTTTACTTTATACAGAAAAACTCATCCAGCCCCCTTTTCTCTGCCAAATGGTGCCCAACAACGTCAAAATGGGAGAGGTCATTTTTAAAAAAAATATATATATATTTAAAAAAAATGATATGGAAGGGCGGGCTGTTCCACATAAATTTCAAAATATAATTTTCCCGACGTCTTTTTATTACATTTTTGTAATTGCTGTTAATATAAAAAGTAAATCCGCCGCAATTTGGGAAATAAGACGAGCATCGTAAAGCACCTTTATCATATGGTTGCTTTGTCATTACCTTTATAGTTTTGTCAAATTTAGCAAAAAACTAAAAAAAAAATCGCCAAAGATCTTCAATTAAGCCAAAAATTAAAATCACGCAATTTCTCTCACAAGGTATACATCTTATGTCTCAGATATAGAAAAAATTAGAAAAAAAAAAAAAAACAAATTCATGCATCATATATGTATACTTCATTCTTTTATTTATTAAGAGTAATGGAAAATTCGGCAAATTAATTGCTTCTGAAGGCTACATTTGTCACACTCGGCACAGCCAAAGTTTTTTAATTTTTTTTTATTAAAAAAGTTCTGTTAAACTGATCGACATACGAAGGTATTGTTAGCTGTTGAATATAGCACACAAGTAGAAAATCTCATATATAGGGACACGCTGGTGCGCAGGGGGCCGAAAGAAGGGACGAGCGTGGCCTTCGTGGCTGTTTTATTTCGTATAAGTTTTTGTAAATGTAAGATAAATGTAGATATGTGATGTGACCTTTCTACCTCCTCAAGGGACAAAAATCTGGACGAGACGCTGCGAAGATAATGTTTCAAAGCATTGTTCTTCATCGAAGCTCCAACCTGTACACGTTGTAATATCCTTGTGATCTGCAGCGAAGGATTTATATATGGTGCATTCCTTGCATTATACTTGCAAAATACATCAAACATCTTGCAAATCGTTGCAAGAAAAACCCATTTTTTAGATTAATATATTATAACAATTGCTTTAATAATATTTTTAAAATTTTATTTCTGTAAATTATTATGCGAACAAATTTCTTTCTAGTCAGACAAGACATTTGTGTAACATCATAGTTTTTTTTATTGAATAGATATTTATCCTTGCTATACCACTACTAACAAAAAAATTTACATGTATCACAAAAATTTTAAATATTTCTATTACATAGTCTGACATTTTAAGATAAATAAACAATTTTAGATGAAACATAAACTATAATTATAACTTCGAACAACATTGCTTTGACATTCTTCAACCTTGCATACCATTCTTTCTGTTATTATTCTCTGCCCAACCCTCTTTGTTCACTTTTCATTATTGATTTTAATTGACTTTACTAATGATCTATTTGTAATAATATTTTGTTTATAGTTATATTTGTATCTTATGAGTTATTGAGTATATTTATGCTTCCAATATCATGTAAGTACTTGATTTTATAATTATAATTTGATATTAATATTCATACGAACAAACATATGATTGTTATTATTGTCCGATTAAATGTAATGAAAAAAATAATATTAATAATGAAAAAAATAATATTAGTTTTTTGAATATCACGATGTGATCAATAATATCTATAAAGATAATATAAGTGATAATAATCTAATCCTAAAACAAAAGTTTAAGTACTAAACAAAATAGATTTTATGGATTTTTAATATTTTTTTATAAATCTCTATTTCTATTCAGAAAAATTTATATATAATTGTATTAAAAAAATTAATATTATAAATAATTTCTCTTAGTAACCAAAAAGCATATAAAACATCATTAATTGGTAGATGAATTATTTTCCTAAGAGCTAAGCAATTCATGGAGAGAAGATCTATCAATTTTTTTTTTTTTTTTTTTTTTTTTTTTTTAATAAGAGCCATTTTAGAGCCTTCGACGGCTGTTGTGTAAGAAAAAGGTGTCAGCTGAATGAAAAAGGAGATTTCTGGTCCTTAATGTTCGTCAAAAAAAGACTTCTATGGGAGAAATCAAAGTCAATCTAATACTCTACATGAAGTCAGACATGCCTACCTTTATGAATGCTTGGCGGAAAAAGTGATTGGATGCAAGACGAATACTCGAATGTACTTTTGCAAGTAAAGTATTCTGCAAGAAATGCTGTTCTGGGATGCAAAGGCGACTCGTTCTTGTTCATCTGACCGAGTCTCAGAAGCGTGGGGCAATAGCCTTCCATGTGTGATGCAAAGGAGACTCGTTATTGTTCATCTGACCGAGTCTCAGAAGCGTGGGGCAATAGCCTCCCATGTGTGATGTTTCAAGTTCTAAACAAATGCTCGCCCATCAGAATTTCGACCTTCTACATCAAACCCTCAACAGTATATAAATCTACAATTAATTATATTTTTTATTGGATGCACAGCTAAATTAAGTGATTCAACAATCAACAACTATTCAAATACCAAAACTTACACTAGAAAGCAAGCACAGAAGTTATACAACTAACTAGTCTTGGAAACCAATTCAATAAGCAGTACTTTTGCCTTGCTCTTAAGCTCTGCTTCGCTGCTGTTTTGCAGGGAGAAAAGTACTCCCTCGAACCTTTTCAACTTATCACTTGGGAAGCTTGGATGATTGTAGATCTTTCCCAGGAGATCAAGTGCCCTGAACCTAACGGGCAGCGCTCCCCGTTCCAGAACATCAAGGATCTGCCATGCACCTCTGCTCTCTAAGATGGCAGCAGAGGTCGCATTGGAGTCGCAATCTGTACCAAAAAGAGTGTCTAACACCGAAAATGCTGCTTCAGAGGCCCCAGAATCCATGATACCCACCATATCTACTAGTGGTTGTACTGCTTTAGCCGTCACAAGGCAGACAAGCCGTTGTGCACAACCCGAACCATGCACAGAACATGCAGCACCTCTCTTCATCCAGGCTTTCCGATGCAAAGATAAACGTTGGAAGGAGCTGCTCGATGATGCTTGTGATTGAGCCAAATTGTCCAGAATTAGAGCGGTGCACTTTTTTGCAAGAGGGCTGCCTGTTGAGAGCAGCTGCACAAGAGTTGGGAGCAGTTTGCTGACTTGAATCAAAAACTCTAACTTGGAATGCTTTGTACACCGAAGAAGAGCTCCAAGAGCATTTTCTTGAAGTTCATTGGATCTATTTTCGTAGGACATAAGATCCTCGAGTGCTTTAAGAACATTGGAGGTTTGAAGAATCTCATCAATGCTTTGGTCACCAGTTGGAAGGTGGCCAATGATACCTGCAGCCGCAGAAATCGCTTCAATCTTGCGATTCCCATCTGTTAGTATTGCTACAAATGAGCTTACTATTGATTCTTTGGTGGGAAAAGTGGGAAGAGGGATGTCAGTGGAATGTTGTCTTGCGATGCGGTATAACACCTTCAATGCATACATTCTCACCTCGCTGTTTTCATCTGCAACAAGAGCTGAGAAGAGAGGGCTCATTGCATTGCTTTCAAACAATATCCACTCCCCTGAAGCGTCAGATTTCTGAAACAATTCAAGGAGCAACTGCAGCAATAAGATTTTGTTTTTTGGATTAGCAAACGTTTTGATCTTCTCAAGCAACTCTTGGATGTTGTCGCGAGAGAAGAGCTCGTGAAAGACAGCTGGCTCATTGTCGAGTTCCAAGTTTTGGCTTGTTTGGGCAACGGAGAGCAGCAACTCCAAGGCATCATGCGTGCACTGCTGCTCAGCTGTATCGTCCTTTAGAAGGCTCAGCAAAGCAGGAATGGTAGTGCGTTCGTTCATCAGGAATCGGGTCCTCAATCCCTCGAAGGCAAGCATTTTTTTGATGCACTTGAGGGATGCCGACTTGCTCGAGTGGGAGTTGCAGCTCAGCATTTTGGTCAGTGTTCCGATGAAGCTCTCGTTCTCCAAATTATTTGCTGCTGTTTCATTTAGTGGAATCTCAGCCAGTTCTTTCAGCATGGAAACTCTATCCTCCTCCGAACTCCCTAAAAATTTAGAAGAGAATAGATGAGTGGCCAATCATGAGAGGTATGAAAGCACTTTCATTGACGTTTGCTGGAACTTTTGCATCTCACCATGGGCATTGAATTGCTCGAGAAAAGGAATGCAATATCCGGCATTGACCATCATGGTGGTGAACTTGAGATTTGAGGAGAGGTTATGCAGGACATTGCGTGACGTTTCTGCAACATCGACCTTATTCAAAAGGGTTACTAAGGTGGCTATGGAGGTTTTTGTTCCTCCAATCTTTTTCGCAACTTTATCATTCTCGGATAACTCCAACAATAACTCCAACGCATAACGCACCGTTTTGCTTTCGTTCAGGAGCCACTGGATTACTCCACTCCTGCCAATCTTTTCCTGGATCAATTGATGATGAACAAGCTCATTATTCTTTCAGGAATAGTATTGAAAAACAAAAAAAAAAAAAAGAATTTATAGGGATCTAACTTCTAGCCCGGCAATTGCTCACCTTGTTCCCATCAGAAAAGCGCGCTATGCGGAGAAGACAGCCGAGCACCGCAATGGTGTTTGCTTCCTTGTATTTCAGAAGATCTGTAAGCTTTCCAATAAGGTTTGAGGAGCTTCCAGTGGTCTCTTTGATACAACAGGGAGTTTCGATCATTAACACCTGCATCTCCTGGAGGGCATCATTCGTGGACTTCATGTCCTCTTTTGTAATTCTTCTGGATAGATCTGTTAACTTCTTCCTCGCGTTCAAATCTGCCATGATCTGAGCGTTTTTCTCCTTCCATTCCAATATGAAGTTGCGAAGCCAGATGTTTGGCGTCAGCTCAAGAATCTCAGTTGAAGAAAGTTCTTCCTTGCACAGATGGCATAATTTTTTTCCCTGGCTGAAGTAGTCTTCTATTGCTTCCCTCTCGAAGATGTGGCCACAAGGAACATAGACGGGGTCCTCCATAAGCTTCCTGGTCAAGGTGCAGAAGAAGTAGTATGGAGGAATTCCGATCTCATCAAAGCTTGTTCTAGGGCTGGGTGAGGACGGGCTTGTTCTAGGGCTGGGTGAGGACGATCCCGAGTTGCTCGTCTCTGCAAATATGTGGTTATGCAGCCTCTCATCTACTGGCTCTGAAACCAGCTCGTACTTCTGCTCAACGACCTGTTCCGCCAGGTCGCCGTCTTTAGATGCCCGCTTGCGCTCCTTGGACTTGCCGTAGATGGCCTTGGCTTTGGCATTGATGTTGAGCGCGTAATTCAACTGTGCAAAATTCAGAAGCCGAAGAATGTGGTAGATTTCTTTCGATGATTGCTCGAGTTTGTCGAGGACGGAGCGGTAAAGAAAGATGCGGGGACAACGAGAGGCCCTGTATTGGTTGACGACTTCTCGAGCCTTGTTGAACTCGGTTTCCACCCTCTCAAGCAGCGACCGAAGAATGGAATCAGAGGAGAAATCTGAGTCCGCGGCCATCGATTGATGTGGTTTCAGCTTGACAAGGAGATCCTTGACGTAGATCATCTGTTCGGAGAATCTCATGATGTAGTCCTCCTTCTGCTTAATTGTCTCGGACGCTTCGATTAGCTCCGTGATCGCGTCCACCGCTCTCGTGAGGGCATCGTCCCTCAAGTTCGTCAGAACACCCATCGTCACTTCCATTTGAAGTCTGTCTCGGCCGATAGCTTCGAAACCTTTCTTCGCTTGCTCTCAATAGGAAAGCTTGGGAGATGGCAAAAGTTTGAGTGGGAGAGCTCGTGAGCGTGTCGTTTCCCAGCCGACAGGAAGGGATTGGGAAAGTGGCTAGTAGCGCGTAGGAGACGGCGTGGATTACGTGTCGAAAACTGTGGGCAACATCGGGGAAAAAATCTCTCATAAGCTATGTTCAGTCAAGGGACATTAAGCGCAAGATTTAGATAATTTTATGTTGAAAGAAATATAAAGTTATCATGACAGAAAAAAAAAATATTCAAATTAAATTATTTATTTTTTGTTGAAAAATAAAAAAAATCATGTTTTAATATTAACTTTGATGCATAGAGATTTTATCAAATTAGATACAAATATGTGATCTTTTAAAAAAAAATTTGGAGTAAAAAAATACGTTTAAAAATAAAACAAGATAAATCTATAAAAAGATTAATCTAAAATAAAACAAATAAGGGAACAATGAAATATGAAGCATGTAGTAGAGAAAGAAGTGAGATAAAAAAGAACCTAAGTTTGTTTGAAGTCCATTTTTTTTTTAGATAATGCTTTTCACAACAGTTTCATTCATTATTTTTACAAAACACAGCTACATTATATTAGTCTCATAAAAGTTTTAGTCTAATTTCATTAATGATCTATTCTTAGACTGCAATAATATAATTCGTATGATTAATATTATTTAACGTTAGTCAAATTCATATATATAATTTTACTTATTAAAGGCTTACTCAAAAGTTGTTAAAGTGACTAAACATTAAATACTAACATATATATATATATATATATATATATATATATATATATATATATATATATATATATATATATATATATATATATATATATATATATATATATATATATATATATATATATATATTTATATATATATATATATATTATCATTATTTGATTCATTATTGGAAGAATGCTTTTTAGATTGGATAGTATGATCAACTATCCAATCAATTATACAATAAGTTAGTTAATATGGAATGATTTGACCAATAGATTAAACAATTCAACAATTGTGATTAGATAATAGATGAGGAGTCGAATGGTCTAATGAGTGGTTAGATGTTTTTGACTAGAGCTATGCAAAGAGAAATGATATAGAATGAAATAGAATAAAAAAATGAGAATTAAATGAGAAGAAAATATGATATTTGTGCATATATGAATGATTAATATTATGTATGAATATAAGAAAAATAACAAGTAGAAAAATAAATAATCTCTTGTGCATCAAATAAATAAATTTAATAATTATAATATAAATATAATATTATTATTTTATCTATGTAAAATATATGTGCATGTTTGATATAGTGAAAATATTGACTTCTAAATATGACATCTTTATATTTTGATATATATATATATATATATGTTTTGATCTTATTAGACATAATAACCATTATAATAATTATTAGTAGAAATTAGTTTGTATGATATAATACCTTGATATGTCGATATATAGAACCTATGGATGTGTATGCTATTTGGTTATAAGGATAATATCAAAACATAGAAGAAAGAATGATAAATGATGAGAGAAAAATAAAATTGTAAAGACAAAAAAATAAATAAATAATATATGATACAATGTTGGGCTATATAAGTGTTATTGTGCATATATCGATTATAATGATCTATGATATAATAGATGATAACTAGTGTTTTCAAATGATGTGCAACAAAAAATCGAGAGATTTTATCAAATTAGACAAAAATATGTCATATTTTAAAAACACATAAAATTCGTTGTTAAACATGTGTGAAAAAATGAAACAAGATAAATCTATAAATTGATGGATCTAAAATAAAAGAAAGAAGGGAACAACAAAATTTGAAGCATGTAGTAGAGAAGAAAGTGAGATAGAAAAGAACCCAAGCTCATTTGAAGTCCATTTTTGCTTGGTAATACTCTTCAAAACATTTTCATTCACCACTTCTATAAAACACAACTACATTACACTAGTCTTATAAAAATTTTAGCCTAATTTCATTCATGAACAAAAGCTCTTTATGTTGTACCATGACATTTATTCTTAAACCTCAATAATATAATTCATATGATTAATATTATTTAACATTAGTAAAATTCACATATATAACTTTACTAATCAAAGGCTTGCTCAAAAGTTGTCAAAGTGACTCAAAATCAAGTACTAAAATAAATACATAACTCGAACATAAAAATAATTAAAAAAATCTCTCAATCATAATTGTTTGATTCATTATTGGAATAATGTTTTTAAGTTGGATAGTATAATCAACTATTCAATTAGTTATATAATAAGTCAGTCAACATCGAATGGATCATTAGATGGTATAACAATCAATTAAATGATAGGAATTTAACATTTGAATATGACCCATTAGACAGTCCATTGATAAATTATATGATTTAATGGGGGTATCAGATGATTCGACCAATGATTAAATAGTTCAATAATCGTGATCAAATGATTTGATGAGGAGTTGAATAGTCCAATAGTGGTTAGACTATTCGACTAGAGCTATGTTAAAAGAAATGAATGGAATGGAATTAAATAAAAAATAAGAATAAAATGAGAAGGAAATATGATATTAATGTATAAATTCATAGTTAATATTAAGAATGCAAGAAAATAAATAATCTCATGTGGATCAAATAAATAAACTAATAATTATAATGTAAACATAATATTATCATTTTATATGTATAAAATATATGTGCATGATTGATATAATAAAAATATTGACTTAAAAATATGACATCTTTATATTTTGATATATATGTTATGTTATTTAGCTATAATGATAATATCAAAACATAAAAGAAAGAATGATAAATGATGAAGGGAAAAAATAAAATTATGAAGAAAAAAATAAATAATAACATATAATATGATGTTAGATTATATGAGCTTTATGATGCACATCAATTGCGATGAATTATGTTATAATAGATGATGAATTGTGTTTTCATATGATGTTATTTATATATAATAGAATTTTTTGTTAGCACTTTATGTAATATTTGACAAGCATAACTTTGAGATTATGTTGATATATAACATGAAATTGGATATTATGATGTGATTTTATTTGTCGCTAGTACTCTATATAAGATTTAATAATCACAAGAATGAGACGATGCTGAAATATGATTTATCATCAGTATTTTATGCAAGCTTTGATAAGCATAAATTTTGAACCACCCTTAAAATATGTTGCTAACTATGATTGATTATATATATGCATATTAGAAGAGATCTGTTATTATATGATATGATAACATAATTTTTAGACATGTCGATATGTGATATTATATATTTATATAAGTGGTGATATGTTATAAAATTGAAATGATAATCATATGTGAGAAAAAAAAGGTCTTTAAAATTAGAAATGAGAAAAAAATAAATTAATAAATATTATTAGAATAATTATTTTAACAAGAGAGTTATTATACAAATGAAATAATATATATACATATATTATAACATTGCAAACAGTTAAATAAGGTACAAATTAAAAATATTTTATAAAATATGTCAAAATATTAGAAAATAAAATATTATAAAAAAATAAAAATGAATATAAAAATAGAGCTCATTAAGATAAATCCAACAATGTTTGTTTCTTCTCAATCAGAGTTTATTTGGATTTTTTATGAATTTGTAATATTAATTAGTGTGTGTGTGTGTATGTGTGTATATATATATATATATATATATATTAAGTGTTTTCAACTTTTCCTAAAACTGTAATTTATTTCTTCCACTCCCGACCCCATGCTCAATGCAAAGTCTAGGAGAGGAATGTCATGTAACCAGCTGAAAGCTTCAATAAAATAAGTTTCATCGACACCAAGGGTTGTGAGAACTGTTAAAGTATCGATAAAATTAAAAAGGAGGATGTGAGCTTTATCAATTGGAAGTTCTGGTAAGCCTGAAAGATAAAAAAATATAACTCTTTTATTTCTTCATGATTTAACTTGAAATTAATGAAAAGAATAAATGTATTTTGTCTTGATTACGTTTCTAATTGACTATTAGAATGATTGGAAAATATTTGTTAGAGATTTGCATGCTAGGGTTTCAGAAAAAGAAAAAACTAAGAAAGATAAGAGAGTAGATATCATTTTCAAGATTTAAAAAGTGAGTTTTACAATAAAAAAATTACAAATATTAGTAAATTGAAACTTCATAATTTTTTATATTAAGTTGAGATATGTGCCACTTGATAAATTAAAAATAAAAAAATAAGAAATTTAATAGATAACGATAAGCACAAGTATGAAAAATAAGAAAACCCATGAGGTTTGCACTCTAACATAAATGTTTATGCATATGTTTGATGTGTTGCTAATTATTAAAATTAAGACATTATATGTAAATTTTATATAAAGCATATGATATTAATAAACTGGTATAATTTTATTTTATATAACTATATAAAACTTTGTACTTGTAACTAGAAATAGACACTATAACATGAATATTATATATATATATATATATATATATATATATATATATATCCTGAATGCGTTATTGATTTTTAAAAGTGAGACCTTACATGTAAATTTCGACAAAGTATGCGATACTAATGTATTGATGTAGTGCTACTATATATGTCTATATTAGAATTTATATTTATAACTAGATGTGTGCTTTTTAATATTGATAAAACATAAATATAAAATTATTTAACATGATTAATTATATAAGTATGATATTGATGTGCTAATACAAAAAAATACATCTAATTAAAATTATGAAAAATAAGAACTATAAATGTGAAAATAAATTAAGAGAATTGCCACTATAAGATAACTAGTGGTGGCTGTGTCATATGGTTGACATTATCGTCATAAGATAACTTGTGCTTAGTAAGTCATATTATTGTAATTTGTTGTAAAGATATAACTATCAAAAAAATATGAAAAAACTAAGCATGATCATGCATGAAAAATATGATGAGATTTTTATTATAATTATATAAACTAAAAAGTATATACTGAGTGATTACCCTAAGAGAGAAAGATTGAGCCATAATATTAGGCAACATAAAGTTTACTAAGTTAAGTAAAAATAAGCACTAATAAGTAAGACCTTATTAAAGAAAATATTGAAAATATAATAAGTTACATGTACTTGTTATTTCTTTTATAATTCTTTTTAAGTTGTTAAATCATTATGAAAAATTATTTGGCATGATTAACTTATAAAGACATTGATGCGCTGATGCAAAATACACATCTAATTAAATACTATAAAAAATAAGAATTATACAAATAAAAATACATTAAGATAATTAATATTGTAAGATGGCTAACAGTTGTGTACCACATAGTTAACATTGCCATCATGAGGTGGCCAATGACCAGTGAGTCATATTGTTGTAATTATTGTAAAGATATAGTCATTGTAAAATATAGAAAAAACTAAGTATGATTGTGTATGAAAATATAATATGATAAATTAATAAATAAGATTTTTATTATAACTAAGTAAAAAAATAAATATTGACTAACTATCCTAAGAGAAAGTAAGAGCAGTAGCACCGACCAATATAAGATTTACTTAGTTAAGTAAAAAATAAGAGCTAATAAGTAAGACTAGATTAAGAAAAAGATTAAAAATACAATAAAAAACTAAATATGATTATTATTTCTTTTATAGATTATAACATGTTTTTTATAGCCTATCGTATTTTCTCTTTTACATTTTAATATGAATGAGACTTACATGCTATAATTAATACTTATCATTAAACCTTACACATGATTGTTTCAAATTATTATTTATTTCATATATTTATTTATTATTAGAGATAATCTATTAAGTTAATGAGGGTTAGCTTAGTCTTTCTTTGATACTAATATTTTAGGTATATTAGAGCTCTAACAAAAAGAGAATTATGAATAACAACCTATAAGAAATTTTGAAACTATAAAGATTAGTATTATAAGAGTTAAATTGAATGACTTGTTAGTTAATATTATATATGTATATAGAAACTTGATGTGATAATATAAAAAAGGTGAAAATTATAATATATAGTTGTTGTGATAGCTTTAGTTGTTTATAGTTATTTACAATTAATAGTTATGGATGTAAATTATGTGATTGTTATATTATGGATATAAATATTATCTTGATGTATTTGTAAATTAAAAAATGAATAAAATCTAAGAGAGATTCTATCCATTTTGAATTCTAAAATTTGGGAGAAAAGTAAATTAAATATATGACAAAAATAAGAGGTGTCATGTTAGAGCATGATTTAACTATAAAAGAATCATAACATAAATTTAATTCAGAAAAGAAATAGAATTAATATAGTTTTATGACGAAAAAAATATAAACATAATAAATACATACAGACACACAAACATGCATTAGAAATGGATAAAAACTTTGTATGTACATTTGTTTTTATGATTATGTATCTATGAAGACCTTAAGCCTAATAAAACACTTGTGATTTAAAGGACATGACTAGGCTTGCATATCATATAAACATCACCTTTTTCTCTTTTTTTAAACTCATAACAATATTCTGTTGATATTGCTTAGTATGTTTTACCCATATTTTATATTCTACAAGGGCATAATATCTTGTAACTTCTATGGTTTTTATATACATATATAATATATAGTAGGTAAGTATCTTAAAAAAATCCTTCATTAGACTTAGCATCAAAATTATCTAAATCTATTTTTCTTTTATTGAAAAAGAAACATTTGTATCTAAATGCATGAAAATAGGACACTTTGAGCTTCTTATTATAAAGTAACTTTAGAGGGGAAATATTTAATAAAGATATATATGCTATTCTATTAAACACATAATAGATAATATTAATTGCTTCTATCAAAAAATATTTTAAAAAATTATACTCATTAAACATACATTTTGAGACATTTAGCAAGGTTCTACTCTCTTAACTATATTATTTTGTTGAGGGGTCTTATATGAAGAAACCATATGCAACATTTTATTTATTTCACAAAAATTATCAAACAATTCATTCTTGAATTTTCCATTATTATTATTCTTAATAGAGACTAACCTAATCTCATGCTCATTTCAATCATAGTAATTAATCTTACAAATTTTTTAAATACTTTATTTTTATTTCTAACAAAAAGAACTCATATAAACTTAGTGAAGTCATCTACAACTATCAAACTATATTTTTTTCTACCAAACCCCTCAAGATGAATAGGATCAAAAATATCTAAATAAATAAGTTTTAATAGTTTCCTAGTTGTAATATCTTTAAATGATTTAAAACTCTCTTTGATTTGTTTTTTTAATTGATACAAACCATATAATTTATCACTTGACCAATTGAGATACGAGAAATCTCTAATTAGGTTAAACTTTAAAAACTTTTTTAAAAAAAACTTTTCTAAGTGACAAAATCATTTATGCCATAAAGTAGATTTATTATCATGTGATGTAAGAGATTCTAAAATATTATCCTTAATTATATACAAAAAAAACCTATGCATTATCATTTCTATATCTAATAATAAGTTAAATATCATATTACTAATAATATATTTTATTTTATTAAATAAAATATTGTCATTTGAATCACATAATTAACTAATACTAAGAAGATTATATCTTAAATTTTATACAAGAAAGACCATGCTTAAAATTATAGAAGTGTGTGACTTGCCCATTGTTCTAATTCCAATCACTTTCTTCATGGAGTTATCGCCAAAATTAATTTCACTGCCATCATAAGATTTTAAGTATATGAATAACGATGCATCTCTTGTCATGTGCCTTAAGTATCCATTATCCAAGTACCACATACCTTTCTCGATCCTTGAAGAAAGGCATGCCTACAAAATAAATCAAACATTAGTTTTTAGGACCCAAACCTTTTTGGATCTGCATGTCTTTGCTTGATCATTTATTAAATAATTTTGTTAATATATACAAAATTAGAACATTTATTATCAATAATGTTTTTAGATTTATAATAAAAAGAATATGTCTAACTCTCATACAATAATTACAAACTATATTTGGAACAAAAGAATATGTTATATTTTTATATAACCAATCTTATGAAAAGAAATCCTACAATGATTATATAATTTTTTTTAAATCATTTAATTCTCTAACTAAGCATGTATTTCTAATAATAATAAATGGTTTTTCATCTCTCTTAATCTTAATTTTATGTAAATAATTAGCATTCAACTTGTTCAAATGTTCACACAAGCCTAAATAATTTCCATGTTCTTATTTCAATTTAAGATATTGAAAAGTTAATTTTTTATGCTTCTTACAAACGTTAATATATTGTTCTTCATAATTTACCATGGAAGAAAATGATAAAGAAGAGGAAGAAGAATATACTCCATCATCTAATATCGTAATAGAAACACTTTAAGACAAATCAAACTCTTATTCTTTTTTTCATCACTAAAAGAAGAACTATCAAATCATCACATGATATTCATAGCTTTCTTCTTTTTCTTCTTCTTCTTCTTCTTCTTCTTTTTCTTTTATTTTTGAAACTTCTCAATTCTTTTCTTATAGTTGGGGCAATTATGCCATGTATTCCTACATCATTTATATTCATAATAATTTGTTTCTTTATAAGAAAATATATTTTCCTTATGTTTCTTATTATTGCCAAATCATTTACCTATAATTCATTTGTTATATAATCTATATAAACCTTTTAAGATAAGAGCTAAAATGTTATTATTTCTTTCTTCTTATTTTTACATTTTTTCAATCTCAAGTTCTTTCATCTCTTCTTATTGCAAGCTCAATTTTATTAATTAAGAGCTCACCTAATAACTCATCTAGTGATAATCAAAATATTTTTTTTGTTATTTTCAATGCTGTCACCAATGGATCATATTATTGAGAAAGAACTCGAAGAATCTTTCTTAGTTATTTACCAATAGAAAACTCTTTACTAAGGTCAGATAAACTATTAATAATATTTGTAAATCTTATGAACGTGAACTTAATACTCTCATTCCTATTTATTTGAAATAAAGTACTCATAAACAAACATATTTATTTTAGTGTTCTTAACTTGAAAAGTACCCTTATAGGTAACTTCAAGTTTAAGTCATATCTAATGTGTTGTTTTTAAGTTCATTATTCAATTATATTCGGAGACAGCCAAACCACAACACAAAATATTCATAGCCTTATAGTTAAGTGGAATTTTATGTTTCTCCTAAGGAGCGAGTTCATATAGTGGTTTCCTTACCCTTTTTTCACCAATAGTTTTAGTCAAAATTTAAATATATTTTTAACAATATCTCAAATTTCCAAATCAGTAGATTCTAAAACTGCATACAATTTTTTCAATAAAGATAAAACTTACCTTTGAACAAAGGTGGTCAATGTGACAGCTTTCCTAGATAAAATTGTATTGTTCTCAACACATGAAAAAGGAATGAGAATCTTATCTTAAAAAAATTTTATAAAAACTTTGTTCTTATACCACTTGATGTAAATTATGTAAGACATAATATATAAGAGGGTGGTGAATTATGTATTTAATATATTTTTTATTTTAGAAAATTTTTAAATTAAAATAATTTACTCTTAAGAATATATTTATTTTTAAGAAGATTATCGACAAAATAAAATTGATCAACAACAAAAGAAATGAATAAAGTATTTTTAGGTGATTCAACCAAAACTTATGCCTACATTCACCCTCGATCATTGGCGAGCTTCCACTAATCACTTATTTTTGTCAAAGCTAGTAAGGGTAAACTGATTACAAACTAGTACTCCAATGAGACACAAAAATTAGCTACACAAAAAAATTAAAAACACTATAAAAATTTTTGTATATAAAATTTTTACACATTTAAATCTTTCAAATAAGTGTGGCACAATAAATTATGATATAGATATTACCAAGATGATAAAAAATAATTGTAGACTAAAAGAGAAGAAATAATAATTAAAAGAACCTACAGCACCAATAAGCATGCTTAAATTTGATGCTCTTAGTTTTGGACGTCTCTTAGGCATTTATGAAATTTTCAAATTGATTCAATAATCACAAATATATGTAAATGTTCTCAATTTATAGTTGGAGTAAAAGAACATCCCAAACTAATTTTCTCAATGACTAAAATTAGTTTTTCTGAAAGCTAGTCATTACAGGAGAGAAAACATAACTGTCGTCTAATTTTCGGTGATTGAAGCAAGAACAATTTGATCAAAATAACCTTTAAAGGTTCCAGATCTAATCGTAACAAGATATAAATTATTAGATCCAAAAGTCAAATGAATGGTGAAGATGATAAAGATACTATTTACAAAGACAAAGGGGCTCTCAATTATTCAATCAAGTATTTTAGAAGCACAACTACAAGAAAATAAAATTGTTCACAATTACGAATGAAAACATGATCGTTCGATCAAGCATTCTGGATGCATAGCTAGATGAAAAATATTGCTCACAGATGTAGAGGTATCTTAGCCATTTGATAAAAAATGGGTGATATGTCAGTACAGATGCACTCAATTTTGAAACAACAAATATCATTTATTTAGTCCCACTTTGTATGGTAATGCTTGTTATTATATTACTTTTTCTATGTATAATAGTTAGCCTAATAAGGTTGGTTACCTCTCGGTGCCCTTAGGATGCATTACCTAAGGCCACCTATATGTAATATTATAATAGGTTCAACTTGAGTTGAACCAATTTCTTATCATTAATGAGTTAGACCTGACTCATTATGCCTAAGCCAGGTTCAAGAGTCATGCCCTAGCCTAATTAAACCAAACTACTATAGGGTTTGAACCTTGATTAATACCTGGCCCAACTTGACACGATTTTGGTTAATGTCCTAACCTATAATTTCCATAGACCCATTTCCCAATATTGCAAGACACTTGACTCGAGCCTTTTGGGCTTGGTAGAGGGGTTGCATTCTTAGTACAAAATTTTTTATTTTTATTTTATTTTTCAAAAATTATAAGATTTTAAAACTAGAAAATATTTAATTTTTTAAAAACCAAATGTAACCTAATGCATCACAAAATAGATAACTCAAATATGAATTAATCAAGATAATCCTATGTCACAATTGTAAAAATAATAATGATTTAACATGTTAATCATAAAGATATTTAAAAATATAGTTCTTTGTGGATTAACTATCCACAAAGAACATGATCTTTGGCTCAAAAATCAACAGGTTGATCTTTCAATCTTTGTTATTTGTATATGTTAAAATTCTCTCTCCAAGAAACCCAAACTATTATAATATATTTTGAGATTTAACTAAAACAACATTAAGCTCAGCAGGTATTAGTAATATTTAGCTTAGTTTTGTGATTATCACATCAAAGAATATAATAACTATCACATCTACAATATATTTAGATTTATAGTATTTCACATAATTATCTATAATATCTACATGCATTTTACAAAATTATTTATTACATCCAAACACAAATATATGATAAGAAATTTGCAATTATTGTTCAAGGTTTATAATTTTTAAAAATTAATTCATAATAAAAAAACCATTATTCTTTAAAACCCAATACCATAAATGATTGGAAATAAAATATGAGCAAACATAATATATATGAAAGCAAATCATAATAACTTTGATCCAAAACATAATGCTAATAAATAAATGCCAATATAAAAAATTAGAATGCAACTCTAAAACTAAGTAGATCAATATCCAATTATTATAATGTCAATACGATTACAAAGAGTTATTGATGTAGAAACGATAACATTAGTTTACAAACACACATGTGCTGGTATCACACCAATTTTACAAGTCTATTGGTGTAAAATTTGGTGAAAAATTACTTGAAAATAATTAAAATTGATTTTTTATTGATTTCACTACTTATCATCGTCCATTATCATCAGTTGCTACTACCATGACCATAGCTAACCCATGCACCTGTGTGACCTGAATGACCTGGGAACACTGTTTCACCAGCTCGACCCACAACGACTCGTTACCTTCAATGACTTTCTTGATTCGCACCGACCTGAGCCTACCCAAACTGGATCAGACGAGTCAAGACCGCTGCCCACGCCACACAAATCATGTCCGACCATTTCATCGCCTGTTATTATCACCGCTCAAAATACACAATCTATTTGAAAACTACTTAATTTAATTAATTTTAAAGCTTTCAAATCAATTTTTATTTAAAATATTTCTTTCATAATTTATGTTGAATTTTAAAATTTTGAAACATCTTTTAAAATTTCAAAATGTGTCATTTGATATTTTTAAATATTTTTTTTGTATTTTTAAGTTAGTTAACTATTATTAGATTCTTGAAGTCTCTATAAATAAAGATGCTCACCAAGTTATAAGAATAAAAAATGACGAAAAGAAATTTATTTTATTTGTGTGTTTTTATCTTTGTGAATAAAGCGTGTGCACCTAACTCTGGTTGGAGATATTTCAACTTTTCTTGTGAGAAAAAAGTATTGAAGGTAAGAGACCTTCTAGTAGGAGAGAGGGCAATCAAATCTCTTGTGGGAGACAAGGATCGAATGTGAGAGATCATCCATTAGGAGAGTCGATAAGCAAACAAATTTTTGCTTTTGTCAACAACCCAAGCTTCCCTACTATCTTAAATCACATTATATTATCCTTTTTTTCTTTGGTACACAAAATGCTAATGTGTACAAAACTACAAAATGCTTACAAATACTTTATATATAGTTTATCTTAAATTTTTTATTTTATATGTGTGAAATTAGATGTGATAAAAAACTATTTCATAAGATTTTATACTTAATATTTAAAGTATTGCCACCTACTTAACTTAATATTCTATGATACAGATTTGAAATGTTAATATTTAAATAGTTCTAAAATATCAAACACATCATTTAATCTTGATTAATACATAATATCTTTTCATATTTTCAAATAATATATTGAGCATGTCCAATGTTATAGGCTCTAATTTAGACCTCAATAAAAGTCTAAATTAGTCTTGTATGAGTTATTTTTATAATTTTTTCTTTGCCTACCTTCTTCTCAGTGTCTCAACCCCTCAAAGTGGCCAAATGAGCATAAGGAGAAGAATGAAAGATTCCATGCATATGTAAGAATTGGTTGATCAAAGATTTCATTTCTTTTAGGTTTAGATTTATGGAATTTTTTTTATTAATTTTAATATATTTTATATGACATCCAAAATGCTTACAAATAAATCCCAAAATGTTACTACTACATTATTATCTTAAGCATTTTTGACAATGTTATAATATTATCTCTCCTTATTGATGCCATGTTTTAATATTATACATTTAGTATTATTTATATAATTATTCTATTCTATTTTTGAGATATTGTTATTTTTATTTAGTAATTTACTTGTTGATCACTTGTAATCCCATTTTCTTCTTATAGCATAAGTTATTCCATTGATGCACATCAAGATGTGACTCAAAGTGGTATTTGAAAGAATATGATTTAATAAAAGTTATAATATGAGAGAAGTGATGAGTTATATTATCTTATAGCTATAAGTTGTACTCATGTTTATATTAGTTCTTATGAGAGTTTTACATAAGATGTTTATTATTTTTCATAGTTGACTGTTTGGATGTTAATATAGCTTATTATTTATATATCTTGAGATAGTTTTTAATTTCTTATGATGTAGAAATATGAGTTTCACTATTACTTTTACCTTAGGAGTGTTATTCTGATGGTGTTGATTTATGTTATTAATCCTATGATCGATGTTTTATATGTATTTCGTAGTTGGGTTGGATAGATGTGACACTTTTACTTCTTATTTAACTCTTGAATTATTGGAATTTGAAGCTCTTTGGTTTCAAACTTGAAACATTTCCCTTCCTTTGCCTCTTTCTCCTAAAAACTAGTGTCAAGTATGATAGCATGAATCCTCACCTACCATGCCCCATCGATATCTGATTTTTTTTTAATTTCTTCACTTTTTTTTTTATTGAAAGGAAATTAGGTTTCATAATATTCTTGAATTTTTTATCCAAAATACCATAAAAATTAATTAAATTATTTTAAAATTGTGCACTATTCAAGATCTTTGATTGGATATTTGGATCTTAATCTTAAATATTATTTAATGTTTTTAATAGTTTTTTGTTTTTTATTATAGATAATATTAATATTTTTCAAATTCATCTTACAACTCTTTTCTTAATCTAAACACTTATTAATATTTTAAAATTGTTGCCATCAAACTCTACTAACTCGTCTCTTAATTTAACCATGATATTTATATGATTTTTAAGATCATGTCTAATATTACAATCTTTATAACTTTTAGCACTAATATCTACAAAATTCTTTTCTTAAGTTATTTTTCAATTATTCAATTATTCTTAATCCTAAAATGTGTATTTATTCTCTAATAAAATTACACATCATTTTTTGGGTGTTATGCTAAATGTTATTGGGTCAATAGTTAAGTAATGATGAAGAAAGTCTAATAGAAGTTGGTGAGTCTAGTAGTGTTTTCAAAGCAATAGTTTGTTAATTTCTCTAGGGATAAATAAAAAAGAGATGTACAATAGGATCTTAATGGAGATAACCAAAGGCGATGGAATGTTTAAAAGAAAAGGAGATCTTAAAGAAGAAGTAATGCCTTATGAAAATTCATAGATAATGAGGATTAGTGATTCAAGTTGTGATTAATAAGTCATCCATTCACTTAAAATAATAGAAAAGTCACAAAAAAACAATTTGGCTAGATGAGAAAATTTATTGAAAATCATTTTTAGAAATGGCTTATAAACTTTTGCACAACACTAATCACGTTAAACTAATTATGATTTCCTATAATTGTTTGATAGCAAAAACTTAATATTCTTTGCTAACACATATTTTGACTTAGTATGTATATATCTATGTATGTAGAAATATTTAGATAATTATTAAGGATATGTTTTTATTAAATGGTTGGTGTTGAATTGTTATACCCGGTAAAATTTTATGTATTTGATCTTTAATAAATTAATTGTGGCTTGGATGATTTCGAATCGACAGTAGGATGAGCCAGGAACTCAATTGTAGGCTATTGGAATTTCTGAAATCTTTTGGGAATTTTTCGGAGCACCGAAGAATTTTTAATTAATTTTCCCTGTTTAATTAGATTTATTGGATTTTTAGAAATTCGAAAATCCATTTAAATTAAACCGGAAATTGGTTTACCGCGCGTGAACCGGACCGGAACGGTTCAGCGGAGGCGGAGACGGTTCGCCGAGTGAGTTTGCGCGTGCGTTCTGATAAGCTGATCGGACGGTCGTGATCGACGGTTGGGATTGAACCGGCTGATCGGGTGCTTACCGTGTCGATAGCGTGTCGACAGCGCGTATCGGGTGCTTACCGTGTCGATAGCGTGTCGACAGCGCGTATCGGGTGCTTACCGTGTCGAAAGCGTGTCAACGGCGCGTAATGGGTTTCACCGTGTCGGCCAGAAATATAAAACCCTCGCGAAACGATTAGGGTTTGTTCGGCCGACCGATAGAGAGAGTTTTTCCGGCGTACGGCGCGTGATTCCGGCGGCCTGGCAAGGGGCTTTTTGTGCCTGGAGATTCACGGGAACGAGGAGAGTCAATTCGTACCGGATTCGTTCGGCGAGGAGCTGCGGCGAGCTACGGACGAAGTTCACCGTCGCCGGCGTCGTTGAGGTAGGAAATTCAGTTTAAATTAGTGATTTAGTAGAAAATTAAAAGCATGAAATACTTTGCTTAATGAAAACAAGCATGTGGATGAAAATCGGATTTAATTGAATGCTAAATTGTGTCTTTTGCAAATTTCGGAATTTCCTGGAAAAATTTCCATTTCGCCGAAAAAAAAAAAAAAAAAAAAAAAAAAAAAAAAAAAAATTTATTGATGCTTAGGAGCATGTTAGGAAATTGTTCTCCTTGATCGCAGTCGCCGGAAATCGACGGAAGGATCGTAATGGTCGGCGATGGCGGCGGCTAGGGTTTCGCGGGTTTCGGACTGAGGAAGGAGAAGGGTTTAGATAATATCAAATCTAATTAAGTAATTAATGATATTTACGCCATTTTATTAGTAATTAAAATTAATCCGATTAACGGATTATTAAGAAATTGGTTCGGCGGTGTCGCGGTTCAGCGCGAGAGTTCCGAACCGGCAGCGAAAACCGGTTCAGCGGGATTCGGCGCGGACGAACGGCGCGAAAGCCGAACCGGCAGCGAAAACCGGTTCAGCGGGATTCGGCGCGGACGAACGGCGCGAAAGCCGAACCGGCAGCGAAAACCGGTTCAGCGGGAGTCGGCGCGGACGAACGGCGCGGCGCGGAGGAGAGAGAAGCGGAAGGAAAATTCGGAAATTTATTATTAATCCGAATTTTCGGAAATAAAAAGGATAAGCGAAAAATTAAATTCGAAAATTAATCCTAATTTTTGGAAAAAGGATATATGTGGAATTTAAATTCGGAAATTTATTTCGAATTTCGGAAAATGGAATAAGGGCAGAAATTGAAATTGGAATTTAAAAATTTCCTGAAGTGGGGAAAAATGTTATCAGTGATGACAGTACAGCTGGAAACAGTCAGACAAAGATATGGTACACGGATGCTACCAGAACAGTCAGTAATTGACAATTGTGTTGCTTTGATGGCAACGGCATGGATTGAGTCAGTTTATTCAGTATTGGCATATTTCATGGATTGGCATATTGGACCGGACTACTATAGACCCTATATGATGTTTTAGGGTAGTTGTGGTAGGTAACTGTGCGGTTCGGACTTAGCTTCCACAGTATACATGTAGACTGGTATACGCCTTGTTGTACCTGGACACATGTTGCCGAATCTTGGAGTTAGAGATTGGCAATGACTGTAGGGGCGTGAGCTTCTATGGAAGTTGTTGGTAGAGGACTCCTTGGGACGGTGGCTGAGTCAATCTCTCCTGGTCCATGTGTGTAGGCCTGCGCGCCTGAGGGTGGCAGGGGTGTCTCGCAGTGGCTAGCCAAGTGTGTAGGCCTGCGCGCCTTAGGGTGGCAGGGGTGTCTCACGTTGGCTAGAGATTATGTGACTGGATCTGTCTGTAGTCTCCAGGAGATTGATTGACGAGAGACACTGCGGTGTCGGGTGCTTAGGCGCCATGCGTGTTTCGAGATGGGCGTTCCCACTGGCACGTTGCCTGGTAGCCCAGAGGAGAGCTACTCTGGTGTGACTGGGGTGGCTGTGGTTGGTCGGAGTCTGGGACTGAGAGTGCCTATCCACCGTACATTGTTATGCTGTATTCCTGTATTTTTGCTATTATCCTTCTCTTGCATGTGAGTTTTACTAGCTGACTTTCCTACTGGGCGTAGCTCATTCCTGTATTATATATTTTCAGTGGCTCGGCAGACTTGACGCTACCGGATTAGGTGGGATCGTGGTCAGCAGGCTTGTGAAGGATTTCTGATTGGTGATTGTCTGAGATATTCTGGTTAGTTGATTGTTGCTGTTGGATGTTTCAGTGAGACTGTTATTCTCATATGTTACATATAATTTGAGGGTAATTCGGAATTATGTATCTGGATGAACAATATTACACTTGTGGACTTGTATCTTATTCTTGTAATGTAGTTCCATTTACTGTCTTATCTTATTGTCTTGGAGTATGGTGAGTGGAGTGCTACATTTATCTGTGGATGTTATATATCTTCCGTTTGATGGTGAGGTCATTACATGACTATGGAACTTAACCGTGGGGGTTCAGACTTCTAATAGACCGGTTCTCCTACCCGTAGGGGTTAGGAGTATTGGGTCTAGTAGGAGTAACATTGCGCGAGTCCATCTGTTAATTCAGGAGTCATGAACCTGATTTGACGGTGTACCCGGGAGATGGGATCCACATTGTTAAGGGAAGTAGGTGTGTAATGATGTGTTATATCCTATGTTTTCGTAGGCTACTCAGGTTGGTATGGGACGATCTGAGCTGTCTATATATAAAAAAAAAAAAAAAAAAAATTGTATGCCAAAAATCAGCCTAGGAAAAAAATGGGGTGTAACAAGAGTGGTATCAGAGCCCTAGGTGAGGATAACGGGGCTAGACGTGTATAGGGGTTCAACCCAAGGTGGGGAGAACTGTTGATTCTTTTGTATACTATAGTAGTCCATATGCCAATTGCCAAATGACGACTCTAATGCCAGATTAATTGTTTTTGACAGTATGGCTGGTACCAGGAGACTTTCCGCTCGTGGAGCAGCTAGAGGCAGACCGGTATCTACTACTCCTACCCCGGAGACGATCCCAGCATTGCCAGTTGAGCCAGCCGTGGATCGTTGGATCGATGCCTTCATGCGGTTGCGTCCGCGGAGCTTCAGTGGGTCGGCTGACCCAGCGGTGGCAGATGACTGGATGGCTCATATGCTTGAGCTATTTGATGCCTTGGGATGTCCATTCGGCAGGAGGGTAGTGCTTGCTGCTCTAGTGTTGGAGGGAGAGGCTGCTACCTGGTGGAGAGGCCAGCGGCGCGCTATGTTTGGGGAGGCCCAGAACAGTGAGATAGCATGGGATGACTTTGTTGAGGCATTCAGGGAGTGCTACATTCCGGCCTCGGCCATGGCTCAGTTCAGGAGGGAACTTATACACCTCAGGCAGGGCCAGATGTCAGTGAACGATTACTTATCGAGGTTCACTTATCTGGCGAGGTACGCCGCAGAGCTGGTACCTTCTGAGGAGCGCAGATGTGAGATGTTCCTGGAGGGACTTCGTCCTATGCTGCAGCGCCAGCTAGTTGTGAGTCGGTTTGCCAGGTTTCGTGACTTGGTGGAGGCTGCGAGATCCGTTGAGCTTATTGACACCCGGATGGAGGCCCAGAGAGAGACTCATAACAAGAGGAAGGAATTCAGAAATATCCAACAAAACAAAAAGGGCAAGAGACACAGAGATCACAGTGGTACTCAGGAGGTCGTGGTCCGGCCACGACCTATTTCTGAGAGACCAGTGCAGCAGACAGGTACCCGGACTGGGGGGATAATCTGCTACCATTGTCGACAGCCCGGACACAAGAAGTGCGACTGCCCAGAGTTGAAGAAACAGAGGATCACGGGACCGGTTGGTTCATCTGGGGGACGGCCCAGGGTATTTGCACTGACTCGGCAGCAGGCTTCAGAGTCACCAGAAGTGATCACAGGTATGCTTCATTTTGGCAACGTGCAGTGCATGACTTTGTTTGATACTGGTGCATCTCATTCTTTTGTTGCTGAGAGGATCTGGAATCAGATATCAGGATCCAAGGGTTACTTGAAGGAACCCTTACTGGTTAGACTTCCTGATGGGAAGGAGATTCCCACTGTTCAGAAGATTGACGGATCTATTCTGATTAGTGGACACGAATTCGTGACAGAGTTGATATGTGTGCCACTAGCAGAGTTCGACATCATTTTGGGGATGGATTGGTTGTGCCACCATGCAGTGGTTCTGGATTGTTGGGAGAAGAAGGTCAGGATCAGAGTGCCTGGTTCGGGGGATGTGATATACTTTGGTCTGAACAGGCAGATTCCCCTGATCTCAGTTCTTCAGGCTGGAAGGTTAGTAAGTAAGGGTTGTACTGGTTGGTTGGCCTATGTGACCGATAGCCAAGCCACCACTACCCCTATGTCAGATATTCCAGTGGTGAGAGATTTTCCTATGGTTTTTCCAGAGGAGTTGCCTGGATTTCCACCAGCTAGGGAAGTGGAGTTTTCAATTGATTTGGAGGCAGGAGTAGCTCCTATTGCTAGAGCTCCTTACAGGATGGCTCCAGCCGAGCTAGCAGAGTTGAAGACTCAGTTACAGGACTTATTAGACAAGGGACTCATACGCCCCAGTTGTTCACCTTGGGGTGCCCCTGTCT
The DNA here is from genome assembly GCA_023846275.1 of Vanilla planifolia. Taxonomy (NCBI): domain Eukaryota; kingdom Viridiplantae; phylum Streptophyta; class Magnoliopsida; order Asparagales; family Orchidaceae; genus Vanilla; species Vanilla planifolia. The sequence continues at coordinate 25,210,090 of CM043876.1, read as the reverse complement.
TATTTGTCAAGAAGAAAGATGGTAGTATGAGGCTGTGTGTGGATTATCGGGAATTGAATAAGGTTACTATTCGTAACCGATACCCTTTACCACGCATCGATGATTTGCTGGATCAACTTCAGGGAGCAACTGTGTTCTCCAAGATTGACTTACGCTCGGGTTATCACCAGATCCGGATTAGAGATTCTGATGTACCCAAGACAGCATTCCGTACTAGGTACGGACATTACGAGTTCACAGTGTTGCCTTTTGGATTGACTAATGCTCCAGCAGTATTTATGAACCTGATGCATCGAGTTTTTCATGCCTTTCTGGATCGGTTTGTGATCATCTTTATAGATGATATATTGATTTATTCCAGAGATAGGGATACTCATGCAGATCAGTTGAGGACTGTGCTTACAGTGTTGCGGGAGAATGAGCTGTATGCAAAATTCTCCAAGTGTTCTTTTTGGCTGGACTCAGTAGCATTCTTAGGACACATTGTCAGTGCGGAGGGCGTGGCTGTTGATCCTAGCAAGATACGAGCTATTATTGATTGGAAACGGCCATCTTCTGTCACTGAGATCCGGAGTTTTCTTGGTTTGGCTGGATACTATAGGAAATTTGTTCCTCACTTTTCTAGACTGGCTGCTCCACTAACCCAGTTGACCCGGAAGGGAAAATCTTTTGAGTGGACAGAGAGTTGTGAGAACAGTTTCCTAGAGCTGAAGCAGAGGCTTAGCACCGCTCCAGTATTGATGTTACCCACACAGGAGAAGCCGTATCAGATGTACACTGATGCTTCACATATAGGCTTGGGAGCCGTACTAATGCAGGATAACAGAGTTATAGCATATGCTTCGAGGCAACTGAAGGATCATGAGAAGAATTATCCCACTCATGATTTGGAGTTAGCTGCTGTCATTTTTGCCTTGAAGATATGGAGACATTATTTGTACGGAGTTCCTGTAGATTGCTTCTCTGACCACAAGAGTCTTAAGTATCTGTTCACTCAGAAGGAACTGAACTTGAGGCAGAGGAGGTGGTTGGAACTGATAAAGGATTACGAGCTGACAATAAACTACTGCGAGGGGAAGGCTAATCCAGTGGCTGATGCCTTGAGCAGACACGCAGTTGTGCATAATATGTTAGTCTGTGACTCTATACCAGACTTGGATTGGAATGTTGAAAGATGTCAGGAACAGTTGTCTATTCAGAGACTGGTTCACAGACTCAGCTCATTGACTATTCGGGCTGACTGGTTATCTGAGATGCGTGACCTTCAGCTTTGTGATGAAGAGCTGAAGGAGAAGATTGAGTTGGCATCGCAGGGATTGGGAGGAGACTTTGCTCTCAGAGACGACATTTTGACCTTCAGGGGTCGCTGGTGTGTACCATCACATCAGGAGTTCAGGGAGAGGATCCTTCGGGAGGCTCACTATGGAACCTTGGCTATGCACCCTGGAGAAGTCAAGATGTACAGGAATTTGAGGAGTGTTTTCTGGTGGAGAGGTTTGAAGACAGATGTTGCTGCCTTTGTTAGGAAATGCCTTACATGTCAGCAAGTTAAGGCCGAACACCAGAGACCTGGAGGATTGTTACAGAGATTGCCGATTCCGGAGTGGAAATGGGATGACATCACTATGGACTTTGTGACTGGTCTTCCTCGTACCAGACAAGGTTTTGATGCTATTTGGGTCATCGTAGATCGATTGACCAAGTCAGCCCATTTCTTATCCATTAAGAAGACGGATTCAGCGGCACAGTTGGCAGAGATATATATTCAGCAGATTGTCAGATTGCATGGGATTCCCCGTTCTATTATTTCTGACAGAGACGCCAAATTCACATCACAGTTTTGGAAGAGCTTACACACTGCCATGGGTACACAGTTAAAGTTCAGTACTGCTTATCATCCTCAGACGGATGGACAGTCTGAGCGGACTATTCGGACCTTGGAGGATTTGCTACGCTTGAGCGTACAAACTTACTCAACAGATTGGACTAGACGATTACCCTTGGTAGAGTTTGTGTACAATAACAGCTTCCAGGCGTCGATTGGTATGGCACCTTACGAGGCGTTGTATGGGCGTAGGTGCAGATCTCCTCTTTGTTGGGAGGAGGGTGATTCCAGGAGAGTGTGGGGACCCCAGATTGTAGAGGAGACCACAGCGGAAGTCAAGTTATTGCAGGACAGATTACGTACTGTGCAAGATCGCCAGAAGAAATATTATGATCCTAAGCACAAGGCTGTTGAGTTTTCTGTGGGAGATAGGGTATTCCTGAAGGTCAGTCCTATGCGGGGTCTATTCAGGTTTGGAAAGCCTTCTAAGCTTCGACCTCGTTACATTGGACCCTATCCTATTCTGGAGAGGATCGGTGAAGTGGCTTACAGGTTGGCACTTCCTGAGCATCTGACTGAGATTCACAATGTGTTCCATGTTTCGAATCTCAAGAAATATGTGCCAGATCCTTCTCATTGCATCAGTGATGATCTTCCTGGTTTACAAGTGGCACCAGATTCTTCTTATGTGGAACTACCAGTTCGCATCCTCGAGGAGAGCAGCAGACAGCTGAGGAACAGGTCGTTTCCTATGGTCAAGGTTCTGTGGAATAGACATGACGAAAGGGAGGCAACCTGGGAGCTAGAGCAGGATGTTGCTGGAAAATGGCCGGAACTTCTTGCTGAATTTCGAGGGCGAAATTCCTGATAAGGTGGGGAGATTGTTATACCCGGTAAAATTTTATGTATTTGATCTTTAATAAATTAATTGTGGCTTGGATGATTTCGAATCGACAGTAGGATGAGCCAGGAACTCAATTGTAGGCTATTGGAATTTCTGAAATCTTTTGGGAATTTTTCGGAGCACCGAAGAATTTTTAATTAATTTTCCCTGTTTAATTAGATTTATTGGATTTTTAGAAATTCGAAAATCCATTTAAATTAAACCGGAAATTGGTTTACCGCGCGTGAACCGGACCGGAACGGTTCAGCGGAGGCGGAGACGGTTCGCCGAGTGAGTTTGCGCGTGCGTTCTGATAAGCTGATCGGACGGTCGTGATCGACGGTTGGGATTGAACCGGCTGATCGGGTGCTTACCGTGTCGATAGCGTGTCGACAGCGCGTATCGGGTGCTTACCGTGTCGATAGCGTGTCGACAGCGCGTATCGGGTGCTTACCGTGTCGAAAGCGTGTCAACGGCGCGTAATGGGTTTCACCGTGTCGGCCAGAAATATAAAACCCTCGCGAAACGATTAGGGTTTGTTCGGCCGACCGATAGAGAGAGTTTTTCCGGCGTACGGCGCGTGATTCCGGCGGCCTGGCAAGGGGCTTTTTGTGCCTGGAGATTCACGGGAACGAGGAGAGTCAATTCGTACCGGATTCGTTCGGCGAGGAGCTGCGGCGAGCTACGGACGAAGTTCACCGTCGCCGGCGTCGTTGAGGTAGGAAATTCAGTTTAAATTAGTGATTTAGTAGAAAATTAAAAGCATGAAATACTTTGCTTAATGAAAACAAGCATGTGGATGAAAATCGGATTTAATTGAATGCTAAATTGTGTCTTTTGCAAATTTCGGAATTTCCTGGAAAAATTTCCATTTCGCCGAAAAAAAAAAAAAAAAAAAAAAAAAAAAAAAAAAAAAATTTATTGATGCTTAGGAGCATGTTAGGAAATTGTTCTCCTTGATCGCAGTCGCCGGAAATCGACGGAAGGATCGTAATGGTCGGCGATGGCGGCGGCTAGGGTTTCGCGGGTTTCGGACTGAGGAAGGAGAAGGGTTTAGATAATATCAAATCTAATTAAGTAATTAATGATATTTACGCCATTTTATTAGTAATTAAAATTAATCCGATTAACGGATTATTAAGAAATTGGTTCGGCGGTGTCGCGGTTCAGCGCGAGAGTTCCGAACCGGCAGCGAAAACCGGTTCAGCGGGATTCGGCGCGGACGAACGGCGCGAAAGCCGAACCGGCAGCGAAAACCGGTTCAGCGGGATTCGGCGCGGACGAACGGCGCGAAAGCCGAACCGGCAGCGAAAACCGGTTCAGCGGGAGTCGGCGCGGACGAACGGCGCGGCGCGGAGGAGAGAGAAGCGGAAGGAAAATTCGGAAATTTATTATTAATCCGAATTTTCGGAAATAAAAAGGATAAGCGAAAAATTAAATTCGAAAATTAATCCTAATTTTTGGAAAAAGGATATATGTGGAATTTAAATTCGGAAATTTATTTCGAATTTCGGAAAATGGAATAAGGGCAGAAATTGAAATTGGAATTTAAAAATTTCCTGAAGTGGGGAAAAATGTTATCAGTGATGACAGTACAGCTGGAAACAGTCAGACAAAGATATGGTACACGGATGCTACCAGAACAGTCAGTAATTGACAATTGTGTTGCTTTGATGGCAACGGCATGGATTGAGTCAGTTTATTCAGTATTGGCATATTTCATGGATTGGCATATTGGACCGGACTACTATAGACCCTATATGATGTTTTAGGGTAGTTGTGGTAGGTAACTGTGCGGTTCGGACTTAGCTTCCACAGTATACATGTAGACTGGTATACGCCTTGTTGTACCTGGACACATGTTGCCGAATCTTGGAGTTAGAGATTGGCAATGACTGTAGGGGCGTGAGCTTCTATGGAAGTTGTTGGTAGAGGACTCCTTGGGACGGTGGCTGAGTCAATCTCTCCTGGTCCATGTGTGTAGGCCTGCGCGCCTGAGGGTGGCAGGGGTGTCTCGCAGTGGCTAGCCAAGTGTGTAGGCCTGCGCGCCTTAGGGTGGCAGGGGTGTCTCACGTTGGCTAGAGATTATGTGACTGGATCTGTCTGTAGTCTCCAGGAGATTGATTGACGAGAGACACTGCGGTGTCGGGTGCTTAGGCGCCATGCGTGTTTCGAGATGGGCGTTCCCACTGGCACGTTGCCTGGTAGCCCAGAGGAGAGCTACTCTGGTGTGACTGGGGTGGCTGTGGTTGGTCGGAGTCTGGGACTGAGAGTGCCTATCCACCGTACATTGTTATGCTGTATTCCTGTATTTTTGCTATTATCCTTCTCTTGCATGTGAGTTTTACTAGCTGACTTTCCTACTGGGCGTAGCTCATTCCTGTATTATATATTTTCAGTGGCTCGGCAGACTTGACGCTACCGGATTAGGTGGGATCGTGGTCAGCAGGCTTGTGAAGGATTTCTGATTGGTGATTGTCTGAGATATTCTGGTTAGTTGATTGTTGCTGTTGGATGTTTCAGTGAGACTGTTATTCTCATATGTTACATATAATTTGAGGGTAATTCGGAATTATGTATCTGGATGAACAATATTACACTTGTGGACTTGTATCTTATTCTTGTAATGTAGTTCCATTTACTGTCTTATCTTATTGTCTTGGAGTATGGTGAGTGGAGTGCTACATTTATCTGTGGATGTTATATATCTTCCGTTTGATGGTGAGGTCATTACATGACTATGGAACTTAACCGTGGGGGTTCAGACTTCTAATAGACCGGTTCTCCTACCCGTAGGGGTTAGGAGTATTGGGTCTAGTAGGAGTAACATTGCGCGAGTCCATCTGTTAATTCAGGAGTCATGAACCTGATTTGACGGTGTACCCGGGAGATGGGATCCACATTGTTAAGGGAAGTAGGTGTGTAATGATGTGTTATATCCTATGTTTTCGTAGGCTACTCAGGTTGGTATGGGACGATCTGAGCTGTCTATATATAAAAAAAAAAAAAAAAAAAATTGTATGCCAAAAATCAGCCTAGGAAAAAAATGGGGTGTAACATGAATGTAACTCAACGAATACTCCAAAACTATTACTATTTTTAAAATTTTAAAAACTTCTTTTGATGCGAAATTTGGTGTACATTCATTAAATAGCTTATAAAATCAGCATATTCCTTTTATAAGACCCAATACCTTTCTTATATCAAATCTATGGTAATACAATAATTTACCATATCATTTTACATCAATAATTTACTAAAAAGCTTCAAAGTTAATTTTATTCTTTAATAATAAAATTTAAGTGATAATATTTTTATCAATAATTTTATTCTATAATTATTCTTTTATTAAAATTATGTTCACAAAATTTCTTCTATGTTTTAAATTATTTCTATTACTTCATAAATTCAATTATTGTTTAGCATGACTCCACAAGCATATAACTTAAGTATCATTGTAGCCTATGCATGAACTACTACACTAAATTAGTTTGCTAAATAAATAGCTAGAAGGGATAACATTAGATGAATTTTATTCACAACACTTATATTTACTTTTTAATATGAATTATGTTTTCTATTATCTTTTCCCGTCACATTTTGTGCATAGCTAATATTTAATTTCACAATATCTTTAAATTTTTATGTAAATGCTAATATTATCAATTCTAAATGACAAATTAAGAAATTCTCCAAACAAAAAAAATCATTATTTTGCATCAATCTTCTTTGAGAGTCATCTTAATTTGCATGACATATGTTAATTTCTTTAAGTCAATTAAAATGAACTCCAAGATATGAATAAATTTATTATATAACAATTTTGATTTTCAAGTACTCAATACTTATAATATTATTTTTAATCCTTCTAAATTATATATTAAATTTAGTTTTCATCTAGTGGTTTGAATTAATCACAGATTTAACTTTCTTAATCACAAATTAAAATAAAATAACAATTTCATAAATTTTGGCTAATTTCACTTGAATATCAATTGTCACCTTTAAATAAATTGTATTCTTTGTTGATAATCACTTTTAAACATTAATAGCATATTCCTTCCACGTTAAAGCTAAAAATAAAAACAATAAATTCACCAATTTAGAATTTTATTTTTAGAATTTTATCTATATTTCTTGCAAACCAAACATAAAAAAAAAATAATTCATACCAAACATCATCTTATATTCTAAAAGTTTTAATATTTAATAGGACAATAAAACTTTATCCTTTACCACCTTTTGTTTTATAAAATTTATTCACTTTTGTTTTATTTTCTAATAAAGAATATAATTATAATAAATTCTCAAACACATTTATGTTATGAATAACTCTTTTAATTACTTTTTAATATAACAAGCATTTTAATATTTAAAATCCATATAAAACAATTACAATAAAATGATGCTCTAAACGTTCACAATGAGTCAATTGGTAAAGTCAAACTTTATTATAAACACTAATGATTTATTTGGTAACACTTAAGATTAATTGTAATAATAAGATTAAGAGAAAAATTATGTTTAGATATTATTTCATATTAAATTAGATTAGAATGATTTTTTGTCTGTCTATTATATTAGGTTAAGTTATGTTAAAATAAATATGTACTTGATAAGTATTTTAAGTTAAGAATAAATTAGTGTAATTTAAATTAGGTTCAAGTCAAAATTATGTAATTAATTAAATAAGTTATAATTTATGTATATACAATTATTATATGATATTCATAATATAAATATTACTTATATAATTATTTAATATTATAAAATTATATTAATATTTTAATTTAATATATTTTATAAATATATTAAATTGTTCAAGTTTCAACTAAATTTGAGTGATGCAAAGATAGAATTAATGGTAGGAGGCGAATGAAAAAGAGGAGATTCTATAATTGCTGGATGTTACGAATCAAATAACAGAAGTTAATACCAAAGATAATGATGTTAGTGTTAAGAAGGTTAAATTTTGTTTGTAGATTACAGTTTAAATTAATCTTTCTTTATATTATTTCTTATTTAGTTATATATTTTAGATTAAATAATTTAAAATGTATAACCCATTATTACTAAACACTTGCTTAATGTTTAATTTCTTCAAGTTAATAAAGTGATATGGAAAAAATCCTTGATCATAAGTTGATTTCTAATATATAAATAGGGTAATTCTTTCATTAGTGTTCCGTAGCTCCATCAAACATTAAAGCTATTAATATACATAGATGCATTAGTTTTTATCATACTCAATGGGTCTTGTATCACTTTTTTTTTTATATTTTGATATCGTACACACATATATATACAAAAATAAACTTTTATATGAAAATGTATCCAATATGATTATTTCTTTGCAACTTTTATTGTTAAAATATTATCTTAAATGCTTGATGTATTTTGATACTATCTCTTACAATCTAAGTTGCCTAAAATAATTAATATATTATTACTTAAATATAGTTAGATGATGAGATGTTATAAATATTAAAATAAGTTTAATTTATCAATTGTATAAAAATAAATAACTATAATATACATGTTAATAATCATTCATATTCTCCTTTTATAAAAAGATTATAATAAAAAAGTGTGACATAATGATCAACTAAATTGATAAGCCTAAAAATAATATGATATTTTCTCTGAGTTAATTAAATAATTATAAAATAATTTTATGTATATATATATATATATATATATATATATATATATATATATATATATATATATATATATATATATATATATATATATATTTATATACATATACACATACACATATATATTAAAAATAAAAAACCAAACAATATATCTATAATCCATAATTTATTATTACAATAATAATTATTATTTTTGAATAATCTGTGATATAATACAATAGAGTTAGTTCGTTGAGAACATACATTCAAAGCACAAATATGTTCCATAAATTATAGTTGAAATATGATAGAGAAAATAAGTATTTATAAAAATAAAAATTTTATTTGATTTTTTAAGATATAAGTGATGTAAATATATAATAATTATATAATAAAATTTTAAAAACTGTATAAAAAATGTGTTATAAGGTCCCATATCAGACCCGCTACATAAGGTGAAAAAACAACTATTCTTCTACGCGCTTCATTTTTAGTAAAAGTTGATCTATATATTTCTCAAATATTTTTAGTATTTGTCTTTCAAATACTTCGGTATTTATATGACGAGCAAAAAACTCAAATGGCTGTGTCTAACGGGACGAAATGTCACATCAATAAATTCAACATGCACACATTTTAGTTAAAAGAATTAGACGGCAAGATCTTGCAAAGTTACATATAAATAACTTACTATTTAAAAACAAATTATTGCTGAAGAAATGCTCAACTCAGCAACATATATTATTCAGGGTTTGGTTTTAGCAACAACGCAGCCCGTTTAAAAAAATCTAATGGATCGGACCGTCACTGTTGGCCCATTAGAATGGAATATGCGGGATTCTCTAACATATATGTAGTCCGGCATTGTTGTTAAAACCCCTTGCGCTTGCCTTCTCCTTCCTAGGGTTTTTCTAATCTACGCCTTATCCCTTACTTCTCGTCTCGTCCACAGTCGTTCGTGTTCTCTATGGCGACAGCGTGCTCACTAATATCGCGTTTACGCACGCTCTGCTTCCTCCCTTCCCGTGTTTTGGGAAACAGATCCCTCATGACTCTGCCCCCGCAGGTGCCACGAATACGGCCGCTTGTCTCTGTTACAGAGGGCCTTCGCTTTATGATTGATTCCCACGGTGCTGCATCTCGATGCTTCACGACTCGGTCGACTACCTCGTCCATCCAAGACCCGTCACCGAATTGGAGCAACAGGCCACCGAAGGAGACCATCCTCCTTGATGGCTGCGACTTCGAGCACTGGTTGGTTGTCGTTGAGAAACCGGACGAGAAATTGACAAGGGATGAGATCATTGATTCTTATATTAAAACCCTGGCCCAAGTCGTTGGAAGGTGAGCTCTGTTCTCTCGTTCTTTCATTTCTCGTTATTTATGCTATGAGCGATTAATGTCGTGGTGTGCATTACTTTCTGCATCTTTATTGGCATTTTAAGCCACATACTTGACAATTTCAGCATTTTTTTGTCTCACTGATTTGAATATAATGGCTAATGCTTCCTTTGGTTAAGTTAATAATGCTTTGGTCATTTGAATCATATGTTGCTTTATTTAGTTGTAGATATGCCTAATGAGCCATTGCTTTGTAATTGTTGTCGTTATGCAGTGAAGAGGAAGCTAGAATGAAAATATATTCAGTCTCAACCAAGCATTACTTTGCTTTTGGAGCTCTAGTTTCTGAAGAGTTGTCATACAAACTCAAGGGTACGCATTTGTTAGAAGATGTTTTCCCTTTCAAACAAGAAATGTATAATCAAAGCAGCAACTCATGCTTTTATTTTCTTGATTGATTTGAATGCAGCTCTACCAAATGTTCGTTGGGTGCTTCCTGATTCTTATCTTGATGTTAAAAATAAAGATTATGGAGGTAAGTATTACCCCAAGTCTTTTTTCTTGCATAAATTTTATATTTTAGGAGTTCATCATAACTATCTTTGAGGTTGTAGTCTAATGGTAAGCATTTTGATTTCTCTAATATTTTTTGTATTTTAGGCATGTTTTATTTCCATTTCTTTTAAAATTGTGATCACCCATTATTTGTACATTTCTTTTTCACTTGATGTTTCACACAATCTTTCTACTGGATATGTAAGGTTTGTCTTTTTTTGAATTTTACATTTTGGATCATACGTAAGCAACTCAGATGCAACCGATAGCCGTGTGTTCTGAATTCGATGCTTTTTTTTACCCATTTCAAGTTTATCTCCACCTGATGACATCTATGTGTTATATTTGAATTAGAGGCACATATGTACCAATTTGTTGATATTCGTGATGGTCATTTTATATGTTATTTTGTAGGTTTTCAAATTTGTGTAAGTTTTCTTTATTTGCTTAATTTTGTTACTGGAAAGGTCAGACGTTTAAATTGATCAAATAAAAGTGTATCATGTTTTTGTTTTTACCTAATATCTTACAAATAGAAATATATTTTTACTATTATTTAGGTAACTTATTCTGTGCTTTTTGATTTCCGTTTATCTGCTCAATATTATCATGCATAAACTTGTGGTTTATGCAATCTTTAGGTGCATAAACTGTTATTTACAGTGATTTTAAATATATGCGAATATAGTTATTTTTTTTTGTTTTGGTGGTATTGCAGTTAATTTCAATATGTTGACATGTTTTTATCAGTGTTTGGTCTTATCTTCTAATGGTTTCTATTTGTAATGTACTGTTGAAATGGAATTCTGTGTATTAAAAACATAATTTCTGCATCTTTCCTTCGTATTTATTTTCTGAAATAAGATGGGTTCTGCTAAAAAAATATGCAAGTGAAAATTTATCCGTAGTTCTTATCAATTGAGTTAGTACGCGACTTATATCTCTTGCATCTTTTTCTTAAATCAAAACTTCAATTCCATGTAAAATTTTTATTCTATGACCTAGAGCTCTTTTAATGCTATTGAGTTACAAATAAATTAGAGGCAATGCACTTTTTTGTACATTCCCTGTAGCTTTGTGAGCAAATTACTTTTGTCATCCATGATTTGTGCAATTATTAGAATTTTGGTGGATTACTTTCTTGGAAGAACTTATTTTTGGAGGTACTTCTTGCTATGCACTCATGTTAAAAAGTTGTATGAAAGATGATAATGTTTTCTTTACATTTTTTCCAATAAAAACCTTGTTTAACTTTAGAGCTTGTTTTGTTACTGTTTTCTGTATTTTATTTGGTTATGTATGTGCTTTCCTTCTAGAATATTTCACAATGCAAGTCTTTAATTATTCTAATCCTATGTTAAGCTTTGTTGTTGCTTTTTCTTGTTTGATTGATTGACTTTTATGCTTCTTTTAGGTGTATCATTCTTTTTGCAGAACAAGTTTTTTGTGTTGTCATGAACAGCAATAATAAAAATAGTTACAATTTTAAAAATCAGAGCAACTATTACTACTACAACAATAAAAAAAAGAATAACAATAATAATAATAATTCTTTATTCCTTTTTAGATGATTAAAAGTAACAATTCATTAACTTTGACTTATTCAATGTCATCATAACAAGCCTTTAATCCAATATACATTACCTTTTATTTGATTCCAATATACATCTATTGATCTGAATTATCTTGCCCAACTTTTCTATCTTCTCCATCTATGTAAGGATGCATAATTATTTTTGGACTTATTTATTTTTTAATATCCATTTGCCTAACATGATACTTCACTTTTTTTTTTTTTTTAAATTTTGTTATTTACTTGTGCTCATGGTTGGCCCCAAACTTGGTTGAGTGGAAGGGAAGGGCTCTATTCAGTAGTCAACAACTAATGCAAACTTGTTGAACAAGCATTATATGATTTTTTTTTCAAAATGGCATTGATGTTTTCTCTATAAACAATCAATTGTATTGGTTGAATATGGTGACAAATTGGTGATGTTTCTCATGTCAACTTGGATGAATGTGGGTAAAGATTCTTTTTTTTTTGCATCAGAATTGAAGTAAGACCTTGGAATATATGAATTTAAACAAGTTGATGGGAGTTTGTGGGTTTCATGTTTGATGGGAAGATAAATTTTAGGCTTCTCAAAGAAACTAATTGGTTTGTATAGAAGGCCAAGAAAGTTGGTCTTGTGGAATTCAAACTTTGATGCTTAGGTGAGATTCAAATTGGAAGTGGAGGTGGTATAATTTTTTATATGATTTAAAAGATGTGATAATTGATGTTAAGCAAAATGAGGGGATAATTTTAGCTTTGTAGATGGCTAATGCTTGACGAGTTGAATAATGTTTTGTATGTCTTCAAATAAGTTTGATGCTAGAATTAGAGAAAAATTTTGGAATGATTTGAGGATTTTATGTTAGTCATCCCAAGAAGTGAAAAGATATAACTAAATGTGCATGTTGGAAGTGAAGCAAAATAATCTTCATGGTGGTCATGTACTTTTGGGGACAATTGAACAATAAAGAGATATTTTGTAATATATGTGTTTTTGATTGTTCATACTTAATGAGAAAAAAAAAGAACACTAAATTAGTCAATTTTTTAGGCATTCAACGATGATGCATAGGATGTGAGCTTGAGTCATTCTTAGGACCATGAAAACAATTATTAGAGTTGTTACCATCATTGTTAGTTAACAACCATTGTTTGGTTACATATTTTTGATGAAAATGATTTGGTTAGATTGTAAGGTCATTTCTAGCCGTAGAAGTTACTGGTGAAAATAACTAGTCAACAATATATTAGGGTTATGGTGGTTTTTGTAGTTGTTCAACAAGTATTAATTAATATGTTGTAATTGGATGTTTGATTGTAGATGATGTTTCAATCAGAAATTGTACTAGAGGATAATTTCAATACTAGAAGAGAGTGGATGGTAGCAAAGTGCTTTGGGAGTTTTGTATAAAATAGGATACTTTGTTGATGAAATAGAGAATGTCATGTTCCTAATTAGATAAAATGTGCTATAGTAAATACTATAGTTGAAATGTAAAGACTAGAAAGGAAATTAGCATTTTTGTCATAGGTAGTAGAACAACTGAAGTCTATTTAGGGGATCAAGAAGGTAATGAGAAATATAATATCTTCTTTTTTTCTTTTTTAATTGTCTATAAAGTAGTTTACTTGACCAATTTCTTACACAAGAGGTGGCTTCTTCATTGTATTGAACAAATTGTGTTTAAAGCACATTCTAGCTAATTGTTGTGTCGCATATTGACCAAACCCAAAGCTTTTTTTTCCTTCCCAACTAAATAATCTTTGAGGGACAAAGCCCTTTTCCAATGCTTCGAGAAAGAAACCATAGATTCCATTGATATGCTTTTGATTTTGAAGGAAATGGTTTATTTGGCATAGTGATGGCGATTAGAAATGGTGTTTTGAATTTTTTTTAAGGACTTGCTTTTGAATTTGGTTAGATATAAGTAGTAGACTTTTTTGTGGAAATCATTTCATCTTGCTATTGATATGTCACAACTCTATTACATACATAGTTTGACCTTGTCAAGAAAACTACGAAAAATTATCATAATTAAAAGATATATCTAATTTATAACTTATATATTCAAACATGTCGATTGGCATTCTCGTCTTAAAGATAAGTTCTTGATTTATGCATTCATCGAATAGTATTGCTTTTGTGATAAAGATAATGAGCTAATCATATATTGAATAATGTTAATAGATGTTTTTATTTTGGCAATATAGCAACAAATATTTGTCGAGAATAAAAAAATGCATTCTATTTTATAAAGTGTATTGGTGATAGATTTAAGGAGAACCTAACAAGAACTAAGAAAAAATATGTGATATAGATTGTGGTGTATTTGAAAGAATAAATGGGAATTTGAGTTAGAAATAATGTAAAATGAGCTAAAAAACAATGTGTTATCAAGGAAGTGTTTTGGGGATATATATAAGTGATCTAATACTTCTTTTTTTTTGAAAGAAAATATACATTTACTTAACATGACAAACACATTAGGATACATAGGTTGGTTTCTGTTTGAAATGGTCAAATATTAAAGAAAAATAAATATAAACGTACGTACACTTCTACATGAGTACATGCTATACATATAAAAGTCATGAAAGCAACAAAAAAGCAATTAAATGCTTAAGTCAATTTGTCAAGGAATTATGAATCATTTCATGATGTTGAGGACATTAAATTTAGAATATAAGTTATTTCCTAAGTTTGTCAATGGTTGTTGTAAAGAGTTGATTGATTTAGAGGACGTTTGAAGATTTATTTAATAGAATGAGTGTAGACACTCAAATATAGATACTTACATGCACAATACACATCCGCACACAGAGATGTATGTGTGTGCATAGATGCATGCACACACATGAAGCTTATGAATGAAGAAAGAAAAGAATTAAAGACTTGAGTAAATTTGTTGAGGAAATTTTAATTACTAATTAACAATGCATTAAATTTACAAAAAATAAGTTATTTTTTTAAGTTTTTCAATATAATGTATTTCTACACATATATCCATGCACACATATTATGTTTATAAAAAAGAGAGAAGAGTACTAAAGGCTTAAATGTGTTAAGGAACTTTGAATTACTAATTAATGAGACATTAAATTTATATAAGCACAATATTTTCATACTTATCAATATATATATATATATATATATATATATATATATATATATATATTCATACATACATACATATTAAGATAAATAATTGGATGGATGTACACACACACTTATATTCATGTGCACACACATGAAGTTGTGAAAGCAAGAGAGAACTAAATATTTAAATGTGCCAAGTAACTTTGAATTACTAATTAATGAGTCATTAAATCTACTTTAATCATGCTGTTTTTTGTAAATTTTCAATTGAGACTAAAACATTTAATTGATTTAAGAAGATTGGTAATTTTAAAAATAAAATAAATTTTCTTTGTATTGGAAAATTCATAAAGTGGAGGAGTTAAATGGTTTAAAGAATATGAAATATGAAAAGGAGGATGGCTTGGTCACCATTCTTATAGACTTTTGAACAATATACTAGATAATAGAAGGGTGAAATTTACCAAATTATTAAATTCCATTTTATACATAAACAGGGTTAGATGAGTTGAGGAAATACCCTTTGATACTTGTTTATCAGATCAAAGATAATATCTAAAATTTTGCTCATTATACATGAATTAAGTTAATGATTTATTCTTTGTTATTTGTAAGAGTTTAATAAAGCACAAATTATTCTATCAGACTAGTATGTATTAGAATCATGTTTTTTTTAATGCCAAGCACTTTTATCAGTGGTAAAACCCTTGTGAAGAGGCTTGATGGAGAACTTTGTGGAAGAAAAAGGATTACTAAGGCTTAGGTATTTAGAAATTTCTCATGGCAATTCCGTGAAAAGTATCGTGTAAGATCTTGGATAAGAGCTAGTTTTTCATACATTTGTATTATTGAAACCATTGTGTTTCTTTCTTAGTTATGAATGCTCTTGTCAATATTGTTTTAGATGATATGTGATGATTTATGTTTCTTGTTGATGATGTTGTTCTTATTGATAACATTAGAGAAGAGGTCATGGTAAAATTGTAATGTTGGAGAACATCTTTGGAGTTTAAAAGTTTGTCTTCACTTATCTATAGTTTAATGTATGACATGTATATTTAGTTTGGGTTTTCTTGATTTTAGAAATTTATTGGAATGTAAATATAACCAGTTGGATCTACATTGGTTGGATTGTTATGTAAATATAACCAGTTGGATCTACATTGGTTGGATTGTTATGAAGATTCTTTTTGTTGTGTTATGACATGTATAATTAGTTTGGATTTTCTTGATTGTAGAAATTTATTGGAATGTAAATATAACCAGTTGGATCGACATTGGTTGGATGATTAGGAAGATTCTTTTTGTTGTGTTGCATGATTGAATATCTTACTCAACATTTAAGTCTTGTTTTATAAAGATATAATGAGATCGGCAATGTTATGTCATTAAATGTTTGTCTTAAACTATAAACATACATATAGAGTTGTGTTTCAAACATGAGGATGTTGAGATGAAATAATGGCTATATTTTGAAGTATATGTTTGAGAAGAATGCATGATATAGCATCAATAAAGGATTAGTTTAAGAAAGAATGACTTGGATAGCTTGTACATGTTTAATGTGGATAGACTAATTTTTCAATAACACAAAATAAGATTTTGAAATTCTTTATTTTTGAATTTTGGAAGAGGAAGACCAGATAAATAAATGATGAGCTTATTTTGAAGGAACTTATCATACTTTGATCTTAATAAATGGTTTCTGATTGATAGGGTTCAATGTCTCTGGATGGTTCATGTAGTTAATAACACAGTGGGAATAAGTTTTGTTATTGTTGTGTGCATATACTTTACATGTGGATAATTCTATGTTTCTTTATAGGCCTTTACTCTCTTTCTCTTTTTTTTCCTTTTGGAGTGTTTTGTTGAATATGTATGGTTCCACAATATGAGATGTTAATTAGGACGTGCTTTTGGTCTTGTTCTTATTTATGATTCTATTCCCTCTTCTTACAGCCTATTAAAAAAAATCTTGAATTAAATATGAGTATTCAAATATGTAAAACTTTGGTTTGGCTTGCTTTTGAAATGATTTTGAGTTAGAAATTTTGCAAAATCTTGGTGCACTTGGAATTTCTAGTGAGTTTCTAAAGACCAGGTGCATAAAAGTTCATAGGCCTTTCTAATTGTCAGTTAGAGATTACTGAGGAGAAGAGGGAAGTGTAGAAAATTATGATTAGGTTTTAACAGATTTTTCTGTTAAAATAAAATTGTTCTTTGGAATGTGTTTGTGATCTTGCAATGCACATGGATATGCAAGCTACTCTATCAAACTATCAAACTAAAATATTTAAATGCACTTTGAACTTCCAACAAACCAATTGAATCCTTAGTTTTAGTTATTATTGTGCTATTAAGAACATCGATTTAATTGGTTTAGGTTATGTCATGTAATTGGGTTGCTTTATGTGACAGGCTTGGTTGAATTTTACCATGATATGTTTAAAAACTATTAGATTTGAGCAACCTAGGGACTCTTTAATTAGATTTTATATTTTGGGAGTTCTAGGTTCTTTAGTTATGGTGCTGTATATATAAATTGGTTTTGGAAAATGATGAAAGGATGCCAATAAGGAAATAATAAGTAAATAAATTAGAAGAAAATTTTAGGTGTAGAAGGCACCATTTTGTATTTGGAGTTGTGGCTGTATTATTGAAGCTTGGGAGTTAACATCTATGAATTTGTTGTATGGAATTTGAGAGAATACTTGTGTGGCTGTATATTAACTTTAAATTCGTTAGACGTGGGCCGGAAAACTTTTTTGAATGATGGTTAATTGCTGAAAAAATTAATGAAGTGAAAAATAAAAAGTCAAGAAAGGCCATGTGGAGCCAAAAGTTCTAAAATCCCTTCTGTATTGATAAAAAATTTGTACTTTATGAATTATAATTCCTTTTGTGGAAAGAAAGTAGCAGATGCCTTATTTTGTGTGTTAGTATCCTTGATTGCATGTATGATCTTCATGATTTGAATGTATGATGTGGTCAACTGTGTGTTAATACTATGATGAATAAACCATAAAGTATTTTATGTACTGAACCATAAATAAATAGTCACTCATTATAATAAATACCATTTGAAGTACGTTTCTAGTTTCATACTTAATTGTCAAGCATAAAGACGAAACAACTGAGCCTCAGATCTAATGGTGTTGAAGAAACCGTGTCGGTGTTGATGGATGGTGATGATAATTTGGACTTTGTTGCTCTAATCTGGCCAACACATTAGCCTTACTCAGCTTTGAAGATTTTGTCTCTAGCTGACCTGGCTATTGAAACTTTGTGATAGATGTGGATTTGTCATCTCATACTGTGCAAGTCTTCAGGTTGCTTGCCTCCCACCGTATTTAAACAATCTTGCAGTTTAAAATCTTCCATGTCTGAAGCAAACTGTGCTCATGTTATGTTGTAGGAGATTTGATGACCATTGTCAAAAATAACTTCTATGCCATTGTCGAGCTATATCTACCAATGACATGGAAGTTATTGGGGGCCATACTCATCTAGAACAATGGCAGACATAGTTGTAGAACTATGCCCCATGGGGATAGAAGTAGAGAACTAAAAGTTGAGGAATTAAAATAAACTTGATTGTGACATGTTGAGAAGCAATTGAGTATGCATGGTAGCTGATTAAGGAGTATGTCTATTAGATGCAAAATCGTTAAATTATTTGCTTAATGGACACTACCACCATTTTCAAGCAAATATAACACAAGCATTTTTTACTATCCTTCTTACAATTAAATCTGGATTGTCTTTTTGGTAGCCAATTATTTGTGGGCTGTTTTGTTTGGGATTGAACTTAGGATAACTAGCTTACTTCACTAAGCAATATTTTTCTTTACCACAATCTTTACCCCAGCCTTTTCTTATTACCTCCACTAACTCCACTTACCCAGCAAAATCCTATCACAGGGTAGATTTGGTTAAGATTTACCACAAGTTTTGTAATGCCAAATCAAGACGAGTGTTTGAGATTTTCAAGAGAGAATAGCTCAGCTTATAGATATTTCAGAACTGTTCTTTTGTGCGAACTCGGCAAACTCTTGTGAAACTGCTTTAATTTTACGCTTCTCGTTGCTTCTAGTAAATTTTATTTATCTTCTTGAGACGATTATACACTTGCATTGTAATGGGTAATGTGATCTCATTAGATCGACATGCAAAATGTAAGCTAGATCTAGTGGTTAAATTTAAATGAATTCATGCCCATGCATTTAAAAATTTACAGTTGCTTATTAGCTAGCTTGACAATGTCTAATACCTTGCCTTTACCTGCTTAATATTTAATAACAGTTCATCTTAGTAAACCTCAAGACTTATTTGCAATTTTAGTAGAACCAGTTTCTGAAGCAACACATAAGCTAAATGAGCTATATCGGACAATCAGTTAAGCTCCAGAATGAAGTCATTATATAGCTAGGCTGAAGAACAAAAGCTATATAGATGCCCTTCCATAATATTTAGATGAAGTGGATTATAAATTTTTAGTGTTTTGTTTTTCCAACCCTTTTGATATATGACATGTTTGACTTGTGTCATTGGTTTAGTCATATCTATTTTTAGTCTGGGTTGAAATAGTGATCTTGAACCCTAGAAATTGTTTTGTTTTTTCCAAATTGAATTGTTGCTGCTTAAAATGTGCCTGATCAACAAGGATCTTGTGTTGATTTACTTGGATTGCAAAAGCAAGAACTTTAGAATAGAAATCCATCCTTGAAACACATAGGCAGCATTAAAGGGTTGATTGATCACTGGTTTAGGCATTTTAAATCTCCCCAAAATTTAGGCATGTAGGATACCCTTGCCTAATCTTTGATGTCGCTTTGACGTGCATGACATTCAACAGAGTTGACATAATATTAATGCCACAACTTGTTTTTTCTTTAAACATGTCTATAATTTTGGGCTAATGTATATATGTGGAGAAACTTAACCCAAATCACACTTTTGGAAGTAAAAATCTTTTTGAGAGAGTGACTAACTTTTGAATATAATACAATCTCTATGGAAGTAGATGATACCATCAATATTTTAAGGCTTGCACAATTGCATAAAACAGATTCACATTTTGTATGTTTTGTCTATCTTTATTTATCATTTTTTTGTAAAAATTAGGCGACTACATTCTAGCACAATTGCAAGTCATTTCAAACAATTTGGTGAAGCTGGTAATCTTCAATCATATTCTATGGTAAGCAAATCATTTTTTGAAGGGAAGATTGGTGTGATGGTTGGCTTAAACTCATTTAGTCTTTTAATTCATAATGAGAGTAATGATTTTGTTAGAATTTCAATTGAAATCGTATGATCAACAGTCAAGCCTTGAAAATTTCATACAATTTAAATTGTAGGTGTAGGGCAACCTTGGGCAATCCTTTTTTTCCAATATCATCTAAAGCAGATCCAAGTTCTCAGTATTCATGATTAAGTGAATTTCACCCATTTCATCAAACATTGATGGTTTGAATGGCTTTAATTTATTAACAATCACGACTAAGTAGTTTCCATGTATGATGGTTATTTGAGTTGTTATGAGCTGTTGACATTTTTTTTTGTGATATTTAAAGGGTCATATTATGTAATTTTGAGCCTTTTAATCTTTCTCAGGCTATACATAAGTCAAAGTCTCTAACTTTGAACTTCTTTAAACTCTTTCTTTGTAATTTTGTTAAGACTATTCAATTGTTGTTTGACATTTACTTGTATCTTCTTAGACTTTTCATGGAACTTCTATGCTTTTGTTGAGTATCTCTTACACCTCTAGTTGTGTAAAGTTGAAATTCTAGCTTAAATGAAGTTTGAGGAGTGGGCAAGTTCCAAAAGGATTCTTTTGAGTGACATTGTGTTGTGCTTTGTTATAAGTAAATTGAATATATTATAAATTCTTTCCCTATGTTTTTGGATGCCGTGAGTGGTATCCTTTCACAAGTTGCACAATTTTGTTGATTTCATTTTTTTGGTCATTAAGTTCTTGATGAAATGTTGTACTCATCAATGAGGTATTAATCAATAAACAATAATACACTAAATTCCACTTATAAGTTTGGACATTTTTGTTGGTTATAATTGAAGATGATAGCTCGTATGGAATCCAACCATTTTTGAAAAATTATTTTTTCGGTTTCTGGATGTATCATGTTAACAGGTCATAAGATAGCCATATTTAAGAATCAATTACTAGTGCGTATAGTAGTCTTCCCATCTTATTGTGGGTAAATTCCAAATGAAATCCGTTTATGTAATTTTTTCCTAAATCCTTGATGGTACTAGTAGTAGCATGCAATTGTTTTTGGATTGATAAGCTTGCTTTTGTAGTGAAGGTCAGCTTGCATTCAAAACTAGTATACGTTTCTTTGTAGATCGTGTTGGCTTAGTCATTAAAAAAATTATCAATTTTAGATCTATTTTCTTCTCAACTCTAACATCTTATGTTCTACGTCTCATGGAATATAATGTTGTCAACTCTCGTATATGCATATTTAGTAAGCTTTCCTTTTTTATTGTTCTCAAGAACATTTTCATAATCAAATTCTTTATTGTACCTCTTTGTAATAATCGTTATGCATTGTTAGTGTTACTTGCATCAATGTGGACAAGCTATCGAGAAAGCATTTTTGTTAATACATTCTTAATACCCTTGGTTTAAATACAAAGTTAAACTGCTATAAATTTGACACTTATTTCATATGTTATGCTTGCTTCACTTTAGATAAATATTGAAATGTGATCTAAATGTATAGTGACTTCATTGCGAAGGATTTACGATAGTTTTTGTTGCAAAAAAAAAAAGGATTTGAGGGATTTAAAAAACTTACTTTTGTTGGATATATAGGAGTTAGAATGTAAAACAAGGAAGTTGATCTTGTAAGTTACACTATTGAGTAACGTGTAAAAGCATTTGAGCATCTTATAAATTGTTTAGTTATTTATTGAGTATTTGAGCAACTTAAAAGAGTTTTTGCGTAGCTTGAAGGAGGCGTGGGTAGCTCATAATAGTCTCGGGCAGCTCAAAGGGAGTCTCGGGCAGCATAAAGGGGCTTGGGTATCCCTTTGCAATGCTCAGGTATAGGAATAAGTCTCAGGTAGCTCTTAGCCATATGCTTGGGTAGAGGAATAAGTTTCAACTAAATATTAATGCTTAGGCTGTTTATAAGAGAATTCAGGCAGGTAATAAGGATATTCGAGATTCCAGATGGAGGGGATTCATGGTGTGGACAAAGATAGGCTCTCAACGCTTTAGCTTGAGCAAAGATCATTGGCCCATCAAAAGATAAAAGAGACTTTGGCTAGTGGTGAAGCCTTTGAACTCGCGTATAGTTGAGCGTCAAAGCGTGGATAGCATGGAGGTCCTTTGCGTGCAGGACAAGGATATGGTGCTAGGGATGGAGGAGAATTCAGTGTTATTGGTAGAGGTGAACCCTTCAAGCGCTTTAGGTAGATTAGAGGATTTTGATCAACAAAGGGCACAAATAAGGGAAAGGTGAGGGAATAGATTAAGGTTCTTGGGGAAATTTTTTTGAGGAAGAAATGGGCTCTTGCATTGCTATGGATCAAATGCATTTTGAACAAGCTTCTAAGGTCCTTAACTAGCTAAAGGCCTTAAGTTTTAATCAGATTCCTCTTTTTCTTTATTCCCTTGTGGTTGTGGCGTTGAGATTCATATGATGTAGTGCTTGGCAATGAGGTGTTGTGTATTTGATAAGTATCATGTCCTTTTTTTAATATCTTTTTAGAATTTCTTTGTATCTTTATTTGATCCTCAAACTCATTATATCTATTTAAGTTCTAATGGAGAGTTATCTCAAGCTTTTGCTTAGAAATTAGTATATGAGAGTAATATGCAATTTTAAATTATTAAAGAAGTGCTCAATCATCTGAGCAATCTATTGAGTTAAATTGGCCACCTTTAGGAGGTTTCGTGTGCTTAGAACATGGTAGGTAGTTCAAGTGCAAGAGGAATAACATCATGGATGTTTCCTAAAAGTAATCAATTATTGGTAGGACCAAAAACATTTTCCATTTGAAACCTTGTGGAATCTTCTATTGCTATTTTATGAAAATAATACCGTCAATACTTGATATAGATGTTTTGCTTGCTAGACTAATTCTAGCTTGAGCGAGATGACTTAAGTATGGGATAAGTCAAATACCAAATTGAAATTGATCATTCCTTGATCCCTGAGTATGGGTAAGGAGGTGGGAACTTTGTACTTAAGGGGTCTTGAATCTATGCAATTGTGATGGTAGAAAGTATGGATTACTTCTGGAGATCTTTTATTGTTGTGAGGAAAAGAAGTCGACAGTTGAGCTTCTCAAGGCTAATAGCATCCTGTCTGATGTTACCATTTAATGAGACAGTGATGAAGGGAGAGAGTGGGACTTAAGACTAGTTTTTCTTGAGTCTGTTACACAATAAAAAATCGTTGAGAAGTGGCAAGAGGTAGGTAAAAGACAATACTTCTTAAGAATTATGTGTAACGTCGTAACAACGAGAGGAAGGAGAGACTTTTGTGTAACATAGCAGAAACAAGAGGAATGAGAGGGCAACAAAAGCGTGTTTCTCAAAGCCTGCATGTAATGGATCTACAATGAGAGAAAAAGTTGAAATGTCTCTTTTGTGTGAGAGTTATGATCAATGGTAAGAGTCAAGATTATTTCACTTGAGGCATTTTGACTCTAGTGCATTGATGGAGTTGGGGATGAGTTGATCGTTTTCAAATGAATGGTTAAATTGTTATGTGAGGGCACGACTTTTAAGCGACATTGAAACATTCTAATAAATTTTGAGATATGATTCGGTAGGGTTAATTGCAAAAGAATTCGTGTTGATTTAGCTCAAATAACTTTAGGGTCTCACGTGATATTTGCATAAATTTGAGATTGAACACTTTGTTTAATAAAAAATTTTAACTCAAAAAGAGATCTCTAACTTAGCAAGTGATGTGATACATGAGCTCATTTTATCAAGTTGAACCACACCTTTGATAATGTCAACCTTTTTGGGGTAGAACTTTTATAGATTTTCTTTATTCTAGGATCATGGGAGCTTGATAAACATCTCTTGTCTGATGCTAATAAGCATTTAGTCTAACAATTGATTTGATGAGATATTTTTATTAGTTTAAAGCATGTTTATAATACCATTCTTATCTATTGTTAAATGCGCCTTGAGATGTTTCTCTTTGAGTATGTCTAGTTTGTTTTTTTTTATTCGTTTTTTGTGTCTCAACCATATCTTGGCACCTTTGAAGTGTTTGAACCTGTAGAGTGGAGTGATTGTTGAATTTATTTTTCGTTCATTTGTTGTGTTCTCAATCATATCTTGGCACCTTTGAAGTGTTTGAACATGTAGAGTGAAGTGATTGATCTCTTTTGGGAGCAGGACTTTGGAGTGGTAGATCAGAGAGTGCGGAGAATTTCTTATTGTAATAGAAGGGGTGATTTGATACGCCCATTGCATCTGTTTTCTTATATTTGATTTTTTGAAGAGGTAGGGCCCTTGTCTTGAGGTAGGTTTTTAAGGGATTTATTTAACAATTGAGCCTCTTAAGGTTTGAGGATTGGTGTCTTCATGATCTTAATGCATGTCCTCTTGAGAATGGGGAAATCCTTTAGAGGGGTCCCCTTGCTTAGTTAGCAAGTTTGCCTCTAATTTTTGTTTGCGTAGAATATTAGTGACCCCTTGCTTAGTTAGCAAGTTTGCCTCTAGTTTATGTTTCTGTGGGATCTGAGTGAGGCTGGCTAGTCTAACTTCTATAGGAGATATTGAGTCATTTTTCAATGCTTTAAGAATTGGTTGATTAATCTTGAATGAGCGATTGAATAAATTTACAACTAATGGGACTAACTAAAAATCTGTAGGTATTTGAATTGCAAACCTAAAGCAGACTTAACCCAACAATCAAAGCCTTGAATTTTACTTTGGTTGTTTAAAACTACATAGTTAATTATTATATCTCTTTTTTAGCTTAAGCTTATTCTGGACCTAGAAAAGTGAAATTGATTCTATATGACTCCTGTTGCGAAGTCTTATCTACAATTGGTTTTCTAGTGTCTAATGATGAAGGCTTTGGCTTGACTTTTAAGAAAATTCTCTCAACCAGGAAAAAAATTAATGTTTAATAGATAAATTAATCCTAAGTTAATTTTAACCAAATGAGAATTTGAATCACATTGACACAGTTTTGCACTCAACCTGCATATATATCACACAATATAATATCTTTCATTGTACATGTACTTCCTTCTTTCCTGATTTGTCATAAGACAAATATAAATATGTTTTTATGTTGTACAGTTGCAATGTTCTCATCTTACTTGTACAATCATTCTACCCTATGCTCATATGGATATACAATGTAACCTCTTCTATTGACTATTTACAATGTTATTCTTATGCTTTGAGATCCTTGCTTTCTTATTCTTAATGTGACATGGTTCCATTAAATGAGCCAGCCATTTTTCTATTAAGCTTGCCTCATTTTCTTGATGTGGTGATATTTTATTAAATTATGCAGTGTGAAGATAAAAACATTATGAAAGAGTTTAGAAAAGATTGCGTGAGACCAAAGTATTTTGGGAAAAGTTACTTGAAAAACTGGTGTTTAATCTGAATTGATAATTACTCTATAGTTGGAATGTAGAAGAAAGTTCTGATAAAAAGCAATAAAAGACTACATATATTTGATTTTTTGCATGACGTTTTTTCACTGTAGTACTTATGTTGGCTTGCCAACTTTCTTTGATGTCCTTTTGTGGGAGGATGTTGCCAAGTTCCTGGCCGTGTTCATGAGTGTAATATCGTGCTCTGCGAACTGCCAGATTGTTGTGTTACTCGTGTTTACATACTGTGTTAGTAGGCATCAATTCAGGTATCAAATTGGATTATAACGGCATGTACATCTGTTTTCATTGCTTTGAATGCATTTTGCATAGCTTTAACCTTTAATACAGCTGCTGTTAATGCAGTTATTGTGATCTGATTTCTGTGTCTGCAATATCTTTATCATCCCGTTGTTAAACTTTTTACCATAACTTTTTTTCCTTCTTATGATGGACTATACTTGATTTTTCTGTTTGTTATACTCTATCTGGTTTCATTAGTGAATCAGGAATGCCAGTTCAAGACCGTCTTCTGTTTTAGGGAACAATGCTGTACGGTTTTGGTTGGAAATTAAACTGTCCTATTTGGCTTAAATTTTTTTAGGCTTCGTTAACCTCTTTCTTTAGATCATTTCTTGTGAATATATGACTGTTAAATCTATATGGGAAACTAGTTGTCCTTGCAAGAAAGGCTTACGTTGCATGTATTATTCCATTTCCCCGCTCAGGTGAACCGTTTATTAACGGACAGGCCGTTCCTTATGACCCGAAATATCATGAGGAATGGGTCAGAAATAATGCACGGGCAAATGAGAGGTCCAGGCGTCAAGATCGACCCCGCAATTATGATCGATCAAGGAATTTTGAGAGGCGTAGGGAGAATATGCAGAACAGAGAATTCCTGAATAGAGATGCTCCACCTATGCCAAATCTAAGTAATGCATCGTCTCCAACTCCGCCAGGACAGAACATACCTCAGAATACTTCCCCTCAGATGCCCCCTAACTCAAATGCTTACGCCAACCAAATGCCTAATGCCCAAACTGGCCATGGTTATCAAGCCGGTCCACCTGGTGGTCCGGGTTATCAAGCCGGTCCGCCGGGTGGTCAGAGTTATCAAGCCGGTCCGCCGGGGGGCCAGGGTTATCAAGCCGGTCCGCCGGGGGGCCAGGGTTATCAAGCCGGTCCACCAGGTGGCCAGGGTTATCAAGCCGGTCCACCAGGTGGCCAGGGATATCAAGTCGGCTCATCTGGTGGCCATGGTTATCAAGCCAGTCCACCGGGAGTTGGCCAGGGTTATCAGGCTAGCGCACCTGGAAGCCAAGGTTTTCAATCTGCCTCCCCTGGCGGCCAGGGCTATCAATCAGGTCTTGGGTACCAATCCAGTCCTCTAGGTGGACCGGGATATCAACCTGGCTCACAGGGTTATCAATCTGGTCCGGCAAGTGGGCAAGGGTATCAGGGTGGCCCACCAGGTGGTCAGGGGTATCAGACCGGCCCTCCTGGTGCACAAGGATATCAGGGTGGTCAACATGGTGGCCTAGGATCTGGATATCAGGTAAATCAGCCCAGTCCTTTTCAGGGAGGTAACCCTTCGTTCCAAGGAGGTTACCAGAGTGGCAACACTGGCTCCTTCCGAGGTCCTGCTTCTAATGGTTTCCAGAGTAGCAACTTCGCTCAGAGCCAAAATGGTGGCAATAACGAATTTCACGGTACTCAATCAGCAGCAGCAGATCTGCAGGGACAGAACCCAACTAACCAGGCTAGAGATGTTCCCGGCAGAGACGTATAGGATACCAATTCAGAGAGTAAATTATGTCTCGTGTTGCCCAGATATCTCTGAATAATACCTTCTGCATATATGGAAACTTCAGAACTTGTGTGGTAGTTGTCTTTTTGGTTTATTGTAGGCCATGGACTAATTTTATTGCCCCGTTTGAGTAATTTAATGTCACCTTTTGATGTCTCTTTTATTTCCAGCCTGTTTGGGTCGTATTGTACTGTGCTTGTGCTTGTTTTCTTCACAAGTTTTATATTATTTCTGATTCTATCGGGTGAAATTTTGTTGCCTCGTATGACAGGCCTGTACGTAATTATTCTCGAGATGGATCGACTTGTAGTTTGTGTTACCCTTCGGATTATTTTTTTGTTGGACGCAGGAGTATTTTAAGATATTATTTTTCTTATGAGAAGCAAACCAGAGAGAGGATTCTTTCACGAGTGTCGGAAATATGTGTTAGTAGTAGGATAAGCAAAATCTTTGCAATTAAAGGGAGTATTCTTTGTAATAAAACAGTACAAAAAATTGCATTCATATGTAATTAGACAAAATATTCCTGATATTAAATAATAATGTTATTGGGGTTGTATGTTTGTATAGTGTAACTTCTATCAATTGTGTATGTTCTTATTCTTGTGTTCTGATTCATGGCTTTCTTTTCTATTGAACAAATATGAAGGTAGTACAGTACTTGTTCGACTTATTTTTCCTTCAAAATCTGTCGTGTTAAAACACTTCAACATCTCTTATGTGCTCTCTTTGATTGTGATTGTTATTGAGGGAGGGAGGGAGGGAAAGGAGATGCTACTAAAGTGTTAAGAGGAATTCCACGAGAAGTTGAGCAAGAATTCAATGCTACAATAAGTTCTGTAGCATGAAGCGGAAGGGATGAAGGAGATAGAGGAAAGCATGAACTTCATGATTTATTCTAAGGAAAGTCCATTACAATTGACAATTAAGTTAAGCAACCTTTATGCCATGGGTTTAACGTTTACTGCATTGTTGAAGTTATTTCATAAAGACTATATTCCGAAATATTTGCATTACAGACTGCCTCGAGGAAAATTGTTATTTCTTATACTGCTGTGATATGTTAAGTTTTTGCGAGCTAGTGACATTTTGATATTATTAGTAATAAATGAAATGTTTAATTTCATAATTTGATTTGAAAAGAAAGAGAAAAAGAAGTAAGAAAAAAATGTTGATAATTAAGGTTAGAATTATTTTGAAACGTCAACTAATGATAGTTATTCAAAGAGATTATCTTATTCTTTGAAAAAACATATCTATGGATTTAGATGACTTATTATGAAGAATAATGTCTCTAAAATTAAGACCAAAATCAAAATAATGTTAATAAAAGTGGTGTCAAAAGAGTTATCATTAGTAATATTAAAAATAATTTATCTCTAGATTACCCAATTTGATTTTGATTTGTAAAATATGAAAAAGACCTAACTTTAGATTTAACTAAAAGTAAAAAAAAAATTAAGAAAATACATGTGAAAAAGGGTTAAAAGGAATTTATAAATTTTCTTATCTAAATAAACTTAAAAGAAAAGATAATATTATTGTTATCACATATTCATATGTTTATTATATGATATAAGCACATGTAGCATGACTTAAGATTTTATTATTTCACATTTATGTTATATTGTTTTATCTTTGATCCAATAATAGTTAATCTATTTATGTTCTAATATTGTAGGCCAAGTTAACACTTCTTTTATGATGTTTAGACTAGTATGGATTGTTATGAAAGTCTTATATTTTAGTAATATAGGTTTGATATGATTGAGCATAGCTTAGTATATGTATTAGTTTTAATACTTTAATTTGATATGAGAACTTATATTTAAAACAATATTAAAAAACTTTTCAATATTACTTTCACTATAAATTTCAAATATAAATGTTTATATTACTTTTGCAATGATTTTCAAATGATATGACTGCCAATGTTTGTTTATTATTACAAAATATTTTCAAAACCAACAAGAAAAACTAAGAAGATAATGTGGCACTAAACTTGAAAAAGATAAGAAATGGATGCTATAATAATTTTAAAAGGAACTCTTAAATTCACTTTGTTTTTTTTTTTTTTTTTTTTTTTTTGACTTTTTTAAGTGCATTATGCCACATATATTTATATAAAGATATTATATGTTAATTTATTATTATATTTATATTATAATTATCATAGTTACCTAATTGAATCCAAGATAAATATTTTTTGTATAATCTTTTTCTCATCTAGATTTTTTTTAAATATAATGCATGTGTATAAATTAATATATAATCCTTTATAATATATATGCATAATTTTTTTAAGATTACACAACCTAAAATACTCTCATTGTTTCTTTTGTTACAAAGGTATGGTATTGTATGAGTTCTCCCATTATGATATTTGAGCAGCACGATGCTAAACCCTTATCTTCTCATTCACTTATTGTATTATATAATTTTCATCATTACACCGCACGACCAACACAGCTCCTTTTCATGAGACTATCAAACTATAGCATCTTAAGTGAGCCACAATAATTTTTATGACATTGTTTGATATTTTAATAAAATTTTAATGCCTTAAAATTTAATTTTATGACAAAATTTTGTTTAGTTTCAACAAAATGTTATCATTAAATCACTTATATTTTATTTTTTATACATGATATTTAGATTCCTACTTTTGAGAGTCGTCCTTATATCACATTAATTACTACTTTTTAGTAATTTTATGACAAATAAATAATTTTTTTAAAATACAACTTAGATATTAAATACTTCGATATACTTTTGGATGTTATAACATTCCCCACTTTGAAGAAAATATAATATTAATTTTGTATATTTTTTAATATTGAAATATTATCTGTCTTCTAACATTAGAATCTAAACCATGAGTGTAAAGCTCATAGTTTCATTGATATAAACCTCTAGCACACAAAATATAAACATTGGTAGATTTGGACTTATCCACCCATGAGGTGCCAACTAGATATAGTTTCTTATTAGTTCTTTTCTTTCTATGTAAAATCAAACAAACCATTATCATCATTTGCTACTTTGTATAAACTATTTATATACTCAACACTATTATTAATAATTTATTAGTATCCATCATCATCCTTTGCAATTGGTGCATCTACGCCATCATAAACATTTTTTCTCACATAAGAATGCAACAAAATCATAAATAAAACTAGCAAATTTGCACAAATAATAAATCAAATACACATCAGCTCTAGACTAATTATTTGCAATATGTTTTCTTATGTCCAATCAACCTTCGCAATGTTTATTTCAATTTCAAAATAGTAGTCCTATGCATGATCCCTTTCAAGTGGGACAATTTCAACATTATCGAACCCTCATCACCACTCTTAATAGAGTATCTCAATGATTCGAGGTATTTGCATATGGTTTTGATATTATATGCATTCAAGTCAAGTTGCACTGCATGACAAATCATTGCTTTGACAACTTGAGTTTGTTTGACATTTGACACCCAATCTACCACTATAATTTGACATGCATAATGTGATGGTAACAATCTG
Organism: Vanilla planifolia; assembly: GCA_023846275.1. NCBI lineage: Eukaryota > Viridiplantae > Streptophyta > Magnoliopsida > Asparagales > Orchidaceae > Vanilla > Vanilla planifolia. The sequence goes on along the minus strand of CM043876.1, from coordinate 25,179,241 downwards.
CTTCGATTATAACAATCTGCATACAACAGATTCGCCGGACATGCATAATAGTTATTATCACTCAAACAACGGAGCTTGTGCCCTTATGAGGGTGGAGTTCGGAGGGGCAAGAGACACACATGGCTGTTGCTTCTTGATTCTCACTTTATTCACGCAACATTCATTGCTGGTCGCTTCAGGAGTAAATCGTTAATCATGTTTCAGAGGAGGATGAACTTTGTGGCTTGGTGAGCTGACGCCGCCTTTGGCCTGGCGATGGCTAGCAAAGGTGATGTGAACTCCGGGGCTGTGCTGCGAGCAGGTCGAGTTCAACACTATAGAATTGTTAATGCTCTGCACATTGCTGTTCACCATCGCCGTATAGGGTTTCGTCTTGACTTCCAACCCTATTCCGTTGTCTTTCTCATCGCGTTTTTTGCCGATGTCCTCAACTATCTGCCCTTGTCCGTTTCCGAAACCCTGTAGTCTCTTCCCGGCATAGCGCTGTCCAACGCGGGCAGCAGACCCCAACTCCATGATGGCACCTGCGTTCTCTCCAGCCATTGTAAGAATCCTCAGCTCTTTTCCCTCCTCGAGTTTCCAAGTCGTTGCCTTTCCATTGGAAGAATCGGATATTGAACCTTGCACCTTTTGGTTAACCTTGCTTCCGTTGCCGTTGTTACTCTTGCTTTCCTCCGGCACGGTTATAGTCTTTGGCTGTGGCGGTGGCGGCGGAGCCTTGGGTTCGGGCTCAGGCTCCGGATTCAGTGCTTGCAGAATGGGAGTTTCTGCTGCGTCGAGCTGCTTCTCGGCCATCGGAGAAGGGGCCCTGGTAGAGTAGGAAGGCACTATAACCTTAGGAGACTCTGGCGGTGTCGCCGTGCGCGGTACAGGCGTGGAAGGTTGCCTAGGAGGCGGTTCTGCTGCTGGTGGTGGTGCGGATGTCAGTTCTTGGATTCCTGGTGTCTGCAGTTGTGGAGGAAACTCGGTCTTGGGTTCGGGTGGTGGTGGTGGTGGCGGCAGTGGTTGCTGCTGCGGCCGGGAGATTGGGATTCTTGGTGCGGGTGCTGTGGTTGGTATCTGAGGAGCGACGGGCGCGTTGGCCCCTTCCATTCGGGCCAGGGAAGCGAGTCGGAACCAACGGCCGGCTGGTGGTTGCTGGCTAGCCATGAAATCTCCTGATCAATTAATGGACTCGACGTGTGCAATTGGTAGGGCCTGAGGCGAGTCTTTATATTCGTAAGCTTTGGAACTCGGCTAGCCTCAGATTCGCGGCGATAAGGACATTAAGAAGGGGAAAGTTTTAAGAAAAGGCAAAGTATCAGATCCTTAGCTAAGATTAACGGCAGACAATGTGCGTTTAACTGGTGATGAAACCGGCACAAAAGCTTCCCAGCATCTCATTTTTCTCCGGCAACGGTGGAAAATTATCTACCTCCCTTCTACGTTTCGGCTTGAGAATTACTTGGCCATCACCCGGGAGATTCGAAGACCAAACCATACCTGCTTGTTAACAACATTTCCCAGCGATGCCTATTCGCGGTATCTTTCCACGCCTCCATTTCCTACCTTTGTTAGGCCACTTTGTGCGCTGTTTCCCACAACCATCATCAGATCCAAGATTGTTTACTTCAGTTTAAGCTAATTTAAAAAATATTATTATTAAATGTTGCTCAAAACTATATTTAATAAATTCTTTTTTAAATATTATTAAGTTGTTATTTTTTTTGTTTATTTAATATTTTATTTTTATTTTATAAATTTATATTTTGACATTCGATTAAAAGCTGACTGAATAAAATTTTGTGCCTGAAAGAAAATGGAATATGGCAGCTAATATGGTCGTCGATTTCCCAGTTGTTCTTTAAAAGGAAGAATTTGGAACGTTAATCTAATCTACCTACGGTCCAAAGTTCACACTATCACTATATATGACATTTGAGGGAATATGTAGCAAAAACTATTAGAATCAAAATATGATGATAAAAATAAAGTAATAATAAAATTATCTTATCTAATGAATTTTTAAAATATGTATAAAAAGAGATATAATAATAATATAAAAAATAGAAAAAGTATTTTTTTCAAATTTTAATTAAAAATACAGATATATAATCTATCAACTAAGCTGAAAATATAATTATCATAAATAAGGTTCAAAAGAAAATTCATATTACAAACAAGTTTGATGAAATATACTAATCTTCATCACCCAAAAATGAGACAAAGTATTATATGCTTAATATCATAATAAAATTAACAAAGAACACACACTTTTGATATGAAAAGATACACTTAATCATAATAGATCACAAATTGATCATTTCAAAAGTAAAGGAATAAAAATAGAAAGATTAACTTCTAAAACATCATTGGAATAATAACATAAAATATAGATGACAAATTCATAGACCATACCAAGTTTATTTATTCATGTACATGGATTTCAAAAATACAAAATAAAAAAGCCTATAAAATAAATTAATAAATAAATACACCTCCTATACAAATGAATTTACTTCATTCTAATGGATATGCACCTGTTCATGCATATATATATATATATATATATATATATATATATATATATCATATAAGTCTAACTCAATAGCATTTTGTCATCCAAAATATAATAAAAGTTTTAAATTTTAATTATGTTGTGAAAATTCAATTTACTTAAGTTTTTCTTTAAAAAATAATATACAATAAAAAAGGTATTTGATATAAAAAATGAGAAACATTATAGTCATTTAAATTATAAAAAGCATTGGAGGTTTACGTGATTAAATGACCAATTAAATTATAAGTCTTGAATTGTTTAATAAATTATTAAAAATTTTAAAATGACTTAAAATATTATAAAAATATTGAGATATAGAGTTTATAAAAAAAGTGTCAAACATTTCTCTAAATGATCAGGATGTCTTGTAATAAAAAAATTTAAGATCAAATATTTTAAAATTTAAAAAATAAAATGATTATTATTAAAATTGTTATATTTAAAAAATTATTGAAAAAATACTAAGATGTGCCAAAAAAATATAAAACTTGGTCAACTAGAAGAACTCATCAAGTGGAATCATATAAATTCAATCAACAAATTTTTAAAGATTATTTTGATAAGAAAATTTTACAAATTAGATAAAGACATATGTTTTTATAAAATTCATTTTTAATTTTTGTTTCTTCAAAGACCCTAAACCTTAATGACAAAAAACCCTAATGAGTAGCAATTCCAAATGGTTGAAACTGCTAAAAGAAATGAGGACGTAGTTGTTAATAGAAGGAAGAATCGTGAAGTTAGAAGGATATGCTCAGTGAGAAATTAGGTTGGGGAGAAGAAGGGTTATGACTAAGGGTTTTAAAAGTGAAGGAAGCAAACAGCTATAGGATTTTTGGACAACAAGGGAAATGTCTCAAGGCAGTCAAGTAAAGTCGGAAAAATAATGAGAGGAAAAATAAGATAAATTGAGAGAGAAATTTGAAAACCCTATCTAACAAGAGAAGAGGATTGAAGGAAGAGTAAGATTTCATGAAGAACAATTTTTTCAACAAGTACAATTCAAAGGCATGACCATTACAACTGATGAATTGAGGTAGGTGGACTTTATTTTATGCATATGATTAATGTGATAATGCTTGAAATTTAGAGATCTCAAATTATATTTAAGAGTTACTAGTGAAAAATTGGGAGATAATTTATAACATGATATTTCTTACCATGTACTAATATTGGTTATTTTTCTTATATTATAAGAGAATAAGCAATGAAGTGTTCAAGGCATATTCAATTTTATATCATGTTGTATAGAAATAGAACATTGAATTGATAATAAAGAAAAAGAGAAAAATCCAATTTAATTCTTATATGCCAATTGGAGAAGCAATTTTAAAAAATAACTAAAAATCAGGGCTTGGTGGAAGAGTATAAATATAATTTAAAATGTTTAAAATGATGGTTATAAAAAGGGAAAATTTCATTTCAACGTATGGTTCGACGATAATGCCTAAGGAATCATTCATTGACCACATATTGTTGGCTATAGGGGTGGAACCAAGAGATTTAAAAACACATTAAAATTTTGTTCCCAAAACAAATTAGAATTAGAAAAAGAGAAAAAAATAAAAAAGATTAATAAAAAGAGGAATGAGAATTCAAATGATTTCTTCTAAAAAGAGTAAAGTGGTGCATTTTATAAAAAAAGATGAATTTTATTTCCATGTGTACTTTATCGGTTATTTTGCATGTTATATTTTGTTCTTAAACCACCATAAAACATAACTTTAAGGTTATTATTTTATATGTATGTTATATCATTTTTGTCTATTGAGTTAATATTAATTGATTTAGTTTTTTATGGCTAAATCATAAAACCCCAAAAATGGAGAGAATTATTCAGATGATTATTTTGGGATTTAAATTTTAATAAATAATTATTTTGATAAAAAAATAATAATCAGACTTGAACATAGCTTTAAACAGGTACAAAAAATAATTGTAAATTCCATTGTAAGTAAATAAATAATCTAAATGATGATTTCATAATTATTAGAATTTTTTATAAATTATTGAATTTGTCCAAAACTCATATATTAGATAAAAATTATCTATAGCTACTAAAAGAATAAATGTAAACACAAAAAATGAGATAATGAATTATGAGGAACTCATCAGTTCTACAACGATAAAAAGACGAAGTGATTGGACCTTCAAAAAAGAGATAAGAGGTTTTAAACATTAAATAATTTTTTTCTTATATGGCTAAACAAATCTTAAAAATTAATAGAAAATCACATCAAGTCATAAAATTATGAAAATTAGCTGATTTGCAAATAGAGATGGTCATAATAAAATTATCTTTACATATAAAAGGAAGTGTTATGAAAGAATTTGTTCAAGATTTGCAAACTAGAGTTTAAGGAAAAGGGAAATCGAGGAAGGTAAGTGAAAAAATTTATTTTTGTGATTTAAAAAATAAGTTCTATATTTTATATTAATACTTTGATAATTTTTAATTTGTGTAGAAATTTATAAATAAGATTAAGAAAATTTTAATTTACAAGTTAAAATTGATAAAAAAAAAAGAAAGTTAAATAGTTATAAAATTATCCCAAACAATGAGAAAATTATAAGATATGAACTCTGACATAAATATTTATTTGTATGTTTGATGTAGTACTTATTTTTAAAATTAAGATCTTATCAAAGGAGCAAACAATCTAACATGAAAATTATGTGTATATTTGATTAGTGTTGTTTGTTAAAATTAAGACATTACTTGTAATGTAGACTCTCTAACATGAATAACATATGCATATGTCTCATATAATATTGAATGTTAAAATTAAGATCTTATATGTGAATATTATATATAGCATATGATCTGATATATTGATGTTGTATTATCATATTTAGTTGCATCGAAATTTATATTTAGAAAGTGATATATAGTTTTCTTAGTGTTAAAAACTATTATATGAAATTATTTAACATGAATAATTATATAAACATGATATTTAATGAGCTTATGTAAAAGTACTAAGTATGATGAGATTTTTTTTCATTTGAAAAATATATTTAAAGATTAAATGACATGGATGAACAGTGAATTCTTAAAAATTAATATGTATTATTCTTTACGATTAATAGTCATATGAGTCATAAGATATTATCACCGTGAGGTGGCTAGTGACCATGACGGTCACAAGATTAAAATATTATCATCATGAGATGGCTAGTGGTCGTACGAGCCAATATATTGAGATATTGTCACTATGAGTTAGTTGGTAACCATGTGTGTCATAAGATTTAAATATTCACTATGAAGTGGTTAGTGACTATGTAAGTACAAGATTTTACCACCATAGGATGGCTAATGGCCATGTGAACCATATTATTAATATTGATTATAAAAATATGTACATCAAAAATATAATAAAACTAATCATGATTATATATATGAACATACTATGATGAATCATCAAACAAGGTTTCCATTGAACTAAGTAAATTGAAATAGGATTAACATGTAAGGTTACTTATTTAAGTAAAAATAGGCGTCAATAAGTAAGACTACATTAAGAAAAATAGATTTAAAAATAAAATAAAAAATTATATGTTCTTGTTATTTTATTTAGGAGATCGTTACATATTTTTTTACAACATAATATATTTTTACTTTATATTCATGTTGACTTGCTTGCATATATGTTATAGTTTATTAAACCTTACATATAATTGTTTAAAATTATTATTTATTCTATATAATTATTTTAATATTAGAGATCACTAAGCCAGTGATGGTTGGATTAACCTTTTTTGACACTAACATATCAAATACGATAAAAATAAAGGTCACAAGATTGAGATATTTATTATATTGATATAAAAATACATGTCACAAGATTAAGATATTACAACAGTGAGGTGGCTAGTGGGTATACAGATCACAAGATTTAGATATTATTATTATAAGATAGCTGGTGATCATGCAAGTTAAAAGATTGAGACATATGCATATGTTATTCATGTTAGAGAGTCTACATTACAAGTAATGTCTTAATTTTAACAAACAACACTAATCAAATATATACATATAATTTTCATGTTAGATTGTTTGCTACTTTTATAAGATCTTAATTTTAAAAATAAGTACTACATCAAACATACAAATAAATATTTATGTCAGGTCACAAGATTGAGATATTACAACCATGAGGTGGCTAGTGGGTATACAGATCATAAGATTGGGATATTATTATTATAAGATAGCTGGTGATCATGTAAGTTAAAAGATTGAGATAATATCATCGTGGGGTGGTTAGTGGCTATACGGGCCACAAGATTTTACCATCATAGGATGGTCATTGTTTATGTAGGCCACACTATTGAGAATTGTTATAAAGAAATCTACATCAAAAATATAATAAAACTTAGTAAGATTATGCATGATAATATAATATAATAAAGCAATAAATGAGATTTTTATTATAATTAAGTAAACCAAAATATAATTAACATATAATATTATTTAATTAAGTAAAAATAGATATCAATAAGTAAGATTATATTAGAAAAAAAAGATTTAAAAATTAAATAAAAAATTGCATGTGCTTGTTATTTTTTTAAAGATAATGACATGTTTTTCTTAATAGTATAATATATTTTCTCTTTACATTCATGTTAACTTACTTGTTTATAGATATAGTTGATTAAAACTTATACATGATTATCCTAAATTATTACTTATTTTGTAGATTTATTTTATTGTTAGAGATAACCTATTAAACCAGTGATGATTGGCTTAGCCATTTTTTAGTACTAACATTTTAAGTATAATTAAATCTCAATAAAAAGATCATTACTCATAAGAACAATCTCTTAAAAAAGAAAGAAATGAAATTGTAAAGGTTTTGTTGCAAGGGTTGTGCTAAATAATTTCTTAATCATGTGATAAACTCAATTATATATATATATATATATATATATATATATATATATATATATATATATATATATATATATATATAAACTAGTTAAAGATTATAATAGACAATGAAAATGATTACATATGATGGTGTGATGATTTTGGTTGTTTACAATTATAGATAAACTACTTATTTGTTATATTGTATATATATAACTACTATATTATTATACTCATAAATTTGAAAAATAGTCAAAATCTAAGAGAGCTTTTATCTATTTAAATTCTAAATTTTCAAAAAATTAATTAAATATATGACAAAAAATAAATGATTCTATATTTGTGATATTATAGATAATTTAATTAGAAAAAAATTAGAACACAATTTAATAAGAAAGAAGTTTGAGTTGAAATTTTGAAAAAAAAAGAGAGGCAGTCACAACAACATGACTAGTTTTGTAAAGATTAACAATATTTCTTAAAATAAGTGTTATAAAATAAATTAAGAATTAAGAAAAGAAGTTCTTATATTATTATACATTGTCAAATAATTTGAATTTTTTTCATATATGTTTAAAATTGTAAATTACAAAATTCACCTAATTTCTTATGGACATTGTGCTCTCATAGTTTACAACACAACCAATTGAAAAAAGAATAAGAGAATTTGAGTTCAAAAAAATAGAAATTTTGTAATCAAATTGATTATAAGAAAGGCCACTACAATTGGGTTACTGATGTAAGAAATGTTGCATACTATAGATGCATTTGTATGATATATTGGTGAATGTAGTTTACAGTCCTATCACTAGTTTGAATTTATAAATGGAAAAAACGGAGTGTTGATGGTTGATGATTATTTTACATGTATTATATGTTTTTCATGCTTATTGTATTGTAATTATGACATATTTTTAGAAAATATTCATGTTAACGTAATTGATTTCTTGGGTGATCGTGGTTTTGATGCAAATCATGCTTATTAATTATGGTCATACTTTATTATAGTATGAGATTTATTTTATACCAACTTTTAGTATGAACATTAAGATAAATAATGGAACCATAACAAAAGGAAATTTTAATTTTGGATTTCTTGAAAAGAGATTTTAAATCACACAAGAAATCAATTGAAGGGTGTTACAAAGGCTAGATGGAGCCTTTGAGAGTGCATCTTATATTTTATCAATTTATTACAATATGTTACTTAAAACTCAAAGGGCCTTTAGGAGTGTATCTTAGTATGGGTAAAGTAAAAGAGCCAAAAAAATATGCAAACTTAAAAGGTCAAGGGATTATGGATGATTTAAAAAGAATAAATAGACAAATGAAAATATTAAATAAATAAAAGAACAATATTATATTAAATGAGTGCATCTAATGAAAGCATTTCATTAACTCGCTAAAATCATATTTTCCTTTACACTCATCAACCCTCTCCAGTGCGACCACCACCTTCTCCTCCTCCTCTAATGAACTTGTGTGTAGCTGCATTTCTCAATGACAAAACTAAATTCCTTGCCCTTCTTTTCACACTTCTTATCATAAAAAGAGATCACACTACACAATAAAGCAAAATAAAGTAATTCCTTGAACTTAGTTCATTGGAGCTTAACTGGGGATGATGAACTCACAATTCGAGGCTTTGTAGCCAATCCTGTCTAAGAACAACACAATGGCTACACCTCCCCTTGGCTTTCCAATCAACCACAAGCTTACCAAAGCAAAACCCAAGTCACTCGTACACACATAGGAGGTAAAGGTAAATTTCCTTAGGAGAAAAATAATTGTGTGACACACATAACCATCTTAAATAAGAAATAATGTCAATTAGCATTACAAATAAATTAAAATAATGTTAATCCTTATATTCATAGTCTACTTCCCTTTGCTTAAATTCCCTTAATTTTTTATTAATTACAAATCCATACTTCGCCAACTTATTTATAATAGCGCCAAAATTTTTAAAATTTTAAATCTACCAAAACATAGATAACATTTCCAAATTTGCATATTTACTCTATGCAAAATTGATTAAATCTAAGTCAAAATTTCAAAAATTATAATATATCTTAAGTAAGAACTTAGAAATTACAAATGTATCATAAAATTTTAAAAATTTATAATAAATTAATTATTCATTAAAAAAATATAAACTTAATATCATTAGATTTATATTGAAGAGTTCTTTCCTTATTAAACTCAAATAATATTTTTGATAAATATTTAAATTGTGGCACACTTTTAAAGAATACAATATTACTTAAATATTTTTATGTATGAACATATTATTTCATGATATTGTCTTGAACACATAAAAATATGTTTTATTATAAGTACATGTGCTAAATTTTAAGATTTATCATATATTAAACTTTGTAAAATAAGGGTAATTACATCAACAATCTATAATTACTCCAAATAGATTTTAATCAAAATAAAACAAATATTATTAGATTTATCTTATTGAGCTCTATATAATAATACATTTATTTTTATATTTTAAATACTTTTTTTTTAATTACTTTTTTATGTTTTTTGAGATGTTTTCTATGCTCATAATTCCATCCTAAAATGCTATTACAACTTTATGTTTTAAGGAGTTTGAAGATGTTATGATTTATATAACAGTTTATTCAAATTTATTGTATTATCACTTATTAATGAATTTTCTTGCTAAAATTCATTTATAAAATTTATGCCACTTTTACATAAAGTTATGATTTGTAAATTTTGAAACAATTATAAGAATTTTTCATATGAATCTATTATCTAATGTAAAATCATTAACAAATAAATGCTTCAAATTTATACTTAAAACAACCAAGAAACCCATTTAAGTTCATTTCACTTCCATAAAATGATTTATTAGATCATGCATGGTGATATATTTGATATGAATAATAATTTAATTGAAGATGCTAAAAGTTATTTTTTATTTATTAATGATTTTTCAAATTTTTGTTGTGTTTCTTATTGTAAAACTAATATGAAGTTTTGGATATGTCAAGAATCTATTGTTTTACACCTTACCAGTACAAAAGTCTAGTTTGAATATTTGTGATTGGATATGTTAAGAATATATATTACTCAAACATTCTCCATTTGATCTTCAAAATGTATAGAGCATACAATATGAGAGAAGCGATAGTATTGTATTATGATATGATAGCTAAAAATAAAAAAGTTTGATATGACATGTTTGGTAGAGCTTTTAGAAAGTGATTTCTTAATAAGAAATGAATTATTATTAATCAGAGTTAACATGAAACTTGTAGAAAATAAGAAGAACTAATAAGAGAAAAAAGTAAAGTGATGATAAAAGCTTCTTAGATTCATTAGATAAGCAAACAAAATAATCATAATCCTAGGCTATTTATTGTGATAAGCATGCAAATGTGAGTATTTGCATGACATGGTATGAATTACATTTATTTTGATTTTATTATAGCACTGTGTTATATATATATATATATAATAAAATACTAAATAAAATCAAATATAAAAAATGTGACATATATGATGATAATGTGTGTATGTGTAAGGTGAATACAAGTGTGTATTGATGCATTCATATTACTCTCTTACTTACAGATTGTTATGCATAATTCTATTTATTATCCTATTTTTATTTATTAATTAAATTATTATCTTTTTCATACTATTTACTTTATGTAGCTCATATTCTGTGTGTTAAGTATATCATGTTTATTCTCTGATTATATTATAAGATAAGATTATGACACTTATAGAGTCAGTGATCTTTAAATGATAGTTTAATACTATAAAATAAGAGATTGTTATATTAATGGTGTAAGAGTGATTGGTATTATGTGAGGATAGTTTTACCTTATATGTTTCAAAATGTTGAATCAATGTCTTATTTTACTTTTTTATATTTTATAATAACTATAAATTTGTGTGATAATATTTCTTTTAGCTATATTGATACTAAGTATTAGAATGTTATAGTTTTGATAACCTCACTTATTTTGTTTTAATGTCCTTAGTTTTTTGTTGTTAACCAAGGTTTTTACTTGATATATTAATATTATGGTTGTATTAATTAGAATTTTTTTATTTATTTTGGGCAAAGCATGACACTAAGTATTGGATTATACATTTAGATTTTATATATTATTAAAATTCAACAATCTATAATAACACCAAACAAATTTTGTTTAAAACAAAACAAATGTTATTGGTTTTGTCTCATTAATTTCTATCAAATAATATATTTGTTTTTATATTTTAGAATATTTTATTTTAAGTTAATCTTTTACATGCTTTTCAAGATATTTTTTATGCTCATAATTGCATTCCAAAATTATTATACAAGTTTATTGCTTTAGGAGCTTGAAGATGTTATAATTTATGTAACAGTTTATTCAAATTTAATGTATGATCATCTTTTAATGAACTTGCTTGCTAAAATTCAATAGTAGTATTTATATCACTTTTAGATAAAATTATGACATTTAAATTTTGAAGCAATTACAAGAACTTTTCACATGAATCTATTATCTAAAAGTAAAATCTATGGCAAATAAATGCTTCAACTTTAAGCTTAAAGCAATCATGAAAACCATTTTAAGTTCATTTCACTTCCAAAATGATTTATTGGATCATGCATAGTGATGCATTTGATTTGAATAAAAACTTAATTGGAGATGATAAAATATTTTTTTTTAATTTTTCAAAATTTTATTGAATTTCATGTTATAAGCCAAATGTGAAGTTTTTGATATGTTAAGAATACCGATTAGATGTAGAAAATCAATTAAATTATAAAATCAAAATTTTACAATCAGATTGACATAAGAAATATTTTTTTAATGTTTACTAATTTGTTTGAAGAAGTAGAATAGTTTATCAAGTTAAACATTCATAATCATCCTTATGTAGTAGTGTTGTAGAATGAGAAGAAAAAACTTTAATTGACACTATAAATGTTATTTTTAGTTTATTATAATTTACTAATAATTTATTGGGAAAAACACTCCTAATGACATGCTTCATTTTAAAACTCATTCCTTGTTAAAGTTTTAATAAAAATGACAAAAATCTAATTTGTAAATGCTGATTAAAATCTTCGACATAAATTAAACTTAAAAAATAAGGTTCTAAAATTATAATAGATTATTTTATTGGGCATCCTATGATAATCTTATTTATATGGAATCTAAAGAATTCCATTTAAATAATGATAATCAAGTTCTTATAAGCATTCAAAATGTAATAAGAAAATGTTACTTATAAAAATAATGCATGATTCTATTCATAAAATCTAAAACAATGGATCTATTATTTATTAATTATTTGTAATGAGAAAAATAGAATAATTTTATTAATAACATGAGTGACAAAAATGTTATATTGAGATAATTTATGGAAATAGATTTAAAATCATTTGATTAGTCACCCCAATTTTTATATTGAAAACACCAAAGCAAAAAATTTACCACAACAATTTTTTTTTTTTTGGGATTGTGGGTTTTATTAAGATAAAAAAACAAAATTTGTTTCATTTCACCTATACAAATGTTGCAATATCTAACGTGGGATCTATGACAAAGTTGAATGCATGTAGATGTCCCTTCAATTGTATATTTTGCTAATCTCATACTAAATGTGTGCTAATAAAAAAAAGAGTTCTTAATAGTTATTTCAAACATCAGCAATTATTATAATATTTATTTTAAATTACTGATTAAGAAAGGATTTAATACATCATTTGGCCATTAGCCCGATCTGCATTTGGTTTTGAAATTAACTTTGGTAGGAATGGATTGAGCTCTAGTTTGCTTAATTTTTTGAGATGAGAATGATAGTTGAATAATTGAAGAAAAAGAAATATATAATCAGAATATAATAATACTTGATAACTATAATTTGATATAAAATAATTTATAATAACTAAATTATTGTCTGATTTTTTTTAGCAAAATAATCTGAAAATATGTAATTATACATATAAAAATATTAATTTTTAATAATTTAATAATAAGTTACATCATCTTAGACCATAACACAGTTTTTTTTAAAAGGCATCTAAATGCAAGTTACCGAATACCGATCTCGAAAATAGTTACCCGAACAAAATCTAAGCTATCTTTTAACAGATAAGTCCATTGTGGTGCCCTTGACTTGACACTTTTTGGTAGCCCCCCAGGCCGAGGCTGACTTTTCTTAATGATTTATTGATTCGATCATGATGTGACGTAGATATATACACATATATATCATATCCTAACCATTTTTTCATGGTGATTTACTTCTGCATCACATTATCAACAAAAAGGGTCGAATGCACAAAAGTCCATTTAAACGATTTTACTATTAATATCAACACCAAAACAAAAGTGGAAACAGGGCACATGAAGGAAGATGGCAGAGCAAAACGAGAAGCGAACCAAGGAAACCAAACTCCAATAGAAAAAGAAAAAAAGAGCAAATTAAACCGTAGGCTAAAAGTTCCACAAGCGCACTCAACCCCGCATTCAGAAGAAAAAGGAAGAAGAAGAGGAACCGTCGAGCTGGAAGCCGTCCGGAGCAACAGAGTCGCTGGCCGCCGGCATTGGCCCAAACAGCGGGCTGTGCACGTACCCCTCGTCAAAAAATATACATTCTCCCACCTGTGCTGCATCCGTCTGCGACGACCCATAGCGATCGAAGTCCCCAATATCGCAATAGGCATCCTCTACACTTCCATAGCTCAAGCAATCCAGCGCTGGCGTTGGCGAAATTGGAAGCTGACAGGAAGGCGCCGAGGCGGCTGCAGCTGCCGCCGCGGCATCCATCGTGTAGCATTCGGATGATTGGGGATGACCCTCTGCTACGAAGTGGTGGGGGTGGTTGTGGTTGTGGTTGGGGAGGAGGGTGACTGAGGGGAGCCGATCAGCGTCTGTAGAGGGAAAGAATGAATTGGGATTTGGCAGGTCAGGGGAGAGGAATGGAGTGAGGGAGGAGCCCGGGGGCAGGTCGGGGTAGGCAAAGTTGGTACGTGCCCGGGCGCCGCGGAGCGACCTGGCGGCGCGGTCATAGGCCACTGCCGCCTCCTCCGCCGTGTCGAAGGTCCCCAGCCAGTGCCGTTCCTTAGTCGCGGGGTCACGTATCTCCGCCGCGTATCGGCCCCACGGTCGCCGACGCACGCCCAAATACCGAGTGCCACCGCCGATGCTAGCCGGGGAGTGGCTGTCGCTACCAACACGGTGCTTTTGCTGCTGTTTCTTTCTTGGTTTTTTCTCATGAGAGGCTTCTGAAGAAGCGGACGAGGAGGAGGAGGAGGAGGAGGAGGAGGAGAAAGAGAAGAAGAGGGAGAAATCCATCAGGAGAACGCTCGGGATTCGGGAATTAGGATGCAAAGGTGAGGCTTTGAGTTTCGGTTTCTGTTGACATGGGCGGGCGATGGCCGGTTTATAATGTAGAATAAAGGGAATAGGAATTATTACTTATATTGAAGGCAACATGTTCCCGTGGTTCCACCTTATATATTATATTTAAGTTAATACTTAAATTTGAACATTTTATTTTCTGAAGGACTATTCTATCTATCACAAAGTATGGTTGTACTGGTCGATGCTTAATTCTTGTGTTCAACAGGATTACACAATTTTAGATCATGGTTGTATTTGATTGTATTTTTTTTAAAATCGTGATTTCAAAAATAATAAAATTTATATAATTTTATTATTTGATTGATTTAATTTATGAGCTTAATAAAACAAAATAATTTTCTTATGATTATTATTGTTTCGATTAAAGCTTGTCACTGTTGTTGGTAGGCAATCAAATTTGAACGCCATCATAGCCAACGTGTTAACAATCCTCTCTCTCAAAAACAGATTTTAAGAAGAACAAATTTTGAATATCCATAAGCTAATTTATATATTCTAATTTATTACAATAAATTTATTTAATCAAATAATATAATATGGAATTACATTATTGGTAATTCTATGACTTTAAAATAAGCATGGCATCTGAATTACACCAAATCAAATAAGCAATGATATGCTTGTTAGATTATTTAGTAATTAAATAATGATTATGATTTAATTAATTAATTTTATATTAATTGTTATGTTGATTGTTATGAGCATTTTTATTATGGTGAATAGTTATAATCTCGTATTATTCAAGTGTAAAAAAGTTTTGTGGTTTTTAGTTGAATTCAAATATGCATTATTATAAATAAGTTTTTTATATTACAAATAAGAGTTCTTTTTATTATTTATATATTTTGCAATCTCATCATACTTTTGCGTTGTATCCTTAGTTACTACTTAATTATCAAATTCTTTGTTAAGATCTATTTTAAATATTTTATTTGATATTGCATACATTGAATTGCATTTGATAAAAATAAAATATAAAATATATTTATTCATTTATATGTTAATATCATTGACATTGTTATCTATCAACCTCACTTGCATTTTCATATATGCATACATAATACATTCGAAGCATTGTAAATGCTACTCAATGTTATCAATTGATTCTTTGTATTCCTTAAGTTGTTTATGCAAATTGATTATTTTTTCTATGATATGTTTTATGATCGCTCTTAGGTATATACAAGTATATGAAATATTTTATGATATGTAATAGATGCGTGTAGTAGAATAGATCCAACATTATTTGATGTAAATAGGAATTTTAATCTCTTCATTGATGTGCATTAGTAGGATTAGTTGGTTCGTTTTTTTTTTATGGATAATTCATTTATTTTTACAACTACGATAATTTTTTGAAAAAAATTTTAGAAATATAAACTAGTCATAGAATAAACATTAAATCATAGTGAGCTAGAAAATATATCTTGAATTTTTTTTAAAATTTTTACAAATGTATGCCATCTAGCAATAATTCATTATTGGCTACATTTTATAAGGGGAAAGGGTAATACAAAGGAAGAATTTGTAAAAATGTTGAAGGAGAAAGAATAGTCAAAGAGTTTTTAGGTGAGGGCAATGGCATTTTAAAAAAATAACGAGCAATGGAGATGTAATCTTTCTTAAGTTAGAAGCATGGAGATGAAATATTAATAAAGAACCTAGAGTTAGGGGAACTTGGAATTGAGAACAAGAATGGAACAATGATTTTTAAAATGTGAAAATTGGACAATAACAAAAATATTCATCTTCATCAAGTACAATTCAATCAATCACATGTTTTAGAATAGAGGATCATATTTAAAAACAAGTATAACATCACCATTTTAAGCATCAATTAAAATGACGAGCTTAAATAGTCCTAAGATAACCAACATAATCTATTTTACTTTTATGTCAATAGTGAACATCTTAGTTTTGATGATGTAATTCACAATCTTAATTTTAGGACAATAATGGACAAAGAGATCCATTCAATCATAAAAAATGACTCATGAATGACAACTAACTCATTTTATTTGAATTTTAATATTATTAAAGTAAACTAAATGCACAAAATCTTGCAAGTTGAATATTTCTTATTCATAAATTAGAAGACAAACTAGTAATCAATGGTTTTGAAAAAGTCAAAGACTTCAAATGAAGAGGTATTCATAGTTTGTTTACATTATGAAATTTATGCTTTTGTAATTTTAAACATAGTTAGCACATATATGCCACCTTTCCTTGTACTTTTTATTCTTTGATGGGAACTTTATGTGAAGCATCTAAAGGGCTTCGTTAAAGAAGATAAAAAGAAGGTTGTAAAAAAAGTAAAGAAAATTCTATATTGTTGAAGCAAGTGTACCAACAATTTTGAAAAGCTTGCATTGATAACTACTTAGATGACAATGAGTTCATTAAACGCTCAATAACCATGTGTTGTATACCACTTCTAAGAAGAGTAGTGAAACACAAAATGTTAGTATTTATGTTGAGGACATTCTCATCATAAAATGCTTAAATAATATGTTCAAAGATTTCAAATCATATATGTTCAAATAGTTAAAAATTTCAAATCAGATATGTTCAAAGAGTTGATATAGACGATTATATACACATGTTGATGAGGACATTAGTGACTACATTTCTAATAGTTTGAATGTCCTTGACACTATTAAGATTTGCATATTCTTATCCTTCTATGTTCCATGACATCACATTTTTTTTGAAGGTATCATGTCTATGTGTTTCATCCCTCAAGGTGTTTTTGCCATCATCAATACACATGGTAATTGACCCTTTTTCAATGACTTTGAAGAATCTTACAAGATGATATTGGTGCTCAATTGCATATTTTTTTAGCTCGCCTTGAATTAAAGTGTTGCCTGACTTATTTGAGTTTGAGATGTTGACTTCTCATAATATCCATACATTGTTGTGGCACCTTGAGTCTTAAAGATAACTCCACAACTTCTTTTATGATCATGATACTATGAATGCAATAACCTAACGCCACCTTCCTTGGCATTAGCACATACTTCGATGGCTAAAACTTCATATAATTCTAGCTGTTTTTTCAACATATTCTTTTACTTAAGCTTAAATAGACTTCTTCAACATATTATTTGATTCACATCTTAACATCTCCTGTGAGAGCTACATGAATATCATGTCATCATTTATGGTAACTATACTTGGCATGAATCCACCACCTATTTTCTTGAGTGTTCTATGACTACCCTATGTTGTTAATTATTACATTCAATAATATCCATCTATTAAGACTACTTTCTTAAAGATTTATCACCATTTTACTAATCAAAGAAATCATAATAATTGTGCAAATTATGGAGAACAAAGAAATCTATTTTCAAATCTCAAAGCACACAATAAAAATCATCACATGAGATGTTTCAAAATATCTCTATAATAAAAAAAACTCATCAAATAAAGATACTTAACTGATGCTTAGAAGATATCATCTTTTGAATCATCTACATCAACTTTGAACACATATAAATGCCCCAAATACATGGTTAGTTAACTCAATGTTGTCATAAAAAATGTCGTGCTGTTCACAAAAGGTTATTGCTCAAATCCTATCCACAAACAATCATCCCAAAAAAATTCGTTAAATCGCTATTATAGAACACTTATAGACTCAACATTTGTTATCAACTAAGATGTAGTTCCTCGATTATATGCTGACTATCTAAATAGTCACAAAATAAATCCCTAATAAATTTTGAATAAATTAACTTTTAAAGTATATTAAAAAAATAATGTAATATTTTTTATCAAATGGGTATATCTATTTAATTATTTAATTATTACAACAAATTTAAAATCAATTGGCCAACTATTTCTTTTATCATCAAAGTTAGATTGAGCCTAAAAAAATTCTTTTATTTATTATTTTTATTTTTATTCTTAAAATCATAGAAAATGTCTTGAATAAACTTTACAAAAAACTATTTTAACTCTCATTTCAGAACACTTTTAAAAACTGTTTTTTAAAAAAAAAAAAATTTTTAAAGCTAATTAACCTTTAAAGTAGGAAACCAAAATAACTGCAACACACTTTATGTACTTATAGCCAGTTTTTGGATTCAAAGCGTGCACTCTCTAGTGACCCCCCGCTCCTTCCTCCCACAGATTAACACGAGTTAATTAACTCCTGATGATGATCTCTTGATCTCTCATGCGGTGAAGATTCTAATCAATGATGAGAAGTTGTCCTTACAAAAAGATTTCTGTCACATCATTTGATGGCCTCAAACAAATCATCCCATGTGCCATTCCCTCTTGTTAGTTACCCTGGATCACTTTTCCCAGATTGAGTTTGTCCTTGTAGAACGTAAGGGCTCTGCGAGTTTAACAAGCTAAGCTTAGCATAATAATTAATTGGTAACTTTGAAAAGTTGATAGTTGATTTATTGCTAATCATTATTCACTGTTCCTTGAAAGAAGCGTAATCACTGGACTATCATTGCTTTCATATTACTTAGCAACATAGTACCACTGTTTCCATTATTTGCTGCAGCTAAATAAGACCTGTAAGGCTGTAACTAAGGACTGATGCAACTAATTAACCTATTCTGGTCCCTTGTATATTGGCAGTTGTCAAACGACAGGCACCACTTGGTGAGCTTAATATTTTTTATGCCAGACCTTGAATGCAGATCATGTTCTTTTCGAATACAAAGATATTTAATTAATGAATTTGGAGATTATCATTGCCCAACCATGTGCTCCCAATTTAGAGCCGGTCAATGATAAGCTCCACGAGACATAAGCTTTTTAAAGTCATTGGTACCTTTAATCTAATCATGGTTAAGGCCCAAGGTATGCATTTCAACGAGTCAAAAGACATGTTGGCTTGCATGTGAGTTACAAGCCTTTTGATTCTATTAATTCTTATCAAAGGGACAAAAATAACTAGAACCTAACTACAATATATCACTTTGTTTCTCTTGCTTCCTAGGCCATGATAATGAGAGCAAGTCAACACTATAGTTTCATTAATTTAATATATGAGTTTAAAAAATAAATTTAAAGGAGTTTTTAAATTTAATGTTTTATGTCAAAAACAAAGTTTTTGAGAAAGTACTTGTTTAGGTATTTTATGCTTTCGAATTTAAAAAAAACTTCTAAAAAACTTCATTGAAATACAATACATAAAAAATGAGTATTTAAGTTTATCAAAAAATTGTGTAATTAACTCATCCTTAGTTGCAATGTTTTGGCAACTTCCCCCATTTAAGTGTTTTGTATTACCAAAATAAAAAAGTTTTATGTGGAGGCTTTGATTTTAATTGAAGTTGTATAAGATTTGCATGATTTGTTTTAAGTCATATGCTTCGAGTCATACTCCAATTCATAGTATTGTCAAAATCACAATGTAAACAAATTATACTTATTAAACTTATAACTACAACTTGTGTTGAGATTTTGTCTTAATACTAATTGTAAAATTAACTTCCAATTATTTTTAAAAATAATAAACTTAGCACACAAAAAAGCTTTTTAGGTGTGATCTATACAGATGCATATACCTTAAGGTTTGAAAGTCATCATCATAATATTGTCATAATTGTATACTAACAATTTTTAGTTGGTTCAATGATTGAGATCTTTGATGGTTTATTTATTTATTTTGATAAATAATCTATAAAAAAATAACAACATAACAAGCAAACGTATAAATGTCATTATCAATAAATATACAAACATATCATTGTCAAGTTAATTAATCAATTTTTTTTAATGAGATTGTTAAGCTTTCAATCAATAAAAAAGCAATATACATGAATACATAAACTTGCTCGTCTTTTTTTTTCAAGTAGTGGTCACAACACGAATTTGATTTCTCAATTATGTAATTTTTCCTTCTCTTTTCTTTCTATACTTTAGTGTTGTAATACTACTATAATGCTAGCACCATTTTTTTTTCTCAATTTGCTTTTGTTTCTTGCTCAACTCTTGACTAATCCCTTTCTAACTTGTTGTAACACTTCTTTTCCTTTTATTCTCTCAAATGCTCATAGATGAAGTAAATTCACTAAAAAATTTCTTAATACCTAACTCTATCCCTCATCCTCTTCTATACTCATCAGGTGTCTCATTGCATTCTTGTTCGCTCATCTTCTTACAATGGTGGTGTCTTTTCACATAAATGCCTCCCCACCTTCTTGTCCTCTCAAATCCATCAATTTGCCAATGGTTGGGATCTCTTAAGTGTTAGTTTTATTTGTTATTCACTATTTGGGTTTTAAGAGAATTAATTTTTTTATATCTAGTTATATGATATGATACTTCTCTTCATATTATATGATCTATGATTTTTTCTTAATTCCTAATATCTTGTATGTATTGTACTTATATAATTCATTTATTTGTTTTATAAGATCTATATATTCTTTTATTTAAAGACATCATGTTAATATAACATTCATAATTATATTATATGCTCTGTTTCAATTTACTCAACTCAAGTATTCTTATTTCATCGTATTATACGATGTCCATTATCGTACTTTATGATCTATTTATTCTCTCATTTCATTATACATGTTAATCGTATTGTATGATCTATGTAATCTCTTTCTTATTTTATTAGACATTGACTCATTGTGATTTTGGATTATTTGATTAGATATTATACTTATTCAATATTCTTAATCATATTATATAGTTAGATTGAATTTATTTAGCTAAGTGTCATCATTATATTATATCATACAATATTTATTATCATACTTTATATGTATTTTCAAAGTTTTAAAATATTCTTAAAAAATCTAAAAAATTATAAATTAACAAAAAACTATTAAAAATATTATTATATTCATAATTTATAAATTCATTTTTCTTAAAACCATTAATTTGATCTTAATATCAATAAATTTTCTTTAATTTAAACAATATGATAATTTAAATTCTCTTATATTTATTAAAATATTTGCCTACACTTTTAGAATATTACAAACACAATATTATTATTTATTTTATTCATTTATGTGTTAAACACTTTATCATATTAAATGACTGAAACTTGTATTACCCTATATTCAATTATATAATATTAATTATTTTGTTTATGATAATTAGTTCAACTTATTTTTAACTTAAAATATTTCAAATGATTCCAATAAAATATAAACAGAGAATAATGATTAATGTGATGACATAGCATAACATATATTCTTTTATATCTCATGTATTTTATATTAGATTTTGAAATACTTGTTATAATAATGATATTGCATCAGTAAATTTGATTTGAATGTGCAATAGTTAATAATTTTATTTTCACTATGAGATTATGTTATTTAAACAATACTAATTTAAATGGATATCTTTTATCATTAAAATTATTTGTTTTTTTTTGTTCTAATAAAGAATAAAAAAGTGAATTATTTTGTAAAAAAATGTAGATACTTTATGCTTTCTAATCTATATGAACTTTATAAAAAAGGGATTTCTAATTACTTGATTTTTTGAAAAAATAGATTCAAAATTTAATATCATCTTTTTTTTCAAAATAATTGAGACACCTAATTTATTTGTGGAGATCCAAAAATTAAGTTTTAATATATTTAAGGAATATATTATTATTTTGATCAAAGAAAGAAAATGAAAAGATGAAATTCCTTGTATTAAATATTGAAAAATGATGAATATAAAAAATTAATTAAATTGTATTGTACATATAAGATTTGATACACAAAAACTAACCCAATAATTTCTTAATATAATAGAATGTTGGAGATAAAATATCACATTCTAATGTAGAATGTTAGGAATATGAAAGATGTCAACACTTTTGAACTAGTATTGCAAAAAAATGCTTTGAAAGGGATGTAAGAGGTAAGGATATCTAATTAGTTGGTAATAGTATTTAATTCAAGAAATACTTATATGAAGCAAAAATAAAAAAAAAAATTAATGACAACTAAGGTACAACTTATTTTAGTTACAACCTAAATGTGGAACCCATTGGCACAATTCTCAAATGACCCAAGCTAGACCTAACTTGAATTTTTCATTTTAAGTCCAACTTAGATTTGGATCCAATGAAATAAAATAAAAGAAGAAAAGACTAGCTTATTCATTGGAGAGTTAAACCTCTATAATATTATAATATTTATATTTATATCTACTATTTAAGATTTTCGAATTTTTTTTATAAAAAAACCTATTATTGTAGAATCATTATACTAGTATTTTGTTTGACATATAATACAAATAAATTTAATATATAAGTTTGATGTCACATAAAACGTACTAAATTTAATTAAAAAATAAATATTTTAAATATTAAAATAAAATACTATTGGATAGAATTCATAAAAAGAATTCAACAATATTGCTGCATTTGGAATTAATCTGATCGATTTTTTAAATTTAAATATAATAAGAAAATAAATTATATATATATATATATATATATATATATATATATATATATATATATATATATATATATATATATATGCAATAAAACAAAAAAAAAACTGTGACAGACCTACATAATGTTATAATATTTATATTAATATCCATTGTTTTAAGAATTTTAATGATAATATAAATGAATTATTATTCTCCGTCTTAGTTTTCCATTATATAAATAAATTTAATATATTTGTTTAATGTCACGTAAAATGTATTAAATTCAATTAAAAATAAAATATTTTAAGTATTGAAATAAAAATATTATTAGAAATAATTTATCACAAAAATGTCTAATAATAATATTATAAAATTTTGAAGTTTAAATATAATTAGAAAATTACTTATAAGCCATTACGAATAACTGCTGACTTTCGTCATTGCTCTACCATTTTCCTATTTCCTCGAGCTCAGTCGGTCGGCCGGCCGGTTGAGTATCTAGAGATTTCGAAATCCTAGTTCCTGTCCCGCAACATTTTGCCGTTGGGACCGCGTCTAGGAGCAGACTTTCCGGTCTTCTAGTTCAGTCGCCTGCTGCTTTTCCGTCAAAATTGTCTCTCTGATTTCTGCCTGTGACTTAAGCCGATTTCCAAAACCCTAGTTTGTACTCGTCGGTTCTCTGTTGAGAAGATATCAAGTAGGACGAAGGGGGCATTTGGAGCTTCTCTGGTTTAGGGCTCGGGAACAATACTTTCCAGAAAGAGAAACCGAGACAGAAAGGATTTGCACTGTGACTTCGAGTTAGGTGACTCGATCCCGTATGTGTGTTGTATTATTATACTACCATTGAATATTGTGCGTGAACACAATTCGAGATATTGTTGATTCTTTATTTTATTGTTGTAATGCTGTTGCATGAAGGAAGTGAACTCAGTTCAATATGGTGATGATTGGTGCTATGTTGTCTATCATGCCTTTAGATGAAATTTTAGAATGTGTTTTATGTTATGTTTAATGATTTTGGCTAATGATATTTGTTCTCATAATTCTGGTTATGTTTATTGATGCACCATGATAATGAGCTTGTTAGCTTTATATTATATGCAATGAATGTAGAAATATTGAATTTAAAGAGAATATGATATGCAAGATATAAGAATAGTGAATGAGATAAATTAAATTGAAGATTTTTTCTCTTATCCATTTACATTCTCTCTTAGAAATGTGTAATGGTGATGATGATTATGAGATTGGGGTAAGTTGGTCCCCCATTTGTCACGAGGATGAGTTGGTCTTCCAATGATTATTATGATGACTCGATGATACTGGGGTAAGTTGGTTTCCTAATCGTTATTGGAATGAATTGGTATCCTAGTAGTTATTATGATGACTTATTAAGATTAGGATGAGTTGTTTTTCTAATTTTTATTGGGATGAGTTGGTCTCTTAATAGTTATTATGATGACTTAATATAATGAATTGATAAGATTGAGATGAATTAGTCTCCAAATTGTCATTGGAATGAGTTGGTCTTGCAATGGTTGTGACTTGATGATGATGAGATTGCGGTGAGTTGGTCTTCCAAGTACCATTAGGATGTGTTGATTTCCCAATGGTTTTGATGGCACAATTTGGGGTGAGTTGTTCCCTTAGAGTTCGAGATGAGTTGGTCTCTCGGGGGAGGGTGGCATGGATAATTGGTGAAGAAACATGGCCAAGCTTATATGATATTTTATAATATAAATCTATAATTATGAATGTAAAAGCCTAGAGTGATATGATAATTTAAATGAGTAATTATGGGCTCATAGTGTATGATAAACTATTCAGTTTTTATTTTTATTACATTGTTTTGTTATTTGTTATTTTACTTGGTTAAAGTGTTATAATGCATACTTTAGCATTATATAGTCTTATTTCGTTTACCAAGCCTGTGACGGTTGGACTGACCTATTTTGATTAATATTTTTCATGTGCATTTGGGTTACAATATAGAAAAGAGTGACAACAGAGAATAGAATATAGAGATTGTTTTTTTATAATATGGTAGCACTATAATAACTGAACAACTGTATTGTTTATCTGATACTTGTTATCATTTTTGGCTTTTGTGGTGATGTTATTAATTAAATCTTAGTTTTTGGATTGGGGATATAATTTACTTTTGCTTATATTTTATGTTAGTCAAGTTGCTCGTTTGGAATCCATTGAACATTGTTTATCAATTGTAATTTGATTTTTGGGAATCATGTTTTCCAAATAGTAATAGCTATTTATTAATTAATTGTGTAAAATATTGCTAATACTCTGCATTGAATGTTTTGATTAATATATCCAATAAATATTATATAGATGTATGAAGAAAAAGTTGGCAATTACAAGAGATTTTCCAATTGGAAATTGAGAAATGCCATTTATTTGAAATAACAAAAAGACTTTATGCAAAATTCATCCAATTTGGTTATGGTCCCCATAATTGGTTGTATGAAAACTCATATTAGGTTCCTTAGGTGACATCTTAGGAGAGAAAACTTTGGATATAATTGTTATAGTGGTATACATACATAAATACCAATATATTTTTTTTGGTGCAATGCATATTATGTTATGATTAAAATATTATTTGCTAAGCTGTATGAATTTGTGCATTCATTAATTGTGAATTTATCTACAAGAGAGCACTTAAGTTTATGAATTTGTTAGGATAAATATAAAAATAAATGGAAAAGATTTTTTAGCTCAATTGATTATAATTCCTTTCATTGAATTTGATGTAATCCTACAATTGGACTATTTAATCTATCATCAAGTTTTTATTGATTGTTGGGAAAATAAGTTTTAAGACATGAATTCTTAGAGAATCAATTTTGTAATATTTTGATAAAGGAATATTTCAATTATTTTTGCTATGTGAATTAAAAAGTTCTTGAGGAAAGGGTGTGATTCATATTTATCTATTGTAAGTAATAATGAGGATAAAAATTCTATTAAGCTATGTGTTATTGTTATTACTTGTGAATATTCAGATATGTTTTTGGAGGATTTACCTAGCCTTCTCTTAGATTGTGAAATTCGGTTTGTTGTAGATTTAATTGAAAAGATCTTTATTGATTAGTATCAATCAAATTGTTTGAGGTAAAAAATAGTAGCTACAATAATTATTAAATAAGGGTTTTATTTATCTTAGCATTTCCTTATGAGAAGTCTCTATTTTATTTGTGAAAAAGAAAGGAGTTTGAGAATATGTATTGATCATTGAGAGTTAAACAAAATTTTTATTGAAAATAAATACTCTTTATTAAGAAGTGATAATTTGTTTGATTAGCTAAAAGAGGCATAAATATTTTCTTAGATTGATTTTTAGTTTAGGTATAATTAGTTAAAAGTAATAAAGGAGGATATTCTAGAAACAACATTCAAAATAAGGTGTTGGTGTTATGAGTTTTAAGATTTACCATTTAAATCGATAAATGCATCAGCTATGTTCATGGATTTGATGAAAAAAATATTTAAGTATTGTTTTATTAATTTGTAATAATATTTATTGTTGATATTCTAATTTATTTAAAAGGAAGAAAAGAGCATAAAAAACATTTATATATAGTATTTCAAATATAAATAGAGCTTAATTTGTTTGTTAAATTTTCTAAATATAAATTTTGGATATCTTGTGTAATATTTCTTAGTCTTTTAAGTGTTGAAGGTATATCGATGGATCTTTAGAAGATATTCTGTCTTATGGATTGGCTATAGCCTACTAATATGTTAGAAGTTTATGGTTTTGTGATAATAGCTAGATATTATAGGAAGTTTGTGAAAGCATTTACTCAATAGTTTTAACTTTGACAAGGTTGACTCAAGAAGAAATAAAGTTTGAATAGGATTCAAATTGTGAAGAAAGCTTGTATCGTTTAAAGATTTGATTGATATTAACTCCTGTTTTAGTATTGTTTGAAGGGATTGGAGGGTTTTAGATTTATAGTGATGCTTTTTTCAAGGTTTAAGGTGTGTATTGATGTAGAATGGTAAAATAATTGTCTACATTTCTTATAAGTTAAGATTATATGAAAGAAATATCTAATATATGATTTGAAGTTGACTATTATTATTTTTGTATTGAAAATTTAGAGATACTATTTATATGCAGTGAGATGTGAACTCTTATAGATCATAGAGCTCAAAATATATTAAGAAAATTAAATTTATGATGGCATAGGTGGTTAAAGTTAATTAATGATTATGACACGAAAACAAATTGTCACCTTGGCCATGGTAATGTTGTTACAGATGCCTTAAACTGACATGCTAATCATTGTATGCTATCAACCAATGTAGAAGATCAACAATTAGTTTTCGTAATGGATAGACTATGGTTGGAGATAATACCAAGTAAAAATACTCTTTTGCTATTACAAATAGTTGGGACACTTGATTGGATTAAATAAATAAAAGAAAACCAATCATTGGTCCATTTAAATTGATTGGTTAGATTAAAGATTGTTAAGTGTTAGAGTTTTAACTAGATGAACATGGAATATTGTGCATGCTAGGAAGATTGTGTGAGCCTAATAAAGATGTATTGCTATAGTCATTGTTAAAGGAAGCTCATTGTACAAAATATTTAGCTCATCCTATGAAAAAAAATGTATCATGAGTTGTTGGAAACATGTTGGTGGCTGAGTCGAAAAGGGATGTATATGAGTGAAGAGCACCAATTCTTTAGTTTTTTGTCATATTCACTTTTAATTCTTTTTTGGGAATGATATAAAAAAAAACTATAGACTATATTGTAGGATTATCATAATTAATTTAGGGTATTAATTTTATTTGGATAATAATAAATATGTTAATAAAATCGATTCATTTTTTGCTTATTAAGATTACTTATTCTATTGAGAAATTAGTAAATATTTATGTAGATTAAATTATGTAAATTTATAAAATTTTTAAGACTATCATTTCAAATGGAGATCCTAAGTTTATCTCACTTTTGGATAAGTGTTCATCAATCTTTTAATACTCAGTTAAAATTTAATATTGTATGTTTTTCTCAAATTATTGGACACACTAAAAGGATCATTAAGAATTTGGAGAATTTATTAAAATCGTGTCTTTTAAATTTAATGATAATTAGAAGGCACGGCACTTTCATAGAGTTTGCAAGTAACAATATTTATTAATTAAGTATTAGTATAATTTTTATAAGAATTTTTGTAAGAGAAAATGTTTCTCTCTTCTATGAAGAATATATTGATTCAGAATGTATATTGTCAAATAATGTAAATAAATAATGAAAGATCTTGTCACTAACCAACATTTCATGATATATTATTCGGTTGTTGTTACCTTTATTAATTATCAAGATTTTCATTTTTTTATTTTTATAAAGTGTAATGATTCCTGTTTTAGCATTATATTCTTTTGTTTTGTTTATTGAGTTTGTGAAAATTGACTTAACCTATTTTAGTTAATATTTTTTAATTGTATAAGGAAGATTAATAACAAAGGATATAATATAAAGAAGACCTTTTAATAATATGGTGGCACTATGATAAGTACAAAAACAATATGGTTTGTTTGAGACTTATTGTTGTTTTTGGCTTCTATGTTGATGTTGTTAGTCGACTCTTAGTTTTTGTGTTGGAGTAGTTATGATTTATTTTTGTTTATAGTTTATGTTTGTCAATTTATTGTTGTGAAATTTATTGAATATTATTTTTTTATTATTATTTGATTTTTGGGCATTATGGATTTCAAATAGTAACAACTATTTGGTAAATAATTGTATAAAGTGTTGTCAATACTCTACGCAGAATGTTTTTATTTGGTAAATATTGTATAAATGTACATAGAAATGGTGAATAGTTACAAGGGAGATTTTATTGGATTGGAAACGAAGAAACAACATTTATTTGAAATGAAAAAATGATTTATACAAAATTTATCCAATCCCCACACATTTTTTAGTTTCTCCATTACTGAACAATTGAGATTTTTTTGAAGTGTTAATTTCAAAATTGTAGGGCAATCTTTTGATTGTTTTTGAAGGTCTAAATTATTTTATTTTTATTGTATTAATTGTATATCATTATTAATATTGATCTATTGAATTGATAACTCCGATTATAATGGGATATCATAGTGGATCATGTTTTTATTAGGTAAATATTGTATAAATGTACATAAAAATGGTAAATAGTTACAAGGGAGATTTTATTGGATTGGAAACTAAGAAACAACATTTATTTGAAATGAAAAAATGATTTATACAAAACTTATCCAATCCCCACACATTGTCTATTTTCTCTATTGCTAAATAATTGAGATTTTTTTGAAGTATTAATTTCAAAATTGTAGGACAATCTTTTGATTGTTTTTGAAGGTGTAAATTACTTCGTTTTTATTGTATTAATTGTATATCATTATTAGTATCACTCGATTACATTGATAACTCCGATTATAATGGGATATCATAGTGGATCATGTGAGTATCGAGTCGTCGCCTCTTTTTGGTCTATTTTATTTCTTAATTTTTATGTTTCTAAAAACTATGTTCCTTATATTAATTGAGTTAGATCCATTTTCGAGTATCTATTTTTTAGAACCAAGAATCAATTGATTAGGGCAATTCCCATATGTTGAAGACTCAAACCCAATTAGAAATTACCCAGATTTGTTAGTTCGATTTGGTTTTGAGTCGATTCTTAATTTATAAGTACTTTTGCACACCCTTAGTGATAGCAATGGTATTGTCATGTATTTATGGTGTAGTAGATAAAAAATCAAGCTGTAGAAGATGTCTCAAAATATTGGGCGCTGTTCTTCTACTTGATGCATGACCCCATGATAGCATGAAAATGAGACAAATTGTAATATTTCTAGTTATGCACATTAATATTCAATGCATGTAGGACTATTTGATGCACATTTTGCTATGTTGTTAATGATGTTAACTGTATTCTTATATATTCATAGTGTGCTTAAATGTATATGAATGGATGTGGTCATTGGTATCTTTCATGCATGTGATATGAGATTGGTCAATTGGGCTGACTGTCCACAGTGAAACAACTCCTTCAACTCCTGCTGGTAGCAACCTTCTTTTTGGTTCAAAGTGATCATGACGTATTGAAATGATGAGTGTTTTATTGTGTTGATGGAGAGAGCTATATGATTTGTATGCAAATGCATACGTGACATATGATAGTTATTGTGCATTTTGATTAATATTATTCTTGAACTTTTACCATATTATAATTCGTTTTTTGCCTTAGGTCACGTGATTACATCCTCAATTGCAATTGCATGTTGTTCAATTTGTTGTGCATTCCTATTGTTGATTATGAATATTTGAACCAATCATTGTGATTAATTTGTATATCATATATACATGTCATTTTGTATATTCTCTTCATTTTATAGTAGGGGTTGCACCTTCTATTTTCTTTAGAACCTCAATGCTATTATTATATATTTTTTGTTCCATCTCGCTGGATTAGTGGATCTTTGCCTAAGTTAACATCATTTGTACTGGTTGTGAGATTATTTATTCATTATCACGGTTGGTAGCTCATGAAGATTGTTTTTTATGATCAACATTTTGTTCATCTCTGATTAAGGCTGTTATTTTCAGTTTTATTATTATGTTAGTTGCCATTTAGAATGAATTATTAATAGATTATTGTATTTGTATGAGGTGATACCCGTGTGTGTATACTTCGATTAAATTTATGAGTGTGGGTTAAGCTTGAATCCCTTCATCATAGTCAAGGTGTTTAGTAAATTGTCTTTCAGAGCTGGATTGGGGCACCCATCCTTTCCTTTCTGTTCTGCATTTCACACACCAAAACAGCCTGGGTTTGCACTGAAAGGCAAAACCTTTTAATTTAGCCATCACCTGTTAATTATAGACTTACCCTCTGAGGTATCTACATCTCAGCAGTTCACTGCTGTGGCCTGCAACTTAAATCAGTTTTCTGTTTTTTGCACCACCTTTTTTTTGGTATATCTGCCGTAGAACTAACCCTGTATGAGTATAACCTGAAATGCACAATACTGTTATTTCTGCATAGGTCTTTATCCATTTGAAAATTCTGAGGTTTATATCTGAGATGCTGTGCAAGGCGTCTGCTTGCTTTCTGAACGTGAGCTCTTGGCCTGGTGATTGTCAGCGTTATCCATTGTGTAGCCTTACCACGCAATGGAGGCATCTGAAGGTCAGCTCTTCGATTGTTGCAGGGAGTCTAAAGAAGGAGTTTTGCATGGATCCCAAGGTTTTTTGCAGAACCATAATAAGAATTTAGGATTTTGTCCATTTATTTTACAAGGCTTGCTAGTGTCTTTCCTCATGGATATTGATTATTGTTCTATTTGTTGTTCTGACTATTTCAGTTTGTTAAAAAGAACGTTGGTTTTACTTGAAATGGGCGTCATCTAATTGACCAATTAGTAGCTGAAAAAAATTAAAAAAAAAAAAAAGAAACTATAGAACGTTTTAACATTGTTAAAGTTTTTAATTCATTAATAACAATGCTTAACTGATATTTGTACAGACATCTGGATAACTTTTTTGGTTGAACTTTCATACAGTTCAAGAGCTTATTAGACTGTGTGAAATGGGACGACAAGGGTTTAGTGGTTGCTATTGCGCAGAATGTGGACACTGGAGCTGTTTTAATGCAGGGATTTGCAAACAGAGAAGCTCTAGCATCCACAATCTCATCCAAAAAGGCAACTTTCTACAGCCGGTCAAGATCATCCCTTTGGACAAAAGGGGAGTCTTCAAGAAATTTTATTGATGTGTTTGACATTTTTCTTGACTGTGATCGTGATTCTGTAAGTCTCTTCTTTACACATTTACCAAGTACCACTTTATTCAGTCTTACATTTGTATGATTCAACTTAGGTGATTGGTTCCAATATCTTTCCATTGCGTAGATAATATATCTTGGGAAGCCACATGGCCCAGCTTGTCACACTGGTGCAGAAACATGCTACTATACCTCAATTTTTGACATAATTGGAGATTCACAGGTTTGCACCCATACCCCTCTTTCATAATATCTTGCTACGTTGGTGCTGCAATACTTCATTTTTATCAATAGATGTTGCCAGGCAAACAAAGAGCAGTTGGCATCAACAACATTATATGCATTGGAAAATACTATTTCTAAGCGCAAACATGAAATTGAAATGGAGGTAAATTTGAAGCCATCATGGACCAGGAAGCTCCTTCTTGATGATGAACTTCTTTGTTCTAAAATCAGGTAGTTTTTTTGTCGTTTTGTTTGCATTATCTTATTGTTGTTTAATGCTGTATTGCCATTAAAACTTTAATTAACATTGGAGTGATTTGATGTTACTTTAAACCTCCATTTGAATTTCGTACTTGCAAAATAGATCTGAGTTTCAATACTCTCTTGGATAATATTACTAGTTAAAGGTATAATCTTTTCACTAAAGTTTCAACATGTATTGGATTTTGTGAAGCACCCAGCAATCGAAGAAAGCATGGATTGGATTGAACTCATATGTCTATTAGATCAGACTCTTAGGTAGCTTCAAATCTACCAACTATTGGTACACTTGGGATTTTTTTTATCAATAATTAATTTACTCATAACTTTAGACCTTTACTTCATCATTTGTTGAATTTTATTTCAATTAATTACATGATATCTGATATAATTGCATTAAGTATGCAAGTATTATGTTGCTTTGTTGTGGAGTGACTTATTTTTTATGCATGTATTAGAAATCAAGTGAACAGAAAGTTTTGGATAATTCTAAAGGTGTGGTTGTTTCACTAAGCAATGAAAGATCCTTTTCTTTCTGAAATCTCTCCCAATTGCTTATTTTGGAATTCTATTATACGGATGTTCTAAACAAATAAAAAGTGGGGATCCTTTTTTAATTTTCTTTGGTAAAGCTCTCATCATATTTACAGACTTTATGAAGACTTTTAGCATAGAACCAAATTGATTTGATATATACCTGCATTGCATGTACATGGTGCTCAAGCACCCTTTCCCATGGTTGCAAGGGATTATTTGTGAACTTAGCTTCTCTATTATTTTTCTAATTCTAAAATTTATGTTTAATTCCCTATATGGGTATTACACGTACTTTTGGTTGGATTCTTGTCTTAAAAATCACATTTAACAAAAATTAAACTAAGAAATCTTCTCTCTCCCATACATTGCTAAATTCCATGGAAAGTTATTTAAGTCACAATTTTTTCTCATTTCATCTTTGAAGTTATTCTCACATTGTTTTATGTATATCCAAATAGAAGTAACAAATTTTTATTTTCTATTAAAAAAAGGTGTTAGTATAGTGCCATTTGCATGTCAAATAATCATATTTAAAGTTTTTGGATATTTGGTTTAATTGCATCTTTAAAAATTACTATTTTTTTAAATATATCTAAATGTCAATCAAATTTTAGCATTATTTAGATGTCAGTTATCACGATAATAAAAGGAAGAATAAAAATTATTTAGATGGTGTCAAACTAAATAATAAAGGAATTTATGAAGTTTTAAGTGATATAGGCATCTATATAAGATTGTTATTTAGATGTTATTATTATTCAAATAGCAATGAACCAAACTCCTATGTTCTTTTGTAAATTTATCATATAATCAATGTTTTCACCCTAGCTCCATCTAAAACTGATATCTACTTGTTTGTTCCCTTTTCAATCAGCAAGATGATCCAAGAATGACACCAAGTTGATTGACCAATGACTGCCGCTAGGAGTGGCGTGCATCTTAACAAAGATTTCAAAAAAAAAAAAAAAAAAAGAGTTTCTTCCCCTTTACCTTCCATTAGATTTGGATAAGATTAGACATAGGATGAGACGGGCTTCGCAAGGAATCGAGAGGTGTATTGCAGTCAAGAATAAAAGCTAGCTTTTTGTTATGTTCCTTGTTATTATCCTCTTTTCCTTTTCCCCTGGATTCCCTTCAGATTTTTTGCACAGGAAAGCTGTTCTTTTTATACTTTTTTTTGTTTTTGTTTTGTTTTTTTTTGTTGTTTTGGCAGATCAGTGTATCAGACAACCTCCAGCCTCTCTTTCTTTAGGCATCTGCTCTGGTGTTTTTTCAGAGTTTGGAGGCAGCCAATGGTCTATGGTCGTTGTTGTAGGTGTTGCTTGTAGACTGGCAGCTTGTTAACTCGGGAAGAGAAAGGAGGATTAGAAAAGTATGAAAAGTGGGTTTGTTAAAGGACTTAGAGAAAGCTGAATATCTTTATTTGTTCATGTTGGAGCCCTTGTCATGGGCTAAAATTTGACTAATTCATTCAAATTCAAAGTTAAGTTGACCCCCAACACCCTACAAACATCAGCTTCAACCTAGATCTTCCTTTGTCTTTGTAAAAGTAGCAAACCACTTGGATACCTTACCCAATTTGCCCTTCTTATCTCATTTAGTACTCTTTGGTTACAAGTAATGCCTGGTTTAGGTTTCTTAACCAACTCTTCTATGATTGGTGATGTAGATGATCCCCGCTTTGATATTGATCAAAATATATTGCATATTTTATACAGTTTTATTGGGTTGATCATCTTGATGACTTTGTTTATCCTAAATAGTTCAATTTATGATTGGATCCATCAGTATCCACTTTCTAATCTCTAAATTGTGAGTAAAAAATTATTGGAGTAAAGAGGTAAGTGAAATTGTTATAATTATTGTGTTGGTTAAATACTTTTGAATTGAGAATGGATATTTTTAGAGAGAGTAATTGGATACATGCTTGTAAAATCATAAGTTTTGTTTGTCTATAACTGTTATTATTAATAAGTCCAACATAATGGTTTTGATTATTATCATGTTGGAAGAAAGTTTTTTTGTGAAAGTAATTAAATAAGTGATAATGAAAATCATAAATTCTGTTTATTTGTAGTTGTATTGTTAGTCCAACAATAAATGAGCAAATGAAAAGTCATAGTTTGAGAGAACTTTTGAAAAGGAGATTTATTAATTGTTAGATTGTTTGACAAATTATTATTAAGAATTTGTAATCATTTTAATGTTATCAAAATTAATTTAATAAAATATTTCTTTATTAACTTGACACTCTTTGATTGATAAATGCACAAAAACTAAGGCGGAAACACTAATTTACCTTTGGAGGAGATTCTATGAGCTTTGAAAGTAGCAAATAAACATACCCATAGTTTTAATAGTGTATCACTTATGCTTTTTGCTAAATAGTTGTACTATGTAGAAAAAATTTGTTTTCAGTCTTATGAAAAAATACAAGACAAATGAAAATATTGCTAAGTTGTCTCATGAAGGTAAGCTTAGGGTTTAAGAAGTTAGGAAACCACCATAACTAGTTCAAAAATTGCTTTTGTGCTTACCAGCCAATAATTGTCTGCTTCTTTTTGTTTATAATGTAGGGCCAAGAATCCACTTGGATGATTATAAGTTAGTTTGCAATTGCATCAATTGAAATTATTTATGACATTTATGTTGAGATAATTTTGTTTTCTTAGTGGTAACCTAATTACACATCCTCCTCTTGGTGTTTGACATGTGTTGGTCCTGTGTCTTTGCTTCTAACATGGTTGTTGACCGATCTCCAAAGACGACGTTAGTCTACTCAGTTCTATTGTTCTCTTACCGCTTTGCTCATCTTACTCAATCTCGCTTGGTTTTCCTGTTTGCCTATTAATTAGACCTATCTCTCTTTTCATCGAAGCAAGGTCCTAGTCATTCTAGTGTTCTTGTCTAGTCTAGATCGCCTTGACTTGAACTAAGCTTGAGCCATCCTTTGGTAAGGTTGGTCATTAGTAGCTGTCCTATTTTTATTTCCCACTTGTCCTTAGGATCATAGATATTAAAATCTCATGAATACTGACAGGTTGATATGCTGTCTCTTTATCTTATGTTAGCTCTCCACTTGTCAAGCTTGTTTGCCAAGCCTGCATGGGCAGTCACATTATTCCCTTTATCCTTATAAAAACTCAATTCTCATTTGAAAAACCACTCACTAAGATGGACTTTCTTTTGAACTTTTGGACATTGACAAATTTTCTTAGTATACTTTATTTGCTTGTTGTGCATATGCTCTTTGTTTGTTAGGGTTCTTTGCTCTTTCAGCTTCACGCTCAACCTCATATGTTCATCAGAATCCAATGCTTTGTCTTACTTTCTTTTTGTCTCAGTTGCAAGATTTTTGTAACAACAAGGCCCTTCTAAAGAGAAATTGGAAATATCATCTTTGATTGTGATTTTTGTCTGTTAAGGAGTTTATGCATTACTAAATTACTATATTGTGTGTTGTTTTTGCTCTCTATCCCTTTTTCTTTTATAATTTTAGATCCATCATATAACATTCCTATATACATACATAAGATTGGCTCCCATACACATTTTGAGGGCCATCTTTGACGTCAACATTCTCATTAACATTTAGCTCCTAAGACTATATATGGCTCTTTGCAGTAATACTAGATCCATGGTAGAAAATGTTGACCTTGATTCTTTTGCTCTTGTGAGGAAACATAACACGGGTGGGTCTGCTAGGCAAGGGGATTTCTTCACTCGAGAGGGTTTTGAATCGTGCTGGTCAAATGGCTGATCAATGACATCTAAAAAAATTTGTCAAATCTGTCTACGATAAGACTGTTTGACTGCATCTGTCATTTAACAATTTTGCATAACTTTAGTGCCATCTCCAATGGTGATCTATTAGCTTGTCCAAGAACCTATAGCAGCAATAACGCCTTATGTTGCTGTTGCCAGAATTCCAATGTCTTCACTTGCACCGGTTGTCCTTGAGCATGTTCATCTACAATTGGCCACCTCCCAGCAATCTTGGGCTCGATATGTGGTTGAGGCCTTTGTCTAAGTTGGGAAAAGTTGCTTTCCTCCAAAGCCCTCCACTTTGATCTTTTGGTGATTCCAGGGAGACCTATCACAACTCGTTTGAGTGGCTGCCTAGCCTCATTTGCATGGCATATCTCCTCTTCCTTGTTGGTGTCAACCAAATGAAGATAATGAGTAGAACCACTACTACAACTGCCTTTATCAACCTCTATTTATTGCCTAGTGGTAAAAACACATCCCAACTGACTGCATTCCTCCTACTTTTCGAATGTTTGATGGGATCACCAATTTGAATGATCAACTGACCAAGTTCGATGGTGTCAGCTATTTGTTAGCCCTATAAGAGGGCATGTGGTGCAGACATGTTGACCTCGTAAAACTTTGATTGAGCTGATGGAATAATTTTGATTATTGGAATAGCTAGAATGACCATTAGAATTGCAAGCACTAACATTAAAACTAGTAGACTAGGGTTCAACGTAGTCATAGTTCTCTCGGCTGTTCCAGAGCCTTGATGCAACACCTTAGTTACCTGTTCAATTCAATCCTATAGGAAAATAACCACACAGGTGGACTTAACTCTAATTATGAACATTTAGACCATCTCGATGAGTGTCAATTGTCTGCTTGTCGCTCCACTTGCTCAATAACTAGTGCAAAACGCCAACCCGACAATTCAATCCTAGTTTATATGGGGTTTAGGGGATTTGGCCTTATAGGAAAATTTATGTGACAATGTATTCTCACTTAGTTATGATAGTAAACACTTGACACATTCTAGTTTATATAGACAAATGAGTAAATATTTTATTTTTATCTTGCTTTAAATAGATGAACATGTGGCTTGATCGACTAACACTCGACAGGCTGTGAGAGGGTAGTTGTTTGAGTTTGAGTTCGACAGCCACTTTCCTGCATGGATTATTGCCTCTCTCTCTCTCTCTCTCTCTACATGTCTCACATTCAACGAAGGGATAAAGGAAGAGACACATTAGATCGATTTTACTGTTGTCTGTATCTACAATGCCATCTTGGATGGCCATCCTTGAACCTTTTCTTTGTCGTCATCTCACCCTTCTATGGGTGTCTTAAGTTTCTAATGAGTGTTGGTTTGGTAACCTTTTGGGGAGAGATCTAGAGCTATTTGAACGTTGTGGCTTTAAGCAAACTCCATATGGAGGCCTTTTTGTTTGATAACTTGACCAATTGGTGAGAGGGAAATGTGCAGGCCAGTGGCCTTACATTAACTTATAACTTATGCAATGATGAAACTTGTTTTGCAATTATTAGTACCAGTGTTAATAATGAATGTTAGTCCTAGATAATTGGCTTGCTTAAGTGATGTTCTAATGTGTTTGCTTTTGCTTCTCATGAAATGCTTGACATAAGTAGCTGCATTGCTTAATACTGGTTGAACATCATGCCATGGAGTTAACAAGTCACGTTGATAAAGCAAACTTTTTTTACGTTGAGAGGCAGGTTGCAATCCTTGATGTAGTGACCAAGTTGCTCCATGTGTGATTTTTCTGGTTCTTCTGAGAGTCCTAATATCTAGAATGGCTGTCCAATGTTGTTCTAGTCCAGAATTACAGTGGGAATGGCAAATGTAAGTTGATTTTGCCAACCTCAATTAAGTTTGCCCAAGGGGCTATTAGCCTTTGCATAGAATTGTTGCTCTAGTTGATGCAACTATAAGTTATCTCATCATGAGCTTCCTGAAGCTACCATCAAATTCATTTGACTGAATGAGATGAAGGAAAAGCTTTTTTCATTACTGATGTTGGTGACTTTTGTTTCAAAATGATATCTTTTGGCTTGAAAATTGGTGCCATATGCCAGAGGATGATAAATGTGGTCTTTTGCATCTCTATAAGACGTAACTTGGAAGATTTTGTCTTTGATATCTTCATAAAGAGTCTTATCAGTTGAGGAGACTTGTAGGATCTGGCTGAAACTTTCCAGACCCTCAAGAGATGCTAAATGAAGCTTAAATTGCCTATGTGCACCTTCACCGCCTTGTATGTGAGAGGGATAATGAAAAATCCTGAATAGTTCAATGGTATTCTAGAGATGCCCTTACTCAAATACGTTAGAGATGTTCAGAAGTTGACTGGGCAAATAGCTATCTTGTCTCACTTTGTTCATCTTCGAGAGCTAATGGCCTTCCTTTTCTTCAAGGTGCTACATGGATAGTGTAGCTCAATCTGGATGGAAGAATGCAAAGTAGCATTTTAGCAACTAAAGAATTACCTATTATTTGTACTTCTGTTGAGCTCTTCTTAACCAAGGGATCCTTCTCCTTTAAATGAGCACATTTGACAAGTTGGCTAGTGTTGTCCTCATTCGAGAAAAGCACGTTACCCAGAAGCTAGTAAATTTGCATTTTCTCAGTGGCTAAGAAGTTTGTTAGCTTGTTTGTGAAAAGTTGGCCTTTACTCTCGTCAAGCTCCGCCATTAATTCCAGGTCTACACGATTAGGGTTGTGATCGTTTAATCCCCAATATGTATCATTCATATGCTTGAAGTTTCAAGCTGGCTTCAGAAGTGGACCATCAAGTTGAGCATGTTCGATATTGAGTACTCGTTAAGAATTTCAATTAATGCTTAAGCTTTGGTTGATATCATCAGAGAATTATCAATTGTAGATGCTTTTCTTTGTCCTTAATAGTAGGTTCTATGGCAACTCTTCCTTGACTGAGCCTTTGACAATTGTTTTAAGGAACACTTCTTTGTAATCAGCCCCTCAATGTGTTCTTGAGACAAGACACCTTGCATCTTATATTCTCAACCACTAACAACTAAGTCAATTGTAAAGCCTTATTGGCCGTCACTTTGCTTCTCAATTTACTTCCTTATTTCTTAGAGACTTGAAAGCTTGGTTATTGGATTAGAAGTGAATGTAAATTTGAGTTTGGATCAAATTATATAAAAATATTTGTGTTATTACTTCCAAACATTTTTCTTATGTGCTATTTCATACAAAGAATTTGAAAAAATAATCAATGGTTTTCTTAAAATCCATAATTTATCCCCCTCAGTTGCTCAAACATTCCAACATTTTATGCCATAGTTGCAATCTGGTCCAGCGATGAGAGTATATTGCAAGGTTCTTACAATGCTTTTGTAGTTACTTTGTTCCAATAGAGGTGTGCAACCTGCTATAATTAAGTGGATAGTGCCATTGGTGATGCACGGGGTTTCATCCAATCATGATTGATAGTAACAATATATATACTTCATGGAAGCCATTTGAAAGAGAGATTGATTTTGTATTTTTCATGATTGATGGAGATGCTAAGAAAATTGTAGAGATTGCCCCTATCCTTAAGAGAGGTCTATTGTAAGCTGAAGATAACTCAAGTGATCAAGGTGGTATTGTTGCCACTTATGAGTATGTTGTCCATGCATACAAGTATGAATATTAGGTAGATGATGATCTTGCATATGATCAGTGAAATATCATTCACATTGTTGCAGTCAAAACCAAGTATGTTGATAACATAAAGTACTAAGCATACGAAGATTGTTTGAGGCCATATATTGTTTTTTGTAAGATGACAGACATGTGAGGGAGTATGAAAGTCCTCAAAACCTTAGGTTTGAGCCATAAAACTGTTTACTTGAAGTTTAACATTTAGATAAGCATTGCCAAGGTCCAATTGGAAATTTATCCATTGGAATGTTATGACCATACTAAGAATGATTCCAATTTTAACTTGTTTTGACTACTGGATTGAACATCTCACAATAATCAGTGTCACCTTGTTGACGAAATCGATGCGCAACAAGCCATGCCTTGTGCTTAGCAACATAATTAAATGAGATTAGCTTAAATCTAAAATGCCATGTCTTAATGACCCTGTTTTATTTGCGAGTAGTCTGCTAAACATGTTTGCCGTTGCATAATGCCATTTTCATGTCTTAAGAGCCATTGAATGTTTTGGTAGCAAGATATGCTTTAGGATTTAATGATCCAATTTTCTATTTGGATACCATGGAATGAATGTTTTGATCTAGTTAGTTTTTGAGATTATGATTGCCATGGAATGTGTTGATAGTTTTTAGGTTAAGTGGCGAGGGATATAGAAACACAATTTCAAAGATATTATTGGGAAATTTACACTTTGTCTATGCATGTGCTAGCCATTATAGCCAAAAAAATACATGATTTGGATCTAAGATTAAGTTTTTGGCTACATAATAGTTTTTACCATAGAAATCTAAGACGTTCGAATGTTTTGAGAAATTGGTTAGGATTTTTATTATATGATGGGTGTTAATGTAATTTTGATTTCAATGTTTATGATGATAGACGATTAATGAGTTTGTTGTTTAGAAAGCATATGGCTGGCATGGAGGTGGAGAAGCTCCTGATAGTAGATTTCAATCAAAGTTTGACGATATGTCGGTGCATGTGTTTTTTGTGGTGCAAAAAGTATATGATGGATAATTGTTTGTAGTGAAAATTTTGGTATGTATCATCGCCATCTGATTAAATTTAGGAATTCTTTATTTAAATGAGTTTTCAATCATTTGTTTGATTGAAAGAAGAGCAGTCAAAGCTTCATATTTTGATAAGATCCAGTAGATAAGACCCAGTAAATTGAGCGCATGCATCTATGAAGATTACATAGTATTTACGTCTAAAAAGAGTGGGAGTAGGTGCTACTCCCCAAATGTTTGAGTAGATTAGTTAGTATGGCTGTAGACTGACTTAGACAAAAGTAAAGGAAGATAGTGAATGTGTCCTAGTTGACATGCAGCACAAACTATATTAGAATTTCGATTGGATTGCGTAGATGATGTTCGTAGACAATGATCCTTAAGGTGCTTAGAAAGAGATTTCCTAGGTGTTGTGCCAAACTGAGGATGAAGTGAACTGACTTAAACACCTATAGGAGTTTCAGAGTAGTCTTGTCTTTGTGTTGGAGTTCTTAATTGCACAAAATGTAGGGTGGAATTGAATAAAGACATTATTTTATAAATTTACTAATAGATGATGATAGGTTCTTTGTGATGAGTAAGTCATGAAGGTTATTTTCCAAAGCCAATGTGTGAGGTGGGTAAGATAAATTGGTAGAGCCAGTAGTATCTATTTGTACACTTGAGCCATTTCCATTTTGGTTGTTCTCTGCATTAGTGCATAAAGTGTGTAATTGTAGTTTATGAAAATACACAATGAAGTGATGGATAGCCCCGAATTAGCGTACCAGGGAACTGTAGTGGTAGAGGCTACAAAAATGGATGGTTGTGGTCAAGAAGGTGTTAGGCAGAAAAATTCTGGCGATGGAGGAATTTGATTTCAGAATATTCAGTGCTGTTGCATAGTTAACAAAGTAGACAACTGCATCCACGCAACATAGCTTGATTTTGACTACACCCCCACCCTCTGCCGTGTTACTGTTGTGGAGCCGTCATATCTTATGGGGATGTGGATGTCTTTGAAATGTTATTCTGGTTAAGATTGTGCAGAGTAGTGGAAGTGTGATGATATCGCAGTATAAAAGCTAAAGCATTAGTAGAAGACTGCTGAAGTTGGCCAAGGAGTGCGCTTGAGGCAAGCAATGGCTATCGAGGCAAGTGCAGTATCATCATATGCAAAGTCAAAGAAGCACCATTTAACAATTTGAGATTGCTGCTTCCACAATGACAAAGTTATGGTTGATTGTTTTCACCTTTTTGAGTGAAGTCTATCATGGTGAGAGGGCCCTCCTTCAGGGTTTGCAATTGAAGACCCAGCTGCTGCATTCGAACCTGTGATGTGGAGGCATAAATGCAAGAGAAGCCTCATACGTTGATGGGTTGTTGTTGAGGTCTTGGGCCAAAACCGACTTTGTTGGAGACAGAGATTATCCAGCTAAAAATAACTTGGTTTTGACTTGACTAATTGATATGCATGGGGATTTGCTACAAGTCGAAGGACTCATTTTACAGTTTTG
The DNA here is from genome assembly GCA_023846275.1 of Vanilla planifolia. Taxonomy (NCBI): domain Eukaryota; kingdom Viridiplantae; phylum Streptophyta; class Magnoliopsida; order Asparagales; family Orchidaceae; genus Vanilla; species Vanilla planifolia. The sequence goes on along the minus strand of CM043876.1, from coordinate 25,136,285 downwards.
AATGAGTGGTGATAAGGTGTAGTATTAGAACCTTCTATCTTGCTTGGCCTTGGGCTTTGTTATCCTATTAACCCTATGCTCTATTGCTCTTGTTGGCTTTGCCATCCTTATCGATTTTGTCAAAACTGTGAACATTTGTCTTTGCTTTATCATCTCGACTCTATCATCTCGTCAATTTTATTGGAATCATCATCATCGGCTCTGTTGATCTTGTTGGCTCTGTTGTCCTAAAGTACCATCTATTTCTGTTTTTTATTACATTTTGTCAGCTCTGCACGCCATACGACAATAGTGGCCTGTCTTTTTTTTCAAAGAACCATCACAGTCGATTTTGTTGTTATTGGCCTAATCATCTCAATCAAATTTGTCGCTCCGTTAGTTCTATTGGAACCATCACTATTGATTGGCACCCCTATCAACTCTCAAGTCATCATCTTCCATTATGCCATAACCATTTATTGACTCTATCGAACCATTGTTGTCAACATAGCCACTCTATTGGCTCTGTAGCCCCATATCAATTTTGCTGTTCCTGTTAGTCCTCCTATGTCAATATCCTCTCCATTGCCTGTCTGCTTTTTTGCATCATGATCCAATTTAGTTGCATTCGGCTCGAACATTATTTGGCACAAAAATTTCGTCATATGATGGCCCAGTTGGGTCCAATGTATATTTAGGTGAACATCTATTAATCTAAAGGCTTAACTTTTGGGTACGGGTCATTTTAATTATATATTATAACATGTTATGCTGAATTTAAATTATTAGATTAAATCTTATTTTGTTTGTATTCAATAATATGCTTATAAAAATAAAAAATAAATAAAAAAAAACCTCATGCAGCTTTTTTAAAGGTGCTATTTAACAGATTCCAATAAAACACTCTAGCACCTTGAGTATGAGGTTTTTTTTAGTATTAATCTCTGGAAGTTTGTTCATTGCTTTTTTTTTTCAACTGCTTGGCCATTGAATGACAGGGAGGAAGCTGATGAACTTGCTCGAACGCTCCTACAAGGTGAAGACAGCTCTCGCACCGTGTCGGAGATGGGAGATCTGCTATACCATGCCATGGTACTTCTCAGAGCCAAGGGCGTGAGATTTGAAGAGGTCCTCGAAGTCCTTCGGAAGAGGTTTTCCCTCTCTGGAATTGAGGAGAAGAACAATCGCAGTTAAGCCAACGTTCTTTTCTGACCTCTTTAACAAGCTCACTTTTGCTCTTATTAAAAATAATTGCCAAAACGGAGTACCCAATTGCTAAATTTGGGTAGAAATTATGTAATGGATGCGTCATTCGCTCGTTGTTATTTTATCATGCTGCTTAGGTCAATTCGCAAGAAGGATAATTGCATAGCTTTCAAAATTTGGGGTGGATGTTCGTTCATGTAAATTGCTTGTTTTGTCAAAATTCCATTTTATTTTTATCAGTTTCTGTGACTAACAGGGAAATTGGGGTTTCATCATTGCATGAAATTTTTGTTTGAAAATTTTATGAGAATGTCTTCGTAGGTTACGTGTGATTTTTGTTTGTCAAATGCATGTTTTAGTTTCAATAACAATCATCGAAAAAAAAAAGCTTCTATTTTCTGAAATAACGGTTCTCAAGGGATGGATAAGGCAGGTAAATAATTTTCTTTTGACCTTATCTTATGGTTGCTTGATCTTGTTATTTTTAGTACATTTTATTAGTAGTATTTCATATAAATTGATGTTGTAAAGAGGTTCTATGAGATGGCTTAAGACTTCTTTCATATAACATTAGTATTTTGGTGTATAATGATGATAGAAAGAGGTTTTATTATTCTTAATATTTTGATATAAGATATTAATAAATAGAGTTGTGTTTGGTGGTCTAATTAAGTGTTAATATAGGTCCAGAGATAAGATTGATGTCATAAAGATGTTATATGATATGAGATCTTATTGAATGAGGATATTGGTCGTTAAGAAAAATACAAATCTAATAAAAAGAAATAAAAGTTATAAAAATTAAAATACAATGAGATATGATATGAGTATTGTATGATGAATGTATATACATATGTATGATGTACAAAAACATATATATAATGATCATTTTATATGTTCTTGTTATTGCTCTTATTATTATTTGAATGTCATATATTATATCTATAATACTTATCATTTTATTATTATTTGTTTTTTTATTGAGCATTGTATGTTCATTATCTATTTATATTATACGTCAGGATAAAGATTTGTATAGAACTAGGGATACCTAATTCTTATGTCATAAAATCATAAGAGATTATTTTATTTTGATACTTCTAAGAAAACTTTTGCATAAGAGGGATATATCTATATCTTTGCGATTGTATGTTGCATAAGAATACTCATGTAGGTTTTATTAAAACTTTGGCATCTTTGAGATAAAATGTATGATTATTTATTCAGTTGATTATTCATTACAAATTATAGATTTTACATTATTTTTTCATCACATTTGTTAGATTTTGAGTTATGTCTTTGAGATTATGTTGCATATTCTATGTGATTGAATGTATTATACATTAAAAGTATAGAGAAAAAAGTTAAATTTGTGAGAAATTTTGAGAATGTCTTGAAGTGATTTGAAAATTTTCAGATGAATTTGGAGTTTTTAAAGGTCAATGATGTTAATAAAAAATTGAGAGGATTAAGTTGGTGAATTTGAAGATATTTGAATTAAAATTTTAAGAATTTTTCAAAAAGATTTTTGAGATATATAAAGAGCTTAATGTATAGTTGGATGTTAAAGACAATGGGAAAAAATTATGAAGATTGGTATTGCTTTATCATTTTAACTTGACATTCCACTCAATATGATTAATAGATTTTGATTATATGTTTAAATTTTGCAATGTGTAGAAACAAAATATGAAAAACTTAACATGCATAAAGGAGAAGAGCAAGCGAAGCTATATATAGAGAAGAGTGAGATCAAGTGAGAAAGGAAAGCTTAGCGTGGGCACAAGCTTAGAGAGAGAGATTACACTTATTGTGAACAAAAGATTTGTAGGAATGTCAAAAAAATCAACTTATTCATAAGTATTTTATTATAATTAACTTATCCTATGGAAATTCTTTGGATTTGTGGAGCATAATGTTCTTTCATTTTTGTTGCACGCATTGCAACCATAGTAAGGATTCATATGTGCAAGAATCACCTTGTGTAGCATTGTCTATAGTTGTAAAAGTAAAAGTAAACAAAATGAAATAAGAAAAACCCTTAAAGATATATATATGTAAAAAGAGAACTAAAGAATTTAAATGAAGAATTGTGTGATAGATTCTATACACATAATAAATCACAAATTTTGTATTATGAGATTATAATAGGACCTATGTTATGAACAGAAAGTAGATAAGAGTTTTGAAAGAGAAATTAAGGATTTTATGTATTAGAAAATTTCTATGAAAATCATTTGGAAACTTAAGCAAGACATGAAGAAGAAAAAGTTTAGATTAATTTGAATTTTGAGAATGAAATTCAAATAAGGAGGGATGATTGGTAATTTTCATAATTATTATAATTTTTTAAATATTAATTAAATTCTATAAAAAATTGTATATCTTCATAAATGAGGGAAGCAAATTTAAAAATAAGAATATAAACTATTAAGAATCTAACTACATTAAGTTACTAAAAATTTGAGATATCTAAACTATCAATCGAAAGATAAAAATTTATAAGAATTTAATAATAATTTATACTATAGAATTAGTATATACTAAAAATTAAAATAAATATCAAATAGAGTAAAACATTTTGAAACTATATCGAGATAAAGTATTATGACAACAAAATAAAGGGTCAAACATTAAAAAAAATAAATAATATAATATCTATTATATTGATTTTAGAGAAACAAATATTAAAAAATACCAAATGATATTAAGAGATTATAGAAGTTTATTATAAGTAAAGCTCATGGAGAATAAAACTTGAAGCTAGTCAATGAATTTTTTAAAAATATTTGGATAAAAAAATTTACTTCGACCTTTGGTTTTAATTAAAATTTAATTAGAGTTTTATTTTAATTTTACTTAATTTCTAGAGATGAGCATGAAATAAAAGAAAGTGAACGGACTTCTCATTCTAAGCCATCAGTGAAAAATAATTGACCAAATCAGTGAGGCTTGTTTAATGAGATTTAATTGAAATGATGCAACCTTTTAAGGGTGTGGAATAGTTGAGAAAGGGAAAAGGCATAAGAGAATTATAACTATGAATATCTCAACTACGTGGGAGATTTCAAGAAAACTCAAGGAAAGCTTTAGTGTTATTTGAAATAAGGACAACAAAAGAATTGAGGGCAATTATTCTAGGGGAAGGAGATAAAAGCTTGGAAGCTATTGTGGGAGACCTTTAGGAAGAATTCAAGAAATCGTGTGATAATCATGTGAGTAAAGGAAACTAAATTTGGGAAATATGTACTATAGTAATTGAGCAAAGAAAGGACGAAGAAGGTATAACTTTTGGAATTTCTTAAGGTCATGCAAGCAAGAACAATTCTAAGTTGAAACCATTACTTTGGAAAAAAAAAAAAGATAAGTGATCCATGTAGTTCTTAATGCATATGTTTGGTTAGGTGTTATATTATAACCGATGGTTTTATTTAGGCAAATTGATTTTTTGAATAAATTGATTTAATGTGAATTATTTGATGAAGTAGTTATCTTTGAAATCTTATATTCTTTTCACTATATTGTCATATCCATTTTATATTTGAAAAAAGGTTTGCAAAATAAGTGGATACATCAAACTCATGACATGTTATAAGAATATTAAGGAAATACAAAAGAAATCATATTGTAGAACAAAAGTTATTTAGAAAGAAAAAAATGTTGTAAGAAAATTTATTCCTATTTTATATCATGAATAATCTATATAAAAAAAGAGTTAATCGTATTGCTGTGACAAGATAGAACTCAAAAGAATGTTTGCTAAGTTTAACAAAAATGATAAGCGTTGTTACTTAGGCTAGATGGAGCCTACAAGATTGCATCCAATGTTTTATTGAATTGTAATGGGTTTTACCAAGGTTAGATAAGACCCATTAGAGTGCATCCGACAATTTATTAGTTTAGGTCAAGAAGACCCATAAATGATATTGCTTAAGCTAAAAGAGGCCTATGATATTTTATTTGGACATTTGGGGTTAAAATTGTTCAATTTGTTGGATGTTGAAAATATGGAATCTATAAAAGTAAAAAAGTTAAAAGGACTAATGATAATTTAAAATTAGAAAAATAAAAAGACTAACGAGATAAGGGGTTAAGGGACAATAAATTTGAAATATGATATTGTGACACCAACTAAAATATTGAATTGCATCTCAATTACATATATTCATAATTTGTTATATAATTATAATGCATGATACCTTTTATATTATATAAATGTTATATGAACTCAACATATGATATGATCTCAAAAATATATTGTTTTGAATTAAGATTATGTGGTACGGATTGCTAAGCCTATGATGAGTAGCTCAACCTATTTTGTACTTAAATATTTCATGTAATATGAATGCATTATATAAAACCCCAAGGGAGTTATTAATGAAAGGGTGATCATGCTCTTTATGTCTGACCTTTTTTTTATTAAACATCATGTAATATACTTGGATTATAATTTTGTATTAGTGATTGTGTCAATGAAGGCATGTGGTTTGTTTTATACATGAGTTTTATTTCATTCTATTACAAAATAGTATAACTTGTGGGTTTTTTCTTATATAAAATAAAAAAAAATAGATAACTTCTTATATTCCTTTATGTTTGAAATTAAAAAGACTATTAGTTTATGGTATTCAAGCTAGCCAATTTTATAGAAGGGGATTTTTTCAAATACACGGGATTTCTTATATCTTAAAGAATTGGTTAAACAATCAGGTAACATCCAATTTCAAAAGGAGATGCCACAAAGGTTTAGAGGTTGATAGTGGTAGGGTATTATACTTGTATTGCATTTTGATCGTAGAGATTAAGAGGGGGTCCTTTAAAAAGCTATGCTTTGAGTTAGTCTTATTTAGTTTTCCTACTAAATTCTTATAAAAAACTCCAAAAAATATATTGATATTGATTTTGGATTTTGGGAAACATATAGGAACTTATTATAAGACTTTTAAGAGGATTACATAATAGGAGAGAAAGAGTGCCCATAGGTCAATGATGGCTAAAAAATTAAAAAAAGAGAAGATAGAAACTTTTCACAAAGAAATTGGATTGGAAATTACTACCACTATTTGAGCAAAATTGTTTAAATTTTATTTTTGGGATTCAACTTGCTTTGACTTGACCATTTGGGCTTGTTTATTATTGACTAATTAAATGACATGCATTGACTTCACTATATACATTATGAATTACAAGTATTATTCAAATATTTAATTATAACAATCTAATTATCTAGGATTGATGTATGTATCTTATTGAGATAAATCAATTAGTTATAACTATTAAAGAAGAGTTTGACATTCAATGACATAATATAATAAATTATAACTATCAAATAAGTAGTTTATCTATTGAAGATATGACTAAATCATTTATAATTATCGAACTTATAATAATCTTGAGACAATATATATAAATTTCAAATATCCAATGTCTATCTAAAGATGCAAAATTTATGTTTTCAAAGAGTGGTATTGAAAAGGAGCAACCTTGAAAAATTAGCTTCAAAGGGTTGGTTGTTCTCGAAGATCTTGGGCTCATGAGTTTGGTCAAGATGATATGATTTGAGAGTTTAGTCTCAAATATCTAGCCTTGAGATTCTAATCTCAAAGTGATTTTGAGGATCTAATCTTGAAAGTCTAGTTTCAAACATCCTTTAATATAGGAGATTTTGAATTAAGGGGGTTTATTATTGATTGATGCAATATTGTATAATCATGACAATTATTAATGTGGTCAAGGATGACTTTTAAATCTAATACAATTGTTAGTAATGTAGTCAAATATGGTTTTCATGTCAAATATATAACTATCTTTTGTACATGAAATAAGTATAAGTATAGAATATTTATGTGAATGGAGTTAAGTTTTTGACTTTCATGTTTCCTTTAAATAGATAGTTACATATATGATTGATCATTCTTCTTAATGAAATGCTTTTGCCTAATTACTTTTTGTCGTTTCTGCCCCAAATGTTTTTTTGTTATAATATATTTTGCTTTTTTTTTCTTTTCAACAAAATTTTATTTATTGAATTATAGTGATATTAATAAATAAAATGGCATCTATTATAAGTTTAAATTTTTAAGTTGTTGGGTATTTATTCAAGCATATATTAGGTTAAATTTGACCTCTTATTTTTTGGTACAACTCTTTTAATAAGTGATATATGATTCGCTTGAGATTATGTTATTAAAAAAATTAGTGCTTCTCATAGGACTTTGGTTTTTTTTTTATTATGACAAATGTAAGGCTTTGGCAAACTCACACAACACCTCTATATGATTAAGTTATTCATATATATTGTACTTGATAGTATTTACAAGATTTTATAGAAATGTTTAGATTTCATTCGAATGGCTAATGTATGATTCTTGGTCACCATGAATGAGTAACTAATATAATCTAGATAAAATATTAGTTTGGTGGATGTTATTGAAGGTATTAGAAAATTTTAGTATCAAAAGATGATTAATTGATCGTATGACTAATCATTTTTTCAATAGAGAATTATAAAATAATATCTGAATTAGTTTATCATGAATAATATTGACGACTTAATACAATATGACTTGTATTTGTAAGTTATTAAACATTTACTTTATACACAAACGTAGACGCATGCGGGCGCACGCAAGAATACACACACACACATATATATATATATTTTAATTTTTCCAATTTATTTGACATAAACAATGCCACCAAATCGAGCAATATAAACTACGACCAAGTTTCGGTAACAAGTAGTAAATTTGAGGCAGGTTTATGAGTAAGTATTCGAATCATGCTCCGACGGTTGGTACACTGTGGAGTACGACGGTCTCCACGGTGAGGCCCGGCCCAAACCCAAAGAGTACGCCCCAGCGAAGCCCCTCGCCGGTAGTTGACATGCTCTCTTTTGCCGATCGCCGACGCATTTCATCCAGGATGAAAAGCACGCAGGCACTGGACATGTTGCCGTACTCAGCGAGCACGCGTCGGCTGGCGGCGAGCTTCTTGGTGTCCAGTCCTAGCTTGTCCTCAACCTGGTCCAAAATAGCCGGCCCGCCGGGATGCGCGATCCAAAAGATGGAATTCCAGTCCTGTATTCCAATGGGCTTGAAAGCCTCCATCAGGCTCTTCTCTATGTTCTTGGAGATCAGCCCGGGCACGTCCTTGAGGAGATGGAAGGTCAGCCCCGCCTCTCGGAGATGACCGTCGATGGCTCCCTCTGAATTCGGAAGAATGGTCTGCGACGCCGAGACTAGGTAGAAGAGAGGGCGCTCCAGTTCGGGGTTGGGATCGGCCCCAACGATGATCGCTGCCGCGCCATCACCGAACAAAGCTTGCCCGACGAGGGAGTCGAGGTGGTGGTCGGACGGGCCGCGGAATGTGACCGCAGTGATCTCTGAGCAGACGACGAGCACGCGAGCTCCGGCGTTGTTCTCCGCAAGGTCCTTCGCTATGCGGAGTACGGTACCGCCGGCGAAACAGCCTTGTTGGTATAGCATGGTGCGATTGACGGAAGGGCGGAGGCCTAGGAGGCGGGTCAGCTGGTAGTCAGCGCCGGGCATGTCGACCCCGCTTGTGGTGCAGAAGATTAGATGAGTGATGTGGGATTTGGGCCGACCCCATTCCACGATAGCTTTTGCGGCCGCTTCTTTTCCCAGCTTCGGCACCTCAACCACCACTATGTCCTGCCGCGCATCCAGCGAGGGCGCCATGTATGCACACATATCCGGGTTTTCCTTCAGTATCTGCTCCGTCAGGTACATGTAGCGCTTGCGTATCATCGATTTCTCGCCTGCCTCCACATCGCCTCGTTAGAATTCCGCCAATAAATCCGCTCCACACTTCTTCGGTGAAGTTGAGCCGACAGCAAAAAGTCATATACTTTTGCACGCAATAAAAAAAAATTGGATGCTTTCACTAATAATTTTAAAATTATTTTTTTGTTAATAATAAAAGCAATATTTTTTTAATAAAACTTAATAATAATATTTTAAACTAATTTTATACCAATCAATTTAATATTTAATAATAATCATATTAAACAAAACTTAAATTAAATGGACATAATTCTTTTCAATGCACTTTATTGATCACTGATAATAAATCTGATATGAGATATATTATTAAATTAAAAAAATAATAATACATAATTTAATTTTTATATTTATTTTGTTTTTTTTTTAATCGAAAAACAGTTTCATTTCATCTAGTTTAATTCATATCATTGTTGGCTAACAATTGTATTTTGGCTATATATTTTTTTATCTCATTAATCTCAGCACTTCATTGTATTCCAATGAAATACGTTCCAAATAAAAGAAGCACCTATTTTCTGCGACGCCTGTGCTGTCTTCAAGGATGAAAGCAAAATTACATATTCGTAGAGAAGCTTCGGCGTTAGTTTTGGCAGAAGAAGAAAAAACAGAAAACGTAGGTGCCGATGCCAAAGAGAATACTTGAGATGCATACCAAAAGGAGGTAAAAATGTAGGATACAAAACAGGGAGACAAAGAGTTAGAAAGAGAGACTGGACTTACACATTCTCTTGAATTTTTCCTTGAGATCGGTGAGATGATCGCTCTTGGTGATCCGGAAGTAGTAGTCCGGGTAGTCGGCCTGATACAGGGCGTTGGGCGGAGTGGCGGTGCCTATGGCGAGGATGGCCGCGGGGCCGTGGGCTCTCTGAGCTCGTCGAATCTCCTCCAAATTCTGGGCCATGGGCATCACAGTGGAATCAAGTTAGGTGTATGTGAAGAACTGAGCAGCTCAAGAATGGCGACTTCTAAAACTGTGGTGGGGGTTATAAAGGAGAGTAGGTTCAATTTACGTCTCCACGGTCATCCACGTGGAGAAGTGCGGTTTGGTGGAAAACTAGGCGGATGCACCTGACACGTAGCTTACTTGCCACTGCTTTGTTAGATTTAACAAGCGGCCAGGCGGTGTACTATTCAGATAAAATCTAAACCAAATTGACACGGTCGATTTGATCTGATCAGCTTTGAAAGAATTCCGTTCAGTTGGAAGTTGAAGAATTTATTATTTTTTTTGTTTTTAGTTTTCTGTTCGATTTTTTAATGTAAGAAATTCAAGTGATCAAAAGAAATAAAATTATTCAAATCTTTAATAATATTCAATTTATCATTTTGTTTCAGCCTTTTATAATGTAGGATTTTCCGGCATGAGTTTAACAGAAAAATGATCAATTTTATTAACTATGAGCACACGAGGGGGGCTGAAGGTTGCGGTTTGGTGAAAAAAAACCAAAAAACAGAGAAAAGCAAAAACGACGTTGCTATTCTTAGGCATATACAAGAGAAAAGAAATGTGTAATACACGGATTGTCCAACAGAAAGGATAAATAAAATTAAAAGAGTTAATAAAAAAATTTAATTATGTATTTAATACATATTATACTAAATTAGTATTCTTATATTTTAAGTATGTATTATATTAGTGTGACAATAATATCATACTAATATGTTAAACAATTTTATATATTAGTACAGATATTCATATGATACAAATATTATACTAATTTGGTGTAGTTAGTGTGTCTATTATTAAAAGGACAATTATGATACATATATTTTATATTTATAAAACTGTAAAGTAATAACAAAATAAAATTGTACTAATACGATATAAAAATCGTATTAATATGTACAATATATGTTTTTATTAATTTATATAAAAATTTCATTACAACATATAATTATGACACGAAGATTTCTTATTATACTATATATAATACTTGTTGAGCACTCATACAAGGCTGATCACTTGTTCGACCAACTTTGCACGAGCAATCTTAGTTTAGGAGGTGCTCACACTTGTATGATGGATACATCGTACCTATATGATATCAACACATATTATAACTATAAGCAAAATAACAATCTCCCATATATAACATTGAACATCATACAACATAAACACTAGACACAAATATCATTATTTGATGTAAGCAATCTTTTATTAGATTTTCCTAACTAGAGGCTTGAGTTGAGTTTATCATAACTTGTAAAAATATTAAAGTCCTAATACAATTGTAAAAATCTTACTAATTCAAGATGAGATTTGACAAGAGAATATATAAGTTTAAATATGTAATAAAATTCTAATTGTGTCATATCACTAACAAATGATAGGCTTAATACTTTTAACCCAAGTAAAATGTAAATAATGAGTTTTGAAGGGGAAATCATTCCACCAATAGTTGGAATAATCTTTGCATATGAATTCAGAAAATACTTGATCAAGCTCACCACATGCTAATTCATATTTGATCTTGACATATATATTCTGAAATACTCAAAAAAGAACATTAATAAATCTAATACAATTATTTTGTTATCATTAAAAAAGAGATGCAATAACTAAGGTTACAATAATATCTTACATGATGCAAAATGAAAAAAACTTGCCATATATCATGTGTTGCAAGATACATAATGTACATCACATAACCAATGCCACACATCACATGTCTTACATCATACTACACATGCCATTTTCATGTTCATCTTATGTCATGCCATCGCACAACCACATGAATATTACAAATGTTAAACATAAAGAGAAAGAGCTAGCAATTAATCAAACCCTTGTGAGAAATAAGGATCAAAAGAGAGAGGCCTTATATCTAGAGAATTAATAACCAAACAAATTCTTACTTTCATCGACACTTATACGTCTTCACCTAATCACTACATTCCTCAATAAGGTTCCAAAATCTTAGCTTGCCATCTTATCAGTATTTTAAACCAAGTTTCTCTACTAATCGAAACCACTATCTTGTCATTATTTTTCTTCTTTGGTAACCCACACACCAACCCTTATATAATTACAGTACATCGCTATCAAAAAGCATACTCTTTCAATAATATTTTTTTTTAGGTAGTAATCTAAAGTTAGAGTTATTCTTTTTTCTATTAAAATACTCTACGTAAAGTTTCTTTTAAATTATCTATTTTATATGTGTGATATTGGATATTTTAAGACTAATTTTGTAAGATTTTATACTTAATATTTAAAGTATTACTACCTACTCAACTTAACAATCTATACTGTAACTTTGGAATATCAAATTTTCAATAATTCTATAATATCTCACATACTATCAAATCTTAATTAGTATATAATATCTTTTATATTCTTTAATAAATCTATTAAACATATCTAGTATTGTAAGTTCTAAATTAAACTCTGAAGAATTGAGTGTTGTGGATATTTTTGTAGGTCAAGAATATATCTTAGTAATTTTATTTATCAAAGAAAGATACTCTCTCAAATGATGCGATTTTATTTAATATATTATTTCTAAATTTAATTTTTTTTTGAAATATAATCATGTGTCCAATCACCTTTTAAAATATACATTTAAATCTAAACAAATTAAAAAAATATATTATTCTTGAAAAATAATATTAAAAAAATTGTTTTTTTTTTATCAAAAAATAAAAAAAATTAATCATTGCGTAACGAAAATTATTTCATTAAATATTTATTAATAACATATTTGTTAAATACATAGTTTTTAAATAATATTTATAATAATAGTTAAAAAACAATTTTTTAATTAAATTAATATTTACCAATTACTCTCTTTAGATTAGAATAGCAACTTCTTTTTATCCGGAATAAGTCGGCCGGTGGCGCGTTCCAGTCAGTCCTATCAACTCCTCCAACTCCCTGATCTGAACATTTCAACGCCTTCCAAGCCCAACGTGAAAAACAGCGATTCGCTCTTGATCCGAGTCTGTGTTACCACTAGCCCAACTCCCCACAACCTCCGTATCACCCTGTCCCAGCTCGGCGGATCCAATATAACTTCGACTTGGGAAACATCACTTTCTTTTACTTTTCTCCGCTTCAATCGAGCCAAGCAAATGCTATCTTGTACATTTTGACGTCGGCATCTGCTGTCGCAACAGCCTAGACGGTGCTTCATATATCGGCCATCAAGCCTTCGCCAGCCTTTGCTTTTTATGCGTGAAGATGAAGTTCATTTTGGTACTACGAGGACGTCGACACCCGCCTCAGTTCTCTGGGTGTGCTATACAGGTGAACCAGCAAAATGTCTGTTGATTTGTCTCAATGACAGTTAGCTCTTAGTTTTCGTGGATAAGTCTTCTTTAGAACTTCCGACTGAATCTGGTGCAGCTATTCTGGTTGTTGGTGCCCTTCTTACAAACTTCTGCTTCCTGTTTATTAATAGCTCATTGCTATTCGCCTATTCCCTCTCACTAATCTCTGCTTTCCGAACTTCTCATCTCTCCTATTTAATCCCTTTATAAATCCAGATATCAATGTTTGAGCAGGTGATCAGGAATTATGGACATATAATTTTTTATCGATCTCGAATAAAAGAGCAAACCGGGATTTCGACAGAGACAAAAGATAGCAAACCGGGCATGCCATAAAACTGACGATGCGGTCCATCAAACAACATCACATTTCATATCAAATATACAATAGGAGTCTATACATAGTTTCTTAGATATTTCATTGTACATGAGAATAGCAATTGAATAAAAAATAGAATTAAAAAACTTAAACAAAAGAAAAAAAAAACAAGCTTGATTACAAGGAACAAGGAAAAAAAACCACAGAAGTTTCGTAGTTCTACTTAAAGCCTAGTCTTCCGTGCATTGCGTGATTTGGTTTTCTGTCACAGTTATACAAAAGCACACCCATTTTCATACAAAACTGTACTACAAATCAGTTTGTGCCAACAAACATAGTTATGGTATAAAAAATTAACCTTTTTGTGATATTTATGACAAATAGTTTCTTGCGCAACTTTTGTAGCATGACGATGCGTAGAAAAAAAAAATGATATACGAAATATAATCTTAATTGAAACCCTGAAATCCATTATGTTGACACTGTTTATTGGCGAAAGCTGTTGAGCCATGGGCATGAAAGAGAGTAGATGAGAAGAACCCATTTTGGCTCAAGCAGCAGGAGTTTGTCTTGCCTTCATCACTATTTCTTCTGTGGTGATCCCAATGATGTCATTGGCACGTTTCAGGGGAACACACATAATTCTTCCAATCGTGTCCTGATTCAAGAAATTAAAATTTAAAACAGTCAAAATTACATAAAAATTTCAAAAGCTGAAGTCAGATGCCGAATCAAGAAATTTGATAGTCATGCAGCCGAAATAAAGGATTTTCCATGGAATTTTCAGGATTTAAATATCCAGTTATCCAGTTTAAAGGGTCTGTAGCTGTTTAGTTTGAGCTCCAACATTTAATGGTTATTGGCGATGCAGCATGTCAAAAGAGTTGCATCAGCTTGGGGATCAAAGTTGAGCCTATTATAATTCACACTACTTATCACCTGATTGCTCCACAAAACCCCAATATCTTCCCCATTCCTTGTTCACATTATTTCACTCTTTAGGTTTGAAACATTTAACTAATCAAGTCAAATGTTATTTTATACGTCAAGAATGTTAAAGAGCATGCTTAGTGCGTTTTGTCCATGAATTTCTTATAGAGACATTCCAGTTACCCTTGCATGAGTGCCCAATCTATGGTAGCAATAATCCTGTCTCTTGAACTAAGCCTAGAAAGCTTTACAACCCATCAAGTACAATGCATTCCAATAGCGATTCCATCGAGTAGAGACATCCTGAGAGTTTTGTAAAGCTCTTAGAGTCCTACTCAACCATGGTAGAGGATGGTAAACCCTTGGAAGCCACAAACCATAAATTGTTTGATCAAATCAAACCTGATCCTTACCTTTGTTGAAAGAGTTATTCCAACCGAAGCTCAAATTTGGGTTGAACACACCATTGTATAAAACACTCATCAAGTCAAAAGCTTGAGTCTTATAGATAGAGGCTATCTATTTGTATAGTAATATTTTGAATATTATATTCAATTTTTAATATGAGACTAATCCTATTTTTTCTTCCTGTCTTGTTTAATATAAGATGAAAACCCATAAATTAGCCTTAAGTTTTAGTGTGAATTACTATATCAGAAACTGGTGTTTTAAATAACCAATAGAATAGCTTGCACTGTGAACTCCATTTCCATGCTTATCCAAAGGATCTTGTGTGCATTAGCTTTGAAATGAGTACTATGCTTAAGGTTTTGCAAAAAATTAACATAAATATGTGCCTATCCTTGCAAAGGACCTGGAGCTGTATCCCCTGAAAACAGATTGATTTAACATTAAGAGATACATTTTAGCCATGAGAAAGTATCCTGCTATTGGTCAGAGCTTTTGACTAGGAACAAGACCTAGGTTACTGAGAAAGATTACAGATTTTAAATAGAACAAAGGAGTACTGGACTCACCGTAGTTACTAAGCCAAGTTTCTCCAATTTTTTAACCGCATCTACCACATCAAAATTACATTGAACACCAAACTCTTCTTTGATGAGTTCTTCACATCGAAAATCAAGTTCCTACAATAACCATTGTAATTGCAAACGGTTCATTTCTCTGCAGAATATTGCTTTAACTTACAAATTGATAGGACAAAAATGATGTGGAAACATTTTACTTGTATTGTTGCCTTTCCTTGCTCCATCAGAATAAAGTATGATATTATTACTTCCTTAACCTGCAAAGAAAGCTGCTGTTTAATGGTTGCTACTGATTGTCTTGCATCAAGTCCAAGTTTGGTACCTACTTCCTGTTGAATTACATCATCGCACAAGTGTAGAAGCGTGCCTCTTCCACTGTCCAGTTGTTTGTCATACACAGATTGTGTTATTAAGTTTTGATAACTAACTAAATTTTGTTGAAACCTGTTAATGACCAAAATATGTCAGTTTCTTTTCTAAGAACATGGTAAGCAATCCACTCAAAAAACACAGAAAAAGCAAGTAGTTACGAGTTTCTGTAGCCAAAGAGAGAACATGAGAGATGTGGTTTGCAAATAAAGCCTTTCAATTTATATTTTTATCAAACACATATTTATCTTGCCCATGCTTCTCTATGTGGTTGAATATCAAAATCCATGCAACTCAATTCAGAACAATCATACATATAAATATACAAGCTTTTATTGCTACAATAATTCATTGTCGCCATGGGCACTGTATTTTTGTATGAAGGCTGTTGTTATAAATGATATACTTACGTAAAGTAGATCTTTGCACAATAGCCAACAACACCAGAAAGGATGGCTAAGACCATCCAGATGTCTGCTTTAGGCATATCAAGGGAGCCAACAAGAGTTACCTGAAGAAAATATCAGGTTTGATGAGATGTAACAACTAATTTGCACTTGGTATTTTCATTATTATTATGACGGCGTTAGACACTTACTAGTCCAACAACAACAGAACTAAGGAATTTTACCCAATCCATTGGTGTCAAGCTTGGGTTCTTCTTTTCAGGCTAAGAGAAAAGAACTGTCGTCCATAAGATACATTTGAGTGGAATAGGTGAGCAAAGATGCTTCTTTTATTATTCTCTGCTGCGTTCATGCCATGAACTTACCAAAACTAGCTCCATATCAGCCATGGGTATATTCTTAAAGTGCTTCACATGGATTCCTCTGTCTTTCTTGTCATCGTTGCTGGCTCGCCTTTATCATTCATAACAAGAAGTTATTGTCCAACAACAGAGACTTTCTTAATGTCTCGTTTCAAGAGGCCTATTCAATTCAGACAAGGCCTCTAGGAAACTAGCAAAACTTGCGTGAAATGTATAGACATGTTAATTCAAATGTCTTCCTTATTATGCAATCTTACCTGTACACAACAATCATCCTATCAAATGTTGGTTCCTGGATTGTAATCTTTCCTAGCAAATTTTGCATCCTGCAATAAATACATGCCTATGACAGAATCAAGTAAAGGCATTCAAGTTTTGGAAGGTTAAGCATAAGGTACAGAGTAGAACTTTAATTGCATGTCTTTAAGCTCAATGCGCTCCACAAATAAGTCCTGCACATCTGTTTCATCATTTGTTTTGCCATCAGTCTTTAGTTCTGCCGGTTGTCTCAAAGTTTCTTTTCTGAAGAAAAATTTTTCCAGCCTGCCATTTCATTGGTATTACTTAATTTCAAAAAATTTAATAGCAATATATTTGTGAGAGCAGCTTACTTGGTAAGTCTGAGAAGCCATTGCCAAAAACGAGCTATAAGCATATCTACTTTCTCCATGATGAAATAATCAGTTGTTCGATCAATACCAATACCTCGTCGAAAGATAACATACTACTTCCATAAATGAGAAAACATTATAAAATTGGTAAAGTGTACTGAACTGGAATAAACGTAACTAAGGAACTTTCAAGGCATCTCAACAATGTACAAAGTATTATTGTTGCATTTATATGTGTTGCCCACTTCAATAATGAACTTCCTTAGTTCTTATATATCAGTGCTATGATAGAACAAGAAAAACATGGTAGTTACACAAGCTGAATGACTATCAAAGAAATTAAATTGGGAAAGGCCAGTTCAACATATCGCATGCCAATAGCATGTCAAACATGCGATCTTAAACTTAGCCTCATCTAATTAGACAATAACTCTCTTTTTAACATATTCAATACATAAAGAGTTCACTTTGTCATACTTATGTCATAGAATATCTTTTTATTATCTGATTTAGTTCAAATTATTTGATTTAGTGATTCAAAAAAGATAACATATTAAAACAACATCTTCATTGTCAATTACATATTATAAGTCAAAGACCACTAATTGTAATTTTTATGTCTTGGCTCATGGATTTCTATAGAAAAATAATAATGTGAAGATGTCCATCGAGTTCTTAATGAGTGACACTCCTAGCACATAAAGCCAAAATTGCTAGGTGGAGGTAATGAGAAAAAAATGATGGATGGGAGAATTTTTGCATTTGGATAACTAAGTGGCTACAAGGGTCAGCAATTGTTTGTATTTAAATCCTATAAAGGGACATGGCTCCTTTCAAGGAAAAATAATTAAAAAAAAGAATCTAAAGATGTGGGATTTGGGAAAGTAGGAGAGAGAGATTCAGAGAGAACAAAAAAAAGATAAATAAAGAATAGGTAAGAAGGAAAATATTTTGATTTATATTTTTCACATTTTTCGTTCTGTTTGGTGAAAATGTTCATATTGAAATATTCTTTTTTAATATTTTTCTATTGGTATTTCTTGAGCTTCTTATATGTTGATATTTGCATGGTTTTATTTTACAAATGAATTTAATTAAGTTTAATATGGTATTCTATAATCACTTATCTTTTTGTGTTTTTAGATTCCAATGTGATTGTTGTATTAATGTTGGTCAAGGGATAAGAAATATCTTGTTATACAATCTATTATCACAATAAATGATACCCAAGTAATGTTGTAATTATTATTGATCAAGATATGTGTCACAAATAAAATCATAATTGCTATCACTAGATACATGAAGCTACATAGAAGAAGATTAACCATTTGAAGATCATACTAACAAGAGTTCATTAGATATGATGATAAAAACTACTCTTAAAGAAATTCTAGAATTATGTAAGCAAATAGTTAGAATGAGTTCAAACTCTTTCTGAACTAATCAATTTTGAGTTCCACCCTCGAAGATCTGAAGCAGCAAACTATAATGCAGAGAGGTTAACCCAGCTCTTGATGGCCCACACTCCTACATTAAGTAAAAAATTTGCCAATTAAAGGAAGTAGTTGAAGAGAAATGGTGGCTAGCAGGACGGCTAAGGGGCTGCAAGATCAACAATTGTTGAGCTCTTAAACCCTAAAACTATGTATTCTTCTTTCCAATAAAATGTTGGCAACGAAAGCAAAAAGCCTTCAACTGTGAGAGAGCTTGTCTTGTAAGAGAGAAAAACCGAGGGAAAGAGAAGCAATAATACGAAAGAAAGTGCTCAAGTGTGCATTTTTTAATTTCTACCGTTGTTTGGTCGGCTATCAATATGATAGCTGAACTTTAACGGTAAATAATGAATTCTGCTCTACCCCACGTCTCAAAATCCAAAAGGCCTGATTTATAAGGTGATTTGACTTCATATAAATATTTTAGATGATTTTACTTTGACACCTTATCTCTCACCCGAACGAAGCACTAAACTATTAAGTTATATGGATGAGCTAATATACTGATCCGATGGTAATACAGAAATAAACCCACAGCAGTAAAGCTTAAAGAATTACAAAATAGAATATGACACTTCAAAAAAAAAAAAAAAAAAAAAAATAATAATAATCAAGAAACCTATCTTGTACTACCTTATCAGAAAATTCAGGGAGATGTTCCTGGGGATGCTCTTTGAAGTACCTCGAGAAAAGTTTTTTGTCCAGCTATCAGCATTAAAAGAAACATATGATCAGCTGAATGTACAGAATTATGAGTTAAGTATTGAACTGATGTTTAAAAAAAAAAAAAACTGTTGTGAACCTTTGATTCATCCACTGTGATAGGAAGATTTAGCAGATACTGCCCTTGGTGTGCTACAGCGATCTCCTCATCCGTAACCAAACTAAAGTTACTCTTTTCCATCATCTTGAATAAACGCAAGAGTGAACATTGATAACCCTTCTTTGTTTACAGTAAATTTTCTAATCTTCGACTTCATATATTTCTAGTCATTTAGTTTTGTAAATTTTTTTTGATACTTTAATTCGCTACTTTTTAAAAATAAATTTAATGAAAAGGAGCTCATGTAATTCATTTTTTCTTATGTCCTAAAGCCCGATATTGCCAAATATGTACATTAACAATGATGATAAACAGGCATTAACACCATCCGGTCTGATTCAAAAATTCATATAGATTTTAAATTCGTAAAAGTATAGATGTCGTAATAAGATTGAATTCATTTATTATAATAAATTTAAATCTATTCTATTTGCTATGTTTAAATT
The DNA here is from genome assembly GCA_023846275.1 of Vanilla planifolia. Taxonomy (NCBI): domain Eukaryota; kingdom Viridiplantae; phylum Streptophyta; class Magnoliopsida; order Asparagales; family Orchidaceae; genus Vanilla; species Vanilla planifolia. The sequence goes on along the minus strand of CM043876.1, from coordinate 25,116,274 downwards.
TTTGGTTTTCGAAATTCAATGTTGGCAAATCATGGGCATCAGGAAACATGGTGGGGTACCAACAGAGGCAATGGGCTCTGATTGAAATAGTGGCATTTTGAAGAAAACAAATATTGCTCGCCTTTATTGTTCATGTCATTGCTTTAAGTGAAATTTAATTGGAAATCCAATTTAGAGATGCAATTGTGTCAAATTTATCGTTTTTCAAATAAAAAATTAAAAACTATGTGAAAGGAGCACTTCACGTTCCCCTTTTTTGGTTTTATACCGTGAAGAAGTATCTCAGGAATTTCTGCTCAAGAACATCAATCTCCGTGGATTGCAAGTGTTGTTGCTCCAATCTTTCAGTGCCATTAATAGGGTCGAACAAGGTATAAAGTTGCTGTGTGCATCGTACAAAATATAAACAGGTGTTAACAAAATTTAAGATTAGCAAAAAGATCCAAGGGTTCTTATCGTTGGGCACAGCCATGAGATTGTAATGTTGAAATCGTTGGTACCATGAGATCCTCAAACTGCAGGAGATACCACGCTCGAATAGTGTATTCAATGCGTTTGCACAGTTTCATGAAATCTGTTCTATCTGTAGGTTGCTCTGTAGGAAAAAAATGGCAACCGGATTCTCAATGAATCATTAATAAAACAATGGATTGGCATTCATGAACCAACGGTGCAAACCTATCAGATACGCGAGCTTCATGACGAGCTTCGGCTTCAGGATTGGGATTACCGACTCACGCTCTAATCTAACGACGTCCTTCCCCATGGCCGCAAGGGACCCCAACCGCAGAAGAGATATGCGAATAGACCGTGGGATGGGTAGGAAGGAAGGAATTGGGGTGGTATAGAGAGAGAGAGAGAGAGAGAGAGAGAGAGAGAGAGAGAGAGAAAGGAATCAAGAGAAACAGAGGTCGCGTGCGACGAAGAGAATGGCCATTGAGCTGCTGCACTTGTTCCGCTTTGCCGCTTGCTTTTATGGGCGCCAGGTGGCGGGCCGTTGCGGGCAAGAATAACCTGATGCGTACACTCTCTTTTGCTTAAGTTCTCGCCTTGTTGGTGTCTCTCTCCTTTATATATGGTTTCCGCCAGAGGTGTAACTGTTCTGCATGGACGATCTGCAATTGCCCTGATCAAATTGACATTTGCATTCTTAGCTCTAACATATTTCCTCAACAATTTTTGATCATCAGGCCGAAAACTTATCAATGCCAAGTGGTTCAGATTTCAATGACGAGCATTGCAGATCCAAAAAAGAGGCTGCAGGAGAGGAAGAGAAGATAAAGCTTAGTTTTAGGAGTCAGAGAGCCCGAAGCAGAAGTCATGATTCATAATTATAACAAGCCATTCAACGAAGTAATGCTTTCATAACGAAAGGACGACCCAAATGCCAAAAAGAAATTCAATAGAGATATAAACTTCCATATGAGCGAAGAAGTGAAAACATTAAAGTCGTCAAAATCTGATTACTATGCAAATCCATTGAACAAACCTAGATGTGTCAAAACATCTCTTTGTCAATGAAGCAAATGCTCGTATTGATATCTCTTTGCTTGTATCTTTTATGGATTGTAAATTAATTCTTGAGGTATCTACAAGAAAAATCTTATCAAAATTGACTAATTATGAATAAACAAGTTGTCTCCCAATCTCGACAACATAAAAATAGAGAAAAAAGTTTACAATAAAGAATAAAAGGTATTAAATTATTTAAAAAACTAAACTTTGGAAGAAAATAAAAACTTCGAAATAAATTCTAAAACTTTTCTCAGAAATTCTTTATTATAGCAACGATAATATCATTATTAAGATATCTCAACAATTTAAGAGAAGAAGAAAAACAAATTCAAGATTTCAATAAATATATATAATCCTTTTCATTTAAATTTAAAATTTGATAATTTATTTTTTGTATATTTATCTTCATATATAATATTTTCATTAGAATACTAATATTTAAGAAACACCATAAGTAAATAATTCGTCTCACATCTATTTTTTCATGGCTTTTCGAAAGATATGTTAGTCATGTCTCCTAGTTACATCATTTGTGAAACAGTATTTGAATTGACCCTGCAACCAAAGGCTTAAAACTTGTGATATAAGCACCTACCCATAATATTATGCATTAAACTATCTATGAAATAGATATGCCCAATACTCTTATAGAATACACTTACAAAATACAACTCAGGATCAATGTGATATTAAAAAAAAATAAAAATAAAATAAACCTATTCAATGTGAACATTTACTCTTGTGTCAATCTTCAAGACTTTGCATTATATTTCACTTATTTTTCCAAAATATCACTTGCAAAAATTTGTTTGAACCAAAGCTTTCAGAAATGCTTGGAAAGTTAATAGTGAGCTGGTGCTTGCGATGGACCAAATAAGTCCCATCACGTGAAGTGAAAATGTTATCAAAACACGCACAACTAAACGAAAGTGAAATTTACAGAGAGCTGTTATGCCCAATCTTGAACACTGCATGCATTCTTAATCTTGTGTTATGCATGTCAATTTAACTCACATGTGGCATTTTATTAACAATATACAAATCAGGAGTGGACGTAGAGTCATACCTGAACTGTACAACAGTAAAATTACAGCTCCAGGTTTTTATGCTTTACTAGTATTTTTTTATTTTCTTTTTTGTTGAACCAAAAAGACTAAGATAAGAAATTATTGATGATAATACCACAAGTTTGGTTATTTTAAACATTATAACAATACACCGTTCCCTTCAAATAATAATGTTGAATTTCTCTATAATTTCGAGTCCAGATTCCTTTGGTGATGGATAGCAGAAAGACAATTACTTAGTCTGAAATAAGCAATAGTATGCAATGAATCCAATGTTCCAGTGTCCACAAAGAAAACCCCCAAACCCCCCTTCCAAAAAAAAAAAAAAAAAAAAAAAAAATATGAATACACTTCAGCCAACAGCCACAACTGTCACTACCAAGGCTTCAGATCACCAACCGGACCTGCAGTCCAATTCAACATCTTCTGCCCAGGTTTCAGGTAGATGATCTCTTCATGAGGGAGTTTTCTAGCAAGCCCATTCAGTATCTGATGGAAGGCATCCCCAGGTTGGGCAGGTTGGGGAAACAGCATTGCCTGTTTCATGGAAGGATTGGCAAGCAGTCTCTGCTTCCTCAGAATAACTTCTACAGGAATAGATGTGAGGATGGTATCAAGGCTCGGAACATCCATCTCTGCAACGAAAACGCCAATCTCCTCCCATGGTATCGCATCCGCAAAGGGCAGAACGATGTCATCTGCAATGATCACAGGGATACAACCAAAGATCACTGCTTCCACCAACCTTGGACTCCATGGTGCCCAACCAAGTGGGCAAAGGCAGAAGATAGCACGCTGCATGTCTTCATAGTATGTTGTTGGATGCTCCGTGGAGATGTCAAACAGAGGATTGTTCTTAAAGTTCTCCCAAACTGATGCACGAGCACCTCTGCACATGATCACAGCATAGTTACCACAAGCAAGCTAACTCAGACGAATTTGTGGAAAAAATCTGGGAGTCTTACCTTGCGTAGTAACCTCCTTCCGGATCATTTCCCACGTCATAAAACAAGCCTCTGAAATACACAAAGATGGATCGTGGAGTGTCTGGAGGAATCAGGTGAGCCTGCATCTTTTGTGGTGGAGCATATGGTGGAATGGTAATGGAGCCTTCTTTTAAACATACATGATTCCTCTGCCCAAAGGTTTGTACCAAGGTAGCACGCTGAAGAAGCGTTAGGATTCCCCTTTCGATGGCTTTTTCCTCCTGGGGAAAGAAAATGAAATAAGAGGAAGTAAATTAATAGTAAAGAACCAGCCAACTTAAGAATATTAGTGCCTCCAAGAGAAATATACATTACGAATGAAGCAAAGTTGTTATGATTGTCCTTACTTGATAATGGAAGCATGCCCCAAAGTCATGAGGAACAATGAAGAAGTGATCAGCACCTTCTGTTCTATTCCAATAAGGCCAGTTAGAAGAGATCAATTGTATTGCACTTCTCATCATCCGTGGTGACTTAAAGGGCAAAGGGAGCCCATTTGGCGTTAAATCACAAGTAGTATAGACAGGTGTGTAGAACCAGTCGGCCTCATCAGGATTAAGAGTACGAACTGGACTTGACAGCAAGAAACGGTGCATGAATATCTCAGCAGCAAACATATGGGTCAGGCACCTTGGGTCCTTCTGCAGTATCTTCTTGTTGTATTTGCTGGGAAGCTCATAAACAAACACTTTCAATCTTCCAACTGGATCATCTTCAAGTACATCACCAGCACTCCCTGTGGTGTTCAAAGGATTAAAACAAGGAAATGAAATAATTAAGCACAGCATAACCACAATATTCAAAAAAACGCAGCCACATGCATGATCCTGATAACATTTGTTGATCCAAACCGTCTCAACAAATCTGAAAACTAAAGCTAGCAAATCAACGTTTTGTTGAAACAAGACATTCAAATTAAATGCAACAGAGAACAGAGAAGAAGAAGGCATGGAATTAAAATAAAATAAAAAATCGTGGGCTACATTACAGCTCCCTCTTCTTCCTCCTAATAAGAAAAGCCGTCATGAAAAGGAGAGCCGGTTACTTTAATGTTTAAGATAATCATCCAACAATACAAAGCTAATTAAGTCGGTAAATCATTACATAAGAAGGATGCCAGACACGTGAACAGTAACCATCAAAAGACCAAAGGTGGTTCACTATATTGGAGAAAGACTGGTTTACCTTGTACTCACGACAGAACCATAGTTTAATAGTATCGAGAGTTTCAGATCATGCAAATCATGTCCACGGTCACAAATGAACTTTTCAATTTGGAGTTTAACACTACCTCAAAAGAACCGATTGTTAATTATTCTACTAAAATTACGAAGAATTTCTAATCAAAGACTCGATAGGTATGGTACAATCTGAGCGCAAGGGGATGATTTTGCTTTGGATAACAACCATGGTCAATATCTCATAATTTGAGACATCTTTTAAAGACCATTCAATTTATAGCTATTGAATGTCAATAAGTTTTAGTTGTAAGATAATATTTTCATCATATCAGCCAAAATGAAGTCATCCAAATAAAGCATTATGAAAAACTAATTTGGCAAATGATTGCAATATAATTATTTGGAGGGTTGACTATACCTCAACATGATTAGAGCATGCCACAAATATCTCTGTAGTAGTTGAATTTGAGTTTGCAACAAGCATTGATTTATTATTGGACATAGACCATGATATTGTTAGGAAAATTGTACCAAAAAAAGGTCTAAGTAGTACCCCATATACCTTTAAACATTAATAATCAGAAAACATAAACCTATAAATAAGGCCCACATTAAGCGTATAATAAAGTTTTAGCCATTATGCTCAACTTACAATATAATACTAAACATAATCTAGCTTGCACTTAACAAATCTCCTTTCAAAATGAGAATCTCATACACATTGTCCATCATTCTCTACAATTTTAAAATTTTCTCACTAGCTAAGTTGAGGATCTTATCAAGCATCGAAGAAACCAATTTGTTACACCACATTTTCAACACTATGCATTGATTATGCTAATTATTCTACCAAGAATAATCAAACAATAGGAGTCATACATCGGCCACTCAAATGAAGACTATGCGACTCTGTGATTGCTTATAAACACTATTAAGTATCATGCAACACCAACAGCTACTCAACAATGCCAAAACACGTGAGATTTCACTAAATCTCTACGCAACCACGATATAAAAGTACCAAAGACAAATGAGAGCCACCAATTATATGAACTATTTGATCTTACTTGGACTATCAACTCTAATATTATTTGTTAAGAGAATTGTGCCAAATAGAGAATTAAATTAAGCCTAATATATACTTAAGTAAATACCTAATAACAAAAACAACTGAAAACCTATAAATGAAGACCACATTAAATATACACTTGAGATTCATAATGAGATTCCAATATTTTACTCAACTCACAATGTAAAAACAAACCTCATCTTGCTTGTATTCAACAAATGTCATAAGCCTTAGATCATTAAGAGTCTTAAGCCTTAGCACAATATATTATGTAAATTAAGAGTTTCATTAAATTAAGCATATGATATACCTAAAATATGGATTAATAGCTACTATTCATCACGATCAAGTATTAGACATCCTTATAGAAGGACTATCTTAAAGGTGTGATCATAAAGATACAATAAGAGATAAGAATCAAATATGAAATTTATAATTGTGATTTATTTTCTTTAGATTATTATTTTAACATCTTCACTTTTGTAAAATACTGATGTGGTAAAAAGAGCCTTGTCCCCAATAAGAGGTGAAACCCTTTTTGGCTTACTACCATGAAGAGTAAGTATGACAAGCAAACCTAAGGATATGACACTACAAGACACGACGACCCAACAACTTCTAAAAGAACAAGACATAAACAATAAGGCATGACAAATAAAAAACAATACAAGTTATGTGTGCAAATAAACAATTAATAGTTTATAAATATAATAAATAAAAATAATAAAGAGATACCTTGATAGAATGGACTCAATAAAACAAAATAACACCACGTGATAAATGAACTCAACAAAAGAAATCAAAACCTTTATATTAGTAAGATAGATGTTCTCAACATGAAAGACCAAATAAGAAACCAAGAAGATAAGATATTGGAGTCTCAATGCTCTTAGGACCTAGCTTAGATATTAGAGGCAAGGTAAAACTTCGATTCATTGAAGATGAGATTCCAAATGTGATATGTGACAAATAAAGAGATGAATCGAAAAAATCTCATTCTAAAATAGAGAAGAAGGTGGCAAGAACATGTGTGCTACAAAAAGATATAAAGTAAACAAACACTAGGAAAAAAAACCTTAAACTAGTACTTTCCACTTCAAGTGATAAAAAAGTGCTTTTTATCATTGCTAGGTTCATCTTTTAAAAGGACAAACCAAATGACATGTTTTGACATAAATTCCCCCATGTTCTAGCATTCACAAGCTGAAATTGTGTCTAGCACTAACATTACTTTGATTGTAAAGGTAGTTGTGCTTCTTACTCCATTATCCTAAGTTTAAGGGTGTGGGGGTTTCAATAATTAAGAATAATGATGTGCAGTTCACTAATTGAAGGAAACTAAATGAAACATTTTGGTATTTGGAATGCCAAAGAGGGAATATCCTAAGTTTAAGGGGGTGGGGATTTCAATAATTACGAATAGTGATGTGCAGTTCATGAATTGAAGGGAGCTAAATGGAATATTTTGGTATTTGGAATGCCAAAGAGGGAAGGTAGGCATTTTTAGGATGTGATTTAGCTTCAATTTCAACAGACGAGGCTTGACCTGTGGTGGAATAGTAGTTGCATAAGGTTCCAATCTATTTGATCTAGCTTCCACTTAAGTTTAGTTGTGTTAATCTGTGGCAAATGCACTTGGGTCATCTAGATGGACCAGTGAATTGTATCCTGAGGCTAAAGTGGCTATTTTAAATCCAAAGATGATTTAAGCATTTAAAATCATAAGGCACTTGTATCAACTAAGGATGCATTAAGAAAGGCTGAACCCAAAGTTGACTGGCTAATATGAGAATGGTCCACCAATTCCAAACAGGCAAGATAAATGTCCAGCTGGTTATAGACAAAGTTCTATGTAATTTTAGTGAACAAAAGGGATTTACTTAACGATATCACTTTCGTCATTTTATATTGGTTCCTAGAACGAATTTTTTATTTAGGAAATGCTAGGGATATCTTGATAATTTGGATTACACCAAAGAGTATTTTTGTAGATATAGTAAATTAGCAATAATGGATTACAAATTCGCTGACCTTGTACTGCATGAAAACCCTTTACCAGCAAAGTGCACCCTTTTGCATATCATTTATCATATGTTTAATTAAAAGAATTTTTGATAATTTGAGCCTAGTAGCATTTTGAGAATTTTTATCATGCCAAATATTCACAAAGGTTTGCGAGCATTTCAAGAAGCTTAGAAGCCATTTGTCACATTTTTCTTTCGCAGGCCAAGTGAGTAGTCTTAACTATCGATGGCTTTTCTTTGTAGGATAATGAAGGTCACAAAAAGGTAATCAGCAGATATACATGGCCGTATGGAATATTTTTGAAATATAAATATTCAAAACTTTTATGCCAACGTTTGCTTTCAGGTTATTGTGGTAATTTTTGCACACCATTTGCATAAAGATAATTAATACCTAAGAAAGAAAAAAAAATGTAAATTTAAATTGCTACTTTTTTATAACAGAACCAACAAGTAATGCAAATGATCTCATTATCATACTTTTTGCTAAAAAGTACATTGTTATTTTAACTCAGGACTTTTTTTATCACATCAAAAGCAACAGGAGAATGGAACCAAACGTTGATTGACTCTGGAATCTAGATTCGACCAATTTTTGGACAAGTTAATACACTTTGAATTTGACCAAACACCTTATTTAAGGTTTGTTAAGACTGCCAGCAAGCTAGGTTCCTCTTGGAAAGTTTGGTGGCCATTCATAGGGTTTTAGTGAGCCACTCAAAGTAGTTTAATGCTTGGTTTAAAAGGTTAATATACTTCAAGAACTTAATAGGGTTATCTCTTTTATTTAATATGCAGAAATGGCTATCAACTAATGCAGTTTAAATCATATATAAAGTCATCTTCTAAAAGCTATAAATCACCTAAAATCCAGCCTTTGAAACTTTTAAAAATCGAGTAAAATTTAAACAATCTTAGATGTCCTGAAATGGTATCAATTGTCTTAAGAGGGCTAACACATCTAGATTAATCATTTATCCTTTCCTATGATTGAATTTAATTGAAAGAGGCTTATTGGATTAAAAGAAAGCTAGCTCACTACACATACCTATAGAATTATATATTTTCTTTCCACATTGTCCAGCAATTCAAGCAGCATTTTACTATTTCAGCAACATTTTGACCAACATATGGGATTCATAAGAATGTAAATACACACACTTCGAGTTTTAACCAATTAAATCCAAGGAAAATTTTTTAACTAAGTTGGGCCCAACAGCACTTTAAGGATCCAAAAGATTTTTGTCCCAAATGAGAGCTCTACATCTTTTAATTAAGTTTGACTTTTACCTGGCAGAGATCAAGTACAAAAGGAAATCATAATATCCCATGTAAACAAAAAAATTAAGGTTCAAATGAGAGGTATGCTTTGGTTCACCACCAACCTAATCATTTAGATTGCTATAAAAGCTTTATGTTGCTGTAAAATCTTTATGTTGGCTTGCCAATATCAGTTCAGCCAAACTGGCTAATCAAATCAACCAACTTGCCATTCCTTTCCCTGGGATGATCACTTCCAATCTATTCAGTTTCAGCTAGACAAAATCAGCTAGTTCCTTTCTTTTCCTCTAATTGTTGCCGCACTGTCCCCCATCATTTTCTCCAATAGCTGAAGATTTTCCTCCCCATTGTTTTCCTTTTATAGGCCCTTTATTGATAGGTTAGGATGAAACATTAACTTGTACTAACTTTTGGTTTAGTAACATGCACGAAATAAATAACAAAAACCAGGTCAACGCTCATCAAGAAATGGAACAGCCAATCCAACCTAACCACACCTATCAGTCTAAATTAATTAATTAAGAAAAAGTGTATGGCAGGGATACAATAATAAGCATCTCCATTTTTGAAATTTGAAATGCACAATGAACAACAATATAAATTAAGATAAATTAAATTTAGTTATTATTAATGGAAAAAACACTTGCTTCAATGTTGGTCCCTCATCCTTTAGCAAACCAGAGCGAGAATTTGTATAGCATCTATGCTCCAAACTTCTAGCTTCAAATTGTTTTTTTTGTTTTTTTGAGACAACAGAAACACTTTTGAAGGGTGCAGTATCCAAAAATTAACTAAATGTTCTTACAGATGTTCACAATGAAGCCTTGCTTGCAATATTATGCTATTAAAGCTGCCATGAGTTAGGTTTCTGGCAACGTAGCAAAGCCGCTATTCAGATGTCAAATTAGCTATTTGCAATTTTTCTTGATAGAAAAAAAGGGTAAATGCACGTTATTTCAAATGTCAGTTTTCACTCAAGCTGGCTGCCACATTTACATAAGATAATGATTCATACACATCTTTATGGCTAAAAGATTATGGACTTAGAAAGAGTCAACCAAAATGTTTTGAACATATTAAATATAACTTAATCAATTTAAATCAAGTTTGATAACTATCTTTAAATTGGATGACATATAGATTAGCTGCGATCCTGATACTAGAATGAAATGAGGTGGATAGACCACAGAACATTGATTCCCCTTCGTAAATTATACGCAATCTTTAACCTAACAAAACAAGTCTCTATAACCTAGTTGAAATTAATGACAATAAATAAATAAGCCCTTGCAAAACTCAGCTTATATCAGATGACTATCCGATTCTATACACTAAAAAAAACTTTGTTTACATTTCTGTACGTGAAATATAAGTGGAAGTTCACAGTGCACCCACATACTCCACCTTAAATAATAAGCTTTACCAAAAAGGCAACGATCCTTGCAGGCTCAAAAGTCAATACACATTTAACACCACATGCATATATATGAAAAATAGCATGTGGAGAAATATGATGCTTTTGTGTCACGGGAGCAAAAATGATCAGCAGAAGCATCAGTGTTGAGATGTACTGAACTAAAGTGTTAGACAAACATAAGCAATGCTAAAGTTATTCAATGTGATTAGCTCAAACTTGCGACCTCACATATAAACTTAATGATCCTAGAGTACATTACTAAACAGAGGAAAACATACTATATTAATATGAAACAAAGAAAAAAAATGTTTGGCCCAATGTTAAATTGTTAAGATGAATCACTAAGAAGAAGACAAGCTATAAATGCCTTTAAATAAAAATCCAACACCATGGACAGGAAACACAGGAATAATTCTATACAGCCTTCTAACAGCAATTCAGCAAAAAAAGAACATATCAGCAGTTTACTGCTATCTAGATCAAAATCTGTAAATTGTAACAAATGTAAAAATTTTCCATTATGTTTGTGATTTCAAATTTTAGGAGACCACAGTTAACAAGGCTAATAAACATTGATATTTGTACAAAAAGTGATTTTCATTAGAGGGTCAGTTTGATGGCTTAAAAACATAAGAATAAATAAATAAACCTATTATTTAGTTGGGTGAATTAACAAATCCATGTAAATTGTGCCACAAATCTTTCAAAAAAAATATTGCATCTTGACACAAAGTAAATGTGTTAAATAGAGTATACCAAAAGGTGGTTCAAGTTAATCCTAATATATACTTAAGTAAATACCAAACACTCCAAAACTTTACATTTTAGATAGGAGTGAAAAGACAACCATTCCATAAGAAGAGGGATAAATTGTGCCTTACAAAACCTTAAAACAGCAAGCGATGTAAATAATCTTGATTCTTGTAGCTATAGTTAATTATTCTATAAATTTTTAAAGAAAATTCTTGATTAGTTTTGAAACATAAGAGAATACAAGAAATAAATGAAGAGTATTTTTAAGTGGTTTGGTCACAAACAAAGGCCAATATCTACCTCCATTTCAAGACCAAGCTTACACACTAAAAATAACAACCTTTTGTTATATAACAGATAGGTGAAAAATCCGCACAAAAACAAGGATCCACACAAATCAATACAACCCAAAAGAGTGCACAAATGATGCTCACAACAGCCTCAATACAAAAACAACAAAGAGTAGCAATCACACAACATATTACAACTTTAATAATAGGCAAACTTGTACATACAACATATAACCAAAGCAATACCTTCAACTGGCATACTAATATATTTGAAAATATGCAAAGTAGTTACCAAAGACCAAAAATGATGAGGACAAAGAATGTAAGAAATCTTCCAAATATAACTTTAAGTTACAAAGAGGCTTTAACAACAAAGATGCACAGCTTTTGGCTCAGATGAAGCAAAATGTGCTCTTTGAATATGATGTAAAAATAGCATTAGTCACTTTTCAAGTATAATTCATGCTCTATATGCATAACTAATTAATACAATATTTTAGGCAACCTATAAGGGCTAAAATCAGATTTTTAATGACATTAATTATACACTATGCTTAATGAGTTACGATCGTATATGGATGATATGAACACAGTACAAGGACAATACAAAGAAAAAACTAATCACCAAGGTGATCCACTTTTCAAACTAGCTCATTTGGCATATTTAAAAAGATATCATACAAGTATGGCACAGCACATTATATTATATGATCAAGTTAAAGCGAAGACTTGTTTTTAATGCTCTTGAGTTTATGTATTTCATACAAGTACCATAATCATATTCTATTGGTACGACGAAGTTCAAACTAAACACAGATATAATGTTCTCAGGTTTTAGATTTTTCGTAGGAGTACAATAAACATATCATATATGTATAATGAAGTTTAAAGTTAAGCTAAATATAGTGGTCTCAGGTTACAAATATTTTATACATATACAATAAACACATCATAATTATGCAAAACTTTCTAATTTTATATCATATTATACCCATATGAATCGCACATGTACGATAAATGATCTCACATGTATAATAACTTTTAGCTCACTTTTTGTCCAAGTCAATTTTAAATATTTTGTATAAAGAACAGATTATACAAAAACGATAAACTATATCATCTTGTACAATGCATGTATGCTCTTAATACAACAAATTGAGAGCAATCTCATACAAGACTGATAAAGGATATCATTGAGTATGATTATGCTACAGTTTAATCAACTCTTGAGTAAATCAGAGTTGTACCAATATGATGGGTCTAAGATATGCCTACTAGCATATATTAAGCATATATCGCTAGTTCGATCACTTGTCTATTGATGACTATACGTTGGTTGTAAAAGTACGACAAAAATATCATTTCATATGATCAGTACACAGTTATGTATAACACTTCTTATTCATTCAAATCTTTTCCAAACTCAATTGTTATTAATTTTCATAATGTAAAGTTTTTTTGATATAACTTGGTTGAAAAACACATCATAGATTTATTAATGATGAATATGTCACTAATACATGCACACAAATGAAGGATAAAATAAAAGAATGCAATCTTAAGTGTCATAAGAGAAAGTTTGCATAGGTTTTAATAATCTAAACATATCAAGAGAAAATAAAGATTATTAATTATGGTTGTCACATCTTAAAAAGAAAAATCCTCCATGAGTTTGAAGCACTTGTTCTAAGAGATCCTATGAGAGCCACTTATGCCAACACTGCTAGCAACATCACATATTTGTTCTATTCCTAAAGTAACAACTTGAGCAATTAGTTAATCAATATAATACATTGATATCATCAAACTACTATGAAGGATCATAAGATTAAAGGAGTCATATTAATTATATAAAAAAAATTATATTATATTCAACTCACAATATAGAACTAACACTCAACAAATTTTTTTCCTAAATGAAAATTTCATCTATGTTGTCAATCACTTTCATCTTTAACTATAAAATCTTTTGACTAGAATGTTGCATTGAATATCAAGAATGCAAATTTGAACCATTAAGTTTTGTTCATTAATGGATCATATCAGTTACTCTATTATAGATGGCTAAATCACAAAAGTCACGCACCAGACATTTGAACAAAGTCTATATGATTTCATGAATGCTTATGAATATCATCAAGCATCATGCACATGCCAAGAGCAATTCAATCACATTGATATAGTATGTGAGTTTATTAAGGTTCTACTCAAACAAGGAAAAAAGTAACAAAAACCCATGAGAGCCACTAATTCTATGAACCACTTGATCAAAATTTAATTATTGGCTCTAAAACCCTTGTTGCAATGAGTGGCACATTTGTGTGGAGTAACTAATGGATAGGATGTGAAAATAGACAAAATTATAACTTGTGGAAATTAAGAATAAAAAAATACAAAAAATTATGTCATCCAATTATAAATTAGAACCATGTCCATAAGAAAAGAGAAAATTTTACCAATAAAAATCACAATAGTGTTTTACACGATGAAGAGCAAAGAACTCTTTTCCAAATCCTAAAATATATCCAAATTCTCATAGTAAAAGAAACCCTTCAAATTTTTTTATAATCTAAGAGATTCATCAAAGAGAGAAAGATCAATATAAACAATGCTCTAAATATATCAAGATCAATATATCAATGAGAAAGATTACCACCATGCAACGACTATAATATCAAGATGAAGCCCAAACACCAAAATAATGACTCCAAGTAGTCTTCAAAATTGACACAACGAAAAACCTTTTCAAATTGATGGAAGGCTACAGCTTATTCTATGCCTTTATCACCTTCATAGTTGCTACTTATAAATACGAAAACCATTAACAATTTAAAATTACATTTCATGAAAATATGTTAAATTAATATATCTCTCAAGTTTAACATATCAAATTTAAATTCAAATATATAAATATTTAAAATATTATATTTTTTTTAAACAAATAATATCATATATCTAAATTTAAATATATCAATATTGAGGCCATGTCTCAACAATACACAAAAGGTAAAGATCTTTTTAGCTCTTACCCTTCTAATCCATTTCTTCTACTCCAATTGTCGCCTATTTTCATTCTATGAATCTCAAACTTTCATTGAAAAGATTTATCAAACATTGGGTATAATCAAACAAACTAATGCAATTACCAAAAAATAAGAATTTGTGTTTCAAGGTTTAAGTTCAAACTTTATATTGACATTCAATTTTAACCATCCAATCCATGACCTAATAACAATCACCACAACATTCAATGGAAACTTCGTTCTCCACTCAAGCATCACCAACAAAAACTACAAATTTACATAACAATCATAACAATTTGAGAAGCTTAAAGTGGATAGAGCCATAAAAGAACAATAAAAAACATCATTTCACCCAATAAGATCAACTATAAGTACCTTTTGATGCAATTGAGCTTCTATCCATTAACAATAATTGATATTCAAGCACCCTAAATACTATATAATGGCCTCTTACTATGTGAAAATGCAAAAATCTGTAAGTTAAATCTAAGTCGTTGATCGGAATGCAGCCATGTATCAAGCATCAACAACAAGTTGTTCATGATGTTCAAACATATGAGGCATGATTGCTCAAAGCCAAACCCTTGAAACCCAATCACTCGAAGCCAAACCTTCAAAAGCTAGTTGCTCAAAGATAGACCCTCAAAGCTCACACACTCAAGTCCAACCTATCAAGACCCAATCACTCGAAGTCAAACCCTTGAAACACAATTGCTTGAAGCTAGACCTCGAGGGTGAGTCACTCAAGTCAAGACCATCAAGTCTAAGCTGTTTAAATCAACTCTAAAAAGCTTAAAATTCAAGCTCAATCTACCAACACAAATTTCATTCGATGGTTTTAACTAACCTTGTCACATCAACAAAGACATGCACACTTATCCTAAGCAAATAAATTGTTCATCAAGGTAATTGTTGGAGTTCAGTGGTACGGGCAATAACTCCCCCACTTGCGCATTCGTCTAAGACAATTAAGTTATTATCCCTGGTAACAATAGTAACTCCCTCATGCACATGCTCATCCCAGGTAATTAAGCCATCATCCCTAGTAATAATGGTTATCCCCTGGCATGCACACTCATCCTAAGTAGTTCCATTATCAAGATAGCAGCCATAATTCCCTATGTTTTGAATGATGCTAAAACACATCATTCGCTCTATCAACCATAAGTAAGCTTTGCAGGTTCAATTCAGGGGAATCGATGATCGAAGAGACGCTTTCGAGATTTCACTTCTTTGCTTCTTTCTTAGTCCTTTTTAACTGATAAGAATCCAAGTCCTCTCTCTTCCTACTCTGTAATCACACTCTTTAAATTCTTAATTAAACTTTCATCAATTCTCTTTGAATCCAAATTCTATATAAATATTATCTTTTCAAGGAACTTAAGTGGTCTCTTTTTGACATAATTTAACCATCTAAGTTCACTCTTTATAAACTCATCCTTAAATTTTCTCTCAAATGTATTCATTTCTAATTGCATCATTTTGATTATAAACATTCATTTATCACACCATATCTAAAACACATATTTTAATGCATAAGAACTTCATAATATTCCATACCATATAATATAATCAATTTCATGAAAATCTTATTAAATTAATCTTCAATCTTAAGTGAGATCTTATAATCATACAACACATCAGAAATATTTTATTTCTCATAGTCTATTTAGATCATATTATTAATAGTACCATCAATTTCACTATTACTTTATAACATAGTTCTGTGATAATAAAATGTCTCATTCTTGAATATTTTCATTTCCCAAAAAAATTAAACTAAAACTCCAAAAATAAAACAAAATAAAAAAAGGAAAACAAATCATTTCGTGCTAAGATTTCTAACTTGACAAAACTCTCATCAAGGAACAATCATGACAAATTATGTTTGGAATAGGATTGGGTTAAATTTATTCATCTTAGTTGAACCTTATAAGTAAATAAACCCTAACAAGTTACAAGGATTTAACTCTAAAGCCTTGCTAACCCAAATCCAAGTTAAAAATGAGAATAAGATAATTTTGACTTGTGTGTGTACATAGGTGTGGGGGATAAGTGTTGTGTAGATGTGGGCATGCGTGTTTGGGAAATAATGGTTTAAACTTGTGGTTTGAGAAGGTCAAGCAAGATCGGAGGAAGAACTAATTCTAGCCCTCTATTTGAGGCTATTTAGTAGCCACAGCAAGTTTAATAAAGCTAACCCAAGAACAAAACCCAACCAGGCATCCCATTAATATAAAATGCATCCCCCAAATAAATAGTTCAAAACAATCACATTTTGCAAGGAAAGAAAGGTAGGAGGAGAGAAAAAGAAAGAGATTTATGCCAAAAAACCCAACATGAAAAACAATTGAGCTATTTGATAGCCAAAAATCAATTGTCATCCTTCTAGTAACAAGAAATTCTCTTTAGAAAATACAACAAAGAATGGGGGTCAAAAAAGCTAAGAGAGAGAAAGAGATAAAGTTCATTAAGCAATGAAGTGATCTGGAAGTAGTTGTGGGAAAAGAAATCTTCTATCCATCTACAATTGTCAAGTTTTATAATAGATGGCAACTGCCCTCTCAATTTCCTAACTATGCACTATTAGGTGATTAGTCATTTGTGGGACCAATACATCTAATGTCCTTTCTATAGGTGGAAGATTCAAATCGTAACTATCATATCCTAAAAAATCCTAGATACTATTAGGTGCTATCATCAAACCGGTTTGAGCATATCTTCAATGGTTTGACATGATGAGGATGGATCATCATGTTCTTGTACGAGTGACCAACAACCTACTTCCAACCCTAAATGTCCGCTTCGCTCCATCAATCCTAAACGAAATATATGTTTGTCAATTGGCTATGGCCCTACTTTGTTAACTAATCGTAAAACTATGTCAACTGGACATGTACCTTCCTTTGTCAACTAGTCATGGATAATACTTGTCACAAGTCACTACCATCCTATCAAGGGAGATTGTCATCGTCAACTAAAGGATATCAAGTCAAGTAAAGAGACGTTTACTTCATGCCAAGGAGAAAGGTTCCAATTGTGCCAAGAGATAGAATTTTTTCATGTCAATGAGAACACTTATGTTCAAGAAAGTCTTATGAATAGAATCTTCTTCATTTCAACCTCAAATACATTAAAATTTTACTAAACAACTTTTACAAGTTCATTTTTTTGCATTCATTGAAGGCTCCTTTAGGTATGGCTCATTTTTAAAACATTTTTTCCAAAAGCTCCATTTCAACTGCAAAAACTATTGCAAATCCTAGCGTTAGACGTTTCTAGAGGCAATTGCAGTGCCAAGTGTCACCCATTAACAGCGTTAAGTATCTTCTAATTTTTACAAGTCATATTGCAATTGGGTGAGTGAAATAATGGCCTAAACCTAGTCACAACACACCACAAGGCAGCCCAGCAAACTGCTAAAGCTAACAGAGATCTGAAAACTAAAAAAACCAATTCAACCAGGACTATAAACTTAGAAATCATAAATACGATGAATTAAGCCAGAAAAAAAAAAGACCACAATTAGCTACCTGAGATCCTCTCCGTCCTTCGGCTGGTCTCAAAAGTATGAGCAGCAGGCCTACAAACATGCAAACAAAGCACCAAAAAACCGCAAGCCCACACTCTTACCCTCTTTTCCATCCTCTTCCTCAGCCTCAACGAAATTTCGAAGTTTAGAAAAGAGCTCCAGGTAGCAAAGAGCAGTGCCTCGCCAAAGGAAGGGGTGATGAATTGGAGGTTACTGCGTGCAGCAACAGTGTGATTGCTTGAAGAAAGTAATTTGGCCTAGTTTTGTCGAGAAAAGGGATCAGAAAAACGAAGTTTTGATTGTGGTGGAAGATTAGAAGCATGTTTTGACGGCAGACCTACCTCACCAAACCAAGGAGCTTCTTCCCTCGCCCGACAGCTTAACGACCACATGGCTTCACATTTGTGCTACACAATAAAATTTTTTTTTAGAAAATGGCATATAATTTAAATATAACAACTAAAAATCGTTGTTTTTAAAAATAACATTTTTTGTTGACATATTTTTTTTCAGTTTTAGTTTCAATTTAGTTTAATTATTTTAAATAATAAAAATAACATTATAATTGAAATTGTTTTTTTATATAAAATAAAAAAAATTATAGACAGAATATATTAATTAAAATATAGAAAATAAAACTATGAAAATGATTTTTGGTTATTTGATTATTCTTAATTAAACAATTCATATTTAATGAAAAATAATAAAAATTGAATCTCCCAAGCATGAGGCAAACCATAGTCAATTGAATTGTCCACTTGTAATTTTTTTGTTGAAGAGTGATATTTAAAATATTTTGAAGTATTTTATTATACAAAGTCCAAAATGGCATTGAATTTTTTTTTATTATAAGATGATGTAAAAATGAATTTTTTGTTCGCCATAATCCTTGCTAAATGCGATGCAGTATCCGACCAAATTAGCTTCAAGTTACACTTAGTATGCTTTTAGTTGAACGAAAAAAATGGCAGAAAAGAAGTCTAAAAAAATTATTGAAAGTATTTTTTAAAGATTTTATTTGATAAAATACTGCTCAAAATTTGTAAATAATTTGTGCATGAAAACGAGCTGTTATTGACATTACCTTCAATTACTCGTGATTATCAAGTGGATAAAGTGGACAGCTTACCTTCCCTTAGTTTAAAACAAATGGTGGTTGATCTAGAACCTGCCACCAGGTTCTTGGTGGCACAAACCAAACATAAAGAAAATAATAAATAAATAAATATAAATACTCCCTGGCATGCTGTTTTGTTCAGCAACAAAAACTTGTTTTTTTTTTTTAATTGTTTTAAACAGATGTGAGAAAAAAAACACCCAGTTTATTGAGTAAAACTTGAATTAAAGATTATAAGTCACGTCACAGAATTTTATAATAGCTTCTAAATTATATTTAACTTGGAACAAAAATATTTAATCATAAATTACTCTTTCCATTCTCAAAAGCACACATCAAAACCATTCATGCGATTCATAACCTGAGTCCTAAAGAGCTAATACAGATATTTTTCTGTATTATTAACCACTAAAAATGTAAAAAGGTAATACACCAAAGGATTGAACTATCATATACTTCTCCTACACAAGTTGCATCACAAGAGGCTCAATGATAACGTGATGAATAAACGACATGAGGAGAAAAGGGATTGTCCAGGAGAAACTTCCCCTGTATATCCCACACCGGAATAAAAAAGGAAAGTGACATTTGACGTAGATTTGACATCATCTATTAGGCACCATTATACTAAGCTCCCTTCCTGTTGGATAACGGATAAGAAAGAGAGAGAGTTATATAACGGATGGTATCCTCTAAAGTTCCCTCCGTTTAGGTTTGAAGTCATTCGCCATTGTTATCAGAGATAGTTCGCAGGCTAAGTCACACTCGATCAAAGTTTGAAATCTCACTTTTGCCACTCCCATGCTTACCTTCTTCCCAAAAACTCTCTTCTTCTCCAAGCTTCATTTCTCTCCCGTTATTGAAGTGACACTTACATTGTCGCTATGTCCCGACCCTTGAAACCACTTTCTTCTTATTTTCCCTTTTTTCTCCTTTTTTCTTTCTTCAAATTGATTCAAACCCATGCTGGCCCTCAGTGGCCCATTTTCGACTCACATTAATCCACGCACGTTTATTTAGGTTTGACTAAGCCGCCTTTGTGCACAGTCACACCACCTCCATTGATCAATCGCTTCCCACATTACTACGACATTCTAAATGGTGATAGACTACCTCCAATAGCGTCGTATAGCTAAAAACAACTTAAAATTAAGCCTTACAATCGAAATCTCGTTGTATTGTATCAATCTGCTCTAGATTGTGCTCAAATCTCCACCTGAAAGTGTTTGAAAACTCTACCCAATCAAACTTCTCGCCTTTACTCTAAATTTTTGCTTAAATTTTTTTAATCATCTTTTTGCAACAACACCCCCAAATTGTAATTTTCTTATGAAGTGAAAAGCTAGCAAAGAATACACCCCCTCAAGATTGTCCACACTGTTAATTATCAAGGAATTCTTATTAGCCTTAGAACTCCTCATAGACATCTTATGAAAGAAATGGATATAGTTAAACATTTATGTGATGACTCATATTTAATTACTCTAGTGTTATTACTAATTTGGATGATTACATAAGAATTTTATGAAAAATAATGTAATATTATTTTATATATTTTCAAAAAATGTGTCTAAACAATTAATTTAAACTTTGATTATGATTATATGTTTTAGAATGAGCATATCGTGAGGAATCCGATGATATATTTATTGTAATTTTTGGAAACAATTTAAAATTTTTACCAAATTTTGAAAGAAATGAGATAAATATTAATATTTAAGTAATATACCATTTTAATTTCTATTATTATTAAAAACCTTTCTCTCTCTCTCTCTCTCTCTCGTAACTCTAATCCATTTTGCTTCTTGATCTGACACTCGACATCTATCAAAACTGCTTCATAAGAAGAAATTTCTTAAAAAATTTGAGTGATGAATGAAGGGAATCATGAAGAATGAACATAGCGAAGGGTTCCATGACCCAAGAATTACAATCTCCTTTTAATGAGTCACACCGAGCAAAGAAGCCAAGAGATTCGGTGATCTTTGATGACGATGGTAAGTCTTATATTGAAATTTGTAGCTTTGTGTGAGTATTTCAAACGCCTTATTTGTTTGTGCTTCTTTAGTTTTTGAATCAGTCGATATTAATTTACCTTAATTGATCTATTATGTTTGAAGGGATCGTGGATGCTTGCGTGACTCAAGTATCTTCAGTGATGATGGTGAGTCCATTCGATACAATTGATGGATTGAGTACAACAATCATGATGATACGAAAGAGACGCTTGAAAATAATGTGGTTGAGCTTCACTGATTGTGTATTTGCTATAAGAATTATTTTTGTTGCTAAGAAGGAAATAAAAAAAGAAAATGTGTGGCATTATCTTATTGAAGGAAAAGGGAAGAATGCTCAAGCATTCTGATCATAAATTATAATAACAGAAAAGATAAACATGTAATTTTGATTTTTATATAATTATTCTATAAAAAACTTTTAGCAATCATGGGATAAAAATTAACATGAAAATACAAATGAATTTGTTAAATCATTATGAAGCTTATGTAAACCTTTAGGGAAGAAATCCATAATAGTTGGCCACAAATCATGACAAGAAGAAAAAGAAAAATTTGATATTATAGTAGTCATAGAGGATCCAAGTAGATAAACTTAACAAAATTACAATATAAGAAATTAATTATTTACACAATTATTATATTGAGATTTTGTCATATGAACTATCATTTCTTTTATATCATGTATATTACATAATTTGATGAATTACATGACATAACATATGCAAGTATTTCTATTCATTTATGATCAATATTGCATAGTAAACTTGATATATTATTGCATACTTGTAATGAAAAAAAGTAAAGAGTAAATATTAAAAAATATTATATATGATAAATTAAATGGTATATGTATATATGTTCACAACTAAGAATAATCAATTTATAGATAAAAATTTATACATTATATGTTAAAGACAGAAAAAGAAAATAAATAAAAGGTATTTATGTTTTAAGCCTAACATCTTATAAAGTATAAGTAATTTTTAAAAATAAGTTTCTCCTATGGCCTTATTCTATATTGTCACTTGTTGTGTGATTTAACTATTATCGGTTGTGTGATATGACGATATTTTTTATCATTAGCATTAGACCTTGATAATTGAGCTCCTCTGTTGTGTAATTAAGAGCTATCACTAACTATGTGATCTAGTGATCACCAACCACTATGTGATCTAGCAACACCACTTACTATGTGATATGGTGGTTGAGGTCCATAATGACGACGTATATATATTGCTTGTTATGTGATCTGGGGCTACCACTTGTTGTGTGATCTAGTCGTCGTTACTTGCTGTATGATCTGACAATATTGCTATAACTAGCATCAAACCTTAATGATCAAGCTTCTTGTTACGTGATCAGAAGTTATCACTTGTTGTGTGATCTAGCAACCACGCGCTTACTATGTGATATAGCGATTAAGGATTATAGTGATAATGTGTGTGCGTGTGTGTATATATATATGTCATTTGTGTGATCTAGTGGTCATTAATTACTGTATGATCTAACGATTGATATGATGAGATATCAGGAAATATGATCTTAAGATTTGAAGGATAATAGCCATTAGAGAGGAAACTGAGATATTTATTAATTAAAAAAAAGATTGAACAAAAAATGAGAAAAATTAAGATTATATTATATTTAATAAATAAATTTACATATAAGTATTTATACAAATTGTTTATAAGAAATAAAAAATAGATGAAAATCATTATACTCTAAAGATTAAATACTAAATCATGTTTGTATTACATTTCAAAATTTTGTTATATGCTTACAGGGTCACAAAAACATGATCTCTCCTTCTTTTAATATAATGTATATTATCACAATATTTGAGATAAGGTGTATTCTATTTCATATTTATTTTTATAATAAATTATTTATATTATCAATTTATTTGTTGAGCCTTCATACTTACTCTCCTACTTGTATTATAGAACATCACACAAGTACACACTGAGTGGGAATAATTAGAGTTACAAGAATATGGATTGAGAATTAGAAGCAAGTTACTTACATATAATGATAGTATTTGTGGATTTTATTATATATATCTCATGTATATGAGCCTTTGGATACTTTGTGATATGGTTTCTCTTTTATGGAATATGATTTTAATATGATGATGTGGTGTTTTTTGTGATGTTAATTATTTTCTTATGGTGAGATGATTGTACAGTGATATTATATTTTAATGATGATATATATTTTTTAATATAAATTATTGTTGATTTATAGTTCATAAATTAAGTATATATACATGAAAATTTGTTTCTAAAGAAGGTTGTATTCATTTATTTTTGGAAATATTAATCTCATGTGAGTCAAAATTTTTAATTATTAAAAAATTATGAGATTAGTTAATCATACTTTCTTATGTAATTTTTTTGTGTCATCTTAATATATCAAGTTTGTTTATTTCTTAAATATTCCTAAGTAGAGAAAAATTAGAAATTAATAAACATGCAGGGCGTGATAGTTTAAGTCAATTACTAACTATTAGATAAACCATTATCCATAATCTCCCACTTTTGTAGCTCTTAAGTCTTCCTCCCTAACTCTTGATTAAAAGGTAATAAATTAACTAACTCTTCTCTACTCCATAATTTCAAAGCCTAAATGTTGTGGATAAATTTGTGGCTAAGGGAAGGCATGGTAAAGCCTCTAATGGATTAACCATAAAATTCTATCAAAACTTTCATAACGTTTTTAAAAATCAACCAGCCACCATCAAATATTATAATAATTAATTAAATTTATCTTAATTATTCTCTTAAATAGTATTTCATATAGCTGATGACGTATGCACCTGATGGGTAAAATTATGTTTTGTTGGAAGGGAAGTGGATATATTGTGGTGGATATTCATGTTATGGGAGATTGTTGGGATACATATAGAGTATAGTTCTACATTGAATATTTAACAATAACTTGTGTTGTTATACAATCTGATGGCTCTAGCCTAGTATCTTAACCTTTTAGATTAATAGGAGTCATTTGTAAATGACGTCCAACTTGGGCCTTTATTTGTTTCCACTCCCCAAACACGTGAAATCAAGGCCAAATATGGCTTAGTTGGAAACAATTGATGAAGTAGAGTCAATAGGATGATACACTTAATTTGCCATGGTTAGGCAAAGTAGACATTAGGCAGCATAATGGAAGGTGATTCCAACAAAGTTGTAATAAGCAGAAAAGCGGAATTGCAATGGTATGAAAGCTAAATAAGATGGTCCAACAAAGATAATATGATGCTACTGATTTGATGATGATGATTCTAGTAAAGCCATTAGGAATGATTTTGGAAGAGCCAACAATGAAATAGAGCTAAAGGCAATGATTTTGTGAAGTCGATAGGGCAATAAGGTTAATATGGGGTGGTAGAGTTGATGATGATGGTTTTTACAAAGTCAACAATGATTGACTGCTCAGATTTTGGTTGTGTAAGTGTTTTTCCTGAATATCGAAAATTGTTCACAATTTTAATGAATTTTAACTATCATTGAATTGGTAAGGGCTTAAAAATTGGCTTGAACCCTATTGTAAGTCAATCTCGAGTCATTGTCATATCAATTCGACAAGTCTAGAAATTGAATTTTTTATATGTATATTTGTATGTGTGTGTATATCTTATATAAAGGAATGAATTTAAATTTAATATGAATGAATTTATAAATGTGTTTTTATCATGACTTTAAATGAAAAATCGAGAGTTAATCTACAATTGAATCATTTTTTATCTAAATTGATAACCAATAGCTCAAGTCCAACTGAAATTAAGATCAAATTAAATCTTTCCTATCCAAAACTTGAACCAGATCAAGATTGAGTCAAATAGCCTCTAGTAAATCTTGAATCACGCTCAGATTGACTTGAGATTATATTATTAATAATTCTAGAGTTAATAAAATGATAGAGTCAATGGGGTGATTTCAAGAGTCAACCAGCTAACAACATACCAGTGGAGTTGAAAGTGATGGTTTAACAAAGCCATCAGGGTGTAAAGCAGATTGTGGTCAATGATAGAATCGAGGCAAAGGTTTGATATAGATAAAGTTGTTGGTTCATGACAAGGATGCATTTACATGATAATTAAAACATACTTATGTTAGAAGAGGTGGTTCTAATGTGGAGGATTCTCATTTGAGTGGAGATTTGTTAGGATATACATGGATAACAATTTTACATTGGCTATTTAACAAGTAATATTTTTTATATTGAAATTGATGATTCTAATTGAATTGTTTAGGCTTTTGGGTTAATGGATATTACTTAAATATTAAACCCAACTTAGGCTTGTGTAATGTTACTTATCTATTGAAAGAAGATGGTTAGTAAGGCAAACGATGTACCAAGTAAGGAGGGTTGTCGTCCACTAGTAAAGTTTTGAGAGAAGCTTTTATCTTTGATCATTTTATTGGTCATCACTTGGATTATTTATACATGAAGAATTAGAGTACATATCTTAACTCTAACAAAATTGACAAAAAATTTTTAGAGTGACAAAGCAATTGACCAGATGCACATATTTGAATCATCTTTTATTTTATTGGTATTGCTCTAAAAACTTAACATGTGAGATTATGAGCGTATAAATTCATAACAAATTAACAAAAAATATTTTCACACTATAATCTCCAAAGTGCTTCTACGAAGTTGTAAACATAAAGTTTTATGCTTTCACATGTTCCATCAGATATGTATTGAACGAGTCGATATATAGTCTAATAAGATAGAGTTTAATGAATCTACAAATGGGATCTTTATCTGATGATTATCGGATCATCTAAGAGTCCGTCTAATGTGTGTCTAATAAGTATCAGACCATCGAATGAAGGATCCAATACATTAATTTGAGTCATTATATCGATTCACTGATCGAATTGTCTTATTAGTGTTCAATGATGAGTACATGTATTTTAGTTCAACAACCCATGAATCTATTATCTAATGGGTACATAAAAAAGTGTGCCAAGATAATGATAGTTAGATCTCAAACTTGAACATGCTATTAGAAAGGTCTCGATGCAAAGAATTCACAAGTCTGTAGTTTATAATTTTTGGATATCATTTGAATATTATGCAAATTTTTAAAATTTGATATTAAAAGAAAAGGGATTTAATATACTTATCATTTCTTATTAAATAAAAAAAAATAACTCTCTTATACCAACAAATCAATTAAGGTGGTTGTTTTGTAAGATAAAGTAGGAAGAGAGGGGAGGAGGTTCTTAGAGAGAGAGGGGAAGCCTTGCTAAGTGTTGGTTGTTGTTCTTGTGTCAATTCAATGAGATCAAAAAAGAAAACCTATAGCAAAAGCTGACAAGGAGCCTTCGATCTAAGTATGATTAGGTATTTAGTGTAACATCATACTAGTATTATTTTTCTTCAGATACGACGATTGTTATGGAAGGCTTTAACAAGAATCACATATTCCATTTTTAGCCTGTTTAAGTGGTTGCTAAGGATCATACTAATACAAATTGAAACTCAAATAAAACAATAAGTTAAATGTTAATTGAGAGATTATTCAGTTTGACTAAGTGTATAATGATATGTGTGGATAATACTAATACAATTGATCGATCAAGTTAGCATGATGAGACATATCTATATATGAAGGAGATCATACATGTAACAGCCCTAGTTTTATCTTATATTTTTTATAGAAAGAGCTCTGTGAGACGAATCCAACGATGTTTAATTTGTAATTTTCGGAGCTCTAATGAATAAATTATATTGTAACAGCCCTAGTTTTATCTTATATTTTTTTATAGAAAGAGCTCTGTGAGATGAATCCAACGATGTTTAATTCATAATTTATTCATTAGAGCTCCGAAAATTACAAATTAAACATCGTTGGATTCGTCTCACAGAGCTCTTTCTATAAAAAAATATAAGATAAAACTAGGGCTGTTACAATGTTTCTCACCTATTTCTAAACCTGGCTCTGATACCACCTTGTCAGACCCCCACCGACATCTAATACCATTATGTCACAAAGTTATCATCAGAGTCGCCAAATACAGCATTTAAGTGAGGACAAATAAACAAACCAATGGTGGGGACCCGACGGTAAGACAAACACTAACTCAAAATCCAAAGTATATATATAAAGACATGTTTTTAAACATTTAATCACACTAAAATTTTCCCTCTCACACATCTCTTGGAAAGGGCTCTCCTGTAACAGCATCATTCCCAGTTCTCAGTGTAGTGGTTTCATGACCTGTGATGTAAGCACTAAATGAGATTTTATAAATCTCAGTAGATAAATCCACATATTTAACCAAGAAAATAAAAGGCATAACAAATACCATTAACAGTAAAGATGAATGTCATATATACATATAAGATAATGCCAAATGAAAGCCATAAAGAAATGCAAGTTCCTTATATTGTGCTTATTACCGGGCCCAATTCCCTTTGACGCATTATCCTCTGGATCCAATCATCAATGACTGTCCTATAGCCGGCATCCAACCAAGCACATAACACTAGGCAGATATCTGATCCGAAGATCGATACCCTGCGATCCAACACGCTGAGCCTAGTGCCACCAGGCAGGTATGGTACCATACCCTGCGATCCAACACGCTGAGCCTGGTGTAATCATCATGGAGTCATAGCACATAACACTAGGCATATATCTGATCCGAAGATCGATACCCTGCGATCCCACACGCTGAGCCTAGTGGTGAGGATAATGTTCTCTGGGAATCCATTTTTACTATCATTTCCAATCATGATTCCAAACAATTATGCCATATCAAAAGACCTTCTTTCCATATTGTTTCTTTCTTTTGATTTCATTGTCATATCATGTTATTTCTTTCCTTTCAGTTTTTCATGCAAATGCATAAATAATCCACACCATAATATTCCTTTCCTTTTTATACCATAAACATATGCAAAAATCACAAATTTTATAATAGTAAGAAAAGCATGTAAAAATACATAATATTGTACTACATCACAGGGTTAGGAATTTATCTACCTCAATTTGCTGTACCAATTGTCTTACTCACTTCTGCTTCTTCTTGATGTCCTACAAGCCCGTAAAATACAACAATAATTAATTTAAATATGCTTATTAGTCAAAACTGCTTTCTAAAAGCTTTCCCAAACACACCCTAAAATAATCCAAAAAGATGGGCTTATGCGGCACTGAACCGCCGCTGGACCGCGCGCGCACGCTCGGCGCTGGACGCCCGCGCACGCACGACGCTGGACCGCCCGCGCAGAAAAGCTTTCTAAAAGCTTTTCCAAACGGCATTTTTCCCAAAATTTCCTTTCGCGGTGCTGGACCGCCCGCTTCCAACACGCTGGACCGCGCGCTCTCGGCGTTGGACCGCGCGTGCTCGGCGCTGGACCGGATGCTCGGCGCGCTGAACCCCGCGCGCTTGGCGCTGGACCGCGTGCCTCGGCATCCGGTTCAGCAGCGTAACCCGGTCCAGAGCCTGGACCGGTTCACGCCGCTTCCCCCCCTCTCTCTCTCGCGTCCGGCGAAACCAAAATTTTTCGCCGGCGCTGGATCTACCGTTTCATATGCTAAACCGATCGAATATGGCTCGGCTTCCGCCTCTCGATCTCCCCCGCTCACCAGAAAATTTTACACAACCCCGACGACAGAAATTTATTTCGTACCTTATGGAAATTTAATCGTCGCACTCTGCCACCTCTTCGCCGGCGCTTTTTCGCAGAATTGCTTTTCCAAACGCACCTGGCTCGGCTTTTATAGATGCGCTTATCCGTCGGTTCGTGAACCGCGTTTTGCAGAAAACCCCCTCTAAATTTTATATTTGCAAATATATCCTCCGCCAATCGGATTTGAACTAAGCCGAAATTTAAAATTTACAGATCCATCCTCTACGTTACAAATTTATCTCAAATCTTCAAAAATTCATAATTTATTCATTAGAGCTCCGAAAATTACAAATTAAACATCGTTGGATTCGTCTCACGGAGCTCTTTCTATAAAAAATATAAAAATACAAATAAGAGAAAATTAGGGCTGTTACAATCTTCCCTCCTTACAAAAATTTCGTCCCGAAATTTAGAACAGTTATGGATACCGATTGATCATGTCTGTCTCTACTTCCCATGTAGCTTCTCTTTCTGTTTGACCGTGCCACAAAACTTTAACCATAGGAATAACTTTGTTTCTTAGCTTTTTCTCTTGTCGATCAAGGATCCTCACTGGTTTTTCTGGATAAGTCAGTTCTTTCTGAATTTCGATGTCTGGATCTATATAATTCACCACATGGGAGGGATCTGGAATGTATCTCCTTAAAACTGAGACATGAAAAACATTATGTACTCCTGCCAACTGAGAAGGTAATGCTAACCGATATGCCACTTGTCCAACCCTTTCTAGTATTTGAAAAGGACCAATGAATTTAGGCTTCAATTTTCCTGCTCTTCCAAATCTTATGACACCTTTTGTTGGACTTACCTTGATAAAAACATGTTCCCTCTCGTGGAACTCAACCATTCGATGTTTTGCGTCATAATACTTCTTTTGTCTGTCCTGAGCTGTTTTTATTCTGTCTTGAATAATTCTGATCTTTTCTGTTGCTTCTTCAACAAATCTAGGACCGAGCAAATTTCTTTCCTTCCCTCCATTCCAGCACAAAGGTGATTGACATTTTCTCCCATACAGCGCTTCATAGGGTGCCATCCCAATGCTGGACTGATGGCTATTATTATAAGCAAATTCCACCAAAGGTAAGTGGCTTTCCCAATCTCCACCAAAATCCAAGATGCAAAGTCGTAGCAAATCTTCCAAGGTTTTGATAGTTCTCTCTGTCTGACTATCTGTTTGAGGATAAAAGGCTGTGCTGAAACGCAATCTCGTACCAAAAGCTTGATGCACATTCTTCCAGAAGTGAGAAGTAAATTTAGGGTCTCTGTCAGATATAATGACTTTTGAAATCCCATGCAATCTGATAATCTGACTCACATATACCTGAGCTAACTTCTCTGCAGAATAAGTAGTTTTAACAGCTAAAAAGTGAGCAGATTTTGTTAGCCTATCAACAATTATCCAGATTGAGTCATGACCTGCAGGTGACCTAGGCAAACCGATCACAAAATCCATTGCCACTTCCTCCCATTTCCATTCTGGAATAGGTAATGACTGCAACAACCCCCCAGGTTTTTGTTGCTCTCCTTTCACCTGCTGACAAATTAAGCATTTTTGAACCCAGTTAGAAACATCCTTCTTCAATCCTGGCCACCAGTATTGTTGTCTCAATTCTTGATACATTTTATTCTCGCCTGGATGTATTGAATATCGAGAGTTATGAGCTTCCTTTAATAACAAATCCCTAAGTTGTTGATGTGCTGGTATGCATGACCTGCCTTGAAATCTAAGTAAACCAGCCTGGTCCAATTGAAAAGTAGATTCCTGTCCTTCCTGAACCCTCTGTATTATCTTTTGCAATTCAAGATCTTCTCCCTGATCGTCTTTAATAGAGGCCAACCAATCTGGTCTTACTGATAAGTGTGCCAGCAAAGCCGTATTTCTTCGAATATCTACTTCTAGTTGTAATTTATCCATCTCAAAAATTAATTGTTTTTCTTCTGTGATAGTCAAAATGCTACTAATACTAGCTTTCCTGCTAAGAGCATCAGCGACCACATTCGCTTTCCCAGGATGGTAAGTGATTTCCACATCATAATCTTTAATAAACTCCAGCCACCTTCGTTGCCTGAGATTTAGTTCCTTCTGAGTAAAAATATACTTTAAACTCTGATGATCAGTGAAAACCACACACTTAACTCCATACAAATAATGCCTCCAGATTTTTAAGGCAAAAACTACAGCTGCTAACTCCAAATCATGCACAGGATAATTCTTTTCATGTATCTTAAGCTGTCTAGATGCATAAGCAATTACTTTCTTATTTTGCATCAATACACAGCCAAGACCTTGCAAAGATGCATCACTGTATATATGATAACCTTCTGTGCCTTCTGGTAATGTTAGAATTGGGGCTGAAACCAATTTATTCTTCAATATTTGGAAGCTATCTTCACAAGCTGCATCCCATTCAAACTTTATTGCTTTTCGCGTCAAATTTGTTAAGGGTGAGGCTATTTGGGAAAAGCCTTTCACAAACTTCATGTAATACCCAGCCAAACCCAAGAAACTTCTAACTTCTGTTACTGTTGTAGGCCTTGGCCAATCTACAATGGCAGAAATCTTCTGAGGATCAACTGAGATTCCTTCTGCACTCACTATATGCCCCAAAAACAAGACCTTGGACAGCCAAAATTCGCATTTAGAGAATTTAGCAAATAGCTGATTTTCTTTCAAAGTCTGCAATGTTAAATGTAGATGTGCAGCGTGTTCTTCTAGGGATTTAGAATATATCAATATATCATCAATGAAGATAATGATAAACTGATCTAAATATTTCTTGAACACGCGATTCATCAAATCCATAAAAGCTGCTGGTGCATTTGTCAGTCCAAAAGGTAGCACTAAAAATTCATAGTGCCCATACCTGGTCCTGAAAGCTGTTTTGGAAACATCTTCTGTCTTAATTTTCAGTTGATGATATCCAGATCTCAGGTCAATTTTTGAAAATATTGCTGCTCCTTGCAACTGATCAAATAGATCATCAATCCGCGGCAAAGGATATTTATTTTTGATAGTAATTTTGTTGATTTCCCGGTAGTCAATACACATGCGAAGACTACCATCTTTCTTCTTCACAAACAAAATAGGTGCACCCCATGGGGATACACTGTGTTATACCCGGTAAAATATTATAGGTTTAATCTTCAATAATTCGAATTGTGGCTTGGATGATTTCAGATCGACAGTAGGATGAGCTAGGAGCTCAATTGGAGGCTATTAGAATTTCTGAAATTTTCTGGGGATTTTTCGGAGCACCGAGGAAATTTTTAAGTAATTTTCCCTGTTTAATTGGATTTTTGGAAATTCGAAAATCTATTTAAATCGGTCCATTAAACCGGAATTTGGTTTTTACCGCGCGTGAACCGGACCGGAGCGGTTCAGCGAAGGCGGGGGCGGTTCGCCGAGTGCGTTTGCGCGTGCGTTTGAATAAGTCGCGGATAAGCGGATCGAACAGACGAGATCAGCGGTGGAGATTAACCGGTTGATCGGGGTTAAGCGGCGTTATTAGAAGGTCAACCGGCGCTTAATGGGTTCTTAACGGGTTATTACCGGTTTAAGCTGGGTATTTAACCTGAACTGTTTCGGACTTTAGGGTTTCGAACGGCAGCGAGAGACGAGGTGTTCGCGGCGAACGGCGATATTTTTCGGCAGCCTTTCAAGGGGCTTTTTGTACCTGGAGGTTCGCGGGACCGAGGAGAATCGATTGGTACCGGTTTCGTTCGGCGAGGAGCTGCGGTTGATCGCGTGCGGGCTTCACCGTCGCCGGCGACGAGCAAAGGTAGGAATTTCAGTTTTAAATTTAGTTAATTAGTAGGAAATTCAGAAATTAAATTAGTTATTTAGTAGAAATTAAAAGCATGGAATATTTTGCTTAATGAAAACAAGCATGTGGATGAAAAATTGGACTTAGTTGAATGCTAAATTGCGATTTTTGCAAAATTTGGATTTTCTGGAAAATTTCCCATTTCACCGAAAAATTTGTTAATGCTTAGGAGCATGTTAGGGATTTGTATTATCAGTTTGCCATTGAATTAGTTGATTAATTGTTGGATTAATCTTAAATCTCACAATACGGCAATGGCGTTCGGGCGAACTTTTTCGGCGGAAATTTTGAATGAATCCTTAGAAATTAGTGGCATTTTTGAAACATTAGGATAGTACGAACATCGAATTTTGTTTCTCCTTGATCTCGATCGCCGGAAATCGACGGGGGAAACGGAATTTTCCCGGAGGAATCGTCGGCTAGGGTTTTCGCGGGCGCCGGGCGGAGGAAGGAGATGAATTAGATTAATTACGGTTTAGTTAATTAAGTAATTGTAATTATTCAATATTTATTAATAATTTAAATGTTAAACGTCGGCTGGAAATTTGATTAATTATTCGGCCGGTGGGTTCTCGGTTCAGCGCGAAAGCCGAACCGGCAGCGAAAACTGGTTCAGCGGGAATTCGGCGCGGACGAACGGCGCGAAAGCCGAACCGGCAGCGGAAACCGGTTCAGCGGGATTCGGGCGAACGAACGGGCGGAGGAAAAATTTAATTCGGAAATTAATCCGAATTTTCGGGAAATATATGGAATTTAAATTTTAATTCGGAAATTAATCCGAATTTTCGGGAAAAGGATATATGTGGAATTTAAAATTTAAATTCGGAAATTTATTCCGAATTTCGGAAAATGGATAAAGGGCAGAAATTGAATTTGGAATTTAAAAATTTCCTGAAGCGAGAAAAAAGGTGATTTTTGGAAATCACGTAGCCAAGTTGAAATTTACTGTTGGAAATTATCCATAAAT
Organism: Vanilla planifolia; assembly: GCA_023846275.1. Lineage (NCBI taxonomy): Eukaryota > Viridiplantae > Streptophyta > Magnoliopsida > Asparagales > Orchidaceae > Vanilla > Vanilla planifolia. The sequence continues at coordinate 25,082,557 of CM043876.1, read as the reverse complement.
TCAGTGCAGCTGGATCGGTTGGAAGGAAGTGTGACACTTGGGTAAGTGCTACCAGAATAGTCAGAATTTTGGTACAGTTGTGTTGCTTGGATAGCAATGGCATGGTTGAGTCAGTTTACTCAGTGTTGGTATATTTCACGGATTGGCATATTGGATCGGACTACTATAGACCCTATATGATGTTTTAGGGTAGTTGTGGTAGGTAACTGTGCGGTTCAGACTTAACTTTCACAGTATACATGTGGACTGGTATGCGCCTTGTTGTATCTGGACACATGTTGCCGAATCTTGGAGTTAAAGCTTGGCAATGACTGTAGGGGCGTGGCTTCTATGGAAATTGTTGGGAGAGGACTTCTTGGGACGGTGGCTGAGTCGATCTCTTCTGGTCCACGAGTGTAGGCCTGCGCGCCTGAGAGTGGCAGCGGCAGGGGTGACTCGCCGTGGCTAACCAAGTGTGTAGGCCTGCGTGCCTGAGGGTGGCAGGGGTGTCTCACGTTGGCTAGAGATCTATGTGACGGGTTATGTCTATAGTCTCCAGAAGATTGATTGACGAGAGACGCTGCGGTGTCGGGTGCTAGGCGCCATGCGTGCGCAGAGATGGGCGTGTCCCGCTGGCATGCTACCTGGGAGCACAGAGGAGAGCTACTCTGTTGTGACTGGGGGTGACTGTGGTTGGTCGGAGTCTGGAACTGAGAGTGCCTTCCACCCTACATTGTTATGCTGTATTCCTATACTCTTGCTATTATCCTTCTCTTGCATGTGAGTTTTTACTAGCTGTCTTTCCTACTGGGCGTAGCTCATTCCCTTTTTATCTATATTTTTCCAGTGGCTCGGCAGACTTGACGCCACCCAGCTTTAGGTGGGATCGTGATCAGTAGGCTAGTGGAGGAGATCTGATCTGTGATTTTCTGAGACATTCTGGTTAGTTGATTGTTGCTGTTGGATGTATTCAGTGAGACTGTTATTCTTATGTCTTGTATTATGTGAGGGTGATTCTGACTTATGTATCTAGTTGAATGATATTGTATTTGTTGGACTTGGATCTTATTCTTGTGATGTGATGTAGTTTCCATTCACTGTTTTACTTTATTGTCTTGGTGGTATAGTGTGTGGAGTGTCATATTTTATTTGAGGATGTTATGTATTTTATTTTGATGGTGAGGTCATTACATGACTATGGAACTTAATCGTGGGGGTTCAGACTTCTATTAGACCGGTTCTCCTACTGGTATGGGTTAGGAGTATTGGGTCTAGTAGGAGTAACATTGCGCGAGTTCATCAGTTAATTCAGGAGTCATGAACCTGATTTGACGGTGTACCCGGAGATGGGATCCACATTGTTAAGGAAAGTAGGTGTGTAATGATGTGTTATATCCTATGTTTTTCGTAGGCTACTCAGGTTGGTATGGGACGATCTGAGCTGTCTATATGTAAAAAAAAAAAATGCCAAAAATCAGCCTAGGAAAAAAAATGGGGTGTAACACACTGGGTCTGATAAATCCCTTGTCTAATAATTCCTGAATTTGCAACTTTAATTCTTGAAGCTCGGCTGGTGCCATACGATAAGGAGCTTTGGAAATTGGCTCAGCGCCTGGAATCAACTGAATTTCAAATTCTATTTCTCTATCAGGAGGTAATCCAGGCAACTCTTCTGGAAAAATGTCTAGATATTCCTGAACAACTGGTACCTCTGTGGGTTTACAAAATTTCATGTCCAAATCCACAATAGATACCAAGCATCCTTCGCATCCTTTGCCAAGTAGCTTTTGTGCCTTGAGCATAGATATTAAAGGAATTTTCCTTCCTTGGCCGAAGTAAATTAATTTATCTTCTCCAGGGATTGGGATTTCAATTCTCTTTTCATAACAATCTATTTTTACTTTATGCTCGAACAGCCAATCCATGCCAAGGATTATGTCAAATTCTGTCAGAGGTAAGATGTGTAGCAATACTGAGAATTGTTTTCCTCTGATGTCTATCTCATCTTCAATAAAATTTTCTACACTGATACTATTTCCATCCGGCATTTTCACTACTAAATGTACATCAATACCACCTTGTCATGCAAATGAAAGAAACATCAACATATAGAACAACCAAACACCATGTAACTAAGAGAAAATCATGTAAAAAAAATACATAGTATTACAAAACTGAGATCAAACATTTATGATTTGTTCTCAGAGATAGCCCATACAATTCTTTGCTCGATTAGCGTAAGGTATTGATCATGCAATATGATATGGGCAATCATAATGCATAACGTTACTTATTATTGAAAATAGGTAATGTGAATTATGTAGAAAATAAGAAGAATAAATAAAGAAAAACGAAAAGTCATGAAAAAAGCCTCTTAGTATCATAGCATATGCAAACAAAATAATTATAATATGTATATATGTATATATGACATCTACGTTTAAATAATCTGGAGCTCAATTCTAGTTCATAAAAAAATGTGAAGAAAATAAAAAGATAAGACAAAATGACAAAAACGTTGTAGCAGCACAATGCAACAAGAACTGCTCATATAACCTCATTGCAGGCATGCGAGAGCTTTCACTGTAGTATGCAAGTCAGTTGTCGCACATGCCTACGTGTCAATCATTTATCGTGCACTTGATCTATGTGTGTAGTAAGTAAACCTATTGTTCCAATGTGGTTAACATACATGCAACATGGCTTGTCAACGCACATGAAGAGTGCCTTTGTAAGGTCTCTTGCTCACCTGCAGACAGTTTCATTAAGACTTAAAATTTGTGGAATTTTTTACTTTTTATTAAAACCTACATGTTTCTTGTGAAAATTTAAATTTTATATGCTTATAATAAAATATATATCTAAATATCTATATAAAAAGTAAGAATATTAAATGAAGTAATTTAAAACTTTATAAATTTAAAATTTCATAAATTAATGAACTTTTAGAATGAGAACTTCTTAGAGAATTCAATTTTTTGTGACAAATTATTTTCTTTTTTTTTTCTTTCTTAGTTGCTCACTATTTTTTATAATTCAACTTTCATTGATATAACTCTAAAAAGAAGGTCTCTTGTTGATGACTTGAGACAAAAAAACCTCACAAAATGATTAATAAATATTTGAAATTAAACTATTGATAAAATAAAAGAAAGAAAAAAGATAATAATTAGTTAAGTGATTTGATATAATATAAGAAAGAAAGTGAAATCTATGATCTTATCCTATAACGACCTGATAAATAATATATCTAATGATATACTTTATTCTTTAGTATCATGGTACTCAAAGATACGGCTCGAGATATAAGAAGTCTCAATTAAGTGATGACAGAATAATATGTCTCTAGTATCTGGGGGCTAAGAGATGGGGCTCTGGCATATCAAAAATATTATTCCCAAGGCACCTTTGAAAGCACATCATTAGATTATTCACACATAACAAGCTCGTGTCGCACAAGCTTGACGGTAGCACTCGTTACTTCATTCAAAAGTTTCTCACTTACAATATTATGAGCATTCTTATTTATAGAGACATCAAGAATACAATAATAATTCATTAATTTATGAATAAAAGGGATATTTTGAAATATTAAGAGATATATTTTTGAAATTCTAAAAGACATTTAAAAATTTTAAAAATCATCATAAATTACAAAATAAATACTTCAAAATTTTACAAAACAATTTTTAAAAAATGATTCAAAAAAGTTATAAAATAAATTATCATAAGCAGTTCCCAAATAGCATATGCTTTTTGAGATATGGTAACAAAGAAATGGTAAGATAGCAGGCAATGTGCGGTGCTAACAAGGAATGACGGCAAGTCAAAGAGAGTCAATGTGGGTTGACGGGTCGACACATATATTTTGTGTGAGGTGCTTTCATAATTCAGGTCTACATGCATTGATGGGTTGCTGCGGGTTGAGCGGGACGTGCAGGTCGACATGGGTCAGAGCAGATAAAGTAGGTAATTATGAGTGATGGGTCAGTGCAAGATACGAGAGGTCGAGCTATTGCGATATTTGATAATAGAGCTAATAGAGAAGATAAGACAACAGAGGCAGTAGACAATAATGAGAACAACCCAAACTCAAATTTTTGCCCTTTTAAGTCATTCCTAACAAAATTTTATATCTACAAAATTATTGGGATTACTAAAATGATGATTTATAATAAATATAAAGTTAAAAATATCCAAAAAGCTATAAATTATTGTTTAAATGATTGAAATAAATTATAGAAGTAAATAACTTCATGAACTATTAAAAGGAAACTAAAATATGTAATAAACAAGTGTCATATATAATTGACCTTTATAACAACAATGATAATGGAGACTAATGAGAAGTAAAGAGGTCAATCTTGACACAACTTGAAGTCTGAATATGTGAAACTTTTGTGTGATATATTGGACGTTACAATGTCAAGTTCTTTATCCATGATTATATAAGTAAAAAAAAAAGAAGAAAAGTTTTGTATCTATATATAAATATCATTTCTATATGTATATATCATATTTATGGTGTTATGGTGATGAAGGTCATGCATCTGACATAACCAAAGTGTTATAATATTTGTGCTAAATATTGTCTATAAATATATGATGTTGACTCAATCTATATTAGCTAACATATTTTATGTGTGATAAATATATACCAAAAGATATCAAGGGAGTAGTGGACTCAAAAAAAGCTTATAACATGGTGAAATATTTTATAACTTTTTAAAATGCTTTTAATATTTAATTAGGTCATAACAATTTGCAAAAACATCATAAACTAATAATACTAAATTGGCATATTCCCTGAAACATGTTTGTAACATTTTTTATCCACTACATTTGTATTATGCTATAATGGTAAAAATATGATTTTACATATTGCATTGTTATATTGAACACTAGAAGTTCAAAAAAAAAAAAGAAATTTTTAGTACGTGCGTTATTTTAGAGGTATTATGGCATGTGATACTCAAATATAGCTTGAGATTTATATCACAATGTGGTAAGATGCATTATCAAAGCTAACAAAATATATTTTTTTAGTAAAATTAATTTTAAAAAATAATAAACAATCAGAAAAATATGAGAGGAAAAAGTTAAATTATATAAAAATAATAATTTTTTTAAAAAAATTAAAATATAATTTTGAATTTGAAGTTAATATAATTATACATATCAGATTATGATTGTGAACATATTAGTAAAAAAAACTTTCAAATCTAAATTTGTTAAAATAAACATTATTTGATTTGGAGTTATATGCATAAAATTACAGCTAAATTGTTTGAGAGTATCATCTAATCAATAAAGATATTTTGATTAAACATATTATAAGATGTGTTTGTTTTAATTATATAGATATGTCAAATCAAATATGCAAACTAATGATTACATAGTTTTGATAGAATCAACAAATATTTAAAGATTTAAAAAGAAAATTTCTATTTAAAAGATCGATATTAGGTCATGCAAGAAAAATATCTTTTTAAGTATTTAACAAATAGTTAAAAATTTATAAGTTAAAATTGATTGTGAAATGATGAATATATACAAACAAAATAAACTTTTTTTCAATTAAATTAACGTTTAAAGGGTTTAAAAAAATTATTCATGCATATATGCTGCGGGCTTATTTTAAAGGAGAATCGCTTTTAGAATTTTTTTCTTTAGCAAAAAACTCGTTATTTGCTTACATTCGGTTTTGAGCTTGCTAGATGTTCAAACTATTTAAGGAAGACGTTCAAACAGATCCATAAGTGAAACAAAATAGGAATATTATAAAGAAAGATACAACGAATATAGGTGTCCAACATGCATGACAATTACAAATATTTTTTTTTTTTTTTTTTTTTTTTTTTTTTGGGAATTCACTTCCCAAAAAAAATGAAGATAAAGCATGAACTCAGAGGTAACCAGACATCATAAAACTTTTTACCCCTTCTGAAAACTTTGGAGTTCGCCAAGGAAAAAAACAAAGCTCACCGCAAAGCGCCGCTCATGCAGAGTCTACCGCACATAAAATTCGCAGTTTCAAAACAGCAGCAGCAAAACCTCACCGTCACAGCTGGTTGTCGCCATCCTTTCCGCTATGATCACCCTTAGCCCAAGAACTTGAAATAGAAGATGAAGTAGAAGAAGAAGAAACAGAGCTTCCAAAGTTCAGCATCACCTCCGACTTGACATGCTCCGATACCAAAGACCCCGAAAAGGAGATGGTCGACGCAGAGCCCGGCACAAATAACGCGTCTCTCCCGTATTGGAGCCCTGCAGCGCCGTGAAGCTCCTGTTCCCTGCTCTGTAGAATATGCGCGTAGTGAACCAGGTCCGAATACGGAGATGGCGTCTGACGCGCAGGAATTCCTTGGCTCGCCAAAAGGTCGAGGTCTGTCCTGCCTTTGACCCGTCCCGGAAAGTTGAGCTTTGCCTTGGAGCCCTTGAACTTCAGGGCCGCGTCGTCGTAGGCGATAGCAGCACGTTCCGCGGTGTCGAACGTGCCTAGCCACACCCTCGCCGCCTTCTTTGGATCTCTTATCTCCGCCGCCCATTTCCCCCATGGCCTTTGCCTTACTCCCCTGTAATGCCGTCCCTTATCGCTCCCTTGATATACATAAACCAATGATTTAATTAATATATTCATGGAAATATACTTCTAATTGCCCACAATACTTCCTTTATACCTTTGTTATTGCTTTTTTTTTTCTTCAAATTAGTACATCTGCATTTAGATCTCATTTAACGATGGACAGAACTATAAAAAAATGACAAGCAAGTAACATCGCAGCAAACAGCTGCAACATATAGCTATGGTAAGATAGATAAACCAAGTTTGAAATATCATGTAAGCAAATCATCTATTGATAAACGAATAGCTTAAATAATAATAATGTTGACCTTGAGCTTCGGGTGGGTGGCTGGACTCCGTATCCAAGGCAACGAGCCTCGGCGAAGCTGCTGCAGGGGTAACGGTTTCGCCGACCAACGAAGCTCCGACGGGTCCGGCAGCAGCACCACCACCGATCACGTGAGCAAGTGCGGACACCATAGCGGACGTTTCCCGTTCGGAACGGGCGAATGCGCCATGGGAGAAGAAGCTGGACCGGGTTTCCTCCTCTTCAATGCCCGTGGTAAAAAAAGGCCTCTTCCCATGCCTTGGATCCACTTTGGTTGGCTTCTTCCCGAGGGTAAAGTCTTGCGAACGAGAGCTAAACTGGTGATCGCGTAAGAGCTCTTCAGGTTTATATAGCCTACGAAATTGGAACGGACCGTCTCACTTAGGACTTGTCTGCGGTGCTCCAATTAATTTATTCAATTATATATAGGTGCTTTATTTGAACTCCCAAGCGAAGATGGACTATATGTTCCAACAGCTACAAATTGAATGCGTGTTGATAAAGATCGAGGACAAAAACGGTTACTTTTCGGAAAAATAAAAAATAATAACTTAACAATTTTATATTTTTTTAATCCATAAAAAAGAACCTTAAATGGATAATAACAACCTTCAATGCACTTAAATAGAAAAAAAATATTTAATCAATTTTCTATAATATACACTTAATAATTATCTAAAATTTAAATTTTCTTTTAGTGAATCATATCCAATATAAACCCATTAAATACATAAACGTTTTATCCAATATTGACTTATTTAATATCTTATCTGATTTTAATATATTTACAAAATAAAAAATAATAATAACTTAAATTTTTATTTTTTATTAATCCATATAAACTTTTTAAACTTTGAATATTAAGTGTCGTTATGAAACTCTTAGTAATTGGAACCTTTGTAAAACAGTATTTAATCACGATCATTTACCAACACAACAAAGATGGAACTCTATATGATTTGTTCTTTCATAAAATATAAGATTTTTAATCATTTGTATTGTGATTTATTACCACAAAATATTCTATTGGAGTCTATTGTGATTTGTCAACAAACAATTATGTATTATTTTTTTTTAATGGATTTATCTTTTTCTCCAATATCATCTCATTCATCTTTTTCAAAATCAACTTTACACTATAAAGGTTCTATAATTTTAAGAGCAAAATTATAAAAATCATAAACATCCTTCAAATATTTTAGTTGATTTAAAAAGATATCAATGACTTGAATATTATTTGTGATATTTGAATTAAATCTTTCTCTTTATGAACAATTCTTTGATGGACTAAGCAAAAGAGAATCTCAAAATGTCACCATAATATTCTTCAAAATATTTTCAATTTTTACATTGCTTTTTAAAATTTTTGTACATTATACTCTTAATATTTATTTAAAAAAAACATTTCTATAAATATTTAATTTCTTTGTATTGGGATTACATGATCTAGCTCTTAGATTTATCATTATATCCAACAAGGATGTATTTTTTACTCTTTTATCCAATTTTGTATGTTCATATTAAAGCTATTAAAGGGTAAGTAATGTAACAAAAAAATTCATAAATAACCTACATTTAATTTGAGATTTCACCAAACGTGAAAAAGGATAATATTGCGAATCTTTTTGTTGGAGACAAGAGATGGGTGATGGGTAACGCTCAACGCAAAAACAACAAACACACCAGCAGCAAAGGTTTTAGCGATGGACCACAGCATAAGGTTTCACAATAGTATTGCCACAACTTAATCCCTAGTATTTAGTTGTATTATAGTGTGGCTCATAGCAACAATGGCTACAAGGAGATCATCTTAATTTAATTAGTCATTTGTTGAAGTTTTGGGTGGACTAATTGAGCATTCTCTTATTATGATTAAGTCTTCTTCTACTTATAAAGGAGAACAAAAAATTATCTTTGAGAAAGATGAAATTGAGAAAATGGTGTAATCATTTAAATTGAAATTGATAAGAAATTTTTATTTTGATTAACATAATATGGATACAATAAAAAAAACATTCAGTACAATTGGTTTTTAAAACGAGATCAAAATCAGATAGATGACAGTCACACATTGCTTAATTTGAGGAGACAAGCTTTTCTCCCTTATTGGTTGCGCAAACCATAAAATATAACAGACTTTAAATGTGAATTTTTAAGTGATATCCAAAATTTCATCTAAATACTAAACCATCTCTAGCACATATTTGGATATTTTTAGAACATCAACACATCCATTAATTTAGCAAGATAACTTTATATTTCATGGCTTATGTAATTGAAAATTTTGTTAAGGTGGACATTGTAACATTAAAGCCAACACAACTTAACATAGCTAGAGCTTGTGTGAAAGTTGATTTAGTAAAGGAATTACCAAAAAGAATAAGAATCACATAGAATGAAGTAACTTGAATGATTTTTCACAGAATATTTAGTATGATAATTTATCATTTTATTACACCAATTGTAATAAACATGGACATTTATCTTTAAATTATATATACAATACAACTAGAGCAGAACGTAAATTATCATAGAAGAAGCAAACCATCCTATCGCTCAGATAAAACAAGTAGAACACAATGACAAATCTAGGAAAGAAATTAACAAAACAACACCTGAGCCTAAACGTCATGCAATTTTAAACGATCTAAAAAATAGCTCATAATCTCTAACTCCTCAATTTGATAGTGACATAATCATAAGGTAATGCATGCTAAACTAATTATGAACTTGAGAAGGATAGAGATAAACTCAAGAGGGATGATAATGTGAGTATAATAATGTAAAATTTTTTGATAACTAAACAGTAATAAAAAAAAAAAGACTTCATGCAAGAGAAGCGTAGGTTAGTGTCGGATTCTGAAACCTCTCATGAACAAATCAAGGAAAATTAGACATTCAAGTGTTAAAAGATTTCAGTAATAAATTCATAAAAGAGCAATCAATTTAAGATTAATTTTACTCGAATAAGATGATTTCACCTTAATGCAAACAAGAGTTCAAAAAGAAAAACCACGAAAGATATGAATCGAACTAGTTTGAAGCACAATCATTAATGAACAAAAGAAGTACAAGTTACAAATCAATCACTAATTAATGGATAACACTCTTATATAGAATATAAAAGAAAATAAGAATACAAAAATAATTTCTCATTTCAATTATGTAAGTAGGTCTAATAACACAATACTAGTAGCTCTACTTGAACCAATGGTTCAGAAAGAGAAGCTTTTCGATGTGATATTTACTTTGGGTTTCCCTCATAACATTAGAAATTTATTTAACCAAATTTGACTATTATGATAAGACAATATGTAATGTGATAGAATTCAGATGATGAGGAAGTCACTTACACACAAAGTGTATACTTGTATGTGCTAAGTGTATAGGGCTACAAAGAAGAATATTGTGGAATAGTTTAACAGTAATTGATAAATTTATAAAAGACATGTTTTTTTTCTTTATTTTCTTCAACAAGGTTTACATATTATTTTAGCTTATAATCACAATGCATTAATTTGCCAATATTTTTTTTTACAAATATTGCATTGTTTTGTTTTAAAATATTTTTTTATACCTTTGTCATTAAGTCTCTGAATTACCATCTCATCTTTCTCGACCTCTATCACAACTATGGAATCGATCTCTACCTTAGCCTCTTCTTGCAAAGTCATTGTCATTGTTTTCCTCTCTATTTATGATCTTTATTTTTGACAAAATGTTTGATCAATAATTTTTTTGGAGATCTATTAATTTTTCCTTCATGTGCAAATAATGAATCTATTAATCCATTAAGAGAATAAAAGGATAGATCATTTGATTCCCAAATATAATGACAATATGATCAAATTAAGGGAACAAACATTTTAATGCTTTTTCAAAAGTTTTTTTATTCCTCTATTTGTGCACCATATATTTTTATTTTATTTAAAAAAACATAAAGATGAGAAAAAATTTCTTGAATGATTCATTCTCTTTACATAAAAAGTGTTTCAAATTTTCTCTATAAAATTTGAAGTTTTACGAAAATTATATTTTTATCTCTTAATGTTCTTAATGTAAAAATGTTCAAACTTCTTTGAACTTTATCTTATTAATAATGCATGAAAACTAGGTTCAATCATAACTTTTGGTAATACCAACAACTTTTTTTGTTTGTTTTTGTTATTTTCTTGTAAATCTATATTTTTTTTAGAATTTATAATACTTTTCTAGAAATTCTCAAAGATCATATGGGATAAAAAGGTCTTCATCTTAATACTAAAAAAACTCTAATAAGAAAATGTTACTAAAAATCAATAAAGAGAGAGATATACATTGACTTCATTTTATTTGTCATCACAAAATAATTTTCTTCACACAAATAACAAGAAACTTATTATAATAATTTCTTAAAACTCTTCTTGCTCTAATAATAATGTTTACAAAACATCTATGTCTAACTTGATTAGAACAAGGTTTTGATGAGAAAAAACTTGTTTGAAATGAATAAGAAAGAAAAAATGATAACTAAAAAACTTGAGTTTTTTTATTCATAAAACAAATGTATACACCATCATCATCAATTCATTTAAAAACAATTAATTAACTTTCAACAAAATAATCATAACAAAATCAAAATTTTAATTTTTTCCTAAGAAATCTTTTATGATATTAACCATTGAATATTTAAACAATTTTTTTATTCAATATTTTACATAACATCAATTTATTCAAAAAATAAAATATCATTAACTAAATTTTTTATTTTATACTAATAAACAACAATACAACTATCAGACAGTTTTCACATGATTTGTCGTGTTAGACCAATTGCTATATAAGATGAACTGCATGACAGTTCCGTAAATTATTGAATCTTAATTGAATGTGCTAATATGGTGAAAGGTTTATCACGTTTCCTATATGGTTATTAAATTACTGGACTATTATTTGAGAAAAAGCTTAGTTGGGGGAAAAGATTAATTCCACCAAGTACTATCATTTATTATATTCACGCAGCTGGCTAACCCAATGGACAAGTCTACTCGCAAAAATGGTTAAATACGTTCTATTTTGCATGCAATATAATATACTCCATGACAAGGGCCTGCAGATGCACCGTCTCATTATCAGCAACGAGCAAATGGGAATGAAACATTAACCAAGTAGCTGTCTGTGTGACAACAAATTGAACTCAAGGATGTATTTTGTTGTGTTATTTGAATAATTTATTTTATATATGTCCATGTAATTATCACATCTACATGCTAATGTTAATTAAAAATGTCAATATGTTTGCTATTACAGTTAATTCTTTACTATGGTCAAACATTGGTATTCTCTCCCATCGTCTATGACCAATATACCTTGTTTATAATAGTCAATTTATATACTTTTTACTACTGTCCAATGGCATTGTCGTTTTGGTTGTCATAAACTTATTTTGTTTTTATAAATGCTGCTTATTAAAATACCAAATTTGTAATATTAGCTAGATCATGTGAAAAAGTAAACCCTAGATATGCTGTCTTGCTTAACGGCTCTCGGATTCCCTGGATTCATGCCCAACGTGGTTTGCGGCAGGGCTGCCCCCTTTCGCCGTACTTGTTCACCCTTGTGACGGAGTATCTCTCCGCCATCATCCACAACTATGAATTCAGGTCGCTGTTGGGGTTTAGCCCTGGGAAGGACTCTCCACTTGTATCCCACCTCTTGTTCGCCGATGACATCCTCATATATGCCTCGGCTACTCGTGCTGCTGCGCAAGCCATCAACTTGGCCATGCAAGAGTTCTGCAGAGCCACAGGTATGACTGTTAACCTCTCGAAATCTAAGGCATTCTTCAGCAAGTTCACTAGTACCAAAAGGAAGATCCTAATTGCGAGGAAATTACACATGGCGCGGGGGGAGAATCTCTCTTACCTGGGAATTCCAATCTCGGCGAAACCAATCAAGTTCAAGGATGTTAATTTCCTGCTCCAAAAGATCGATGATCAGGTGATGAATTGGCGCACTAGGCATCTATCGCTTGCTGGGAGGATTGCCATGATCAAATGCGTCCTCAACTCTATCTGTAACAGCCCTAGTTTTCTTTTATTTGTATTTTTTATATTTTTTTTTTATAGAAAGAGCTCTTTGAGACGAGTCCAACGATGGTAAGTTTGTAATTTTTGGAATTTTGGATAATTAATTATGAATTTTTAAAGTTTTGGATATATTTGTAATTTCAGGATTTCAGATCCAGGATATATCTGCAATTTAGGATTTCCGATTTAGTTTAAAATCGGATGGCGGAATGTAGATTTGTAATTTGGAAAAGTTCAGGGGGTGTTCTGCAAAAAAATCACGAACGTGTCGGTACAAGGCGAAATCAACACATACGTGTCCAGTCCGGGTGAATTAATCCCCTTAAATACAGAAGCGGTTTGGAAAAGTTTTAGCGATTGCGAAAAGCTGCCGAAAATTTAACTGAAGCTCGGAAGCTCGCCGGAAAAACTGCGGCAAGGTAAGATGGTTCGTTTTATTTTGCTGTATTGGGGTTCTGTTGAGTGGGGGGAGAGTAAGAGAGGCCGGCCGAATGTTTATTTTCGGCCGGAGACGTATTGGGTTGCCGAAGGAGTGGCCGGAGTTGTCGGCCGCGAGATGCGGAATATTTTTCCGGCAAATTGGTCGTCGAGGAGTGCGAAAGAAGTCGAAAGGAGCTTGGTAATTCCGGAGAGGGATTCGGGGAAAAGAGAAATTTACCGTGGAAGCGGCTAGAAGCCGCCGGACGCGAGCGGCGGCGAGGAGAGAGGGAAGCAGCGACAGGTGAGAAACAGGGATGATCCTGTTTGAACCGGTTCGGGTTAACCGAACCGGAAGGCGCCCGGTTCGGGCTGAGGCGGAGGAGAGAGAGAGGGAGAGAGGAGCGGTTCAGTCGGCTGAACCGCGGAGCTGAACCGCAGGCCGGTTCAGCGGAGGCGCGGTCCAGGCGCGGCGAGAAACAAGAGAAAAATTGGGATTTTTTGGGATTTCGGGAAGTGTTTGGCAGGGCTTTTAGAAAGCTTTTCTGCGTGCGCGGTCCAGCGGGCGGTTCAGTGCCGCGTAAGCCCATTTTTGGGATTATTTTGGGGTGTGTTTGGGAAAGCTTTTAGAAAGCAGTTTTGACTAATAAGCATATTTAAATTAATTATTTTTGTATTTTACGGGCTTGTAGGACATCAAGAAGAAGCAGAAGTGAGTAAGACAGTTGGTACAGCAAATTGAGGTAGATAAATTCGTAACCTGTGATATAGCACAATAGTATTTATTTATATTTCGATACATGGTTTCTTACGGGCTGCATTACAGTTTTTCTTTACATGACTTTTATCTCATGGCTTGATATATGTTTTATGGTGTTATTTTCTGATTGAACTGAAAGCATAAAAGATGACAAAAAGGAAATTGAAACAAAAAGCATAATATGAGATAAAATATAATTGGTTGGACATATTGATATGGTTTTGGCATATTTATCACATGTGTGACATGGTTGGAAAATAAAAATTGAAAATTGGATTCCTGGAGACATTATCCTCACCACTAGGCCTAGCGGATGAGATCGCAGGGTATCAATCTTCGGATCAGATATCTGCCTAGTATGTATGTGTACCATGACCTTCGATATATTGATGACACCAGGCCTAGCGGATGTGATCGCAGGGTATCAGTACTATACCTGCCTGGTGGCACTAGGCCTAGCGGATGAGATCGCAGGGTATCGGTCTTCGGATCAGATATCTGCCTAGTGTTATGACTGGATGGATGCCGGCTGAAGGTCATTTGATATGATGATTGGATCCAGAGGATAATGATTCAGAAGGGAATCGGGCCCAGTAAGTATATAACATATAAAATAATGGAAATGGAAATTTGGTATACATGTTTATCTGGTTTACTTTTGATACTGCATGACATTTGATAAGAAGGTATTCATATGGTTTATTTTTCACCGCTTATGAGATGGATTTTGTTTTATCATGTTTCACGGCTTGTCTTTTATATCTGGAGATTTATTTTACTTGGTTACATAATGGATTTATCTGCTGAGATATATATGTCTCATTAGTGCTTTATCACAGGTCATGTATCCACTACACCGAGAGCTAGGGATTATAATAGTACAGGAGAGGACTATACTCCTGACATGTGAGAGGGGATAGATTTATGGTGGGAGTGGATTTGGTTTCATTTTGGTACTTCAGTTTTGTGGTTTATTGTATATATATATACAGTTTAATATACACATGTTTTCATTTCAGCTCCATGGTATGGATATGGTTAAAATGTTTTAAAAAATATACCAGATTGGTTCGAGGGTTAGAATTGTCTCATCGTCGGGTCCCCACCTAGGCATGGTTTGTCCTCACTCGAGATTATTTCTTATGCAGCATCCTTAATTTACAGTAGTTGGTAAGGTGGGGTGCCTGACACTATCCCCACCTACTTGATGAGCCATTGCGTCTTGCCGAAGCTTTCCATTGACGTGGCGGAGCGGAAGTTTAGGAAGTTCCTTTGGAGCGGCGCCACGGGAGGAAGGAGGATGCATTATGCCAGCTGGGAGAAGATCACTCTGCCTAAGGATGCGGGGGGCCTTGGCCTTCTTGACTTGCGTACATGGCAACGAGTCTTGACCATGAAACACTGTAGAAGATTGATTGGGCGTGAGGAGATCCCGTGGGTTTGCACCTTGGCTGCTAAATACGGCGCTGCCCACTCGCTTGTTAAGTCTCCCCGGAGGGCATCCCTTGCTTGCAGGCTTCTTGCAGCTGCTATGCCGTGCGCCCTCGCTAACTTTGTGTGGCGAATTGGGGACGGAAAGGGAGTTTTATTTGCTGAAGACAACTGGCTTGGTGTGCTCCCTATCTGCCTGTGGCCTACGTTCATCAACATGGACGTAGATTGGCCTACTTACGTTAGTGCATGCGTCTGCGAGGTGGGTGTCTAGAATGAAGCAAGTATTAGGGTTTGGGCAAGTGACCTCCTTCTTGATCGCGTCTTGCACCTGCCTTGGGCCCGCAGCCATGACATGCTTCTGCAGTTGCAAACGGAGTCGCCACGGGTCAACAATCTAAAATTCTACTCGCACATGCGTGGTGGCAATATGTCTGAAGTCGCGGAAGTTAACTCGAAGTATTCGAAGCAGATCTGGAAGCTTAAGGTGCTGCCTAGGGTGAAACTCTTCCTTTGGCGGCTGATGGGTGACCACCTTCCTACCGCAGTCTGGCTCGTTCGCAGAGGGCTTGCCGAGTGTAGTAACTGTATCTGGGGTTGTCCTGCGGATGAGACGCGGGAACACTTTGTCTGGGAGTGCCCGCATGCACAGGCTATCTGGCGCTGCAACCTACTTCGCGAAGCCATCTCGGCGATTGGTCCTCTTCCTGATGAGGGCTCTGGGCATTTACAGAGGCTCTTTGAACTTGTAGCAGCGCCAGCACATAGCATGGCTTATAATTGGAAGTACGCTGCCACCATTGCCACGGCAATGTATTACATCTGGGATTTTCGCAATGCGAAGAAGCACTACGATGAGAGGCCTAATTACAGTTTTATTATACGCAAGCTGCAGATTGAGGTTGCTCTGCTTCACCGAACGCGTCCCTCCATGTCCTGCGGGAACCCATTCAGCTCACCTGAACTGAATGTAGCCCAAAATTGGGTTCCCCCTCCCACTGGATGGGTCAAATTCAACTAAGATGCAGCCGTTGGGGATCACTCGGCGGGTCTTGGTCTGGTTGCCAGGGATCATGTGGGCAAGCCCCTGCTGGTGCTTGGAAAGAAAATTATATCTCAAGCTAGTGGAGCCATGGAAGTTTACGCTCTCTTGGAGGCCTTTGAAGCGGCCAGATTAGTGTTCCCGGACGTCCGGGCCATCGAGGTCCAAACCGACTCCACGGACGCTATGCTTGACGTGCGTGATATCATTGCCCAGGTGCCCACGAGGGGTGTATTTGCCAAAGCAATTCTCCATGCTCGCGGCCTCGACGCCCTCGTCATCTCTTGTGTTTACAGGGAAGGCAACGCGTCGGCGGACTGGGTGGCGCGTGCCGCGTGTTGGTCCAGCTTCAGCTGGGGACGGGGTGAGCCCCTCCCTGAGCCGTTTTGCAAGCTCTTGTACTCGGATTACCTGTTTGATCCCCCGTAGGGGACCCCGTTTTTTGCCTTAATAATAAGGTTTATTTCAGGAAAAAGTAAACATCAAGAATATATTTATGAAAAAAACATATTTTACAAAACGTGCATTGATGTTGTTATCGGATGACAGATGATTGAATATGTTTAATAACATTACTTAAAAATATTTAATTGAATAATAATATTAATAAATATTTTGGAGTTAGGATCAAACCTAGGTAATTTGTTCCGATCATCTTTGAATATTATATATTGTCTATCATTTATAATTGTCGATTACATTTCTCAAACAAATCTAATAGCAATTTCTCCTATGTTATGCATGAACGATTACTTAATAAATCATTTATAAAAAAATATTTTTGATTTATGTTAGCAGCTGTTGTTCGACGTGAGTCCGTACAGTCGTACAGTCTATCACATGGATGTCAACGGGGGACTCTGCAATCAACATTTACGCTATTTTTTTTTTTTTTTTTTTTTTTTTTGGAGGGAAATAGCAATTTTGATCATTCTGTAAGCGATATGGTAAAGCTTTTTTCTTCAACACTCGTTCAAAAATAAGATAAACGTGCCATCTCAACGAACGAAGGTTGAACTAAAAAACTGTACTACATAATATTCAAAGCACGTTAGATACCATACCAACAGCCTTAAAGTGTGCATGAAACATGAAATTTGTGATAATAACTTGCATATTTTAACATGGATTACAAGATGCAATAGTATGCTTAGATAATTATTTGATATTGTTGGCCTACGATACACTGAAGAGGAAGTGGGGAGGAGAGTTGAGTGTAAATTGAATTTTTAAAACTTAATTTTAAAGCATGGAATGATCTTGAAATACAATCTATGTTATTCATACAATTTTGAAAATGAAAATAAAAAAACGAAAAGCATAAACATAATGCTAAAGTTTTTTCAGATGATTTAAATAGTATTCTCAATCTAAATTAATTTTGAGTTTATCATTTCTTTTTTGCTCATTTATTATAACTGATAGATAAATCATTATTCTCATATCTTTTTTAAAAGATAAGACACAAACTTTTTTTTAGTCATTTTATATTAAATGGAACCTCATGTTGAGTTCTTTTGTAAGTTTATATTCAACTAATTTAAGTATTTTTCATATCAAAGCTCAACTTGTGAATCTTTTCAAAGATAAACTTAATTTTATTTAGAATTTTTTATGGAGTTAAATCTAACTCTTACAATCTCTTATACAAAAAAAGAGCTCACAAACTCTCTCTCTTCCTCTCTCTTAGGACAATATTACAATTTTCATATTTTGAATGCAAATCATGCTTGCTACATCGAAGTTAAACAAATGCAAAATTTTGGTCAAGTGCTTCCCTTGTGTGTCACTACAAGACTCCAACAACAAAACCAGCTTTTGGGAATTATATGAGAATTACAAATGAGAGAATAGCAATAAGCTTGTTTTTCAAGTGTTGTGTGGAATCCATTATTTATAGAAGTTTGCATTTAATTAAGATTTTTAAGATTACTCTAAGTTGTCACATGTCATTTAACTATTAATCTCATTTGGAATATCTTAAACATTATTAGGGAGCACTTGCAAATAACTATGAAAACAATTCATTTTAAAAAATTGATAAAATTTAACTAGTTAGCATCTATTTGAATTAAACGTACCATAAGTTAATTTCATTATATTATATATAGATCTCTATTTCAAGTGTTTTTATTTCGCATACCTCGTGTCTTGCTAACATACGATCTACTTTGACATATGTGTCATATGAAGTTCATCTACTTTGTCATCCACTTGATTTTATATATAATATGCTCAATTGCATGTACTATTTGTATAATATTTTGAAATTTTATTTTATATAATGATGAAATTATGTAAATAGAATTTAAAGAATTGGTATGTTGATGAAATTTTAATAGTCTACTTGCTTCTCATGCTATGTTGTAAAGCAATTTGAATTTTGAAAATAACTTTATATTTGAAAGAGATTATTTAGATACTTGTTTTGTTTTCAATCAAAAATCAATTTAGATTTATTATATAATTTTGAAGTTATTGTTTAAACAACATTAATTAATTAATTATGCACTAAAAATTTGAATCGACTTGTCTAAACAAACTGGGCATTTCTTTCATCCGATTCCCCAAAACAAGCTTCTTACTGCAGGCTGAGCTTTTGTTAATGAAGCATTAAGATATGACGCAGTTGTTAGTGATTTTTTTATTCATTAAAAAAAATGTTTAGTAAACCTCACATGCCCATAGGAAATTCAAGCCTGAAACCTACTGGGCATGAAAAAGGTCTTTACCATTGGGCTATTCCCTTGTTTTTAAAGTTGTGTGATTTGCTCATTATAAGAAAAAAAAGAAGTATGTTAGATTAAATAGAAAATATCTATTTGGCAGAAGCTTCTGCACTCAAGTGATAAATGCGACATAGTTAATTATTTTTATTATGTTTTAGAGAAGATTGTGTTGTTGATTTATACGTAATTTTAGAATTGTTATTAGATGTCATCCCTCAATATATGAATAAAATATATTATAAGTATATAAAATATTATTATCTAGATTATAGAAGAAATAATTTAAAATCTACAAATCTGTATATGTTCATTAATATGATTTATAAAATAGTTAACAACTTTTTTTTTTATCAAATTTGTATATGTGGTTTGGCATGAGATTAATTATGACATGGATAATTATATTTGTATATTGATTTTATAAATAGTAAATAAATTTTTTGGTTTAAAAATATATCATAATATTTAAGTTTTTTGGTTTGTAATAATTGATAACTTAGAATTATCTCTCTTTAATCTTAAATGATTTATGTTTATTATTTTAATCAGATAAATCTGAAATAATATATCATTAATTTTAGAGAGAACTTAATGATATGATATTATAACAAAAGTTTAAAGATAGAAGGATTGCATGAGTGAGGATATTAACAGAGTATTTGTAATTACATTATAACATTTTTATAATTAAATTAGAAATAATTATGCATAAAAACTTTAAAAATTAGTTTATTTAATGAGATCATCATTGTTTTTATTAACACCTTAATTAAAGGCTATGATAAATAAAGATGTTATCTTTAATGATTTGTGTGGGCTAATATTAAGCAATAATTTCACGATAAAGATGACATCTAACTTCATTCTTGTTGTTGTGATTGTTTTGTTGTTGACAATGATAAGCAAAGACTTCATTTTGTTAGCAACTTAATATAAGCCAGTAGTAGTATTAGGAGAGATGACTTTAATGACTTAGACAACTATTGATTGAGGTATTGAGATATAATATGACATGGGATCCCGAAGAGTAATAACAATAGTTATATTAAAAATGAGTACCTTAATAAATAAAAGAGAATGATGAAATAATAAAAAAAATATGAATATGCAAGTAAGTAAAGAAGAAACAAATTTAGTACTAAGTAGTATTAATATTATACGATAGTTTTGTGTATATATATATATATATATATATATATATATATATATATATATATATATATATATATATATATATATATATATGCATAAACACAACAAATATAAACATTGATGTAGTAATTTAACACATTTATATATTTTATGTTTTATGCATTCTTATTTATCATTCTATTATTATTTATTTATTACATATTATATTTTACGACTATTCTATCAATTATAGTAGTTGTTTGACTGCTAAATATATAATTCTTATTATTTATTTATATTATAAGTCAAGATATAAATATTTATACAATTATGGATTCCTATAAGATGTAACCTGAAATCTCAAGTGAGAGAGAATGTTTTTTTGTGATATGAGAAGGATTTGTATTACAAAAACATGTGTTATATTTGTATGATAGATGTTATATAAAAATATTATTGTTATTATATTTATAATTTGTAACTTATGCATGGTTATTATTTAGTTGTTTCATTACCTCAAACCCAATTGTAAATTGCATCCTTGAGATTTTATTTTGTATTATGTGCTTATCCAATATTTTAGTATTTTTTTGAGTATTTTGTTAGAGTTATTAATTATTTGGTTAGGTATAACATGATGAATATAATATATGAAAATGGTTTAATAAAACTAACAAAGTTGTAAGGTTGATATGGTAAGAGGTTAAGAAAATTGGGTAGCAAAGTTGAATGAGTGAAAAAATTGAAAGTGAAGGCTTGATAATGTTGATTTTCAACGGTGTCACAAAAGCAAATATGGTAAGATATATGGAAACAATAGATTAAAAGAGTGCATAAGAAAACAAAGTCAATATAATGCACCAAATTGACATAACAAAGTTAAAAGAAAATGGTTTAATATAACCAATATGGTATGACAACCAACTAATGTTAATTTGATAAAGTTAATAAAATAATAGAGTCTTTAAGTAGAGTTTTTTAAGAAATATATAAAATATAAATATTCATTCAAAATAATAACCCTAATCTAATAACATTAATTTTTTAGTTGATAAATTTTACTTGTATATTAAGCTTAAATTGTCTTCATTGAATTACTTCTCCTAATAACAATCTACAATTGAGTAATACTTATTTTAAAAATTCAATATGAATTCACCAAATCATTTTTTTAGTTTTAGATATCACATAAACTAAAAAAATAATATTTTTATTTTATAATACCAAACTGTAACTTATGCATATTAATTTTTGCTAAATTGTAACTTAGGCATATTAAATTTGTACTTCAAGGTAATAATATAAGATCCAATTTTAAACATAATCATCAAATGTATGGTTGGTTTGATGTTATTATCATTGTTTTAAAAAATTATCATAGTATTATGAAAAAATAAAAAAAAATGATCTATATGAAAAAAAAGATTTCTTCTATTATTATTTAGCGTGCCAATTGAATCCTTTCAACCAAAAAAATTTCTTTGATCATATCGCTCGCCACCTAATTGCCATTACTTCGTTTTCTTCATCATAATTTGGTACATCATTTTCGTGTTTGTTCTTTCTCATATTTTGACAATAAAAATGAAATTAAATCTTAAAAGTCTTATGATAAAATTCAATTCATTGTTTAATCTCTCTTGACTTTTATTCATGTAATATGAAAGGTTCAAAATGTAACGAATCCATCGTTACTATTATATCCTTTCCAGAACCTCGTCCCCACCGTGTTGATAACCTGTACCACACACTATGACACGGCCTGTACTTTTCCTCGGACCTTCGCATTTACTTTTCTTTATTTTTATTTTTTTATTTTATTGGTGAAATAAGAAGCACGTCATTTGCCAATCCTATACGTTAGCCGCCCGGAATAAATTTGATCATATCCAAGTGTTAATACTAATATAAATAAATATATATGAATTATTAAAAATAATTGTTTCATGATTTATGTGGACAAATCAAAGCAAGGAAGGGTCCGGAAATTGAATTCTTGTTTGACCTCTATGGTTTACGCTCTTCTAGGTTCTTTTTCATCGACCTTTAAATTAAATTTTAATATTTTCAGTCTTTGTATTTCAACGTTGATGATGACTAAAACAGGAAGCTTTGATATTTATCATATTGAATTTTTTTTTAATTTTTTTAATTTATTAAAATAAAATTATTTGGTGCTTTAATGTGATTCCAAGGTGGAGATTTGGTGAAATTATTATAGAATTATCTTATAATGATATCATGATCTTAGTTGGATCCCATGGAGGAAAAACTATTTCTTGGAAACCAAGATATCCCCGGAAAGCAATCATCATCAATGCCATGGGTTATGTTTGGACATTTTATAAAGGGCTTTCTTCATAATTACAAAAAAATGTGATAATTTTATTGAGAATATTATTAATATTTATAAACATGTTATAATATGATATTCAAAATGAGTGTTATATTTTATTTGTATTTTTCTTTGTTTCTATTCAATTCATTATTTAAAGTTGTTGATTTAAACAAATTGAAAACAACGAGTTATTTTTATATAATGTTAGAACAAGGCATTTTTCACAAGTAATTATTAACTAATCCCTCCTCTCTTCCAAATTACTTTTTATAACTTAACAATTTCATCCAAAATAACTCATGTCTTTAAAAAAATATTTTGGTATTTTAAAATTATGATATTATATACAAAACTCATAATTATTGTCTTCATAATAAATTTAATATCTTCTACTTAGAAGTTTGTTAAAGAGTTGTCCTTTGTTAAGTAATTATACTTTTATGACATTACTTGATTATCAACTTTTATTTTTATTTTTATCTTGGATTACATAAAAATCAAAGACTAAGTTATTTTAAGTTAATTTTTCAAGACTTAATCTGATAACTTAGTTTTATATTATTGAGATATTTATTTTATTAAATTATCACATCTCATTTTAAGTAGAATCTTATGAATATAATATCACATATAAAATATATAATATTTTCTTTGTAGTTAGTATAGCAAAAATATCTTTATATTTTTTAAAGCTTTGAACAGGAGCCAAATCTTATTTAGTAATTTTTTCTTTCGAGTACCACTTGGCAAACCCACATTATAAAGATAAAAGTACAAAAATAACAAATTTAGGACTTTATGAACTCACAAATTTCTCTTACTAATGTTGTTGCTAGATTTTGTTGCAATTGCACTCTTTCTTCTTGATGATCTAGTCAAAAAGATCAATAATAAGATTATGAGGCATAAGGCGAAAGGTTTTATGATCGATTGAGAGAGAAAAGAAAATTAGGAAATGTAAAGGACCATATGGATAAGAATATGGTCATTGTTTGCAAAATTTCATATATTAAGATTTTATATTAATAATAATTATTTATTTATATATCTATTTTTTAAACTTTAGTAAATTATAATAATCTCTAATGAACTTTGATCAATATGAAACAAATGTTATTAGATTGATCTTGATGGGTTTTATTATTTATTTATTTTTTTAATAAATTGAAACATTTTATTCTTTTAGCATTTTAACATGCTTTTATGAGGCAACTATTATTCATATAAAACTTTAAATATCAAAATCGCTCTATTGTCATAGAAATTGAGGATGTTATAGTTAAAGTCTTATTAGTTTTTTCTTAATTTGTCATTGAACTACATTATATTATAAAAAGTACCACTTTAATACCATAATATCATAACTTAAACTTATTATATTAAAATATTATCTTCTTTGATGATCCCTATGATGACTTCATCTTATCATATTAATGTATTGTCTTTTCTAGTCATCATAATCTAGTCTAAATAAGTTTTATTTTTAAAATATATAACAATATATTTAAATCATGATATTGTATAGAAAGACTAGAATCTCTCATCCATAGTTAATATGAGATAATTCATACTTACATTTTTAGTATTATAAACCCATCAGTTTTTATTTAGTTCATCTTTAAATTATTTTAAACTAAAAAATATTTTAATATTATAAATATGACTAGTTGATCTCATTATATCAAGTTATTATCTCTTTAGTTTATTTTATTCTAACTTATATAGGTTTTTTTCTCAAAAAATATATAATCTTAAGATCATAATATCTTATATAAATATTAAAATTTTCTTTTTATTGTTAATATGAGATGATTCATTATTTTATCTCTAAAAGTTTGTTAATAAAAATTGTGCCTTATTCATTTCATTTCCTAAGAATCTTAATCAATGATTGCTTTATCATTTTCATGTGTTACATAATCTTTAAATATTAACTCTGTTACAACTCAGTTATTTATATTGTAAATGTAGGTGTGAATATTTATTATAATAACATAAGAGACTTTGATAATATTTTTCTTTAGTTTATTGAAACGCTCATTTAAAATGATAATTTGAACAACTGTTGTCCAATGCAAGTAAATTTTAAACATAAAATCATGTTATAAAAGTTAATGAGTGTATTCCATTGTATATATAAGAATAGTTCGCTTATATCTAATGTTAGTAACCATCTGTATAAACTTCGTATTAGTAGTTTTTTTACTTCTTTATAAAACAATGTTTATTTCAAAAGCATATAATATCTACCCAAAAAGCATTTCTCACTTATAAATTGGGCTAAGAATTCTCATTTGTGGAAAATTTACATCCATTATTCATTTGGAACTAAAAGAATTCTTCTGACATTTAAAGAATAATTCATGCATTTAACAATTTGCTTTTAAATAACTTATGTTGAAATCTATACAAATATGATGCTATCATGTTTGATATCGTGGTAGTGGTATTATGGAGATGGAATATAAAAGTGATTATAGGTCGTAAGAAAATGATTATGACATGAGAGTTGATGTTGCTATGAATTAGATTCAAATTCAATTAATGCAACTAATTTGACAGGAATATCAAGTGAATAAAATGTTGTGTCAATTGGTAGTAAGTGATGGATTTGTAGAAAGATAAGATGAGATGGCATACTATTTTGTAGTAATTTAATAATTTAATATCTTTATAATGTTTTGTATTTAATATATCAAATGTGTTTAAAAAGTTATAATTTTTTTAAAATGTATAAATCATTGTATTAGCTATATTGTTGATATTCAGATTTTTTTATTTTCTTATTCATCTTATTATTTTGAACCTAAAATATTTTAGAATTTAAATAACTGTTGATATATTTTCAAAAAATCTATGATAAAACAAAAAAAAAAAAATAATGTTTTAGTTGTAGATTTTCATAAAATTTATGATCAAATCATAGATTTTCTTGAAGTTTCTGTCCATCCATAGATTTTTTTTGACCAGTTTGTTGAATAAGTTGAAATGTGTTATTGTCCTGAACTACTTATTAATATATATTTTTTATTTTAAATTGATTGAAAAACTACTTTTTTAGAATTTGACGAGGTTTGCAAGTTTACAAAAAGAAAATGTTGAAAAGAAATTATATATATATATATATATATATTGATAACATTCATTTAAAAAATAAGAAAAATCGAAACTAAAAAAATTAATCAGTTTTGTACGTAATTTTTGTAAGCCCAGTCCATGCTCTCAACATAACAATAGTATTCAGCCGGTGATTGCAGCGCACGGAATGGCTGAGTGGGGTTGGTCGAGGGAGGGCAATGGAAAGAGTTGCGTGTGACCCGGTTTCGTCGCCGGAGATGGAATTCTCGCCGTCGGAAATAGAATATGTGAGCTATGGCGGCGAGCACCATCTCCCTCTTATCATGAGCCTCGTCGACGACGAGCTCAGCGAGCCCTATTCTATCTTTACCTACCGTTACTTCGTCTATTTGTGGCCCAACCTTACCTTTCTTGTATGCTTCTTATCTATCTTTTATTCGCAGTTTTGTATAGGGCTTCTTGCAACCATTCGTATTTCTCTCTTTGCTGGGTTGTATCGTTGAAATTTATCTTCTTTTGCTGATTCCAGGCATTTCACCGGGGCAAGTGCGTGGGAACTGTGGTTTGCAAAATGGGTGAACGTCGGAATACTTTCAGAGGCTATATCGCAATGCTCGTTGTTATCAAACCTTACAGAGGAAAAGGCATTGGTAAATAGTGGATAAACATATTAAGCGCTTCTACAATCTATTCCTTCTACGCAATGTTTCGTCTGTGTGAAATTAAAGAAAGAAAACTGCATTGAAAAGGAAAACAAAATGAAAATTAATTGAGAATTGTTTTCTTTATTCGTTTTTATGTGGTAGGAGTTGCACATGTTTGGTTGTATTGTCCACTATAAATCTGGTTTCATTTGTTTATTTTAACATTATAGTTCTATATGGCTCAAAGATAAGTATTTTATCGCCCTAAATTTGAGATTGTATCATGGTTCATGACCTGTTTTAAGGAAGTAATAACCAAACCAATTTTCAAGGTAATCGAATTCCCTTTGTAATTCTTTCGAACAAACAACCAAAAAAAAATTATTTAGTAAATCAATCACATTTAGCTTACTTGTGCTGGAACCGAAGAAACCTGTAAAGTTTTTTGATCTCTCTTGCTGATTAGTGATTGAAAACTACAATCTTTTCCCAATGTCATGAAGCAGTGCTCAGTAGAATTTAATGCCACTACTTTTTCTATAACGAGCTTGACTTTACTGTCTTTTCTTTTACTTATTATTTCGTTCTAGAACTAGCACTGCTTTCAAAAAAACTAATTTATAGTGATTTTAGTTTGTATGTAAGTCATATTAGAAAAATGTTTAGCATTGCTGTGCACCATTTTAAAAGCTTCTATCTTGAGAAATATACTTGTTTATAAATTTGCCAATGTTCATGAACCTAGTAAGAGTTCTATTTTTTACATCATAGCACAGCTACAATAAAACTCAAACCTGTAAAGCATGGGTGGTTCTTTGGCATGTAGTTCTCGATGGTGTTCATGAAATTCTTGTGCCTACATCACGTTTGTGCATACCCCCTAGAATCAAGAGGTATAGTTAGTTGTTTCTTATTTCTATGGATGTATATCCCAATTGTCAATTTTAGTGATGCATCAGGTGTGTATCTATGAAAGTTGGAGTTGGTCTTGGGGGAATGTGCAAATCCCAATGTAAATTCAGAATACCATAAGATTCCTCTTTTTGTCCTCTTTGTATATGCATTTAAACGTTAATTTTGTCCTAGCCATTAAAAATGTTAAATTGTTCTTTTTTAAAAAAATTAATGCCTGCATAGAAGTAAATCATATGCAGCTTCAGGACCATTCTCTTGAAGCGTAATGAAATATGCAGCTTGGTGTAAAGAGGAAGTTGAGTGTTATACTCCAATAATTTTTTTTTAAGGTTATGTGCCAAGTTTTAATTGAATGGAATATAATATCTTCCAAATCATTTTTTTTAAGTTAGATGAAGATTAACATGCCAAAAGCATTAAGTGGTTTAGAGGACAATAAGATGGTGTGGACTCCTATGTTGAAATAGCTTTCATGTCCATCTATGGATGTGTATCTAGAAGATTTATTCAGAAGGTTTTGGGATTTGGCATGGTTTAAGATATTGCTTTATAACCTTTGGTTGTATATCATGCACGAAGATGTTCATCAAGTTACGTTGTGGTTATATTTTAGAAGACTGTCCTTATTTTTTAGCATCATATAGATATTGTTGAACTTTGCTTCCAAATAAAATTTATTGTAATTTGCTAGATCATTGATATGAAATATTTGGATAAGAATGTAATATATTAAGTCGTGTTGATTATTCATGTACATTTGATTGCAATAATATTAGAAGATCATGTACCTGAACTCACCAACTGTGCTAATCCATGTCCTTTTTAATGTGGTAGTGATTTTTGTTATCTGTCTCATTGTCTTGCTACTTATCACTTTGTAGTCGTAAGGGTATGTTCTAATTGTTGTTTCATATTGCTGATAGTGCAGCAACTGAACTTGTTACAAGATCTATTCATGTGATGATGGAATCTGGCTGTGAGGAGGTGAGCTTCCAAGCTTTCCTATACTTTCATTATTCTACATTATCCAATGGTTTAACTTGTTTAATGTTTTCTAAGGGTAGATTAGATTTTCCCTAAATGCAGTTTTCTTGATTTGATGAAAGAGAGATGAATCCAACCTTCTTAGTCTCCTTCAGCTTGGTTCCTGCTTGAAGGAGATGAATGGTTTGGGTCATTGGTAGATAGAGTGGACAAAGAAAAAAAAATATTTTTTTTGGATTTTTTTCATATTGGTCATCTGTCTTTTTTTGTTTTGTACTCCTTAGTGCCCTTGTAAAGGGGAGAGATCTTTGTAAAGAGGAAAGTCATTTTGAGAAGAGAGTTTTTGGAAGAGAAGAATGGCTTGGAAGAAGGATTAGTTATTTATCTTCAAGGCTAGAATTTGTGCCTAGCTTTGCATCAAGAAAATCTGACCATATATCACTTGTCAAAGTTTGCACATGATCAGTTACTTGGGTGCTTTATTAAGGAGGAGATCCATATAAGGAATGGTTTTAAAGGGAGATTCTTTGTCTAGAAGTTTAACTTCTTGTGTTTGGTTTCCAAGCAAGAACTTGGTGGTCCTTTTGAGGATATGGCTCCATT
This sequence comes from Vanilla planifolia, assembly GCA_023846275.1. Classification (NCBI taxonomy): domain Eukaryota; kingdom Viridiplantae; phylum Streptophyta; class Magnoliopsida; order Asparagales; family Orchidaceae; genus Vanilla; species Vanilla planifolia. Next base: position 25,053,545 of record CM043876.1, on the reverse strand, counting down.
TTATATTTCTGTAAAATGTCTCCTTATTGGTTACTCATTTCATTTGTGTATTTTAGCCTAATTTGAGTTATAAGATATCCTTTTTTGTTATTGATTTTTTGGTTCAAGTATTGCGTTTGCATTTTTTTGTGAGTTATTTTTGCTTAACATCCATGAATTTTTCCATATAATTTGGTATTATCTATTCTATCATAACTCACCGAAGTTGTTTTTGAAGTTCAAATCTGTTAATTTTAGTGAAGGCACAAATTTTGATTAGGTTTGATCATAATTGCCCATTCTCAATTAGTGGTTGCATGAATGATACATGGCAAGTCCCTGTTGAGGTGTACAGGAACAATTGACTAGCATTCTTAATAAGGGTTCCCATTTCTCAACATGATTGATCGGAATATTTTGAAAACCCTTTGTTTAATTTATAAACAACCCCCTTGGGTTTATTTTTCAATAATTTGCTTTGTTTTTCAATAGTGCCCTTCTAGCCTATTCTTTGACAAGCATCTATTCACTGGCAATGACCTTCGTGCTTGTTTTCAGACTAAGATCCTATCAATGATTAACGTTTGAAGCTATTTTCTGATAGACCAGTCTAGTACAAGTACTATGTTTGCATAGGATAAATAATGACAACAAGGATGTCAATCATATTCATTCCAGGGGAGCTGATATTTTGAAGTGGTAGTGCCATTCTTGAAACAATGATGAACTAGAGGCATTCTCATGAAGCCAATGTGACGTTCCTCTTGGTTTTTAGCACCTATATATGGATACATTCCAATCGATGAGGTAACAATCTATAATTGTCCTTACAACTTGAGACTTTGGATGAGACATTTCAAGTTTTGTAGTAGCTCATTGCAATGGGCCTTTAATGGTCATTGTCTCACATTTTGCTGAGACTTTGGACGAAAGAGCATGAAGGGAGGCACCTCATATACAAACGGGAGGTATTCTTTGATTTAAGATGCCTTGGAAAACATATTTAGCTAACAACAAGGTGCTGCATTTTGTGTAGCAACCTCAACAGAGGTTGGAATCTGCAAGAGTACATTCTCTAGTACTCAATGAGAAGGAGCCTGAGCCTTATAGAATAAGCGAGAGCTTCCTTACAACTTGAATGCCTCCCCTTTCAACAAACACATCATGGATGTGGAAATTTTTGGAAGTACAAGAATTTGTTGGCATCCAATTAACATTTCTATCCTAACTTAGACATTTTTTTCTGAGGAATTCAACTACTATGAGATTTCAATTGCATCAAGTGCAATAAGTGCAAAATCTTCGTTAGTTTCTTTAAAGATGTAACCTTTGAATAGTTTCGGAGATGCTCCATTCACAAATTTAGTATTCTCTAGCAAGCTTTCCTTTGGACTTTTGTGATCTTGATAACGATGACGAGATAGGTAACGAGCTATATTTAAAGTGAATAAAAAGATAAAGTCAATCCATAAATATATGCAATGCTATAATGACATTGTACTTGAGGTTTTTCAAGCACATCAAATAGGGATTCAACAAGTTTTTTAAGGTGTCCTTAGAGAAAATGAGTGAGGTACTCCAAAGGAATAGAGATGTGTTAATTATTAAGAGGAGCACAACTAGTGGTTTTTCAGCTACAAGTGGAAGGAAGTGCTTGCCTAAGACAAAGAGATGAGTTAGAAAATATCGAGAAGTGGCCTTGGTATGTTGGGCCATGATGACAATAGCCCTCAAGGTTGCCTTGGAGATACTTGCAAAAGAAAAGTATACCCTGATGTCATTGCCTTTATTGAATTTTTAGCCTTCTTGAAGGAAAAGCACAACTCTTCAGTTTTCAAGCCAATGAAAGTCCTTATACACATGAGAAATCCCTTGATGTACTGCAATTAATATATGGATCATGAGTTGACATGGGGGATTGTCAAGGTTGATGGGCATGATTGAGAGCCTTTGGAAAGCTGTTTCTTATGCTTCAACTTCTGAGGACTAAGAAGCCAATATTCTCACACTTATGCTAAAGGAAGATAAAGGCAAAGGGATGTTGAAATCATTATCTCAAGAGGAAAGCAGGTAGTGCTTAAGGGGTCAAGTTTGAAGATGGTTGGCACATCTATTTTGGAGCCAACTTAGAGTTTGGCCACCTAGATTCTAGTCGCTTTTAGCACAGAAAATCCCTTTCTTTTTAGGAATACATTTGTTGATGCTATCGGTATGACCATCTTCATTGCCAACATCAAGTTTTAGAGGGCCCTCATTGACTCGGGTAGATGAATTGATGCTCAATCTCTCTATGCCTTCGAAAAATGGACATTTCTATAAACCTATTTGTTCTAACCTTGGGAGCATTTTATGGCACTTTTCCTTCTACTCAAGTTGGGGTGCATAGATTATGATGCATGTGACTAATTTTGTCATAGTAAAAGCTCCTTTAAGGAACTATGCAATTTTCAAGGACACCAACAATGGTCATAATTGTGAAATGGGACCTACTTCCTTCGAGGAATTGCCACTTCATAGTGATGGAGGAGACAAAAGAGTATGTATATGTCCTCACTACGAGTCTTATGGGTGGTTTGGATGTTTATGAAGTTGCTATCATGGACACAAGGGAAATTTCATTAGTCTAAGCTTGTTGATGATTATCTTAAGGCCTCTTTAAATAGAGTTCCTTCACAAATTGAAGGTTTTTCTATTTGGTTAAGATAAGGGTCATTTAATTTCAAATGATTCATTTAACAAAAACTAATCCTATTAAGACTTAAAATATCATAAAAGATGAAATAGAAAAAATATTTACAAAAAATTAGAATCCTTAATGTCCATTAGATGGGACAAACTGGTTGTTGAATTAGATGGTCTGATTAGCTCCTTTTTGTTGAAAATCAATGTTTGGTTGTCACAGTTTAATTGGGCCATTAGATGATCTGAATAAGGATTGAACAATTCGATTAGTAGGGACTAAATAATTATGGCTCGAACAATATAATCTAATCCAAATGATTGATTGCTTTCATTTGGCCTTTAATTTGAAAGTTTGAAATCTTTGTTTGTGAATGTGTTGAGTAGATTTGTCTTGAAATACTAATTTTATCGCATATTGTCTTACATTACACTTTAAGGATTATCTCTAAAGTAATCTCCTTGAATCTCTTTTGGAATTTAGGAGGTAAAAAAAAGGAAATTCCATGTCAACCTTATTGCCTTTTGAGTAGCTTTGTTGATACCATGATTTATGTGTCTCCATTGTTGTCTCAATTAGTTCAAAACTTTTACATTAGCCCTTTCATAAGGAATTATTCATCTAATGATGACCTAATTGAAAAAAAAAAAAAACTTTGTCCCCAGCTTGTCAAAGGTTTTTGTGAGAGGCATTTACTTCTTTATCCACATTTATTTTATTGATATAGTTTTGGGAATCCCTTAGCGACTTTGTATAATTAGCACTAAGATTAAACATTCGCAAAAGCAAATCAGATTAAGAAGTGCATTGCTTTGCCTCTATCCAACTTAGAGTTTCTTTATTTCATTCAAAGTTACCACCTAACTTGGAACCATTCTCCTAATGGCACATCTCATTAGAAGAAACATTTCACAAGGATATCTCGAATTATCATTTCTTGACCAGCATATGCACAAATATGTTTCATGAAACTTCTTTGTGTGAGTCTCAGAAACTGGTGCTAAAGCTATAAGGGACTCCTCTATATTAATAGGGAATTTCGTGCGAAGTTCATATTCGAGATTAGCTTATAGACTTTTTCTCCTCTTTTGTAATGACATCCTTATATTATCCAATGACGCTTTTTAGGTATGTCCTTCGCGTATGCCCTCTCCTCAATAATAGCTTTGAGCTTTTCTTTAACCTTGGATTTAGTGGTGGCCAATGTTGGCATAGTGGTGACCATAATCAAAATATTTGTCTCTGGATAATTTGATCCTTAAGGCCTACCTCTAAATCTCCAAGGTCAATCTCTAATAGAGTAAAGGAGTGAGCCCATAATTTTACTCATCATAAAAGCCTCACTTATGCTCAGGGGCTATGCACCTTGAATGTGGAGTGCTTGTCTCTAGAGGAGTGGTTATCGTATCAATTGCCAATGGAGTTCATAGAGTTGTTGAAGCCAAAAAAACTAACAATGTGGAATTACTTACATTTATTCTTGTTGACGATCTCTTTGCTGTGTTATCTATCTCATTGGGTCAAAAGGGATTGGGAATGCTAACATGCTACTCTTTCTTGATAGAGTTGTGAAAGATGAGAACCAATAGCATAGTGCATATACAAAGGGAAATTCCATGTTAACTATATTGCCCGTCGAGTAGCTTTGTTGACACGTTGATTTATGTGCCTCCAACTCCGTCTCAATTAGTTTGAGCTTTCTACATTAGCCCTTTTCATATGGAATTGTTCTTCTAATGATATCCTTCTAATTAAAAAAGGGTTGTCCATCTTCTATCAAAGTTTTCGGTGAAAGACATTTGCTCTCTCATCCAATGCTTTAGGAATCTCCTAGTGACTTGGTGTAATCAATGCCAAGATTAAACATTTGAGAAAACAAATCAGATTAAGAAGTGCATTATTTTGTCTCTATCCAACTCAGAGTTTTCTTCTGGTCATTCGATGTTACCTCCTAACTTGAAACCATTCTCTCTTGGTGGCACATTCCATTAGAAACATTTCACAAGAATGTCTCAAATTGTCATTTCTTGTCTAGCATATGCACAAACATGTTCCTTGAAACTTCTTTTTATGAGCTTCAGAAACTGGTGTTAAAGCTGTAGGTTACTCCTCTTATATTAATAGGGGTTTTCGTGCAAAGTTCATATTTCAGTGTAACTTATGAAATTTTGCTCCTCCTATGCAATGACATCCTTATATTGTCCAAGGATGTTTTTGGCATATGTCCTCTCCTCAATAGAGGTTTGAGCTTTTATTAACCCTTGGATTCAATATTGGCCAATATAGGTTTAGTGGTGGCAATATTTAAAGCATTTGACTCTTGATAATTTGGGCCTATCTCTAAATCTCCAAGGTCAACCTTTGGTGGAATAAAGGGAAGATAATTTTACTCATCATAGAAGACTTACCTATGCTTAGTGGCTATTCACCTAAACTCTCTTTCAATTCATCAAAAACTTCTCTAACCATTGGTGAGGTAGCAGAAGCACCTAAATCTAGAATAGGTTTGTTGAAGCCATACAACACTGGAATGTGGGGTACTCATCTTTGGAGGAGTGGTTATCATACCATCTACTAGTGGAGGTGATAGAGTAGTTGAAGTTAAAAAAACTAACAATGTAAAGGTGTTACCCACATTTAATCTTATTGATGGCTCTTTGCCCCTCAAGTAGAATGTTGTTGACACCTTGATTTATGTGTGTCAACCTACTTGTCAATTGTTCTAACTTTCTACATTAGGTCTTTCATAAGGAATTGTTTATCTCATGGTGATCTTCTAATTAAAAAAATAATTCTCTCCAGTTTATTGAAGTTTTCGATGAAGAGGCATCTGCTTCCTCATCCAATGCATTCATTTTATTGATATAGCTCTAGGAATCTTTTAGTGACTGTGTAATTAGTTTGAAGATTAAACATTCGAGAAAGCAAATCAGATTAAGAAGTGCACTGCTTTTTCTCTATCCAACTCAAAGTTTTCCTTAGTTCATTCAAAGTTACCTTTTAATTTGAAACCACTCCCAACAACATATCTCATTAGAAACATTTCACAAGGATGTCTCAAATTATCATTACTTGACTAGTATATGCACAAACATGTCCCTTAAAACATCTTTTTATGAGCCTTAAAAACTGTTGTTAGAACTATAGGATCTATATTAATAGGGGTCTTCATGTGAAGTTTATATTTGAGATTATCCTTGGAATGTTGCTCCTCCTTTTGTAGTGACATGCTTATATTGCCTAAGGATATTTTCTTGGTATGTCCTGCATATATGCCTTTCCTCAATTGTATCTTTGAGCGTTTCTTTACCCTTTGATTTGATAGTGGCTAAAATAGGCTTACTGGTTCCTATATTTGAAGGGTTTGTCTCTTGATAATTTGATCTTTAAGGCCTACCTCTAAATCTTAAGGTCAAGCTCTTGTGGATTAAGGGGAAGTGAACCATAATTTACTCATCATAAAAGACTTATCTATGCTCAGGGCCTAAATCTTGGGTAGGTTTGTTGAAGCCATACAACACTTGAATGTGGAGTGCTCGTCTCTAGAGGAGTGGTTATCATATCAACTGGTACTGGAGGTGATAGAGTTGTTGAAGCCAAAGAAGCCAATGGTGTGGAGTTACCTACATTTATTCTTGCTAATGCTATCAATTTCATTGGTGTCAAAAGGGCCAAGGAATGCTGACATGCTACTCTTTCTTGATAGAGTTGTGAAAGATGAACACCAGTAGCATAGAGCACATACAAAGGAACCGAGAGTAAATCTTTAAGCAGCCCATTTAGCTATCTAGAAGAGCTATGTGGATTTCAAGGTGTTGTGCATACTTGGACAACTATCATGCACAAATTTCCAATCCATGAAGGTTAAAAAAATTGAGGGATTTATGAAGATGCAAGTTTTGGTTCTGTTTATCTATGGTTCTACATGAGCAACTGATTGGAAATCTTCAATAGTGCTTTTCATTCCCTAATGGGCCAATCACCACTCTCCAGACTTCAGAGGTAGATTTCTTGATAGCCATGCTTGGAATCATTCTTGGAAAAGGCATCTCATTTTTCGAGAGCTGCCTTTGATCACAATTTGCAATGAGGGTTTCAATCATCATCCATGATCTTCATGCTTGTTACCAAACAAAGACCCCACTGGAATTAACCTTTAGAAGCCATTTCTCAATGGGTCCCTTACTCTTGTTCTTAGACTGCAAACCAATTACATCAGCTGCCAGGTCAGTGGATTGCTTCTGTGTTCGATAAAAAACCAATGATGGCTTAGCAAGGGACCGTGATTTCCAAAAACAAAAGTGTAGAAGTGGACTTGCCCATTATTGGGACAAGGATGATTGCTAATGTGTTGTTCAACTTGGAAGTTGATTCAAGTATTCTACCATTTTTTCTAGTTATAAATAGGGAGCTGATAAAACTTGCGAAGGACCTTTGTAGGTACTACACGCAAAGAGGTAGAGAAGAAAGCAACCATTTGCTATATCCCAGGAGTACACTTTTACTCCTTATTTCACATTGATTATCTCCTTGGCTACTTTGCTTGCTTTTGTTTTTGCCTGCTTTTCTGATCACTGTTCAGTACATCCCTACTTCTACCCTCATGATCAATAAATAAATTCTCTCAATTTGAAAGAGGCACTTAATCTTGAATCCAAATGGAACAAAGGTACCTTAGATGTCCCATGTTCCTTGATAAACTAAGTTGTTGTTGAAGCTAGCTGAACTTTATGCCCAATATGAGAAAATATCCTTCACTCTTGTCTTGAATTGTGGTCTTCTTTTCCAATTTTGTCCCAGCTCAAATCAACAATTGCTGGTAGAACCATTCAGAGTTCGTCATCAAGCATGGAATGCTTGAATGGATTAAATTTTTTGGCTTTTAACATTTAAGTAGATCTCCATGTTGGTTGAAAGGTGTCAAGCCTTGTTTTATTGTTGGGATTTCTTTAATTTTTTTGATAAACTTCATGTGTTTTCTTTGAGAATCATTGACCTCTTATTACTTAATCATGTGAGTATTGAGGCGTTGAACAAGGATTTAAAATCAGGACTATAGGTGATTGGGTTTGAATTGATTTTTAACAAAATGCAATCGAAGCACACTTTTTAAGCGAATGTAAATACAATGCAATTGTTTTAAAATAACTATGGTCATAGATCATGCAATCACATCTCTTTTAAGCAATACATATATTATTTTTATGATATAATGCAATTCTTAATATCATATGTTGTTGCACCTAGGAATTAAGAAGTTATTAAAATGCAAAAAACTAATGTTCGACAAGTTCAAATAAAGGATTTCAAAAAGAAAAAGCATATAATATAGTTGCTTCATTTATTCTCGATCAGTGCCATGTTGCCATAAAATCCTTGTTCCCTTCGATATGTGGTAGAGGTAATTATGAAATGTGGCCTAATGGTATCTTTGGCCATCAGGGATTTATAAAAGAATGATACTAGCCCTATAAATTGCTGGTGGGGATATGACTCACCTTAAAGGAGATAAGCACCTTTCATTTATAAACATATATAGAATGCATAATGGAGATATGAAGGTTTGGGAGAAGGATTATGTGTGTTTTTTTGTCTCACAATATAGGACAAACTCTAGATGGTCTATTATTTTAAAAGATTTGACTCAACTTAAAGAGGACATCTAATTATTGTAAATTAGAGAACTAATTTGTCAATTTGAAACTTTGGCTCGCAATAAATTTGATGATGTAAACTATGTATAAATTAGATCTAAAAGCTATGAGAGAAATAATAATTAAAAACTTTAATAATTTATCAAAAATCACCAGAAAATTCACAAAATACAAAGTAAAATCCAAAATATTATTGAACACTTATTCAATTTTGTGAAAATTAGTTAATGATTTTTAATTAATCATTCATGATGCCAAAGATGATATAAGACAAAATATGATGAATGGATACAAGTTAATTAGTTGCAAATATGTTGCAACATGTTTAAAATATTATGTGCTCGCATATTATACAATTGCATCTCATTGATAAGATTGTAAGGAGGTTTGAAGGTAGCTAGAAAATTTAATTTAAGAGTTTTCTAAGAGCACTAATTAATTAGAAAGTTTTAGTAGAATCATGCAAGCATCAAATAGAATATATCTAAGAAAAGATGGTACGTGGCTAAAGCAAATAATAGTTTATGATAAAAGCAAAATCACTAAAGGTTACACAATTGCAAACATGTGGATTTAAGGAAGACGATCATTAAACTAAGTTTCATATGTCTTAGATCAACAAATATGCAATGAGAGAGCAATCTTGATTTCCTCAAACTTAGTAATGCTTTTATTTATTGTTAATCATAGTGTGTTGTTATCAATGTAATCTATGCTCACGATTATGCAGTTGTGTTTCATCCATAGGAATGTGTACTGACTGTTGACATTGAAGTTGATCTTCAACATGTGTATAGAAATTAGTCCTTTGCTAAGCTTTTACTCTTTATTTTGTTAAATGATCACATGTATAAACTACCTTAGGGCGCTTGTAATTTAGTCTTCGGCCAACATAATTTCAGAGACATTAGTTCTATATATATGTGCATAGGAATGTTCTATGTTGAGTTGGTGAAATAGGAGCAAAACAAAAACAAGTATACAACAATTGATAATGTGGAAACCTTTGATGGGACGAAGTTGTAACTCCAAGTGGTTGAAAGAGTTCCAATTTTTCTTGTGAATTACAACTAAGGGACCTTGTTAGCACAATATTTTTCCAACTAAAGAAAAAGAAAAAAAATTGAAGATAATGAGAGCCACATAATTAGTGATGAACAAAAGTGCATGAGAGAGTAAGGAGCTTTTAAATGTTTTTAAGTATATCTAGAATTAAGTTCTTAGAGAATAAGCACTCCAATATTAAGAAGACATAAGATGGTGTCAGTTTTTGGTTGATGATGGGTTCATTTAAGGGCAAAGGCTATGATACAGTTTTTCAGATGGATTTGATGGGTTAATTGGATGGATGACTTGCTAAGATAAGCTTTGAAGATTAGCATATCAACCAAAGATCCAAGATGATTTAATAAGATTTTCGTGCTTTGAATTCTAACGATTACGAAGGTAACGATTGGTTACTGAAAAAGGGAATTGATGAAGCAACTAGACTGGAGCAAGACTTCAATCAGTCAAGGGAAGGGTATGACCAAACTCATTGACAAATAGTTAGATCTCAGGCTTAGATGCAAAACTTGGTATGGGTAGCAGAATTATAATGGAAGAATAACACCTTGGCAAGGTAACTAGAGAATAATAGAATCAAGTGGACTAACAAAGACCAATGAAAATCGTATCAACGATCACTTTGGAAGCTAGGGACACTTGGAGTATTTGTTTTGATATGGAAGAAAACCAAAATTATTAGGTTAATAGAAGTCTTTGCTTTGGGTCCAAGTAAACATAATTAACCTAATCTTTACACTTAGGAAAGGTTTTAAAGGAGACAGGAAGAATGCTCATTATGTTTATCAGATAAAACTTAAGTGACAATTAGTTTTCACCACCTTTGGCATCAACATTGATGGACCTTGCTAACACGCAGAGTGTTCTTATTTTAAAGAAGGCAATAAAGAAGTAGGTCCCACTTTCAGACATTGATGGGGTGGCAACCATTGGAGCAGCTTGAGAGTAGTTGGTAATGCAACTAACATGGGAGAGCCATCGCCATCAATAGGGGGTTCCCTCCTATTGACCACCCCATCCACATGGAGCAAGTAATGAGGGAGTAGATGGCCTTGGGGTTTGTGTCCTTGAGATATACTATAAGCAAGCTCTTTTCCCATAAAGGGACTTTTGAGTGACATGTGCACTCAGGGAGGAGGAAAAGCCATGATTTGGAATCCTTTCCCATTGATATGGATGACGAATAGTTTGGGCATGTCTCCTTGATTAATGGTTAGGCGTAGAAGGGTGGTGAGTAGGGTTTTGCATTGAGTTTTACCCCCTTGATAAGGAAAAAATCTTCAAAAAGGTCATCCAAAAAAAGATGACCATGCCCTAACAACTTATTGCTTAGTGTATTAAGCACATTTTAGACAAAGTTGTGAGTTAAAGAAGATGCTTGGTCTGTTCATCAACCATGGATTAGTGTAGGCCACGTTGGTCAAGTTGTTTGCCTTGGTCAGAGAGGAGGCCCAAGCAAAAAAATGTAGGGTTAAAGGGCATCTTCTTGGGGCCAACTCACATTCACGGGGAAGCTTTGGTTAACGGAGGAGTTGTTAGAGAAGATGGCTGGTGGTATGAAAGGATGACAATAAGAGTTGGTTGGAGCATCCAACATTGTAAATGCCATGGGCAATGGAGAGACTACTTCTTAGTGAATTCTTGGCCATCATTACCTTTGTAGATGTTGCTGGGGCTTTATCCGAAATGCTACTCGGTCAATGAATTTTTGTGCCTTATTGGTTGTTCTTCCTAGAGGTTGGGTGCTATTTTGTGGCAAGACATTGCCATGCACTTAGGGATGGAAAGACTAACCAGGGTTAAGGAATCAATGGAGGACAACAAGATCAGGAGAGTACTAAGGCCTTTGCTTTTCTTTTTACTTTTTTTTGTCTAGAATCTTTGGACTTGTCTAGACTTCAAAAGCCTTGTTAAGGTTTAATGTCAAAAGGTTTAGATAGGAATGATTTGATTAAGACACAAAAAGCATGGTCCAAAAATAATTGTGTGTGCAAATTGAAACATTGATTTGAATGCATTAGGATCTGCTATGGGAATTGAAGGAGTGTAGGATCAAAGATGTCGGATTGGATTGAACAATTTATGGGAGAGAGTAGGTAAAGAATGTACAAATAGGTTTGTAGCCTTATCAATTTTACATTTAGTGATCCTTGCCTCCAAATACTCTATGCAACTTCGATAACCATTGGCCTCCTTGGAATCTCCTTTGTGACGATGATGGTTGCACCAAGGATCAAAGAAAATGGAGCAACTTTGCAAAACCGAGAGCTGTTGGTTAGTTTGTTGATAGATAACAATATGTTGCATTAGCAGTCGCTCTTCCTAGACTTTTAGATGAGTTTGAAATGGAGAAGACTCAGTGAAATGTTGAAATAAGCGATAGATAGTTTTTGGTTCCTTTGTTATCGATGACGCTGTCTTTCAAGAAATATCGGGATGACATTTTATGCTCTGCAATTTAATCTTTGTTTAGATTGTGCAAGATGCTGTGGTCATTGTTGAAGAGCTTGTATTAAGATTTACAATATAATGACTTGCATTGGATCCTTTTTTTAATGCATTTCACTTGGCATCAATTCCAAAGTTTGGTAACTGATTGCTCCTAAGCCTAGAGGGGGAATCAAGGTAGTCACAATGTTAGTGTCACTAACCATGGGCTTTTAGAATTTTTCATGGTCTCCTTTGGATTGAAGTTAGGTGTAGGCCAAGATGAAGGCTTCCTAGTGATGGTTAGGCAAGAGATAGCGGTGGATCAATTGGCCACTCAGTTGTTGGGATGCACAATAGACTTAATTTGCCAGCGGGACAAAGGATGCTCTGTTCCATGGTAGATTTTGATGAAGTGGGAGAAGAGGCTGTGGTGTCCACCAAAGGTAGTAGATGAGGGGAGGAAGAAGGCTAGGAAGAAGAGCATCTAAACCATAGAAAAGTTGACCCATGAGGCTTTTACTAAGAGACTCTAGTATTTACTCCACTAAATGCTATCCCCATGCCCCATCCACATTGCAATGGAACTAGCTGGACAGTTAAGGGGCCAAGAAAAGGAAGAGTGCTATATTATTTACTTCTAAGGCCTACATGGCCTGGCTAGACGGATGCCTCCACCTTAGTGTAGGGGATAAGGAGTGATAGGTGTAGCAGTTGCCTTTTGTGATAAGGTTGACATGGTTAGGGACTTTTGTAAGGAGCTAGGCTTCTTAGGTAGGGCCCCTACTGGGCTAGGAGACTTAATTCAGTGGCTCTAGGATTTTTTGTTTTTACCATTATGAAGTAATGCCAGTTTGTGCTGCCTCGAGTAACGATCGAGGGTGATCGAGGGTATCACATCTAGATCCTGACAAGGCTTTTTAATTGGAGAGCTAGTGATGCCTTTTATAATTCTAAGATTGATTTGTTTACGAGACATTTTGCTCTGAACCCTTGACAATAGATTTTGTTTGATTTATAACGACAAAATGAAGCGTGAGAACACAGAAGAACTAAAGAAGAAAAAAGAGGAAGAGTTTTTTTCCCAAAATATACCCAATTGTTTTATTCATCATTTTTCTCCCTTTTATTGAGATCTGAATACTATATTTTATTACAAAATCTATATAATTTTATTTTCAAAAGTTTCATGAGGTATGACTAAAAACAATTGTCGTTGCAAAAAATCTACATCGCAAAGGCCTCTATGTGTGCACCTTGCTGTTGCATTCGTGCATGGACTGCATTCCAATTGTGTGCAGGTAACCTGTGCGACCGTTTTGTCATTCGTGTAACGGGCTTCCATGCGCAAATGCATGTACTGGTGGTGCCACATAGTGTCGCTCGACAACTTTTATAATTGTCTCCTCTCTTGATTTATTTTCGATTGTGAATTGTTTAATGATTGAATGAACTTATAATTGATCCTTTGGTCAAAGGTTTTTGTCAACATTTTTTCTTTATTGGTGAAATGGCTTAGGCATGACTAGAGATACCTTAGTTTATGTGCTTCGTCGTCTAACTCGAAAATTTTTGGAGTATTTGCAGTTCAGTCTTAGTTCATTAGGTGATTAAACATGTGATCAATGGGCATGCCACTATACTGGAGTTTGTTGAGAAGCATGGCTTGGGGTTTGCATAGCTCCATGATAGGGTAAAAGCCATAAAGGAATGCCTTAGCAAAGTGGAGGTGGAGTAGGGTTTTGTTATGTAGAAATCCTCTATGGCAGATAGTGTTATCTATTAAACGAATAATATGTTAAGGTAACCAAGGGAAAAAATTAATTGTCGAACAGAATGCCTAGAGACTTATTAAGGAGGTGAATATCCATATGCATTGGCTGAAGTTGAGAGCTCCATGGTGGGATGAGCTGTTCTAAAGGTTTAGGTAGTAGAGAAGGTGGTTGAAACATACAAAAAATATTAGAGAATTTGTCTCCTTAATGTACTAAATCATCCCAAATTGTTGGGAATGAGCTACTACCCTCTTGTTAGTGTAAAAGAAGGTGACAATTGAGGATTTGGATGAAATTCGCTCTATCGAGTCCTTGCGTTCTGTAGATGTTCTCATCTGAAATTCATTTTCTAGAGCCTTTTCTGAAGTTATATGATGACCAAATTACCCGCTATCTAGCTACTTTGGGCGTTCTTGGGTATGTTGCGAAGGAAGAGGAGAAAGTGTACTCAAATGAGGATGACCTTTGTGAGCTGTGTTGAGACCAATAGGGATTACTCTTGACGAACTTGCCTAAGTACTTACGTATAATTTTTGCTTATGATAGAGAATATATTCTTTCTTAAATTTTCTTTGGAACTTTGCACAATTGTTGTGATTTTTAAGAAGTTTTACCTCTGCATGGCTTAGAAAGAGTCTATAAACAGCTTGTCTCAACCAAGTGCCTTGCTTGATCAGTTTGACATAGGAATAGAATTATTTAACCCATAGAGCCAAGTTAACAAACTAGCTTGCTTGTAGATTAGTTATAAATTATTGCTTGGATGGAATGATGACAAACATGGCAACATAATGAAAAAGTTCTAGTAGGTGAGTCTAAGTTAGCATAACTTAGGGGTAGGATTGGTTAGAATTATGAGCCTTTGATAGAAGTTTGGCTAAGTTATAGGTTTATTTATCCCTTAATTCTTCATTGTCAAGCAACTTTGATTGGGTTTAGTAGTGATAGGAGCAGGCCTTTAAAAAAATACTAGTAGTGATTAAGGTGAGGCAACCAACAAGCCCAATCAAGAGACTTAGCTTAGTCAAATTGGCTAGATGGCTAGGTTCCTCATCCCTAATCAGTGCTTAGTGAGTAGGCTAGCAAGGCATTACGAGGGTGTATGATGCTTATGTATGAAGTTTCTCGTGTCAATTTTGGGGGAAATTGGGCTAAACCTTATTTCCTTGCTTTGCTGTGCCAGTTTGCATAGTGATGCACTCTCTATGTTGAGGTGCTCAGCTATCATTTGACTTTTTGGTCATCAATGCTCAGGGATGGTCGACTAAGTGGTATGATCAAGAGACTTAGTTGAATCTTAGTTGAATTAAAGGTATTTGGATCATGCGTGTTAGATTGGAATGGGTTAGGTAGACATGCATTGGTTGGTGAGGAGTTATAGTATAAGGATCTCAATTCCTAAGTAACTTTAGAAAATTTTGTTAAATATAGAATCTTTGTATGTTTTCTTTGCTTAAGCATGTGATAGGATTTCTTTGAGAGAGCTTTGCAACTAATAAGTAGTTGGGTCCACCACCACCATGATAATGTATGATTTGTTCTGGGTTTGGATGAGTTGCCAATTTTGGCCTTCCCTTTGGCATTTTTGGCGTTATGTAGGATCAAATGTTTGGGCACAAACTCATGAAAGTGTATGTGCTTGTTGTTCTACTTAGCATGTTAGCTGTTTGCTTGAGCACCTCTTTTACCTTTCTTTCCTTTAGGTGTTCATCTTAGAGGTGTGTTTGACATTTTGAGCTTCTTAGGTGACCAATTGATATTTGGAGAAGGTGGCCATTGCTTTGAACTTCAATGAGGAAAAATCCATCTCATTGGGAATTAGGTGAGAGAAAAACATTTGTCAGTCATGGTGATGGGTACATCTAGAGCACACGAGGTAGTTTGTTTGCCTATTTATATTTTTCCTCTTCTAAATAGTCTCTCATTATATCCAAGGTTTGTTGATTGGTTGCTTTGGTTGATCATTTGCATGCAGGTTATATACTACAACATTTTTAAGGGTAATCCCATTTTTCTCGCAAAAGCCCCAAACTTCGGCATTGTCGAATGACCAACCTTCGTAATGATGGCCAAGGGGAATCCAAACTTGTACACAATGTTAGACCAACGAAACTCATACATGTGGAAGCCTTTCATCTTTGGAATGGTTTGGCTTTGATTCATTTATTGAAGTAATCAATATAAACTAGGAGGAAGGATTTGATATGAGAGGCTTTTTGGAATGGATTGAGGCAGCTCATCCCTCTTAAAATGCAAATGGTGACTACAGGTTTGAAAGAAAGTGGCAATTGGCACTGCATGCACAAGCTACAAACTCCTTGATGCTACACCCAATCCAAGGCCAGTAATATCCTTGATAGATCACCTGTGCAACAATCGTTCTTCCCTTGGTGCCTGTGCCATGTTTTCCTTCATAGATTTGGTGTAAAACCTCCTTTGTTTGGGGTAAACATGTTTTAGCAATAAATTGTTAAAGGATAGACAATAGAGTTGATCCATTAGTAGGTAGCAAATCAAAGTTGGTCGTCAATTAGCAGCCCTTCATCAAAGTTGACTTACTTTCTTGGACCGTTGGTCCAACCAAACCAATTAAGGGCTTTTGGCTAGGTTAACCCTAGATCTCACTGTGGGTCTGATGATTTCCTTTGACTCGATTGCCAACAAGTCAGGAGTTACTATAGATCTGGACTAAGCGTATGCCCACTCGTTAAATGAAGAGGATGCCATTGAGCAAGGCTTCATGCTCGACTTAATTACTGGTTTTTTGGAATTTGAGTTGTAGAGCATGCCTTAGAGCTACTGTGAATGACCTGGCAATGATGATTCTTGCTTCACAATGTTCTTTGGGTTCTCTGTTGATGAAGAACTACCATAAGGTTGGTTGGTTTTGTAAAGGGGCATTAACTATGGATGGTTAGATGAGGAAGTTTGTAAGAGCTTAAGCTTTGATTTTAATACATGGCAATTACTCTATCTTAAACTCGTTATGCTCGATGACTCATTTCTAAAGTCATTTTGGACACATGGAGGATATGCTTGAGCTATTAGTCTGTGATTACTTTGATCGAATGAGCCGTAAAATAGGCTCAAAGCTTTTTTATTATTGTGATGAGGGCCTAGGATGAGCTTCTCGAGAACTATAGACCTTTTGGCCTTGGAATATGTGATTGATGTAGTGGATGGGCTTTTATATGACAACTCTTAGATAGGATGACAATGTCCACCTCTTGTGACTTGTTAAGGTTTAGAAGAGTTTCACTTGGTTGAGGAGAGCTCAATGAAGGGGCTACGGCTAGATACTTCTTGACTTGCTTGAAGGACTCTTTGCTCGCCATCTAGATTGATCTCCTCTGGGTAAGAAGTGCCTTGAAGAAGTGGAGGCACTTGGCTATTGAAGATGACACAAAATGGATGAAAGTAGCCACTTGCCCAATGAGCTTTGTGATGTCAGCAATTTTCGGAGTATATGTCCAAGACGACCTTTACATATTAAGGATTCGCTTCCATTTCATAAGTCAGAACGAGATAACCTAGGAACTTCTTACATAAAGTGTCGAAGGTGCATTGGCTAGGTTCATTTTCATCTAATATTTCCTACATGTTTGGAAGATTTTAGCCAAATC
This sequence comes from Vanilla planifolia, assembly GCA_023846275.1. Taxonomy (NCBI): domain Eukaryota; kingdom Viridiplantae; phylum Streptophyta; class Magnoliopsida; order Asparagales; family Orchidaceae; genus Vanilla; species Vanilla planifolia. The sequence goes on along the minus strand of CM043876.1, from coordinate 25,036,342 downwards.
TTGTAGATCCTGCTCAAAGAACTTTTCTCATGGATATGCTTCTAGACTCCTTTGTTGGGCGTGGAAGCTTATGTCGATCATCCTTTTGTAGGTAATACTTGAAGTTTTCAAACTAAAAGGTATCATTTTATAATAATGCCTCAAATTCAATAATTAATAAAGCTTTTTCTTCATTTTGTTCTTATTTGGCCATATGAATTTGGTGATAAGCAAATAAGGTGTCCATGAAGCTCAACAAGTGATATGTTTGCAAGATTTTGTCGTCCCATGCCCTCGATATCAAACATTCTTTTTTGAGTAGCAGTAGCAGAAGTTGAAGCATGATAATAGTGGAGAACAAGGAAATAGAAGGAAAAGAAGGCACAAGAAGATTGAATCTCTCAAGAAGTTTTTCTTCAAAAGGGTTTTTAATTTATAGAATTCTAATTCTATAATTCTGAGTGGTTTCATACATTATTCTTACTTATTTAGAGGTTTGAATATAATTTTTTTATTATAAAACAAAAAAAATCTTATTTTATTAATTGCAATGGCGCAGTAGGTGGTTGATAGGGAGACATGCGCTGCACGTGTTCTTGTCCGCAGTTCTACACGCAGCACTTGGCTAGCATACTTGCAGTGAGCCTTCGCATGCAGTCTAGCACGTGGCTCCTTTTGCTTCGTAGTGTCACAACGATTTTCGTCGTTGTCTTCTCCATTGATTTTTTTTCACAATTTTGGATTTAATGAGTTTGAAATTGGTCTTCTGATCATATGTCTATTTTTTTTTAGATTCGAGTCCTATCAAATCTTCTTTAATCGATTTTTTGGCAGATCTAATTCTATTGTTTTTCTTGGGAGGTTGAGATTTTTTGTTATCCTCATCAAGTGGTTTCTTTGATTTTATTACAAACAGCACATAAATTTGGTAAGTGTTTACTAGCATCTTTATTTGGTTAGCTCCAACAATGTCTTTTGTCAATGCTTCTTTGTCTCGAGTTAGAAGAAAGTGTTTTTAATTCTTCGTGAGTTAATACTGTTGTGTTTGTCGATAGTAGACATTTCAATCTTATAAACATGGATTCTCCAATATAATTTGACAATATCTAAAGGTATTACTTCGTAGATAAGTTCATCAATATAGTCTTCGGTGATGATAAATTTCACTCTGTATTATTTTTTAACTCGTCTTAGAGTATTTATGAATTCACTATAAGAAATAGGGTCTTTGGCGTAATGTTGGCTCTAGCTTTAGCCTTTTCGCAAGTCTTTCTGATGTAAGGGTTTTCTTTCTTCTAATGTCAATAATAGAATTGATAAGCTCTTTATTTACTTGTATTTTGATGGCAAAGAGTTATTTTTTTAACTTTATTTTCTTAGAAATATTTTTTGGATTCATCATAAGAGATAAGTTTTCATCTATTTGAAGAAACATTTTAAGTATCTTTTCAATCTTAATTGTAATAAGTATTTTTTCATTCTTGATTTTTGCTAAAAATAGTTCATAATACAATTTTCAAGATTTTTTTGTATGTATTGTCTTTTCAGTCTTAGTTGTAATAAGTATTTTTTCCTTCTTGAACTTTTTTGGAAATATTTCAGGACGTAACTTCTAGCATTTTTTTCGTATGTGTTTTGTCTTTTGTGATTGTAATATATTTTGTAGGAGAATACTCTTCTTTTTGTTTGTATATTTTTAGACTTATATTTAGACTTCTTTGTATTGTTTTTCTGGTTTTGTCTCTTTGTATTCATTTTTCTTTTCAATAGTCGTTGCTAATGTATTGGCTTCTTTTAAAGATTGAAAAGCAAAAATAAATAATTCAATAATAATAAGATAGTACAGACTTACAAAATAGTTTAACATTGTCTGTGTCTTGTCGATAAGTATTCCATAGCTTGTTGAAATTCGGTGGTGTATTCTTGCACTATTTATCCTTTTCGGTATTATAGGCTATGCTATTTTCTTCATTTTTCCTCTGTATAACTTAAGATAAAATTCTTTTTGAATTAATTTTTTAAATTTGCTCCATGTCACATCTATAATTGTTATTTTTAGGTGAGCATTCCATCTAGCTAATGCATGATTCATCGTTTTCAATCGAGCACGTACTTTTTTATTAGTTGATGAATAGTCGTATAAAGAGAAATATCTTTAATTGTTCAAACCAGGTATCTAATTTTTCTGCGTCTACTATACCTCATGGATGTGTAAATCAAGTGTAGTATCTATTTTGAAAGGACGTTGTCGATTCGTGTACGTCGAAAATCTAAGATTGATGTCATCTTTATCTCTACAATTTTTTTGGGATTACTATTTAATCTAAAATTCCTTTGATTAATTGTATTTTCTTTTGACAAATTTTATTTTGAATTCATCATAGGAAGGGATTGAGATTTTAGCATCATTTTCAATAATACTTGCATTTGTTGGGTTAATCGAGTTACTTGTTCCTTTAGGCTTGATAGTGTAATAGTTAACAAAGTCACTTCAATTAAAGCCTCCTTAATCTCTTGATTTTATTTTTGGCTTGCTCAACTATTTTCTTCTTTGCACTTGTCATTGGCATTAATCGAAGTGCTTTGATACAAAAAATAAAATGATTTTTCTGCTACATATTCTCACCCTGGTGCCCTCAACAATAGATTTTCTTTTTTGAGTACCAATAGCAAAAGTGGAAGAGTGATAATGGTAAGGAACAAGGAAGAGATGAAGGAGATGAGGGCTTTGTCACAAGTAGATTGAATTCTTAAATAAGTTTTCCTTCAATGTGAGTTATGAATTCACAAGTTTTGATTTCTAGAATTTTGAATTATTTCATACATCCTTCTCACCTTTTTATATATTTGTTTGGATAAAATATTTTATTATAAAACGAAAAACATTTAGTTTTGACCACAGATATAAAAATTCTCAAAATTTTGCAAATTTTGCAAATCCTGCACATGATCCCACGTGTGTGCTAGTGCCCCTACATAAGTACGGCCGCGGTATGGCATTATTCATGTGTGCAGGTACTTTTCCAACACGCAAATAGGCTCTTCATACGCCCGTTAACCGTGACAATGTGGTAGGTACACTTATTGCGCGTGCGGTAGTGCAACAAGTGCGCCCGTCTCATGTGATCACTCTTGGTGCCTTGCTAGAGCTTTTGCAGCGAGCCTTTGCCTCGGTATTGCGCATGGCTTTTGTTGCTTTGTGCTCCGACGACGATTGTTGTCAATGTCTCCTTGATTTTTTTCTACAATTTTTTATTCAATGAGCTTGGAATTGATCTTTCGATCAGCAAGGGTTGGCTTGTGGTTGCATTGACCAGGGCGTCGATGCTAGGTAAGGGATGACAATCCTTTGAGCAGATTTTGTTGAGAGTGATAAAGTCAATGCACATCCTCCATTTTCTATTAAACTTCTTCATTATGACTATGTTGGCCAATCAGTCAAAGTATTGGATTTCTCTCATAAATCCAACTTGAAGTACTTGTTCACTTCGTCTTGAATGGCCTCATGTCTCTTAGTGCAAAATGTTTGCTGCTTCTCCTTGATTAGTTGAATCCTTAACGTGACATTCAACTAGTGCTAGGTGACATACCTCTTTATGCCAAACATTACTTGCACAGAAAAAGAAACACATAAATAAAATAAATACTAATGCAAGTCAACCATCTTGGCTTGTTCACTATTAATTTTAGAACTAATTATTATTGTGGGGCTTTCATCATTGCATAAATAGTTAGCTAAAGTAGAGCCATTTGTCTCTACATTATACTTTCTGATTAGTCAGATCTTCAAATGGAGAAGCCTCCATAATGGTATTCCTAGACAATGAAATTTGGATAACATCTCCTAATTGCATGTGGATCTCTTGACGCTACTAGTGGACACACTAGTTTGGAGGGGTATTCAATTGACGACCTAGGCTGCTAACTTGCATAGGTGATGGACTGGATGACTTTGTTGATGATTCAAAGTGTTTGGCACTATTTTTTTATGACCGTGGTTGTAGTTAAACTATTTAATATCTCTTTGGGTTGGTGTGTCCTTCAATGTTGATTCTAGTAAGAGTGCAAATTTGTGCTTCCTAATTATAGTAAGCTCTTCTAGCTTTGACTAGTTCAGGAATACTGTCTCAATGCATCCATCGCATTGTTGGGTGTTGTGGTTGGGCATTGGTTCGAATGGATGAGAAGAGTTGGCCCATTCCTAATAATTGGATGCTGCTGTTGGCGCATGCGAAGAGGTTACTGATTTTGACTGACCATGACCATGGGGTAGATGCTTTCTCGAGCAAGCTTCATCTCAGCTTGGTGACAGATTTAGGAGGTCGACACATCAAGTGCTATGGAAGGGTCCTTAAAAGTATGCCCTTTGCTAGTGCAATGTAGGATGTGGTGGTTGTTGCACTTGATTATCACCAAAACATTGTGAAAACATTTTGATATCTTTTAAAAATTTGCCCTCCCTTAGCACCACATTGAAGAGTTCCCAATCTTGTTGATGTGTGTGATTGGTGGAGGCAAAGTATGCTAAAATCTCTTATCGAAGCCGGTTGAAGGATCATATTCTTCATGCTAGAACTCGCAATTAATGATAAGGTGAAGAGCCTTCATTGGATACTCTCCAGAATGGCAAGCAAGTCTGTGATCCCCTCTAACATGGTTAGGTAGTCGTTTGGATTGTTGCTACCATTAAATGTTCAGGTGGTTGAAGTTTCATAGTTTGTTGGAAGGTAGTTTGTCAGTAGGTTTGTGAACAGAAGGCATTGTTGAGTAATGAGGTGATAACAATGGTGGTTTGCATCAATGAGGGTAGGAAGGTGGTCATGTAACTATTATTGGATGACTGTTTGGATGATTTGCAATAAATCTCCCCTAGTGCGCTAATAGATCGAAGAGGAGGGCTTTGGAAGAAATGGGTTGATGCAGGAAAGGTTTATTAGGAGGATGATTTTGAGTTGATTTAGTGGATCTTGTATAATATTTTTTTTTTTTTAGTGATATTTTTGTTTTATTTGAGTTATAATAGGTGATATATGTAATATTCTTATGATATTTTTATTTTTTTTTTACACATCTTATTTTTATATCATTTAGTTAGGTAGATATATTTTTGTAGTTTTTCTTTTGCTCTTAGATTTCTCATTATAAGATATTGAAACGCACATGAAGAGGGAAGAGAAATATGATTTGTTTGTCAATTTGTGATTGTTAAAGTTTCTTGTGATGCAAGCATACATAAGATAAAAAAGAAAGCATAGGTTGGGTTTTTCTCATCCTTGATTGTAAAATGGGTTCAATATCTTTTCTGGGTTGTGATCCAAATTTACATTCGTCATTAATTTTGGTGTCATAGCTAGAACAAGACTGAGCTACAAGATTCCACTCGTCTATCGCTGACTCTCTCCAACCTTGGTGTCCTCCTTGGCCTTTGGCTTCGCCCAAGGTTTCTATGACGATATTGGAGAATGATCGAGGTAGTTGAATTGTTGGAACCTAGATGACAATAGGTTGAAGAGGCATTGCTATAATGGGGGCATGGAAAAGTTGGCTAATTGCCATTGAAGAGGTTACCGTCTCTATGAATGAGGGATATATTGTAGATGAGCTTGCTTGGACTTGTTAGAGCGAATTGATTGACTCGGTGATGTAGTTTGTCCACCTAATAGAGGTTCCGGTGCTTTGCTCCCTTAACTGGTGGGGAATCAGTCATTGTTCCTTTTCATGGATGAGGTGTTTTTGAGAGAAGTTATGTTCAATTTCAGGGTATCTTCTTCATTTTAAGGTTTAGAGAAGTCAACTTATGCCTGCATGCACGCACGTGCGCATGCATATATATACATACATGTATGAGAAACTCTACAGTCATCAAAAGAGAGAAATAGAGGCAATAAGCAATACATTAAGTCTAAACCCATCAAACACAACAATGAACATCAAAGGAAGCACGCTCAATCCAGATGATCTCTGCCAAGGCCACTTGCTGACATGATAGAAGTCTGTTCTCAGGTGGCTTTAAGCTCAATGATAGGAGCAACACACGAGCTTAGTGTTATTCCCATTGCCCCCAAAAAGCAATCGTCATGATAACATTCACTCCAATGACTGCCAACCTGCCATAGTTGACCTTGACCCAGTTCAAGGTAAGAGGAATCTATTGAATGGAGGGGCTAAGAAAATAATAGAGTTTTGGGGAATTCCTATGCCACGATTGGGAAAGATTACTCAATTAATCCATAGATATCACAATTTCAAAAATCATTGACGTAGAAGAGATGGGTCCAATATGGGCCTTGGCATTGCAACTCTGCCAAATGTAGTAGAAACCATTGCATGATGCTGAAGCTAGGTGGAGATGCGATCAGTTGCAATGCAGGTAGCTGCAGCCTGTAGAAGGTCGATGAGGATGCTGGTCATCCCCAGGCAGTTTTAGTGCACTACCCAGTGAACTGAAGACGGCACGAGCGAAGCAGCAGGAAAACAGTGCACGTTCCATATCAACACCATTTGAAATCGTATATACTTCATCATGACATCATCGCAATCCAAGGCTTTATATCTTGTTTTCTTGTGGCATTATGATCACACCTAAGTCTATATCTTATTTTCTCGTGGCATCATCACTATCTGTGACTATTACTTGACCTCATCATGACATTATCACCATTCAAATTCATAATATCTTATGATATATATAATATTATCTTTTCATGATCTTTTAAATAAATATAGAAGATTTAATCTAGGTAATTCACACACAAACGATATCCAATGAACAATATATAAACGTTAGTGTTTAAACAACTATTTGATTTTTGGAAATTAGAGTATTCTATTTTTTTTTCTTATTTTGTTCTCTTCTTATAATTAATTATATATAAAACTGATATTATATTCATATTTATTTATAATTTTTAAATTTTATTATTTTTTTTGAATGCTTGGAGCCTACTAGGACTCATTTGAACCTAAATAAGTTCTCACTATTGGATTGTTAGTTGGTACCATTGGACCATTGGTCCTTATTTGGGTAGTCCAATGTGTGCCTGCCATTTAGTTTCTCCATGGTTCCTATTGGACTGTTCGACCATGCCTTAGATTGTTTGCTGCTAACAAACTCGAACTCTAGCTGTTTTGTCGAATTATTCAATGTCGAACTATTTGATCACTTATCATATTGTTGTTAGATTATCCGATAAGCATTTAATAGAATTTTTTTTCTTCAATGTTTTATCAGAATTTCTGATTGTTCAATCATTAGTCTGATAGAGACTTAGAGCTATAGGTTTTCATACATTGTCGTGCTTTTCTTTAATTTTCATTCATCCAAAACTTAATTAAATGTCATAGAAATTCTCTATATGTTTCCCCTTTCATTCTTAGCACTTAAGTACATGCATAGAATTCTCTCTCAAAAAACTCTAAGAAAATCATATTAAAACCAAGAGGAAAAAAACTAACATTGATTGGAAATTGGATTTCTTTACATTTTCTTTTTCTTGAATCGAATTCCTCTTTTTAATCCTTCTCCCACGCACAAAATTCCTCACCTCAAGGTCACCGGTGCCTTATGGCAGCAAAGTGCTCGTGATTTTCCCCTTTTCCTTATGAACTGGCTTAATCAGGTTTTGTTTAAGGATTTATTGTATCCTTTTATTATTTCATTTTTTTAAAACTTTTATTGTTTTTATAAACTTTGGTCCTTGATTAAATCTCCGTTTCATGTCCTATTTCGGTGAAATCAATTTTACTAGATTTCGAATATTTTTTGTACAATATTTTTCATTTTCTTTCCTCTAAGAGTTATATATAAACTATAATTATGATAACCTATTAACAAAAATACTTATTTTTATAATAAAATTTTTATATTTATAAAATTTAGAAATTTCAGATACAATGCATTTATTTGACTACATTATGTAAACGTTTATATGATTTTTCAGAATGTAACAGCAGTTGATCGATGCTCAATATTTTCGTACTCAGTAAGGAGGTCTTTAAAGGCATGTGCTGCTTGTTGGTCCAAATGGGATGTGTTGACCCGCTTGCAGTTCTTACTCCTGAATTGTTAACGTGGATGGTCATAGACGAAGGGGTACTAGGTTCACCTGAATAGAGACCAACGAACATCCAAGGACAATTTAGCGGGCACAGAACCGTACACACAGTTTTAAAAATGATCACCCGTGATGCGAAGATTACATACCTTAGCCTCTAGGGATTCATCAAAACACAAAGGACATCAAGGCCAATGGCCCTTCACTTTAGGACCTAATTGAAATCGGCAATGCTTAAAACAATTCAAATCATAATAAATTTGCTCAAACTAATAAAAATCAAAACCAATAACAGCTAGGCCAATATGTGGAGCACAGATGTTCATCAAACATGTAAACTTGAACATGCATAATTGAATTCCAGAACCTAATTAAATGAAAACCTTTGACAGTATGATTATTCAATAAAGTTTTCAATGACCTTTTTAGATTCAATACAATGGGGCGGTTCCCTTACAGTGCCTATTTCAAGAAGAAATGTGTGGTTTTTATATTGAACCAACAAATCAGTACTTATCAGCACATTCTGCAAGCCAAAGCTTGAAAAGATTGAACCTTGGATCGTATAATCTACAGCTGACAATGGGTGGAGCAAACAACGAGAATAACAACGTTGACTAGTTCTAAATAGGAAGCTTTGTGAAAGAATGAAATAAAGTAGAACCGATTCAATTTTCACATAAGCACATGATATCCTTTGATTTTGGTTCTTATTTTCCAAACCTTTGTTAAAGATCATCGTTCACTAGCAAAACATTTGACTGCACTATACTATCTGTGTAACCTTTGTTGTCAACGATGCTCTCATCAACCTTCTGCCTAGTGTTTCCTGGCATTAGCCCTCGATGATGAACGAAGGCAAGAGCAAATTGCAAAAAAGGGAAGATCACATGGCAACCAAAAGGTTCTAAAACATACGGTCTGAACATAGTTTACGTTCCCCCACAAACAAACACGTTGCATTCATGTTTGTTTCTATAAGTCTATAGGAGTTAGTATAGAAGTAGCAAGGATGGAAATCCAAAGCCATCTTACATGGTCGTGAAGCAGAATTTGGACCAAATGCCCATGCATGTTATCATGGCCATCACATTTATCCCAAAGAAATTTGTCAAAAACTTTATTCATTCTGACAATAACAGATCTAGTATGCTCGAAGACTCGAGTTAGAAGGAGTTATGTTGAGGACGTGTCTAGTAAGCACGATCCTATGCCCCGGAGAAAGAAGGCCTCCGTCCCATAAAGCAATTCTGTTGTGAAGTATACGAAAGACATCTTATAAGCATAAGCAATCTTTTTGCCCTTCTGCAGTAGGACACCTGAATAGGCAAAAAGGGTACTTTTGTGATTGAAATTAAAGTATGGCAATTCTATTCATGTGACACCTGTGATCGAAGTGGATTGGGAATGAGCACTGATGATAAACTAGGTGTCATGTAATGGAACAAAGAGTTGTTCTTAACATACTTCTAAGTAAAGAGGCATAGGAATAAATGGTTCCTAAATGGTCCTACTTTGAGAATAAAGATTAAGATTATGGACTGTGTATGTAGCATAATTATTGTAGGATTATATGCCACTACCGAATTTGTTTTCCTTTATAAAAAATCTGCTTTACTGTATATTGTTTTTTTGAGATATTTTGAGTAATTTGTATTAATTGTATATTTGATTGGGCATTGCAAATTGACGTTAACTAAACGGGAGAACTGCAACTTTACAAAACAAGTTTTGACCTTTTTTTTAATAAATGTTTAGGTAACTCTAGAAGCAGAAGTCACAAACAAGGGAGCTCTTGCATTGTATGGACGTCTGGGATTTATCAGGGCAAAGAGGCTGTTCCGTTACTACCTGAATGGGGTTGATGCCTTCCGCTTGAAGCTTATGTTCCCTCGACCTGAAGTCCCTCTTCCTCTGTTACCAAACCGAAGCGAAACCAATTATACTATTAGTGAAAGCCAACGTGGTTATTCTGCTTGATTTCAAGCATTTGTTCTTGTTGCGATTCAACAATTGATCCTCATAATAACACTACATTTGATCTACTATACTCTAATTTTTCTTTTTTCTTTAATTTTGTTCAACGGTTGATTCTCTTTCACAGTGCAAGAAGAAAATTGTAGGATCAATGACCCTGATCGTTCAACCAGCCCTCATTGTCTATGAAAGATATGCTCGTAATACGACGCAGGTATTTCGAGTTGAGCTTCCTCTCCCATGGAACTCGGCCTGCTGTATTTGCACCTGCTCCGTTACACCCGGCTTCTCCATATTGGGTATTATTTCTGAATTAAGACCCATTCGTAAAAAAAAAAAAGGTATGAAAAAACGAAATTTAAGCAACTAATGAATTGATTGCAGATATCATTCACTCACCCGTTGTCGGGCGTAAGCCAACTATCCCACCCTGGAGGTACGACGATACCCGCCATGGAAGTGTTGTAGAACACGACCCTGGAGTAGCTGCGCCAGGCTCGGCCGAGGAAGACCAAGGACGAGCCGCTGAGGCGACAGTTCTTAAAAACGAACCCGTTGGGTTGCCCTGCTTCGTATCTGCCCTGCGCGGTCACCCAACCCGGCACGGGAAGATCTGAAACTACATCGATGCTGCACGTCTGCAAAATGCACATTGTAGTTAGAAAACGAGGCATTTGCGAAGAACAATCGTCGACGTGCGGCGCAAATTAACCTCGTAAAGTGACTGCCCGTAGCCAAAGATGAAGTCTACGCCTCCCACGATGCTGCAGTCCTTGAAGTAATGCCTTCCCTGCATGTCCGCCAACGTGTCTTGAATCCCAACAAATGAGCAGCCATAGAAGGAGGTTTTGTCTCCGGATACTAACATGGCGACGGCTATTTTGGGGTTTTTCACATCGGCATAGTTGTTCTTCGAAGAATGATCGCCGTTGCATTAGAACAAAAGTGCTAATTGGGGTAATAAATCAAAGAAATAGGGGCAAACCTGGAACCTGAAAAGTTATCCATTTAAAGACCACATCGGTTGCTGCGGACGTGAAAGTGGGTGTTTGTGGTGTCTCCATTTCGACCATCTGTTCCTCCGGTGTATCGGCGTTGCAATAGTCACCCCACTGAATTATCGTTTGCATCGCTCCCTCCCCCTCGAAGACGATTCGCCCCTTGTTGTATGTTAGATTAACCTTCTCTCTGGTACAAGTGAGGTATACGAGGAAACCTTCAATCTCTACAACATCGACATTGAATGCGTGTTTAGTCGCCTTCAGCGATTAGGGTATGTGATCGAGCTTACGAGTAGATTCCGGCTTTTATGTGAATCTTGGTCCAGTTCTGATTGCCGTCTGGGATTGTGTTTATCGCTTTTTGGATTGATCTGAACTCCCCACCACCATGGAGATCGACGACCACCGTCTTCACCACCGGCGTGAAGGCGACAGCGAGCTGAAAGCTTGCTAGAATTAGAAGAAATGAGAGGAGCAGTATGGCCATTATTTAACGATGGAGATTTTAATGCTTTTGAAAATGCATGAGTAAATATATAAGAGAAACCAATTTAGGCATGTTATGTTTTAAATTTAAATTGGACCCCAAATAGAATGTTTTAAGCTTTTAAACTTTTTTTTACATTTATATCATTGTAGCATATATGGAATTTTTCTATTTGCATATTTTTATAAAAGTTTCTTGCTGAATGAATTCCTAAATTCCATGTTGTATTACTCTCAATTTTTTTGCAGCTATTAAATATATTTAGTTAACGTATTTCTTATTAATATACATAATTAATGGAATTGTTTTGCATACAGGTATTTTTCTCAGTGGGAATTTTAATATATAATGTAATTTTAGACGTTATTTAAATCTATTTATTGTAGTATATTCCAGTAATTATTTCACAAGAAGTTTTATATAACACTGACATATATATTATTTAAATTTGATTTTAATTTGTTTAAAGAAGAAAACTTTGACTATCATATTAACAGCGATTTATTTTAGAGATAAAGATGCCGTTTGATTAAGTGATTTGCATTATTATTAGTTATTTGTACTTTTTTTTTGTTTATATTTTTTTGTTGAGCTTTATGCTGTCTGCAGGTGTTTTATGTAGTTTAAATTCTAGTTCGAAGTTATATTTTTTTAATCAATAATTTTAAAGAACAATCATTTTTGGAAAAACTGTTTTGTATTATAAACGTACGAATGTTTTTACATGAAAAAAGTTTTTTTTGCCTTCGCCTTTTTCTCCATAATGAATATCTGAGAATTTTTTTAAAAAAATTGCAAATATTTGAGCTAGAGTTTTTAAGCATTAGTATTGTTTTTAAATCTACGAATATGCATAAGAATAGATCATTATTACTAATATCGAAAATACCTATTTTTTCTGAGTAACAATATAAAATTTTTATTATTAAATAATGTTTGAATATGAATTTAACATTCATTAATTTATATTTAGCTATATCGTTCATGATCAAGATTAAGCACTGCATTAACGTAATATTTAAATCTTTCTAAACATTCAAAGCTTAATTTTTGTTTAATACAAATTAGTTTTGAGCTAAATGTTGCCAACACATTATGCGTAATTAATAATGAATTATTTAGACACTTATATTTTTTTTAAAATTATTGTATTTAAAATATGAATTAAATATTTTAATAAAACCTTTTTCTTGTCATTGAAGGTTGTTTAAATATTTTTAAAATTGATAGTTGTCTTTTAAAATTAGTATCATGTTAACATTCACAATAATAAAACTTTAACATAATAATTCATAATTTCTATTTTTTAATTTGTTTCATTAAAAGTAGATAATGCATAAAAAGTTTTTCATTTTCCATTGTGATTTTATCATTGAAAATGTCTGCTCTTTTTATGGACTCAATTGTACGTTCCATATATAAAATACTCTTCAGTTGATTTTTCAAAATAAATTGTATAATTATGAAGATTAAGCAATAGTCATATAAAACGGAAATATTCTTTTTTGGGATATATAAGTGTATATGGGTGTATATATTTTAATTTGAAATAAAATTTATAACTTCATTCAAATTCAAATCTATGACATTTCAAAATCAATTCTATGAAGCATTAGTTAAGTATCATTTTTATTTAAAGGATAAGTCTTTAGAGTTAAAGAATAGAATGCACGTCAAACTAAGCACTAATTTGAAAATAGAGAAAAAAATATAATAACATTTTAATAATATAATTAAATAAGATTTGTAAGAGGTTTAAACATATTAAATAAATATTTAGCATAAATTTTACATTATTTGATTTTCTTGTTATCAAAAAATTTATATTTAACATAACATTTTTAATTACATTTTATTTTTTATATTATTTGAATTTAACATTTAATATATTTGTTAAATGCACTTATTTTCTTTATGAAGTTCCTATACATGAGGTTTTTGTGTACTCATATATTTAGATTTTTATACTTAATATTTTATTATTATGTATTATTATGAATTAGATAGGTAAAACTTTGATATAACATATCACAAAAAAATTTTAGAATTAACATATTATTATTCCCCATGGAAATTGTGTACCATCAATGACATTCCTTGCTCTTCTCCAATCTTGAATGATCCTCACCTTGTTGTCGATCTATAGTTTTTCGTTCCCAACTTCAAAACCAAACTAAATAAGATGAACACATAATAAGAAGGATGGAGGTTGCTACTACATGTCATTAGTGCTCTTACACATCTTTGTTGATGAGGATCCATCAATGCAGATGATCATAAAATCCTCTAGATATGATTAATGTATCATTCATGGGGTACATAAATATTGTTTTGCATTGTATATACCAACTGACATCACCAACATTTTGTATAGATCTTATGTGGTCTTAATTATGCTTTTTAATATATCTTCTTCTTTGACATGGACTTGATGAAATATGAATATTCAATACAATTTGATGAAAATGTATGCATGGCTTAATCAATCTAACATGTCATTAATCTTGAAAAGAAGATATCTATTCTTCACTACAATATTATTTAAGACATGATATTTTATGCACATTTTTCATCAACTGTTCTTCTTTGAAGCACAATAATTTATGAATCACATTGATAGTTGTTAATTTAATAAATCCTTTCTCTAACAACTCTATAACGTATGTCTTGATCTCCAAACTTTTTAGTATAAAACTTTTGTATAACATAGAATTTGGTAAAGGGAATTAAATAGGATAAGAGTTTGATGCTTCATGGTATGTTTTAAAAAGTAAACCATAAGCTTCTTCAACTATGGAAGAACGTTCTATTGAGAGCTCATTAAATACTCTTTTAGGAACTTTTGATTGTTGCATTTTAACTCTCAAGCACGTATTAATAATAATATATATTTTGATAGGATTCCATAATATGATTTATCTTGCTTATTCCTACTAGCTCCAACCTTATTGTTGTAAATCATTCTTAAAATTGTATCATTGTAGTCTACAATAGAAGTTGAATTTTTTATCATAAAGAAAAAGATTCCTAAGAATTACATGACATGTTAAGTGACACTACCTTGAATTATAATGGACTATGAAATAGAAACACCATTTCTTATTAATCTTAGGTCATGCAACTTTTGGAATCATCCCAATGAATATGGCCATAAATGCATATTCTCCAACACATGCTTTTATACCAACCTTGTTGTTATGTTTTTTTGCTTGCTTAGGTCAATAATGGCCTCAATAAACTCATACTTGAAGTGACATCTATCTTGAGCATTTCTCAATTATTATATCAATTTAATACCATTTTAATCATCTATGTACTAAACTTTATTTTTAATATTTTTATGAATTTTTAACCATTTAATAAATAAAAATTTCATTCTTTTCAAAGCATCTAACTAAAAGTAGAAATAATAAAGAACAATAACATGTAAAAATTATAAGTTATCATAAATGATATATAATCATCATGTGACTTACTCTATCTTCTTATATCATATTTTATTACAAATTAATGAATAAAATATAAATATATTTACTAATCATATAATCGCTCTCTTTTCTATTTTCTACATATAACATCTGACATTTACTTGAAGAGATCTAATAATAGACATTGAGTAATATACTAAGAAATTATTAGGCAATGAGTAACTCTTGTTAAGATTTTTAAGAGTGCATAAATGAATTATCATACACTAACTATTGATTTGGATATAAGAATCTATGATCTTAAAATATCAAGATTCATTTGGGAGTAACTTATGTTGGATCTATGAGAACTCTATGATTAAGTATTCTTGGGTTTGATTAATAATGGGATGGATGCCCAAGCTAAAAAGTCCCTTGTGTGAAGGACAAAACCTACATATGCATAGATGAGGTGGCATATAGAGATAATATCTTAATATAATGATGTTAGAATGTCATAATTTGGTATCAAAATTGGCATCTCTCTAATCTAACATGGTTCAAGGATGAATAAACACTTGAAGTGAGTAGAGAGTGCACAATAAATTATGTCATAAGAAGTAGCTCTTATGCAAAACTTCTAGGGGTCAGAGATGAAGTGTCTCACATCAATTATTCAATAAGTGATCTTGATTTGTATAAGAGATACCATGGTCTTATGATATTAAGGCATCTTTTGTGGTTAAACTTATATTGGATCCTATGAGAACACTATAACTAAGTATGCTTAGATTAGAGTAGTGTTAAGATGGGTGAATAAGTGAGAAGATCCACTAAGTGAAGGGCAAAACCCACTTAGATCATGATGAGATAACAACGAGATAATATTTTGACATAGTGAGATAAACATATCACAACTAGAGAAAGTAAACATGATATAAATAATAGGTGCATAATGTGAAAGATAATATGCAACTATGCATTATTATATTTGTTATATTTTTTAATAACCAATATATTGTATACCCTTCTTTAGTCTATATTTTACTAGACCATTTAACACCTCTTATGACATCATCATTACTTAGATTATAATAACCCACTTAAATATATGTGTGGTAGATGCAAAACTTAAAAATATGTTGACTTATGAACACTTTAAAAAATATGTCAAAAATATTAATTATATGATCTTATATTTGAGTGTATCATTGTGAAGGTCTTATTGTGAGAAATTTGTTGGTATATGATTTTTATTTTTCAGAAGTGATTTGAATACTCTATAAATTGTTAAAGATAAAGATAACTATTAAATGTTAGTTTAATCCTTACATTTAAGAAATGGATAATTTTCACTCTTGAACTTGAAGGTCATTTGTTGTATTTAAAAATTTTTAGAGAAAGCTAAAAACGATGGAGAAGAGAAAGGAAAGAAAACCAAGCACTTTTTTTTAAAAAAAAATCACAGAAATAAAAAGAAAGAAAGAGAAAAGCTTAAAAAGAGAAAGAGCTTCCAAGTTTATCTTGTTGAAAAAGCATACAAAAGTAAAGATCTTACCTAAGTTTTCTTCTTAAAGCAAATGTCGCTTGATGTAGACGTCTAGGATGTGATTGTGTAAATTTAATTCTGAGTTGGAGTGGTCCATGGCTACAAAGTTTCTAACTATAAGTATAGAACAAGACAATCATTTAGATTGTACTAGCATGACTCTAAAAGCTAGAGTTGGTAAAGGCTTTTGTCTTTGGTGTGAGAAGTGAATTTGTTAAACATAGTACTAGTATGGCTAATTGATTGAATTTGTACAATAGGGTATGTAAGGCTTAATTGAGAAATTCCTAAATTTAATCACTTAATCAATTTAATATTTGAGAGAATTGTATTAGTATGACATGTTAATTCAACTATAATAATTTAGTTATGAGAAGATTACACTTAAATATCTATTTAATTCCTTATACAATAAGATATATGTTACAAATCGTGCAAATGTGAAGGGTAAATCAAACTAAGGATTACATATCTGTTCCCTTAGATAATGAAGTACCTATATTGGATCATATTAGTATGATAATGAGATTGGACTAGTATAATACATTATGAAATGTTTAAGAGAGATCATTTGTTTGGTCCCTTAACTGATCAAGTTATTAATGATCGTATTAATATAAAATTGAGATTAAAATTATACATTCAGTTGCATGACTATTTAATAGAGTTCGACTATATGATTTAATATCTAGTAAACATAATATACGAATCATATAGTATGATATGAGCAATCATATGATATGATATGAGAAAAAATATAAATAAGACATGAATTGTATAGTATGATATAGATAATTGTATTACATAATGTGAAGGTAAAAATATGAAAGATAGAAGTTTGTTAATGCATGCTTTTGAAAATGCTTTCTTAATAGATTTAATTTTTTATTGATAATAGTTAATATAAAAAATATAAAAAATGAGGAGAATTAATAAAGAAAAAAAATGATGAAAGAATCTTTTTAGAACATCAAGTAAATTAGTTATTTGTGATGTAAGTGGGTTATTAAAAGTACTCTTATTGTTAATGTGGAATTCTGATAATGTGAGTTTTTATATGAATGGCATAACATTTTTTATTTATATTCTGATTTCATTATAACTTAATGTAATTAATGATAACTTTTAGTTATATGATACTATAAATCAAAATATACAATAAAAAAACAAAATAAAATGAAAGTAAAAAAAGATATTATAGTTAGAAAAGGGAACGAATCTATCTGAGATCCTTAAGACTTGAAAAATTAGTTTACTCAAATGTGGGTCCACAACATGTCATTGTATCTCGATTAGTGATGATATGATGAAATACTTTACTCGTTGGTGTTCAAAGATAAGATTATGAAATATTTGAGCATTGAGGTTATGGTTTTAAGATATGATATGAGATCCTTGAGAAGTGAAAAATTAGTTTTTAAAATAGTTTAAGCATAGAGAAAAAACTAAATATATGAAAAGTAAATAAATAAAAAAAATAAAATTAAATATGAAAAAATAAAAATTAAGATAAAAGCAACATATGATGTCTGTGTTAGATATATATATATATATATTTCTGTGTGTGTGTGTGTGTGTGTGTAGTGAAGACACTGGTTAAGATTTTTGATGCGTAGGAGCTAAACAGATATGCATTATAGCATTCTCGATAGTTAAATCAGATACAAATAAAAAATATCTCATAAAATATGTCAAATCTAAGAAAATAAAATATTTTAATATATAAAAATAAATATATAATTGGATAAACTTCGTCGAGGTGAGTTTAATGATATTTATTTCATCACAATTCTACTTTAATACTTTGAAATTTTCTAATATGTATAAAAATTTGTAAATAGTGTTAAGAAAATTATAATTAAGAGGCTAAAATTGACAAATAGAAAAAGTTTAAAAGCTACAAATTAACCTAAAAAATAAGAAAAAAATTATAAGATAAGCACTTTAACATAAATATTACAAGGGTATGCTTGATGTATTACTGATTTTTGAAATCAAGATCGTATATTTAAATTTTGTACAGAGCATATAATATTGATGAATTGTTACAGTATTATTTTATATAACTATATGAGAATTTATACTTGTAAGGGTTGTCACATGCATAAACATTTTCAAATAATTAAAATATCTATTCTTAATGTGCAGAGTCTAGACATGATCAAAATTATAGTATGGGCTCAAAATTAGATGCAAAATGCAAAGAAGGTAAAAATGGCCCATTATGCATTATTTGGTTGACTCCACCATTACACCGTTGGTCTTCTCTAGCTCGATTTGACCTGATCCACTGACTTGGACCGCATTTGACCAAAACAAATTGATGAATAGGTCTTCTCAGTCCAATTTGGATAGTTGGTTTGCATGATTTGTGATCAACCTGTCATGTTACACCTACTCATCCACCTAATTCGCGACACGCTGACTTGGTTTTGACATACGACTCTACCATAACTATGTTGACCCACTAATATGCTCCACGACACGTTGACTTGCTATATTACTAATGCCATATCAACTCGCTAACTTACTCCATGACACATTGACTTGTGACATCGTCAATACTGCATTAACCCATCAAATTAATCCACGACATGCTGAATGGATTTGACCCCTGATAGTACTGACGTCACATTGACCTGGATTTAATCCATGATAACCCACACAGACTCGATAGATTCTAAATAAGAAATGCAACTTTTTAGAATGTTGTTTAGAGCAACATTGACTACATGATTTCTGGACCAAACCTTAAGCTTTTCAAAAAATTGTTTAGCATCAACTTTAGTCATAACTTTGGTAATAGATTTTTAATAAACATAATTTAAAAATTAAAAATTAAGTTTTTTAAAAATTATTTAAAAATAAATTTTTACCATAATTTTTATAATTTTATTTATTTTATTTGACTTTTGTGCTTAGAGTGTCTATAAAAGAGGGATACATATCCTTTGGAATGACGATATTTGGATAAGTAAATTTTTTTTACTTTCCATTTACATCTTATTGAAGTATAGAGTTGATTATAACAAAAACTTTAATGTGATGATTCATTAGGGGTTTCAGTACTAAGAGGAGGGGTAAAGGCCCAAGCAATGAGATACCATACTAGTTTATCATCATCTTCCTATCATCACAACTTAAAAAATTCCTTTCACTTTATTGATTCTTTACTTCATCAATTCCCTTCACAATAATATCCCTCTTCTTTTTCCATTACTTAAGTTTTCTTTGGTTGTCACTTTGGTTTATCATCAATTTTCATAAGTGTTTGAATCGCTTTTATAAAAAAGTTATTTCATTATTCTATTTTTTTATGATGTATAGTACAGCCTTATGATGCCTTTAATTTATTCCCATGAGACCATTACCTTATTATTTTTTTTTCTTGCAATATTATTTTATCAAACCCCTTTTTAAGTACCCCATCTTTGTGCTATTGAAGAAGTTGCAGGCCAAGCATACGAAGTAACTTTTGTGTGGTTCTTAGACCCCTCTTGGTTAGGATTGCATTAGATTGGTACCCCTTGTATGTTGCCCTTTCAAGTTTGTCATATTTATCTTTCATATTTTTTTTTCTTCCTATCATGTGCACGACAATGTTAATGTTGCTCATAACATTTGTGTCACCCATTTAACAATAATATATATGATCATATAAACATTAATATAATAGTTCTCTTTATTGATTGTCATGTATTTTTTTTATTGTCCTATTTTATTGCTCATCTGCATTCTTTCTTTTTATACTATATTATTAAATAGTGATTTTCTTGCTAAGCATATCGATCTTATTATACTTGCATTATAAGACAGGATGTGAACACTCACAAACCTGAGGGTTCTTATATAATGCTAGGTGAGGGGTTGTTATATTTTTTTGAGTCTTAGAGATATTTTTTTGTATATGGTGAGACCCATATCTTATTATCAAAGTTCCATTTTCATTTCTACTTTTTAGATTTTCTTTCAGTATGATAGCTCTTTATTGTACATTATCATTTTTGTTATGATATTTGAGATTATCATAATTTTTATGTTATCTTAGTTTATTTTTATTTGTTTGTGTCCTCATTTACATATTACACCACTCTAATTTATCGATAAACTTGTATTAGGGATATAAGTTTTAGGTTATATTAATTTATATTGGTAGGGAATGAAATAAGTCATGTCATATTTCATCATGACATCCATACCACTCTAAGTTATATAGATCTCATCATGACATTCTCATCACTTAAGGACAATAGTATACCTCTTCATGTCCTTATCATCACATGAAGCTCACATCATACCTTCTTTGGAATCAGCTTCACTCAAAACGTATATTACTTCATTATGGCATCATCACTGCTCAAGGCTCATTTCAGTTCCTTGTGAGACCATCACTACTTAAGGCTTATTTCACATCTCCTTATGGCAACATCACTGTTTGAGACTATATCTCACACCTATTAGTGACATCATTATCGCCTAAGGCTTATATCACATCTTGTGACATCAACATCACTTGAGGTCATATCACCTTATTCCACATATAATATTATTTGTTATAAGATCACATTCAAGTAATTTAATATGCAAATGATATCCATAGGTATAACATATAAGCATAAATATTATAACACCTACTATTTAATATTTTATTATGTCATATACACTTCAATTGTTATGTAGACACCTATCTCATTTTTGAATATTGGAGTATTATATTTCTCTTTCTCTCTTTTTTTTCCTATAAATTTTTCATAAAGATTATTTTATATTTAGAACATTTATAATTATTTATTGTTTGAGGCTCTACTATGTAAATAACATTCTTGGAGCCTAATGAGACCTATGGGACCTTAAAAGGTTCTCTTTTTTGGATTGTCCATTTATTCATTGGATCATCAGACATGCATTTGATGCTCAGTCTGATCTCTCCCAAGTTTCTATCAGACTATTCAACCGTTTATTATATTATTTGATGCTTATAGCTTATATTGTAGTTCTCTATCGAACCATTCAAATATTCTCAGAAGAATTTTTGATCACTCATCAAATGACTATTTGATTGTCGAATAAATGTTCAATGAAACAATTTTCCTTCTTCAATGCTCTATTGAACTATTTAATCACTCGATCAAATCATCAACAAAGACCTAAAGTGAAGGGTTTTACCATACAAGCTATAGTTTATATGCATAAAAATAGACCAGATCTTAAAATTAATATTAGCTCCTCTCACATAATCTTCCCTCATTCTCAGTAGTTTGTTTCCTGCATGGGATATCTTCCTTGCCAAAATTTTAAGAAAATTAGATTAAAATAAGGGTAAATTAACTTTGAAATGAAAACAATATTTTTTTATATTTTGTCCTTAGATTAAATTTCTCCCTTCAATCATTCTTCCACATGCAATTTTTTTCCTCACAAAGTGGCCCAAGGTCATGAAAATCCCTTTGGCTCTCTTTAACCCTAAGACACATAATAACCTCTCACTAACCTCTTAGTTAAGGATTTTTATATCCTCGTATTACTTTATTTTAAAATCCTTTTTGTTTTCAAAGCTTCAACATTATATTAAATGGTTGTTTCAAGTCTTATTTCAATAAAATTAGTTTTCTTAAACTTATGGTATTCTACAAGTTTGTGCATTTTTCCTAATCCTTTAGAGTCAAACATGCATTATGATCAATTTTACCAAAATATATCTGATTATTGAAATTTTTTCTCATTTTATTAAGTTTTAAAATGCAAATGTTGAAATACAATACATTTTTTGCTACATTATGAACATGCACAATTGAATGTTTGAGATGTTATGCTTGAGTTGCACATGTCCATTCTTATCACCACTACAATGTTAGTTGCCATTACCACTTTTTAACACTAACCTTCTATTGCCCCAATCATCTTATTTAATTGCTCCTTAGTCATGTGTATCCTTACTTCAATCACATTGTCTCAAAGTTGTTGTTCCTCAGCTTTAAACATCTCAACTTAGGCCTCTTCTTTTGTTGCAATGAATAACTCCCTTAGTGCAACTTTAAACAAGCCATAATTGCTGGTTAGTGAGGCCTCTTGTGTTACAATTTTTATATTTAGTTAATCATATATTGTATTGCTTTTTAACAGCCTTCATCTCTACCAATCATTATAGGAACTCAACTACTAAGTCATTTTGCACTAGCTTTCCTTTCGATAAGCCTTCATCTTTGTAAGCGACAATAATAGCTCAACTTTCCTATCTTTTGCTTGGCTACAAGAAATAATCAAGCTACTCTTCTTTTCTTCTAATACCTTGTGGGAGCCCATAGCCATGACCAAGTTGGCTATTCTTGCCAACTACTTTGCAAGCCTATTAGTTTTGCATTGTTGCCTCAAAGAGGGTATCATCTTCTATGTAACAAGGACAACCACAAATAAGCTGTTATAATCTGCTTGTCTTGGATAGACCCCTTAAAAGGTGGCTCTTTATCATGGTAGCAAATTTCAACAAAGATCCTCATTTTTCACTCTTTCTCAACAAGTCTACATCCAAAAAGACAATATTTAAGAGTTATCATCCAAATTGATTGGAGAGTTTCTAAGCTCATTCCTCATATTTCTTTGTTTGGATGCAAATTTTTACCAACATGCCTTCGTTAAGCAAAGAAAGTTTTCTAACTTACTTTCCTTTGAAAGACAATGATCATTCTCTGTTCTTCCTTTCTTATCGACGAGGGTTACAAATATGCACCCTTTTCTAGTAGTGGAATTTTTGTGACTACTATATCTCCACCATTTCCTTTGTTAGTCTATCGTACCTTTATTTAGTATCATGTTGACAAGAGTCCTCTCTCAGAGTAAACTTTTTTATTTTTTCATCCTTGTTTTGAAATAAAAATTACCTACTTCTTCCTCTTCAATAGTGATTCTTTCATCTCTCTCAAAAGTACCTTTCCCACTAAGTGATCTAATACAATCTTTTTCTTAGTTTGGCATTGCCATCTATACTAAACTTCTACTCTTTTGCCAATAGATGGATTGGTCCTCCTTGTCTTAACCAATAGCCAGTAGTCTCCTTGTTGGCATCTCTAACATATATTCTTGAAAAATACTAGCAATTAATTTGAATTTGTAACATTAAATAAAGTAACTTTCTTATAGATTAATGACTAATCACATATACTAACCAATCTAACTCTTTAGCTTCTTCAAAAAGGATCTTTTTCAGTCGATACAGAGAATCTATTTCTCTTATTTTTTTTATTCTCAGTTTTTCTTGTCTTGCTTGCTCTTATACTTTTAGATTTGAACTTCACTCAAAGGACTTATTCTCTTCTCATCAAATATTTTAATTTAATCTAATTAACAATACCTAAAAGGTAAGATTGCTTTCTTTCTTCAACCACAATAAAAAAAAAAATATAATATGATCATCCTTCAAACAATATTTGATTAAACAAAATGATTTAAATTTGGAAATTTATCAATTTAACCAAAAGAGAAAGTTTGAAGGCCATCTTCTAGAGGAGAAAGCAAATGAAGCAAGCGACAACATTTTTATTCATTCAGCTATTGTCCTACATTAATGTCGTTTTAATATGGACTTTGCTCATCTCTAAAGGCTTGGAAGCCAGCTATTTAGGATTTTTTTGCTAAGTGTTTCAACATCGCGCGTGAAGTGATTTTTATAATAAAGAAAGAAATTTTTTTGTTGAAATAAGTAACAAAAAGTTCGCATATAATTTCAAATTAACTTAGCATTATAATTCAATATTTTTTTTTTGGATAATATGGAATTAATCAACCTAAGGAGCAAAATTAAACTGCCTCCCTCAAGATGTAGTTTTATTTATTTCAATTATTGCATTATATAATATTATTTAAATATTGAATATTTGATTTGATCATTTCGTTGAATAATATAAATAAAAATTATATATTAATCCCTAAAACTAATATCCAAAATTTAAGTAATGCATAAAAACTATTTAGATATATTATATTCACAATTTTTTAAATAATGTAGATATTTACATAAAATTAGATTTAAATATATAAGTTGTTTAAATAATACTTAACTAAATATTTTTTTTTGACATTTAAAATGATAACCATTAATTATAATCATAGATATGCAAAGAATAATGATACAAAAAAATAAAATTCATGAAGAATTATAATGAAAACCTACTTAAATATAGTAAACTTTATTGACAATGCATTTCAAAATGTTTTCACTATTTTCTCAGACTTTTAAAGTTTATGTTTAAAGATAAAAAATTAGTAATAATTAGAGTAGGTTGTTATCAAAGAAATAAAAAAATAAATTATTATTAAAGAAATATGAAAAAAGAACTTTTACATAATAGAAAAGTAGTATTATGAATTTAGAGTCAATGTCTCTATATAAGAGTTAAAAATCTCATTATAAAAGAATATAAGAAATACAATCATCATATCTTATTATACATAAACTACAATTAAAAATATGATATTTTGCATGCATGATACCATATGTCATCCAATGATTATATGTTTTTATTTTTTCAATATAATTTATAGATGATTACTAGTATCAATGACATGTGGAAGAATTTCAACATAACAATCGTCTTATATTTATTATTCTAAAAATTTATAATTTGAATGACAATAGCAAAAGAAATATTAACATTTGGGTATTAATCATAGTCATAATGTCTTGTTAATTAGTATGATTATTATCATGTAAAATAATATACAAATATGTATGACTCTCATTAATTATGATTTTTTTGATGTTAACTTTTTATTTGGATATTTAAAGAATTAGATAAATATAATATTGTGTACCTTTTAAAAGATTATCACCAAAAATTTTGAAAATAAATAAAATTATTAATTAATATCTTGAAAAAAATAAATAACAAATAAATAATTTAGATAACATAATAATTTTAAATTAATAAAATTCTAATATAATCATGAATTATGTACTTATAGAAATAACAACACTAATAATAATAAAAATCAAAATAATATTTCATGAAAAAAAAATTTTATTACTAATTTAGGAAGAAGGGAAAAAAAACAGGACAAATAATCTATAGATTTTTTTTTTTTCACTTGCAATTGTTCCAGTATGTCATAAACAAAATTTCAATAATATGTTTTAAAATTTCATTAAAAATAAAACGTTACTCAAAACTCACACATGTTGCCTGTTTTGACAAATAGCCCAAGAAGGGAAGGATATGGGAGGTAATCTCACCGAGTGTTTTCCCTCTCGCAAAGGATTGTGAGGAGGTTGGCCGAGCCCTATCAACCAAATGGTAGGAAAGGGATATCCCTTAAGCCTTTCTCTTATTCAATTGACTAAATGCAGAAATATAGACCCCTCACAAAAGGACATCGTCATAAATAAATTTCATCTAATCTTCAACAAATATTCAACACTACACCAAACAAACAAACCGCGATACGAAACAAAGTTAACGCCGTTTATCGCCTAATTTAATCCCTAATTAAGTTCCCTAATCACGTTACGAACTAGAAGCCCCATCATCCCTTTGGCCTGTCCTCCTCCCCTTTCTCCTCTCCCTTCACACGTGTTTCGGGCGCTTCCTTTTACCCCCCCACCGTCCGTCCCCCACTCCCCTCCTGAAGGACCGAGTTGCCCTCAGTGACTGTTAAATTGCCGTTAAGTCTTTTGGACGTCATCAGCGATGGCAGAGAACGGCGGCGACGGCGGGAAGCCACCACGGTTACCACGGTGGACGCGGCAGGAGATTCTGGTACTTATACAGGGGAAGCGTGTGGTGGAGAGCCGGGGGAGGGGTCGGTCGTCGGCAGCGACAATCGGTGAGCCGAAGTGGGCGGCAGTTTCGGCCCACTGCCGGCGTCAAGGTGTGAACCGAGGGCCGGTTCAGTGCCGAAAGCGGTGGAGCAACCTCGCCGGCGACTATAAAAAGATAAAGGAGTGGGAAAGTGGGCAGGCTGGTCGAGGAGAATTAGAGTCGTTCTGGGCGATGAGGAACGATTTGAGAAGGGAGAGGAAGCTGCCGGGGTTCTTCGATCGAGAGGTGTATGATATCCTCGACGGATCGTCGCCAATCGAGGAAGATACGGCGGCAGCGGAGAGGCGAAGAGAGGAGGAGGAAGGGGAGGAGGTCGTGTTTGATAGCGGGAGGAGTGCGGCGGATGATGGGTTGTTTTCGGATTTTGAGGACGACAAAGAGGCGGAAGATGATGAGGAGAAGGAACCTCCCGGCGAGATGGAGAGTCCGATGCCGCCGGTTGTGGTGATTCCGATATCAGGTGATTGGGTTTTATTAGGTTTACTTTAGGTCGTCGATGGCCTAAGTTGGGATGTTTTACTTATTAAGTTTTCAATGGTTTGTGAAGCCCAACTCTGTTTACCTGAGAATTACCCATTTTTCATTGCTCTCTATCGTTTTTGCTTCGATGCAGAGAAGAAGTTGGAATCGTTTCCGCAAGATGGTTCCAATCCTGGTATTAGTCATCTCTGTTCACTTTTGTTCTGTGAAATAAATATCGAGCATGTTGCAAGCTGCTACTTTTGTTTTCGATTCCCCTTTATTCACTTCATCACTGCATCAAATGCTAGTCATCAGAATTCAAACTTCCAGCTCCACAGGAATTGAAAGGTAAAAAAGTAAGATTTACAGATCAACCAAATTTACTGAACTTAAAAGGATAGGGAAAAATAATCAAGCCATGTGACCTGGATTTTTTGTGTTTGATATCTTTACTAGATCGCATGGAAAAGCTTTTACCCTGTATTATTGGCCTTGCTTGTTAAAATAAGTCATCCGACTTCCCGGAGCAACTTCTCTGTACTAAAGCTCCATTGTTTTTGGTCGTGATGCCTTTGTGAACTACACAGCTTTGATTTAACAGAACCGTGAGCTATATTGAACACCATTTTACCTATGAACTGCACGCAGCAGGCACTACTTCGAAGGATAAGGAACCAGCCGCGGCCGAAAGCTCCGACAAGGGCCTACCTGCCCGAGAAGGGCAGAAGCGACGCCGAACTTCCCAGGAAGAAGACGAGGAGTACACCAGCTTGCACTCCCAGCTGATTGAAATGCTTGACAGAAACAATAGGGTGCTCACAGCACAGCTCCAAGTGCAGAACAGCAACTCTCAGCTCGACAGAGAGCAGAGGAAGAATCAAGGAGAGGGCCTCCTTTGTGTTTTGAACAAGCTCGCTGATGCTCTTGGCAGGATAGCTGATAAGTTGTAGCCGCAGAGAGGTTAGCCAGTTGATTCCTCTGTATATTTTTTTCTCTGGGCTTCCTCTACCATTAATGGATTGGTTAGCTTTCTAGTATCAGAATGTGATAGAGAATCGTTCGTTTTGGGTTTTAATTTCTTTGGAGGGGGTTATAGAAAGTTTTCTTTATATAATTGCAGTACAGGTTTGAATTTGTAATTTATATTTAAATAAGTTTATGCTATAGAATTGCTTTATTGGTGATTAGCTTTAGATTTTATTTTCAAATTTCATTTTCTTCTTCTTTTTTTTTTTTTACTACTGCGTTTGTCTCTAAATAAAACATTAACTTTTTTATGTGTAGGATAGTTTGTTAGTTACTCTTTCTCTGTGTCTATCTCATATGGAGCTGTTAATGCAGTTGATTGTTAACCATCTTATTTAAAAAGAAGTTGAGACCATGTTATTGAGTTCTTGGTTAACAGAGTTATTTCTCAGAGACAAGGGGAGATACATGGTCTGACGAGGGAAGGCGTTTTGTCGACTTGTTCGTAATGGATTGAAAATGTTTAATTAATTGGCAGCAGTTTAGAGATCGCTCTCTCCATATTTTTCCTATGCCATTCGACAGTGAGAGGTTTCGGTTGATGTTATTGGAGAGGCAGGAAACATAGGATGTGTGAAGGTTTTTTTTTTTTTTTTTTTTTTTTTTTGAGCGTTTGGGCTATGACAAGTCTAAGAAGTCACAAAGGCATCAATTATCTCAAGACCGTACCATGGATTCATAGTTGTGGTGTAGCTTGTGTTTAGGAGTTGTAAAGTTTGATTTAGCTTACCAATATGAGCACATTGATTGCAAGTGAATATATATTGATGATGTGCAATGTTGTTCAATCTAATAGATGAATTCCATCTCAACGTAACATGTGATATCATATATATCAAGCTTACATTCTTTATATTAATTTCATTAATTTTTGTAATAATATATATCCTATTTTATATTTTATGCTTTAAACTTGTTTTATAAAAAGAAGAATTTTGTTACGTAAAGAGATCCATAAAATAAATTATTGGGATCAACACAATAAAGAAGCTACAACGACCTTCACTTAGCTTTTAAATACATCCCAAAAAATAGATCTGGTGCGAAGAACAAATGATTCACACTCTTTTGGCAATAATATATAAGGTCTTTACTTTGACGTCATAGACGCTACTTGTATGTTAACCAATAAGGATATAAAAAAAAGCATGAAGTAATGGGTGAAAAATAGACCAATGATGATATGTTACTTTTTTTTTTGCTCTTGTGAAGAGATTTTAGCAATAAAGAGAGAGATAGTTGTGTGTGCAACCTTGTTGATAGTTGATCTAGGAATTCAAAAAAATTCAACAATTTTCACAATGTCAACAAATACTTCACCCATAAGTATCATGTGTCTTAAGGAGCATTATAAAGGATCTTTTTAAGTGTGAGATACCTATAAGATTGTCAATAACATTAGCCATTTTAAAGAGTACAAAAAATCAAGGAGACTAAATCTCCCTCTTGTGTGAAACTAATTAAACAAGAATACACCTACTAAGTCATCATTGCTTAATATGCTCCAGCAATATAGTTCATCAACTCAGGTGTATATTGTAAAATCTAATGCAAAAGCTATTGTGTTAGCTCACAAACAAACACTCACTCGCGTCGCACTAGTCTCATTTGAACTTGGAGCAATACTTGAGCCGAATCTTATTTCGATTAGTCATCTTTGTCAACCATAGAAGTTGTTAAGACACTTTACTTTCCCCTATGGCTATCTCTGTTTATTTTTTCTCTGTTCATCGAAGTATATTTTGCAGTAAAATTTGTCATCATCGATGTCAATTACTATGCATGCTTCGCCCATTATCGCCAGTCGTCCAACATCACCTGGTTGTATATTACTCCCAATCATTACCTCCTGATTGCCTAACATTACCTAGTTTTCTACCATCGCCAAGTCACCTAATACTCCCTAGCCCTCAACATAGCTTAAACATTAGTCATCCACTTGTCCTCTGGCCATCGCCAATTGTCGTCATCTGTCTCATCCACTGTTGGCATCCTAGTCACATTATCATTGACGTTCAATCGTTATGTTGCAATATTGTATAATTTTTTATGTCATTATCTATCATGTATTTTAATATTTTATATTTAATGTGGTTGCCCACTTGGATTTAATATTTTAGAATTTTAAAGATTTTATACATTTTTATATTTCACATTTAATATGGATAACTTATTTAGAGTTAATATCTTAAAATGTTAAAGATCTTTTTTAGATTTTCAAATAACTGAACTCTAAAATTATTTTTTTACATGCCTACTTTGAGTTAATATCTCGAAATTATAAAGATTTTTTTTGTATTTTCAATTAATTTGATTTTGAAATTATCTTTTTCATGTTGACTTCTCATCTTTCCCATACTAATATGTTCCAAAGGTACATTTAATTATCCTTTTTTTCATACATAATTATTAAATTCTCATTCATCTATAAATAAGAGAGACTTTCATATTATAATATTATTATTGATGAATGAGGCATTTCTTGTTTATGTGCTTCCATCTTTATGAGTAAAGAGTGTGCCCAACTCTAGTTGGAGAGATTTTAACTTTCTTTTCTCTTATAAAAGATAAAGATTGAAGATGAGAGACCTTTCAAAGGGAGAGTGGGCAACCAAACAAATTTCTTCTTCCTCCAACACCCTCAAATCTTCACCCACCTTTTCACTTTCTCGACCAAACCACAAAATCACCACCCTCCTCAATAAGGCTCCAAGTCCTAGCCTACCATATTGTTACCCTATTAGCCAAGCTTTTCCACAAACACAAACCTTTACCTCGTCTTCTTTTTATATTTTTGGCGCTTCAAACACTAATTATAAAGAAAACTACAAGCTATCATCATAAAAAATATGCACTCTTTCTACAACTCTTATTTTTTAGGTAGTAATATAAAGTTAAGGACACTCTTTCTTCTTTTAAAGTATTTCACATAGAGTTTGTCTTAAATTTTATATTTTATATGTGCAAAATTAGATGTAAAAAAATTATCGAGTAAGACTTTATACTTAGTGGCTAATGTATTGCAACCTACTCCACTTAATAATCCATACTACAATTTTGAACGTTACTTTTTGAATAATTCTAAAATATTATACATGTCACTAGATCCTTTAATATTTTTTAATAATATATTAAGTATTTTTAGTATTATAAGCTCTGAATTAGACTCTAATAGAAGTTTAATTTGTCAAGCATCAACTTTGGTATCAAAGATCACAATTTTCTACTTAATATAAAAAATATATTTCTTCTTGCTTAGTGTATATATAAATAACTTTTAGCTGATTTTGTGTAAAACTTGACATAAGATGTGCTACAAAAATAGTGATGCAACTCACCATCTTTTTTGGGAACCATTTAGTATTATTTAAGAGATTGTATGGCATAAGTAGAACCCTGATCACTCACCATTTTCGTGGAAGTACACCTTATCTCAACTTTGGTGATATATAGTTATGGTCACTTTGCTTTTATATTTTTTAAAAAATATAAAATAAAAAAAAAAGATATCTTATATTATTTTTTTTTCTTAATATCACTTATGTGAACTCTTTATGACAATAATATTTAGACCTTATCAAATGGCAAATCAAAGTAAAAAATTAATCTAAAACTAAGAACAAAATTAAAATCAAGATCTTATGCTAAAAATAGCCTGATCAATTGTTTAACTCACCCAGATGGTTGGACAAATTCACCTAAACCAACAAAGTGAACTAAATCTTAGAAGAGAAAAAGATGATAGAAGAACTATCGCACCTAATAATCTAAAAGAAGAAAATCCTAAGAGATATAGAAACCATAGAAGACATGATCATCATTTTGATGAATCTGACTAAGATATCCATAGAAGAAATTATAACCATATAAGAGAAAATAAACCTTCTAATGAATCAAACCAAAATAATGATCTAGATATATCTAGTAAAGAGAAAAATACCTAAGAGATATATGGAGAGAGAGAGAACATATCTCTAATATGAAACTAAATATTCTAACTTTTGATAGTAGTTTTGATCCTAAGGATTATATAGACTAGTAAATTAGTATGGATAATTACTTCAACTTACACCAAATGAGTGAGTGAAGAAAGTATTAATTTATTAAGATTAAACTTATCGATACTACCCATAGGTTCCTTAGAAACTTAGAGTGACAATATGCTAATAATGATAAAGAAGTATCCTAAACTTGAAGAAATCTTAAGGTTAGGTTGTATAATAGTTTTGTTTTAATAACTTATAAAATCAAATTTTTAAATAAATGACAAAGGTTTTACTAAGTGGTAGATCTATTGAAGAGCATATTAACAAGTTTAAGGATTAAAAACTTAGATGTCATATAGATGAACCTAAGCGTGTTCTCATTTTAAGATAGATTTAAAGGAATACATATAGGATGAGCTTAACTTAAGAAATATTATTATCTTAAAGAAAGCCTATTACATAACTAGAATTTTTTATTTTAAGATAAATGACTAGTTGGCTCCTCCAAATACGCACACAATCATTTCTCAATCCACTCATACTTACACTTCATCTACCTCCTCCAACATAGTTTCTAAACTTTTCAAACTCACACTATCAACCACTTCTTCAAACCCTTCTTTAAGCTAATCCACTAAGTTCAAACTACCAAATCTAGAATCGTTTATTTTAAGTGTCATGAAAAGTGACATTTAGTCACTAACTGCTTAAAGAGAGCCATGATTATGAACCTGGATAATGATAATGAATAAGAAGAGTCAAAGGAAGAAAAAAAACATAATGCCCAAAGAGAAAGATGAGTAATAATTAGAAAATATAAAAAAAATTTATAGTTGAGTGGTTAGGTGAACCCTTACAACTCTGCAACTGCAAGTCGATTAAAGACACTCCAACATTTAACACTAGTATAAAAATTAAAAAACAACTATATAAGATGATCATAGATAGAGATTATTGTATCAATATAATATCTCTTGAGATTACTAAAAGAATGGGAGCTTTCACTATTGAAATACCTAAATACCTATTTTGTGTTATGGATAAATAAAATCTATATGCTTATAAAATAATGATGTTATGTACCCTTGAAATTGGATAGGCATAGTGACAAGGTTTTATGTAATGTTGTACATGTGCAAGTATGTTATCTTATCCTTATAATATTATAGCTTTTTGATAGAGATGTGACTTCGAAGGGTAATATTAATATGCATTCTTTTATTCATGAAGGAAAGACTATCACATTATACCCTATCCACCTCATGTGAAACCTTAAGCACTTAAGTTAAGCAAATCTATAGAAAATTCTAAGCCTAAGGATAAAGAAAAGGAAAAGACAAAGAATTCAAGCTTGATCAAACTATCTTAGGTTAGA
The DNA here is from genome assembly GCA_023846275.1 of Vanilla planifolia. Lineage (NCBI taxonomy): Eukaryota > Viridiplantae > Streptophyta > Magnoliopsida > Asparagales > Orchidaceae > Vanilla > Vanilla planifolia. The sequence continues at coordinate 25,003,227 of CM043876.1, read as the reverse complement.
AGGACCATTGATTAAGGATACTTAGTTTAGTTTCTTACAATTAAGAAGTTAGCCACTATCTTATTAGATCCACCACTTATTGTATAGTCATTATTAAAAAACTTTTCTAATATTTTTTTAGAAGAATACCTGACACTGTACCTCTCATGCAGGATATACAACACATGATCAATTTAGTTCCAGGAGTCAGCCTACCCAACCTTCCCTATTATAGGTTAAACTTGGAGGTACATAATGTGTTAGCCTATCAAGTAAGAGACTTAAAAAGAGATTTATCTGAGAAAGTATTAGTCTCTATACTATTCCTAAACTTTTAGCATCTAAAAAAGATGGAACGTAGAGGATGTGTATTGATAGTCAGAAAATTAATAAAATCATAATAAAATATAGGTTTTTAATTCTTCATTTAGATGATCTCTTAGATCAAATGTCAGATGTCACTATATTTTTTAAGATAGACTTAAAAAGTGATTATCACTAAGTAAGGATTAAGATAGGAGATGAATAAAAGGTTATATTTAAGACTAAGAATGATTTGTATGGATGGTTAGTGTTATCATTTAGGTTATCAAATACATCAAGTATATTCATGAGATTAGTGACCCAGGTTCTAAAACTATGCTTTGAATAATTTCTTATAGTATATTTTAATGACATTTTGGTAGGAAATCTATTGAGAATCACTTAGACCATTTGTGTAAGTTATGTAGCACTCTAAAAAAGGAATACTTATTTATCAATCTAAAGAAATTTAAATTCTTCATAATTGAGATTATCTTCTTATGGTATATAATTTCATCTAAAAGGTTGTTTATTTTCCCTAATAAAGTCAAGACAATTAAAGAGTGACCTACTCAAAAAATAATTCATGTCATTAGAAGCTTCTATGATCTGGCCACATTTTAACGACAATTTATTAAAGACTTTAGTCCTATTATCTCGCCAATTATTGATTGTACTAAGTCCAGTAAATTTATTTGGATCAAATCTATAGATTTAGCTTTTGAAAAATAGAAAGAGGTTATGACTAAGGCACATATTCTAAAATTGTTTGATTTTTTTACTATCTTTGAAGTTGCATGTAATGCATTAGGAGTAGGGATAGGTGATATCCTTAGTTAAGGTAAATATCTTATTACCTTATTTAATGAGAAACTTAATAACGTTAGAAAGAAGTATTATACATATGAAAAGGAATTGTATGTCGTAGTTCAATCTTTAAGATATTAGAGACATTACTTGTCTAAAAAATTTGTCTTATACTCTGACCATGAGATGCTTAGGTTCCAATGAGACCTTACTCATAGGTATGCCAAATGGTTCAAATGCATCTAGGAGTATACATTTATTATTAAACACAAGCCTAGCTTAGAAAATAAAGTAACTGATGTACTTAGTTGGCATATTTATCTATTAACAATTTTGTCTATAAAGGTCTTAAGTTTTGACCAAATTAAAATTCAATATCTTATCTACTCTAACTTTAAACCAATTTTTAAGAAATCAAATCAACTCCAAATCTTATATTTAGAGATTTTAGTTTGAAAGATGGATACTTATATAAGAAAATTATGTTATATATCTCAAATTCATTATTTAGAGATTTTTTTAGTTTAAGAAATGCATGTTAGAGGATTATCTGATCATTTGGGAGAGAAAAAACTCTTAGAGATGTGTCAGTGAGATTTTATTGGACTAGAATGACACAACATATCGCATCTATTGTAGTCTAATGTCATACATTTATAATTACAAAATCTTCAAATGTTGGCCAAGGATTTTACCTTCCATTACTTATGCTTGACAAACTATGAGAGCACGTAAGTATGGATTTTGTACTTGAATTACCTAAGACCCCATCTAAGCATGACTCTATCCTTGTGGTCATTGATCATTTCTCTAAAATGACTCATTTATCCCTTATTATAAGACATCAGAAGCTACTCATGTAATCAAATTTTTTTTAGAGAAGTAGTTAAATTACATAGTATTCCAATGACCATAGTATCTAATTGGGACATAAGATTTACTAGTTATTTTTTAAAGATCTTATGAAATTTATTAAAAACTAAGTTAAAAAATTTTTCGGCTTATCACTCACAAATAGATTAACAAATGAAATAATAAATCACAATCTAGGAAATCTTTTTCATAACTTGATAGGAAATAACCTAAGCTTTGGGATCAATTATACCATGAGCGAAATTAGCATACAATAATTTTGTGAATTATAATATTGGTTTAAGTCCATTCAAAATTTATCATGAGCCTAGGTCTCCCATTGATGTTATTCCCTTATCAATGAACTTTTGGATTTCTGTCTCTGCTTCTTCCTTTGCTTCTCATATTTCTTCATTACATAAAAAATTATTTTAAAAAATTATCCTAAATAATGAAAGATACAAGAAACACGTAGATGTATATAGAAAGGTTTGGAAATTTTATGAATGAGATTATGTTATAACAAGAGTTAAGTTAGAATGGTTTCCTCGTATAGCTTACAGGAAATTACAAGAAAATGAAACTGAACCTTTTAGGATTGTTTAAAAATTAGGAACTAATGTTTATGTGTTAGATTTTCTAGAAAAGTATGGGATTAGTGTAGCCTTTAATGTTAATGATTTAGTCTTGTATAAGGCACTACATCTAATACTGAGTGAGCTATTTGAGTTTAATTCTCTTATATTAAGTGAACTCATTCCTACCACTACGTTAACTCTAAGAGTAAGGATAATGTTGAGAAAATTTCATATCATGAGATAATTCTAATAAAAAATTATATATTTAGAAAATTTTTAGTTTATTGGAAGAGCAAATCTCTGATTGAGAACTCTTAATTTACCTATGATGACTTACACCGTATTGTACCACACCTGTTGGATAACTACTGTACATATCACCTTGATACCACTGAGCAAAGCTCTCTCCCACCTAGGAAGATGATGTAAGAGCATCATGAGTTGGCTCATAAACACACACTCGTTGGTATCGCACCAATCTTATTCAAACTTGGAACTATACCAAAGTCGAATCCTATTTCGATTAATCATCTTTATTGATCATAGGGGTTGATTAGGATATTCTATTTTTCTTATGATTATCTTTTTTATTTTTGTTTTATTAATCCAAGCATATTTTATAGTAAAATACATCAACATCAACATTGGTTCCTATGTAGGCTTTGCCAACTATCATGAATTATCTGTCATTACTTAGTAGTATAATGCTCATGATCTCTGCCACCTGGTTGCCCACCATTGCCAAGTCGTTTGATGCTCCTCAACCTCCCAACAGCACATGGCCACTCATCAACCACCTGCCCTCCAGTTGTCGTCGACCACAATCATCTGTCTTATCTACTATTAGCATACTAGTCATATCGTCATTGATATTTGATCTTCATGTTGCATGATTATATAATTTTTTGTTATTATTTTTTATATATTTTTATATTGTGTATTTAATGTGATGACTCACTTAGAATTAATCTCTTAAAATTTCAAAGATTTTATATATTTTCATATTTAATGTGGGTAACCCATTTAGAGTTAATGTCTTGAAATTCTAAATATCTTTTTAGATTTTTAAGTAATTTAACTCTAAAATTATCTTTCTCTATGTTCAATTAGAGTTAATATCTTTTAATTTTAAACATCTCTTTTATATTTCTAAGTAATTTGACTCTAAAATTATATTTTTCAAGTTAACTTTTCATCTTACCCAATCTTATATGCTCTAAAGGTGTATTTAATTCTCTTTTTTTATGTACAATTATTGAGCTCTCTTTTTTCACCTTTATGAGCAAAGAGTGTATACTAAATCTAGTTAAAGATTTCAACCTTTTCTTCCCTTATGAGAGATAAGAATCAATGATAAGAGATATTCTATCAAAAGAGTCAATAACTAAATAAATTTTTTCTTCTAACACCCTTAAGTCTTCACCCACATTTTCATTCTCTCAATCAAACCAACAAATCACCATCTTCCTCAACAAGGCTTTAAGTCTTAGCCTATCATCTTATTACCCCTTTAGCTAAGCATTCTAACTAATCCAAACCTCTAATTCATCTTCTTTTTCATCTTTGATGCTCTACACATGAACTCTAAAGAAAACTATAAGCCACATTATAAAAAAGGTACATTATTTTTGCAACTTTTATTTTTTGTATAGTAATCTAAAGTTAATTTTACTCTTTATTCTATTAAAATATTTTACATAAATTTTATTTTCAATTTTTTTATTTTATATGTGTGAAATTAGATGTAAAAAAGCTACTTAGTAAAACTTTATGCTTAATGCTTAACATATTGTAACTTACGCTATTTAATAATCTACTCTACAATTTTGGATGTTAATCTTTGAATAATTTTAAAATATCATTCACTCTCATCTGTTATATTTTAATATTTTTTTAATAATATATTGATTATCTTTAGTATTGTAGGTTTCAAATTAGATTTTAATAAAATATATATTTATCTTATATCAAAATATCTTCAAATCATTATCACCATAAATATAAAGCGCTCATTAGGTAATGTATAGTATCTTTTGGCTATGAAAATATGCTTTTCTAAGATAATTTATAGAATAAAGTATCTTCTATCATGACCATAATAACAAATTCTGATCTAAGCAAAATGATGTAGAACATGACACTTCAACCACCAAATTTTATGGCTTCACATTATAGGCTTCATCTAAACTAAGTTTGAATCCTTTTTGAAGTCCATATTTGAACAAGAAATATTTTTAAAGTATGCTTAATGGTTCTAAATGGTATAAAAGGTCATAAGATCATAAATTAAAAAGCATGTGATATTAAGAAACATTAAAAGCTTTCTTAGATGGCAAAATGATGGCATCCACCTATTCCTTTAAAATTAGTCATGTGATGTAATAATTGTTTTCTTTTCTTTCAACCTAAACTATTGGTTAAGATTGTGTTGAATTGTCTAACTTTTGTGGGTAAATTTTAACTTTTTATGTCTTTTCTTTTTGTATTTAAAGTTTGAATCATTAAATGAAGTAGTGATTAGATTTTGAATGAAAATTTGTTATAGCTTTTATGCCTTTCTCCTCCCTATCTAACCTCAAATAGGTGGTTTATTTTAGGAGGTTAAATTTTCTTCTCTCATGATTTCTTACTACCCATAAGACATTATTCTCATTCTTTTCATAACCTACATCCCTAACTTAAGGCTTATTCCTCCTTCAAGTAAGTACCCAAACTATCATCTAACTTAAGCACAAAACCCTCCTGAATTGGCCAATCCATATCCTAGTCGTACTTCATTTTTTTCTTCTTAAAAATCCTATTTTTCTCTCTTTAACCCAAATTCACTCCAAACTCATGACTATTACTTCTAATCCTTCTTAATGCCCCTCATCATTCTAAGCCTAACAGAGTCACCTCTCCCTTAGAAAACATTAAAATCAAGCCTACAAACATAAAAATTCTAGTTTCTCTTCTTAGAAACTAATCTCTTTTTAAATGGGCACATCCCTCATCTAAGCACCTCATGACCTTCCTCGTATCTCTTATACTACTCACCTTGAATCTCTTTACAAGTCTTGGTCAAAATCTCCCACAAACCCCTCATCACTATTTTTTCTCTCTACACATTCATCTAAGCAAGAGCATTAACGAGGCTATTTCCACCACCTTTACTTGAAAGGATGTCCATTGATGTAAGGATTTTGTCAAAAATAGTTTTTGAGATGGCATTTTACTTGATGGGCATTAGCTAGGACCATATTATGACAAGATACGATTATCTTTTAGCTTCTATGGAGATAGAATCGATATAAAAGAGAACACTCTTGTGGGTCACGAAATTCACCATTAATGCATCCTTTGACAAATAATGTCGTTAGGGGAAAATTGATACTCAACTATTTCAAAGTTGGGGAATGTCTGCGTGATGTGTTCGGATGCCCATAGACTTGTTGTCATACCCTACTTTTGTCAACATGATAATGCCCACAAATTGGAGGGCAACTAAATAATTGAAACCACATAGTTGATTTATAAGAGGAAATAAAAGTAAATAATATTATTATTACATAATAATAGAGTTGAAAATACAAAGTAAGTTACCCAATGTAACATGAGTTTCTCTAATGACAAAATCTACATATGGATAAAAACAAACAAATATACAAGGCTTAATAAAGGATGGCATCGTATTGAGATGTAGAATAGACAATGTGAAAAAATGGTTTAACCACTATTTCACACTATGAACCTAAAAAATAGTTTAACCACCATTAGGATCTCCAACTATTCTTATCATTATGTCGTAGATAATTTTATTAGGCCCACGAGTATCTCAAAAATAGTCACAAAGCATATTTTAGAATCATTTCTAATGAAAAAATGTCATAGAGATTTATTTAGTTGAAGGGACCTAATGGTTTTAATGTGATTGTTTACTTTGTGATAGACAACTTTGTTGGTGTTCAAGTTCCTTTGGTATCTATTTCTTAAAGTGAGCTAAGTTTATATTAGGTTGCATAGGTTGGATTAATCAACTTGGTCAATTAGGTGAAAGTCTATCAAAGCATGGTCCAATTGGTCAAAATTGGTAAATTAGACCTAAGGTTGGAGGAAAGATGGAGGGTGGAAGAAGAAGATAGAGAAGTTGACTTGGGTGAGGATGACTTTGGTAAGGGTTTTTAGATAAAATGGAATGTTAGCTTGATGGGCATTGGTTAATTGCTTTGTCTTCCAAATTACACCTTTAAGAGCCTTTTTTAGGTGGTAATAGGAATTACGACATGCTTGAAGACTTATTTAGATCTCCTAATGAGATCTTACATGAGGATTGGTTGTGAGAATATTGACCATATAGCAACCATGTGTATGATCACTAGGGTGGGGCTCAAAGGTGAGAGACTTGGTTGATAAGGGTAAGGTAAGCAACATTAGGGATAATGGTTGTGATAAGGTACCAAAAAGAAAAGGTTAAGAGGGGAAAGAATATTATTTTTATTTATTAATTTATCTAGTGAAAGTTCAAATCCATGCAAACTTGTTTGGGCCAATTTAGATATTGCTTTTATGTATTATTTTATTATTTTATTTTTTATTTCTTAAAAAGTTTATTCTAATTGCAACTTTGGGAGGACATTTAAAGAAATCTCCAAGTTGTTACCTTAATATTTTACGTTTTAGCAGCATTTCCTTGGGTGGGGAAGAAATGGGAGATATCATATGCAATGAGGTTCATGTTGTTAATGTACTTCTCTATAATGTTGAGCTCAAAATTTGATTAAGCTAAAAGATTCAAAACAACATGATTATATTTGCATTATCTCTTATTAACATTCTTGTCATAAACTGATGAATGCCTTATTTCCATCACAACAATATATGATGCTCATTCAATCAAGTAGAAAAATATAGTTTTTGCTAAGAATGACATGAGCCATAAAAGTTTAGGTTGATAAGTTCATTGAATCAAGGTTCATCAAAAGAGTTTAGTATTTCTTAATAATTAGCCAAAGTGGTGCCAATTAAGAAGAATAATAAGAAATATTGCATGTTCATAATTTTATGAACCTTAATCGAGCATGTTCAATGATTGCTATCCTTTTCCATGCATGAAAGCTTTGGATGATTCAACTGTAAGTAGTTCATCGTAAGTTTTTTTAAAGCCTTCTTTGGATACCTTCTTGATTTTATTATAAATTATGACATATTTCTATGCAATCAAATCATTTAATTTGAAGATCATTTGGGCCTGCATCAAACAATGAAGCCTGAATTGATGATCTTGTGAAAAAGCCTTAAAGAGATTTATAAGGATCTTTGAGAGACTTTTGTGATAGTACTCAAGTATCAAACATAGCTTAATCCCCTAAAAAATTTTATAGCATATTTTAGAAAATTCATGGGATGCTTAGTATCCATAGAAGAACTATGGTTAACCCAAACAAAATAAAAGCCATCCTAAGGATGCCATCACCATAATCTATAAAAAATATCCAAAAGCTAACTAGTCAAATTACTAGGTTGAATAATGTCAACTCAACTCTACAAATAAATGGTGCAAAAGAATAAGAAGAAATAGAATTGGACAAAAGAATGCAAAGAATATTTAAACTAGCTAAAATTTATCTCATAAGAGCTTCTCTTATTAGAAATTCCAATGTTTATGAAGTTTTTTTGTTTTATCTCAAATCAAAAGATGAAGTCATGTGAACCATATAAGTGCAAGAGTGTTAGAAATGTGTGAACACGATGTTCACAAGAGGGGAGATGAATTATACAAATTTAAAGTTAGTCAAATTCAAAGTTGCAACACATCAACTCATGGTGAAGGTATTAACAAAATTCTTTTAATTTATTAATACAAAATCAAAATTAAACTTCAACAATTTAATTCAGATTGTTTCAAGCCAAACCAATTAATATCACAATAATAATCTCTTGTTAATCTTAATTGCTCTTTTAATAATTCAATTTTAAGAAAACTTATTTATCTTTGAAGAGCTTTTATGTGAGGGAGCAAGTGAATTATATGAAATAAAAGAAACATAAAAGACACAAGATTTTTAAATGGTTAAACAAACCTTTGCTACACTACCCAAAGTCGAACCGACCAAGCTTCTGCAAACAACAACTTCGTTTCATCGTAGATGGTAAATACAAAACCTTATAAATCACTCTCTTTTTGCCAATAGCTAAATATGAGTCACCTTCACAACCATTCTCTTTTTCTCCCATAACCAAGAGTCATCTCACTCATCACAACTCCCCTTTTTCGTACAACGAGGCAGGAGTCACTTCTCTCAAATGAGTACAAAATAGCTTATACAATTGTTACAACACTTTTTTTTGGAAAATAAAATTTTATTATAACCCATAAAGGGCTCAATTAGATAAGTCCATAACTGACTAGGTCTAGGTACAAGAAAATGTTACTTTAATAAATCCATTGAGAAGATGAAGATGATTGAGCATGATGTAGATGACCAAATTAAGTAATGCTTTTGTAGGGTGGCACAATGGTGCTTAATTGTTATGAAGCATGCTAAAAACTACTCACAACCAATGTTTTGATCTAAGACATATCAAGATTAGTATCATATTATACTGATGTGGCATCTCAAAGTTTGGATGACTCATTAAGATGATGCATTAAGATGTTCTACTTTAGAGGTACAATTGTGCAATCTTCTAAATTGATTATTCTAATAGTTTGATGTTGTTATGGGATCTCTCATAAAAGTATGAAAGAATGCCAAAATGAATAGTGCTTGCTACAAAGAGACATACTTGTCCAAAGTAAGAGGACACACCATCACCATAATACTATGGTGCAAGCAAGTTTTTCGGTAGGAGTAATTGTCTGATGGAGTGTCAAGGTGTGATCATAATGATACAATGTATATCTAAGGTGAATAATGCTAGACAACTAGGAATGTGCATATCCATGCAAAATCAAAAAGAGAAGTTTTGTGACGATGATATTCAATAATGAATAGTGTGACTATTAGCTAGAGATAATGTCTGATGCTTTTAATGTGAAATTTGTCACTATACTATGAGGCACTTGTATAAATAATAATATTCATTAAAAGACAAACTTTTTTATTCATTGACTAATTATGATCATAATAGTATTACAGGTTAATTCCTAATTTCTTTGTCGTACTTGGCTTGACTTTTAAAACTCAGAATGACAGTACAATTGCTACTTAAGTAGGCATATCAAGCACAATTAGTTGATATTAATGTGAGGTGAAACATCTTCGTACAATGCTTGGATTTTATAAGTAGTAGATGCTTCACACAATGCGATAATGGATATTATACAGTACAAGATATTTGCACATAATGTAAAACTTCTAAATTTTGGCATTATAGGTAAAGCATTGAATGTAGTTGTAGTAGAACTAGCAGGATGAAGGCTGATATCACAATGAAAATTATAACCCATAGCCTTGTTCTTGTTTTACTTGTAAAATAGTTTATTAATAGATTCATTATCCTATTCTATCTCAAAATCACTTCTATTTATATGAATCAAAGAAATATGTATAAATCAAAAAATTTCAAAGACTAAAATCCTATTTCTAAAATGATAAAACTAGCTATACCCACTTAAGATATTAATTATACTATTATGACTATAAGAATGTATAAAATGGTATGTATTATACTTGGTTCACCTATACGATATGCCTATCCAATCAATTCATTTTTATATATCTTAAGATATTGTATTTATACCATGTATATTGTACTTTATGACCAGAACAAATTTAACCAAGATAATTTTTGAATTCTAAAAAAAGGTTGTATGATGCAAGATTGTACAATAAGATATTTGCATAAGAAGCTCATTTTATAATCAAGAATGATCATATTGGTAAAATAAATGGATTGTACTAATACAATTTCAATCTACCCAACTAATGTCTATGTCCTCAAACCAAATTCTTCGATAAATATGTCTCATATGACAGTATAATCGTATTGGTATCATAAAATCTATTCAAAATTTGTCTATAAGTCTTAACTAGGTCTCATTTGTTAGATCGATTATACTTGTATAAAATATGTGATATACTTGTATTATAATGCACATTTTAGTTTAACCCAATTAGTTAACTTGATCGTACTAATATGACTATAAGACAGTATAAGTACGACAATCTATATATTATATTAATTCTATAAACATGAAGATCTTATCATACTTATATGAGACTATAAAGCTTAATACATATAATTAATATCACTTAGTTTAATCCTTGTTTACCCACCAACAAATTTATCATGCAAATACGATTGTACAAAGATTGTTAAAAACAATTATTACCAAAAGTGCTTACAGCTTATATAATAGTTGTTTAGGCATTCATTTTATAATTATAATGGTTGTCCAAGAAAATCATTATAACATATCTCTTAATTGACAAAAATTATGGTAGATAAATGATATAAAAATCTCTATAAATAAGGAGTGATTTTTTCAAAATAACATATAAAAAGATAATTTCTTATGATATGACATTTCTTTATATGTATTAAACATGCTTGAATTACAAATAATATCAAATTAATTATGAAGATAAAAGTAATTAAAAAAAGAAAAAACATGTAGATATCTTTATAAGTTACTTGACATAAAAGTTGTTGTATGGTTACCTTATCTATTTTGATAGCATGAACTTGTTAGAATTTTAAAAGGGTTATAATAACTTGGTAGTCAACATAATGTTATAAATTTTTTAAGAACTTGTTTTTGTTGATTTTTTAAAAAAATATATCGTTTTTGTTATGATTTTAAATAGTTTTCAAATTTCAAGCATGGAAAAATGTTTTTATCATAGTTTTATTGGAAAAGAAAAATTATACCTTTTCAAATAGAAAAAAGTTTAAAAGAATTAGACAATGTGACACCAAACTAAGAAAAAGTCAAGAAGAGTCGCCAAAATAAGTACTCACTACAACATAAGAAAGTGTATGAAAAGAAATAATGATATAATTATGATATTTGCAAGTAAGGTTTGTTTAATACACACAAACACACACACACACATACATACATAAATACATTAATATATATATATATATATACTTATTATTTTATCTTTATATTATTTATAATCTTAATTATAGAGAACATTGAATAGAGCAAAAGTTTTGAAAAAAATTATTTTATTAAAGAGGTTAGTACTAGTGTTGGTGAAAGTCATAATCATTTAGGATCTTTATTGTTCATCAAGAAAGAGATGCTAGATATTTTGTTTCTGATAATTAGGACTTTATCACCATGGATGATTAGAGAAAATTTTTGTATTATCACTTGACTCTTGAACTATTGATAAAGATTTCTACTTATATTTAAATTTGATTTTAAATATTCTTTTACATTAAACATAATATTGAACATATATTTGCATTAAAAAAATAGTGTAACCAAAAAGAGGGCAAAGACTCAGAGGTTTTTTTTACAAAGTTAAGAGAAAAAGATATGTAGAATTAGAAATAAAAATGACAAGTACTTGTAATTATAACTTTTAAAATATTAAATTTAATAGTTAATTTATCATTTATGTGAATATTATGTGTAAATGATTTTGTATTAGAATTATTAGAAATAAAAAAATCAAATATCACATATAGCATACAAATAAGATGATAGATCATACAAATTCTATGTGAAGAGTCGATAGTTCTTTACTATTAATCTATATAGAACATTTGTTATAGTGTGGTTTAAAAGGTTAATGAGTGACAATGATTTAATAAGCAAATGATATTTTCAAACTAGTGATTTTAGCTTTTGAAATATTTTTAACTTTTCTTTTGTCACATTCCTTATTGATTTTAAGTTAAAACAAAGATACAACCAATATATAAGTGAAATAGAAGAATACAAGAATATGATCAAAACAACATTATGCATAGTTTGCTATAGTTGTGATACTATAGAAGTATATCCCTATGCTAAACATATTAGACTGATCAATCTCGCACACGTGATGAGTGGTGAAGATTCTTGTCAACTTTCTTTAGCTTGTGAAAGTCATCTTTAGTACTCTCTTATGTTGGAACTCTTCTAGCAAGTCTAAATAGATCCACTATAACTCCTCTCTAATTTTACCCGAGCTATCTTTGAATTTGGTGTACCCCTCCAATAAACAAAGTAATAATGTGTGTCTCCATTAATTATGCTAAGATCTCATCATTAAAAATACAATATCAACTCCCTTCAACATGCAAAGTCATCTCTAGTGATCATTTATGCTAAAACTCCTCTAGCAAGTCTAAATGGATCCACAATAACTCTTCTAGTGGTAACTAAGTTGTCATTGAATTTGGTGGACCTTTTAATGAACTAAGCAACAATACATGCTATAATCGAGTCTTATCAAGATCTCATCATCAAGAATGCAATCAACTTATCATGTGATAGTCATGGTGGTGGTAGTGTAATTGACTTTATTTGAAGAATCATTTATAGAGATATGTGAAAATGTTTGTAGAATTAAAGGTGGCATGGTATGTTAAGATCTATATGGAGTGTGTTGTGGTATATCAAATACAAAGTTAAGTGTAGAAGATAAAAAAAATATAGAAATTAAAGAATCAAGAATTGATATTCTTTTATTTTACTTATGATATAATATTAAATCATAAACATCGAAGACTAGATTAATCCCTATTTTTTATAGTAATTTTAGTTCATATGCTTTCTTAACAACTCATCTTATGACCCTAAGAGGGCTTAGTTTCTTAAGTGCTAATTTCTCAAGAGTTCTAATAGAGAACCTCACAAGTTGCATTCAAACCATAATTATGTTTCCTTTTTCAAGTTGCATACACTTTCAATGTAGATCTACATAGCTTTTATAGTTCTCATAATTAATAATTAACTTCCTATTGATTTTCTCATAAAACTCATGTATATGTTATGTAAATATTGATGCGAACTTGGTAGAATGATAGATAACATATAACACTACTATATCTATAAGAATCTACGATAAAAAAAAAGATCACTAAAAAACTAAGAAAGAAAAAAGGAATTGGCAACCAAAGTCACATGAGTTCAACAATAAAAAGATATTTTACTTTAATGCATAGCCATTAGATAAATTCAAGCAATCACAAGAATTTGTAGACTTAACAATCAATTTTGTGAGTATTGGTAGCTTTTCTGTCATAACAATGACTCATTATTGAAGAAAGATTGTATTGAATATATCATATAACAGTTTTAACTACCTTTCTACTAACTTGAGGGTAGAGCCTTGGGTAGAACTTGTTGAGGAAACCAAGAAATTCATGCTTGATGTTAAGAAAAGGCACTTCTATGCTCAAAGAATATGAAATATATTTGCCCTTTCTATATTTATATTGGCCAACTATAACATTCTAATTTATTCTTGCACACCATGAATTGACACTTGACAAATTAATTATATAATGTGTTGTAAATTTTGTTAGCATTATATGCACTTGTTATATAAATTAGTACATGTTCTTTAAATTCTTTTTTTGAACTTAATATTTATAGATCACGGTATGTAACTCCATATAAGATGTTGAACATACCATATTGTATTATCATGCTTGCCAAATAGTTATGACATATCATTGCTATGGTTTTTTTTTCTATTTGTTGTATCACTAAACTTTCCTTTATGCCCTCAGGTAATCCATATTGAGCTAATTTGCATCCTAATTTTCATCTATCCATTGTTCTATTTTATCCTCAAGATGATTTGTAATTTCTACAACTATTGTTGTAAAATATTCCAAACATTCATCGATATTACAACTTTAGTCTTGTAAATAAGATCAAAGAGGATTTTGTCTGTAACTTAATAGTTGTTTTGTATATTCATAATAAGTTTGTTAACTATTTTTCCCATCATGTTTTCACATTAGTTGGTCATTCTTTCATGGTATGCTTGAATATTTTCTTTACTACCATTACTGTTTTGCTCTTTTGGAATAAGCAATAGATATGAATCATAGCATTGATCTTTGTAGCTAGTAAAGCATCCTTACTAACTTGTTGTTAAGCGATCTATCATTAAACTATGATAGAAGCTAAAGGGATTGCATACCTACATAATATATAACAACTGAAATTTCTTCAATTGCATCCCCTCCATAGTGACTAATAGTTTAGCTTCTAATCATTTAGTGAAATAATCCACCAAAATAAGCATTTATTTGACTAGCAAAGAGATAGTAGGAAACAAACTTGTGAAATGCATTTTCAAATCAATGAATGGATGCAAGCTTTCAACAATAAAGCAAGTTAACAAAGAACATTGTTGTGAAACCAAAGTACTAATAACTAAAATCTTTGACATCTTTACTAATACCTAGCCAAAAATACTTGTGCCAATTAATACTGAAGCAAACATGAGACCTCTTGAATGACTTCCACATCCTCTCATTTGGATTACTCTTGAAACCACTTTTATTAAAAATGTTTCTTATTAAATTATATTTTTAGATAAAAAAAAAACTTTATAGTACAATTGAATTTCAACTAACATGTAACATAAATTTAATATTTATATTCCATAAGAATCTATGGCATTATGAGGTGGCCTCCTATAATGAATCTAAGCAATGACAACATTCACTTATGATGCCTTTGTTTTTGTATCTACTATTCATTAAATACAATAAGTTTTGATTAATTGCCATATACCATCTCTATATTGAGTAACACTAAAATTCTTGTTGCTATTTCATTAATTATCTCATTTAGTTATCTATGAAACTTGAGGATCTCTACACTTTTAAAATTGTCTAAGAGAGTTCATATTATGTGACAACATTTTTTTAATCTCATTCGTGGTTAAAAATTACAATCTTATCTAGCCAATGGATAAATATGATTCATGAATAGTAGATGTAAGACTCCAAGCATACAATTATCTCATTATCAAAATTATTTTCTTTACTTGATTATGGAACAAATGGTGTTCGAACATCATGGCATGTTTTAAACTGATATACATAGGATTTTATAATAATATCCCAACACAAATATGGCCTTTTAAGGGCTCTATCCATAAAAAAACTTTTTGATTGCGCTTGAGATATTTTAAGAAGTGATTAAAGAAGCACTAGATTCTACAACAAAATGATGGGTTATAATGGTTAATCATTGGTTTAAGATCTACCTAGCCCAATTTCTCACTTTTGTGTGAGTGAAAAGTGAGAAATTGAGCTAAGTAGCTCAATTTCTCACTTTTGTGGTTATGCCTCAAATAGGAATGCATTGGAGAGCGACGAACGGGAGCGACGGGAGCTACCAATGGGAGACAGTGAAGGAGATCCGAGTCGGGAGATCACGCCGCAAGTCAGCGCCTAAGGTCGGCGATGGGAGACATGCCAGGTGGGGTGGTGCGGGCCACATCGGGGAGCTTGCACTCTGGTGCCGACATGGAAGTACGGGAGCGGCGATTTGGGCCATCATCACCGTCACTATGCTCTGGAGGGACTGTGCAATCAGTGGAGCGACATGGCGGAGCGGCGATGGCAGACAGCGCACAGCAGTCAGGGACCAACTGCTAACGGTCGCACGTGCGAAGGTCACGTGACACCCTCAACAGTTGTGGATTGTTTATCGATGGGTCCGGGAAATTCGAATTTGAATTTGGACCCGACAAGTGTGGGGGTGCTCGAACAGGATTAATAACCTACCTATCCTGCGGAGTACCACACCGCTTCGTCCTCAAGTTTGGTTTGCACCTGCAGCCCTAGCTGAACGGTAAATGGTGGGAAGCAAGACCAGGAGGAGCAATAGGAAGACGCAGACGTCTGGAAGCAATTCCCCAATGTGGGAGTGTTCCTCCTCCACGTCCGAGGGAGGCATATTGGCTATTGGTGAAACTTTACCTCCTCCCCAAAAATTCAACGTCGAGGGGGACACACCCTTGGGCCAGCGGAGCGCGCAGGATGATGGGGATGCTCCGGGGACTGTGGCAGAGCTAATTACTTCAGGGATGGTCCCTGCTCCTCAGGCTCAAGGAGTAGCTGCAGTGGAAGATCTAGAGGGCTGGTCAGCGAGCGCAACTTTGCGGGTGCCACAGGACATGGAGCACAAGGAGGCAGAGCCCGTGGTGTGCAAACTCAGTGAAGGGAAACCAGTGCAAGGGAACGCCGAGAATCGTGCGGCTTTCGCAACCAAGGTGAGCTTCAGAGAAGCCTTAACCGCAAACAATAACATCAACAATAGCAGTCTGGTGACCTCGCATGTGCGGCTGACGAACATCGACGTCAAGGAGAGTGCCGCGGGCATTCCTGATTACGTGGAGGGAGACGATGTACTCATGTCATTGGATGCTTGCCAGCGACGTATCGAATTTCATAAATTCGACTTGGTTGGCCTAGTCTACGAGAATACACTTCCTTTTCCCATCATTGCGCGGGTGTTGCTCAAGAGATGGGGCCACTACAAGAACTTCAAGGTCTTCAACTTATCCTCTAGCTGCTTTTGCTTGCATTTTGAATCCATCAATGATCGGAATGACGTTTGGCTCGGTGGCCCGTGGCAGATCGCCTGCCAAGCCATGGGGCTCGATATTTGGACCCACGAGTTTGGATCAAATTCTGCCTCCGTGATGCGAGCACCGGTCTGGGTGCGTCTCTCGGGCTTCCCGCTTATCTACTGGGACATAGACAACATACTACGCATTGCCAAGGCGATTGGAGAACCCTTTCTTCTCGATGGCTGGACTGCTGAAATGGAGCTCTCCTCCTACGCTCGGGTGTGCGTCCGGATGGATCTTTCGAAGCCATTGAAATTGGGAATATGGCTCAATGGAGAATTCGGGAGAACCTATCAGAGCTTCGAGTACGAGGGGTTGCCACGGATCTTCTTCACTTGCGACCATGTTGGACACTTGGTGAGCTACTGTAACAAGCATGACGAGGTGGGTTTTGCCCGTTCTGGCTTTCCCTCGACTACGATCGTGGGCCGGGAACAAAGGACAGTGGAGGGGGACACGTCCCTTAGTAAGGATAACCCTATAGAGGCGGTAGGCACCTGTGGTTCTCGAAAGCAGGAAGTGAACTCAAGAGTTACACATGTAGAGGCACAAGGGCTGGGGCCTTGGATTTTTGTTCATTCTAGGCGCAGGAGACAGGGCCACAAAGGCCCCGCTGTCATGGCAAGCCTGCCTCCTCGAAAGGACACCAGCCGCAGAACTCGTGGCCGCGATATTGCTAGCACGTCTCAAGGAACCAGAAGCCAATACATGGAACGTGGTAGAAGCAGAGCAAAGCAGGTTCTGCTGGCTGGGGACTGAAAGGATCAGAAGCAGACAAGCTTGGAGAGCCATCCCCTAATGGCTGTGAACACGGGCCATGCGCCCCAAGTAGACGGGCGTAAGGGGAAACTGCCCTTGGTGCAGGAGGAACGAGTGGGGGATTAACTCACTAGCCCAGATGGGTTTGGCACTAAATAGGAGACGCTCTATGGGTTGCACTTCGTGGGGCGTAGCAGCCATCAAGGAAGTTGATGGCAGAAGTTGGTTCCGGAGCTGATGCACGATTGCATTGAAGTACTAATAACTCTGCTCACGTCAATATGCGGATTATCATTTGGAATATTAGAGGTGCTAAGAAAAGGAAGTCGAGGAGTTATTTGCAACGTCTGGCTCGCAAGGGAAACACGGCAGTCGTGGTGCTTATGGAAACAAAGGCGCAGTCCTTCTCCTGGCGAGATGCGGACTGGCTTCTTGGAAGGGAATGAGAGTTCGTGGCCCAACCCTTGGTGGGCATGTCTGTTGGCATTATCCTCTTGTGGAAGAAATGGGTTCATCTTTCGATCACGGTGACCTCAGCACACGTGGTGGCATGCTCGATTACCCCTAGCGCGGACTGCAACCTCAACTGCTTCTTTGTTTATGGGTCGAAAGACCACCATAAATGGTGGGAGATTTGGGACGCCGTCCGGCTCTCTCATTGTGGAAACGACCCCCTCATCGTTGCAGGGGACCTTAACCTGATCATGGCCCAGGAGGAGAAACGCAGCGGGCACAGATTCATCTACAGCAAGGATCAGCAAGACTTCGCTGACTTCATGCAAGACCTCCAGCTTGCTGATTTGGGTTTCTTTGGCAACCGCTTCACGTGGTGCAATGGGAAGCAGGACGGGGCACGGATCCTGGAGCGGCTTGATCGGGCTCTCATGAATCCTGCAAGGATGCTTGCTTTTTCCGAGTGCTCTGTGAATCATCTAAGCCGGCTCGGGTCAGACCACTGCCCACTGCTGGTCAACTTGGGTGGCAGGAACCCGTGGCCGAACTCCAGCAGGCTGCTCTTTGAGAGCGTATGGCTTAATTTCCCACAATCCTTCTAGGTGGTGCACCATGCATGGCAACGACGGGCGGAGGGAAACCGCATGGAGATTGTCACGACCAAGTTCAAGCGTTCATTGATGGCACTGCGTAGATGGAGTCGAGAGGTGGTGGGGAATCTTGTTAACCGGAATAAGGAGCTGGAGCGAGGTATCGATGAGCTTCAGACTAGAGAGTCAAGGGAGGGCCTCACTGAGGAGGACTATGCGCTGCTCGGGAACATGGTAACTGCCTTCCACCGCGGCTGCGCTCATGAGGAGCAGTGGTGGTGGCAGCGTGCTAAAGTGCACTGGCGCATCTTGGGGACAGCAACACGAAATTCTTCCACAATGCGGCTATGACTCGGGCTCAGACGAATCGGATTACTATGTTGCGGGGCGACGATGATAGGGTGGCGGACTCTCCAGACAGCATTGGTCAGGTTATCCTGAATTATTTCGAACGCAAATGGCGGTGCGGGGGCCCCGGGACCTTGCCGCAGATTACCTTGCTTCCTGGCATCGTTGACGCTGAGGCGGCATCCAACCTCGGCTGTAGGGTTACTGAGAATGAAATCATCATGGCATTGTAAGGAATTAAGAGGAATAAAGCCCTGGGCATCGACGGGATTACTGTGGAGTTCTTGCATGGCTACTTGGCCATTACGCACAGCGACGTTATCAGTTTCATGCAGGCGTTCTTTGAGGAACGCAAGCTCCCAGAAAGCTGGAAGGACACACTCGTCATTCTCATCCCAAAGAAGCAAGGGGCATGCAGGCCGGAGCACTACCGACCGATCAGCCTCTACAATACCATCTACAAGGTGGTGGCGCTCGTTCTCGTCGGGAGGCTGAAGCCGTTAATGCCGAGACTCATCTCGCATGAGCAAGCCGCATTCATCCCTGGGCGCAGCATCTCTGACAACAATAACATTGCGTAGGAAATGGCCGCGAAGATGAGCACCTGTACCGCCGCCTAGGGCCTTATGGCTGTGAAGCTTGACATTGAGCAGGCTTACGACAGCGTATGCTGGGAGTTCCTACTCGAGATGATGATGGCCATGGAATTCCCTCTTATTTAGCGTGACTGGATTGCTGCATGCATCACCTGCCCGAGATTCGGAGTCCTCATCAATGGTGCTCGTCTCCCGTGAGTGGTGGCTCAGCGGGGTCTCCGGCAGGCATGCCCGCTCTCACCCTACCTTACGTCCTGGCCACCGAGTACTTTTCTTGCTTGGTGAGGAACTATGAGTCACGACAGCTTCTTGGGTTCAGGCCGGGGCAGCACATGCCGCGAATTTCGCATCTTCTGTTCGCGGACGATGTCCTGGTCTTTGCTCCCACCTCCCGCGTGGCTGCACGCGCCTTCCACAGCATCATGCGGGCCTTCGGGGAGGCCGCTGGGCTGCGGGTTAATCTCGTGAAGTCCAGGGTCTTCTTTAGCCCCAAGCTTAGCAGAAGGAAGTCCAGGCTGATCCTAAGGAAGCTCCGCATGGAGCATGGCTGGACGTTTACCTACCTTGGGCTCCCTATTGCCTTGAGGCACCTGACCAAGGCAGATCTCAGCTTCCTTGTCCAAAGAATGGATGCTATGGTGGTCAACTGGTGCATCCGGCTGCTATCGCTTGCGGGCAGGGCCACCTTGGCCTCCTCTGTCCTCAGCGTCATTCCCTGTCATGTCCTGAGACACTGCGTGGTGCCGGTGGGGGTCCTTGACAACATGGAGAGGCGCATCAGGAAATTCCTCTAGGGAGAGGCCAACTATGCAAATTCCATGCAGTACGCACCTTGGGATCGCATCACTGTGCCGAAGGTCGTGGGCGGGCTTGGCCTCCGTGACCTCCGCGTCTGGCACCGGGTGCTCCAAATGGACAATTGCAAACGTATCCTCAATCGTGAAGCCAGCCTCTGGGTTGATACCATGAGGAGGAAGTACTCCCTGAACGACCCGCTAATGAAGGTCCCCCGCAATGCATCCTCTGTGTGCAAAATGGTGCTGGGGGCAACGGGCTGACGGCACGGATCGTGGAGGACAACTGGCTTGGCGTCCTCCCTATTTGCTGCTGGCCGACCTTCATCAATATGTATTCACATTGGTTGGCCAGCGTCGCTGAATGCATCACGGCTGTCGGGAACTGAAATATGGATGTCATCCACACCTGGACGAGCGATGAGCTCATTGACAAGATCCTGTACCTTCCGAGAGCTCCGGAGTCTGCCCAGGATGTTCTGCTCCAGACGCATACCGAGAAGGCACGAGTTGACTGCGGTCGGATTTACATGAGCATTGTTTGCAATGCTATGAAGTTCGGCATGCATGATGGCAGACGACCCGTGGAGGTGATGCGTGGAATCTGGAAGATTAAAGCTACTCCCAGGGTTCGTATTTTCATGTGGAGGGTCGCCAGCGAGTTCCTCCCTACAGTAGCGTAGCTGGCTCGCAGGGGGTTATGGCGGGACTCCATCTATCAGCTGTGCTGCGCGACGGAGGAGACCCTACAGCACGCAC
Source organism: Vanilla planifolia (assembly GCA_023846275.1). Taxonomy (NCBI): domain Eukaryota; kingdom Viridiplantae; phylum Streptophyta; class Magnoliopsida; order Asparagales; family Orchidaceae; genus Vanilla; species Vanilla planifolia. The sequence goes on along the minus strand of CM043876.1, from coordinate 24,981,884 downwards.
TCTGGGACTGCCCACGGGCCCAAGACCTCTAGGTTGACAGCCAAGCTTGCGAGGCCTTGAATGCGCTGGGCTAGTCCACGGGCACGAGCACCGGGACACTATTCATCGACCGGCTCCTCTGGTTCGTTGGCTCGCCCATGCACACCGTGGTGACGAGGCGAGGCATGCCGCCACGTTAGCCACCACGATGTACTACATCTGGATAAGGAGGAACACTAATAGGCATAATTCGGACGATCAAGATCGAGGTGAATATAGTACTTGACTGGCACACCTTCTACTCATCCCTGTCCAGCGGGAATCTTGGCAACTCTTCGGACTTGCTTGTTACGCACGGTTGGCTTCCCCCCCCCCCCTCAATAGGATGGATAAAAGTTAATTGCGATGCTGCAGTTGGTGACTCTATTGCTGGTCTTGGCATGATCGTTAGAGATTGCATGGGAAGGCCTCTTCTGGTGGCTGGCAAGAGGATGTTCTCCTAGGCCGTGGACATGATGGAAGCCCAAGCTATACTTCTGGCCCTTAATATGCTGAGGGAATCCCTTCCCTAGTACAGAGCTGTGGAACTCCAAGCTGACTCGATGACGGTGCTCCAGGTGGTGCGCGAGATGATCTCCTACCCCCCAGTGGAGGGGGCTTTTGGTGAGACTCTTCAGTTTGCTAGAGGTCTGGAGGCTGTCCGGTTCACCTACATCCATAGAGAAGGGAACATGCCAACTGACTGAGTTGCTCGTGCTGCATACCTCAATGAGTTTGTATGGGCTCCTAGGGACTCCCTCCCCAAGCCCCTACTTAAGCTTATGTTGTCTTATTTCATGTTCGATCCTCCTTGAGGATCCATCTTATAACACGTGTATGGCTTAGCCTTTTTGATATAATTTATATTATATCCACTTCAAAAAAAAATTCTCACTTTTGTAGTCTACCAAAGATCTCTCATATGCCCAAAAATTTCTTAGTTTCTCGCTTTTATATAATATAATGAAGTCAATGGTGGATCGAATTGGGATCAAATCGAGCAATACTAAGTATGTTCACTAAACTTTATAGTGTTGTATAAGTACGATAAGATCGTCATATTTATCAAGATGAAAAGGTATATAAATAAATAATCTCAGTTTAGATAAACAAAAACATTATTTTGGATTTTACATTAGAAATTATGGTATTAAAATATTGATATATTTTTTTAAAGACAACTTATTATAATCAATAATATTGCCTATTTTAGATAGAGAATATAATATTTATATAAAAGATCATAATCGTAAAATATTAAGATACATTTATAAGATAAATCTCACATTGATCAATATAAGAACTAATCGTGATAATGTTAGTCAAAGAAAGTGAGCATCAATTTTATTTTATTAGAGATTTTTAAAAAAACTTAATTCATGAACTAAATACAAATGATAAATTTACTCTAGATAAATTAGAACCATGACATGATTCAATTCTACAACTCCATTGGTTCTTGTGTTGTGCATTTCCCAAGTAATTTGAGTGTCCTTTATTGTTTAGTTTTTTATCATATCTCTTATCTAAGTCGAACAAAAGTATGAAGTCAAACATGGAAGGTTCCTCTATACTTGTACTAGGATCTTGATTAAATTTATTATGTCAAGTTGATTTTTGAAAATTTAGATAGAATTTTTATTAAATTTAAGGAAAAAAAATGAAGAAAATATATTCTACTATAAAGAAAACGAATTAAAAAAAAAATAAAACAAAATGTCTTTGTAAAGTCAATGAAGTTAAGTAGATATGTTTCAAAGAATAGAGAAGAAAAACCATTCAGTAGTCCCATCATTAATGATTGTTGAAAATTATTAAGAGGATCATTCTAACAAAGCTTACGAAGTTGTTGACTTTAGTAGGTGGATTCTATCTAATAATGGATCAGGAGATGTTAATTGAAAGATGGAGGTCGCAATCAGAAATAACACGCTTAATTACGTCTTTATTTTCCTCACAAGTATTAAAATAAACCCGTTAGGGTTAAATAGAATTGTTGCTAAATTTATTCATCGAAATATTGCATCATCTCTGTTCTCCGTACCAACAGTCAATAAACCACCTGTCAACGAACAGGTTAATTAACAATGACAGAAAAAGCTGATAAAAATAAATAAATTTATTATTGACCGAATATTGTGACAGTTAATACGGGTAATTAATGGATCGATTACGTCGAAATAGTTCATTATTTAAGTTACGTGTGTACTATTTGAGTTTTTTTAAAAGAAGATGCTGCTCTTTTTGTGCTCGTAGAATATTTCTTACTCAGAACAAAAACATCCTTAAGAAGTGTGTTTAAGAATCCTATTCGATGCTTATTTTAATAAATTAATTATGAACAAATATAGACACTTTTAATTGCTTTTTATTGAATTTCTGTACTTTTATGTTCGATCTCTTTCGTATGTTATGTCTGATTTTAATTTAGTTTAATATATTAAGATACATTAAATATGTCTAAAGGTTTAGCATTATAAAGGAACATGTGGATGATCCCTTTTCTTCTCAATCTATTTGTAAATAACACCTACAAATATATGTGTGTTTAAGTTTGCATATATATATATTTTTTGTAAATAATAATGAATGCTTAACTAGCAAAAATAAAGACATCAAATGAACTAATTTTTCTTAATTTCATCTTTATATTAGACAAGAATAAGATATTTAAATTTAGCATAGTTTAAGAGAGTTGTGGTGAAAGAGTTCATAATAGTAAACATCCTTTGTAAAGTTAATATAATTTGTTTCTTATTGTTATATGTGGAGATCTTAGAGCAAATGTGACAAGAATAAAACATATTAAAAAATTAATTTACTTATCATTAACATACAAATACCATTGATCTTATTAAATATCACCTTGAATAATATGAATGTGTAATTATAAATCCAAAAGGACTTTCAAAAATCTAGCATTAACTTAATCTTTTACAAAAGAGACTCACAATAAAATTATGATAACTCTTAACTATTTTCTAAAACATGTATAAAAGGATGATTATTAGAAAACAATTGATAAGGTAATGCTCATTTGACTACACTAAATACTCTCTTTAATATTTTCTTTATTCTAAGATTACTATCTTCAAAATCCTCTTATAAATAAAATCTTTTTTATATAGAAAAGAACCAAACATTATAGGAAAAAATAATCACTATAACAAAGTTTTAGTAAACTAATAGAACAAATGAGTGTTTGATACTGATGTTTTCTTATTGTTTTTCAATAACATAACTATTAAAGTTTGACTACAAATTACTTAGTCACATTATTGCATTCAAAGTTCTTAAAGAACAATGCTTCTACCATAGTGTCCAAGTGACAAAATGATGTTAATTTCAACAATTGAAATGGTTCGAGAATCTAGACTTTTTGCATCCAAAACATTTCAAAATGATGTCAAATTATTGATAAACATGTTTATTTCAATAAAGATTGTGTACTTAGATTGGTTAAACAAGTGGGATCCAACTATCACTTGATGTTTGCTTTTATTAAACTAGTATTTTAAAATTATTTCTAATAAGTAAAATTTTAAAATATTATAATAAAAGAAAAAGTTTAACATAAATAATTAAAATAAATGAAGATCCCTTTTAGTATTTTAAAAAATTGTTATGATAATACAAATACTAAGAAATCTAAAATAATTTCTTTTACTAGTAAACAAGAAAATATTCATCTATATATCTTTGCATTTCGAAACCTATCAAAAGCTTCTTATCATCATAATTTTGAGATCAAACCATATGGATAAAACTCGTCTCCTTCCCAAACATTATAAATAGCATAATATTTATCACTTATTGATAGAAACATAATATGCTTAGTTCTTTTTTTTATTGTTAGAAATTTATGATAAAATAAATTAATTGTTGGTGGGATTAATTAATTAATAAAAGTCATTTCAATTTTTTTTAAACTCTTTCTATCATGACACACACACACACACACACACACAAATATATATATATATATAGTTATGTTTTATTTATTGAATGGATGATATGTGATTAAAAATCTTTGAAAAGTAATAAAAATTTTTTAAAGATTTTAGAATAGTTTTTCTATGTTTATTGTTTATTTAGTTCTTTTGATGGACAACAAGAAATAAATAATTGATTCAAAGTTTTGTTGATCTCATGTGATGCACATAAGATCAAGACAAAGAGAGAGATTCTATATCAATAGTAGAAAAAAGAGCTGCAAATCGGTGTACTCAGTACTTGAAACTATTCAAGACAATGCCTTCCATGAAATATCTCCCATGCTCTTTTATCACTTGCTTTTCTATCAAGCTAATAACTTTTGTGTAATTTGCTTCTTAATAATTTGCATAATTTTAATTTCTATTTTTAATAACTATTTTAATGATGTTAAAATAAACAAGGCATCTTTTACTCCATTCTAGTGATGTTCAATTGTTTTCTTATTGTTTTAGAAGCATCTAGCAATGAAACTAAGGTTACAAGTAGTTATGTATTTGGATTTTGTGGTGGTGCAATTCATGAAAATGCATTAAAGAAATTTTAATTTCTAGATCTATAATGAAATAGAATTTATTGATTTTGCTACAAATTAAGTTAAATGACTAGTTTATTATCGTCTTTGTCATTTATTGAAAATTCTATATTTACTATTTTGATTAATTATGCTAATCAACCTATTATAACAAAAGAAAAATGCCAAAAATGTAATTATAAAAAAATGTCATAAAGTATTAAGACATGATTTTTTGCATGAATTTTATAAAAGTGGCATTATCACTCATGATTGTTTTGAGAAAAATGTTATAATTTCTTCATAGAAGGACTAGCAAAGAATGCTATATTAATTGAGGGAATGAACTTAAAACCATTAAAGTATTATAACATTTGCATCCTCCCATTATGAATCTAGGATCGAAATTCTTAATCTTAAATTATTTGTATTTATTTTCTCCATATTTCATTAGTTTTTTAAGATCTAGCTAAGATCCCATAATATTGAGATCAAGTTGCAAGATCTCTAAAGTGTACCTTGAGTAGAACCTACAGAGAGTCTCATATCATATGTCTACTAGTTAAGATGACTACTACAAATTTTCAGTTCAAAACTTTCATGATTGTAATATTTGTTATTACTAAAGTTGGATATGTTAAGTGAAAAGTCAAACATGAAATATACTACAACTGAATTCAATCCAATAAGTACCCTCAACATAACCCTCTTCCTTTGGCTATTTCGTTCTGGATTACTTTATTTTAATAAATTACTAACTTTTACATAATAATCACCTTAACAACTTAGAAATTTATTCATCCTATTCTCCCTTCTGCAGCTCAGAGTATTTCTTTAATAATTTCTACCCTCGCTTCTGCACCACAGAAGACGTCTTCCATCTGTTTCAGTTGACGAGAGAGATACCTTTGATCTTTAGTCATCATATTCGTGTTAAGATCTCGACAAAGACCAAACCCATGAGAAAATACACCGGTCTACAAGTTTGACACAGGTCACCTCCTCGAGCGGCCACTTGCTGAGATGGTGCGATGAGCTAAGATGGCTGTTTAACAAGCTAACAACAAACAAGACAACGAAATTACAAACGAAAGTTCTGGGATTAAAGTGGAAGCGTGGGCATCATAATAATCCAATTCAAAGATGCCACAAAAGAATATAATCTATAGCAGATTAAACATAGATGACGGCTTCTAAGATCCCCATCTCATAGATGATAACACAAGATTAGAAACGTCAACTTACAAACAACAAGAAGGCTATAGATACTTAAATAAGACTTCTTCCATCCGAAACTAACACAAGTAAAAATACCATGCATCCGACTGATCCCAAGAGAAGTCAAGCCCTTAACTCCAGAATAGAAGGCAAATTTCACAAATAAGTACACATAAATTTGCTTAGGCGGTCCGGCTGGTGGAAAACTGGGGATAGCTAAAAAAATCACGTCTTTAAGACCAAATATAACAGAAAGAGAAAGAACCACCAAGCTTGGCTGACGGACAATTATTTATCATTCCACAATTGAAAGCATCCTTCTCTTGTATCGCACCATGACCTGGCCCTTGACACCCACCACCATCGCATTCCAGTCGATTTCTGGAAAAGGAGAGACAAGCTCAAACTCAAAGTTCCTTATAAGATGACTCCAGATTGCCTTTATCTGCAGGTATGCAAAAGGTTCGCCAAGGCAACCATGCCTTCCACCGCCAAATGAGATGTAGGAGAATTGCCCGGCTGCTTTGTCCTCTTCCCTTCCCGGGGAAAAGCGATCTGGGTCATACCGATCAGGTTCCTGGTAGATGTATGGAAGCCGATTTGCAAAAGCAGGCGACGTAGCGACAATGTGACCCTTTGGGATATCATACTCCACTCCCTCCCTTGTCTTCACAGTGAAGTCACTGTGAGATTGGCGAAGAAGCATAATAAGTGGGGGATGCAGTCTAAGAGCCTCCTTAATGCACCGATATAGCACATCCATCTCCGACAAGATATCATGATTAACTTTATCACCATATTTCTTCATAAGATTCTTCTGTTCCTCAATAGCAGCTGACATATATTCCTTGTATTTCAGTAGATAGGCTCCAGTCCAGGTAGAGGTGATGGAACTAGTATGTTGGCCGGCAAACAGCGCGGCAATGAGTAGGCCTGTGATCTCCCCTTCGGTGGTCGGACGTCCATTCTTGTACTTGGAATCAATGAAGCACTGAAGCATGTCATCCTCTGAATAGCCTGAGCATTTGCGAGACTTGATAATGGATTCGAAGATCTCAGAAATGCGGGCCCTTGCACGGTCACGCTGACGATGGGCAGGGATTGGGAGGTAGGGGAACAAGACACTGATGGGGCGCATCCCATTGTCAAGGTCATGGAAGAGAGCAGATACATCATCAAAAAGTTTGTCTCTCACTTCCCGACCCAAGAGGCATCGACTTGCAGTCAGGATGATGAGATGTTCCAACTCATATTTCAGATCAACGGTACCAACGTCTCCCCACTTTGAGAAATAGTCCTGCAGAAAATAGTGTGGCCAATAACCGTAAGGAACAAAATTATGTGACTTGTAAATTATGCAGGCAGAATGTATTGGAAAATGTTAAACATTAGCCCAAATTTCCATTTATCTTTAATATAAGGATTAGTAGAGTTGAACCAAACTTTTTGAGTGGAACTCAAATTTGCCAAGCTTATAACTAGTTAGAATCAACATTGTCTACAAAACCATATTATAAGAAACTTCATAATGGCTGAAAAAGAAAAATCAAGAAACTAAGCATATTGGAGCATTAGAAGTCAAGGCATCAGGGAAACTCATTCAATGACTCAAAAGGATCCACTAACCTGCATGACGAAGATTTGAATATTTTTAGGATGACTTGACAAAGACTTGAATATTTTTAAGTAGGCTAGTAGAAAGGTCATTCAAAATAAGAAGTTAGCCGTGCTGTAATGAAGGTTTGGTAGATACAATGTTTAAAGGGCAGGATTTAATAGCACAACAAAACTTCCCGGCCTTCCCAGTGTCGAATTGGATGATGTACACCGTAAATCAAGCATTTAATGCACTCCTTTTGAGAAATCAATAGGTCATGCTTCGGCCCAACCTATCCTATCCAAAAATTTGTTTTGATCATGGGCCCAAATTTTACTTCAAATACCCGACAAGATATGTATCCTGAACCAATTTTAGTTTTTTCATGCCTATTAATTGATCACCTATTACTTAAATACATCATAATCACCACATTCCATCTACAAGTGCAAATATGAAAAATACATATAATGACATTCAATAATATAATATAGGATACGAAAACAATTTAAACATCTTCTTTGTTCGTTATTGAATTTACTCCCATAAAGGCTCAACTTCAAACCTGATTCAAATAGCTAGAACATCTGATTCTGATTTGGACAGGAGATTACTGGAACCCAACTCCACCCCTTAACAGGCTTTCCTTCAAGTGGTGGGGTTGCTGCATGCTTGATGTCAAAGCAAGGAAGAGAAGGGTGTAAAAATGGATAAAATTTTATACGTTTTTTAGCATTAGTCTTTCTGAATACGCTAAAATAAAGATTACTGGAGCACGATATATTTTCAACGTAAAGCATTGATTGTTCTCCTTTCTCTAGTAAGGAGAGATATGATTATCACAAGCCTTCCATATCTAGAACCCACCTTACATTAAAAAAAAAAACACCACCAAAAATATCTAATCAGCACTTTGATCGCCCTTGGTTGATCTGTTGATTCCAATCGTCCAGGCTTTGTTCAAAGATCCCCTAGAACCTTTGCACTCACTATTTATTCTAAAGTGCACCTTCTTCCCAATAGCATGGGCTGGAAAACATTTTGATTAGAAAATCAAAAGCCTTGGATATATATACAACAATCATGCAATTTGGAACACAAATGGCTGCAACAAATTTCAGGTCTAATTTTCCAAATATCTAATCCATGGACCAAGATCATTTGCTTTTGATTGTCTGATCAAATGTTTCAGAATAATTCTTCATGAGCTCATGATCCCATAGTAATTTTTTCATTAAATCATGACCATTTCCATCACATGCAGCAATCTTTTTATGTCCTCATGGATTGGTGGCCTCAGTAGTCAATTTACAGCTAATCAGACAATGATGCATTCCAGATCCTTGGAAAACCATTTTAGCCGGATTCGACACTTATAATATCATTGGTGGTATGGCATTGGATTAATAACTTCATTCTTGATCCATCTTAAATATCAAAAAAGTTATTTGATTTGAGCTAATGCTTACAGTGAAGTTGCAGAAGTAGATCTCATTAGGCATTACATTATGTATAAAGGATTTATACCCATCCAGATCTCTAACCTTCAATAAATAAGAAAATGGAAGACGAATAGCAGAGACCTATCAGACTGATGGCTCGAAGCGTCTAGGCATTATGGAAGATCAGCTTTCTCTTCTTCTCATGTAGCTTCTCCATCACACAAATCTTAGTCAAATCACTGCAGATGAAAAACTCATAATCAATGGAGCAGCTAGCCACCACACATAGGTTGGTGGAGCACTTGAACCTTCCTAGATGACGTCTCAATGGACCAAAAGTGGGAGATCATATAAAATCACTAGGATAGTTCTAACTGATATTGTTTTGGCCTATGTGGTGTTAGTAAACTTGATAATTTTTCAAATTTAAATCCAAACTATCCCATTTTCCCTTTGGAAATTACCTGATAACTACAGATTTATCCTCTCTAAATTACATCTGAACTTCAAGAAAACTCTATCATTAGCAGCTTCCCAGCATTTACACCCCACTCGATAGGTTTTAAAACCATATTTAGCCAGTGGAAATTCAAGTGCAACTATTGAAGCCCTGTTCTTACTTAGACTTTGCTTGGAGATTTGTTTGCGGAAGTGGGTATTTTAACTGTGATTTAACTATACATGATTCTAACTTCACAAACTATTGGCACACATTTCCCCATGTGTCTTTCTGGCTTATGACAGAAAATACAATGGTTACCACTATCTTGATATTCAAACGAAGTCTATACATGACTCCAAACATGGTATCTTTCAAAAATTCCCATTTAAAGATAACTCACTCCCAGACAATACAACTACAACATATTTGCTTTCTTTGTCTACAGACGAAATCACTGCATTTACTCTTTCCAATTTACAATCAACTATTCCTCCAATTACTCAAACTACAAGCTTCATAGATATTCCACCATCTTCAAATCAGTTGCTTCCCACAACCTCTAAAACCAACATTATCCTTAGGCATTCCACTAGGTCTACCCATTTACACATGTGCTTTCAAGATTTTGAGATTGCAGTTGTTGGCCATATGCATCCTCGTCAGCCACCATTGGAGTCTTATTGCTGCTATTCAAGATCCCTTGCAATTGGAACCATCCCCTTTTACCCTGGCAGCAAGTCATACACATCAGTGCAAAGCAATGCAGGATGAATACCATGCTTTAATGCAGCAATCCACCTGGACTTGTTCCAGCCACTAAAGATACAAATGCTATTGTCCCAAAATAGGTTTTTAAAGTATAAACATTGGGCCGATGGATCTGTTGAACATCATAAAGTCTGTCTTGTTGCTAAAGGCTATCATAAACAAAGGATTGATTGCTTTCATATTTACATTCTCAGGGTTGTAGAGTTAGCTGTCATCTACTATCATGGTTGGCAACCACATAAATGGATCTCTACAATGCCTTCCTAAATAGAGTTCTTAATACTACCACATACACGAGTCAACCATCAAGTTTCCATGACAAAAGTCATCCTCAACAAGTCTACTTCACAAAGTTATCTATGGATTGAAACACTCTGCAAGAACTTGCTACTTCCGCTTGCATTCTTATTAGGATGAAATTGGTTTTCAATATAGCCTATTAGATATCTCATTATGTCTTCATCATCGTAGCGACAAATCTATTTTCACGCTCCTATATGTTGATGATTTGTTAACAGTTGGTATGACAATATTGAAGTTGACTCATTTATTCATAAACTATGTAACTCTTTTCGCTGCTGTGATCTCGTTCCTCTTTGGTTACTCCTGGGAATAGAATTTTGTCATGCATCTCATGGATTGTCCATACAGCGTCCTCATGCTATGGACATCCTATGTCACTTTGAAATGGAGCATAGCAAACCATCACCCAACCAATCAGCTTCAGGCTCTCAACTTTCACAACAAGATGGTGGGATAATCACAGATTTATTTGCCTATAGGAGCATTGTTGCTCTTCAATACCTTAATACTACTTGTCCAGATATTTATTATGTCATGAATCAAGTGTCACAATATTTAAAATGCTTCCATGTAAACAAACTTAAGTGTAGCCAAAAGAATCATTAAATATGTTAAAAGGTACAATCAATTTTGGCCTGCATCATTCGACTACATCTTCTTCAATTCTTACAACAGACTGTGACACAGCTAGAGCGGTTAATCCAAATACAAGTAAAATCCACCATAAGCTCATGCATTTTCTATGGTTCAAATCTAATTTTAGCTGATTAAAAAACAAACTATTGTTTCCATACCCAAGTCCTGATTAAAAAGCAAACATTCATCAAATCTGAATATCATGCTCTCACGATTACCATTGCTGAAGTACATTGATTCTATTATATATTCCATGAAATTGGCATCAACTTAGCTGTGCGATTGCTTCTTTCTTTGCAACTTAGGCTATATAAATACCAAAAAAAAATTCAATTTTACAGGCTAGAAGTTAGCACATCAAGATAAACTGCCATTTCATTCGATAACTACTTGTTCGAGGAGCTCTTCAAAATTCAGTATGTGCCTTCTCAATTACAGCTTATAGACGTCTTCACAAAAAGTCCTTCCAATAATTGTTTTTGGTTCATACAATCCAAGCTAATGCTTTGCTCCTTGCCACAAATTTTGCAGGGGAATACTAAGTTACAAAAGTGCCCTTTAGAATTTATTATTATTTTCCTTGTACTTTATCACTTCCATTGGATTGTAGCTGTCTTCCATGTGTATAAATCAGCATAAGAACTCTTTATTATTTATTTATTGATGAAATGCAAGATCAAGATTAGATCAAAAATTCTAAAAACTAGTTTGCACCACTACCTAATCTTGTCTCCTCACACAAAGATGATTAGGGATTTACAATGGAGAAGCTATTCTTCAAAATAGTCTAATTTGAGAATTTTAACCATGTGCATTTCTAGATTTGATAAATAGAGGACTCAAAGTCCTCTAAAAAAAGACTAAAAATCATTAAACCTAATCTTGCAATTACAATTGCCAAATAACTAAACATTTCCTTTGTTTTAATCTATATTTCCAATGATTTTGTGGGCAAAAAAGATCATCTACTCTTGATTAAGTTGCATAGTCTAAATTAATCCTTCCCACTCTTTTGACGTTGATATAGCACAAAATTGTAAAACCTTATAGTGTAAACAAAATATGGGTCCTTCAAAAATGCACAAAAGATTCAAAGTAGAAGAATATAAACATGAAAGAGGAAGCGAGCAACTCATCACAAAATATTAATTAGGACATGAGGAAAATGAAAAAAAATATGAAAATTATGGTCAATTGGAAAGTGCAATGAAAGAGAACCTAAACCTTGTCAATATCCTTTCCAATACAAGCACACTTTCAAGTTTATCCCGAACAACACTTTTACAAAGTTCACAAATCTCCAAAATACTCTCATTCATCGACCAAAATATCTTAAAAAATACATCAAAAATCTTATATCAACACAACCCAAAATATAAATATAACTCATTTAATTCAAAATAGAATAAAGACACATATAAATATAACTCATCATTGGTTCACTCAAAAACAATAACATAGAACAAAATAAATATATGATTTCAAAACCAAAATACTATAAAAAAAGACAAGTAGTAACGTGATCTAAAAAGTTAGCTTTATAATAGTATGATACAAGGGCAATTGGTAGTCCAACATCAAACTATCCTTCTTCAAAATCCATCCTTAACTTGTAGCATTTGAAAGGGGAGTGCATATCCATACCATCCTGAATGTCCTGTCCTCATTAATGTTTATAACTATACACATAGCCCAACATCAACATATATAGATAGTGGCACAAAAAATAACATCAAAAAACATAACTTCACTACAAAAGAGGGATTAATCTCAGAATTTCATAATAAATTAGAAATGAATACAACAAATTCTAGTTATAATTAAAAAATAAAGAATCACAAAGTTAATATATTATATATTGATTTTAGAGATAGCAAGAGATGCAACATAAATGGCATCACATTTAGTGGTATTGGCAGAAACAATGGACTCGTAAGCTACTAGTTGAGGATGACTCATGTTCATATATAATTTTTTGATCGAATGAGTCTAAATCAAATAAAGGATTATTGATGATTTTGCACATAAGGATTTTAGAAATGATATCAAAATATTTTTGACAAAAATACCATATGTGCTAAATAATATTTAGGTTCTAAGTTAAGAAAAATTAAGTCAAATAATGGGTTTGAGTAATCTGTAAATTCATATTTAGATATTTATATAAGAGACAATGGTGATTCTTCACATGTATATACTTTAATAGGCTTGGAGTTTTCTAGTGGCATAGATTTGACCTTGTTTAGGAATCAATATGATAAGTGTAAGATGATAAACTAGTTATAATGACATGAATTTTAATAGTATTTATCATAAGTATGAATTTAAGTACTATTTTCATAAATCCATGTTTATCCTAACACAGATATAAAAATAATATCATACCAAACAAGTCTATGACAATCTCTAAATACAATGGTACAAAGGAACTTCGCATAACTTTTAAATAACACTAACAATGATAAATCACAATATAAGACTTTAGGTGCTATTCAAGTTGAATAGTTATGAACCCAACAAATTTTTAAAAAATAAGTTTTAATATGCAATAGGAAAAAATGAAAATACTAACATTGTGCATATAATAATGCCTACAAGTACAAAATATTATATCATATTCAAAAAAGATAAAAAAACTACATCATATGTAAGAAAATCAATGAATTAATCTGATAATCATATACAGAAAAATAACCTAAAAGATTCTAATGTGTGACATTTAATAATAGAATAAATATAAGGAACATAAAAATACCAGAGAGACATTATAGCTATAGAACAATAATAAAATAAGCAACATCATCAAATACGCAATTTGGATTTAGGTAACCACATTGATATATTCAACAATAAATAAAGGCAAAAATATAACTTTAAATATGTGCCTCCAAAAATTATACAATGATATCTATGAAGATGAGAGAAGACGAAGACTACAGCAAGGTCATGGGTGTTAAGAGGTGTTGCACAACCTAGACGATGGTATTAGAAGAGCTAGCAAAAATAAGTGTTGATATCATAGATGTTTGTTGGCCTTTGTGAGGGTAGTTAGGCAATGATGTCGACAACAATGGGCACTACACCATAAGAGTGTCAAAAGAGGCTTCTCAACAACCATGAAGCTACATTGTTGGTGAGCAAGTGGTTAACTAGTGAGTATCAACGACTCATTGGAAACATAAGGTGATGCTTGCAACAACAGTATGATGTAGTCATACAAGCTAAAAGAATACAAATATTGAACAAAAATAACTTCGTAGCAAAGCCCTCTACAGTATAAGATGGCAAGAAGATAGAAGGTGTAGTTAGTGTGACAAGCTTGCTAAAGGTGTAGGATAGCCACAAAGGTTTGGCATTAACATCAACAAGTAAACCCTTAGAGGCAACAACTAATAGGATAACATGGATCTTCGACCTCGGCAAAGGAGATGCAGGACAATCGCAGCTTTTGAGAGGTGGCATGTAAGCTTATGCAATCAACATTCATGGCCAGTAAGTGATTGCTGGAGATGCAGAAACAATGGAGCCTTCCACACAAAGTGAGGGTAACAAAGTCTCTTTGCATAGACAATGGCTGGTTATAGAAGGGGGAAGCCATGGCAAGACTACCTAAGCACTATTGTGACCACATACGCCAAGCACAAGGTTGGTACACGAGAGTTGAGAAGATGGCATGCAGGAGGTGGCTAGGGATAATGTGAGAGGGAAAGGAGAGAGGAACCTAGTGATATGACACCAATTTTTTTTTGGGGCAAACACATGGGACATATGAGAATTATTAGAGAAGAAAAGTTGTGAATTAAGTGAGCTACGAGATTGATATTAAGAGTAATTTGAAAAGTAAGAAAAAACATTTAATGGAAGAGTTATATATAGAGTGTGAGGTTAGATGATGTAATGTGGTATTGGAATTATGATAGTAATAAGTTTGAGAGATTAGTTTTTTTTTTTTATTTTGTTGTCATATTTTTCTTGAAGACTCTTCTTTTTATTTTTCTTAAATCTTTTTAGTATTTTTTTCAAACTCATGTTTTTGTCTCAATTTTGTGAACTTTTTTCCCTCATTTTTTTCACAATGTTTTCAAAAAATTCTAAATATTATTTCAAGTGAAAAAATTAAGAGTAAAAATTATGGTGAAGAAAATATAAAATAACTATGATGAAAAAACTTTAAAATGAGAGAAAAATGGAGACAAAGAGAAAAAACCAAAGTTAATCATTCTTTGTTGAGAAGCAAAAAAATACACACTATGGTAGGGTTCTTCCAATTTTGTAACACTTTATATTTAGATCCTAATTCTAATAAAAAAAATTTATTTCTAAAAAAAATTTCAACCTTTACCTTTTAATAGAAGAATATTTTAGAAAAGAAATATTACTCTGATTGTTAGCACAAACAATCCTCCAGATCAGTACTCACTACAAAGTGCATACTTAAGCTATAAGGTCATTAACTCTAAGAAAGGTTAATCATCCTTGTGTTATAAGACTACTAAGAGGATAGAACTACAAATTCTATATGAATTCCATTGATAAAAAATTTAAATTATAGCAATGAAGCTTGCTAATATATCAACCTGAAAACTAAATACAATATCATGAGTTAAAAATCATCAATGAGGCCACTAGGAACCACAATTTCTTTGGTCCATAACTATTCATATCATATGCAGCACTAATAAGCTTAATTAGGCCACTAGGAACCACAACTTCTTTGGTCCATAACTATTAATATTACATGCAGCACTATCAAGCTTAATTGCCAAGCTAAAGCACAAAGAAGCGTGCAAAAAAACTTATCTAGAGGTACTTCACCTCCAGTTGACACTATAAGAAGCAAATAATTGTAACAGTTATCTTCTGCTGTATCACCTGATAGATAATAAGGAACCTTTTTATGGTTCACAAAATGTAAATTTCACAGTACTTTGTCACACAATATTAATCATTCACATGTGCATGAAGAGTGAATGATCAAGAGCTAGCAAAGATCTATGCATTCACCCCTGGAATCATCAGGTTTCATCAACAGATAATTTTTAATCATCTACTTCCCAAAGGTGAAGAACAGAAAGGAAAATTTCAAAATATTGCCAATGAACCTAAAAAAACCAACTGGTGATAAGCAAGGCTGAAAATTCTAAAAGCCATCAAATAGATCTTTTAGAAGAGCAGATCCAGGTACAAGGATTACTTTTCATCAAGTGCTAAGCCATGGAGAGTATTTAGAACATACATATGGCTAGACTCCCAAGTAATGTTAATTTCTCCAAAGGACAACTTTTGGAAGGACAATTGAAAATAAAAACTCACATGTCATACACGAGCCAAACTTTAAAGGTTTCATTATCTTGGTATGGTGATTGTCTTCTTAATGGCACAAAACTATGAATTAACAAGATGACCTTGGTGATACAGATGTCTCATAAGTCCAAGAGAAGGAATGGTTAGATAACAAATATTGGGAAGTCCTTTCCTCGAAACTTCCAATTAGTTCACTCATTGCGTCATACATGGGGGAACACCGGAACAAGAAAAGAAAGGACCAGTTCAACAAAAGCAACTTCTTAAACCATGTCGAATGATGTATTAAAGATAATTTTATTTTATTGGCAAAACCTAACGCAGCATTATAGTACAAAATTTAAGCAATCCTCCGTAAGCAAGTTGAAAGAGAATCATCAAATTATGACAAATAAAAGCAGGAACCGATCCCAAAGGTCAAACATAAAAATCAACAAAAAGAAGCAAAAGCACATTTCGATTCAAATGAACTAAAATTCTATGGCAAAAAAATGCTTCAAAAGGAATCCAAACCTAAAAATATTAAATCATATTCATCTTTAAGAAATTGGAGCAGCAGGCAAAAAAACTATTTTCTTAATGAAGATCAAAAGCCCAAGGCACCGGAACATAGTATACATAATCAGAACAAAAGAAAGGCTTGTAGGAAGCGGAAGGAGAATATTTGCAATTAGTTTGAATACATCACATCAATGTCACCCAGGTACAAGAACGTTAAATACTAGAACAGTTTGTGCCAGATGCGCAGGAATTCATTCACACATCGACTAGTGTACTATTAAGTAAGTGAAATCATGCCTACAAATCTTTAGTCTTAAAAAAAAAATCTTTAGCATCTAGCCGTACTGCAAGCATACCTCAGCCTCAAAAACCATCTGATCGACATAGCTTTTTAACTTATTCACTCTCAATGCCTCTGTGAAGAATCTGAACTGCTCCTGCCTGACGGAGTAATCCACGTCAAAGACCACCCCAGGCCCAAAGGTGGGGACATTGAACTGGTATACCTCCTGCTGACTCAAATCCGACTCCGGTGCCTTGAAGAAGTGCGAGGATACCTCCGGCCCAATGAAGAACGTGACACGGCGGTTAAGCAAGTTGACGGTGAACACACTCCCAAGCTTGGCGTGCTCTTCTCGAACCATCACGATTGGCCCTTTCATGAACCTGAGCAGCCCACCGATCAAAGGAAACGTCTTGACAGTTGGTGGAAGTCGTCTCCGTGACTTCTGCGCCAGTAAACCCCAAACGAGCCTGAGAAAGACAATGGTGACCAGGAACAGCAGCCCAGCTGAGATGTCCTTGCCGTTCAACTTTAGATCCATTATAACCAGAAATGATCTACACCGAGAAAGTGGTAAAAAAAAAATTAGTCAGTTCCAAGCAGCGTATGAATCGAAATCGCAAATCGGGAAAACAACAGGGAAATGCGGAGAATGACCTCACCGACCACTGAGTAACGCCGGCTGCGATCAGGGCAAGGCCGAGCAGGAGAGGAACCAGTCGGCAAATTCCTGTTGGGATTCACAATCGGCCGTTCATTACTTAATTTTATTATTATGATTTTTAAATATTATTTGATTAAGCATTATTTGTATAATGCTGACACATAGATGATAAATATGAATTTTTTTCTAAAATTGTCTATAATTTTTTTGTTGTTTAATTTATATTATCTGCACATAATATTTGATTTACTCTTTAAAATCATGTTGTTCGTCACAAATTTAGACTCTATTTTAAATGAAAAATCATAATCATTAACAAGATTATTTAAATGTCAAATTAATAATTTAAAATATTTAAAGAAAATTATAAAATATATATAACACTGTTATCAAATTAATTATTTTTTAAGAAATTTAATTGAGCATTATTTTGATAATATGTTTATCTAAATATGAATAATACCTACATATTAATATAATTTAAAATTTGTATATTTTTTTAATATGATTTACAACTAACTAATCATTTATTTATCTTTTTAAATTTGTGTACATTTAAATATTATTATTTAGTTGTTGATTCATACTTTTTTATAACATCATTTAAAAAATACCGTCAAATGAAATACGTAGTTTCAATTTTGACGCTACTATTATAATTTAAAAAAATCTGATAAAAAAGGGCATCTTCAAAAAAAATGTTAAAATGAGTTTTTTTTTATTTTTGGTTGAAAAAAAGCTAATGGAATAATTTTGAATTTTTTTCAAAATGTGAAAGTTAAAAGAAAAAATATTTTTGTAAGGATAAAAAATTAAAAAAGTGATGTGACCTCCGTGGCTCTCCTGATGGCATTCGGCCACTTTACCAAAACACCAGCCATCAAGCTTGTTAAAAATATTATATGACATAACAACAATACTGTTGCATAAATTACAAGAACAAGGAAGTCTATTTATTATCACAAAATGTAATTATTATTTTATTTTATTTATTATCAAAAAAATTAAATTTACAAAATTTTAAATGAATACTTTAAAAATATGACATTATAATTTTGTAAAATGAACAATATCTAATTACATTAATTTATCAATTATTTATTTAAATGTATTTAATTATTTATTAATATCCACATCAAAGATGGTTCTGGAAAGTTATGAGCGACGAATGCTTATTTAAAGATTATTCTGCTCACGGATTATAGTTATAATATTTCACGCGAATAATAATAAGAATCGTAAAATGACGGTGACATGGAACGCGGAAGAGCAGTATCGTCGAAGCGGGGGCGGAAATCAGCGGCTAAAATTAAAATAAGTGTTTAGATCTTGGATCCAACGGCATATAAAACAGTAAAAATCAAAACAAACAAAATGTTTTGAAACTTGGATTCATCTTATATTTTACTAACCAGATACCCCTTTTCTTCCTCATGCTAAACAAAATGATAGTTTAAAATTGACCATCAACTATCTTTATAACTATAAAGTCTTTTAATATTTCAAGAATATAACATGATTCTTTCAATTATTACTATCACAATTTCTATTCTTTTTTAGATTCTTTAGGTTATAGTTTTAATTATTGACTTTGGGATTAAAGAATATTATTTCAACACTCCCCCAATTCGCTTGATCGACAAATCACAACATTGGCACTTTCCTACAAGTGTGTGTGATACGTATGCTCATACATGCATTGAAGTTTTTTAACATCAACAACATTTTTTTTTTTTTTTTTTTTTTTTTTTGAGAAAGAAACATATAGAGGATATAAATTAGACTATATATAAACTAATTGCTGCATTTCAACTTAAAAACTGAAGGTATATAATATAATTCAATTATTTATCAATATTCTAAATTGTTGAACATACAATATAAGATAATTATTCATGTGTTTAGTACATCCTAACCAAAATAAGGTCTAAAATTAATTAATTTGAATGAAGAAGTAACTTAAAATCCAATTCAACCAGCAAACCACAAATGGGGTACATTTCAATGCCTAAAGCTCCATCTTATTAATAATTAATATACCATAATGTGTTTTAAATTTTAATGAAAACAATAGATGTATTTTAAATTATAAAAAAATTATCCTATATGTATAATAAATAAGATTATGAAGTTAGTGCAAAACAAAGCATGAATAATAGATCCAATTATTTGGGTTGAAACAATAGGTTAAAATTATTCGTTTTGAAGTTGATCAAATAGAATTTAGATGTACTACAAGTTCTAATTGAACGTTATCATGATCACAATATTCAATACTTATGACACAATGCCTATTGTGATCATCCAATATGATAAGTTGCACAGCATCATAATGCATTCTACACGTTGATCGATCTGTTGATCATACCATCTAATCTGATTTTGCATCTTCTAACAAATGTGCAATGGACAACCTCAAATGTAAATGCTATATAGAAGAGTTGGACTCATCTAAATGTAGACTCCAATCGAGAGGTCAAATGATAACAACAAAGGCATGTCCTAAACAATGAAGAGCTGATAAAATTATTCATTCCTATCATTGAAGTCCTATGAAGAGATACAATTTTTTAAGGAATTTATTTATTATAAATAAAAATATCTAACCTTGCTTCTTGATTCAAGACAGTTCTATTTTGTTGTATCCCCTTTCAAAGCCTCCTGTTAAGATTTAGTGGAGAGTTTTGTCCCATGCGCTGCTCTCTTTGAAATATATATCTGTTGCATTGTTGAAACCATCCTACAAATTCAATATTGCAATTATGGATTCCAACACTGTGGTAAACAATCTAAATGCAAACCTAACAATACATATAAAGCTAAGATTTTAACGCTTCGTTGTTTGATAACCCACAAATAAAGCTGTTGAGAGTGTTGTATGATAACCCATGTGCCTTTATTTCATATGGATCTTTGGCTGATCCTCCATGGAAATGGGAAGAAACTATTCGAGCTGGTTTTATAGGTGGCCATCTGTGTTCTCAAAGAACGCAGCATGCAGGGCTCCGACACAGGTCTGGGCTTCGCTATCATGAACTACAAACGAAATTTTCACCTGCAGGTTTCGTTCATATGGGGAGAGAGATGAGGTCCAAGCCAAGGAAAGAAATGTTGAGAAACATGTAGCTTGAAGGCTAGATACCTTTGATGCACCCTGAGAAGTCATCTGAGCGTTGATTCCTTCTTCGCATAGAACATTGAACGCCTTCTCCAAAATCAAAGACGAGTGCTGCAGATTCCCAATCAGAGAAATTACTGATCTTTCTCGAAGAAGATGAACCGCTGCAAACTTTTCAAGCTCTTCTACAACATGATCCATCTCCTGCACGCATCACAACTGAAGTCAGCCATGCTTCGTTTAGAAGACAAATGGAAACAACAAGATATGCGCTCTGGTTTACTTGCTTGCCTGAGGAATTGGTTCCCTATTCCCAGGTTTGAATGGCGCTAATGTCACACAGATGCTAACGTGGGTGATAGAAATGCAACCAACAGAAATGCCAAATTCTTCAATTATCGAGAATACCTGAATAAAGAGTTGAACACTCAGCACTTGAACCTCTCAGAAGAAGAACCAAGCATGACGCAACATAAAACAAAGAGGGAGAAGAAAAGTTTTGAGGCGACGAAAACTCACATTACCTTTGCTAAGAAGTCATATTGACCAAGTGTTCTAGTGCTTACAATGCTCAACATGGTGATATTAGACTTGAGAACGATGCTGGTTAAGACAATCTGTGGAAGGTGGTGCTTGAGCTAGTTTGTTGGTGCTTGAGAAACCATGCATATTTTAGTATAGCGAAGCAATTTGTCACAAACCTCATTCATTTCTCTTCCTTTGGTGATGAGAGTACCTGCAGCTGTTGGGTTGTTTGAGTTCTTCACCATAACTGATATATCAGCTTCGCTTGCAAGTTGCATGGATTGTGGATGGAGAACCTGTACTAGCAAAGACGTTTTTAAAAAATTAATTGAGTTTTGCTTATTTTCCTGAAATTAGTAGTTGAAGCCTGTATTAAAAGGTCATCAAGGTGGTTCACACAAAAAGTTGGCAAAGAGGGAGAAAAACAGTCAAATGCTATAACCTTGCTCTTGTCTCTCTTTCAATATTGATCTTCAAGTATAAATACATTTCAAAGATATGCAATTGATTATTAGTTTTTTCTTTAAATTTGAGACCTTTATATAAATATTTGACAAAAGCTTTAAACAACTCCAAACACCCGTAAAGACTCCTTAACTGTTATTTTCGATATTTCAAAATCTAATCAAATTAGTCATTACTTACAGAAAATAAACTAAATGTATTGTACGTTTCAAGAATCATATTGTACGTCAAATGTCAGTTTATACCAATTGTATCATACGTTAAGTACAAACATAACATATATAATCCTCTGGTTTGTCTCACTTTGCAAGATCTTTACCTGCATGAATTAGATGTGTACTTCACATACTAATGTATCATACGAAAGTCTTCAATCTAAGTGAAATACTCAATGCATTTCTAATCCCCCAATGTACACAAAGTATTATTAACTAGATGTATTGTACGTTAATATTAACATACCATACAAAAAGCTTTGATTATCAATTTTTGTTCAGTATATCATTCTCTCAACTTACATACTATCCAAGTTAAACTAAATGTAATATATGATAGAGACAAAGTATGGTACAAGCAAGTCAATTTTGGATGATATTCAATTTTTGTATTTTAAGTATATTAAGTATTTTAAGTATATTTAGTTAATACAAACTAATATTTTTAAACTTTTAAAAGATATTTTTATAATTAAAGAACTAGATATAAATGCATGTCTTAAAAAACTTAAGTGTGATGAGTTATGCAGAAGAATAAGTTTTAGAAAACATTTTATCACACTTAAATTCTTATTATTTATCTTAATGTTTCAAGAATATTGTAATAAAAATTGTATTCTAAAATCAAATAAAGAGGCTTTACAAAATTCTTTTCCAAGTGTAATTAACTTTCATATTTAATATCCGTTACATCCTCACCAAAAATTATCATTGAAAGTTTTAAGTTAAAACCAATATCGCCAAATAATTCAGTTGTTGATTCTTAAGATGCATGATCTGAAACATTTCAATGTTAACAATTTGACATCACAACTAAGCATTCATAACCATTCAAGTTGATTTAATACAAATATCTTCAACATCAACTTTTTTGTCTCCTTTCTTCAACATCCACCAGCATAAGTTCAAATTCAGATCAATTGTTTTTTGATTTTTTTCATTAAATTTTAAGGTATGACATATTTCTTAGTATAAGAATCATAGAAGCGTGTTACCAAAGCTTGTCTAAAGTCTCCAATTGTATATGTTTGCTATTTTCTTAAACATTTTGTTTTAGGAAACTTCGTGTGGCATGTCCTACAAAGTGTGCTGCTATAGTTTTTGTTTCTGACACCAACATGTTGAGGCAAAGACAGACATCCGTGCTTCCTATATTCCATAAAAATTGGGAAAAGGCTAAACCTTTGTGCTAACAATGCAATAATTGGAAATCATTTGTACAGTCAACTTCTAATGGATATTTACTTTAGTGCAAATATCAGTAAGGATTCAAGATGCCTCTACATTGACTATGGAAAGTCCAAGTCAATTCTGATCGACCAAATCAATCTCAAAGAACTGTGATATTATTTTGGTAAAATGTGTACAAAGGCATGCAACAGCCAAAGTATGAGTTTCTTTTATCATAAAACTATAGTCGTTAAGAGTTCCACGAGTAATAACATCATCAGTGTTTGCTAAAATAACGCATTCATTGAACTCATAACCATCCACGTTTTATTATTAAAAGCGTTGCAAACAAGTATACCTGAGATCCTGAATATGCCAATTCAATGGCCTCTTCAAATGTCAAACTTGGTACAGTCACTGCGTGGGGATGAATATTTGGATCACAGGTCAAAACCCCATCAGTATCCATCCAAATCTGCAAAATATTAAAAAAAATACCTTGGGTTGCAGAGGCATGACGTCACAACCGCTAACTTAGACTTTTAATTGGAATAACGTTAAGAGTAATGTAATCCTGACTTGCAAATTAAAGGAAGTGCAAAGTTAGGCACAACTTGACCTGGATTTCTCTCAAGCCTAAGGCTTTAGCAATAAGAGTGGCTGTAAGGTCACTAGCACACCTTTCTAATGTAGTTGTTGCACGGGAGCTCCAAAACTGCATTTGAAAGCCCTTAATGAAAGTTCAACTATGAGGTAATACAAAAGGTCATGTTAATTAAGCTGCAAGGGACCTTTCCCAGAATGTTATTAACAACTGGAATTGCAGGTTCCTTTAAGCAATCTTCAAGCAATCTTTCAGCTACAGACGGATAAGATGCTTCAAAAATATTTGTGTTTGTGAAGTCATCTGTATTTATAAAACCAATGTCAACTGCATCATACTGCAAACAACAGAAAAGAACTATAAGAATTATTTCAGATCAATTGAACACAAAAATTAGTAGATGAAGTGCAATGAGGAAACATTTTACATCTTTTTGGGAATGCTTGAAAGCCAACATTTAGATGTTTATATTCCATGTGATAACAGGTGGTAAAATCTTGGAGGTCAAAATTGGATTTAATATAAAAAATGTATAAATACCCATCAACTTAAAAATTTAAACTAATAGATAAAAATTACACTCAGAATATCAATATTATAACTTATTTAACATTCAATATGAGACAATTTTCTATATGCATCTAACAATCTCCCTTCTAAATGAAAACTTATCCACATTGAATAATTTCACCCTTGAATGAGCCATTTTACTCCATCGAGTAGATGCACACTAAGAGATCAGTCAACCACATGACTACAACATAAAAGTAAGTTGCTCTTGGCATTTTATTTAGCCATGTTGGAGACAACAAATAAAAGTACAAACTGCATAAACCATTTCATCCTAATCAAACCATTGCCACTAATACCACTTATTAGAAGAGCAAAGCTTTAGAAGCCCAAGTTAAGTTTAATATACAAAAAAATAAATATTTATCAACCTAATAACTTAAACTAGTAAGGATCACCACTTGCATATCAATAATAAACTTATTAAATATCTAGTACAAACAATTTTTCATATATGATTAACATACGAAATCTCATAAATAAGCAATTCTGTATGTCCAAAAGTCACATTTCACAATGCTCTCTCCATTTTGAGAAGACATGCATGTGGCTGTCAGTGAAACCGCTGGCCACGTTTTACACCCCATATCATTGGATGAAGCAGAAATAAATAATTCTAGATAAACTAAAGTTTGAAGTCAAACAATTGAGCAAAAGAGCTATGGTAGGATAATGTTATTGTTTCCATTATACCCATTTCCATATTGACAAACATTCAAATGGCCATCATAATGCACATGTTACTTCGATATTAGCATTGTTTTTATCCACTTGTTAAACATGGGTACGGTTGGCCACAAGCTGATGGATAAATCAACATTTGCACCCTGGTCTTTGACATATAAAAGACAAAAACATTGTGGTGGTTACAAACATCAACAAAGATTTGTATTGTATTATAGATCATTTGAACTCAAGAAGATGGAGCTTGTAGCCAAGAAAATGGAAGCACGGCTAGTTCAAGCATAGGGATTACATTTTATCCAATGTAGTTAAGCAGAGATTTCTTTTTGAGGCATCAACCTCTCGATAAAATATCTTTTGATAATAAGTATCTTTTACGCCCCTCCATTTTATTGTCAAGTGCCATAAACTCGTTAAAAATATATTCTATTTGATGGTTAACAAATCCTTGTAACGGAAATATGAACGTAAATCGAATGATAAATCATTTCAATGAATACCTGTCGAGCCTTGGTACCTGTTTTAGTTAAATATGCTGCAAAAATTCTCGTAGACATGCACTCTCCAAATGACATTAAATAGTCCTTCGAACAATCTGTCAATTCTTTCCCCATGGCAATTCCTTCAAAAAGTTTCTTTAATTCATCCAAAACACCTAAAGAAGCAATATAATACAAAATTTAAGTGTTAAAAAAATCTTAAGCATGCAAAATTTAGAAAAAAATAATATGTTGGGGGCATACATTTTTGGGTATATGTATGTATATATATGAAGTGGATAAATTTATAAAAACAACATATTATATGTTAAATTTGATATGAATGAATTTGTAAACTTATTAATAACTAAAAATTTGGTTGAAAAAAAAATTAATAAAAAATCAAATCATATGTTGCTCAAATCTAATTTGAATCGATAACCGAGCTAAACCTAACTCAAATGGCGGTTGGATTATATCCAAAGCTTATATCACATCAAGATTGAATCAAACATACTCAAGTCAATCTTAGCCCTAGATCAAATTGACTCGAGATAGAATTTCTTACAACCTTAACAATGTGAAGAGTATTCTTAGAACATTCGTTGAAAAATGTTGAGCAAATGAAAGATAGATTCAATTCCAAATTAAAAATTGAATATTATATTAGAACTTTAATATATAATTAAATAGTTATTTTCAGTCGAAACCCTTCTTGGGTTGTAGATGACTTCTTTGAGATAGTCATTGATGAAACTTTCTGACACTTCGTTATTCAAGAATACACCAACAACTCAAGCACATCGAAATAAAAGACATAAAGCAAAGGAAATAAAAAGAGGCACGAGATTTACACGTAAGATCCAAATTTGAGAAAAAGCCATGGTTGAACACTCTTAAAAGAACCATATCATATTGTGAAGAGCACTTCCATGATACCATAAAGCCACAACTTGTTTACAATATCAAGGTAATTTGTTGTAATGCCCAAGTTTTGCTAAAATTAATTTTCCTGATTTTGTAGAATAAATAAATATTTTATGATCTTCAAGGAGTAAATAAATTGAACTTGGATTTAATGTAATAATATTTGACTTTTATTTGGTAAGTCATAAATAAGAAAGAGCTAAATTTTAGGCCAAAGCAGTTTCACATCTTGTTAGATTTGATGAGAGCAAGAAGTGCTACTTTAGACAAGTACAATGCATATAGTTGCAATACAATTGGGTACATCTAAAGGATCAATAATTAAACAAAATTTACGAATATTTATAAAAAAAATAATGGATTATTTTATCTAAATAAAGTATGCTTTAAAGTTGTGACAAAACCAAATTAATTCTGATATTTAAAATCATCGGTTTATTAAAAAGTACTCATTGTAGCAAGTCCAATGTTAGTATTATTGTTTGAAATTAGATGTCACTTGATTGTCCAAAAACATGGCAAAAGTAAATTGATCGATAATCTGTTTATTATTAAAATATTTTGAAATTATTAAATAATAATAATATATTGCATTATTATAACATAAAAATTTAAAATAAGATTATACAAGCTCCAAATTTAAAAGTTAATATAGCTTTAAAAAGTGCTTATTAAGACGAATCCAAGACACTTTTTCTAGTAAATTAAAATGGCATCTAGTCATTCGAAATCAACTAAATAAATATGCTGATATATTGGCTTTATAAATAAACAATATTATAATATTAAAAATTATTATAGTTATTAAAAACAAAATAATTGAACTCCAAATTCAAAATTTATGTACTTTAGATAGGCCTTGATGAGACCAAGCAAATGGTGGTAATGTGCTAAATTTTGATTTCATTAAAATCAAACATGAGAAGGCTGAATTAACACAAAATAACAGAGTTAAAAAGCAAAAAATTCTTATATTCTAGAAATTTTGATAACATTGAAGAGTACTTATTAAGATGAATCCATGATTAGATGAATTTTGGTCATCCGAAATCGACATCCAATCAAGTTTTCATAATAATAGTAATTAAAAGAATTAATAGTCTTCATAAGAATATGTGAGACTTCCATAGGACTCCTTATTTAGAAAATAAGATGATGGAATCGTTAGATTTTAGAGGGGAAGAGAGAGTGTGAGAGTGAGAAAGAGAGTGAGAGAGAGAGAGCTTATAGGAAAGAAATACAAAAACTAAGAGAAAAGTAAGGGAGAAAGAGAGGAAGAAAAGATAAAGAGAAAAAAAACTAAGGAGAATAAGAGAAGAAAGGAAGAAAAGAAAAGAGGATAAAGAAAAGAAAGAGAGAGGAGAAAGAGATCTTCCTCATTGTCACAATTGTCAACCTCAAACAGAGATTTTCATGGTAAGTCCAACATTGTGTAAGGAGATTGCCAACATAAAGAGAGCATTGTCGCAAAGCCACGTCATCTTTGGCGACTCATCTAAGCGCAAAGATGTCACACATTATGAGGCATTGCGAAGGCCAAGTCTCATCACGCATGTGAGCCGAAAGGCTATGCAAGCTCCATTTGCCCATGCATGTATTTTCCTTGTGTTTGGATTTTCAGGTTTGCATTTTAGAGAGATAATGAGAAGAGAGAATTTGTAAAGCTCTTAAATTAGCTAGTTTAACATAATTTGATGATCCAATCACAAGATAATGAATAAACAAATAATAAAAAAGAAACTTAGGAAAGCAAAAAAATTGAATTAAAATGAAAAGGAAAGTATAAAAAACATGAGGGAGATCAAAATTAGAAGGTTTGATAAATTTTACATTATGAAAAAAAATGAGAAAAGGTTTTCATTTTCGGTAAATTCACAAATTTGAAAAAACTATAGGAGGTAGAACAATTAGCAAAATTGAGATTGGTGAAATTACATTATCAAATTTATGTACTAAATATATGTTGTTTGTCATCTATTAAAATTTTTAAATTTGTGCTTAAAATAGTTTGGAGGCATGCCTAGAATGATTATTATGTTTAGAGTATTATTGTAATTATTATATCATGTGTTGTATTGAACACATATGTAAATATCATTATATGAATGAAAACAATATTAACATGGTTATTATATTTGAAAACATGATAGTAGATGAATTGCTATGTTTTATATATTAAAACATTGCGACTAATATAATATAATTAAGCATGATAATAAAAAAATTATGACAAAAATATAACATATGACATGTGAAGGAAAAAAAATCTGTGGTGGGATGTAGAAATAAATAAAGAGATCTACATGTTAGGATAACAAAATGGTTGATAATGAATAAAGAGAAAGTGTTTTAATGATTAGCAAACTATAGCCACATATTTGATTGATATGGATAAGTACCTTTCTTAAGACTTAGTCAATGTTACCTTGTATTAGATTATGCTTGTTGTTGTGTGCTAAGCTTTATGTCAAGATTTAACTAAGCCACTATATTCTAAGATATAGCTAAATAAAGCTATTCTATGGTGAGATGTAGCCATGTGGACAATATATTAGCTTTACGCAAAGATTTAGCTGCATAAAGTTGCTCTATGTCAAGATTTCACCAAGTAGAGCTACTCAGCATCAAGATTTATCCTAGTGGAGTTAATTCACATCAAAATTTAGACAAGTGAAGTACCCTTATTTTTGAATTTTACCAAGGAGCTTTACCAAGTATGGTTGCATGATAATATTTAGTTTTCCGAAACACCCCATTTCCAAGATTTAGCCAAGTAGGGAGTGGATGGATATTGGATTAGATTGTTTTATGCGAAGATTAATTAAGTATAGTGACCCTATACTAAGAAATAGCATGCATAACCAATAATCAAGTTAGTAAGGTATGCATATGATCACAATTATTGTTTTGATGTGCATATTTATATTCACTTCTATTGACTTACTATCATCTCATATGAATACTAGTACTTCTTGTCTTGCATTATAATTTATCTCTATGGATAGGTGACCTATGATTGTATATACTTTAATAATTTATTTGATGGTCATTATGTCATGCATGCTATTTATTGCTTTATAATGTGGATTTTCTTATTGAGTAGATAGTTGGCTCATGCTCAATTTTTCCATCCATATGTCAACACGACTACAAATAGGATCACTTGGTTAAAAAATTGACATAAGTCTGCTTGTTATTTTATGCACGTGTTTATATGTGTAGATAGTTTAGTGATCATAATTTAGATGTGATTTTGATTACAATATCATAATATTCTTTGTCTATCTATAGTATTATAAATTAGTTAGCAAAATTTATTACCCATATCTATAAAAGCTGTTGCATATGCATTTTGTAATAAATTTGGTACAACAAGTACTTTAGAAAAACAATGCACTAAAGTGGCTAGGAACAATGTTGGGGTTTTATTGTCTCCACCAACCCAATCAAAGTTACACTACCTCATAAGGAAAAACAAAAAGGATCTAAAAATGATATTTGTGTAATGAGATTATTATTCTTATATAAAAGTTTTCAACATAAAGGACTATGCAAAGATATTATACAAAATGGGTTTTATATAAAATGAGTTTTTAACTTTTTTTATTTTATTATATTATATATTAATAAAAAGAAACATTAACTAATAGATTCCCACAACCTATCTTGCTTAGATGAGTCGGAAATAAATAACTATCCTCCTTTAGCCATCTCATATAAACCAAAGCAATATGTCCAAAAAATTACTTCTCGACATCTTAAGGTTAGAATCTCATATTATAGCTCATAATCAGTCCATCTCTTTTCAATCTAAGATTATTCATCATTGTACCCATAAGTACTAGGAGCTGCAACTTGTTGATTGATTTTACATTTGGTTACCACTTGAAAAGCACTCATTGACTTTGATTTCGAGCATCACACCAGACATATAATCTTCTTTACTTATCTTTAAATTAGTAGTCTTCTTCTTTATATGATCATCCTTATGTTGTCATTGTCTTTTATAAGGTACACTACCTACTAATAAGTCACCACCAAAATTCGTCGACTTGCATCATACTTGTTTGTCCACTACTATTTTAGAGTCAAATTATTTATCTTTTTTATGTCATTACAAGTCTTTAATCAACTCTATATTTTAACTATAGACCTGACAACCATGCCTCTCTAATCGTAATACTATACCAATACCCATACATAATACAAATTTGCTCAATGCTGTCATGACATCAACTTCCATAATAAGACTTCCAATTAAGACCTAAATATAGACAAGTGAGTATTCATCATATGTGAACCATTAACTCTGTACTAGGCTCTACACCTTAAAATTAAGTAGCTCTATTTATAGACTTAATCTTTTCTAATGGGAATTGTGCCAAAACAAACCCCTAGTAGATCACAATCCCTAAATAAGTGGTATCAAAATTAATTTTAACTAAAATCATATAGTTCATGCGGTTTTCACGATTCTAGCATTGCTTTAACATGGTTGAACAAAACTTTAATAAACTCATATTGATTAAGAAGTTAATATACATGATACCTAAGGAAATTTAAAAACACTAGTTAAGCTGCTTAGGCTTGGTTCAAATGACTGTCATATCGTTCCCATGGAGTGGTAACCCATGGTAAAGTAATTTCGGTATTTTCATATAAAATTGTAGTGGAAGGCATGATGAAATGAGCCATTTGATGTCATTGATGTTTGGATGAAACTTAACTTGGTTAATCAGAAAGTTTCAAAAGTTAAAAAGATGCTTAATGCTTATGAGACTCTCACTTGAGATAAAATCACTAAGTATAAGTGTGAATAAAACCAATCTCATACAAGAAGTTAAACAAAATGTTAAAAATCATAATATAAAATAAAGTAGTTCTTATTTGAATGACTAAGATTTATTATTATGTGTGTATTTGGGCCAGCTTTGGCCCCCGATGAACCTTTATATGAAACAAGAACAACCAAAATGTAGGAAATTGATCTTTCATTGCACATGTGAAATTTGAAAAGAAAAACATTATTCATGCATAACAAGAAGAGGAATGGAATGGAAATATAACTTGTACTCCCGATAAAATCTTATGAGAAAACATCTCAGTATTGATAGCAGTTCTTTAAAGAAGATGAGATTTGGCATCTCACCAGAAATGATTTCTTCATCTATTCCTAGTTCATTGATCGTCCTGAAATTGAAATAATCACAATGAAATCATATTTAAACAAAAAAAACATGCAGTAAATAGTTAGAACATTCGACACATATTTTGGCAAAAAGAAAATGAAGAAACGACAACCTACTTCAGATGCAAATCTTTAATGAACTTCCACTCTTCAATTTCACATACATTTGATGCACTGCAGCGCTCTGCTTTATTCCCTACCTAAACCATAAATAATAAATTCAACAATGCATAAATCAAGCATCATATGCTCATCACAACAATGCCCATGGAGGACCTGCAAAAGTTTGCTGGTTGTTTTTCCCATGGCAGAGAGAACAATCACCGGCTTTTCATCAGCATAGCTGAGAATAATATCTGCAACCTCTTTCATCCTCTCAGATGTGGCAATCGAAGATGCATCAAATCTCATCACCATTTTAAATGGGCAGCTAGATGTGGCGTTTTTCAACTCAACTTTATCCTTGTGCACTACAGCAGAGCCTCCCCTCTGCCCGTAGACCTTCCAATTTCTTCTCGCTAAACACGTCAGTAACCTCCACTTGGAAGAGAGCCTAACGCCAGGCGCATGTTTGGTGTTAGATTGGAAGAATGGCGAAGCCTTCAAATCCCTACGAACTACGGTGCAACGGCTTTGAAACCCGAGTTGCAGTGAAATCCCCATTCTATAAAAAAAAAAAAAAAAACCCACAATATCTTCTAACCCCAATTTCAGAACAGAGGGCAACCCCCGATGCCTGCTTGACTCCATTCCCATTTAACCAAGAATACGGAACATAATGCGTGAAACACGAGAAGACGCATGGAAAACAAGCAACTCGAAAAAATGGCATTTTAGCATAGGAAAACGTCGAGAAGCCAGACCAGTATTGAACTGTAGTAACTGGGGCGTAGATGAGCCTTTGCTCGTCCCATCGACCACTCTTCGGACTTCTCCCGCCTCCATATGAAACTGGAGCTCGGCTCCAAAGAGCGCGGTTTTCTTCCGAACAACGGTCAAGATCGCAGGCCCGGGGAGAGAAACGCAACGAGCTACCAGGAAATACTGGTTAATATAGAGAAGTTAAAAGAACGACAATTTCTTACAATGGTACAGGAGTCATTGGTATTACTATTAAACTATGCACGAATTTTAAAGATATTGCAAAAAAAGGCTATCAAATAGGTCTTTATCATATTAATGGCTTTGCACAATTAATTATGATATGATCTCATTAATGAAAGGATAAGTGTTTAGATTTTTGTTATTTAACATACGTTTTCTTTAACTATTCATTAATGAAATATGCAAATGTGATTTTTATTCTTATGTTGTTGGTTATAAAACAAATATTTATCATCGAGTAATCAAATATTTTGTACTTCAAAGAGTAGAAGATGCTTATGTTCTAATGAATAGACAAACAATATTTGGATATGAAAATTTATGAATATTATTATAAAAAATACTTTTTATTAATCTTAAGTCTTTTTTTAATGATGATAAAGATTTGTAAGTAAATAACAATAAACTTTCAATATTTTATACAAACTTATGATGACAATAAATCATAAAGTAAAACATAAAATGATTCTTTAAGTTCTTCACTAAAGTAAAATAGTGTAATGACATTTTTTAGATGATGATTGTCAAAGAAGAATACGTAAATTATCTACATGTTATACATAAATGTGAAACTTATGAATTATTTGAGATCATAAGATGGAGAGAGAAAAATATATTAGAAAGATTAATGAGATTTATTTTCATTTTCAAAGAAAGATATGTGTTTGATAATAAAATTAATTTGAATGAATAAGAATATAAGAAAATAGTTTTGTTGATTTGTTCTTTTTGTCTTATAAAATATCTCAATAAAAAAATATGAAACAAATATTACAATGTCATGATTATGAGATGAATTAGAAAACTCAAGCCTAACATATAATATGATAACAAAAAAGATTGTATATTTTTGACTTTTTTTTTATTCAAATTAGAGGAGAAAACAAATCAATGATTAACAAAATCTTATACAAAAACTAAAAATATATTCATAAAAAATAATTTCATATATATTGAATTGTTAGAAATGCATATTAGACTATATCAAATATTATCATGGACTTGTTGTGATTTGTTGGGGGTTTCTCACACCAAAATAATGACCATGTGAAGAAATTAAATCACAAGGTCATTGATTATTACACTAAGACAACAAACAATATTACTTTGATTTCGCAAACAAAAAATTCAATCACATTACATAAGAATTTTTTTTATAACATTGAAACTACTTGTTTAGGAAAATAAACTGTTTAGGTAAACTTATATTGCATCTCAAATCCATCTTCTGAATTAAGCACAAGATCAATTTATCAGCGGCCCCAAAAACAATCTAATTAATGTTTAAAAGGGGTAGCTTTTTCATGCCTTTTGTTGAAACTAGTACAACATAGAAGGTTACCTGCCATTTTTGCTCGTACGAAAATACTTGCCCATAAGATAGTACTTTTCACTTAAAATAAATAATACTCAAGATCAAATACAATATAACGTTGGATTTTATTTGTTAGAACAAGTATTAAACATGAATAATTACATATTGCTTAGTTAACTAAAATGCCTCAAGAATCTATTGATGATAACGGCACACAAAAAGTTCTCAAGAATGATGCTTGCAAGCAATTATTAGACTTGCTTACAAAGCAATGTTAAATTATACAGGTAAAATTTCATAAATTAATGTTTTTCTTTAATTGTATGTAATCTACAGATTGAATATCATTGATGATTTTGAAGTACCAAAGTGATATTTTATGACAACCTAAACAATCATGAAACGAAAATGTCGGCGAATTTATGAAAAACAGAAAACGCAATTTACATTTTGTTGTCAATGCTTAGACTAATGGAGCACAAGCTGGCAATTGATCAAAAGCACACTTTTGTGAACTCCCGTTCTCCTAACAATTACTCCACAGAGCAACCAAGACGAGGGAAACGAAAGCCAGTTAATCTAACACCACACAAAACCCAATCACCATCAACCAGAGAAAGAAAGGCCCGTCGTCCCTGCAGCACACGTTAGAACGTCTCTGGCAGAGGCCTCCCTTGCAAGAACGCCCTGAAGAGGCCAAGGGACCTCTCTGGCTGTGAAAACGGAGCTTCGTGCGATGCCCCTCGTATTGTCGCAAAGGAAAGGATGTTACCATACACTTGAGTCCAGCCTCCTACCTGCGAAAAACATGGACAAAACTTCAAATTTCTTCATCATGCCTACTTGTAAACAAAAAGCAGAGTATAAACCTTGTGAAGCTTCAAATTTTTTACCTGTTGGCCCTCAAACCAAACCCGGTAAGGCACTGTTGTATTCAATCCGAGTTCATGAGCCAATTTATGCACCAAGGTTCGGCTCCCGGTCAGCGGAATGACCGAGTCTTGATCCCCGCTGCAGGATGAAAGAAGATAGATTCACACAATTGTTAAGTTAAAACCAAATGTGAAAGAACTGTGGTTACCTG
Organism: Vanilla planifolia; assembly: GCA_023846275.1. Taxonomy (NCBI): domain Eukaryota; kingdom Viridiplantae; phylum Streptophyta; class Magnoliopsida; order Asparagales; family Orchidaceae; genus Vanilla; species Vanilla planifolia. The sequence continues at coordinate 24,946,753 of CM043876.1, read as the reverse complement.
TACACAAGAGCTGGTATTCCAGACTTTATTAGATAGCCTACAGTATTGATTGTCGGTATCTCCAGGTTGAGGAGATCATACTCAAGTACACTACAAATACACGAGCAACATCAGATCTCGGTATGGTTACGACAATGGAATTGAACTAACTTGCTGTTATTGGAAAAGTTCTTAAAGCAACAATAATTATCAACAGATTTGAGATAAATAACAAACAAAAAATCCCAAAAAAAATTGCCCTCCTCAACCTGCTACACACAGTCCAAGTTCGCAACCCATGAAGCCGTGCGTGCAAGGCTTCTTGCACATCCTTCCTGTTCAAATAAGTCACAGTCTCATCCTCCACACAAACGTCTACAGCTTCCCTAACTTGCTGCGCCAAAAAGAAGCGAATTTTAGAGTTCAATACACATAATCTCAGATTGTTCACATCAAGAACAAATCTTTGTTTGCTTACCTGAGGGCTGAGGAGCTTAGATTGGGAAAGGACAGAAGAGATGCAGACATCAAGGGTGACGTCGTACTTATCCACGAATCTGCTGGTTTCTCTGGTCACTTGGCTCATAACCCTGGAGCAGATTGCGCTAAGTGTTCCCCTGTAATACTCGCTCACGTACCTGGAATAGTTGCAGGCTGTAGTGAAGATGTTGTATGTGGAGTCTGAGATCAAGCCATGGGACCAGAAGTACTCGGCCCTTGAGTTGAAGTCGGTGGCAAACTCGAGCACTGGATTGCCCAGCTGCATGATTTTACACTAGTAAGAAATGCTGTCATCAATGAAAAGCTGCAATACGAGGAAATGAACGCATCTCCTGATAATTCTTACAGCCACTCCTTTTAGATTGAATGTTCTTTCCTTCTGATTGAATTTGACAATGAGATCAGCAAGCTGTGGAATGTAATGCCCTGATGGTAGCCAGGTAAGTACTTGCAAACACGTGCTAACACAACACACGGGTGAGAGACGGAGAGTGTACCAGCATAGCTTTCCCCTGCTATGTAGAGATCTCTATCTTTGTATTCTGGGAACTTTGAGAACCATCGAAGAAGGAAGACCAGATTGTCACTAGCTTTAAGAATACAAAAGTTAAAAAGGACTAATCAGAAACTCCACTTTCCCATAAAGAAGCCCATTGAATACGAAGCAGATCATATCAGCGGTTGAAAATTTCGAAATATCAAAAAACCGATCTTTAAGAAGCAAGGGAGAAGAAAAAGATGCAAGGACATATACCTGTTTTCCTATCATCCACGCTTTCGTAGAATGAGGTATCAACGGAGTAAGAAAACCCAACTCCTGCTGGGGTCTCCAGATACAACATGTTTGCTTCTGCAAAATTAGAGGCAAATCAGGTGAAGAGCTCGATCTTCTTTCTAAGGAGGCCAATAAAGAAGAACATTTGACTAGAACCCAGAACCTTTATTCCAGCTATACTCATTTCTCACCAACACTCGGCCGCTCGGCCGAAAAGGTCCGTTCTCAGAGAATGCACCAACCCCGACTGACGAGCAACCAGGGCCTGTAAAGATGTAGAACAGCTGTTAGCAACTGGAAAATACAGAAAGGAGACAGCTTTCCTTGCCATTATTTTTGTTCTCCTTTACTTTTTCTCTAAGCCCTTTCCCTCAAGAAACAAAGGCCACCACCTGGATTTATCGAACAAATGAGAACCCTTCGAGCTTTGGAGAAATAACACGCTACTTTACCTCCGTTCAACCAAAGAACCAAAGGCTTGGAGTACGAATCCATCTCTGCTTCAGCGAAATAGTAGAAGAGGGACCTCTGCCTTCTTTCGTCCACTGTTATGTACCCCGAGAACTGCTGAAAGCTAACATTTGGTTGACCTGGAAGACCAGCGATCTTGTCTCCCATAGGAAAACTTGCATCCGTGGCATGGCTTAGGTGAAGAAGAACGGCAACAATCATCGTTGCCCTCCACATGATACTAGACATTGCTCAAGGGGAAGGACAGAGGTAGAGCGACACTGCAAGAACCGTGAGGTAGAGGCTGAGCAGAGATAGAAGTTTGCAGTCGCTGTGGCCGGAAACCATATATAGGCAAGAATTAAATGTGCTTTTCTATCGCTAACAAGGGAAAGAGTGCTCTGGCCTAAATCAGGCCCGATGGAAGAGTTTTGAAGAAGGTGGAAGGGCAAAAGTGTCAGTTTTACTGTATTAAGTAGCATGTTGAAGTGATTAGTAATCGATTAGAGGAAAAGAAACACATCTTTTCTTAAGATGACATGATTGAGTTGTACCATACATAGAAATTGGTGGAGAGTTGTTGGTTCTTCATACACGGTAATAAAAACTTCTGTCTTCGTTCAATAAAATATGAGCAATAGTCAAAGTACAACCCCACAGGACCCATGGCTACGGAGCTTTGGAAGCTCAACATCTTATTCTAAATCTTTATAATTGATCAAGTATTTGAAAATATTCCGTATATGGATATTTTAAAAAAAACCTTGGTAATGGTACTTTGAATAAGCTGCAGGTCCATCACAGGTAAAAAAAAAAAAACAAAGCTATTTATTAAATTTCTTAATTAATACATAAAGAAGGATATTTGAATTATTTTAATATTTTATATGTGAAGATATTACTTAGAAGTACTCTTCAATTGCTATAAATATGGGAGAGAAAACAAATATGCTTTTGTATTAGAAAATATAAAAACTTATCAGTTAAATTTTAGCTATTAATTCAGAATATGATTGTGTGACACAAATCAAGGGCTTACAAAAGCTCTTGAATGAAATCAAACCCTTGAGGCTAGTCAATAGTGATCAATCTCTTTAGGTCAAATCCCTAAAAGGTAATCCCTTCGACTCAATTCTTTCGAGTTATTCTTTTGAAACTAATTTATCGATGTTAAATTCTTATTTAACACATAATATTTGATTTTAGACATGTACCAGTCACGAGAGATTTAAATTCATTACTCCAATTTATGATGGGTTGACAATTATAGTTAACGTGCCTGTTATTCACACCCAAGCTTTAATTTAATAATTATGATTGATTGTGCTACATTATCAACAATAAACTCTTATTTGATAGTCATAATTAATTTGATAATGCCAACAAGAGGCATGCAATATCTTTAGATAATTTAAGTCGTAATTACTAAATAGTAGAATAATAACCATAATTTTATACATACAAAATAAAATCAGCTCATATTATTTATTTATTTATTCAAAAATTGTCTTTAAACATTCAAGGTAAGGCATGAAATTCCATGAAAGTAAAGTTGCTCGAACCTATTTCTTTTTTTCTCTTTTCTTGATCATTCTTGGTCTTTTAATATATCTTTTTAAAAACATAATAAATTTTATTGTGTTTTTAATACCATTTGTTGGAATACAAAAAAATTTTAATAAAATTCATATTTGATAAAGAGATATTGAAATTAAAAAGGTAATGAAAACTCTTCTATATTATGAAATGAGAATGAATGAAAAGACTTCTTTTCATCAAACTAAATGAGCCCTTGGTATGATATTTGGATTTAGCACAATTTTTTTTCTTATATTTGGTCACTTTTACACCCCCTTCTTAGGTAGCAAATGTGTCTAATGGGGACTTCAATCATGTCGATTCGCTAAGAAAAATATAAAAAAGTGTCACCAAGTGGAATTTGCTTTTGCAAACTATTAAATTTATCACCCTTTCTCTATAAGCATTTATTTATTTTATATTTTTATTTAAAATTTAAATAATATTTTTTACACTCCATTCCTAACATGTTATTTTAATTACATTTTATGAAATGTTTTTATATTTTAACAATATTTTCTAATACTTTTAGCATTTTTCTCCAAATGTAATTTTCATAATGAAACAAAATATTCATATAATATTTTTTAAAAATCTTAAACTAATATATTTTTAATGTCAAAATTACTATGAAAATACAGCACACCAAATCTAAATGACATGAAGATTTATGTGAAAAATCCAAATAAAAAAAATCACGATAGAGTACCAACAAAGAAATTCACTATGATTGAAGGTTACAAAAAAATTTAGAGGAAAAAAGTTGCCCTTAAAAAGGATAAAAAAACTACTACAAACCCCTAAACCAACGTAACATATATATAAATAGGTTTATGACAAAATGTTCAAGAAATGAGATTACAAATATACTCTCATAATAATTATTCTTTTATTTCTTTTAATAATAGTTATTATATTCATCATATTTGATTGTATATTTTAGGATATACTTCATTTTTAATTTTTAAGTTCAAAATTTAAGACAATATCAACAAATCTCCACCACGACTTGAATTCTCTTCTAAATTGAAGTCAACTTAAGCAAGTTTGGCTCTCTAAAAGGTGTCTCCATGAATCACATGACATTAACCAAGTCCAAACAAAGTTTGAACTTAGTTGTTGGAAGTGCCTTTGCCATCATGTCTGTTGGGTTCTTCATAGTATTGCTTTTCTGAATAATTATATCTCCAACCTCAACAAGTAAAGTAGTACTTGATATCAATATGGTTTGTCCTCTCATAACATATCTGATCCTTAGACAAATATACAACACTTTAATTGTCACAAAATATGATGATCGCTCCACAATCCCACTAAGCTCTCAGAATTGACCTCATAGCTAGATAGCTTCTTTCATAATATTAGTGATTGTCATATAATCTATTTGTATAGTAGATAGTGTAACTGTATTCTACAAAACTAATCTCCAACAGATAGCACAACTCTCAAGAGTGAAGACATATCCTATGAGGAATATTTTTTATCATAGTCACCTCTATAATCTGAGTCAACATAACCTTTTAATTCTGAAAGATTTTCTCCAAAATGTATACAAGTGTCAATAGTGTCACAAAAGTACCTCAAAATCTACTTAACAGTCTCACAATATTGTTTGCCTAGATTAGTCATGTATCTACTGACAATACTAACAATATGTGACAAATCAGGATGAGTGCAAACCATCACATATATTAAACTATCAACAGCATTCATATAACATGTATATATTTTTCCTTCCCTTCACTGTCTAAAAATAGATTTTTAGACAACTTAAAGTGAGTGACTAAAGGTATAAAAACAATTCTAGTTTTTGTCATCCTAAATCTTTATAGCACCTTCATAATGTTGTCCCTTTGAGATAAAAGAAGTCTTTTTTCTTTTTTATCTCTCATGATCTTCATCCCAAGTATCTTCTTTATTGCTCCTAAGTTTTTCATGTCAAACTCCTGTCTAAGAAATCTTTTTAAGCTCTCCACATGAGTCTGCTATTTACTATAATAATCATGTCATCCACATAAAGTAATAAGTACATAGAATATCTATCTGTAAGTTTCTTCAAGTATACACAACTATCAAAATTACTTTCACAAAATTGATAAGACAATATGAAAGAATCAAACTTTTTGTACCACTATCTAAGAGACTGTTTCAAGTCATATAGAGACTTTCTTAATCTACACACATAGTTTTCTTTACCTTCACAAATAAAACTTTCAGGTTTGCTCAATGTATATCTCTTCTTTCAAGTTTCTATGTAAGAAAGCAGTCTCGACTCTAAATCATCTACAGCAACCAAGCCAAGCAAATTTTTAATAGATTTGTGCTTTACCATAGGTGCAAAGACATCAGTAAAATCAATATCTTTAACATGGTTATATCCCTTAGCTTCAAGCCTGACCTTGAGCCTATCTTCTTCAACACTTGGAATACCAAACTTTTTCTTAAACACTCACTTGCATTTAATGATTTTTTAAAAGTTGGATGCTTTATCAAATCCAAAGTTTTGTTCTAATGTAAGGACTCAATCTCTTCTTACATAGCCAATAACCAATCTCTTGAGTTTCATAAATAGTTACCTTTGAATAAGTATAATGCTTACTAATTAAATTTGTGTCTTAAGACACAAGTAAAGCATATGTAACAAAATCAATATTTGCATATCTCTTTGGAGGTCTAATCACCCTTCTTTCTTGATCCCTTCCAATGCTATATGATTGTTCTTCTTTTATGGGGTCTGATCATCTTCATTAACCTGTGTATATTCTAATAAGTCATTTGAATGAATCTCAATTTCTACACCATCTGGATTATTACTTGCAGTAGCATCACGAACAATAGCAGATTGTCTATAAATATTTAAAATAGACCCCTCATCAAACAAAAAGTCTATAACATTTTGCTTCTCCTTCTCAAGCATAACCAAGAAAGACACATTTCTTGGACATAGGGTCTAATTTTCCTTCTTTACAATAAGAGTAAGCAACACAACCAAAACCCTTTAACTGAGAATAGTCAAAAGGTTTACCTGACAAAATCTCTTTAAGTATCTTCATGTCTAAGGCTGTGTGAGATGAATTATTGATTAGATGATAGGTTGTGAAACATGCTTTTGCTCAAAATGATTTTAAAATACCTATAATAAATAGCATGCATCTAGCCCTATCTAAAATGGTTCAATTATATCTCTCAAAGACACAATTTTGTCAAAGAATTTCTTCACAAGGTCTATGCCTAACTATGCATTATTTTCTACATAATTCGTTAAATTCATTTGAGCAAAATTCCAACCCATTATCAGTTCAAAGATGCTTTATGAATTTTTCTATTTGCTTCTCAATAAGTGTTTTCCATTGGACAAAACTTTGAAAAATAACTATTTTATTTTTCAAAAAGAAACTCCATGTCTTCCTAGAGTAATCATCAATGAAAGTTAGCATGTATCTAACACTAGCCTTAGATAGCTACTGAGATGGACCCCATAAATTTGAATAAATATAATCTAAAGTTCATTTAGTTATGTGTTGTCTATGACTAAAAGTTGCTCTTCTATGTTTACTCATAATACATTGCTCATAAAACTCTAACTTTCTTATCATATCTCTAGATAAGATGTCTCTTTTGCTTAGTTCAATCAGACCTCTCTTACTCATGTGATCATATATATCATAGTCTTATAATGTTAGAATCTAAAATAGATGATACTATTATTGCTCCTATTATAATAGATAATTCAAGAGTATATAATCTACTATTGATCTTCTTCCTTTTTATTATCACTAGGGAACCATGAACAACTCTTATAACTCTACTTTTTTCAATGAATCAATAACCTTTATTATCAAATATTCTAAGAGAAATAAGATTTCTCTTTAGGTTTGGAATATGCTTGACCTCATCAAGTGTACGAATAGATCTATAAAACATCTTGATCCTAATAATTCCAATACTAGTAACCCTGTATGATGTATTATTAGCAGCCATAAGCACAACTCCATTTGTAATAGGCTCATAGATGGTGAACTAATCCTTGTTTGGTGTCATGTGAAAAGAGTAAACTAAATCTATAATCTATTCTAAAATTGAGAAAATTTTTAAATCTGATACGAGCATGATGTCTTCAATACATTCTTTCTAACTAATTATATTGACTTCTCTTGATTTCTCAGATCTATTATCATCTTTCTTAAATTTTTCTTTTCTTTTAAATTTAAAACATTCTACTTTTATGTGACGCTTCTTCTTGTAGTACTTACAAATCAAATTTTATGTGTTTGAACTTTAATCTTTTTTTCTTTGCATAAAAAAATCTCTTACTTCAACTATCCTTTAACAATCAAACCTTCTCCTTGAGATTCAGAAGTTGACGGATCTTTGTCAAGCATTATTTTTTTACAACAAGTCATATGAAACTTTCTAAAGAAAAATAGAGTCTCAATCATAAAGTATTGAGTCTCTTTGATTGGTGTAAGAAAAAGATAAAGAACACAATAGAAGTAAAGTAAGGTTTTTATCATCTTACTTAACTTGAAGCATCTCTAAATCTATAATAATTCTCTTAAACCAATCTAAATGAGACTTGATATATTTACTTTTAGTGAGATGATACATGTACAAACACTACTTCAGAAGGAATTTATTTGGTAAACTTTGTCCTACAAAGAGTCTCCAATTTAAGCCACAGAGTTGCAACTGTCTCTTCTTTTAAGAAATTTTGCAGAATCTCATTCGACAAGTGTAACTAGATCTAGGTTTTTTACTTTCTAATCTTTCTTCTCTTTCTCCTCTTTTGCTATGATTGACAACATCTTCTTCATTTCGAGAGAGATGTCATTCAGATCAATTATGCCAAAATTATTTGCATCTTAACTTGTCACAGAGTAATTTTGTAGTCTGATCTAACTTCTTGATGTCATACTTCATAGTTGTCATTCACAAAAAATTCTATGAATAAAAAAACATAGCTATGATACCAATTTGTTACAAAAGTAGATCAAATCACAACAAATCAAATATAAATGACATAAAGATTTATATAGAAAACTTAAATAGAAAAAATCATAGGAGAGTGTGAGTAAAAAAATTCAATATAATTGAGAGTTACAAAAAGGTTTTAAAGGAAAAAAACTAAAAATAATAACTATAAAATCTTAAGCCAACATAATATATATATATATAAATTGGTTTAAGATAAAATATTAAGCAAGTGAAATTAGTAATATACCTTCACAAGATCACTTTCTTTATTTCTTTCAATAATAATTATCTTATCTATCATATATGATTGTAAATTTTAGGATATACTTGATTTTTAATTTTTGAAGTTCAAAATTCAAGACTATGTCAACATAAACTAATATACTTTTAATGTCAAAATGACTATGAGAGGATGTCCCGATATGAACTCCTGGCAAAAGATGATTGATGTTTTTTGTACATTGATGTTATTATACCTTTAGAAAAATGGATATTTTTCATAAATTACCTTTCTTACATTATGTTCATCAAAATGTTCTATCACAAAACAAAAAAATAAACTTGATTTGTAATCTTTTGTTCTAACAAGGATGTTATCAAAAGACGTGTTATCATTGTAGAGATTAATTTACACATGTCTTTTCTTTCTTTTTCTTAATATTTTGTGATGTTTGTAATGATTCAAATGTTGTAGATCAACTAAGATTCAAATTACTAAATTTGAGATAACTATCTTTATGCTTAATTTATATGTACATTTCATTAAGTTTTTATAATGATACATTAGGAATTGAAGACCAAATTGCATACATTAAGCCCTAAGATTATTCCTTATTATAAAATAATAAAAGAACAAAGTAAAATAAAAATTTATAATTTTATAAAATTCTTATAGATGTACTGAATTTTGCTTCAAAGTTCATATCCACTATTTCAAATTTGCCTCAAAACACTTGCTATTATAAGCCACTACCTTATAGAAGATAAAATTCCCTTTGAACCTAAACTAATCTTAATCATATACTGATTACCTTTTTCATACTCTTATCTCATCTAATTCGCATTTTTCTTGAAGTGTTTTTATAACACTAAAGACCAAGGAGAGTGGAGAGTGATTATCAGATGTCCTAATAAAAGAATCATTAGACAAAATAACTTCTAACAAACTTTTTAAGTAAAGATATATATGGATGAATCATCTCATATTAGTTACTAAGATATTAATCTTAGTATTTACATGAGATATCATAGTCTTAAGATATTGAATCATCTTTTGAAGGCAAAATCTTCTTAAATTGATATAAGAGAACTAAATAAAAAAATTATCTTGATATGATGAAATCAGGATATCACATTTTGTATCAAAATAGCTATTGATCTAATATAATTTGAGAATAAATAAAATGAAAGTTGGTGAACTTTTAACACTCAATACTAAAGAGGAAGGAGTGTGATTGTTAAATAATATCCTAAAAAAGAAATTACTATAAAAGGATCAATTCTTAATAAACTTCTAAGTATATAAGTATATAGATGAACTATCATATAATAATTATTAGGAGAATGATCCTGATGTTTATGTAATTTTTGAGGAAAAAAACTGACTTTGATAAGGGATTACCCAATGAGATAATGTAATAACTTTTACTTTAATTTGTTGGATGAGAAAAAATAATGATAAAAAATATGGTCCTCACATAAGACACAAAGGAACATACAATAAAAAGATATTGGTCTAACTAGTTTTGACAAATATATTTGAAACTATAATTAAAATTGGTGCGTGTTGTTAAATTATAGTTATAACATGATCCTAAAAATAAAACAAATTTATAAAGCCAAATTTGTTCTTTGATAGTTTCGATATAATTAAATAAAATTATAATAATTATAATAATTAATGATACCTACTTATGTTTTTAATGATGTGGTCACCCTATAATGAAACAATCTCTTATGATTTGAATGTATCCCAAAAGCAATGATGTTTCTAATCCCAACTTAGCAAAAATGAGTAACTAAACCTTTAAAAAGAAAAGAAAGCAAATGTATGCTATTAAGATGATGATATATATCAATGAAGAGAGAGAGAGAGAGAGAGAGTATTAATCTTTCATCCTTTGCATATTAGTTGTCATTATATATGATGAATGAGGTATGAAATATCATGGTTTATGATTTCAATTCATAAGCACCCATGACAAGGGTAATTTACTTGCACAATAATTGTTGCCAACTAGCAATTGATTGATACAACAAAATTTAGTTATATAAGTTTAAAAATTTTCATTCTCTTTAGCAAGTTTTTTTACAGTCATTTTCAATCAAGTCTTGTCCCTTAACCAAAACCTCTCTTATCAAACGATTATTTCTCTATTGAGACCATGAATTGTCAAGACATGATGTAATGTGAATAGAAAACCAAGAGATTTCAATCAACATAAGATGTTATAAAGATCGTAAACAAAAGAGAAAAATAATAAAGAAGACTAAAAAATGACAAAATAGAGAGAATACAACTAAAAAATGACAAAATAGAGAGAATACAACCCAAACATTTACAATAATGTAAACAAATGTAGCAAAATGACTTTGTAAATTAATGAACATGAAAATTTGAGAACCGTGAGATTACATACTTTTTAACAATTTGAACTCATCCTAAGTTCTATACATATAATTTTTATAAAAAATAATAAGCATACTAATAATAAACTCTAATTTTTATAATAACTTATTTATATTGTGAAAATGCCCATATAAAGTGAAAAATAAAGGAGAGATCTTTGGTTATCATTTTAGGAATTTTTTGTGTTTTCAATACATATGTTAAGAATTTGGAGCATAAGGGAAATACTAAGAGAAACATGCACATTATATTTTTAGATTTTCCAAAAGTCACATAAAATGATAAAGTGAGCAAAAATTTAAATAAACTATTAAACAATTGTTTAAAGGATTCAACGGGAAAATTGATGGAGAAGATGGAAAATAACTTAAGAAGGATTGCCATGGTGCCACAATGCATCCACCTCTTATGCCCTTCTTTCTTGAGCTAGATAAAAACAACAATAGAGACTTTTTTGACTCCAAAAAGGGTCATAGATGATACGATAGACTACTTTAATCATGGATGAACATTGAAACACATACATAAAATTTGGGAGCACATCTAAACATTTGGGAATATTTAAATATGTACACAGCAATATAATGCTCATCTAAAGCCCTTGATAAATCTTGACACATCAAGAATGTTAAAGTATTTTATATTACATATACCACAAAAGGCAAAATGCTAGCAACGTTCTATCTCCAAATTATTGGGTGTAAGTCCAACCTTTTGGGTTTAGAAGAAAAATGTAACAAAACCTTTAAGAGGGAACAAAGATCCAAGCAATGGAATGCATTGGAAGAATTTTTTATTTTTTCTAATTGTGTTATTGGAGGAATAAATTATTATGACATAATCTAGTAGTGATGCACACAAAGAAAAATATTTGTAATAATTTCTTTAAAAATTTTATATATTTGGATAATAAATCTAAGAATAATCTCTTCAGGATAATAAAATCTTATATAAATTGAAGTTAGATAAGAAATTCAACCAAAATTACTTAATAATGAAATCTACTTATTATCTTCTACTATTTTTTCATTATAAAGGAAAATAATATATCGTGTAAATTTTAAAAATATTATGATACAATGTAATTATATTTCTAATATTTATAAACGTATCAACATTAAAAAAGGTAAATTAATGATTAATGAGATTAAAGATTCTTAATTTTCATATGCTTCTGAAATTACTTCAGATAACATTGTACTTTGATAGTTTGTCAAATGAAAGTTGTTTTATTTTAATTGAAGTGATTTCATTTTTCAAGAGAATTTGTTCAAAAGTTCAATAGCAAACTTGTTTGGATAATAATCAGGATTACCTCATTTGGGCTCTTTATCACATAGAGAGGGGTTTTTTTTGTTATTTTTTGTAATTATTGTTCATTGAATAATCCAACTAAAGGAAGAAGTTCAATTTTGTGGGGCTTGAGTGTATCCAGATACTTACAATATTTTCTTAATAAAAAGCTGTGGACAGCAAGTTGAGTATTATAGTCTATTTAAGCTAATACCATGCTAAATTAGCTATGACAAAAGATGTCTTTGTTTTATATGAAGCACAATTTTCCCAACAAGTCCACACAACAGGTATAAAGAATGTGAAGTTCACTATGAGCAAAAAATAAATATAACACACTTAAGTCAATTAGCTTTTGTTATACATGTACTAGAGACTAGCTATGTCGGATGGTCGACAAATGAAATGTCTCTCTCATTCAAAGCTTCACATTCACTGATTTTTTTGTTTTTTGTAATAATGTTTGTTAGTTAACCCACAACGAGCAATCAAGTGCTTTAAAAAAGAGCTCTCATTTATCAAGTGTTGAAGAGGTGTTTTATCTTAATTATTTTTTTGCTTGGATACGACATTTTCATAATATATCTTCATGGACACTAATGGCATAATTTTTTTTGCTGGTTTATAAAATGTTCAACATAAATGTTGGTATTTTTTGTTGTTATTTTCCTTCTCTTTGTTGTTTTTTATGTGCTTCAACACCAAATATGAAATGCGATACTTGCAATGCATCGAAATGGAGCAATCAATCAAAGACCACAAGCTTGAAAGAAAGCAGTCATGCACGCATTCCCTCACCAAAGCAACCATGGACTATCCTTTCACCAATGTGGCCCCATGAGAAGGATTACGCCAGAGATTTCCCAAAAGACCCATGGAAACATAGCGACAAAAACATGGGAGCGAAAGTGAGTCCTAAGCTTCCTTCCTATTTGGTGTCTCCGTCTCCTGCTGTCATCATTCTAAAGATGACTGTTTTTTTTCTCTTTTTAATAGTTTAGCCGAGTTGGTCCCCTGTTCGAAATGGAATGCTGCAGTTGGTCTGCAGGGCAATTTTGCAAAGCCTGCAGCCTAAGGCTTGGAATCTACGAAGGCCTTTCTCACATGTGATCCTTATCTGAACAAATGGGGACGTACAACTTATCCTCGTTTAGAATTAACCTGCCATAGTGTTATGAGATGAAAATTTAAAACCTTGTAAAATACACTACTTTGTTGCTCCTCCCAAGGTTCGCAGGGGAGAGAGATGGGCAGTATGAGAGGTCATGGTTAGCTGGGACTGAGCTCGTCCAGTTGTCCTCCAGAGCAGGGGAAAGAACCTTAGAGGCAGGCGGTGGAGCAGCGGGGAATATTTCTGCGATATTGGCATTAGTGTACGCTTTTGTCTCAGCAAGAAAGGATGAGTGTATATTTCTATCTGTACCACAGTTAAATATATCATCTAATAGATTGGATTGTGTTCACATACAAGCACTCAAGTACACCATGACCATAGCTCCACGATCAAGGCATTGGAACAATAATGAAACAAGGACACAATGTCTGTCTCTCTGCAAGACATAATTGACCAATCAATCTACACAAGTCTATCAGTGTCAAATATGAGTCATGCTCATGTTTTTGTTGATCTGTGTCTGCTAAACTCTTCTTCCATTTTGTTAATATAAGTTTTGTTTTGAACAACTCTAAAAAAGAAAGAAGCGCTTGTTATATTATGTAGAATTTACATAAGCTCTTCTGTTTAACTGTTTATCCCGTGCAGTTGTTGATCAACTCCAATACTCGAAATAAGGAAGACGGCGACAACAGATTCCTGCTGCAGTTTAAAAGCTGCCGAGGCAGAACATTGGTGCTTTAGAGCTCACTATTATTTATTTTTATTTTTAAATTAAAAAATGCATTTTCAACTCTTATGGAACTTTTTTTCCGCAAAAAAAGCCTAAAAATAAAATGTATTACTACGATGTCTAAACAAAAGAGTTAATTTGACATTTAAAAATAACATAACTATTTCTTTTAAAAATGGAAAGCTTAGGTCAAATAAACTCCTTATTGTCCGAGCCACATCAATCATGGCTTTTGAAAGCTTTTTTAAACAAAATTACCTTTAATTGTTTTTAGAAAACAAACAAAACAGAGCATTGTTAGGAAATGTGAAGTAGGTGATCCCGTGCCCTTCTTTGGCGCATAGCAGTAAAAAAAATAATAAATAAAAATAGAAGGGATATCTTTCTCTCTGTTCTGCTGTTCCGTTTTGCCCCATGTTAAAAAGTCGATCTTTATGTCCCAACTTTTTGAATTATTTTTGTGACGCCGGTAGATGGCATTAACCATGGTCCCATGGCCGGAATTCCAGCCATGATGTATGCTTGGAAGTTACTCCTAAACAATTATTTCTCCAAACTGACAAATGGAAAACGATAGGGTGCATTTGGGAAAGTGCGCACTTCTTTTCCCAAAAAAGCGCCTTTTGCCACCTGTATTTCACCATTTGCTCATTTTGCTTAGTTTGGCAGCTTTTAAAAGACAAATTACAAAACAAAAACAAAAAAAATATTCATTTTATAAATTTTCAATAACATGATTTTAAAAATTATCATTTTTAAGCTATTTTATTTATTAATCTGTTTAATGTCCCATCGTTTTACTTAATTACTTGCAGAAATTTTAATATTTTCTTAAAATTGATCTAAAATAAATAATACGTTATAAGCAACAATATATCATTACATTGTTAAGTAATACATTTTTATTACATTAATTTCTATTTTAATATATTTTAAATAATCCATTATTATTTTCAGCACTATTTTTATTTATTTATTTTTTTTCAAATATTAGTGTTGTGCCAAACATGGTTATCATGGAGGACATTAATAATATGAAAAATTTTAAATATTCAAGTGCCTAAATTATTAATCACATAAAAAAACATTTAACAAACAAACGTTGAGCTATTCTTGTCCAGTAGAAGTACAACTTTTTTCTCGAATAGATTAGCATTTACTATAAGGGATGAACAACAATAGATAGAATTCCACATGCAAACAATAGAGACTCTTTTCTCTTTTTTTTATCTCTATTTATGAAATATGTTTTTCTAGTGAGATTCGTGAAATGTTGTTCTCAAGTGGCTGATCTAAGTGACATTAGTTCATTTGTAGATTAACACTTTGCATTTCAAAAAAACCTTATTATAACCTATGTAAAATATTTTAAAAGAAATATACAATCACTATGAAATAAAAGCGAAATGCTATTTAATTAAAACAATGATAGATTTGATTTTCTCATTTGTTTTTTTTTTTAATGTTAAAAATTTGAGTTTGGTATTGTATCTTGCTCAGCCAACTTGATTTGGTTGTCTTAATTTGTATGATTTATTTTTTTATTTATAATTAGTGAAATTTCTTATTATCAATGATAATGATATCATGTAATTTAATAGTCTAATAAGAATCTTAATAGTTAAGTCTATCTTAAAATTCTTTTTAACTTTAGAGTAATTTTGATTTAAATATGAATTAAAATTTCTATTAGTTAAGTATAATACAAGAATCTAAATGTATAATTAATATAATATTTATGTCTACAATTAACATGTATATTTGAAGATTGTGTGTATTTATGTTCTGATGTTTGATTTTTTTGTTTGTATGATAATACGAAAATAACAAAGTCAAATAGAATGTCTACAAAGTATGAAAACAAATATATGTCCATCAAAATATTAAAACATATTTTAGAATATTGGCATTGGCATGTGTTGATGCAATTTTTAGAAGCAACAGAAGACAACTTTTTTGTTATTTGGTTGATTATTGCGATTGTACTTGATCGAGATGGGATTTGCCAAGCTTCGAAGCATGAGGGTGTGCCAAAAGGGTGATTTGTCTATAACATCTCCAAGACATGTGAATTTATTTATATAATTATTTGTAGAAATCAAATTTAATTATCACATATTGTGATAATTAAGTGGATTGGAGTTTGTAAAGGAAGAGAAAAATTACAAATAATCTCAAAAAATAAGTTTATCAATTTACAATTTTAATAAGTATTTTCAAATAGTGAATTAGAAGTCATTACAAATCTAATAGTATCAATTTCATAAAAATTAGACGTCTCAATTATAAAATGTGATGTAATTATTGAAAAAATAATAACAATGGAATACTTATGTGAGTTTTTTAATAAAATTATTAAAAATACCATAGTTGTCAAGAAATAGCATGTAAAGTTCAATGAGTATCAAAAGTGGTCGACAAATTTTTATGAGTCATTAATAAACCTAAGGTTTAATAAAACCTGAATTAATTTTTTTATTTGTTTTATAATATCCTAAATCCTGAATGGCAAACAAAACTAAGTAGTGAAATGGTAGTTTAGTCTAAACAACAATAAGCCAAATAGGAGGAAGAGCAAAGGATGGCAAACAAAACTAAGTAGTGAAATGGTAGTTGAGTCTAAAATAACAATAAGCCAAATAAGAGGAAGAGCAAATGGTGGCCAGCGAAGGTAACTCCAACATGCTTCTACTGTTCCTGGGAGAAGGATCGTCAATATTATGCTTATGGTTTATAAAAGAGTCTTGCAGTTCTAGTGAGATTTGTTTAGGAAATTCATGAGAAAGATGAAGGTAGTCATGCAAAAGAGAAACGAAATAGGAAAGATAGAAGAAGAAAATTGTTTTGGAAAAGTTGAGGGAAAATATTGAGAATGCTTGTATTTGTTTAAGAAAGAGAAAGAGAATTGAGTTTTGTAAAAAAAAATTAAGAAATCTTTTTAATTTTGTTTGAGTGGTTAGCTATGGAAATTTTTTAAGGGAAATTTGAAGAAATTTTTCTTTGAGTGATTATTGTGAAGGGAATTCGAAGAAATTCATTGGTACAAGCAAGGTAAGGTAAGGACTAGGGGAAAAGACAACTTGAACTCTGGTGAAGTTTTGTGACGCATTGTGTCTGAAATAATTTTTCTTATATGAAACGAGAATTCATAACATAAAAGTAAACATGTTATATACATTTTAGTATATCTTTTTGATATTTAATATGCACAAATTAATGACCTTTTTGATAAATATCGATAAGCTCTTGAACTTGCTAAAAGATATATATAGTTTTAGTACATTTATATGATGCTTGCATTATTATAATAAGTGTCCTTTTATGTAACATCTTAAAAGTAATAATTTTAATAAATTCTAATAATAAGATGTTGAAAAAAAGAATAGTAGAAAAATGAATGATAATCTTAAAAAAATGAGTTATAAATAATAAATTTGATATAATTATATGTGTAGAACTTTTATATATATTTTTAAATGTTTTAAGAATGTTTCAAAATTTTTGAGTCATTACACAATATTATAATATAATATCACATAATATGATCTAGTGTTATAATTTATTGGGTCAATAGGTTCATAAAATAAGATCTTGTTTTACAAGTATAACAATAGTGATATATAATTATAATATAATATAGTCAACTATGGTTCAAATTATCAAATAAGTCAAGTAGAGAAAAGATTGATTATATAATTAAGAATACAGTATTTATCATAAGGTACAATCTAGAAAGAAAGAATGAGCATTAAACAAATGTAAACACATAAAAAGAAGGCTAAGAATCGTACATGTTGATATAAAAATGTACTAAGTTCTTAATGCGTAAAAGCAAATGCGAACACATACAATACAGAATCATACAATACGAAGTTCACAAACGTACTACTACAACAAAGTGTAGAGTCTAATACTTGGTAATACAAATATAATAAAACAAACATATAATTATGATCATATACAAAAGAGGATTTGTAAAGTATTGAATTATATAATAATAAAAAAGTATATTATATTGTACAATTACATGATGAAAGAATAAAATAAGCTCAGAGTAAAAGTAATCAAGAAATGATACCCTAAATTGATTGTACAATATGATACACCTATACTATAAGTATGATTAAGACATAAGAGTATAGACTGTCGTCAATTATGAGTTATAGAGACTTATCGTGCAGTACAATAATGCGATTGTAGCAGAATGATATTATGAAATGAATGCAAATTCAGGTAAGATTGAAGAAAGTACAATATAAATTCATTAATTATACTTGTACAATTAGTAGAAATTAAACAAATCTTAAAACCTAGAATGACAAATGACTAAAAAAACCTAACATGAAAGCAAGTTTAATTAATAAGAAGAATTTGTAAATAAAAACTTAGAAAGCCTAGAGATATCTACATGAAGGGACATGTGATGACCTTTCTTTCTTTCTCATCACATAAATTCAATTATCATCTAATTTAATTAATGTTGTAATACTAACAATGTGATGTCCCCTTTTTTATATTAAATAGATAAAATTTTTTATATTAAATAGATAAATTTATTATCTCAAATTTAAGAATTTAAATAGATAAAATTTTTTCTAGATTTTATCCATTTTTTTAATTTACAAGTACAATAATATAATATTTATATCTACAATATTCCAATCAGACTGTTTATATCTATAACTTTTAGTTGTAAATAATTGAATCCAATAATTATAAATAACTAAAACTATCACAACATCTATATATCATAATTTTCATAATTTTTTATAATATTATATCAGTTTTTATAAACATATACAATACTAAATTTATCACATAATTTATAAGTCATTCAACTCAACATTTACAGTGCAAATATGATAATTTCAAATTTTTCTTCTTTTTTATAAGTTATTTTTATGAGTAATCTTTTTTTTTGTTTAGATTTTACTTAAATTGCTAGTGTTAAAGACTAATTAAGCCAACAATCACTAACTTAATATGTTATCTCTAACAATAAATAAATAAATGAAATAAATAATAATTTAAAATAACTATAGGTAGAGCCTAATCATAAAAATCAATTATATGTAAAAAAATAAAATCTCATTTATGATAAAATATAAAATAAGAAATATGATATGTTATAAATATAAAAATATGTTATAATCTCTAAAAAAAATAGCAAACACATATAATTTTTTATTCTATTTTTAATATTTTTCTCAATATGGTATGTTTAATTAATGCTTATTTCCACTCAACTAAGTAGATATTATACACTAACTATTTTTTATTCAACTTAATTATGATAAAAATCTCATTTTAATTTATCATATCATATTCTCATACACAATCATACATAGTCTTACCATACTTATGATATATATATATATATATATATATATATAAATGATAAATATCAATAGTGTGGCTCACATGACCACTAACTACCTCATATTGATACTATCTCAATCTTGTGGTTTACATGATCACTAGCTACCTCAAGGTGATAATATCTCAATCTTATGGCCTACATGATCACTAGCCACATCACGATGATAATATCTCAATTTTGTGGCCCACATCGCTATTAGCTACTCACGATAGTAATATCTCGATTATATGACCCGCATGACCATTAGTCACAAAGAATAATACATATTAATTTTTTGAGAGTTCGCTGTTAATTTATGTCATTTAATCTTTTTATATATTTTCTCATAAAAAATCATCATTATACATAGTATTTTTGTATCAACTTATCAAATATTATACTTATATAATTAATCATGTCAAATAATTTCACATAATAGTTTATCGATATTAAACAAAATATACATCATTTTTAAGCATAAATTTTTATATAATTATATATGATAACATAATGTCAATACATCAATATCACTTTCTTTGCTCAATATTCATATATAAGAACTTAATTTTAGTAATCAGTAACACATCAGGCATTCATATATAATATTTATATTAGAGAACCTATATCTCATATTAAATATTCATGCTAGAGCACCTACATGACATAATATTTTAATTTAAATAATTAATAATATATCAAACATATGCATAAATATTTATATTAGAATGTTTATCTCACAATTTTTGTCATTATTCAGGATAGTTCTCTAGCTCATTAACTTTTCTTGTTATTAATTTTAGCTTAAAAGTCATAATTTTTTCAACACAATTTATAAATTTTTACATAAATTAAAAATTTTTAAAGTATCAAAGTTGAATTATAAAACTCACATCTTAAATCACAAAAAAAAAAATTCCACTTACCTTCTTCGATTTTCCCTTTTTCCTAAAATCCTAACTTACAAATCTTTAGTAATTTTCTTTCTAATCATTCTAATAATCAGAAAAAAAACTTAAGATTAAATACTTAGATTCTTTCTATAACTTAGAAATATTTGAAGTTAAATCATGTGAAATCACTATATCAGTTTTTTCTCTTACACGAGGTCCTCATCGATGAAATCAAACTCAAATCCTCGATTCCCTCAAAAGAATATTTGCAATTGACGACTTCATCATCGACGAAGCAGCTCTCCAACGAAACTCTTGGCTGGTGTGCAGGAAATCCCTTTCTGGGGTTCATGATGTTTAAATGTAATGTGTATATATTTTTAAAAAATAAATAGATTTGAAAATATGTGTTTATGTTTAAATATAATATATAATGTTAAGATAAAGACTTTAATTGATTGATTAAAATGATAAAATTGAAGATATATAAAATAGGTATAATATATATTGAAGATTATTATATCAACACATGATGTTTGTTAAAATTTATATGTTAAGAAATGATGAAAAATTAAAATTTATAAATGATCAAAAAACTATTTTTTCTATCACGAGTCAAAAAACTATTTTTTCTATCATGAGTTGTATATATATATATATATATATATGCACTTTTAAAAGAAATGTAAAAATTTTATGTTTTTACATGATTATAAAATATACTTTCACTATTTTATTTCAAAATGATGACAATTTTTTGCACTATAACTTTTATAAAAAACAAATAATAATTTTATATTTTCAAAATGTTGAGAGAAAAGAAGAAAAATCAATGTTATAATACCAAGATTTGCAATAATCGATGAGAGGTTGCCACACATTAGTTAATAAATTTGAAAATTTGAAATGAGTCAGGAATCTATGTACACTTAATGTGAGAAAACTAATTTGGACAAACAAATTTATAGGATGTGATCATGAAAAAGATAAATTGTAAGTGATTCATTCGAGTACGAGAGAAGCGATCTGCTTAATTTGATATAAATAATAAAAATCCAAAGTTAATTTAAAACACTGATTCTATAAATTGAAATAATCAAGCGACCAAGAAAAACCAAAATGGGAAATAAGAAATTAAGATTCCTAAATATTTGAATGCATTGCATAGTTGGAGTATATGTTTATTTTTATATAATGATAATTTATGTTTTTTATTTATATTACATGATTTTTTAGGAACCTAACATAAACATGACCTTTACTTTGTTATGCTTTATATCAAGATTATGTAGCTTAATAAGTTTTTCTTTCAATTGACTTTTCTTTTTTTGTCTAAAAAAAAAAGTAATATAGGTGCACTCTATGGAACTTTGGAGGAATAATGACTGGAATGATGACAATTACATTTTTGTATTGCTATTACAATAAAGATCTTATATTAAAGTTTGGACTTTTGACTTGTATTAAATGCTACTATAATAACAAAGTTTAGCATGACATATGTTATGGTTTATTTACCTTAGTTTTGTTGCAAAACAATGATATTGAAATTTAAAAAATTTAAGTTTCTAATAAATAGTAAACTCCCTATGCATGTTGAAAGATGATATATCTTTATTTTTTTTTACTGCAGGTTTAAGTAAATATTGGCTTGGAATATTGAAATAAAATAAAGGGATTGTTTTTTTTAATAAAATTTATTTGGTTTAAAATTTTCCAATAAACCAACTTTATTTCTAAAGAATTTCTATAATAAAAATTATTCTTCTTAATAAGAAATGTATTTATGATTTTTCAAATGAAAAAAGTTATATCACAAAAAGAGATATTTCAAATATAAGATTCTTATAAAAAACACAATTTAAAAAATAAGTGACACCTAAGTGAGAGCACCACATTGTCATTGTTTATTTATGTAATCCAAGATCTAGTTCCTTGAAAGAGAGACAAGTCTGGCATGGGATATTACAAACCTTGTGATATATTTTATTGATTTTTTTGTTTAACTTGTTTATAAGAATACTATTAAGGTGACACTTAGTAGTTGATAAAAACACACATTTGATGTTCTCTATGATGAGGCAATGCATCGTTAAATATTCTTTTGTGACACTTAACAAAGATCACAAAATTGGTATTTAATATTTTACACTTATGGAGGGGGCTATTTGATTATTTAACTAATAATGTTTAGTAACTGAGAATTAGTATTATATGACTTTAACAAGTATGGGATTAGTTCTTGAGTTCATGGCAGGAAGATGACTATTAAATGATGCAACAACCTCCAACACAAGCTCCACCATTGGAAATATCAACATCAAAAAAGGATGTAATTAGCTCCAATATGGTGGTGAAATCAAGGGGCAACTCCACATGTTACGAGAGTTTATCTTCATACTTAACTTTGTTTCTTTCTCAAGTTCATCTATGACATCGATTTTAGGTGATACTTTGCTTCTAACGAAGATGTTGATGAATGTGTATCGAGGTGGAGAGCATGTCAAAAGTAATAAAAGTTTTGTCTAAATAAAATCTTTATTGATGACACTTTTATGCTAATATTGACAAATTTAAGATTTGACACAAACAATTCTAGTGTAGTAAAATTGATGAAAAATTCATAATTATAATGCATTTATGTTTGTTTATAATATCTTGAGATTTATCTATATATAATATACTGTAAGATTTAAAATCAAGCCAGTATAGATATAATCATGATTATTTTAATTAAATAAAATTAATTTTTTAAAATATTATATTTATTGATTTAAAGTTTTATTATATTAAATTTATCTTGCAAAAAGTGTCATGATTTTAGACAAAGAACCTACCTTGAAATTGCATTTTTCGTGAATTGGGATGCCGATTTCTGATGACATAATAATGCAGAGGCATTGCTTTCTGGCGTCGGCTAAAATTCGGTAGCATCAGAGTTACCCATGGTGGGGTTTTCCATTAAGTATGTTCATTTCCAACGTCAAAGTTTTAAACCATCAATATAAATATATACATCATCAACTGCTAACATTCCATTACTTCATGACAATTACTAACAGTAACGGGTACTTTCAACTGTTAACGTTGAACACAAACCTACAAACGTAAAGTGCTAAGGACACCTCAACTCCGTAGGATGTAATATCATTGATTCACACTTATTATAATCATATATAAAGAATATATAAGAAAAAATTGCATACAATATATGATATCAGGGACAATTTTAAAATACAAATTATATAAAAACGTTTATGCATATAATATTTATTTTTCTTTTCTTCTTGTTTTTGGATGAGGGAGATTAGTGTTCTTGATGTAATCTCTACCTTCATACAGGGTTTGATTTATCCTATTATTTTGCAAGGAAACTGACTTATTTTGAAACTCTGCTTTTACAAAGAAATATTGTTTTTCTTGTTAATTCTGAAGAAAATTTTAACTTTTTTTAAACTATGTATGAATTTTTATTCCCTTGTTAAATTTTATGACAACTCATTCTTTTATTGTTTTTTATTTTATATATAAACATGATCAAATCATAATACAATATTAGAATAAATTATTTCTCTTTATCATATACATAAAATCATATAAGTTGGATAAATAAAATTTCATGTAAACATGACAATATATATATGTACATATTTTCTTTCGATATCTTCATGGTTGTACTCAGACTTCAAATAAATGATAAAAAAAAAGACTTAAATGATAATTCATACTTTATTGTTGAGACTTTCTTTACTTAGTTCAAAGTATAGCATCAACTTTCAAATTGCTTGCGGTAATAATAATAATCTTATAATAACCCTAAAAACTCCTATTTTAATTTTAGTTATTTTATTATGAAAACATTTCAATTCCATAAAGTTTACTTCAAATTTGTTTGAATCCCATAACAATTCTCAAAATAACATTCTTATTCTTCATCAATTTATGAACTCTATTTGAAAATTCATTAATCATAAAATTAACCCTACATCATGCACTTGTCATTAAATCTTTCAAGTTAAGTTGCTAATTTTTTTTTGTTTTGTAATATAAATGAAGCTTAGTATGGCAATTTAGAGGTATGCTTTAATTGTTTTTATTATAAGTGCTATGACAACTACTGTTGACCATTGCTGGTGACAAAATTTTGATCGACCGACTACCTCTTTGCACCCTTTCATGATTATTATGGATCCAAGAGAATGTGATAGAAACTTACTTTATTAAGGGCTTAAGAAGAGGGTTACAAAGTAAACAAAGAAACAAAGAGCCTAGAATATTTAAAGACCAAGGATAATTAAAAAAACAGAAAAGAAAAAAAGAAAAGAGAATGTAAGAGCTCTTCATAAGAAAAGGCTTGTGAGGATTGAAATTGATTAGTTTTAGAGTGATATCATTATATTAAATTGACTCAAATTGGATCTTTGAGAACTTTAATGAGGAATTAGATAATATAAGTTGACTTCACTTTTGTGTATAGAAAATTATAATTATAATTATTTTGGACTAATATGTTTCTTTTATTAACATGACCAAACTAATTATAATTGATAGGTAGGAGTCTCATTATTGATGACTTCGTAGATTATTGTTTTTTTATTTTTTCTTGTTTATGACACATTTCTAAAATGATCATTATCTTCATCCCAAATTATAATGTCATATATCCATGATACAAGTCTCATAGGAAAACCTCTAATAGGTAGACCTTCACCTGTAAGTATATATATTATATCAACAATCACATTATATTATATCTAGGATAGCCTTGGAAATCATACTTGTCTTTTTAGTAATTCCTTGAAATTTTTATGTCTTTTGCCAAGCAATAGAAAGCTACATATAAAAAAAGATAAGTTGGTTTGAAAATTAATTTCATTGTTAGCTTGATGTAAACATGGGGAGTTAAAACACTTAATTGTGAAAGTAATGAGGGTTGTTTTATTCGATAAGATTAGTCATAGTCTATTGGTCTGGAAAGACCTAAAAAAGGACATTTTGAGTTCAATAAATACAGTTGTGGGAGTTAAGTGGTTGTGCTTTTATGAGTTAGCTCATCAATTATTGTTAGAAATGACTTGAGCACGAAGGCAAAAGATTACCAGAGCCAAAAGAAAGGTGGCAAATGAGGACAGAGGTTGAAGATATCTAGTGGTTGGTAATGAACAATGTTTGATAGTTAGTTATGTCTTAATTAGTACTACATGATTGTAGTGAATCAAGTGTCACATTGCTTGCAAAGATTAATCATGTCAAAGTGATTAAAAGGCATGTGTTTGTCTTTTTTATATGCTGGAAATGGGGAGATGCTCAACTTAAGGTTTCAAAATGCATTTCAAATTTCCTTTAAATATCAAACTTTCAAATTATCATTATTTTTCGTTTGTTCAGTACAGAAAGTATTGGGATAAGCTTTTCTGTTGAGCACATATCTCTCTCTCTCTCTCTCTCTATATATATATATATATATATATATATATAAAGAACTTCAAGATGCCTATTTAAAACTCCAGCCCAAACTCTTGACTATTGCTTGATTTTTCTCAAATAAGCATTATTTTTTTACCTGCTCCAGGTATTTCTTTTGTAGAGCCTCTTATTTATCATGAAATGGAAACTGAGCGTACATGTGTACTTTCTTTCAGAATGAGTATGTAATAATTTAGTTAATTCAAGAATGAAAGAAAGTAACATCAGAAAACCACTTTCCATTGTTAATTTGGCTCTATGAATTGAAGATATAAACAAGCATAAATAAGAGCAAAGAAACTAATTTAGCCCTTTTTTTTTTGAGATCTATTGCATATGAAACCATAGGAGATAAATGGCTATTTAAAAACCGATACAAAACTTAACAATGTTGATGGTAATTCTATGCCATCTTAAATTATTTTGCTTGTAAAGCAAATTATCCAACTCTTCTACACATGCTTTATAGGTAATTGTTGTAGCTACACTTTGGTTTGCCACTTTGCTTAAAAATTCTAATTTTTTGTTCCTTGATTGGTAATAGTTACAAATACTTCTACCAGCTTAGGTTTGGAAATTCTGGATGGAATATTTATGTTTATGGATGGACGTAGCAAATCATGAACCTTTTTTTTTTATCTCATTTCTTAGAAATAATCTAGAAAATGTGATGTTAACAACAAGAATAAAAGGATTCAGTACGGCAAATAAACTGTCCAAACCTTCAACTTTGTTTATTATGGAAATTAGATTTTTGAAATTGTATCTTTTAAGAAAAGGCATCTTCATTTTGTGTTAAGTTCCTTTGTGTGAATATAATAGCACTGGAAATCTGTTAATGTTCAATGCTAGTTAAGAAATTTGCTTGGTTTATTTGTTGATAGTGCATTCGTTTAAGAAATATGTTTTTGATCGACAAACATCGGGTAGCTTCAAGAAACTTTATTAGCAACTCAAATATAGTTTTCTCACATATGTGGAAGATGACATTCTGTTTTTTTTTTAGAATATAATGCAAACCTATAAATTTTAAGGCTTTGTATTGCAGGTCTTTTTAAGAGACATCCACAACTTTGCTTGAACAGTTTTGAGTTTTTTTTATCAACATTTTCATTTTGAGCATCCGGTTCAGAAAACAATTCCTTCTTTCTTGTTTTTTGTTGTGCTTCAACCTTCTCTTTGGTCTCTTTAAGCATTATTAAGTAGAATTCCAAGATTGAAGCAAGTTTACTTTGACACAGCTCTAGCAAGCATTGGGAACTTGATTGTTAGATGCACCACGTAAGCAACATAACTTGAAAGCGATTAGCATACTCCAAAAATGACATTGTTGGTGGTGAGCAATATTACGATGACAAAATTTGTCAAATGCATGACTAAGTAGTAATCAGATTCACGGGTCAAAGACGATGTGATGAATTCTTATGGATGGCAAACCTCTTTGGAAAGTCCAATTAGTGTGCCAAACATCCCAACAAGAAGGCTCTTAGAAAGGCTCATCTTTAGTAGGCTTTGAGGAGGAGAAAATGGATGAAGCTCCCAAATGCTTTGATGAAATGATGATGACATCACCAAGTGGATTCTTGAGATGAGGGAGCCCTTGACTATGGTCGTCATGATATTTGGAATATTTGCTCAAATTTGTTTTGGTTGGATGAGTTTTATTAGTTTAAGGGCCCAATAGAATCCCTTCTCTTTGATTCCTATGAGGGCATCCACTTGAGGGTGAGTGAGATGAGTGAAAGTCTCCTCCAGTTGAGATGCAAGAACAGTCTTCTAAATTTGCTTTGGGGCTTAAAATATTGAACTTTCTTACAAATATTTGGTTAAGAATTTGGAGCATAATTTTTCATGCAATAAATTCTCTTTTTCAATCACTAATCTTTGCTTCATTCTCTTCCTCAAAGATGATTTATCGATTGACTCTCATGATAAATTCATCCATTTGTTTAGTTGGGAGTAGAAGAGGGACTCACTGAGCCTTGAAGGCACTAAGCTTTAGACTAGTGTTACCATCATTGAATTTTCTTTGATTTAAGCACATTCACAAGCAACATCAATAAATCTTTGTATAAATGTCCATAGAGACTTGTTATCTCCTTTGACAATTATGAATAACTTGGTTCTCTCTTTTTCACTCATAGGGAAATAATAAGCATTAATGGATAGGCTTGTCAAAATTTGGAGAACCATGAGATTGAGCCCATAGAACAATCCAAGAACCAATCCAATGTCCTTTAGAAATCTAGCCACCAACTTGCATTTGGTCACATCTATTATTGGTCACATTGGCAAAGTATTGTTGAACTCGATCATGATCACATTTAGGTTTTAACTTTTTTTGATAGAATTGTACTTCCAAGGTCTTGTGTTTTGCTGGAAACTCATCTAGAACCTAATTTTGAATCCTTTGTTATAGTTGCCTTGGGTTCAAAACCTAAGCAAGGATGTGCCTTTTCTAAGGATGATGAAAAGAAGGTCCCACGATGCTGTTAAAGAGGTAAGAAAAGAGAGTAGAATTTGGCCTAGTCCTTTGGAGGGTGTAGACGAAGTAGCCTCAAGGTTTTATTCTCCAACAATTGAAGGATTTGGAGATCGAGGGATTGTTATAATTATAATTGAAATAACAATGGGAGTCATTGGAGTAGTGGCTATGGACATGCATCATCTGTTGGAATGTCAATGTGTTGGCATTCATGCTCTTTAGAAGATTATTTGTCTAGATTTCGATGTCAAGGATTATTGGCTTGGGGTATCTATTTGTCAATAGACTTGAAGTGGAAGAAAGATAATTTTGTCGAGTAATGTTTGAATGTAATTGTTGAGTATTTTTTATGTAGAATAGATTTAGACTTCTATCAGGGTCTAAATTAAAACATATAATAATAGAGATGTTTAATAGATTATTAAGAATATAAAAATATTATATACTAATTAGGGTTAGGTGACATACGTGATATCTTAGAATTATTCAAAGATTAACGTTCCAAAGTTGTAGCGTAGATTATTAAATTGAGTAGGTAGTAACATCTTAAGTATTAAACATAAAATTTTACAAAATAATTTTTGTCACATCTAATTTCACACATATAAAATAGAGAATTTAAAACAAACTCTATGTAGAATATTTTAATAGAAAATAATAACTCTAATTACTATCTAGAAAATAAAAGTTGCTAAAAAAATAAAAACCTTTTTGATAATGTCTTGTAATTCTGTAGGTTTTGATGTTTGGAGCACCAAAGATAGAAAATGATGATATAATGGTGTTTGGGTTAGTAGGAAAACTTGGCAAAAAAAATGTAAAGAGATGGTAAGTTAGGATTTAGAGTCTTGTTAAAGAGGATAGTGTTTTGTTGATTAGATTAAGAG
The DNA here is from genome assembly GCA_023846275.1 of Vanilla planifolia. Taxonomy (NCBI): domain Eukaryota; kingdom Viridiplantae; phylum Streptophyta; class Magnoliopsida; order Asparagales; family Orchidaceae; genus Vanilla; species Vanilla planifolia. The sequence goes on along the minus strand of CM043876.1, from coordinate 24,917,640 downwards.
AGTAAAATAGTGGGTGAATACTTAAGAATGCTGGCATAAATAAAAATTTGTTTGGTTTTTGGCTCTTATGATAGAAGGTTTCTCACATTCGATCATTGTCTCTCGAAAGGGATTTGACTGTCAACTTTCCTAGTAGAAAGTCTCTCACATTTGATCATTGCCCATTACAAGAGAAATTGGAATATCTCAAACTAGAGTTGGATGCACACACTTTATTCACAAAAGTGAAAGCACAAATAAAATAAATTTTCATTCTATCTTTTTCATCCCGTAAAGTCTATTGAGTACTCTTATTTATAAAGACTTTAATGGTAAAATAATAATTAACTAATATAAAAAATATAAAAAGATATTTAAAAATATCAAATAATATATTTTAGAATTCTAAAAGATATTTTAGAATTTCAAAATTCAATACAAATTATAAAAGAAATATTTTAAATAAAAATTGATTCAAAAAATTCTAAATTTAATTAAATTAAGTAATTCACAAACAAACAGATTGTGCGTTTCAAGTCAGGGTAATGGTAAGCGGTGAAACGGCCTGGGCGTGATTGGTGTAGCGCGGGCAGAGGTCTTGACGCCTCCGGTCTGGTTTTCGGGTAGGCAAATGTTAGGCAGAACAGCGTGGGTCGGTGAGGGTAGGCGGGTCGGCGGAGGTCGACGAGGGTCAAAGCGGATGTGACTGGTCGACGCTGGTCGAGCGGATCAGCCAGATCTCGGGTCAATTGGGTAATTGCTGGCGCACAAGTCGGCTAGGGAGGCGGCAGCGGCTGTTGATGGCGGCAGATGATAAAGGAGGTAAAAAGCAGTAAAAACTCAATTTTAAATATTTTTTTAAACAGTTTTCAACCAAATTTGGTATCAATAGACTTATGAAATTGGTGTGATGTCAATGAATATGTGATTGTAAGTCAACATTAAATGCTTCTGGATCAATTTCTCTTCACATTATCTTCCTATACAATCCATACACGTACTAAATAAGGTTTAGAGTGAAAATGAGAAATAAAGCAAGGACATGCAAGGCAGGAAAATTGAGATGAGAGAGAAATATACTCTATGAATGGAAAAAGAACAAAATGTACAAAGTTTCTCTGTTTGAAGGTTGAAAAGAATTGGAATGATAAAGTCTATAAAAAAAAGGGATTCATAAACCGCCTCCATGGGGATATCCATGATCTAGTTTAAAAAAAAAAAAAACAATTATTAGTAATTACAACAAATATAACTAGCTTACACTCAAAGCTTCTGACGACGTCTGGTTGTTTGATTGTTTTGGGTTTTTCACATAATTCTTTGATCATTTTCTTTCTTTTTGCATCTATGTTTTTTTGTTGCATTGTTCTTTTTTATCAGGTTCTTCCCTGCAATATGGTGGAATCATTCTGGGAAGAAAGCATTACCTATCTTGACTACCAACAACCTGGTTATAAAGGCAATGCTATTTTACTTGGTTGATTGGAACAGTTAGAGCAATGATGGATGATGCAAAAATAAAAATTGCTTGGATTGAGGGCAAGGATTTTGTGTTTTGTAGTTGTAGATTGAAGATCTTTTTCATTTAGAAAATTGATATTACCCCTTGATGGAGGAGAAACCAATGAAATAAGAATAGAGAGATCCATTGAATTGGAGAGGCGTTAGATTTGATCTGATTAACTTCAGCGAGGAATACAGTTTAATATCATCAATGAGAAAACTTAGGTAGGTTTAATGAAGAACTTGTGAAATATATATGAAAGGCTTTCCACATCAAAGTTCATTTAATGCTTCATTTGTCTCCACTCTAAAGATGGTTGAAGGAAGTCCTATTACAAATCATACCATTATTTCATTGTCACCACCACACAACTGAGGTCTATGGATACCAGTTTTGATGAAGAATTAAAAGCCCTTATATTATTTCCTTTTTTACCTAAAACTTGGAATACAACTATATGATGAGTGCTACATCTGGTCAGAAAAAGTTGAAGTATGAGGAAGTTTTTGATTTTATTCTCATAAAGGACATTTGCAGGAGGGTATCTTGGAAATCTTCAAGCATTGGGCACTGAAAGCAAGGGAAAAGCTATCAATGAAGACAAACTCCAGGCAGCAGGTCAAAGTCTAGAGGACAAAGAAAATTAAAACCTTAAAGTGAACCTGTTTGTTATAATCTTGATAAGAACGCCCATTTGAAGAAATGCAAGACAGAAGAACATAAAAATTTAAACCAAGAAGATGATGACTTCGTTATTGCGACTCTTGAGCATTGTTAATTTTATTGAGCTGTGGATATTAGACTATGGAGCATTTTCTCACTCAATCCCGTGCAAAAATTGTTAAAGAGTTGTTTTGCTAGTTTCTTTCATGCAAATAATTCTCTTTCAAAACTACACAATGTAAGAAATATGCTATGCCAAAAAGATTTAATTTACATCGGATAGATAACACAATTTAGATGGCTATATTTGGGGATAGCTCTTGAAAACTTGTCTAAGTGTTATGTCCTGGCCAAAAGAATTCAATTGGGTACTTTATAAATGACTAAGAGCAACACAGATATAACACCTATTGCAAGGACAAACTTAGGTTAAAAATTGTGGTATTGTGAACTTTGCCAAATTAGTTAGGAGGGAATAATGATGCATTTTACTTTTTGGGCTAAAATTTGTGGATCTTGGCCTTTGTGAAGATTATCTTTTAAGAAAACTCAAGCTAGTTAGTTCCTCGACAATAGCATGGGAATCAAAGGTAACCAAGTTGGAGTTATGTAAGTTATCTTTAGTGATAAAAGTAGAGTATACAAAGTTGAAACCTTTTTTGCAATCTAGTGGAGTATTAAAACAATTTGAAGGAAGGAGAAATTTTTCGAGGACCAATATGAAAGATTGGAACATTACTTGTATCGTTGATTCTATTGATATATTTAGGATAATTATAATTCCTTATTAAGATATTGTCAAAAATTAATATATTCTAATTTCAGATTTATGAATTTTTTTTTGAGAAAAGGAGGTTTAATGCTTGAATATTTGGATTTGAGTATGATATAATAAAATTGAGAAATATATTAATTTAGTATATATTTTTTTATAAGATATACCTCTAAACTATTCATGATTTTTGCACTTATAAATAACAGTCATGAATGGGGCAAAAAACAAATTTGATCAATGCATAACTAAGTCTTAATATAAAGCTCTCAAGTAAATGTTATCGTACAGGTATGAAGGTGATATTGTATAGATATGATAAAAATCTGATCGCTTACAACCTAAGACCTAAACTTTCAAAACTTTGTTATGAATGATTGTAAATTACGATGAATACCATTGTATTGTACGAAACTCATAAAATCTCTCAGGATAAGTGGTAATGTACTCATACAATATGAAGCTTATACTTGTTTGACATTGCAACAAAATCTAATAAATCTTATTACCCAATTTGGTCCCTTGTTTAATCTTTTTAATTAATATATCATATTATGCAAAATGTAATATTTTATTGTATGCAGATCAAGAATACTAAATCTCAAAACAAATCTTTTTGAATAAACCACTAATATACTTGTAAGATAGGGGAGTCATACTCGTACAGGCAGTATAATCAACCATATACTTCAAGATCTCCCTTGACTAATTCTTCGTTTCAATCATATGGATTACTAGTCATATTATACAAAAGTAATCTCGTATAAGTACGATTAGTACAAATAATGAGGATACTTGACAATGAATTGCATGTCCATATAAGGGAGAATTTTAACTAATTTGAAAGAAAATTGTGTGTGCATATAACTAAACATTAAGTATTTTTTTCCTTCTCTGTTATAAGTTACCAAGTGACATTGAATTAGTCACACGTGTGTGAAAGCTATGTGAGAAGCTTGTAATATATTTCAAGTTTTAATGAAGGCCTTCTAAGTATAGCTTTGGCTTTTTTTGAAGTTTTTCTATGAAAAACTTTTGTGTTCTTTTCTTGCATTTTTATGTATTTCATTAGATTTTTTTGCATTTTAATTGCTGAATGATTTTTTTACCATTTTAGTGAATGGTTTATTCGGGGATAGATACGTGTGAAAAAGGTATTGTCATAACATTTATAATGATTTTGTATGCAATCCAAGTAAAATAATTTTAAATATCTAAAAATGATCTCTGATCAACCATTAAATTATCTATGAAATTTTTGTATCCGACATATTTTTTGTTTCGATGCTTAGCTTGGTAGGGTAGAGATTTCTACCCAAAAAATACAACTTAAATCCTCTCATGTTCTACATGTAAAAATGTTAATGAAACATTGTATGCTTGGCAAAGCTCTACCTTCAACACATATCATTTTAAGTAAAGCAAAACGTTCAAATTTTTTTAAATTAGACAGCCTGCATGTTCAACCCATTTTTGTATGAAATGATATATATATATATATATATATATATATATATATTCATTCTTTTTTTACTATCCGATTCATTATCTAGATGTTGAAATTTAGTTTTGACTCTTTTGTAACTCATCCATTAGGCTAAAGTTTTGCATGAACGAGCTCAAAAGTTCCTTCATATCTGAAATAATTTTTTTCAGATAGTTCTATTATAACATAATTAACAATGGCCATAATCCTCTTTTGAGGTTAAATGATTATAAACCTGAAGAAGTAGCGAACATGTCTCCATAAGAGTCTTTAAACCGTGACAGTACATTTTTAACCCAAACATCTTCCCATCAAAATTGCAGGAACTTGGCTTTTCAGAGGAGCAGATTCACATCAGATGCACTTATTGAAACGAGCCGAGGACAAATGGAAGGTTGTCTTCTTTCGGTGATCTATACCAGAATTAGTCAGCCTGATGGAGAACGACCAGCCTGACTTCTCATCACCTCTGGGAGAATTCCTGAAAAGCTTCTCATGGTGATCCTTTAATGCATCAAACTGAGTATCTCATGTACAGGCTTAACAGATATCGAATTTAGAAGAAATATACAACTATCTATTGGCTTGCTGAATTCATGATTGAATGTTTGATCCGATATTGGATTTCAACATTGGGAATAATTAAGGTCAAACGAGTTTATGCTCGGTTTTGTAGCTTCAGATTCCCGTGATCGTAGTTGGAGAAGATGGAAGAAGGCTTTTGCTTGGGATGTTATGTTAACAACACGATATAGTTTATGCATACAAATGTCACACAATTGTGTGAAATAAATCGAACAAAATCCTTTAAATATCCTGCAGATGGTTTATATATTACTATCCGACAATCTCTACAGAAAAGTATAAACAAATGGCATATTAACAACCTATTATTCGCTGCATGTCACCATCACCAAAATATTCCTAATAATTGCTCTTATCTTTTCATCAATCAGTTGACGCTCCGAACTTGAGAAAAAGTTTGGCCCATCTTTTTCGACAAGTCGTCATGGGTTTCGTCGTTTCAACTCCATTTTTAATCTCATTATTAATTAACTTAATCATAATCGTACAATTACCTCCCACCTAAATGGTCTAAACGTATGATAAATTAATTAAAAATCACGGAATTCATTTAAGTTTGTGAAATCGAGGTCATCATTATTACCACTAATTATCTAATTAATCCATGCGATGCAGCAGCGGGCTTATGGTTATTAGTCAAAGTACATGCCTGAGCAGTGTAATAAAAAACCATCAAATGCTAGGTAGAGAATAGAAGAATAATGAACCCATGCTTCGTAATTTGTGAGAAAAGCGAACGGTTCAGAGACTTGTAACCCAAGCCTCAAAGGAAGCATGATGTACTCTTTCCAAGGAAGGACATGAACTTTTTAAAAAATAAATATTTTTTGCATTTATGCCCCGGAAAGGGCTTCTGAGGTGAAGCGACGGAACGTAGGTAGACCCATGATGAGCCCGGCCCAGGTTAGGATTGCAAGAAAGTATAGGGCGGCGGAAAGGGATAACATGGTGGTGGCCTTCTATCGCGGGTCCCACTAAATTTCACGCCATGCATGGGTGGAGAATAACTGGGTCCCCCGTGCGCGACCGCCTGACCGCGCGTGCGAGATGTCCAACTGGTACATGGAATGGGCCCCGCGAAGCAGCATTTAGATTGTACTACTTTCAAAAAGTTGGGCATAATTTTATCTTAATAAATAGAATTAGTTTAAGAAATTAATTAATACATGTAAATCCAGATATTTAAAAGTAAATTAATGAGACATCCGCAGGATATGGTCCAAGATTACCTTTCCTTTTTTTTTTTTTCTTGAATAAATTTAATTAGTGATCATAAATTGCTGTTGTTATGATAATCAATGACCACTTTATTAACTTTATACCTAGTTTACTGACTTTCGTGACTTAAATACAAAAAAAGTAGCTCTCTAACGTGACAGGTTTGCATGATAGCTTGTTGCTAAATTATAAGGGTTTTGATCGTCATTATATAATGGTTTATTATTTGGGTTTATCTATGCGTAGAAATCAATAATCGGCTTCTTGTTTTAGGGTAAGTATGATAATAACCATGAGGGTAACAACAGCTCCAAGGAGCATTAAAGCCTTAACATTTTTAAAAAGGACAACAAATGTTGAAGAACACAACTTGATCAATTTTTCTGTTGTGATGTTTTCTAAGATTATTACATATTAGAGTGATATTTGTTGTTCTAACCTTAACCATCCAACCTATCGTCTTTCTTTAGAGTTGTGGACGAAGACTCCGCAATGTAATCAAAGCCCACATGATGACAAAGCCGATATAAATGGAGAAAGAAAGACGTGAGGCTTTTTTGTGTCCATTGCTTAAAGATGTCTCTTGCTATTGCACCCAATAAGTAATCTATAAGTATTTAATTTTAACGAAGATTAATTGATTTGCAATATGACCTTTATTTTCATAAAATCTCTATTTTGAATTTGTTTTGTTAGTATGCTTATTGTAGCAAGTCATGAAATCTATTGGTTATGAGAAGATAGGATGCAACTTTTTCATGTAACAATGGTATATTAACATGAGTTGTAAAACAAAAGAGTTGTCATTGAGAAAAGAGAGAGAGAGAGAGAGAGAGAGAGAGAGAGAGAGAGAGAGAGAGAGAGAGAGAGAGGAATGAAATGTAATCAATAAAAGATATAATTTGTTTGGTAACCACAATAACTTATTTGTATCAATGTTGATAGCCAATGATAAAACCCTAAAAATGTAGAAAGAGTTGCCCACTAAGAAAGCAAGACGAGGGCAAAAGGAGAGGAAGAACAAGACCAATGCATTGTTTACTAAAATTGGTTTGACTATAATCTAAAAAAATATGTTTATAATTAAAATAATTATAAAATCATATTTATGTGATGACAATTTGAATTTATTTGAAGATTTATATAAAATGAAAATAAGGATGAACTACACTAAACAAGCATAAACATCATAAAAGATTACTTAAAATATTAAACATTAAACTACAATAATTATTTATAAGTTTGGTACAGTATTTCAAGGCCTATATGGTTGAGTAAGTTTAGAGTTAAGGATCTCCTAGAAATCAAGTAAAGTAAAAGATCTATAATCTCCAACTCAAGAAAATCTTGGACACTGGCTTAAACACGGAGGACTATTGCTCTATTCTCCTTGTGAATGTTGACAATAACTTGAATATTTCTTGATTGAAAATTTAATGGTGGTTTTGTACTAAATAGTGTTGGTTTACTCTTGATGATTGTAACTATGTCTTCTAAGCATGAAAATCCTATTTAGACCTTTAAGGATCCCTTATATATGTCTTTCATCTATTCTATTTTAATAGGCAACCTTCGATAAAAGTGAGGGAAATCACCCTCATCTTTGCTCCTCCTTCCCTTTCTTTCTCTCCCTCAAGCTCATCTCATGAAAGTACAAGTATATTTTATCTACTCTTTGGTTTCAAACCTCAAAACCACCCTTTAGTCTATATAGGCTTTTTAGGTTATTGGGTCCTTGGTATGGATAAGATAATTGCTACATTTATCAAAGAGTATTAGGATGTGGTTGAGAAAGATCTCTTTTTGCTTGTGCATAGTTTCTTTGTCTCCTATGTGATGCCCTAGCATTGGAGGGATATTATCATGGCTCTTATCTCAAAAGTCATGAGAGCCTCTCATGTTGATTAGTTATATCCTATTAGTTTGTTCATTACCAAGTGTAAGATTAACATAAAAAAAACCCAGTGAACAAAACGAAGCATTGCCTATAAAACTTGAAGACTCTCATTTTGACAATCATATTATGGTTCAGGAGCTCTTCCATCAGTGGGAATCTCTATCTCTTCCTTTGGGTTGATGTCACTGAAAGTTAACATTGAATCTCTTGTAAATAGAATTAAATTTGATAATATATAATATTTTATAAATCACGAGCATAATTGACTAAATTTATATTTATATTTATTTTGATGTAATAAATTTATTTTCTTGAGAAATGATTTTTATAGATAAGATATTAATAGATTAGTATGATCTTGAAAAATATATCATAAATTTTAAAAACATTATTTGATCATATCATTTGAAAGAGCTTAGTGAGAGGAAACTAACTATATTAAGTTTATAATTTTTAGATTTTTAAATAATTAGTTATAAATTTTTTAATAAAAATTATAATTGTAATTTCTTAAATTATGAGGGGATAGATTTGTCAATTTTTTCAATTTTGTGTTTACCATCTTGGGGATGGGATTAAATGTGATTTTGGTTATGTAGGACAATAAAAAAATAAAAAGAAAGAGATAAATAGATAGATAGATAGATAGATAGATAGAGAGAGAGAGAGAACGAGAGTGGTTTAGAAAGGAAAAAGAAACAAGCATAATGAGTTTCTAAACACATTTGATTGTTTATAAAGTGGTATTTTCTTATGCCAATCCTTAAGAAGATAAGCAATTAAAATAAATAAGCAAATTTATAAATGTCTGAAAAAATAATGTTAAAGCTTTGAAATGATAATTTGTTTTACTTGTATCATGCATTCATAGATTCTTTTCACATTGTAGTGTTAGATATTGATCAATTTATTTTTTTACATATATGTATGTGTATTTGCTACTGCTTTAGTGTTTGTTAACTCAGTCTATTTTTTGTTTAGTACTTTCAGGTCAAAATAAGGTTTAAACATAGAGAATGTTTTTTCAGTTATTAATTATTTTTTTAATTGAGAAAAATCACGTACTGAAATTTTAATCATGATGGTAGCATAGTATTTTAGCTGTTAAGTCTATTTTTAATTTATGATTAAAGTCGTTTATTAGAATATTGGTTTTAGATGTATTTATTTACAAGAGATTTTTATTTTGCTTATGAAATTTTTAAATTGTTTTTAAAAAAAGTTTTACTTTTTTAAAACTTGCTTTTATTATATGATTTTAGAATTTTTTTCCATGTATAATAAATTGAAAAAAAGAGAGTAAAAGAATTAGTTAATGTGGAATCAAAATCGAAGAAGGGTTGCTGAGGGGTCGCCATAAACAGGTTAGGTAAGAGTGTCCTCTATTGCTTTACCAAGTCATTTTGACATCTTTGAATTATAAATATTATGTAAATCTATAATCATAAGACTAAGTATGTAATTAATCAATATATTGTCAAGTAAAATTTATATTTTGAAGCCAAAAGATAATAATATTATTATTATGACTTTGTCTCGAAAAACATGAAAGTTTGTAATGTTGGACCAAATGTCAAATAAATATATCATTGAGAAGAGTTAATTTAAAGAAATTTGTTGGTTATCAGGTTGTAACTTGGGAACTCAATTGGATTTATTTCAAACTAAAGAAGAAAATAAGATCTTAATACACACGCACACACATACATTTATATGTATAATATTTATATATATAAGAAGTTAAACCTATCCAATTCTGTATAATAATTATTGTAGAGGGAGGTAGTTTGAGAAGCTTCAAGAAGTGAAGTGAGATAGAAGTAGTTGGTCAAGAGAAAGGTAAGCACCTACAGAAATCTAGAGAAAAAAAGAAAAGAGGATTTTAAGAAAAAGGATTGAAGAAAATGAGAGAAAAAAGAAGAGTTACATGGAATAGTTATAGAAGGAAGGAAGGGTTATAGGTAGTGAAAGCATGAAAAAGGTATGTTGGAGAGCATTTTAACTCCTTAGGCACTATTTGAGTGGTGTTTTTGACACCTAAAATATTTTATGAAATTTTGCTGCTATTTTTTTTAAGTTGGGTTGAAAATCACTAAGAAATGATTGCATTCTGATTTAGAGAATTACATCTTTGTGGCTAGTGTACCATACATTGGCATGCTACATTAAGCTTAAAAGTGAAGGAATCTAGTCTTCTTGAGAGAATCATATGGTAAGTTAATAAATAATGGACCATATGATAAGCTTAACAAAATAGAATTCAAAAAAATAAAGAACAAGCTACATGATCAATTTAGTAAAACAGATGATAGACTTCTCGAGAGAATTGTATGGAGCTAGTATTATAAGTAGCATATGATATATTATAAATAATGTATAATACGTTGAGTTCAACAATAGTCACAAAGGAACCAAACAACTTGTCAGGTTTAAGGAAAAGCATTAGCTTACAATAAAATAATCTCATTACATGGTATATTAAGGAAGCAATACAAGTTAAATATAATAGAATGTAGGATTGATGAAAAAATAGGAATATCTTAGTATTAATTAATTACATCTAATTTGTTATGTAGATATCAAAAGGAAAAAAAATCTTACAATAATGCTTGCTATAATGTTTCATTTTAATTTACTATAAATTACATTCTTAATAAGTTTTCTTTTAGATTTAAGTATTTTAGATTCAAAACTTAAAAATTATTATAATGTGGGTGCCTGAAAACGTATGTTAGAATGGCAATAATTATATTAAAAATTTGAGCATTTCATTATGAATGTCTTGATGTGAGGAATGTGTAAGTATATGATTTATAATTTTTCAAAGTTGTTTAATTTTTTTAATATTTTAAAACTATAATAAGAAAATAAGAATAAAATTAAATAAGTTTTTATTTTTTTATATATATGCAAGAGTAGATGTCTTATTCTCTTTTTTTAAGTGATCCTTCAATCCTAAGCAAGATGTAGATGTAGTTGAGAGAGGCATGATGGCTTAAGAATAGGAGAAAATAGATGATTCAAGTAAATCTAACTTAGACCTTATGAGATACAAGGAAATTGAATAAAAAAAGACATATGAGAAAAGAGGCTCCAATCTTGCTATTAGCAAAATAATATACTAAATGTTTAATTTCAATTGGGTTTCTCTTCTTGAGTCAAGCATTTTTTATTTGAGATGTTGTAAAGATGGATTTTTATGAATTTGGCAAAGGCTTAACCCATTGGCAGTTTCTATCTACATCGTTCATAGTAGACGATTGTATCTATTGTCATGTATGATCTACATTATTGGGGTTAACGAAGGGTCATCAGCCTAGCATGTTGGGAGTAGCAACTAAATTGACCAAGAGAACATACAATACAATATGCTAATTATCTAATATGATCTGTATAACTAGGGTTCATAAATGTCATTGGCCTGGTGCATTAGAAGTACTAATTAAGTTGACAGGAGATCATATAATAAATATAATGTGCTTATCAAACAAGTATCATCTAATTCAGGAGATCTATAATAACGATAGTTTGTTTGAGTCCTTGTTTGCTTAATGACTGTTAATGATCATACAATATGATGCATTGATTATACGGGTATGATTAAGTTCAGGAAATACACAACGGTGATCATTTGTGTAATTTCTTATCTGATTAGCAACTACTACTGATCTATAGTATGATGAAACGATGGACAAGTATGGTTGGTTTGCAAGTAGGTGTAATAAAAATTACCTATTTGACTTTGATGTCCAACCAACAATTACTGGTGAGCATAACATATGATATGAGAGATCAAATTGTATGATATAAAGCTAAGACTAGTGGATTTCAATTGATTTTGCAATGTCTTTAAGATCATTTGAAATAATTTTTGTGATTATTTATATTATAGAAAGTGAATAGTTTTGTAAAATGAGGAATAAAAAGTAAAATAAACAAGTGTACAAATTTTTTTAAATTAAAAATGGGATATGAACTATTGTTGATGAAATATTATATAAGTTGTGTAAAAAAATGAAATGAAAAGATAAAGTGAAGAACATTTGGAAGAAATCTCACAAAATCATCAAATAGATAAACTAAATAAATATAATATAAAAAAGTTAACTTATAAGTTTCTAGAACTTTTATTATAGGACTTATATATATATATATATGTATATGTATATGTATATAACATTATATTTGTATATATTATTAAACTTTTGCTATGCAAGTTAAAAGTATGAAAAATGAAAACAAGAAAAAACAAATCAATGCAATGAATATAAAAATAGGATAATTAAGTCATAAGATAAAAGAAAAAAATAATATAATAAAATTATGATTTTCCCAAAGACATTTTATCATATTAAGAAGAAAATAACATTAACACTAATAATAAATAACACTAAACAAAAGAAAAAAAAACTAACATTGATAGTAAACCAAGTCAAGAATAAAAAAAGAAAATAAAAAGAAAAAATTGACTTTGGTAGTAAATTTTGTAAGAAATGAGAAAAAATAATATGAAATTAACTGTATATTGAGTTGAGATTAAAGAAACTATGAGATAGTAGTATTGATGGCAAACAAGTTTCTAATAAAGAAGTAAAAATATGAAAATATAAGAAGAAAAGAAATAGAAAAAAGGAACAAAAAAAAATAAAGAAAAAAGAAAAATGAATGAGTAATCTTGATAGAGATAATAATAGAATAGTTATGTATATTTACATATTTATTCATGTGATTGTATTTTGAAAGAATCACAAAAAAGATTATCTATTTTAATTTTACTTATATTTAATATGGAAATTATGAAAGAAGTGAAATGAGTTATTAATATTATGATGTGCTTTATTTAATTTTCTTGTAATTATTTTCCATATTTCATTCCAATACATTTATATTTATGATTTATCTATTGAGTATTTTACTCATATTTACTCTGCTTATGTTATAAGGCATGCCACCACATTAGAAATGATATATTAAGATAACAATGAGGATGAGTGGGCACTTATTATGGAATAATGGAAAGTTGTATTTGTATATTTTTGCAAGCATGAAAAAAATAATAATTTATTTTTTATAAAGATGTGTTATATTAAACACTTACCAATATTAGAGTAAAAACATAGTAGACTCAAAATAATATTGTCATTCTCTATCGTGAAAAAAATGCTCTAATTTCTCTATTGAAGTCATTCGATAAATATCAAAATTAAGGATTAATATAGGTAGAACATGACATTTATTCTCTATTTTGAGCTCCTTGCCCTCCTTATCCAATATCATTCTATTTTTGGGGTGATTAGTGGCATCAAGGTTAGCCTAAATGCTCATTACATCACTTACCTTCTTTATGTCAATGATGTTTTTTCTCTTTGGTCACGCTTTTGTCATCGATGCTAATGTGCTGACTAGGTTGTTTGATATTGAGGAATAGCTAACAAGAATTTCAACTTATCTAAATTCTTTATTTTTCTGCAACAAAAGAATTGATCTCGTGTAGAAAGCCGATATTGTCTCTGTCTTTAGTATCAATTGTTAAGAGATGGGCAAGTATTTTAGCATTCCCATTGGGAGTCACAACCGAGTCTTCTTGAACTTCCATACCATTGAGGCGGTTCACGTAGAGGAGTTAGGGTCCTATCGTGAATTTGTTATAACATCTCAAAAGGTATAAGAGAATTTAATTAATTAGAAACTATTTTAAGAAAAGTATTTAATTATCATATTTGACAAATTTTAGGATTATTTAATTATTATAATACTCACTATACTTGTGCATCAATCGAATTGCTCACCTAACATCCATGTAACCACTTTAATGGGCTAATGCTTTTTCTGTTTGCACATCACCGCATCAAGGCCACTCATACACTCAAGCATGCGTTACCCCACACATTTATATTGCATAACAAATTGTGCATATGCATCCCCACACAACATCAACTCTCACACATCTCCACACCTTGCAATAGGAACAATGTTGACATCAGATGAATATTAGAACAATCTAGTTGACCAACCTTCTTGGCCAAGAGGTTTAGGCTAAGCAATCAAATAAGAGGAAAGCTGGCTACCAACTACATTAACTCTAAAGGGCCTGTTGAATAATAATTAAAATTATTATTATTTTTACTGTTATCAACCGCATTATTGTGTTTCTATTTCCTCAGAACACAGGATGTAGTGAATATTTGAGCCGGCAATCGGGGGACATTGGACCTCAGTTGGGCCCATGACCCGGAGTCTAATGAGCTTGGCAGTAATTGGCTTGCTGGGTTCAGTAGTTTCTATGACAGTTTTATTTCTGATTTGGGAAAGTATTGTAGTTAACACGTGTGCTCTGATGGACATGCACATTTATAAAAGATTGCAATGAATCATTTTAATTTTTTAATAAATTTAAAATTGAATTTTATTTACTTGAAAAAGGAAAAGGCAAAAAACTTTTTAAACAATAGTCACATTTCTTTATAAATTAGTTTTGCTACACAATTTTTTGTTACAAATAAAAAATAGGCACAAAAGATGATATTGCTAATTCTAAATATAAATTAGAATTTAAGAAATTTATTTAAAAGAAAATATGAATCTTAAATCATTTTTTTCATAAATTTTAATGTTTTGATTTCAATTTTGATTTGAACACGACTCAAGATTGGCTCAAAACACATTTGATTAAAAATTCATTTGTTTCAAAATAATCTTTTTACTCCAAGTTCAACTCATATTATTTTTTTAAAAAATAAATTGATTCAAATTTTAAGTGATTTTCATTCTTTTGGATAAAACTTTTGCTTCTATTAATAATTATTATGTCCTATGAACTTATGATTTATTTTTAAGATCCTATGATTTTACAAAGTTTTCATACTTCTTGAAATAATATTATTAATCTAAATATTAATATTATTTAAATATCATAATTTTAATATTTTTAATATTTAATTTCATTTAATTTAAACATATCTTTGACTATTAATATGATTGACATCTACTAATTATACAATTTTATATGATTTCTAGATTTTATCGTCTTGTAAGAGAGTTATAATTTATTTTAATGCTATTTTAAAGCATCAATAAAGCAAAATTAAAATAATATCATATAATATTATAACGTCATTAAAATTTTCACCCACTAAATCAAGCAATAATTCAGACCATGGATTTAATTTATTTTTCCAACTTAATATTGTAATATTAATAAACTATACATTAAATCATCGAAGAGGTTGAGGCGAAGGATCTGTTTTGGTGTCTGTGAAGAGGTTTACTTTATACTCCGTTTTAAGGATCCTTCGTTTTTGCCTATCAAAGCATGGTACTAAAAATGGTAAAACGAATAGTGGTGGGAAAATGTACAATATGTCAAATATATTGCGAAAAATATGTTTAAATTGAATTTTACATTTTATTTTGAAACATGTAAGTTTAAATAATTAGTAAAGAAATCAATTTAATTTAAATTTTCTTTACTTATCCTTGAAAATATGCATATCTAATGAAATTTCTATAAATTGTATTTATAGTATGATTGATACATTAGAATATAGATAACTGAATGTTTTTTTATTCACGATAGTAATGATTTCTAAGAGAATATTTGTACTAAAATAATTTTAAATGCTTTAAACATATAAATAAAATATTTTAATAAAAAATAATTTATGAGAGTAAGAAAAGAATTTTTTATATCATTGTTTGATTAAAAAATATCCTTTAGATAAATCTTTTTGAAAAGATGTCTTTTAAAAAGATGTTAAATAGTCTCTTGATAATCTATTTTGAAATTAATGTTTTAATGAATAAATCACAAAAAATAAAATAATAAAGAAATATCCAACATACAAGGGTTTCTCGTGCTAACACTGAAATAAGATCCCAACTATTTCAAAAGAATGTGTTGGGTATGCATTAAAATGGGAAAATAATAAAATTGATAAATTAAAAATAAGGAATTCAGTTTAATGTTTATAATAAATTGTAATAACAAATAATTTTGAAAGTAAAATTTTAATGTAAAAACAATATTATTTATAGTATTTTAAAAATTGGTAAAAACAAACTTTAATATCTAAAAGATGTTTAAAAAATTACAATTTTGAGTGATAAGCAAATAGGTCCCTCCATAGCCCATAGTCGTGGGAGTGCTTGTATTAAGATTGGATCCCAATGTTGTTCGGACTTTGGGAACCAACCAAATAAACTTCAATTCATTTCTAACGATTCACAAATAAGTAAATCTTTTATTTTAGTTTGTTCAATATGTTTGAGGAGGCAAAGATGATCAATAAATCAAGTATGCCTAATCTTTTCTCTTACATGCACACTTACTTAGCTAGTAATCTAATAAAAAATAGATACAAATAGGAGTTATTTGGAAGAAAATAATTTTACAATTATTTCATATTTTATTATCTTTTATACAAGAGTATTATGCACGAAAGGTTGTCACAATAGATTTTATTGATTAATTGCAATTGAGTTTTAGGATATTTGTTATAGCAACAATTGTCTTATCAAGCCTCCTTGAGATTAACGAGGTATCTATTTTATGTAATTGTAAATTAACAGGATTTATTAAAGGGTTTATTAGTCAATCAACAGAATGGGAATGAAGAGCATTTGTCTTGTTTTAAACTTCACTACACATGAGAGGAAAATTATCTTAATATGTTTCGTGTGATTATGAAAATTAGGACCAACATTGTCATGTTCTTTTGAAATAAATTTTGGATTCATTTTATTTCAATATTTACCTCGTAATCCTTTTTAATATGACAAACTATATTATATTGTTTCTTATAGCATCAACTACTAAGATTAATTAGTTTCAAGAAAGATTATATAAATAGATTCTAAGATGTTTCTATGTCTAATATAGTCAACATGTGTGAAGGCATGTAAAGTCTTTATCAAAGAGCAAAGGTGAATCCTACAATTGAGAATTTGTTTGAGTTCTCAAAAGAATTGTTCAACAACAAATCAATGAGATGTTAGGTAGAGCAATGGATAGGTATTATAGTGAACTAATATGACTATATCGAATAGAATTAATGGATGGAGATTCATTACATAAGAGCAATTTCTTGATAATAGAGCGGAGATTGAATTCCCTTAGCTTCATGTATGTTATGATGTAGATAGGTTCACAAATGTATTTGATCTAAGACAATAATAAGCTTTGCTTAGTTCAAAGGACCTCAATTTCAAGGAAGTCTTTGAAACTTCTTAAATCCTTGAAGGATAACCAAATCAAAAGCACATGAAAAATGCCATAGATTATAGTTAATTTTTTGCATATGATGGTGCATCATCAACATAAAAATGGACAAAGGTGAGTATAGATTATTGGTGAAGAACAAATTAGAAAGCTTTTGATTGTGAACTAGAGAATATATAGTTATCTAGCTATGAAACTATGTTAGAAGAAACCTTAACATTAATTAAATTAGACAAATGTATTCCTTGATCTTATATGCATTGTTATCGAGCCATCAATTTGTACAAAAATGGATACAAAAGGAGTTATTTAGAAGAATTTTTTACAATTGCAAGATCCAACTATTTCCTTTTATAAAAAATCTTATGCATGAAAAGTTGTCACAATGGATTCAATCATTTCATTGTGATTGACTATCATGAGAAAATTTTAATAAGAGTGTCTATTTCAATGACATTATCAAATAACATAATTTTATTATTTAAATAATATGAATCTTTAGTTTAATGATATATTTAAATAATATTATTAAAAGTAAACATCTTGTCACTTAAAGGTAATATCAAGATACCAAAATTTGTGTAATATTTAGATCTTAATTATCATAATGACAAAAATATGAATATTAGATGCTTAGATGAATTGATAAATTTTAGATGACATTAACCTCTAAGTAATATTATTGTTTAGAAGACATTTTTTTCAAATAATGACAATTTAGAGCCTCAATAAATATTGTCTTTTCATTATATAGTTTAAATTTAAAACCAATAAAGTAATTAGAAACAAAATGCACTTTCCAAATGTGGGTTTCAAGAAAAAATAATAATTGCTTCTACTTTAGCACTTAATTAACACACTAACTAGATCTAAAAAAATATTTAAAATAAGTTTAAAATAATAAATTAAATGTTTTATATTTTATAAATTTAATATCAAAATTATAATATTTCATAAATAAAAATTGTTGAAACAAAAAAACTAAAAAAACCTGATAAGAAAATTAAAATTTGTAATAAAGTTTCTTTGATGTGTAAATAATGGCATAAGTGGATTAGGGTAAATGTTGTCACTTGCATGAATGAGTAAACTACTAAAAGGATCATAAAATGTGTTGTGCTGTAACTATGAGGCTCAAATACATGTGCATAAAGGTGGTCCAATTGGCCACACTTACAGACCATCAAATTAAATGGCTCAATATTATGATATTTTTGTTTTGTATTTTTGTTAATTATTTTTTGTAACACTATAATTATATGATTGAGTATATAATGAAATACTAATGATGTCACAAAATGATATCTCAAGATTAAAATAAAATAATATTATTTTGATATTATCTAAAAAATCATGAAAGTTTGTTAAGTTTCTTAGAATGTTAAAGTTAGCATACCTTTGAAACGAGCTCTTTAAAAGGAATGTATTTGTTTTTTGTTTGTAGTTTTTGAAGTTAAATTAGATTATTTGTAAATGATGAAATTGTGAAATTATATATATATATATATATATCTTAATATTTTTGTAGTTACTTTTGTTATAAGAAACAAAAGATCATGGAGAAGGTGTTGAAAGATTCTAGGAGTTGTAGGGGAATGCTCATATTGTAACTAGAGGTTTTGGGAGATAAGAGAAGAAAGAGAAGGGAATAGTGGGCTACTTGATTAACTCTTGTATCTAGTGGCTCAAATGCATGTCCTTATTTCATCGTTTCTTAAAAAGAGAAGAGGAGATGAATGAGAAACTCAGGAAAAAGCTTAGAGTAAGAATCCAAGAGTTCGTTGGAAATAAGTGGACAAACAAGGTATGATTTTGGGTGTGGTATCATATTGCTTCATATATTTCCTTCTTCTTATAACACAATAGAAATGTAATGTTTAAGGGTTGAAGTTAGAATTAGGTGTGAGAGTTTTGAAGAATTTAAAGAGATAATAGAGCTTATAGAGATTTAATATACCTTATCTCTTCTGCCTTAAGTCTACTAAGGTAAAAAAAACATTAAGTCCTATCATTAATATTGAATTTTTGAAAATAACATAGGGTACATTAGTCTCAAGAGTGGAAAATTTGCATTTTTCATAAATGGTACAGTGCAATTTAATATACAATATTATTAATTTTAAATGAATTGTGCAAAAAGAAAGGTGCATGGTACGTTAATAAGAATAAGTGATATTAAACCTTAGTGTATCTTATGTCATGGAAGACATACAATATTCTAAGGGTAACATAGAGGTTTCTTATGAGTAAGTAAATGATATCAGGGGAAAGGCGTGGTGCATGTGTATGGTATGTTAACTCCCATGTATCATACACCATGAAGAGTTTTATATTTGTTGAGAGAAGTACATAAGAATTAAAAAATGAATGTTCAACTCAATCATACAATGTGCTAATGATAATGCATAATATGCAATGTATTTGTTGCCAGACATTGAGAGGAGCGGACAGGTGTCATCCTTGTCAGATTATTTCAAAATATCATCTCTTTGGGTCAATCCATTCTGTATCAAGTATATGTTGTCATCAAAAGATGCTAAGATACTTTAAAATCATGATATTTTCTATAAACATCAAAATTATTCTCTCATATGATTCCTTTATTAGGATATCACCTTGTGGTGACTTCACATCTTCAATCCTTGGCATCATAGTCTTACTAACTTCAACTTTTTTTTTATCCTCGATTCACTTTGTACTAGTAGAGGATGCTACTATAATACCCTTTTGTGTCATCTAGGCTTAACCTTTTCAAGGTTAAGTGCCAGTCATCAATTTTTTTTTACTTTTTCTTTGGTTTTAGAAACTTATTTTTTTTAAAAAATTAATAAGTAAATACAAATCTAGTGGCATGCTCACAACTTTATAAAAGAAATTTGAAGCAATATAGAATTTTCATAATTCCTTATTTCATACAACACAATAGAATAAAATTTTATAAGCGCAACTTTAATGAAAAAAGTGAGCTATTGTAATAACTTATATAATATAATAATAAATCAATAACTATAAAATATAAGGTTAAATATTATCCATTTTATTGCTCCTCTAAAGTCCTATGTTATATATTATTTTTTAAAAAAATGTTAGATCATAAAATAAGTTAAGCCAACCATTATTGGTAATGTTATATGTTGGGTAAATAAGAAGTAATATAACATATAAACATCATAAAGAAAATATATAAATTAAATGCAAATGTCTTTGTTTTCTTTTAGAACACATAAGTCTCTGTTTAAAAAATTATATAAATTCCTTTTCATTTTTGTTTTATTTATTTTATATTTTATTTTTCTTTTTTATTTTCGTTCTAGGACAACGACCTTTAGCAAGTCAAGTTTTTTTTGCTTTTCAACTCGAGAACACATTATTTTGAATTACAGCTCCAATTATGGAACACATTGTTTTTAAATAAGGTTTTCATTTCTTTAGAATACAATTTCAAAACATGTAATTCCAAACAATGGTCCTACTTTTAGAAGATGTCATTTTGAAAATAAGTTTTAAGGTTTTTAAGATAATGCCATTTTGTTTACAATTAACACTTATTCTTACTTGTTTTCCTTGTTTTTGTTATAATACCTTCTTTTCAATTATTTCTTGGCTTGTGCTATTGTCCTAACACCTAAGCAATACCTTGTCTTCTACTCTTCTCTTTAAGGTCTCAATCAAAACAATAATTTCTCAAATTTTGGAAAACCTAATCGATCTTATGCCATTCCACTTATATACATGATCTCATGCCAAATCAACTCCTTGATACTTTAATTCCCATTATGAAGATGCCTCCTCAGTTATCTTTTTATTACTTTCAACAACTGTATTGCTTACAATTATGGTAGTTTTCACTACTCAAGATCACCAATTTTGTGATTTAAGAGATTAGGATTTGTGGACACAACTTGTATTTTTCAAACTTGTTTAAACTATAGAATGATTTAATTTTTTAAATATTTTGATAAAAATGGACTTCAAATCATTTGTTAGTCAATTCCACATGATCATTCTTTATGGTATCCACTTGTTAACAAATTTTCATATTTTTTCAATATTTTTTAATATTTTTTAAAATTCTTCAAATCTAAAATTCTTATAAAAATTATTGAACTATTTCCTCTAGTGAGATTCAAAGTTTAATTTTGTAGTTATTGCACTCCATTTTGTGCTGAACAAATTGTATTAAAATGATTCTTTTATGTTCTAGATTTTGAAAATTTTTATATTCTTTAAGTTTATTTAATTATTTTTTATTAATTTTTAATATTTTAATTAATTTTAATATTTTTAAAACTATTAACATATCCTTCTTTAACCATCATTCAATATTAAAAAATTTTAATTTTCACAAAATTGCTATCATCAATTTATAAATAATTTGTACCTATTTCTTAGCTCACCTTTCTCATTTAAGGTTTTTTTATTTTTAGCAATATATGATTTTTTTAGAGATTTATAATATAACCTTTAAATTTCTCAAAAAATTTTAAAATATATTATTATTATATGTATGATACTCTTATTGTATAAGTATTATTGTTATCCTTTTAGATGTGTTAATTGAGATTTTGTATGTTTTTGTGTTGTACACGATGTTAGTATAATGTATAATTTGTTTTGTCATACAAGTGAGAAAAATATTTTATATAACATACTTAATAGTGTGTTGATAGTTGAGGACTTGTAGTATAAGTGAGCTGATTTTTAATGTACAAGTGTGATATCCCTTCTATATCATTATTATAGCGTCGAATAAAGAGTTAATTATTTAGACTTAGGCATTAAGTGAGCTACGATACTTTGCATAAATATGATTTATTTGTAAAAAAAATTCTTTATGTATAAAGAGGGTGCATACTGACAAAGTATTCGTACATGCATGATCATTATAGTTATATTGTGTGATCTTCTATGATGTACTCATTAAATTAATATGACTATTTATGAGTTGTTAAATGATTTAATTAGAATTTTCTAATTGGTTAGATAATGTGCTTAGTATTGTATCATATTTGTATGATCCATTGGTTAAAATAATATGACCCTTTCCAAATAGTAATAACTAGTTTGACTAATTTCTAATAAATTTGATTATAGTGATTTGAAGGCTATTTGGAGCCATTGAAGAGGTTATAAATGCCTATATAGAGGAGTCCAAATATTATATTAAAGATTAATTCTCACTTTTATATCTTTGTGAAGACCTACATATCAAGATCATTATTTTTAAGAGAAGTGAAGTGGAAGCTTACAGGATTTGAGTGTAGATCATATTCTTGTCCTTCATTCATTCTTCATTCATCAAGTTAAGTTAGATACTACTTTTCATTACTTTATTATGTTGATAGTGTATCTCTTAAGTTATATTTAGGTTATAAGGTCTCATAATTTAGCATGTATTTGATTTTTTTATCCCATTATAGGGACTTTGATTTGAACTTTATATAAGTTTTCTTATTGAGTTGAAAGATATTTGACCTAATAATCTTTTATATCAATATTGTAGACTCTTTTGGGTCAGCATTGTAAGTTATTTTAACCTAGTGATTATAAGTACTTTTTAGGCTAGTGTTGGGTCTTTTGTTTATAATATATTTTATCTTAGTGTTGGGTTTTCAATGTAAGTACGTCTAATATTAATTTACAAATACACACCCCTTAGTATCGCATCAATTTGATAAATTTACTAGTGCAAAATTTGGTTAAAAATTACTTTAAAAATGCTTAAAAATAAATTTTATGAGTTTCTATCGCTATTTGCCATCCGCCTCCATCTACTACAATTACTACTATTATAAGCAGCTATAGCCATCACCTAAGCTAACTTGTGTGCCCTTGTGACTCCTATTAACCTAGAAACCTGGCTAATCTGCCCGACCCGTGCCGACCAGTCACCCACGATGACCTGCTTGAACCACATCGATCCTGTGCCAACTTGCTAGCCCTTATTGACCCATTCTATTCTGCCTGACATGTGCCAATCCAAAATTGGACTAGAAGCTCCGTGCATACCAATCATGCCCACTATTTTGCCACTCATCATTACCATTGCTCAAAATGCACAGCTCATTTATAACTACTTAATTTAATTAATTTTATAATTTTTTAAGTCAATTTTTATTCATAATGTTTTTTTTATAATTTATGTTAAATTTTAGAATTTTAAAATATCTTTTAGAATTTCAAAATATGTTATTTGGTATTTTAAATATTCTTTTTATATTATTAAATCAATAAAATAATATTATACTATTATGGTCTCTATAAATAGGGATACTCACTAAGTTGTAAAGAGGATGAGTATTCTAGAATAAAATCTTCTCTTATTTGTATATTTTTATCTTTACGAGTAAAGAGTATACACCCAACTTTAATTTGAGAGATTCTAATATTTTCTCCTCTTATGAGAGATAAAGATCAAATGTGAGAGACTTTATACTAGAATAACTAACAATTGAATAAATTATTGTTTCATCCAACACCTGTAAGTATTCACCCAATATTTCATTCTCTTGATCTAATCACTAAACCATCACACTCTTCAATAAGACTCCAAATGTTAACCTACCATCTTATTACTTTTTAATCCAAACTTTCCTAATAACCTAAATTGTCAATTCATTGCCTTTTTTATCTTTAATACTTCACATACCAACATCAACAAAACTATAATAAATTATTACCAAAAACATTCACTCTTTCAATAATTTTTAAAGTTAGAGTTTTTTTTATTAAAATACTCTATATAAAATTTATATTAAATTCTTTATTTTATATGTGTGAATTTGGATGTGATAAAAACTACTTTATAAGTCTTTATATTAAATATTTAATATAATATCACATACTCTACTTAATACTTTATGCTATAACTTTGGATGTTAATCTATGAATAGTTTTTAAAACCATATATGTCACTTAATCTTAATTAATTTATGATATATTTTTATATTTTTTTAATAATCTATTAAACATTTATAGTATTAAAGACTTTAAATTAGACTCTAATAAAAATCTAAATTTTTCTTACATCAGTTTTGATTTATACATTTTTGTAAAAAGGATTTAATATTTTTGTCTAGATTTTTGGTTATGGCTAAATATATATTTGGGTTTGGATAAAACTACATAAAATTGCTTTTATACTTTATTTTTACCTTTCAATACAAACTTTCAAAGCTAATAATATTTTCTAAAATAAGTTCTTTAAGATCTCTTAAGAGTATAAAAGACTTCAATTGTGATGTTTAATATTATTTAAATTTTATTATTTATATATTCACACTTTCTTTTATATGAATATCTTGATTCCACATTGTAACATAGAGATAATATGATTGTGATACTTAGGCATCACTTATGCTCTACATAAGTTCTAGATGTATTAAGACTTATCATTGTTAGTACTTTATATTGGACATTGATGTCAAATGTATAATGATCTATTATGAACTATGTTATGCTCATAGGAACTTCTCTAAATATGATGTCAACAAAAATAAAAATAATATGAAATGTGCATGTGCGTGTGTATGTATATACAATGGTATTTACATATGAAGATTATAAACAATGGTATTTTGCTTTATTCTATTTTGGTTGATTAGTAATGACTTATATATATATATATATATATATATATATATATATATATATATATATATATATATATATTGAGTACTATTTAATTTATTTGTATACTATGTTATTGATGTATGATATTATTAGCTTAGTTTAATTTCAACAACTTTTATCACTCTTATTTTTCAAATTTTTTTGTTAGGCTTATTGCTCATTATCTGTTTCTTCTTTCATTGCAAAGTTTGTCATTATTCATAATGAGAGGTAAACCAATGTGAAAAAGAGGATAAGTAGTTACTCACATAATGGTTTTGAATTTTTCAAAATTATATGATTTTGGGTCAATAATAAGTTTCATGGACTTATAAAAATATAGTTTTAAAATATGATAATATCACCAATTCCATGCATTACTGAACCAATGGGTGCATTAGTTATAGAAAGAGAAATTAGAGAATGATATAATGTTCTTGATTTTGGTGCTATTTCTTTGATTGAATGTGATAATAATTAATTTAAGAGGTAATCAAATAAGGAGTAATAGTGGGCATGACATTTACAATTTAATCCTTAATTCATATCATCATCATCTTAAGAGCAAACCCTTGTCTCTTTTCTCCATAATGATAATTTACATTCAAATAGAGTTTTTTTTTTCATAACAAAATTCTTATTAAGATTACAAGATTGCATTATAGCCATTAAGTTAGCTCAAAGAACAATGATTATTAAAAAATTATGATGAATTTTTTTCTTAAATTAAAATGTAATACTCCAATATGAGCTAAGCATGACTATAATAAAAATGCTATGAGAAAATGCTAGATTGGATCAATATAACTTAAAATTACATCAAAATAATTATGTAGTTATAAACATATTTATGTTTTATTTAGACTAGGGCATTGCCTAAGTAAATATTGGTGCATTTAATATGATTAAATGTATAAATCTATTCATAATTAATTGTTTGTTAAGCTTGTTGAAAGTTGGACCAATTTTAGCTCACATCAAACTCAAAGGCATCACTAAAAATCATGGTTAGCTTGAATCAAGATCGAAACATATCCATCATGTCAAAAACCTATATTGAATCAAGTTGAAATTGAAAATTTTCAATCCCATTTGAAACTATTGTTGGATTAGCTTAAAATCAAATCATTAACAACACTACATAGTACAAAAAAGTCATGATCCAAAGTTTGCTTGTTCTTAATGCTCTCTTAGAATTTAGTGAAGGATATTCCACTTTGGATCTAAATTCAAAAGCCTTTAAGGGCTAGTAAAAAGGCCTTTCAAAAAATAAAGTTATTCAACACACCAACTAAATCTTAAGTATTCATTTTATATCATGTTTTAAATGTAATATTGCATATATATTTAAATCCTTAATATTACCTTAAATCCTATTTTAGCAATCATAATTATTAATGCATTATATCTTTAAGTTGTAGTAACAACTAATATGCTTTTTTTAACACACCAATGAACCATGGTCATAAAAAACTGTACTAATATAATAGTTTTATGACAACTTTATAAGCAATGAGGTAATATTCATTGAAAAACTAGGAAGATGGAGTAGGATAAAGTGAATGATAAAATGATTTTGGAAGTTTTTGATTCAATTTTTTAGGTTATTTATAATTAAATTTAACGTCAGTTTAAATTTAGTAATATAGATATTTTAGATGGAATAAATATTTTTAATTGATTTAAAAAATTAAATAAGGTGAGGAACCAAAAATAAGAAAAAAAGAGAAGAATATAATACTAATAATAATAGTAGTAGTAGTAGTAGTAGTATTAGTAATAATAATAATAATAATAATAATAATAATAATAAAAGCATAGATAAAAATATTTTTAAAAATTAAAATTATTTCTTTAACCTTTTTAACCAAGAGTGAAGTAGATGTGTCATTATATTTGAAAAGAACTTAAAAAAATCTATAAAATTTGAGTAAAATGCCCCACATGCAAATTTTGTCTATGTTTTAAATGTAGCCCATCAAATAAAGTTAGATCTAAACATGATGTTGGTAAGTTGGAACACACTTGTTAAGCCTCCTGACCAAATATGACCTTAGCATTAATAAAGCTTCACAAGGCAACCATCAAAAATGTGGAATTGTTTCAACCAATCCATTGCTTCCCTTAAGGAGTAACAACATTTCAACCTCTTTGCATCTTCCACTTTGTTGATCCTTGTAGTAAGTCAATTCCCACCATCTATTGCAGAAAACAAGGGATTGGAGGTTTTTAGATCCTTAAGTAATTAGAATTAGATAGATTCTAATCGCAACAAAAAAGATGATTTTTTGCTATAAAAGGCTCTTAAGAAATTACATGCATGTGGATTAAAAATACATTCCCATCTCTAATAAAATATTTGTAAGTAGATTGTTCAAAACAAGCTTGGAATTAAAACTTGAAAGCAAATTATATTGAGAACAAGAAGGTTGGCAATAGGAAAGATGATGATAAAGTTGTTTTATGTGCACTTTTTTTGTCTATTCATGAGGAGGAAGTATGGGTTCAATGACTCGCTGATGAAGGCACCCCGGAAGGCCTCTGCTGTGTGCAAGATGATCGTGGAAGCTATGCCGGCGGCGAATTCGTGCTTTGTGTGGCGCATTGGTGACGGCCGGAGGGTGAGGTTTGTGGAGGATAATTGGCTCGGTGTCCTCCCTATTAGCTGCTGGCCTACGTTCATTAATATGCTCGTCCGCTGACCTGAAAGTGTTGCCGAGTGCATCAGGGCTGACGGCGGCTGGGATGGCGAGGCGATCTCCAACTGGGCGGGCGAGGAGCTCATTGACAGAATTTTGCATCTTCCGCGCGCTCGGGATTCTGTCCAGGACATCTTGCTCCAAACGCACACCGAGATGGCAAAGGCTCACAGCGGCCGGATCTACGGGCATATCAAGTGCAGCGAGTGGTCTTCTGCAAGGGGTGGTGGCCGGCGCACTGATGAGATCATGGGGAGAATCTGGAAATTAAAGGTGCTGCCGAGGGTCCGGGTTTTCCTTTGGCGGGCTGCCGGCAATTTTCTGCCTACAACGACGTGGATGGCTCGCCGGGGAATCGGCCGGGATTCCTTGTGTTCCTTTGGCTGCACGGAGGCGGAGTCCCTACAGCACGCGCTGTGGGACTGCCCACGTGCCCGTGATATGTGGGCTGCCAGCCATGCACGGCATGTGCTGCTAGAGCTGGGCTGGCCCACAGGCGCGGCGTCCGGTTTCAGAATTTTGGACAGATTTTTCCGGCTTATGGGGTCTCCTGCTGCGCAATGCTGTGTCGGAGTGCATCACGTGGCAATGCTTGCCACTACTATGTACTACATATGGTTGAGGAGAAATGCGTTCAAACACAACTGCAACGTGCCCACACCCTGCTCGTTATCACGGACGATTAGGTTCGAGGTAAGCACGACTCTCAGGAGGCATCTCGTCTATTCATCTCTGTCCAGCGGGAATCCTGGCAGGTCTTCGGATTTGCTTGTTACGCATGGCTGGCTTCCCCCCCCCCCCAACAGGATGGATTAAAGTCAATTGTGATACTGCGGTTGGCGACTCCATAGCTGGACTTGGTGTTGTTGTGAGAGATTGCTTAGGTAAACCTCTCATGGTGGCGGGTAAGAGGATGTTCTCAGTGGCAGCTGACATGATGGAGGTCCAGGCCATTCTTTTGGCATTCGACCTTCTTAGGGGATCCCTTCCCCAGTATCGCGCCGTGGAGATCCAGTCTGATTCGATGACTGCACTTCAGGTGGCCCAGGATATGGTTAACAACCCCAATGGGGAGGGCGTGTTAGCTGTTACTCTTCAGTATGTTAGGGATATGGAGGCTCTCCGGTTTTCTCACATCCATAGGGAGGGGAACGAGCCGGCTGACTGGGTTGCCCGTGATGCTTGTCTTCATGAGTTTGTTTGGGTTCCTGGGGGATCTCTTCCCCAGCCTCTCCTCAAACTTATGCTGTCTGATTTTTTGTTTGATCCCTCTTGAGGATCTTACTGTAAAACCTGTGTGGCATTGCCACTTTTGATATAATGATATATCCATTTCAAAAAAAAAAATATAGAAAAGAAGCAATCTTATAATATTACAAAAGTAAAATATGATAAACTTAAATGTCAATTTGAATTCGTATGACTATTTGATATCATCTACATTATTTTTAAATGCTATAGAACATATTTTACTCAAAAACTTAATTAAGAGACAAGCTAAGTCTAATGAAACTATTTAGATTGTTCTTATCATACAAATAACATTATCTTAAGAAATCATCTTTATTTATTTGATATTTATTTTTATTAATCAAAATAAAAAAAATCTATTTTACATATATAATAATGAATGATATAAATATAAAAAAAATCACTAATTTTGAATATTGATTCTAAATATACATGATTGGTTGTGTTTCCATAGGTATTTCCCAACATATTGCTTAGCTTTTCAAGCTCCAATGTTTGCCACACCTTTACACCAACTATTTAGGTAGCTGGGCTATTGAAATTAGTGAGTTTTGTAAAAGATTTTATAATAATTGTATATATCTAGATGTGGCCATCTCATTCATCTTACTAACTTATAATTAGCTCAACCAAAAAACTACTTAAGGTGTTTGAAATTGGCTGGTCTAAAACTCAGAACTTAAATTTTCTTGATGAATAAAAGAAAGTAATAGAGAGGAGAGTATAATGATAATATCTCTAAAATTATAACTTTATACTATATCCTTCTATTTATTTGTAGAATCAAATCACCATAAATGACAAGTCCTATGTGATATTTTCTACTTATATTTAATAAGATTTTTTATCTTTTTTTATCCAATTAGTACACATCTATTTTATTTTTATTTTTAAAAGTCAAACTTTAATATAACTTTTATATACTAATTTCATTTTTTATATCACATTACAATTATAATGTACCAAATGTCATTAATTTTTGACAATATGTTCTCATCTCAAATCTCATTATGTGCTATTTCAAACTATCAAAATAAAAAAAAAATCCTCTTTTACTTTTTTTTTGTCATATTATAATTTTTCTCACTTCTCACTACGTTGTCTAACTTGTTTTCAGTTTTCTTTTGTTTATTATCAACATGTCTTTCAATCTAAATTTCTCTAAAGCATGTAATATATTGGATGATGTGCACACCTCATCAATCATCTCAGTATTACCATTCCTAATAATTATAATTCTTTTAAATAATTGGAACAATTCCGAATTCACAGAATATTACTATTATAATATAATATAATATAATATTATATAATAAAATATAATATAATATATAAATGAACATGAGACCAACTAATAGTACCGAAAGAGCATCATCGCCCCCATCTCGGGGTCTACCCTCTGTTGTTCGAAAATATTTGATCTCCACAAGCTTCCAAAGAAGAGGAATTAATAGAAAGGAAGATCCAAAATCTCTTCTTTTCTCCTTCGTCTTCTATCTGCTTCATATATCCCTTAACAAGGAAAACAGCTCTCTGCTTCTCGGGGTCAATCCCTCTGTTTTTCCTCTAACGAAGAGCTGAAATCTGGTTACCAAATTCTTCCATGGCTCCCCTCTCTTTTTCTTCTCCTTCGTCGTCTACTTCGGTTGCGGAGAGGAGACAGAGGAAGGCAGGAGACAGCTGTTAGGGATCATGAAACTATGGTACCGGCGAGGAACCTTCTTCGGCGACAATACAACTGTTATGGAGGATTCCTCTCGGCCGATTCAAGTTTTTGTTCCGAGAAGTTGAGATCGCCGGAATACATGGCGGAGGAGCGCTCGAGAGGCTTTGCAGCCGGTGGGTTTGTGAACGGAAGGGAAGAGGGGGAGGAGGAAGAGGAAGACGAGGAAGAGGAAGCAGGGCCTGAAGCAGAGGCCAGCAAGTCATCGAGAGGTGGAGAAGAAGTAGAAGAAGAAGGCTGGCTTCGATTAGGCATCGGCGTCGGGGTCACAACCTCTATGTCACTCCGCTCCCCGGCAAAGAGCTCCTCGACCGCGGCACGGAGGAGAGAGCTCGACCTCTTCGAGCGATCATCCACGGCGCCGTCCGCCACCACGAGCGTGGGTTCCATGATGCCGGTGTTCCACGTGCCGGTGGAGCACGGCAGCTTCTACCGCCGCGATATCCCTTGGGGATTCTGGAAACCCGGCAGTCCCGCAATGGTGTCCGCCACGTCAGCATTTTCGCCTGCTGCAGCCGATACGCCACTACGGCGGTTCATGTTTCCGCTGGTTAGCTCGGGGGCGGCCACGGAGCAGCTACATGTGGTGAGCCCACCGCCGAGGCTTCCGTCTCAGGCCGCTGGCGTCTGGTTCCTTCTCCAAGCTTCACAAAACCAGTAAGTCATCATCATGTTTTCGAAAGAGTGAGAAAGCAAGAGGAAAAGAGAGAGAAACGATGGGACGGTGGAATTAAAAGAGAATGAATGAAAACCCATGTCTTGGCTTGGATTTCAGTTTTTCTTTTCGTGTAATCTCTTTTCCGTGCTTTTGGATCGCTTCATCATGAGCTGGGGACTTAGGGTTTCTCCCACCTTTTCACATTTTTAATGCAGAGAGAAGGAGCCTTTCTTGCCGCAGATACCAAAGAGCTACTTGAGGATCAAGTACTCATTGCGCCTCACTCTTTAGCTAATGCCTTCTTCTCAAGACATTACTTCTCCCTTTACTTCTTCTGCAGGGATGGGAGGATGACCGTTAGGCTGTTGAAGAAGTACTTGGTCAGCAAGCTTGGTCTAGAGGATGAATCTGAGGTACTATTTTTTCCATTTCCAACCACCATTTTCTTCTTCCTTCAGCAAATATAAGGCATGAATAGTTCATGGGTTCATCAAACATGTTTGTGAAAGGAACATTTGAACTAAAATGGTTCATGGTGCGATTGAAGAAGGTTAGTTTCTTCAAAAGGAAATATTAAATCATTTGTCTTTAAAGATTAGGGTTTCCACAGTTCATAACTTCATAAACATAAAAATAAATTATATTGTTGCTTAAATTGCTTGTTGTGGCTTAGGTAACCCATAGAGTCATCATGGCATAGCAGTCTTTTTTTATATATTTTTTTAATTTTCTTTATATTTTGATTCTAAATGTGGTATGTATCCCTGAGAAAGGGCTTTTAGTTTGAGAAGGGCATTCTTAGCTACCTATAAAGATTACTTGCTGTGGACATTTCGGTCCTTGTTCGAATTGTTGAGGTTTAGGACAAGTTTGAAGCTTTCCTCACCTAACTTTATTGAAAGCTATACATCATCCAAAACAAGTTGACAAGCTATATGAGACTTAGGCTTGTAGCAATATGTACTATATCTATATATAGAGGATTCTTCATGTGGCCTAGGTATTCAAATCAGAGAGGATTTTTTGGGTGGACAAATAAGTTTCTTTCCAACATCAAACACCATGTCTCCACTTATTTCTAAAGATAAAGCTTTAGAAAGTCTTAGAATGCACACAAGTATGTTTTAGTTGTATATTTTTTCTATTCATTAAAATTTTAACTCTTCATTGATGAAGATAAATACCAAAAGGAATCCAACAGTTTCTCAAATTGAGCTAAACAAGTTGGGGATAGTTGACCATGGTCAAGGCAAACAAGATGTACATTAGAAATTAGCTTCGAAGCTATTGTCAATAGTTTTGTGTTTGCAAAGAATATTAACTAATTCTTCATGAAATTAGTATAATAAAAGGAAGGATAGTGACCATGCCAAAAAAATAGACGTCATACCAAAAAAAAAAAAAAAGATTTGAAAAAATAGGGAAAAAAATAATGAAAAAACGAACATGCATAATTTTTACAAAAATATTTTATATGTTGCTGAGTCTTTTAAATATTATCCTTCCTTTTTAAATTCTTACACATTGCTTATGTTACATTCTAATCGGATATTTTTGTATTACCAATTCGTTTACTTATTCAAATTAAGTGTATGGCATATTCATGCACGTCATACATAATCCTCTTTCTTTACATGACTTTCTCTTAAGTGTGCCTTTTTAAATTCAAATTTAATTATTTTCTTTATTAAAATTGCAATCTTTTTTACTACGTGTTCAATATATACAAACATTTACAGATCTTTTTAATTGATACCTTAATTTTTCACTATATAATCAACCATGAAAGATGTAGTTATCATTGCAATTTTAGTGAACTTTAAATGAACCCATTTTTCAATCATTTTGAAAATCTTTCACTAAACCAAGCTGTATATTGTTGCATAACTGGGTTTATGTTTTTATATTCATCCCTTTCAAGGTTGGTTTATTAAAGAATCTGTTCATTCATATATGTGGAATTAAACCCAATTATACCGCATGCATGATGTTGTTAGTAAACTCACTATTGCTTCATTGGGTAAATTAGTTTATCATTTTTTTAAGCTAGAAGACTAAACATATAAATATCCCATCATGAAGACTATATAACTGGGGAAAGTAGGATTGTAATCCTTGTGATGTATACATACGAATAGTTAAAAACATTTATTACTAAAAAACATGCCTATCATTTCATGTGCCTTAATTCTGACAAGAAGAATGATTAGGTATATTAAACCTGTAGTATTCATTCCTTTTCTTCACAATAAATATAATTTGTTTTATTATACCAACCGCTGTGATGTCCAGGAAATGTTAGCATGTTTGTTTCACAAGTTTTTTTTTTTTTTTTTCACATGACAGCTAATTTCTATTCTATTTGCAGTCATATTATCTCTTGTTGAACGTAGATTTATTACTTGCTTGGTCAACTGCTTCCTATTATTAATTTAGCACCAAACATTTCAGTTTGTACGTGATTGTTTAATAATTATTTGTTTAGTACTGCTTCATTTTTTTGTTATAATGTGTGATTGAAGTTAAAGCTTTTAAACTTAATCCAAGTTACCAAATGGTCGTTCATTGCATGTCGGTTTGCCGCCGGAAGGATAGGTAGAGGGAACCTAACGTGGTGAAAGAGACTCGAGACTTGCATGGAGTTTCGGTGCGCCTTAATAGTCTAATTAAAGAAGAATCAATGGTTACAACTGAGGGCATATATGGTAGAAAATTAAAAAAAAAAAAAAAAAGATGAAGAAAACTTGAATAAAACACAAAAAAAGAACTCTTGCGGATTCCTCGGCGTGCTTCTTGGATCCGCTACCTTTTGTTCCATCTGTCCCTTCTTTGGTGTAAACGTTTTCTTTAATCGTCGTCATCATCATCTGTCTCTTTCTTCTCGGCATTCCTCCCTCTCTTTCTACCTCTAAACTGTGTTCTCTCATTCATGCTTTGTTTTCAGAGAAAACTTTAAAAACTGGGCGTGTACGCGACTCGGCCGTTCATTATATATATATATAGATATATATATATGTATATCCCAGTGGAAAATAATATAGTAAAGGCGTCACCCATGTTATTAAAACTATTTCCCTTCAAGGACGTGCTCCTTTTAAATCCGTGTGGAATATCCCAAACCTTGAGCATGCTCCCACCTCCATTTTAAACTCGATGTCAGCTAATGTGCTTTCTTATTTTAAGGCTTAAACACAAAGGGTGGTAGGAGAAGTTGGTGCAATGATTGCAAGGGTCGCCGGTTCGGCCCTCTTTCAACCGCAGACCGGATTGGCATCTCCTAACCCATGTTTCCCACCAGCTAAAGTAGACCGCGATCGATTCTTTCAAACCCGTAGCATCACACATATGCCCAAATAAATAAAGCTATTCTTCACAAAAGCTCACCCATAAGGCTTATGATTAATGCAACGCGTCATATGTGAATCACTAAATGTTGCAGAGTAGAAGCTATGCATCATTTTTTTTATAACAGTTTTCTTGAAACAAAAGAATACATAAACTTTCTAATAATCCAATTCTCTTAGAGCTAAATTTTGGTCCTTGTGAAATGAATCAGGTACAGATTTGGTGCCGGGGGCAGCAACTTCATCCGTTTTTCACCCTGCAGCACGTCCGGGACAGCATATGGCGGCTAAGGGAGCGGCCGGCGTCCTTGTCGCTCCTCTCCGAGCCACCGGTCGCCGAGAATCTGATGACCCTTCAGTACGGTAGAAGCTCGTAGGACGAATCTGAACCATTACTGTGGCCTATAATTACCGGCTCCAATGAGGAAAGCCTTTTTGCGGAACATTTTGCTTCTCTTCTTCCTTGATTTATTGACAACAGGAACAGGCATGCGATTGTCCTGTGTGATTTGATGGTGATGGTGGCAACAAAAATGTACTTTCGAGCCGGTTTGGATTGACATATTTATTGTTCCTTCTTCTGTGTTCCCTTGTCCACTGTCATTCACCTGCAAAATGTCGCTTGTATAATTAGCTGTCGAGTTGAAGCATTTGGAGCACTATTCTCCCATTATTTAATGAATGGTATGGTATGGTCAGACAGAAATGAATGTGACAGGGGAGGTTTATAAATGGGAGGCACATTTATATAGATGGAAGTAGAAATGGGCCTTCATAGAAACCTCATAGCTAAAATATTCTCTCCAATTTGTCATGTGTATCGATCGGGAGAGCCTTCAAATTGCATTAGAAGCTTAGCCTATAATCAAGTAATTCATCGTTTACTAGTTCATAAGTAATAACTCCACATGGATGTGGTCAATTGAGCTGCTGGAAAGTAAGTAAATTGGAAAACTCAATGAGCAACTTTTCTGTCTTGACTAACATGTTTCCAGTTTCTAATTATAAATGATGGTAGGTAGAAAATTAAAGTTGACCTAAAGCATCAAACAAGAACAACAAAGAATTTAATTCTCAAGAACCTCAAGCAAAAAAACCAAAAGAAGACAAAAGAGTTAAATCTAAATCTTAGGCATTTGTTTGGGTTCCATTTGTCTGGTTTTTTAAAAGTTTCAGGAGGAAGCAAACCTCTATACATGTATTTTTTTTTAATTTTTTTATTCTGTTTATGAAAACGAAGTCTTATTTTCAAAACAAGAACAGCTGAATAACAAAAAATGTATTAAACATATTAACTCTAAAATAAAAGTAAAAAAATAAAATAAAAATGAAATAAACCAAAACAAAAATAGGGCAAAAATAATAATGATGCTATCAGGTGGGCCTATTAGTAATCAGACTTTCAAGAAGTATGAAGGACCAATTCAAGAGTACAGGTAAACAAGCATTTCATAGTAAAAACTTAAATTAATACATCAACAACATTGTTCTACAATTTAAATTACAAAATATCCTATGTAAAAGTAAAACACGAACAAAAAGTTGCATAAATCGGCCATGACATACATGAATAAAATTTACAGGAGTTGTTACAAATTAGTTAGAAGTTTACAGAAGACCCAAATGCAACAACTAGTTCTGATGAAATTGCATCCATTCAGACAAGGAATAAGAGTCCTTCAAGCCTAGTTTTACTCGACGAATGTTGGAGATGAAGGCATCTCATTAGGGTATTTGAACGTTCATAATATTTTATTTTATATTAAGCTAACTAGATAAGATTACCATGATAGAACAAATCAAGGGGCACTTCTGATTCATTGCTTAGGCATTGTAGCCTTTAGTGTAGTCCGGAGAATTTAGTTCAATGTTTACTAATTATCATTCTTGAGTCTAGCATACCTAGGACCTTATAATCGTATATACCTTCCATTAATTTCAGTTCATGGACACATGATGTTCCACATCACCTACTTTGGGTAAACTTTCAAGCAGTTGGATGGTTTACTGCAAGGAATCAAGTTCTCATTCTGACTAAAGCGTAAGATGGGACTATTATGCATCAAATGCAATGTACGTTCAACCCAACATAATGTGTTCAACGTCTTTTCCAAGATAGTCAGTCATAAACAGTAAAATGTAATACTAGAAGTTGGCAAATTGCATAGTATTCATTTCAATCAATGGGTGAAAAGTACCATGTTATAGGTTGCTATTAGCTGTCAAGCAAGTTTGAGTATTTTTAACCTTCTATTTTTGAATGATGAGGACCACCAATATATGGTAAGAGCTAATAAGGCAAAAGAAATGAGAATATAATTTAGCCAAATTGAGCCAAAGATCAAAATTTGTGTGCCCATAACCTAACATTTGTACCAAAGATTAGTTGATTTGGTTTTTCACTTTTGGTTAAACTCTCCTAGTAATTACAAGCACATATATATGCATGCACGTATGCATGTATGAATGCATGTATGCATGTATAAATATATTGATTTGAAAGCATCCTAGTTGCACATAATTGGTCAAATACAAGCAAGCTAATTAATCTAGTTTGTTGATTTTGCATTGATTAATCAAACAAAATAACAACCGAAGTCAACTAAATGAAGATGTTTTAAAAGAAACTATCAAAATTAATTGAAGCCAATTTTTTCAATAGTTTTAAATAACACTCAGTTAAAACTAATCCAACACAAATGGAACTAATAGATTACTACCAAAACATAAACAGTGATATGTGCAAAGACATAAAAATTAGCATTCAAGTATTTTATTGCAAACATTATTAAAAAATACCCACATGCTCTTTTTACTGTGCCAAGGTAATTAATCAATTTCTATTTGTTATAACAACGAACAACGATGTGAAGAACATTTATTAGTACTACTTTTAATTAGTTTTCAGAGCAGAATCTAGATAATATGATAAATTTAAGTAGCCAACATAACAAATTGGCACATATGTACATAACAAACACAAGTCATAATCCCAAGAGTCGGCTCACATTGAGTATAGTATTACACTCCATGCCACAGTTGCCTTTCAATAAGATCTAGACACTTTGTTTATAAGAATATCTTACCAGCACTTTATTCATTCACTTAATTACAAGAAAACTTTTCAATAACTCTCTTCTTCAAGTATTAAGTAGTTTATATTTATCATCTAAACAACCAAAGAAGTTTATCTTCAATAAATGATATACAATCCAATCCTTTTCTCTTATGTACTCATTCTTGATTATAAACTTTCAGGCACAAGCAATCGCTCATCTCAACGTCATCATTTCCACAATAATAATTCAAATTGCATGTTTGAACTTCAAAAGCCAAAATAAGTAACATGTTGGTCTTGTTGCATTATAGCAAAGTACACCTCAAACTTTTAGCAGACTGCTTCAATTATTCGCCACACCAAAAACATTATTTGCATTCATCAAACCTTACTGCTACCATGATTAGCAAGTTATTCATAGCCTTGGAATATAGACTCAAGAAAATGGAACTCTTTATTTTTCAATACTTACAAATTAGTATTTGACATCTCAACACAAGTTATATTCTTACATTTATTGAAACTTTCACTCCATATACTCAATATTTTAAAGAGCAAACAAAAACCTCTTAAACTTATATTCAATCTTGCATTAACTTGGCCCTTCATGGTTCAATCTAAATTCTCTTACCACATCTCAATCTCATCCAACCTTCGTATGAAAGCAAATAGTTTAATTCAACCTTGATTAAAGCAAAACATGACACTTGATTATCAATTTGATTGTGTTTTGAGTTGAAACTAATTTATTCAATTAATTTAATATTTGAAAAAAAAAATCTTAACCATATGCATATACACATTAAAACATCTTATAAGAACATATATATATTTATATAATTACATAAACTCATTCATTTAAAAGCAAAAAACATAAATATATACATAGAAGGATAACCTTTTTCATCTCAATTCAAATTAATCCATTTTGAACTAGGCTCAAACTAAACAATCTCTTTTTCATGTAATCAATCTGCATTGTTGAAGAATAGCTTTTATAAGTAATCACATACCCTTCTCATTATTAAATAAAATACTAACTATAGTCATATGATATACTAAAAAAACCCACATAAAAGTTATCTTTATTTGTCTTCTCAAATCCACAACTACATGAAAACCTTTGAATTCTTGATTCTCTTCAAATTGGTCCTAACAAATACCCTTTCGCTTATTAGGTTCCCTCGTATAAACTTAAACACCTTAATTTTTTTCCTTTTTACAAGAATCTAATTTTATTTTATTTTATTTTATTTTTTTAAAGATTGGATACAAATATTAGTTTTATTCCCCATTATATACCTATTAAACTATAATTATTTTCCTAGTTTTGTTAATTTCATCAATATCTTTTGATTGTTTGTTAAAAATAATTCTAATTTAGTTTTATTCTTATCCAAATAGCACAACTCGAACCCTAAATTATCGATTCTATTAAACTTGATGACACAATTTGTACTATAAAAATATAACACTTAAATTTATATAAATCATACATAACTGAACTCGTGTAACTTGTCTTTTATACTTTAAAATCTCCACCATAATTCTAGTTTCTGAGGTTATCCTTATAATTCCATTTCTATTCAAAATAAAATTGATAATCTCACTAATTTATCACTATACTAGGTACATAACAAGACCATCTCACTAATACCTTTAATGATATAAAGTAATGTTCCCATTTGTGCCCTAGCATTAACACAACTTTATGATGAATTTATGTCACAAACAAATTTTATGTTTGCCATTAACTAGCTAAAATAACTTTCTACTTTATCTTAAAAAGTATATAGACATCCATGCATATTATCCAACTAATGTTGGGCATTTCCAAGGGCACAAACATGGGAGGAGACCATGTTAGACACATTACTTAATGTATCTAAATTTAAAAAAAAATCATAAGCATAACCAGACACTTTATGAATATGATTTGATACTTCACAAGCATGATTAGATATTTTGCGAGCACGACTAGACACTTGCATAAACACAACTTATAATCTAAAAATAAAAATAGATTGATCTAAATCAAATGAATGAGACTGGTTATTACATGTGACTAGGTATGCGTTTATTCTGCACATAAGTCCTATCTCTCATGGCACACAATTTCTTCTCAAATAAAACTGATGGCACACTACTAACTTATGAGAATATAAGCCTTCCCCCAACAACCATGCTTCTTTCTTGAGGATTAAACATCCCATTCTTCTATATGAGGATGCTAAAACTCTTTCTCTGTCCCTAAAAGGACTTCACAGCTTTGTATATTGGAAGATTTTTCACATTTTCTTTCTTTCATCTTTCACTAAGCAATATCATTGTTGCTTCATTAAAACTTGTGCATCACTATAACCCATTTCCTTTCTCCATCAAATTAATATTATAATATAATTACTAATTTCCTTTTATGTCAATTTAAATGTCATGTATATTATAAAAACAATAATTTGATCGTTACAAATTTTTAAAAAAAAACATATTAGAAATTAATTAGTAACTACAAATAAATGCCCCTTTATGGAAGTACATCACAAATATAGATCAAACTTTATGGGTAGCAATAAAAGATGCAAATGTAATATTAACTAAGTTAACTTATAGAAAATAAGTGTCAAACTATTGTTTAGTTTTTTTTAATTAAGTGAATCTTTATTTCATTCTACTAAAAATAATTTGTTATATTATTATATATACATTTTTTATTATTTTTATTTATCAGGTCATTCTATATTCTTGTGATGTTGTTTAAAAAGTTTGTCGTTTGATCATGTCATGTTACGTCCCTACATTCTACTATCAAGTTTACACTTCATATTTCATAATACTTATCCCAATAAATAATGTAATTGGTTTGGACATAATGCATTTAACAAACTAAAAATCTAAATCATGAAAATTTCAAAAAAAGGTTCAACAAACATCCATAATTTTCCAAAACATAATTTATAATAACAAAATATATGGATACATTATCAATAAAAAAATGTCTTATTCATATTTTGGTTTTTTTTTTCAGAATATATCATATAGCCATTTTAAGGTTTAGGTTTTTATACAACTAAATTCGTGGCCAAGCTACAAAATGATAAATAATCCACAAAAACACTATAATTGCTACCATCATTAACATCAAATAGATTTTTCAAACAATCTTTTACATGTTATTTCTATTATTAAAGTTTTTGAACATGTCAAAATAAGATTTAGCATATTTTTAGCACAGAATTTGCGTTCTTAGCCCTATTGGGAAGTTGGGTTTGGTTTCACAAGGAACTAAGAACCTAATTTACATATCAATTCATGAATTTAAAAAACAAGAATTCAAGCAGACCTAAGAACAAAATTCATTACTTGGTACAAAATCCTATATGATTTTAGGAGTTTTAAAATATCGTTTTGCAAAATCATGATATCTTAAATAAAATTAACTTACTTTGAAATCCAAAATATTTCAATGAGTCATAAATGTGTTAAAACTAAAATAACATATTTATCCATCCAAACTTTTTTTCTCCAATTTTAAGTTCTATATTATTATCAAAACTTTGAAATTAAAAACCAAATGAAGACATTCAGAACTAATACATCAATTCTTGTATTACATCATATTCTTTGAAATATGGAGAAAGTTTAGATACATGTTTTATCCAAAATTGACCTGTAGTGAATTGCATTACTAAGTCCTGCCACACAAGTGCCAACACAATAATTTCCAAACATTTCTAATTCCAAAAATCTAATAAAAGCTGTTTTCTCATTCTTTGATTAGTATCCAAGGGTAATTTCAAAAATTAACTAATAAAAAAATAACTCTAAACATTGATAGCCTTCGAAAAATTACCCTTTTTTCTGTAACGACTCGACACCGAAAGCACTTAAAGGTACAAGGTATTCATATTTGGTAAAATAAATATCAAAAAATTTAAATTAAGATGTTAATATAAATTCAAATAAAACAAATTTAAAGACTAATTTAACCATTGTCGCATAATTTTCGAAGCACTCGTTGAATTTTAATTAATTTTCAAAGTTATTAGAAAATAAATAATAATAAATAACAATAATAATAAATAAATAAACAAGTAAATATAAATTTGAGATATATATATATATATATATATATATATATATATATATATATATATATATATATATATATATACCTAAATCTCATAAAACTCTCAACAATTTTTTCGAGTGGTCCCGAAACTTCCCAATGCTGTTAGGGTTCGCGAGACAGTGATTTCCAGGAGGTGAATTGGTAAAATTTGGTCACCAGATGGCCATCTTGAAAGGTGCCATCGATAAAGAGAAGAGGCACAAGAAAAAGTAGCATAAAAAATGAATGGAAACATAATTGAGGGGATCGTGGGGTCTTTCATTGAAAATTGGAGAGAAATCATGTCGTGGCTAC
Organism: Vanilla planifolia; assembly: GCA_023846275.1. Lineage (NCBI taxonomy): Eukaryota > Viridiplantae > Streptophyta > Magnoliopsida > Asparagales > Orchidaceae > Vanilla > Vanilla planifolia. The sequence goes on along the minus strand of CM043876.1, from coordinate 24,875,552 downwards.
AAATCGAAACTTGAAAAACGAAAAGACCAAAAAAAGTAAGCATTTCCTTTGGTCTTCCTAATTTCACTTACATCACTTAGGGTTTTGTGTTTTTATGGTTTACCCGACATGCATGTATGAGATATCCACTATCGTGAACTAGTGAAAAAACTTCCAAATAAAAAGAGAAAAAGTTATATAAAATTTTAAAAAAATTAAAAGAGAAAAATAGAATAAGCAACAAGTCAAATATATATATATATATATATATATATATATATATAAGAAAACAAATAACAATAACTAAAATGAAAATGATATGGAGATTTTATTTTAAAAAAAATGACAAAGATAGATATAATTGAATAACAATTTGTACAAGCTAAATGTCATACATAAAATTTATAGATTCTTTTTATGCCAAAAAATAGTCTTGAAAACTTTTAGAAAGAAAAAGCTTCTGTTAACTAGAAAAAAAAACTCTGCTTGAAGTGAACTTAATTTCTATGTTACTTAATAAAATGTTAAATATAGTAGTTGACAAGTTTTTTTAGAAAATATTTTACTATTGTATTTTCAATAAGTGAAAATTAAAATAACTAAAAATGTCATTGAACTATGACTAAATTTAAGAAGATATATAAAAGGTTAGTATTTTCACATAATTATTATCGATGTTGATATATGTATAATCCTACGAATTGTAGAAATTTAGATTATAATTTCCCTGCAAAAAATAAAGAGGTAAAGGAAAGATAAAGGAATTGAGATATCATCGATAACCAATGCAAATGAATTGAATTATTAGTGATGTAATTATGATTTATCTTAAGCATGACATGATATTCATAATACATAATTTGCACATTCTAATATTATAATATACCATGAAAAAGAGAATAAAAGATAAAAATATGACTATGTGATATGTGATAAAAATAACATGATTAAATATCTTGTTGAAAGAAAAAAATAAAAAGTGAAAATTTATTAAACTTGTCCTCATAATTCTATAAGATGTGATGAACATCAACACAGATTGTTGGATATAATAAATAATGATTTGATGAGTCATGAGATAGCATCAGAGACCTCTAATATCACACTTGCACATAGTACAAGAATAAAAGATGAAAATAATAAGTGATTGATATAACTGACCAATCATGCCTATAGGTAAAGGTTTAAAGATGATAAAATATCATAAATAAGATAAGACGTGATTGAAATATGAGATATAATCTTATGAAAAATATCTAGGATATAATTAAAAAGAAAACTAAATAAATAAATAAAAAATGAGAAAAACAATTATGCAATATATCATTAAAGAACAAAGATATAAGTACATTTAATTTATATAGCATGTTTCTATTACTGTTTTTATATATATAAACATTATCAATATCTCATTTTGATATTATAATTATCATATTTGACAGTATTCTTTTATCATACCATTGCTATTTATTCATATTGAATTTACTAACTAGACATTTTGTGTTCAACCACTACTTACATTACAAGACATGTCATAGATTCATAAAAGGATGACACTTTGAACCTAGAGAATGATACGATAAACTAGTGGGAATCATGCTACTAAATTAAATTTCACAATAGGTTAATGAAAGAGATTGCATGACAAAAATTTGTAGAGGACTATAAAAAATGTTGTATTCTTATATTTGCATAGGAAAAGATGCAATTAAACCTATCAGAGTTGGTTTAGAAAGATCTTATAATATCTAAATATGAAAAGAAATTTATTATTATGGCATGATATATTCCTGACATTATTGGTTCTAAATAACAGTGTTGCATTATGTTTCGCTATGGTTTAAGACATGACATTAAGGCTACTCTAATATCATACAAAACTTTCAATTTCTTTCATCTAGTTGAGAATGTCAGATTAATGGAACAAAATCGATAATTATTAAAATACTGTAACAAGAAAGAGAAATCTAATGGTGTCGACAACAACTAGACAAATGTGGAAAATACTAACAAGACTTTCCTATATTTTGAATATAGCAAATTTCATAAAGATGTTTGTTGGTAAAGACAGAGTGGACAAATCTAATGTTTTACTTGTGAAGAAGTAAACCACATTTTTAGGTTGTCCCTAAGCTAGTACTGCAACTGAGACGACTTAAACACTACTAGTTCTGCTAAGGGGCAGTCGACAGATAGAGGTGGTTAGCCAAAATTTTACGCGATATCACAACAGGAGGCATCCCACTTCGCTAATATTATATCAGGTACTTTATTTTTATAATGTATTCTAATATAAATTCTTTTCTATAGTAGGGTATCCCACTTATTTATCTCTTAACATGTGTCTGATGCTCCATCCATGAATTTATAATATTTAAAAATTATATTATTGATTAAATTATCTGATGATATTAAAATTAGAGCAAAAAATACTTTAGTATAATTTGACATTATTCTGAGTATGAATTGATTGGTAAAACAACAACGAAATTTGATCGTATCGAGAAAAGAGTGAAGTTGAAAACTAAGATTGATAAAGAAATGATTTAATACAGAAAAAGAAATTTTGTTTTATATCTATATTAAAAACTAAAAAATTGATATAAAAAAGATGTGAAAGATTCGTATTATCTGTGATAGGTATAGATCAAAAATTTGAAAAACTTTAGGATTTTATTGTTATTTATGAATATCTTGATATATTTTCATAAAAATTGCCAATATTACATCCAAATAGAGAAATAAAATTTAAAATATAACTATGGCTATGAGCAAAACTTATTTCTAAAGTACTATATAGAATAACACCTACAGAACTACAAGATATGAATCCAAATTCAAGAATTACTGGGTTTTATTAGACAAAGTGTCTTCGTGAGAAGCATTTTTTTGTAAATAAAAAGAAAAACGATTTACAAATGTGCATTGATTACCTACAAATAGAGATAAAATTAAAAATCTAATCGGTGCAAAGAGCAAAATGTATATCTAAGCACTATAAAAAATAATACCTACAGAACAATAACAAATGAATCTAGATTCAAAAATTATTGAATAAAAATTTTATTAAACCCAATGTATCTTTGTGAGTATCTATTTTATTTGTAAAGAAGGATAATAATTTATGAATATATATTGATTATAGAGAATTAAACAAAATCAATATTAAAAATTGATACTCTTTACCTTGTATTAATGATTTGTTTGATCAATTATATGATATTATAATATTTTCAAAAGTAGATTTGAGGTTTGATTATTTTGAATTGAAAATAAAGAAGACACATCTAAGAATGCTTTTAGGTCATTATGAATTTCTAGTATTATTGTTTAACTTAAAAATGCACTTGTGGTATTCAAAAAATTAATGAACAAAATATTCCAAATATATCTTGATTAACTTATAATTGTGTTGATTGATGATATTATTATATATACTAAAAATACTTAATATCTTGTTAGACATCTACACACTATGCTACAGACATTATATTTGCGTCAGTTGTATGCTAAATTTTTAAAATGTAAATTATGGTTATCCAAAATTGTATTTTTAGGATACATTGACAGTGCATACATGATTTCTATATGTTTTTAAAAATAGAGATGATTATATAATAGTTTCAACCTACAAAATATAACTGAGGTTAAAAGTTTTTGAGTTTGGTAGATTATTACTAAAACTTTGTATAAAGTTTTTTCTTGAATTACTACACATTTGTCATAACTAAAAAGTTGTGAATTTTGAATGAGATTTGTTTCGTAAAGAGAGCTTTTAGAAGCTAAAAAAAATTAATATCAACTCCAATGTTGATTTTGCCTGAAGGAATTGAGGACTATCAAATTTATAGTAATACATCATTAAAATGATTGAGTTGTATTATAATACAATCTGAGAATGTCATAGCATATGCTTCTAATAAATTAAAACTTTATACAACTCACAATCTGAAATTAGCACAATTGTGATCACTTTGAAAATATGAAAGCATTATATCTATATAAATTAAAACTTTATACAAATATGGTTAATGATACCCTAAGCAAAAAAAATAACTCTAATTTAATTGACTCAAATTGATGAAAAAAAAATTATATTTGAAATTGGTAATTTATTATTAGAAAAAAAATATAGAAGAATTTTCATTTACTATATCAATCATCTATCAAGCCTGAATAGATAAAATTTATTAAACAAGATCAACTTTAGAACGAAAAATGTTTCAAATTAATTCAAAATATAAAAAAATGATGGAATATTTGATTTTACTTTAAATGAAAATGATGTCGTGAGATTTCAATGCCATCTATACATTTCTAGCCATCAATAATTGAAACAATTACTATAAAAAAAGCTCATTATTCTAAATATATTATTCATCTTGAAGAGACAAATATATCAGTAACTAAAATAACGATATTAATGATCTGTTCTATAGAAAGATGTGAAAGAATGAGTTAGAAAATATTTGATCTGCCTACAAGTAAAAGGAGAACAGAAAAAAAATTAATGAGGTATTACATCCTTTGTTTATTCCTGAATGAGAATGGGAAGTATCGTTATGAAATGTATTATGAGATTACGTAGACTATCGACAAGACGTGATTGTATATGGGTGATAATTGATAAATTTACAAAATCTATATATTTATTAACAATAAAAGTGACAAAAGAAAAGTTAGCTCGTCTCTATTTGCAACAGACTATGAAATTGCATGATGTATCGAAAGAAATTGTTTCTGACAAAGATCTGAAATTTACATGACTTTTGTAAAAAAATATATCAAACTTTTGATGCAGCAGAAATTTAATATAACATTCCACCCACAAACAAATAGTCCAACAAAACGAACAATTAAAATTTTAGAAGATTTATTGAGATTAGAGAAGATTGGAAGAGTCATCTTCTTTTAGTTGAATTTGCATACAATGACCGTTATCAAGCTACTATTAAGATAACTCCTTATCAAACTCTATATAAAAGAAAATATTAATTTTTGTTATGTCGATTTGATGGTAAAGAAAGACAACTTATTGAGCTAAATTTTATTGATAATGCTATAGAAAAATTAAAACTAATTAAAGAGGAAATTCAAATTATACAAGATAAACAAAAGAAATATTTTAATAACATAAAAATATTGAGTTTTAGACAATTTTTATCATTTTTTTATTAAGATCAGCCCACTACAAAGTACATTCAAATTTAGTGAAACAAAAAAAATTAAAAGTTAAATATATTGGTTTTTTATATTTCAAAAAGGGTGGGACAATTGACTTACAAAATTACTTTACCAATAAAGTTTACTAAAATATATGATGTATTTAAATATATCTCTTCTACAAAAATATCTTTAATCCAACAAATATAATAAAATATGATATACAAGGAATTGAAATTCAACCAAATATGACATCAAGAGAAACCAATTACAATTTTGTATCAAAAAAAGGTATTAAAAAACATAATAATTCCCATGACTAAAGTGTTGTGATAGAATCATATTGAAATAAAAGTGAACTAAGAAATAGATGCAGATATGAAGGCTTAATTCTTTAATTTATTTTAAAATTTCGAAACAATATCTTAAAGAGGAGAGATTATAACAACTTGACACTGTAACCATTTAAAAGTACAGGTTTCACATTTGGCAAAATAAATACCAAATAGTTAAAAATGAGATATGAATACAAGGGAAAATTTAGCAACTAATTTTAATTATTGTTGCATAATTTTGGGGCCCCTCAATTAATTTTAATTAATTTTTAAATTTATTTAAAAACTAATAAAAGAATAATAATAAATAATAATAATAATAATAATAATAATAAGTAAATATAAAATCGAAATACATATGTACCCAAATCTCTTTAAAGCCTCAACAATTTTCCCGAGCGTAGTCCCAAAGCTTAATTTCGTTATTTTCTTGGCAATCTAATGGAATCCCTTACAACAGGCGGAACATAGTACATGAAACACAGAATAATCATGGTAAATACGTTACTTTATTGGATTTGGTAAGGAAGTCTCCCTATTCCCTTTTGAATCATGCACCTAGCTAGTAGAGGGATCTCTCAATAAGGGGTGCTTCCCAATGCATGAAAGATAAAAATATACTATTCACTTATTTTCATTCCTTGTAATTGGCTTTTGCAGTCTTCTTTGATAACTGGAACAAACAAAATCCTTATCCTGTAACCGCAAACATTTATTGACCACTGGAATTTAACATGCTGCCTCTATCACAGATGTAAACATTTACCATTCAAAAACTGGTCAAATTAAGCTTCTAGGAATGCAATCCAACGAAATTTGACTAGCTCGCCCACCCTGTGATCTAGAGAACCTGGATCCAATCAAAAGAAAGAACTCTTCTGTGGAGGGAGGATACATAAAAAAAAATCCTATCCTACATTAAGCACGCCATTTTAGTCCATTTTAAGCAATAATGAATAGATAATAAAACCTAACCGTTATAGCAGCATAGTTGGTACAAAGGCATGCAAAAGACTTTTCTTGACGCCAAAATCCTCCAAACCCAGCATCTCTTTCTAAAATTTTGCTAAATTTGATTACATGGAAACATAATCTGCAGCAATCAATTCTCAAAAATCCTTAAGGCCCACTCTTAAAAGAAGCATAATTATCTAATAAAATGAGTAACCTGATAGTAGAATGTACAAAATGTTGGGCTACTGAAAGCAAGCATGTGTACAAAATGGCCTCTACTGGAAATGCTAGTTATTGACTATAAATGTCCATGAAAAAATAGCACACAAATTAGAGTAATTTGAACTTGATCCAACAAAGAGAAGAGCCGAGAAATTCAACAAAGGAGGTTCTAACAAAAACAATGAACATGACCATATAACCTAACAGATTCAATTCAAAAGACGGGAGATAAAGTTATCGGATGAGATCATCATGAAGGATCTTCCAAAATAAGAGACCCATTTTCATGTTAAAAAGTAATCTCAAAGCACCTGCAATAAAGCCATTAAGCACTTCTATCATGCAGTGCCACAAATTATGAATGGTAAACAAATTCCAATGCTTAAATGACATGAATCATAAATGAACTTGCCCCAGTGAACAATAATGTCATTAATTTCAGTAACCAAACCAGATAAAAAAATAAGCAATTTCTATGCAATAGTCTCGGGCATGAAATAAGGGAAAAAAACAAAGAAACAATTAACGATATACAAATTTTCTTTTATGTCAAATTGTTCAGCCATATTCATATTGAATCTAGTTTTGTGCCAATCCTAATAGCAGTTTTGATCTTTTAAACTCTTATTAAAAAAGTGTATGGATTTTGATTTCATTTCTCTTCACTAAATCTCCAAATAGATATTTGTAAAACAAGCACAAAACTAGTAGTCAAAAATGTTTTACATCAAACATCAAGTTAAATTTTATATTTAAATGTCAAATATGTTGTAGATTCTAATATTAACAATATGAATCATATTTATAAGTTAATTACCCAATACTAGTATATATAGGCAAGAATAGATTAATTTTATCAAAACAATAATCCATATAACAAAATGTATTTGATATGAAAATAAAAGCCACAAAAATTAAATAACTATCAAAAAACATGTCATATAAACTAACCAAATTGAGCAATAATAAAAAGTTTATATACAAAAAACTATCATAGAATGAAGGAAAATAATAAATGATTAAACAACATAAACGAGCCTTTATTCACATCAAATTGTCCGAGAGTACTCAAATTCAATCTGTTTTCTTCCCATCCTCATAACAATTTTGATCTTCTCAATTCTTAAAAAAAGCTTATGCATTTTTATTTCATTTCTCTTCCTTAAAACTCCATGTCATTATTTGTGTACAAAACTTAGTTGTTGAACATGCTTTCTATCAAACATCAACTTAAAATTCATACAATGTTTATTCTAATGCCTAACATGTTCAAGAGTTTAATCTCTCTATAAGATGGTCTATGGGTACCAATACATTACATCCTATCCTATATATAAGTCATTATATACAAAAATGACTTCATTTTAAAAAAACAATAATCCGCATATGAAAATGCATTTAATATGACAATAAAAACATAAAAATTTGATGAATATAACAAAAAACATGTCATATAAACAACAAATTGAGTCAATGCTAAAAATGTTCTATGCAAAACCCATAAGGCATAAAATAAGGAAAAAAACAAGGAATAATTAAAAAGATGCAAACCTTCATTTATGATAAATTGTTTAGCAATATTCATGATGAATCTAACTTTAAGCCTATTTTGATCTCCTTTCTTTTCATTGAATCTTCAAATAGCTATTTGTAAAAGTAGCACAAAATTAGTAGTTGAAAATGTTTAATGGCAAAGATCAACTTAAAATTTATACTATTTTTTTCAAAATTCTAATATGCTGTTGATTTTAATATCCACAAGATGAACCATAGTTATTAATATGTTATCCAGCCAATACAAATAAGTTTAGACTAAAATGACTTGAGTTTATCAAAATAATAAGCCACAAAAAATACATTTAATATGACAACATAAGCATAAAAATGAAATCACTATCAAAAAAACATGCCATATAAATTACAATTGGCAAATGCTAAAATTTAAAAATAAGCATATTTTGCTTCCTAAGTGTAGGTTAATAGAAATGTGTTAATTATGTTACCTGAAAATGTCAACCACTTAGTTTGGACAATAAAATAGAATTTTAAAATGATAAGTATGCCTCCAAATAATGACATTTAGAATTTGCATGAAAACCATCAACATTGACCTATTGTTTGATACCATTGCCGTTTACTTGTCACCTAAAATCATTGACATTTTCATATCAATGCACCATTTACAGCTAGACATTTGCTTGGTGTTGTTACCCACATTAGCACCATATGTATAAAGAAAAATAGCAGCCAAGTGACATTGAAATCATTTATCTATTATCTTCAATCATTTGCTTTCATTCCATATCATGTATGGCATACCCAATCTAATGTTCAAAAATTCTAGAACTTAAACACATTATACTTTACATAAGCAAATGCAAAAGCTTTCTTATAAGAAAAAATATCCAGTGTCCTACCAACCCTCTACCCACCATACATCAAATTCCTATCAATGCCCCTTTATGATTTTCCATTGTTAACTGTGTTTATATTTTCTGAAATGCAAAAAAACCTTTCCTTTTCTCCAAAATAATAACCAAGGAATCCAACACATATCTTGAATTTCACATAGCCACCACAATCCTGTTCTTTTAAACTTCATACATTGGCTCATCAATTCATTAGAAGTTGAGGAGACTTCCCAAGTACAAATTACTGAGATATTACTTGATTTCTTTACAAAAAAAAAATAATCATTGTTGCAATATACACCCACAAATATATCCTTGCTATGTAGACAGCTCACTCCACCACAATTGACATTATTGAATTTCTCAAAGCCACCACAACCGCCTTCTCGTGGGAACTTCACACATCGGACTCATCGATCCATCAAAAGTTGAGACTTCTTAGGTATAGATCACTGAGATCTTGCTTGATTTATTTACAAACAAGTGGTCTTTGTTGCAATATATACTCATTGATATATCATTGACATGTAGACGACTCCAACACAAATGACATTGTTGGTTAAACCTACTATTACTGCTAAAATTAAACATGCTATTTGGTTCATGGGCCTTAACTGCATGCCTAGCATGAACAATATTGTTGCATTCTTTCTAAAAAGCTTTTGGGACACCAATGTTGTTCGCGCCTCTTTGCCAAGATTATTATACCTATAAGTTTTTACAACACTATCCATAAGGTTGTGAAAAAGGTGTTGATATATAGATTGCAACTTATGCTACTCGGTCTTATCTCTCTTAAGTACAGAGCATTCATAAAGGGTCAATCCATATCTAATAACGTACACTGGGCCCAAGAATTAGCCATCGTTTCTCTATTTCTTTGTTGTTGCTAATGGCTCTCAAAATCAATACGGACCAGGACAATGATCTCATCAACTAGGATTTTCTCTTCGCCATGCGTCGCCACATAAGGTTTTAAGACATATGGTGTGCGTGGGTCAGGGCTTATGTGGTGAAGCCCAGGTACAACATCTTATGTAACTACAAGCACCTCTTGTGGACCACCACGTGTGGTCTTCGAAAAGGTATCCTTTCTCATCTTATCCATTTATTATCTTCTTTGAGTGTCTATCTCTATTGATTCAACTCTACTAGAAACAAGAGGCCATCCTTGTAGTTCATATTTGTAACTTGGGACCACCATTACCCACCCCCTTTATGTTAATAATATTATGCTATATGGCTCTCCACATCTTCTGTTGTGACTTCGGTTTGAGATATCCTTCATACCTATTGGTCGATTATCAACCAACAAATAAACATATGAAAGTACAAATCTAATGCACCATCTCTAGCCTTTAGACAAATTAGGGAATTGGAATTTCAACATACTCAAGAATCATTTTTAGGCTGATCTAGAACAACGTATTGCAAGCAACTACGACATAGTACTGGAAGGTGGGTGACTGGCTAATTGGGCACTACTTGGAATCAACAAAAGCTAGCTACACTAATCTATATAAAGCTTGTCGGCTATTGGCACCACATGTGTGCTCTGTAAGGCTTGGACCAAGAAACAGTGAGTGCAGTCTTCTTAGAAACGTCCCTTTTATGCCTCAGCAACAATGCCCTCCCTATGCGTATTTGTCTCATCGCACACAAGATGGGCATGGACTAGCACTTACCATGGGATGCACATACAATGAATCGACAGACCACATACTTGTAAGTTGCATAGTAGTGTAGAATACTTTGGACTCTACATCACAATGGATTCATGACCGCAAGCTTAAAAAACAAATAGACAAGGGCACCATCATTTTGGTTATCTCTTTATACTTCTTATGACAAAGCAAAATTGTAAACTCTATTGAATACTAAGAGTCATAAAAACATTCGATGTTTTGACAATAACAAACTATTTAAGTGTCCTTCTTGTAATCTAACTTGTTTGTTTAATATATTATTTACTAAACTAAAAGATAAGTAAAAAAAGTGGTGATTTTAAACTTGGTTGGATGGGTGCTTTAGATAGTCTTGCTAAGATACCTGAAGGCCAAGAAGGAAGGTGTCATCCAATAGTTCAAGCATATATGAAAATTGAAGCATGCATCTCTCAACCTATCAAAGAGTTATATCTTATAAGACAAGTATAAGGATTACAATTAAGTTACTAAGTATATATGAGAGCTTGCACTTCATTGAATATTTGCATTACTTCTAAACAAACATGACATAATAAGCATTAATTGTATTTGTTGCATATCAATGACACTTACTAAGACCTCATCATAAAGAATAATGTATAATTCTAAAAAGATTGGTGAGTCAAAAAAATAGAACTAGAATCAAAGATTAAATAGAAAAAAATAGTTAAACTTTGAACGATACAGAATATATTTCAAATGATATGATTACCATTGTGAGAAAAGGACAACTAAAAAAATAAACTGTTCGATCTAGGTTATCACAGGTGTCATGTAGTAATTGAACCATATGACTAATGATCGAATAGTACAATGTGTTTACATAAGCAATGTATAAGTGATCAAATGATTTAGGAAAGGAAAGTATAAAGTTTAGTTTAGTGAATACAAAAATTTTAAGAATTTTGTATAACACAATCTTATTTATTACATAATATAATCAATTCAAAGAGAATATATTAAGACCATTAGAATGATTAATTAACAAAGTATTATCATATTGTACAATATGACATAGCATATAATATGATCATTCTAGCATATACAAGTGACCATGTCATGCCTTGCATTTACTCTATCTCGAAATGTTTGTACGGAATGTTAATATTCTAACTGACAGTAAGATCGTTTAAAGATACTTATTCACTACATATAAAGTAAAATTCCAAACTTTCATATAATACGTTAATATTCCAATTGATAGTATGAACAATTTATTATTAAGGCATCAGATGATATAATATATTTATTGAACAATGCAAACCAAACAAAATTCAGATGACAACAAATTCAAACATATCTTAAATATAAAATTACCCATTGTGAAAATTGTTGAACCTTCTTTCAAGGGTTTTAAACATTGTATACAATAAATATACTTCATAAACACAAAAAAGGGTGATGATAAAGAAAAGATGAGAATATTGTATGCTAGAAAGATAACTATCACAGTAATTTGCAACATCTCTATGAGAACAACTTGCTTACGAAAAAAAATCTTATTGCAACATTCTTTCAATTGAAGAAAATAAAGTATTCCAAACCAACTGTCATTCAAAACCTTGCATTAGAGGCTCTCAAATTATTTATAATCTTTGTTTTGATAATCAATTAGATTGCTTGTATTTATAGTAATATATTTGGTTCAAAACTAGATGAGCTTGTATTTTAATTTAGTTCTCATAATGTAACGACTCGTCGTCGTAAACAACTAAAGGTACGAAATTTTATGCATTTAATGGAATAATTTCCAATAGTTGAAATTAGAATGTGAATATAAAATTGAAAAGACCAAATTCAGCGTTGATTTTGGTCTTATCGAATAATTTTTTGAGCCCTGGATAAATTGTAATTAATTTTTGAAGTTATTAATAAATAATACTAAAATAATATTAAATAAATTAAAAAACAAAAAATCAAGATTTAAATATCTCGAAATTTCCCAAACCGGTTTGTGAGTCTCCCAAAACCCTTTCCTGCACGCAGCTTCCCCAACGCCTTAAGGTTTCTGAGAGTGGTGATTTGAGGGGGGGCAATTCAGCGAGGTCCGGTCACCGAATGACTAACACGAAAGAAAGAGCCAACGTCACGAAGGAAAGAGCCACGTTCGAAAAAGTTGACATGCGACAAGAGTTATCCAACACAGCTATTTGATCAAAACAAACCCTAACCGAGCAGGCCGAACGGTCTTCTGTCATCGAAAATTGGGGAAAAGAAGTGTTGTTGCCTCAATTCAAAGCACAAAAGGGAAAAAAATAGAAAAGATAATTTCTATTGATTTTTCACACTTTTTCCATTGCATGGGGATTTTTCAGACTATATAGGGTACCACCGGTGAGCATGTGGTAACGTTTCGCCGCCGGCCAATGGAAAAAAAAATATATAAATATATATATAAATACAAAAAGAGTAAATCCGAGAAAGGAGAAAAATAATAATAATAAAATGTGGAGAAAAATATGATAAGAAAAAAAATGAAAATGAAGATTGTATTGTAATTTGTAACAGATTGTTGCAAAAGAAAAAAATAAAAAAATGGATTGATTTCTTTCAATACAGAGAAAAAATTGCCTGAAAGGCAATAAACCAAGAAAACACTATTTTGGTTGATAAGAACAAGTTTGCAGAGGTAAGTTTACATTTCAGTAATTAATTGATGCTGATACATGCAAGTGTAGGAAATTAATTTAGATATTTAATTGCTTGCAAAAAATGAAAGAAAAAAAATTGACGTAACATTTGGAATAAAGATAAGTGAATTTAATTATTCATAATATAAATAGGTATGATTTGATTTAAATAATATATGATATAATATTCATGATGCATATGTTGCATAAATCGATATTGTAATGCACCTTGAAAAAAAATTAAAAAAATAAGCATATGACATGATGTGTACTGTGTGATAAAAATAAGAAAGTTAAATACCCTGATAGAAAAAGAGATGAAAATAAAACGTAAAATTTTTCTAGACTTATCCTCGTGATCTTTTGAGATATGATGAGCACCAGCACAGGATCCTAGGAATGACGAGATAAGCATCAACACAGCATGTTGGGCATTATAGACACTGGTTTAATGCCGGACTATGATATTATAAGAGATGTGATGAACACTAATACATGATACTGGACATCATAAACATTGGTTTGATACTAAGCTACAAAATGAGATGAGATGACATCAGAGACCTCCTTCAATACTACTTACACTTAGTGCAAAGACGAGAGATGGAGATGATATGTGATAGATATGACTGGCCAGCTATGCCTATGGGTGAAAATCCAGAGATGATAAGATACCACATATGAGATAACACATGACTATGACCTGGGCGTACAATCTTATGAGAACTATCTTGGGCCCAAATATAAAGAAAATGAAAGAAATGAAAAATAAATAAATAAATAAAAATAAAAAAATAATATAAAATAAAAGAATAAAGATGTGTATGCATATTTGATGTGTATAGAGAATATTGTTATTCATGTTTTAATATGTTGAGTATTCATGTCATGCCATGTGACAGCATGTTATTACATTATGTTTATTATAAACTTATTAGTTATTCATGTTAGTTCACCTACTAGATATTTTTATACTCATCCCTATTTACATAATAGAACATACCACAGATTTACACAGAGAAAGTACATAAAGTGGCATGTGAGATGTGTGAATCTCTTATATATATTGATTTTATCTATTATCATGTAATTGAATTTTTTACTAAACAGAACATGTATGTATATACTTTTATTTGCTGTAATGAATTCATAGAATTGTTTTTAAAGTGAAATTGTTGTATCATTATTACGTCACCCCCGTCCACAGTGGTTCATGTCTTCACAATTAGCTACATAAACTCTAATATGTCGTTGATCGAGCAATAATGCTAGTATTATGCGTGGCGGGGCGTGACACGTAAGCTTGTAGATCTTGGCACAACTCCAAGCCGTGGAAGCATAAAGTGATTTGCCTTATCCCTAGGCCAAGAGTTTGAGGTAATTCGCTTGCAATTGATTTGTACAAAGCTTAAGTTTATATTTAAGTTTCTTCAACCAACTACAGCCAGGAGTAATTTGGATAATAGTGTTCAAACGAGTTGTTTAAAGGTAGATGAAAGTTTAATTGTTAAGATGAATCACCTAAAAACCTTATGTTGCCTTCTATTACTTGTTTTGCTATTTACTCTTGTGTTAATTGACCTCTCTATTATATCTCTAAGAATTGACTTAACTCAATAATATTATTATACCCTAAGAAAGTTGAAGGGGTGTGATATAATCTAACCTAGTGCTTAAATCTTTACTTAGCCTTTAGTTCTCAAAAAAAATTTTCATTCAAATCATGCCCAATTCAACACCCCCTTTTGGTATGCCACATAATCCCTACAAACTTTATTCAAGACATTTCATTAATTCAATTGTTAGGGCCTACTTAACTGCCTTCTTAATCATTTAAAAAATCAAAGATTTTGCACAAGTAAAATTATGTGTGGATATTAACCCTAGATAAAGACCTGATGATTTAAAAAAATATAAAATACTAACAAAAGTTAAAATCACATAAACAAAAACATCATTCTAATATAATCCAAGAACAAGTTTTATAAAAATATGTACAAAATTTTAAACAAAAATTTTATCATACTCAATTAATCAACTTACATCAAATATTACCCATTCTCAAAACTCCAATGCATGGTCCTCTCTTATGGCATCAAAATCCCTATCTCTTGATATGGTAGAAACATGACCAACGATGAAGACAGTAATGAAAAATATAGATCTCAATAGATAAATCCAATAAAATAACCAAAATAAAAAAAATACTAATAAATATATAAACACAATGATGAATAAAAAAATCCATATCATATTGTGATGATAAACCACATGTATTAATCTAAAACTATGTCAAATGTCATGTGTATTAAAAATAATCTAAACAAAAGCAAGATTTCTATTCATTTTAACTTTCAATATTTTTATATAACAATGAGGCTTAATTTCCTCTAAATCATTATACTTCCTGAATTCAATAATTATATCAATAACTTTCAGTTAACAACCATATTATCTTACCACAGAACACTAGATAGATATCTGACTCGAGACTTGATACCCTGCGATCCAACATGTTGGAACTAGTATTGAAGATAATGTCTCCAAGAATCCCATTTTCAATTTTATTTCACATACGAAGCAATTATGCCAAATCATATGCAATAGATATGCTAATCTAAACATTATGTTCAAAGTCAATAAACATTTATATCTAATTTAAGAATTATTATGTTGTATTTATTTTTATTTAAATATTATTTCTAATATCATGCACTAAAAAAGCTATAAAACCAAATGAACCTTATAATCAAAAAAGTGAGGTTATAAATAATGTAAAAAAATCATAAAGGTCATGCTAAACTATAAAACATAAGAATTTTTCATTAGAATAAAAAGTAGTAATGAAATAACTAAACAAAATAATAAATTGTACTACATCATGGGTTATCGAATTTATCTACTTGATTTTGCGAAACAATTCCTTAGTTTGGTTCTCTCTTTCTCAAAATTTCCTCCAAAAAAATATGAATAAAATGATCAATATATATATTATAAATAGCATAATTCATAAATCATTTTATCCTCATAAATTATTTGTCCTATCTTAGGTTTTTGCTTTGGTTCGTATTTATACAATTTACCAAATGTATTATATAAATCTACAAAATATATCGCATATTAAATATGTAATACATGTATAATATAGTATGTTCAACAATATAATTCATTTTCAACACACATCATTTTGGTATAATCCTCTTGTTGTATTATATAATCTATTAATTAGTTTTTACAAAATTTAAATCGTATGGTACGATATTTGCATATAGTATTATACGATTAACCTCTCTATGTGATAATAATAATGTGCATCATACTAATACGATCCAAAAAATCTTCTAATATCATTAATCCCAACAACCAACTTACTGCTTTGCCAAAACCTCATCGTATCATACGATGATACCAAAGTAGTAGTACAACATGCTCTCGGGACAAACCCAAGAACTTCTTTAACAAAATCGAGACCACATAAATCAAAATTAATTAAAGAAATTACCTCACTAATGACATCGATCCCACAAACAACGTTTCTCAAACAGCGCAGCAACTCCACTTACATTCGATCTCTCTTCATGAAATCATTCAACAACATAACCAAACACATTGGAAGAATTTTCTGACTTTATCGTCATTAGTTATATATAGGAAGCTTAAGCAGTAATTAACTTAATTTAAATATTAAACTGTCGCCAAAATAATATTATTTATATTGTTTTATATTTCTTTCATCGTCGCTAAAAAACATCCGAAATTTCGTTCTTATAATTTTTAGCAAGACATCTTCACAAAACCACATGATATTCCACAATATACAAATCTATCATCTATTAACCAATTTTTGACCTAAGATAGAATTTATAAAAAAATTCTTTCGATCTCCAAAAAAATACAAACTTAGTATTTTTGAACTTGTTTTAAAGATATTTTTTTAGTTTTGGTATACTCAAATAATATATTTGAATAACTTTAAAGTCGTAACATACTCTTAAATATTTTATTAATGTTTTAATATCTTTAAAAATAATTATTATAATCTCAAAATTTACTTTTATCACATCAAAATATACATTATTATAATTATATTAACTAAATTTTAAGATTTATTACATATCAAATTTTGCAAAAATTGGGCTATTACATCAACTATGCACATTTGTTATATCATGCAATCCTCTAATCAATTGAACACAAAAATAAACTTTCGGCGGCCCATCTTCACCATCTTCTTTTTGGTGATCCTACCCCCAAGATGGATTAAGGTCAATTGCAATGCTACTTGCATTATGGAAGGAAGGCTGGGGATTAGTCTTGTCATCTGCGACTCAAAATGGCATCTCTTACAAGTCATGTGGTAAGAGGAATACTTTATGTTTGCTAGTCATAGAAAAACATGCTACTTTGGTGAAAATTATGCTCTTATCAAAATGCAACATCTAGCTGGAATCAGACTTTGCAACCATCATAACCAAACCTTCCTCTCATTCAATGAGAAAGACAATGGTGTTCACTTCAACCATTCTTTTCTTTATAATCATTTGTGGGACTCAGACTTTCTCATGTTCTAATGAAAGTCAATGTTGTGGCCAACTAGGTGGCTAATTATGCCTCATTATGTGATTGTATGTGGACGAGGGATATGCCTTTGTCGACTCTATCTTGTCTGATTATAGCTTTTATGGATCCTTCTTAAAGGTCATTAATATATGGCATATGCTTATCCCTTTTCAAAAAAAGAACATAAAACAATATCATTTTGGTAAGAAGAAAGCAAAAAGCATTAATCTACCATTCTACAAGGAAAATCAACAAACTACAAAAAGTTAAATTTTAAAGAATAAGCAAAAATTTTGAAATTATTAACTTAAGAATCGATAAAGAAATTCTTGCACGTTCTTCCAATTGAATTTCATTTTTATGGATGCCATACATGTCTAGTTCAATATATATATTAAATGTGTTGTTCGATGTGTTTGTTGTTTGACATCCATTGTTGTTTTGGGCATTTCAATGCCATTGACTATGAAATAACTGTTGTGTTTAAAACTATGCATGCATTTAGGTTTCAAACCATTTTCATTATTATCTCTTAAACAATTGATCTCATGCAAAAGCTATATTAATTAGATGCTAATAAAGATATTCCAAAGATCTGGATTCTTTGCCTTCCTCATTTTTCAATTTACAAAATCTCTAACTTTCTATTCAAGCATTCAACGCATTCTTTATGCCAAATTCTTCTTCTAACTTTTTGTAAACTTATAAAAATTTCTTTGAATTTTAATCAAAGTAGAAATAAAAAAAAATATTTTAATGGACTTAATCTCATTCGCATCATCAAAATAATCATGACAATAAATAAGCTCTCCACATACAAGGAACTAATGTAGGAACAAGCACATAAAGGTCAAAAGAGTGACCTTGTAAGAAAATTGATGCAAAAGAAGCAAATAAAAAAAAGCATGTTTCAATGACAAATAAAATGCACGATTTAAAAAAAAATTGTAAGTGTTCATTGAACATATAAAAAGATTCTACTAACATATGACACCATAGGTAGAAATTAGGTTTGAAGTCTCAAATTAAGCCAATCCATTTCGGTCACTTTAGATCCATTTTTGAGGTCGAGACTAGAATGAAATCCAACAAAAAAAGAATAGTTTTTATCTAGTTTCAGTGCTATCAACCAAATCTAGTATTAGGTTTGACCTATTTATTTTTTTACTTAAATTATTTTAAGGACATCTAATTTTATATTGTTAATCAACTTAACTAGTTTTAAGTTGGATAATATAATTTATAATCATCCATAAACCCATTATAATTGTTTGATTAGTAATAATTTGGGTTTATTATATACCTTTAATTCATTATCCAAAATATAATAAACAATTACATTATTTTAAATAAAAAAATTATCTAAAGCTAATGAACAAGAACTTGAGGAAATCAAACAAAACCCAAAACTAAAGCTTAAAACCTTTGTAAAGCTAGATCATTTAATAAGGCGATAGAAGCCCTAAATGGGGTTAATTAATAAATTCGAAAAAAAACATATAAAATAAGGAAATAAGCGACATAAAATTGATATGGAACAAAGGATGACTTTCTCTCCCAACACTTAACAAAATTGCCAATATACTATTTCAACAACAATCACCCATAACCACAACATTCTACTTCAAACGGTTGAGAATAGATAAATGTCATTAATTCTAAGAAATTGTTTACAAGAGACTCCTTGATTTGGTTTATATACAATTTTTTCATAAGTTTGAGACTCATGTATATACATAAGCTCCCCAAGAAAATATCTCCAACAAATTTGACCAACCCAACCCTCTAAAAATTTGATAATAAAAAAAAATTATAGATCAGTCATCCAAATATAACTATCCTTATGTATTTTTCTAAAAGAGATAAACAATACAATACACACGATAAAATGTAATAAAGAAGCATAAGATTTTTTACACATTAAAAACTTCGCAAAAAGCTCACAAAAATAAGAATAACTATTGGAAATCTAGCAAAAGCATTCTTCATACCTTAGATATCAGTCAATAATATTAACGAAAATCTTGTTAGAATTATCTAGATAGATTCTTCATGAGTTTTGTGATGGCAATGAACATCACATCTTTTTGCATGAGCAAACCAATGCTAATGATACCCAAACCTTAAATATCATTCATCTCAGATAGTTTGGATCACAAGTATCCTTACGATAGAGTTGACTTACCCAGGTACAAATAACCCAAGAGCTAAATTTATTCAAGCAATGAAGAAGCCAAACAACGCCTCTACACTTAAGAAAACCCAAAATGAGCTGAACAGCTTCTCCCCATTACTCTTATTGACCTAAAATATTTATATTCCTTTCCAAGCCCCAACTACACAACCATTAACACCTATTCGATTGAGGGACAACATTAAGGCAAATTCAATTGTCCTAAATTATCTTAACATGCACCAAACTAGGTTACTATCCTACTACAATCTAAAGTACCCTACCTACTCTAGATATTTCCTACCCAACCATTCCCAAGTTATGTCTCTCACCTCCCTCAAAAGGCCATCTTCCTCGCACCAACTACCACAAGTTTATACATCTTTATGCAAACCTTAACCAAGTTTGCTTTCCAATTGATTCTTCTTCATATCTATCAGGAATTTCCTTTTGTTGATCAATGTTCTTATTCTTCTCCATCTCTAATCACTACAAATCCACGACAATCCATGAATGTTTGTGCATGCCTTAACCAAATTTGCTTCCTAACTAATTGTTAATTTCAATTTGTTGATTTCCTCTCCATATGTGCTAATCTCATCCCTCCACTCACTTTTTGGTTACCCATTGCATGGATTTGGTCTCAAAACTACTAGATCTAGTGGTTTCTTGCTTCCTTTTGGTTTGAAAGCTTGCTTTTTCTCCTAACTTTACTAAAATGCTTATCTATGGCATTGCCAACATTTGCAAGCTTAGTTTGTATTGAATTAAAGTCAATGCATTTTCATTTCATATTCTTACCCCTAGTTAGGTTATCAAAGAATCATATGAAAACCTAAGAAAACATAGATGAATTTGACATAGAAACCAATGCATTTGTGGGTAAATCTCCCGCCTGAGTTGGATTTTTAAGTTACAAATGAGGTTTCCAGGCCCAGATTAACTAACTCTACACCACATCCAATTGAAGCCAAAAAGTATCTTAGGTTCCTCCCCCCTTTGTGTCCTCTCGGAAAGACAACCACCAATTTTCCACCAGTGATTGGCTGCCATCCCGCTGATCATCAGTCAACGAGTAGCCTCCAACCAAATCTTCACATTTCAGCCCATTTATATCAACTAAAACAGCTCTGAATTAGTAGTCAAGCAGAAATATAGGTAGATCATTTTACTAAATAAAATAAATATGAATTAATAATTAAACAAAAATCTGCACTATACCTCTTTGGCTTTATTGGTATAAATTGTTAAACCTTATTTGATAGTAGACTTGGACAGTTGAGTGCCAATATAAGCCTCAGATGTTAGAACGCAATTGCATTTGGGATGCTACATTCTATTGCATGTGGCATGGCCCACATGGGGTTTGTCACCTTCTATATTTTTATCCACCTTATTTCTTTTCAATAGTATGTTTCAAACATAATTTACTTAGCTATACTATGTTACAACATCATGTTCTAATCACACAAGCCTAATTGTGCTCCAACTTCCAACTATAATATTCGTATCAAAATGAAAAGTAATACTGCTTGGTTGCATCAAGTTAATTATTTACTCAATCCCTATTCCAACAGCATCTCCTGTTCTAGCAGAACAAGGTCGCCCTTCATCCCATCTATCGAAACTAAACAAGCATTGAAAGATTTTAGATGGTTTCTAGGAACAAACTGGCAAAAATTCTTCGAAATTCAGACAAATTGGTTCACCGATACCCTTTATCCCACTTCATTAGTACTCAACGATATCTACATCCTCAACGACTGCCGTCCAGCTACACCTTAAAATTCTTACCTGCTCCATAACGAGTACTTCTTAACCTTACAGCTCATCCAAAAGCCTCCCGCTCCGACACGAGCAGTTCTCCGTACACAATAACAACGGAAGATGGCTTGAGGGGCACATAGCAACTACCGGAAGAACAAGGCCTTGAAATGAGAAGGTAATGTCTTCAACATTTTGCGTCAACATATGTAACGTTCGCTACCAGTAGAAAACGATTCTGCCGATGTTGTGAGGCAGAGACTGAAGCGCCACGAAAAGCTTCTGGTCTGGGTGGGGGAGACGGGTTAGAGGAAGATAGTCCGCCACGACGTTTAGCCCCTACGGTGAAAAGCGGTTTGGCTGTTAGGGCATCGTAATGGCTGCTGCGTTGACAGTGATGCGATTGGAATCCTTCTCTACGAGGCGACGATTGGACAACACACGAGGCGGAGAAACACAAACGACCATTGGAGTCGAGCCGGGCCCGCCTCGGTCAATTCAGGGAAAAGTACTAATTGAAATATATTTATTCGTCTTAATTAAATGTGAATTTTACTCGACTGTTTGGAGCTTTCAATGCGTATGTACCATATGTATTACTCACGGATGTCTAACGCTTATAAATTGTGCATTTGTAAGTTTATCCTTACTTTATTTAATTTATAAATATAAAATTATTGTTTTACCCCATTTGGTACTGAGCCTACCGGAGCGCCCTGGTCGTCAAACGAGCACCACCATGTCAACGGCTTAATCATCATCTTCGACAAACAGTGAGCATATTAAGAAGCTATACATGTTCACATGCATGCATGTTCAAATTCATGAGCACAAATTTTGTTTGTGTATTTTATTTAAAAACGTAAAAAACAAAAATATATAAAATGATACATTTATTTCCTCCAATACTAAAACGACATGCTACAATGTACTTAGAAAGGTATTGCCTAGATTATTTGAGTTTCAAGAAATGTGTGATTATATCATACGACTACAATGTGAGATTTAAATAACATTAACTCCAAGATGATATACAAATTTGAAGGAAGAAATATTCTTGTCCAATGAGTCACAAACATGGGCAGTACTCGAGGAGACTCCCATGTATTGAGACAAACCATTAGTCTAACAAAAACGATGTAATAGTGTTATGGAGCAAGGTGTTCAAAAATGAAAAATCATATGATGCGACAATAATAGATGCATTGTATGATATATAGACTATTTTAATCTGGTTCTTGATTTTAAAAATTGTAGTCTTGTTCATATTGTACAATTAGGTTTTGAGTCTCTTATAATAATATAATATAAGGTATTTTAGATTTTTTCTATTTTTATAATAGCCATATATCTATTGTATATGAGTTTTCCTTTATTTGCTTGTGATTTATTTGTTTTATTGATTTTGTAAGGGCTCTCACAACTTTTTTCTTCCTTTAAGACATTGTTTTAAGTTATTGAGAGATGTTTCACTAATTATTTTATTTGTTGGATATTATCTACAATACTCCAATGTGATCTTACGCTATTTAACATTTTAATTAAAGCATTATATTTAAGGTTAATGTGTGCCTTAGTGAAGTGGTAATTGAAGCACTGTTGCATATTTTTGTTAATGTCAAACACTATAGCTTTTATTGAAGATTTTTTACCAACAAGTTGAGAAAAAACTTGAAGCACATTGGACTCATGATTTCTAATGGTGCTCACAAAAATAGTTTGATCGTCATTATAGACTCTACAAATGTTTATTTTTTTCATTGAATTAAGGGGGAAGTTCCAATATATCCTTTTAGAGAGCCTAATTTTTCTTAGTTTAAATGGAGGAAGTAAAGCAATCTGCAACAAGAAGTGATCCATCTACTTTGTTTGAACCAATAAGAAGACCATTAAAATGGTCTAGCATAGATAATTTGTATTTTGAATGTCTCCCAATTTTGATTCATTAGTTTTCTTATATTTTTTGTTTCTTGTTTCACAGATGTATCAACATATTAAAAGAGTTATCAACTACATAGCTTTGCAATATATTGGATTATCTTTGATACGTGGCCACCACTAGTTTAGAAGAGTGCTAACTCTCTTATTTAATTTGATTTGAATGTCTAATGGCTTACCATAAAAAAAACAAAGATGTTGTACTAGATGACAATTAGTAAATGCATGCTCAATAATGTCCTCGTTTAAGAAATGAGACGATTTAGATGCATGCTAAAATATATGACATGTTTTATATTGACCTTCATCTTTTATATCCCATCCAGTGACAATTCAAAAAATAAGAATACATTGACTATATAAAGTATTTAATGTGTAAGGGTATTAGCATCAAATGTCTGTGGGGTCACTTGATCACTATGTCATTCATTTGTAGCTAATATTTTGAATGCAATCACTTGTATGGTTTAAAGGCATAAATTTCTTGTCAAGCATCATCTTTTCATAACACAATTTTATGTATGCCTACGTGCATACATGCGTGCTTATGTGCATACCCGTGTGCATGTGTGCATGTGTGTATTCAAGAAAAGTGAATTACTAGAGGTTGACTTAGCTCAATTATATTTAAAATTCATTTAAGAGCTAAAGAATGTCTCATGAATATCATTTATGCTAAGGCTATATTTCATTAGCTACTTGCTATTTCATGGATTTGGTTAGAAACTTAATTTATATATTGCATTAGACTTATTGAATGGTTGGCCACAACAACTACTTAAACATAACATCAATTTTGATAAACGTTATCAAGATATCATGGATTATCTTTATGAGAAATTACATGAACTAATATTTTGTTTTGTGATGCAATATCATGTTGATTAATCCATATCTAATATGAATGATTACTTTTGCTTCACCTAGGAGCAATGATTGACTGTAAAATCTAGGTGCCTAAATCCTCAAAAAAATGAATTATATTTCTGATTGAGTATCTTTGTAACATAAAAAGGTAATAAGATTTTATTTCTCAACAAGTGATACGTTATTAAACCCAACAAAATGTAATATTATTTATGCTAATTATACTAATTTCATGTAAACAAGAGATTATAAATGAACAATCAGTTATAATTTTCTTACAAAATATATGGGTACAATTTGTGTTACCATCTTCCATTATATAAGATCAGGATACTCAATTTATAAGAAAATTTTTATGAGCATTATTGGGAATGATGGATTCGCTTTGATATGAAGTATAATTTTTCATCTACAAATAGATAGACAAATTGAAATAGTAAATATAACTTTTTAAATATAACTTGAGGATTTTCTATTGAGCTTCAACTCACTCTCTCTTATTTTCACATGTATGTTTGGGGAGATAGGACTTGTATAGGAGCCAAGTTTGGGACATTCATGCTAGTTATCTATCTATTTATCAATTCTACTTGCATATTTGTACTTTAATGGTAGTGATATGGTTTTCTTATGATTGGTATTATAATTTGATAGCCATTATATTATATCATACTTTTTAATAGATTTTGATGTTGGCATCTTTATATTATTTCTTGATAGACTTGGATGTGGATGTTGTAAGAAGTGATGTTATTTAAGCATGTGCATATATATGATTTTATTTAAAAATTACTTTAGTATCATGTACATGCAAATATATATCAGTGAGTTACCATAAGTTAAGATAAACCAATTCATAAGTCAATTGGATAACTAATTGGTAAAGGAGCATGGTTTATTATGGATAATATAATATAAGCATGATAATCAAATTAGGAAATTATGACTTCCAATTTTAAAAAAGGTTTCTTAAAATGCTAGGTGTGGCATCTTTATAATTTTTTAAAAAAGGTTTCTTAAGTATAGTTTTATTATGGTGGATGAAGTAAGTAATAGGATTATATAAGATAAAAAGTATTAGTTATGCATTTTAGTGTTTCCCCTGAAGTTTAAGTATGGTATTTTCTTTGTAGATATTATTAAGAATCGTAGGGCTATTGCGAGAAGCTCAATAGGTAGTGACCTGTCCAAGGAGAGTTCATGATAGACTAACTTGCTTAAGCTAAGACATTTTTAATTATAGCTTGTATTAAGGGAAATGTTGGTTAGAGGCTTTTATGTGATTAAGGTCATAAGTATTTGTGGGTACAATGGACTCGACAATGGCAAATGATCAATTAGCCCATATGTAGGAGTTGTTTGATGCTTTGGGGTGCATAGTGAAAGTTGTGCTTATAACTTAGGTTTTAGATGGAGAGAACTATTTGGTGGCATGGTCAACCCTAAACTATGTTTGGGGACTAATTGATGAGGTAACTTGGGATGAGTTTATAGTTGCTTTTAAAGAGTGTTGTATTCCAAAGATGCATAAGGCTTAAATTAACTAAGAGTTGACTCACCTAAGGTATGGTCTGATGTTAGTTATAATAGATTATAATTCCTGGTTCCTTTACTTAACTTGATATGCTTTTGAGTTGGCAAAATTTTGAGTACAGTTGTGAGCTTTTCATGATGGAACTTTAACCATCTCTCTAAAAGCACTTGGTTGTGACTCATTTCTCTTGACATTATAACTTGGTGGAGATTACCAAGTTAATGGAGCAGTGATATAGAGTAACTTTAGGCTTATATTATGATCTAATTTTAAGCCTATAATACTAGAGATACTTAATAAATTATTAAATAATATAAAAATATACTTTACATAAATTGAGATTAAGTGGTATATGTGATGTTTTAGAATTATACAAAAATTGGCATTCAAAATTGTAGCATTGATTATTAAATGAAGAGGTGGTAACACATTAAGAATTAAGCATAAAGTTCTACAAAATAATTTTTGTCACATCCAATTTCATACATATAAAATAAAAAATTTAAGATAAATTCTATGTAGAATACTTTGATAAAAAAGAATAACTCCCTAGAAAATAAAAGTTATTGAAATAATGTACCTTTCTGGTGACGATGTCTTGTAGTTTCGTCGACATTGGCATGTAGAACACCCAAGTTGGAAAAGCCGATGAAGTAGTGGTTTGGGTTAAAGGAGAATCTTGGCTTAAAAGGTTAATAAGATAGTAGGCTAAGATTTAAATTGAGGAGGGTGGTGTTTTGGTGACTAGATTAAGAGGTGAAAGTTATAAACTCATAAATACTGAAGGATGTGAGAATTTATTTAGTTATTAACTCTTCTGATGAAAGTCTGTCACTTTTGATCCTTGTCTCTCATAAGGGTTTGGTTGTCTGTTTTTTCGATAGAAAGTTTATCACATTTGATCCTTCTCTCTTGCAAGGGAAGTTAAAATCTCTCCAACTAGAGTTTGATACACACTCTTTATTCACAAAAGTAGAAGCACATAAATAAAAAATTAATATTCTAAAATATGAAACTTCAATATAATGAATATTCTTATTTATAGAGATTTCAAATGTTTATTAATAATTTTTAAATTGTAAAAAAATGGAAAAGAAAAAATAGAATTAATTGATGTTAAATAATTTCCAAACTAGTTGTGTGTTTTGATCAGCAATAATGGTGATTAGAGAAACTGTGGGTGACAAAATGATAGGGTGAGTAGTGCAAGCAGAGCTACTAGTCTAGTTTTTGGGTAAGCAAGGGTCAGGTAGAATAGTACATTTGAACTAAGACTGGGGGGTTGGTGCGGGTCATCGTAAGTCAAAGTGGACTAGGTGGGGTAGCATAAGTGATGGGTCAATGTGGGTTTAGCAGATCAAATAGGTTCTTAAATTAATTCAAGTCATGCAGGCATGTAGGATAGCTCGAGCAGTGATACCGACAGCTGATAGAGGTCGATGAAGGAAGGTTGCAAAAAAGCTAAAAACTCAATTTTAAATATTTTTTTAAGCACTTTTCAACTAATTTTTTACCGATAAACTTATCAAATTAATGCAATACCAACGAGTATGTATTTGAGCTAATGTTAGATACTCCTGTATCATTCTCTTTAAGATACTCAAATTGTGCAAAACTATCTTAATATATTCTTAGATGATTTGCCTAGATTGCCATCTGAGAGGGAGATAAAGGTCTTTATTGGATTGTACTTTAGAGCTATTTCAATAGTAAAAGCACCTGATTATATGACACTAACAAAATTACAAGAGCTTAAGGTCTATTTATAAGACTTATTAAGGAAGGGCTTGATTAATCCTAGGTCTTCACTTTGAAGAGCTCTTATTCATTTTGTCAAAAAGAAGTATTAAAACATGTTCATGTGCATGAAATTTTAGGAATTGATCGAAGTAACAATCAAAAATCGATATCCACTACCTCGTTTCAATAATTTACACGATTAGTTATAAGGTGCATCAGTATTCTTTAAGATTGACCTTTGATCAGGATACCATCATATCAAAATTTAAGAGAAGGATATTCTAATATGGCAATCAAAACTTTATATAAGCATTTTGAGTTCTAAATTTGCCTTTTTGGTTTGACTAATACTTCTACGATGTTTATGAACCTCATGAATTACATATTCTACTCATCATCTTTATCAATGTGTCATCATCTTCATAGATGAAATTTTATTGTAATCTAAGAGTAGGGATCAGCATGTTTAGCATCTTCAAATTGTGATGGAGTTGTTTAAAAGAAAGCAACTTTATGAGACATTGTCTAGATGTTTGAATTTGGTAGCTTTTCCTAGGCACATGTTAAATGTAGTAGAAATTTTAGTAGATCCTAGCAAAATATAAACTATAGTGGGAATAAGACAAAATCATTATGGATTGTCTCAAGTTTGTTGAGAATTAGGTAGGGCTATGATATGATTTGAGAGATAGTAGATTGGTTGACTAAATTAGCCCACTTTCTAGTTGTGAGGAAGATAGATTTAATAGGTAGATTAGCATCATTGTATGTATAATAGATTATTTGCTTACATGGAGTGCTTGGGGAGATAATTTCAAACAGAGACATAAAGTATACTTCTCAATTTTGGAGCCATTTTTATTAAGCTTTATGTAGCACACTCGAGTTTAGCACAAAATACCATCCACTTATTCATGGCTAATCAGAAAAGAAAATTTAGACTTTGGAGAATCTCTTGAGGCTCAATGTGTAGTCCTACTCTTTAGACAAGTTTAGATAGTTTCCACTAATACAGTTTGCATATAGTAGCTATCAATATACTATTGGCATAAGATCATATAAGGCTTCTGTATGATCAGCATTGTAGATCTCTTTTGTTTTAGGCTAAAGGTAAGCCTAGGAAAATTCTTGGGCCTTGCATTATTGATGAGACTAGTTAAGAGATATGTAGATTGTCTGAGAGACTTCGAGTAATGTAATAGAATCAAAAGAAATATTGTAATGGTAAACATAAATTGGTCAACTTTCAAGTTACTAATAAGGTATTTCATAAAATCAACCCCATGTGAGGGTTATTTATATTAAGAAGATTTTTAGGTTATGACTTAAGTAAATTGGATATTAGATTGTGTAAAAGATTTGGTTAGTGGAATAAAGAATTTATTTTTAAAGGCTTTAGCTAAGGGACATGATGTCTTCCAAGTATTTAACATAAAGAAATATGTTTTGTAACAGCCCTAATTTTCTCTTATTTGTACTTTTATATTTTTTATAGAAAGAGCTCTTTGAGACGAGTCCAACGGTGGTATGTTTGTAATTTTTGGAATTTTGGATAATTAGTTATGAATTTTTAAAGTTTTGGATATATTTGTAATTTCAGGATTTCAGATCCGGGATATATCTGCAATTTAGGATTTCCGATTTAGTTTAAAATCGGACGGCGGAAGGTAGATTTGTAATTTGGAAAAGTTCAGGGGGTGTTCTGCAAAAAAATCACGAACGTGTCGGTACAAGGCGAAATCAACACATACGTGTCCAGTCCGGGTGAATTAATCCCCTTAAATACAGAAGCGGTTTGGAAAAGTTTTAGCGATTGCGAAAAGCTGCCGGAAATTTAACGGAAGCTCGGAAGCTCGCCGGAAAAACTGCGGCAAGGTAAGATGGTTCGTTTTATTTTGCTGTATTAGGGTTCTGTTGAGTGGGGGGAGAGTAAGAGAGGCCGGCCGAATGTTTATTTTCGGCCAGAGACGTAGTGGGTTGCCGAAGGAGTGGCCGGAGTTGTCGGCCTCGAGATGCGGAATATTTTTCCGGCAAATTGGTCGTCGAGGAGTGCGAAAGAAGTCGAAAGGAGCTTGGTAATTCCGGAGAGGGATTCGGGGAAAAGAGAAATTTACCGTGGAAGCGGATAGAAGCCGCCGGACGCGAGCGGCGGCGAGGAGAGAGGGAAGCAGCGACGGGTGAGAAACAGGGATGATCCTGTTTGAACCGGTTCGGGTTAACCGAACCGGAAGGCGCCCGGTTCGGGCTGAGGCGGAGGAGAGAGAGAGGGAGAGAGGAGCGGTTCAGTCGGCTGAACCGCGGAGCTGAACCGCAGGCCGGTTCAGCGGAGGCGCGGTCCAGGCGCGGCGAGAAACAAGAGAAAAATTGGGATTTTTGGGGATTTCGGGAAGTGTTTGGCAGGGCTTTTAGAAAGCTTTTCTGCGCGCGCGGTCGAGCGGGCGGTCCAGCGGGCGGTTCAGTGCCGCGTAAGCCCATTTTTGGGATTATTTTGGGGTGTGTTTGGGAAAGCTTTAAGAAAGCTGTTTTTGTGACTTAAAACCTTTTTATTTATTTTAATTATTTTGCACATGTGACCTTGTAGGGACTCCAGAAATTGAGAATAGAAGTCCTGCAATAATAGATCCAAGTAGATAAATTCGTAACCTGTGATATAGCACAATAGTATTTATTTATATTTCGATACATGGTTTCTTACGGGCTGCATTACAGTTTTTCTTTACATGACTTTTATCTCATGGCTTGATATATGTTTTATGGTGTTATTTTCTGATTGAACTGAAAGCATAAAAGATGATAAAAAGGAAATTGAAACAAAAAGCATAATATGAGATAAAATATAATTGGTTGGACATATTGATATGGCTTTGGCATATTTATCATATGTGTGACATGGTTGGAAAATAAAAATCGAAAATTGGATTCCTGGAGACATTATCCTCACCACTAGGCCTAGCGGATGAGATCGCAGGGTATCGATCTTCGGATCAGATATCTGCCTAGTGTGTATGTGTACCATGACTTCCATATATATTGATGACACCAGGCCTAGCGGATGTGATCGCAGGGTATCAGTACTATACCTGCCTGGTGGCACTAGGCCTAGCGGATGAGATCGCAGGGTATCGGTCTTCGGATCAGATATCTGCCTAGTGTTATGTACTGGATGGATGCCGGCTGGAGGGTCATTTGATATGATGATTGGATCCAGAGGATAATGATTCAGAAGGGAATCGGGCCCAGTAAGTATATAACATATAAAATAATGGAAATGGAAATTTGGTATACATGTTTATCTGGTTTACTTTTGATACTGCATGACATTTGATAAGAAGGTATTCATATGGTTTATTTTTCACCGCTTATGAGATGGATTTTGTTTTATCATGTTTCACGGCTTGTCTTTTATATCTGGAGATTTATTTTACTTGGTTACATAATGGATTTATCTGCTGAGATATATATGTCTCATTAGTGTTTTATCACAGGTCATGTATCCACTACACCGAGAGCTGGGGATTATAATAGTACAGGAGAGGACTATACTCCTGACATGTGAGAGGGGATAGATTTATGGTGGGAGTGGATTTGGTTTCATTTTGGTACTTCAGTTTTGTGGTTTATTGTATATATATATACAGTTTAATATACACATGTTTTCATTTCAGCTCCATGGTATGGATATGGTTAAAATGTTTTAAAAAATATACCAGATTGGTTCGAGGGTTAGAATTGTCTCACCGTCGGGTCCCCACCTAGGCATGGTTTGTCCTCACTCGAGATTATTTCTTATGCAGCATCCTTAATTTACTGTAGTTGGTAAGGTGGGGTGCCTGACATGTTTCCAATCCATCAAATATTCTTTAGAAGTCTAAGGATCTCCAACTATAGCTAGCTCGAGCTATTTTTAAGATTTTGGAGACAAAATCCCAATTAAGGTGGTGAGATTATTGCACCTCTCTTTTGGCTAGCCTAGATAGAACATATAGCCAATTAGGGAATACTCTTTTATTTTAATTTTGTAAATTATATGCTAGCCAAATCAATGACATAGCTTGCTTATTATTATCCATGCTTAAGATAAGATAATCTAATTCAAAGATAGGTTGACCTGCACAATCTATGTAACATAACTATGAGCTTTTGTCTTAATGATTCATATAATATAAGAAATGAAAGGTGGCGATTAGAATGAGGAATGTAGAGAATTTAAATTTGCATTAATTTGTTGCAATTTAGGAAGAAAATTGAATGCTTGAAACCCTAGTCATGTTATGCATGTGACGTCTTTATATATAAAATGTTGTAACTAACCCTAATTTTGGTTTGTGGCTATTTCCTTATGGATTTTAAGAAGGGGACCATGTAATTGATTTGGTCTTAATCCTTAGCCAATGTCTTTTATATAAATACTTTGTTGAAGGGATGGGAAACAAGGTATTTAAGTCTTGGTATGTGATGCCCTAGGTGTGATGCTTAGCATGTAATCCTTACTCTACATAATTCAAGAGAAGGATGTCTATGCATGAGCAAGAGATGGAGAAGACATCAAGACTTAAAAAAGGAGAAGTCCATCCTTAGAGTAGTCCACTACTTGCATTAAGGGGGTAAGATTAACCTTGAGATTATAAATTCAAATGTAGATAATTTTTAGATAATAGAATGGCTATTTCTATAAAGCATGCATGTGATGTTATTGAACCAAAATCTTGTTATGATTTGTTAACTTTCTTTCTCATGAGCTCTAATATAAGAAGAAGTAATGATAAAATTGAGCCATATGAATGATGTAATTTATTTAAAGCATGCTTAAGTTGTTTTTTATATTCTCTACATGAAGAATTTGCTAGATTAATGTATGATAATTATTCTTCCATACTTGAGATATGTTATTAAGGTTTTGTGGTTAAAAGCAAGCTAGAGTTAAGATCTCTTGTTGATTCATTAATTTATATTCAATTTGTGAAATTTGCATGAATTATGATACTATGCTCTTATACTTGTGAATGGTAGATCTCTAATTTAACTTTTTTCTATAATTTTTATTATGTAATTTTTATGATTTGGTTCTGATGAAGTGCAAGGAAATTATAAATCAATCCATGCTAAATAAAAACCCATGATCTTAATAAACTTTATGTTATGGAAAGCCTTAAATTGAGATTGCTAGAATATTTGATTTATTTCATGTTATACTTTGCCAAGAAATCTTAGTATGTTGAAGTTAAGATTTTATGTTTACATGTGTAGAATCTCTATATTTTGCCCTAAAAAATAATATTATTATTATGTGATATCTTAGTTTAACCATGATAGCCTAAGTTTCAAATTTGAGCATTATGTCATAATAAGACTACATAATTATAAACATAAGACCTTGTTAGGAATTTATGAAATTCAATCTTGTGCATTTAGAATCTTATGCTAAACTATGAACATTGGGATATAACTTGGAAGCTTAGCAAAACACTAAGGATGGCCAATAATTTTTTTTCTCAATTATGCTTAAAAAGCTTGTAACATGGTTTGCTTAGGCAACTCAATTTGGACCTTTAATAGGACTACAAATGAAGTCTAAGGTGAGTGAGAGATTGGTTTGAACCTTATGAAGACCCTAATGAAGACTAGGGTTAAGTGAGGGATCAATACTAGCCTTAGATGGTGCTAGGGCTCAACTAAAAGGGTTATTCATTCTCTTAAAAGGGTTAGCTAAACCCAAGGATATCTTAGATAATAAATTTTGATGATAGATGGATCATACGAACTATAATGCATAACTTAAATAATAACTTATACACATTACGAATAAAGAAAATATAGAAGGTAAACATGACAAACTCAAAAAGATGAAATATAAAAGATACCCGTCTAAGATAATCTTAGTCAAGAGGGGACTCGACGCAACATAGGCGCTGCTTCATATGCTAGACCCATAAACTCTTCAACAACACAAATATGAGGTACTCGGAAATGGATTAAATAAACTGATGTTGATAAAGAAAAGAATAAAGTAAAAATCATACGAGCTTAAATTAAAAGCACTAAAAAATACTTTACTAAAACTTGCAAAAGAACTAGAATACAAAGTAGTTACATACAAAAGCGGTCCAAAGACGTAAGGAAATGAAATCATAAAGAGTAGAGAAGGCAACAATAGGCGAGTTTCACGAATAAAACCAAAAGAAGGTAGAGGTAGCAAATTTTGCGTAAACTTTAAATAATGAGGTAAAAGGAAGTTGACAAAGTGAACGAGAAATAAGGAAGAGAAAAGGAAATGGTGAAGTGAAAAGAAAATTACTATGAAAAGGCGACATAAAGGTAATGTCATCTAGTTGAACATAAATTAGCACAATCTCTCACTATTTGGGCCTCGAACCCCTCCTTCTAGTACCTAAACTATGAAGAGTTAGTACATCAAAATTCTTGCTACAATTAAACCTTAGAAGTCAACAAAATGATATAGAATTGTAGAAATTTTACTCATCTAAAATTATCATTTTTAAAGGATAGACCTTCTTTTTTATAAAGAGCATATGTAAAAGAAACAAAATAAAAAATAAAAAAATAAATATACAAAATTTGTAATTAAAAATTATTTTCAAACATCTTTTTAAAATTTTGTTGTTTTAGTTCCAAAATTATGCTTTCTAAAATGCTATATTCAAAGTTGTTCTTAGACAGTTTTCTAAAAAGTTATATTTTTTGTTCAAAAGTTTTGTAGTTAAAAGTATTCTCAAACAACTTTATGAAATGTTGCATTTCAGATTTACCACCAGTTGGGTTCGTGAGTTGTCATGGGTTCGGTTTGAGTCGGCATGTCGTAGATTGGTCAGTGAGTCAGCATGACATCGAGGAATTTGTACATTCTTATATCATTTGAGTTGTTCTATTAATGGGTTGAACTAGCGAGTCGGTTGGCATCAACGGATCTGCTTTCAATTATGGGTTGAAAATGAGTCAATGTGTCGCAGATCAGCCGGTGGGTTGTCACAACATGGACGAAACCTCTGTGCGTTTGCAGGTTGCGTGAATTGTTCCCGGAGCAAGTTGGACTAGCTGGTTGGGATGACAAATGAGTTTACTTTTATATCTTATTATAAGATTAATTTGAATATTGATTTTTATTATCCAAATAAAACAACAGTTTAGTTTCTTTGCAAAATTTTATTTGGGTTGTATGACTTATATTTACAGTTATTGATGCTAAGTTGACTTTGGGAGAATATATCAATAAATTTTTTGGGAGGCTTTCCAACAACTACTTGCTCGTGATCATATTAAAGCTGGTAGAGCTCATCTTTTTGATAAGAGGTCATGAGGATGGAAGCAATGCACATATTCTTTAAGAAATTTTTTGATGCAATGCTTAGGACCAAAAAATTAAACCCATGAATACCAAGTTAACGTACTTTACTTTAAGTCAGAGATAATGTTCTTATAACTTAATCTTTTTTATTAATTATTATATTTATATTTATGATGATAAGTTTTCTTTAAAATTTGTTTGACTTGTGAATGTGTGAATAGGAATGGATAATTATATTTTTAAATAAAAGGAAAAGAAAAAAATGAAACCAAACTACTACAAAGTTTTTATTAAAATGTGAATTAAAAAAGAGGGATGGTCTTAGATCATCAAAGGGATGAAAAAATATCATATAGCTTTTGAAGATCTCTTCCTTATTAGGCATAGGTCCAATGTAACGAAAAAAAATGATGCGTCAAAGAAGAGATAATTTATCTAACCAAGTGAACTCACTGTTATAGACATACTTATATATAGTCTTGACTATAGCCCAAAATGATCTAAGCTGTGGAGA
This sequence comes from Vanilla planifolia, assembly GCA_023846275.1. Taxonomy (NCBI): domain Eukaryota; kingdom Viridiplantae; phylum Streptophyta; class Magnoliopsida; order Asparagales; family Orchidaceae; genus Vanilla; species Vanilla planifolia. The sequence goes on along the minus strand of CM043876.1, from coordinate 24,839,759 downwards.
AGATTAATCTATGAAATTTTATATAGATGATAAAATCCAATACTTAAAATGAAAAGATACTTTATGGCTAAAATGCATAAGTATTAAGCACGAACAAATTGGAATAATGAAATATGTCGTTTTTATTGTTTAAAAAATGTTGCATGATTAATAAATGTTCTCTCTTATATTGAAATATTTAATTTAATAAATACAATGCTTGTTGTTGACCCTAGTATGAGACACTATGCAATTTTTTTTATTCTATATTATGTTATATGGTATTGTATGTTCATCTTATAGTAATTGGCACCATCTATTTCTAACTTAAAATATTTTAAGTCATAATAATGCACTTCATCAAAATCAAAGAAATGATGACTAGTGCGATAACAAAGCACAGCATAGTTTTCTTTATATTATCATAAATATCACATAGTAAGTCTAAAATACTTGTCATAATAATGTTATTGTGACACCAAATTAGATTGGAACATATTATAGTTAGTGATTTTTTCCTATGAGATTATGTTGTTAAAACAATATTTATTTGATTGAAATTTTTTGGTGTTAGAAAATGTTTATTTATACTTTTTGCTATGACAAAGAGTCAAATGAGCCTTAATTTGCAAAAGAAATGTTGGTGATTTATGGTTTTTTTATGGGAACAAATATTATAGCAAAAAAAGGATTTCTAATTGCATGATTTTTTTTTTATTAAAAACTGATTTCAAAATTTATTAGAAATCTATTTTATTTAAAGATAAAAATGGGTTGCCACAAGATGCCATCTAGGTATTGTAAAAAGACCAATATATTAGTTTAAAGATAATCTCTTTATCAAACATTATGAAATTGGTCATAAAATATTGTAAGGGTGGGAATTTAAAGTAGAGATATATTGGTCTTTTTAGAATTATTAAAAAGAATGAAAAAGTTACTCAAAGTATTATTATTAATAACTCTAGTTAGAATATATATTTTATTCTTTGTCTTTTAACTAAAGAAGTATGATAAATCTAGTACAATTGATTAGCTTTACTTAAGCATTATAAAATTACAACATGAGTAAAGCTATAAAGGAAATCAAACTAAGATGTTGGCAAAGAAAATCAAGTAATTAAGGAACAAAGAACTCGTGATAATGAAGGTTTTATGAACAAATCAATTAGAAAGGAAAATTACCTAGAAATTTAAAGAAGAGATTAAGAAAAGTATTATTATCTAACTTGAATTTTAAGAACAAAATTCTTACGAGAAAAGAAATTGTAACATCCTAAAATATAAGAATTATTTTATTATATTTTTTAATTTATTTAATATTTTATAAAAATTATGAACTATCAAAAAAGGGATATTATACTTAAAAAGATGGAGATGTGCTTTAAAAATAAAAAGTATGAATTACTAAAGACCCAAATGGTACCAAGTCATTGGAAATTAGAGACATCTAGATATAAAATAGTAAATGAAAAATTAACAAGGATTTAATAACAAATTTAATTAAAATACAATATACACCAAAAATTAAAATAAATACCTAGAAATATCTAAAAATTATGAAATAAGGTTGAAATGTAGATCTCATAGAGCTTTTTGGTTTGAAATTATCTCAATGCAAAAACAAAGTGTCCCAAAATATTAGAAAGAAAAAACAATGTCATAATTACTATATATATATTTATATGAGAAAATCATTAAAAATACAAAATAATGCAAAAAATTACAAAAATTGGACCATGGTAGAATGCTTGAGTAGTTTATATAAAAGTTGTTAACAAAATTTAAATGTCACTTTAATAAAAAAAATTAAGAAATATGCATGACAATAAAGCTTAATTGAAACCAAATTAATTCTCTAAACTTCTATATTTCTAAATCCTTAACAAAGTTCAAATGTTATTTTGAGAGCCCTAAGTGAACAAAGTGATGATAGCCTTTGATAATCACATAGAAAGAAAGTGGGGGAGGGGGTGTCTAGTGAGAATGATTCTCATCTAAGAAAAATGAAATGGCAAGAATATGAAGAGGTAATTCAAAAAAGTTATAGAAAGGGGCCTCACAACTTCTTAAGGACTTTGGGGATTTTCTTAACTTATGATGCTATGTTGGAGAATGAAAAAAGGAAGGACATTGTTACCATTAAAGGAGAGTGAAACTTGCGAATTTCAAGGTAACATCCCAACAAAAGAAAGTAGAGGAAGAGAAGGGATCGAATTAAACATTTTGGTGTGACCATTATATTGTAAATTGAGTTAGCTATACGATGTAACTTAGTGTATCTTCCTAATGTATGTTTATACAACAATTTAGTGACATTCAATTTAGAAAGAAATTCATATATTTAAGAAAAAAAGGTATATAAGATTAATCAGTATTTTATGTTTTAACAAAAACCTATTTATTTGATCAAACCATAAGCATATCCCAAAATATGACTATCCTACACATTTGTCACTCTCCCTAACAATCCTCAACTTCCCCAGTATTCTCCAATGTAGATAACTTAAGGGCAAATCTATCACGAACTTAATAAATAACTCTAGAGATGATAATAACAAATAACGAATATTATTTGTAATAGTAATACTAATCATGTTATATCATGTGAGTAATCAGCAATTAATTCAATAGTTGAAAAATAATCGTACATGTATAAGATGAATGTATGTATGCAATAGATGAATAATATAATATTTATTATGTGTTTTTTTTATAGAACAAGTATCCTTTTGACAAAGCTAACATCTTTCTTAATGAACTAGTGAGCATATTTCATTTGTTCCCAAATGTAAGCACAAATCCTCAACAACCAAGCTTACCTTGCCTGCTTATGAAAGAAGAACAAAATGCTTGATTAGTCCATGAGCTTACTTTGCTTAGTCTCCAAAGATAATAGAAGAGACTTGAGCCAAATGGTGTACTTAATTATGAGAGACACACATTTATTGATATGTTTATTCTATTATGGGTGCACCATATAAATACGACAATTAGAATGCAAGAGTTTATATTTTTTCCATCCTTTTTTTGTTTTCATTTGCTCTTTTAGGTTTCTATTTTCATTTTTCTACGTTTTAGTTGGTATAATAAAGTTTCAATTCTTTTGCAGTAATAAAAACATATGTTAATAGCATAAATTATTGCTTAAAAACTGAATAATCCTCATTTTATATTTCATATAATTAAATTTTCATTGTAATAGACAATAAAAAGCATCCATACAACTTAATCATTGAAAGCTGCTCAATGAACAACTTATAAAAAATTGCTTTGAAATTTGTCTATCTCGAAGTTTGCTCATAAGTTCTCCCCTTAAAATTTTGTGAACTTGTTCCAAATTGTCATAAAAACATACATATCTTTTAAGAAGTTTGAAGTATCACATTAAGAGAATCCAAATAAGTATCCATGATTTCCATTTCGAATATCTATTATAATTTCATTTTAGGATATATGGGAAGAAAGTTTTGAGAGCCCCTACAATTTTAAAGAACATTGATTCAACAAAATCATCAATACAAATTAACATTTTTTTTATTTTTTAAAATATTTTTTATTTATGGAATGCCTCTAAATTTTTCACATAACTACGGATTATCTATTAGTCTTGTAATTTTGCTACTATATTTATCTAATATAATAATAATATTAGACCTATTAAATATGACATGAAAGAGATTTTTTTTCTTATAACTATATGCATGGAAAGGAAGTAGAACATTGTTTTTGTTTCATAAATCCTATCTCTCTATGCATACCTCCAATCCTCTTTTTTAAGCAAGTCCACATTTATTTTTTTAATAGAAAATCCTGGCTATTTGCCTTACTTAACTTCAATACAGCTAACAAAAGGATACATGAATCAATAATACTCACTCTTTTTTATGTAAAACTATCCATTATGATTCTCACCATTAATGACTATCACCTATCATGTTTATAAGTGTTACATCGTAACCCAGAGTGGTCAATGAAAACTATTTTAAGCAATCTATCAAATTTATGATCGTAGCTAGAACAATACATTTTGTGATTTGGTGTAATTTTGCACGTGCCATTTGTATCGTCATTGCCTTTTTTCTTTTGTAGATTTCTATTGTAAGGTAAGTTCATCATCATTTGATTGATTCAACATCATGTGATCATGCTAGGACTTCTTTTATTTTTACTGTATTTGTAAATCCAAACCATTTAGCATCAATACTTGAAAGCTTCTATTCTTAATAATTAGTGAGTTTTACAATAAGTTGAAAATTGTAGCCTTTCATGGGATGTTAAATTGGTTTCACTATCATTAAAGAAATAATTATAGCAATTGTTCTTTTAGAGATGTTATCATATATGTTAACTTTGGCAATGGTTTGATCTACTACATAGTGAAAACAAGAATGATTTTAGTTCATATTATTTAAATTGTTAATAAAATTCAAGCTCATTTAAAGATGATTTAAACTATTATTACATTTAGGGTTTTCCCCTTGGCCTGCATGTCGTCGCACCACTTCTGTGCCCTTGCAGCCTATTTTGTGTGTCTCTTTTGCTCGTTCTTGTAATTCAAGAGCAAGGAATTGATTGAGTCACGTAGCTCTAGATACGGTTTAAGCTTGATTAAGTGATGGTTTTTTAAAATTTAATTTTTAAAGAACATAAAAAAGGGTTATTTAATTGCAAATATTTCAGAAATTGAAAGATAATTTATTGGAGTTTTAAAAGAAATATTTTAAGAGCTTTGGTTAAGTCCTTACGTTTTAATGTTCAAAAAGGGCACACTAACGAATGATACGTAATTAGTTTCATGCTTATTCTTTTATTTTTGTTTCGCTATTAGACAGAAGACCAGGATGATAATTTTACAAACAAAGGCTTATTGAAGTCTATAGATTTATTATTAAATAATATATAATAATTATCACGTATAAACTATTTAACCTGTCAAAAAGATCTTATGTTAAACAAATCGACGTATGATGGTCAAGAGTTACCGGAATACTTGAGGCATCTGCGAATGCTTCTGGCCTGCCGTCTTTTCGGCCTTCATGCAAATTTTTCCTTTTTTTTTTTTTTTAATGGTTTCTGTTATTTTGTACTTTTCTTCCTGGAGACAAAGCCATGTCCGCGCCATGCCTTTGTACCATGCAACCAACCTCGCATTCCAATCTCGCCCATCGACCTCCTGCTCGCCGCTCGGCCCCACCGTCACCCTCTCCACCGCACCTCGACTGTCACTCCATGTCTTTCTCTCTTTCTCCTTCACCTTCTTCAATATAAATTTGGACAAAGTGAAGGACCGTAAAAGCGAGAGAGAAAGAGAGAGATGGGTTGGCCTACTGTCGGGGACGGCCGGAGGGAGACAAGCAACATCCATTTTTAATTTTAACCCATTGGAACTATAGAGGTAATAATAATATGCCTTATTTACCTCTGCTTTACGGGTAAAAACCTGTGTATGGTAGTCAATCGCCTCTCATCGTCGCCATCGTCTATCACTAAAATCCATCCCACACGTGGGGCCTTTGTTATATAATCAGCAGTTGCATCAGCCTAACCACCGCCGTTATGGGAGGCCTCACGGCTCTTTTAAGCTCATCCATCATGTGAATCTGCTGTTTCCTGTTTATGAACAGTATAACATATTCTTGATATTTATTTATTTATTTTGGCGTAGTACACTTCAATTTCTTTAATCAATAGCTCGGATCTTGCATATAGGGATCTATGATCGTCGAACCAACGGTCCAAGGAGAAAGCAGTGGGGATACCCAGCTGCTGAATTTAATGTAGTACACCAGTACTGTGGACCCTTGTGGAAGAGATATATCTGAACAAATATAGCAAGAGGAACCCCTCTTGGCTTCTTCTTCCTACTCTTCAACATATATGCATATATAAACAGCGTCGTAGCTTCAATTAAACTAGAGAGAGAGAGCGCGCGGCGTGCATTAAATCAAGGTTGGACGAAGACAGATTCTGAAATGAAGAAAAAGGAGATACAATGGGCGGATGCAGTTGAAACCAGCTAGGGCGCATCACATGAGTCGGTGGGCCTTAAATGTTTCACACTTGTTAATGAAAAGAGCACATGTCATGAAGCTTAGTTTGGAGTTGGACTGCTACGTTCTGGCCATCCATTTGCATCGTAAAACTCCCAGCATCCTGAAAAGAGAACTTCATGGAGAAAAAGTAGATAAGGCGAAATATCTATGTTCTTTATCGACGTGCATTTCGTTAATTAACTGCTGCTATTTATTATAGAACGCAAAAAGCTTGGGATGTTGGATCTTTCGGTTGGAATACGATGACGTTTGAAAGTAATAGATAAAATATACAATGTACACATTTTTTATTTTTTTTTTTAAATAAAATAAAAATATATAAGTATATTTTTATTTAATTTTATCATAATTTTACACATAATATAACGCAAAAAGGTTTGAAAAAAGTAAGTTCAAACGCGAAAACTACTATACGTCTACGTTCTTCCCATCTACCGCCTCTTTCCCTCTCTTTTTTCTGTTATCAATAGTTATTGATTGTTTGGTCCCCAGCTAGTGGACCAATAGTATCTGCACCGGTTTCCATCGTCTACTTGGGAAATGTTCAAGGCCTTTTTAAAATTATTTTTTATTTGAAGTTTAAAAATATTAATATTAATAATTTTCATATTTTTTTACATTAATAAAACATCTTCTTAAAAATATCTTTTTAAAAACAAATCATTAAATATGTCTTGTACAGATAACATATCAAGCTACTATGCACGGGCTGTATATTCATCTCCAAACTTATGATTGGAAGAGTAATTTCTCCTCCCTCCTCACCTCTCTCTCTCTCTTTCTCTTTGTCTATCTCTCTAATCCTCTTTTTCTCTTCTTTTTTCAACCTATTTCTCTATTTAGATACATCAATGATTTTATACTAAACAAATTCACCAAAAGATAAAATTTATTATTATAAATCAACATATATTAGATTAAATAATAACAATTGAAGTTTATTTAAAAGTATCTACATTAGATATTCAATTTTTTTATTAATCTCTCATTTTGAATACAAATTTGTTCTTCCTAAAATCAAATAATTATTTATTGATCTAGTTTTTATTTTCCCGTTAGTTGAAAGATGATACAAAGATTGACAAATTAGAATACCTCCGAGAATGGCGTGGGTCCTTCTTTGTGGAGCAGAGGAGTGGATGAGGAGTGCATCAACGAGAATCTGTCAGCTTGGCTTTGAAGGCAGCCGGATTGGATCACCGGTGATTGTTGGTTTGGATCGCCACTAACGAGCTGAAATTTTTTCAACTCATCGGTGCATGAAGGGGAATAAAAATAAACGAGTTATGAGTCAAAGTTATACTGAACAGTGTTCTTCTTGCCTCTGTTGGGCATGTGAAGTCGTCAAACTCCAACCCATATTCACAGAGAATAGGGTTCACCGAGGCAAGCTTCATGGACAGGAACTGCAAACATTTATTAGGAAACATAGCTTTATTAAGGATCGGTCTTCAGAAAAGGCTACCTCATAAGAAGTTAAAGTTGCCTACTTTTTACCTCAACTTGGTTCTTCAAGCACTCTACATAATTTATTATCTCATCGAGGACAAGGGCCTTCCCAGTGACCTACAAACACAAGGGACCACGCATCATAAAACGACTTCCTCAATCTCTCAATCATAAATCTATATGTCTGCATATTTTTATTGGAGAAAGTAGAGAGATGCTTAACCTTCTCGCAACCAGGAACCAGGCCTTGCAGTATCTTCATCCGTTTGCTTATCCTTTCCCTTCTTTCCTATGAATGAACGACGGAGGCAAGTAAGCCCCATATGTAAAGGAGATAAGGTCCCACAACGACTTCAAAATAAAGAACCCAAATGTAGATTTTCTCATGAAGTAAGGGAAGAGTACTCTTTCGGCGAGGCTGTGGCTGTCCGTTGCTTGACCTCTCCTGGCTCGTACATGAATGTACTCTGTTGATGCCTGCTTCTCCTCGATTTCCTTTTGCCGAGTACTGCTCTTTTTTGCTCTGCCGCGCTTGCTCTGTACAGCAACTCACGCAGGAATTTTGTCAAACAGGTTAAGGACATGAAAACATTAATTGACGAACAGGATTCCTTTTGTTGATCGTCGTACCTTGGATTGCTGACCGGTGACATGGCTGCTCACACAGCTCGGCCCCTTCGTCTTCGACTTGGAATCTTGTAGTTTATGGTTATTTGAGTGGATCAAGCATTCGGTGACAGAAGAAGAGGACCCACCTGGGATGTCTTCGAATTGATCACAGTAGGGCGGAAAACAGAGAGAGGCACGGCTCAGTTCTTCGGCTTGCTTGTGAAGGTTTAAAGGAACGAGGATGGGAGAGTCGGGGAGGAAGATTGAGTCCATAAGAGAAGGTTGGCACTGCTCATTTGAGAAGAATTCCATATGTGAGAATTCAGCTCCAAGGAGGAAAATGCTCACGCAAAGAATAAAACTGGAATATGTGGGCAGAAATCTCTACAACAAGCGCTTAGCATGCAATTGCAGGCATGCAAGGCTTCTTCCCGACATTTATATAAAAACTGTTGAGGGCGAGGGAGAACAGTTGATGAGACTAATCAAATACTAACATGTAGGCATCCCGCAACTGTTGACTGGCATCAATTATTGCTGTTGGGTCCCAGTCTGCAAGAGGAGGTAAGGTAGTTCTAAATTACTTCTTTCTTCACCCATGGAGCTCATGCTTTTCGCAGGACAACGACGGTTCTGTTATATGAACAAAAATTCTGTAGCAACAGTGCAAAGCAGCTGCTTATTTAAGCCATTTTGTGTATTGGGCATTATTTGCCTCTGCAATAATTGTCATATTACGGAAGGTAAGAACATAGAAAAAGAGTTTTTATGATAGAAATATAAAAGCTTACGGTAAATTATAGTGGAAATAAGATATTATAAATAAAAATATTATATAAAAACTATGTTATCTTTTTTATTTTTAGAGATGAGAACAAAATAAAAAAGTAATTATTTATAATAAAAATGAAAAAAATATTATAAAAGTCAAGCAAACAATCACATTTATGATAGTTCACTTGAGGTCAGCAAATGGTCTTCTAAATTCAAACTATGTACTAATGAAATGTTGGGAGGTTGGAACATACTTGCTCAACCATCCAATCAATTAGGCATAGAGATAAAAATTCTTGAAAAATATAACCATTTTTCTTCTTATATTGTGCTAAATGATTCTAATTTTTGTTGTTATCGTACTCACATTGTATGTCACGTTGTACATCAAGTGGTACGTGTTATTATGCATCTCAAATTTGGCGAAAAGATAAATAGGTGCTTAAGTGGCACATGAGCCCATGCATTTCCATTGGAAAAATGAAGTTCATCGTGCAACTCAACCAACATGGCAGGGTATACAATTCCAGTAGCTAATGAAGGTTCAAACCACGCTTAATAGTTTCCATTGATGTGATTATTCAGGCACAATCATGTCCGACAATTGAACTTCAAACAAAGGATGGATGACATTATGGTTTTTGTCATATTTCATGTTATGTTCTAGTTCCTATTGATTCCTATTAGTTATTTTGTTATGTTACCTATTAATATTATAATTGACAATAAGCTAATTGATGGCTCAAGTTTGTTCATGCTCTTGATTTTATTATTTTTCTCTGATAGAATTATGTAAAATATTATATAATAAAAATTGTCTTTTCAAATTTTTATTTGAAAGTAATTATTATGATGAATTAACATATATCAAAGACTTAACAACCTATTAAATTTGACTATTTATTTCTTTTTAACTTACACAACTTAAATAAAAAAGTTATCCCATCTATAATATTTTTTTATGTCCATTTTAGTAATTTTTTTTAAAAAAAATATAAGCAAGACCATCATAAAAATTATGTTATATATTAATTATTTTAAAAATAAATTATTAAATGAGTATAAAGGATTCTCATCTATTTGGTGCAATGGCAAAGCTATGAATAAATGCTATCAATTTTTTTTCAAAATAAATAATATATAAATGAATTTTATGTTGATTTTGTGTTTTGCATTTTAGAATGAGATAGAACATTTAACCTTTATGAAGATAAATTAATTTGAAAATCTTATATGTGCACAAATATAATTGATTCACTTGTGTGAATATAACAAAAAAGCAACCAATTATCAATTGAATGAAGTTTTATTCATATTATAGAACAAATCATTGGAGTGGACATGCTCAACCATGAATGCTTATAAAATGGAACATTGTTCACATACTTCCCAAAGCAAGAAACTTGGAATTTGTTTACCTTTTGTTGGAAAATTTTATATAATAACTTTCTTCAAAATGCATCAATAATGATGTTATTGGTAATACTATTACAAGGCATGAATTATAATATTTTGGGATTCATAGAGTATTTGATTCATCTTTGGAGGTGAACTACATTTTCTTTTCAAACTTATTTGCTTACCTTACAAGTTAGCTTGAGCTTCTTGCACCATTTTTGTTTTTTTTTTTTTTGCTTTGAGTTTAAATGATTGTTTGACAAAGAAAACAAACATGAATGATTTTGACAGTGTGATACATTCTCAAGAAAGCACAAGATGCATTGACAGAGAAAAGGGAATGGAATCTATGGTGGTAAAAAAAGATGACATATCAAAGAGAATATAAAGTAATCATTGAGTGTTGTTCGAAATAGAAAAATCATTAGATAAGGAATAGTTTTTGGCAAACTTCTGGGTTGAAGAATATATAGAGTAATTCCAGATTGACTACAGGATGAAAGATCAAGGGAGCATTCGAAGTATGAGAGCCAATAGGGTGAATAAATTTCACATTGACTATAGGAGAGAAAATTGTGATTGATATAAGCAAAGTCATAAGTCTTAAAAATAGTGAAGTAACTTTTAGGGATAACTTGGGTTTGATTCTCATAAAAATTATATTATTAAGTATATTGGAGTTAAAAAAATTTTGAGATTGATGACAAAACAAAAAGAAATCCCATATAGAAATACAAAACCTAATTAGTTTGGAATAATATATCACAAAAGAATATTGATATATTATAGTAAACCTCCATATTTCAAGTGCGAGAAGCCAATAAGGCATTTCTTGGGTGGAGGTGCGACTGTTTGGGAGGAATTGGAGTGACTAGTATGTGAAGGGCATGAGATGTGTATAAGAGAAAATGATATGATAATTGAGCAAGATGTTCTCCAAAAATTGCTTGAGCCAAGAGAGCATGAGGGAGAAGAAAGAGAAAAAGAAGTAATGTTGAGATGTTGGTAGAATAATTAAGTGGCCAAGCTAAGAAAACAAGAGAAAAATCTAAAAATTAGGAAAGGGTGATGTATAATTACTATAGTAAACTGAAATAACTAGGAGAGAAGGAAATGATTATAGAAGAAAACATATTATAAGATCTAATCAAGACGAGCCCACTAGAATAATATAATATGGTAAGTAGGCTTTGTACTTTTTGTGCATCTATTTAATATATTATTAATTAATGTGTAGTGACCTTAGGAAGCATAATATAATTTAAAAAATTTTAGAAGTTTTTTTTGATATTTTTCTTATCATATTATTGATCTATTCATTTATGTTTAAACATGATATTATATTGATAGTGGATAACTTAGTTTATATTATATATGAGTGTTGATGTTACTATATCATGTTACCAAGTTGTAATGATAAAAGAGAAATTATTTTAAAATAAATTATTTATTATGTTGGATAAAAAAGAAAGAAAAAGAAATAAGTAAAAATAAGAGTTTGTTGAAAATATCAAAGCATTATCTTAAAAAATAAAAAGCATACTTTTAGAATGTATATTTGAGAATTGAGATCATTATTCAGAATGACAAATTCTAAATATGGGATATTAATGAATTGAAAGCTCTATTTAGAAATAAGTGTTTCAAAATTAGGGTCATTATCTAGAATGATATGTTTTAAAGATTAAAACTAAAATGATTTGATTTTCTAAAAACTCTTATTGTAGAACAAACTAAAAAAGAAAAGGTAAAGTATGAAATGAATATAGAAAATAAAAAATAAATTTACAAGATTTCTTGAAAAAAAAATACTGTGTTTTTAAAAGAAATGAACGAAATAGTTTTTAGTTTAAATATTATTTAAATATTATATTATTTGATATGTCTAAGTGACATTAGACAAGTATATTTATTTTACATATATGTTATATAGAAATTGTCATTGAACAAGTGTTGATTGACTTAACATGTTTCATAGCCTAATTTCTACATTAAAAATGAGGCACAACATGAAACCCTAGAGAAATATTGAGAAATATAATACACGATGTTCTATTTACTAATTGATCTTATGTTATCATGTTGCATAATCCATTGTACTAACTAGTTATATTCCATTAGAGTTGTACTTGTTGTATTTATTCCTTACAATATATGGATATTGATTTCTTTAAAGAAATGTGTATGTTTTATATTGCTTTAACTTTATTTTATAAAATTGTAAACATGTTATTGGCTTTGTATTTACTTATTATAAAATAATGGTATTCACAACCAATGTAAAATATTAAATAAAATTAATGATAAGACACAAATCTTGAGAAAGATAGGCGAGGGACGCCACATGTAGCTCCTTCCTTCCTAGAATAATGGGTCCTCATAATTTGTCGATACCATCTTTTTCTTAAATTTAGTAACTAATGATATAAGATGAATGAATAAGCCATCAAACTTGTTAGAAAATCTAACATTTCAATTACAGCACTTGTACTACTAGATTTATTATTACTCTTTTCTTTACTTTGGTAATTAGTACTAGTTCGAGATAGGACCATGTATAGTGATATATTTGTGTAACATTTTTTCTCTTATCCTTAACCTAGTTATTGATTATCCTCTATTGTATGTTTTCTTATTATCCGTTTGAGTTCAATTTTTATTGTAATAAACCTAGTAATATCTCTACAAACTTCAAAAAAACACTTATACCACTATTAAAGAAAATTGTTCTCTTGAACAATGCTTTTTCATCAAGGATCTTGTCTCTTTTACATATTTTTTCAAAGTTGATATTATTCCTTATAAGCATTATTTTAAAATTTCTCGATGACAACATATCATGAATCTTCTAACTTGCATCAAGTTGATTAATTATAATCCAATCCAAAACTATATTCTTTTCTGTTCATTTTTCACCTTGCATTACCACACTACTCCCACCAACCCTAGTGAATAGAAAGTTATAAGAAGTGTCAATCGTCGTCCAAACAAAAAATGATTTAATTAAAATTTAGCTCAATAAAAGATGAAGTGAATGGTAAACACATGATTAATGATCTTGTGCAAATGAAACTAGGCATCAAATCAAATGCAAACAATTATTAATGATTTTGTGCATCTTGACGAATAATACTTATAAGCATAACAAAGAGAGTATGAATAATAAATAAAATGTTGCTCGTAACATGTTATCCATATCTCTCACTTTATTTGGAATAAAAAATACAATCACATCTTTAGCTATAACAATTTTTATCATCAAACTCTATTATGTGACATGTGATGAACTTATAATAATTTGGCTTAGTGGATAAACCTAAAACAAAATCATATGATTAAAACAATAATTATCTAATAAGCATATAATAAAATGAAATAAAATAATATTATACAAAATAAATAATACTTATATTCCATAAAACAAACTATTTTCTTTTTTTATTGAGTTTATTGTCATATTTCCCACATAATAAAAATACCACATGTTGATCTAACACCTTATATTATATAAGGCACTCAACCATATAATGCAAAATATCCACAAATTACCTCATATTCAACATCACAACAATCATCTACAAATTATATTTCTGTGTGCATCTTTTATATAACTATCACACCTAGCATGATCCATTTTTTTTTATCAAATGATGTGAAAATAAGTGCTAGAATAATTACCATGCTCAATAAAAACTAAAATATTTTAAGATTCATTAGATCATTTGATCTAACAAATTATATTATATGATAATTTTATTTTTTTTTTAAATTTATATTAGATGGATATCTTGATTTTTAAGATCATCAATTTGATCTTGCATAAAACACAATGACGCAAAATGGTTGGGACTTGTAAAATATTTCAAACAATTGAAGCCAGATGTAATTCACCATTGAAGCATCCAAATTAATTATTGTAGAAAACCATTTCTTCTCTCCCAATTTTATGAAACGTTTTCGTGTATATAAAAATTATTGATACGATGCGAGAGAAATTAAAGCATTGGACTCGCAGTCTAAACCTCCTTGCATGCATGCATGCATGCATGTACCAGTTCAATGACAAATGGTGAGCATGCACCGTATTGGTTCAGTCAGCTGCCAATCCACTTGTCAGTTTGTTAAATCGAACCACCTTTAAGCTCACGACAGGTTTCACCTGTCGACCCAAAAAAAACCTGGGCGCGACGTCAAATTGCTTGTCTATCAATCCTACGTGGCGTCCTCTATTTTTATGCTTATCAGAACAGTAAGTTGAAAAAGAGCAGCGGTCATTAGTCATCATTTATGTTTTGTAAATATGGCAGTTTATTAGTTTTTAATAATAAATAATTGTATTGCAAATGCGTGCGTTCTACATGCCATGTGGGGCAGAGGGGTGGTTTGATGCATGAACCAACCAAAGAACCAATTTGTCGCAGTCGCATTAAAATGCAAAGAAGACGGTGGTGTGCCTTTGGAAGGAATTGGAAATAATTAAAAATTCGAATTAACGGCATGTAATTTTTTAAAAAATAAAATTATATTATATAATCAAACTAGTTGTTTTTTTTTTTTTTGGGTGTAATTAAGGTAATGGAGTTTATCGTAAATTCATGAGGTGCAAGCTTCACAGGTATTTATAAATTTACCAGTATTTAAAAGTGATGATGCAAAAAAATATCTGGAGCTCTTGCGACCACACAAATATGCAAAAATAGAATAGTATTCTATAATGTTAAATTAACTAAAATGGGCAAAAAAAATATGTTAGCGTTGAGATTTCAGGCTCAATCAAGCTCATGCTTGGAAGCATTTAATATTCAAGATGTTAAACGCAATAAAATTGGCACCGTGTTGTGATTTGTTTGATCGAGTTTATAAATTTAAACTTTTTTTTTATAAAAATACTTAAAATGTAATCTAAAATAATTAAATTATATCAATATTTCAGGATAAATTGATAAATATATTAAATTATCTCATAAATTATGTTAAGATAAACTAAAAAATGAAGTTCTTCAAAATATGAAAATTAAAAAAAAATTATTGAATAGTGTTCATCAATATGAGTCTATGACACTTGTTTTATTTATAATATATATTTTTTAAATTATTACAAAAATTTTGAAGTTAAAAAAATAATTAGAAAAGTTAATTCCTTAATTCGAAGCCCCTCCATCCCTTTCGTGCTCAGTAAATCATTTCTTTCTTTGCTACTAATCGAGGGAAATCAATACAAAACCTTAACTTAGCACTTCATTGCATGGCTATCTTGTTGTCATGAGGATAAGCTTGATGTGGGATTGACATCGTGAGAGGAAGATCTTAGCAAGATCAAGGCACATGCCAAGCCCTAGTTCAATCATGATATTCATAGTGTAGGTGTTATTAGCAATGAAAGAAAAAGTAGGAGAAGAGGGGCACGAAGGGAGTGAAAGAGGAATTGAAAGGGAGAGAAAGAGGAAGGCTTGAAAGAGAAAAAGATGAAAAAAAGAGAAATTAGAAGGGGAGAATCCAAAAGAAACTTTGGCTATAAATATTAGTTATATATCAAAAACAAGCATAGGTTAACAGTAACTTGAAAACTTGTTAGAGCTCAAGAAGAAGCATAAGTCAATAATGACTTTTGAAAATTGGGCGTGGAAATCAAAGAAGAATCTATATGAAAGTAGGTATTTGATATTTTTTTACATGCATATATTTGTTGTGATAACAAATGACAAATAAAATCTATTGTAAACGTATTTATACAATTGTTTCATGTGTACGTGTAATGTATTGTTGTTGTATTAATATTAGAACGACTAGATGATTTATTGAACAACCTAATTATATAAGTTGGTTGTATAATTGATGTGATGCATATTTAGGATTGTATGCAATGCTTGAAAAAATAAATGACGCGATGCATGTATTACTTCTTCCATGTTTATTTTGTGCATAATAATGATGATATTATGATTAAATATGTATAGTATCAATATTTTATTACTTGTATGAAAATATATGATATATTATGATTTATATATAAATAGAAATAATTATATGTTTGATATAAATAATGTATACTTGTTTTGTTATAATAATAAGAAAAGATATGTAATAAATTATGAATCATATGAATTAAAAAATATCAAAATAAAAGTTAAAATAATGATAATTGAGTCACGTTTTATATAAATATTGATATTCAATAACTTAAAAATTATGTTTGAAATTCCATAAGATATATAATATAATTATATAGACATAATATTGATATGTGTAAATCCATATTAAATGTTTATATGAATACTATAAATAATTGTGTGAAATATTATAAGTTGTAATTATATATAAATAGATATATATTTACATAAGAAATAAATGAAATACATGAGAGAATGAATTCTTTTTAGTTTGAAACATGAAATTTAAGAAAAATGATATTAAATAATTTAGAATAAAAAATTTATTTCCTAAGTCTGTGACAATGAATGACACATAAAAGTATACACTTTATAAAAAATAAAACGAGCTTGTCTTCTCAAGATCATCACCGAACCTGATTCCCTGGATCATCGCCACTTGGCTCTGTTCATTGTTATGCACCATCAACCGTCTATCGTAAATTCTTTTATTTTTATGTCATTACCCTTATTTGGTGAATTTTCAAATCGACTGTTATTTTTTGAATTAACAAAAATATTTTTATGATTTTGTAATGCTTTAAATTTTAACAAATTGAGTTGAAAATTGCTGCACGTATGCTGGCTCGCTTTATTTAGATTTCTGCTCATTGCGTGGCCAGGTTTCGGCCAAATCGACGCTCTTTTGCCCTAGAAGAAACGCATGCCGCGCTTGGTCCAACTCCCTTGAGTTTTAATTTTGACCCAGTAAAAAAAAAAGAGAGACAGAACATGTTCGAAACGAGAGAGAATTTGAACTCATAAAAATTAAAACTCATGCACGTGAAACACGTTTTTTTGGTACATTTCAGAATTTTCCTTTTTAATTTTTTTAAATTTAGTGTTTCTTTAACTGTTCATTATTTTCAAATTCTGCCCTAAAAGCACACAAAAAAAAAAAAAAAAAAAAAAAAAAATCTCACCTTAAGTAGCTTTCCTCAAAGATAACTCTAAAATTGTTTTTACCATGGAAACGGATGCGTTTAGATGTAGTGCACATTTAAATTCTTAAATAAAAATACTATAACATATATATATATTTTTATTACAACACAATTGCATTTGTAAATCAATCAAAGCAAACTGATACGACATTTGAGTTGATATATTTACCTATGTTTCGACCTCATCAAACATGAATATATAGAATGTTGTTTCTTAATTTATTTAGCTAATTCTTATAACAACTCAGTCTAATATTTTTTTTTCTATTGAAGTTTTTATATTTAAATAAAGAAATATTCAATAACAATAAAAAATACTTTATTTTATCGTCAAAATAATCATAAATAAATCAAATATATCATGAAAAAAGTTACTTCACAAACAAGCAACTTTATCATTCAAATGTTTTCAGCAAATAATTTTTTTTCGTCAATTATAACCTTTTTTACATGCAACGTGTATTGTATTATAAATATATTTTAAGCGGGTTATTTTTTATTATTATACAATTATTATGAAATATTAAATTGAAAAGTCATAGAACAAGCAATAATGATAATGGATCCATGGGTTTTCATTAAAGTGCAATCTATCAACCAAACAGTTGAGCAAATGTCTCATATAAAGTGATTTTCAAAAGCCATATCAAACGGCTTTATATAGGCCAACAGTACTGTTGAACGCCGTAAATTCATTGTGGGCGTCGTCCATGTTCCACTTGTCCCTCAAAAAGAGCAAAACTACAACAGGCATTACGTTCATTTTGTGCAGCTCAGAAATGCAAGTTTACTTTTCTTGTTCTATGTTTGTGGTACAAAAGTGCGGGACCATACAATCGCAGGTAAAAATGTTGGAGGTTCAGTTAATTGGGACGTAACCTCGACGCTGCAGGCCGATATCACGACATGAATTAACTTTAGTTTGTTGTTCAACATTCAACTTGAGAGATCCTTTGTTTCGGGACGCCTGTATTGTCAGCTGAAAGGTTGGAAAAGTTTGGAACGTAACATTGCATAAAGCATGCATCGAAAGAGATCATAAGATTATGGTGATAGTAACATTCAACGACTTCTTATTTAATAATATTAATAATCTAAATCATATTATTTAAATATAAAGATGATTAACTGTCTAAGAGATGCCATCAATGTTATGCAGTTATGATAAAAGGTTTTAGAATGATTTTATTACGTTGGTAAATGGATTTACATATTCTTTTGAACTACTTTGCTTCAATGGATGCCTGACTCATAACTTGCTCGTAAAGTTTAGATCTGAGATTGAAGAGCAAAGCTCAAGACAACTAATGATAGAACTTCAGTCCAAGTTGAGTGTGAACTAAAAATTGATTAAAATTTTAAATTATTGTTGATCAAAATCGAAAATGCCTAACTAAATGAGCAACTTTGATTGAAATCAAGCTTAATGATACATAGTGTAAATGAAAAGAACTCACAGGCTTCTAATTAGTGTAGTTTACGAAACTTGGACGGCAGGAGTGGTTGCTTTCTATTCCTTTGGTCTTTCCTGTGCAAGCTCAGTCACGTCCTTATTAGCAATGAAGCATCACATGAATCCTACTAATGCATTAATGTTATATTGCCTATACTGTTTTAAAAACAATTCTTTAAGATACGTATGTATGTTGCCTTATAATTGTTGACGTGGGATAGTCTCCCAAGAAAAAATAATGGGCACAAGTTCTTATGCAAGTGAGGAACGGATAAGATTCACAATATTTGAAATTTAAGAAGGCATAAAAAATAAATTAAAAAGGAGGTAGAGTCAGAAAAAGAGAAAAATTGATGAAATAATGAACAATATTGATAATATAAAAAATTTAAAGTTATATAAAAAAAAAAGATTTCAACCATCATGATATGAGAAAATTATAATAGTATAGTCTCTATTTGAGTGATAAAAACTCTTGATGGAGAGAACAAGAACGTTTCATGTCCTAAACAATACTCCAACCCCTCCTTTTTGAAGGTCCCTTTATATGAAAAGAACAATAATAACATATCAAGAACATATGGGACTTGCAAGGAGTGTTTGATTGGGCATTGATGTCCTACATTGACTAAAAATCGAGAATATTGAAAGTGGAATGAGTGAAAGATTTGGACTCGTAGCTAGATCTTCTTAGGATGCACAAAGTTGAAGAGGATGAGGAGCAAGCTTTAGATATCTTAATCAGGAAAGAACTTAGTACCTAGTCAAGCAAGCCTTAACTATAACTATCAAAAGTGTTGTTAAAGAGTCATTGTCAGTGTGATAGTTAAACTATTGAATTAAGAGAAGTTATGTAAACATTTGAACTGGATACTAGGTATGAATATTGAGGCTTGAACATAGTGAATAAGTCTGATTGTTGTTGTAAAACGTGTGAGTTAAAACGAATAAGGGGGTGGGGTGAATTTGCGTTTAACAAATTTTTTAGATTAAAAAAGATTAGAAAAAAATTTTGAGCTTAAAAATATTTTTCTTTTATTAACGAAATAAATTTTTTCAATAATAAATAAAATATACAAAAGCTTTTTAGGTGGTTTGCCAGAAACCTATGCCTACATCCACCTTCGATCGGGCTTTCACTGACCACTCCTTTTTGTAAAAGCCAGTAAGGATAAGCCAAATGCACACTAGTGCTCTAATGAGACACCAAAATCAGAAGAATTTAGGTCGTTCTAAAAAATTCAAAACTTTATAATTTTTTGTTTATAAAATCTCTACACATTTAATTCTTTAAACAATAGTAGTATTACTAATAAATGAAATAAATATTATAAAAAAAATAGAAATTATTATGAACATAACCAAAATTACTTAAATCTTTTGTGCTTATAATACTTCCACTATGTATTATTATAAACCTAATGGGGTTGGTTACCCCTTGGTGTTTTCAAGAAGTCATGAGCCGAGTCATCAGCGATATGCATATGGGGTCCAACTAGATTCGATTTATATAAATTAAATAATGAGTCCACCTTGACTCATTTTGCCTAAATTGGTTTAAAAGTAATGCACTTAATCGATTCACCCAAAGACCACAACAGTAACTTGACTTAACCGATACTCGGGCTTGTCCTATCTCGATTTTGGTCTGGCTCTTGGCCTACGGGTTCCAAGGCCCATGTCCCCTTTGGGCTTAGTGGTAGGGGTGCTCACGTAATTTTTTTATAATAAGATTTTTATAAAAAATATTTGAATATTAAAAAAAACTAAATTTACATATAGATAAAGGATGATAGTCTTATATGTCATAATTACAAAGATTTTAAAGGTTTAACATACTAACCATAAAGATTTAGAAATAAAAATTCTTTGTAGATTAGCTACTCTATAAAGACCATTGTCCTTGACTCTAAAGTTAGTAGGTTGAGTCATCAAATTGTATTCACTATTTATATTACAATAGTTCTTATTCTAACAAATTCAGATAACTATAATAATTTTTGAGATTTAACTAAAATAATACTAAATTTAATAAGATATTAGTAAATACTTAACATTGATTTTGTGATCATCACATCAAATGATATAATAATTGTAACCATTATATTTGATATATCTTTGATCATTATATAAGTTGTTTGATGATAATAAGATTATTTTATTATTATTATTATTAATATTTTTAAGTATATTTAAATCATGCATCTTAAGTAGACATAAATTAATCATACAAAAAGTTTAAATAATCAACTTAATGAATTTAATGGAGTTGTTTGGGTGATAATCATAACCAGTAATAAAAGAAAAACAAGCTCGAACAACACAAAGGTAAAGATTTTTATTGAGTCTCTTTACTTAGATAATTAGAATCAAACTTATAATAATCCCCTTTAAACACTTAAGATTTGATGAGAATTGAGAGAAAGTGCTTAACTAATTTTACAAGCATATGTCTCACTCATATATTTCTTAGTTCAAGACATGCTTTTTATTTAGATTGCTTACTTCTATGCCTTCTGCCTTATAACAGTAAATAATTCAAAAGAAGAAGGCTTAAGGTATATTAGTAGTACATATATGGTGTTGTTCATAATATAATATGATTAGTTTATCTATAAATTGAATGGTGCATCAATTAGAATGATCATAAGTAATATGATTGTCTATATTATTCATATATGTATAATACATTTATCATATTTGTTGATGACTTACTCTAGAGATGTTTTTTGTTATTAGTATTTTTGAGCTTCGTATAAGTACGATGTTACTTGTCTAATCTGTATAAAGTCCTTTATCATTTCATATGATTAGTTTATCTATAGATTAGATTGTGCATTAGTCAAGGGAGATCCTAAGTAATATGACTATTTATTTTATTTCATATACGTATGACACCATTATTGCATAAGTGTGTTGATGGCTTACCCAAGAGATATATTGAGATTATTATTTTTAGGCTTTGTTAAAGTACAATATTACTTATCGTATTTACTGATATATTATTTTGAAGGATTTGACATGGATCAAACCACATGATATTACAAAAACTAAAAGTCGTGCATTGTCATATAAATAACCTATTATTTTCATATTAATATGATTAATATATTAGTATATTAAGAAGTGAGGACTTAGATTGTGAGTGAGCACATTCTTGTCATAAGTATAAAATATTATCTTCTTACCTATATAATGACATTTTACTTGAGAGTCTAATATCATTATTAAGCATATTTGAATTGTAGAAATATGATCCACTTATTGTATTAATACAATACATTATGATCAATATGATTGGGCTTACCATAATAGTCACAGTATTTTTCAATCTTATATCTTACTGAATTTTTGTGAAAGCTCAGAATTATTGAATTTTGTTATTCATACTTATACGATGCTCAATATATAAGAATGATAGTTTAATAACTAAGAAATGAAATAATCAGACATATGACCATACGTTGGATGACGCACTTACCATTATATCGTAGTTATACTGTCTCTTAGAATGGGTAGTATTATCATTTCAAAATGACTGTAATAGCCAGTTTGATTGGTTCTTTTATATGTCCATTAAAGAGGATTTTAGTGTCATTTAAAGGCATTCAAACATAAGAGATAAGGTTAACTCTTAAATTAGAATATATTTTTAGAAGAAGCTCACATTGCATTCATCGTTTCTAATAGAAGAGGAGTAAGGCTTTGGTTCATGCATTTGTCTCATCTTCACAAGTTTTTTTTCTTGCATTAAGTTGATAAATTCACTTACATTATTTTTAATACAAATTGATAACATTTCTTGTGCTTGATTATTTAATTGGTTTTAGGACCTATGTATTGAACTTTTACTTTGTTCCCTTTGTCCCATTTGATCTTGGTGTTTATAAGCCTTTATTAAGCTAGTGTTTATGAACTTTTATCAAACTGATGTTTGTAGGCTTTTATTAAAGTGATATTATAAGATTTTATTAAGCTAATGTCGAATGTATTTACTAACATTTTGTCTATGAGTAGATGTAGGTTCGAGTTCAGATTGAACAACTCAAAATCATTATATTCTTCAATTTACTTGCAACCTCACACAACTAGTCTTGCAAAGTATAACAATAATTTCCAAAATAAGTTTTATAAAAACCAATAAAATTAAGAGTGTTAAAGTTCTTTATTACAAAGTTAAGTTATTTGAGTTGGCTTGAAGTTTTTAAATTATATAATTCACCATCCTCTAATGGATATCATGCTTCCATATTTACCTACATTATAAGAAGAGCTAAGGGTTGAGTAGGAAAAGAAAGCAAAATCTTAGAAAAAATCTTGAATTGATAATCAAGATTTATTCATGCACAAAGAGGGGAATCAACCATGGTGATAAGCATTAAAAAATATGATGACAAACTATAGATAGTTATGCAACCATGTCACTGCCCACAACCTGAACATTTGCATGATTGCACATCACATGACCATTTTGCATTCTTTGATGCATTACAAGGCTTTGTTACTTGTTAATCTACTATTAAACATTACATGACATAAGGAATTGATAAGCAAGGTGTTTAGCATTTTACGAATGAGTGTTGTGCATTGTACAACCTTGCTTCTATTGGCCACATAGTAATGTAGTCTTTCTTATGATATTGTGATATTTGGATGTGGGACACTTCTTGTGTAGAAATTTAGTGGTGGACTATAGTAGATAAGGTGGCTTGTGTTTTTTCTAATATGTTCTTTATTTTAAATGATTTTTTATTTAGTATCATGACTTTAATTTATAACATGTTTTGATCATATAATAACTTGTGGTTTTTGTTATAAAGAACTCATTTGATTGTTATTTTGATAGATAAACATTTGTGTTTCAAATGCATTATTTAGATAAGGAAGGTTATGAACAACTACTAAAATGATCAAGAATGTCTCAACTATTTAGCATGAAATTTGACCATTTTTATGAATTGTGCGTTACCTAAAGATAAAATGACTCCACGTTATTCTAAGCACCAAAAAATAAAAAATAATTTTTTTAATTATACAAAGTGTTAGGTTCCTACCTCACCATCCACTCACTAAGATGTAAAATTAGATGTAATGCATAATTAAAGATATAAGTGATGACAAAAATCCTAAGTTTGGACTTGACAGTGTGACAAGATTAAATCACTAAACACTTAATTATATAAATTAAATAAAATATCAATATAAATAAGTTATTAAATTATAGAACTATATATAAATTATATAATCTAAAACAAATATTGTATCAAGTATATACAAATGTAAGTATATACATAATATAAAAATTGATAACAAGATAAATACCAACTATTATGTAACTAATAAATAGTATTATCATCTATAGCATCTAATTCTATATCCTTTAGTACAGTGAATATATTACTTGTAATATAAATATTAATAAAATTTTAAAAAGTTTAATAGCTAAACCAATAAAATAATAATATATATAAAAATGATGTTATAATATAAACATATAATTATATTAAGATAATAGAAAATTAATCACCATAAATTAATAAATTTAATATAAAATATGAATATGTACATTCATGCATATTCTTTTATTTTTTAATATCTTATTTTTTATATTTTGTAAAACTTAACGATTTATTTTTTTTATAAAAATAGATTCATTTTTTTTCACTTATTTCATTTCTAATGTTTTATAATTTATGACCCAAATTGTTACTCTTTAGATCACTATCCTTTGTGATTTGTTTACTAAGTGTTCTCATCATAAGCCCTTGATAATAAACTTTATTTTGTTTTTTTCGAGTTGTAATAACATAAATTGAAGTGTGAAAATGGCTAAGAGCTAAGAAAGAAGGAGAATATAGTTTTTGTCCCAAAAGATAAAATTCTCTGAGAAGATAGAATTTTAAGAAGATAAGATTACTTCATTTACCAATATTATTTCTTTTTATTATTTTTGATATTATAGCACTTTGATTCAACACCAATGACATTAACTATGAAAAAGGTGTTTGAAGAGCAAGATAAAAAAGAATTAAGAGATTGAGGAGGCGTCAGCCGAGGAGATTGCATCGATTATATAATTGTCAAGCTTAAAGGCATGAGTAACTCTATTAATCCAATAAATACTAATATTATTAGAGATGATACTAAAATTCTAATCCCCTTCCATAATAGATCCAAATGAAAATTAGTCTAAGAAAAATATTCTTAACCAAAAGAATTACAAATTAAGTTATAATCTAAAGATAATTAGAGATAAAGATGAATATGACATCACTAATCTCACTTTTTTAGTCCACGAGAATCAATATCCTTTTTACTATAGATGCTACATTAGATTTATTTATTTATGATGGTATAACAGATACAAAAAATGAAATTCTTAGTTGGAGCAATTAAAAACATATTTTTTTGTACAACAATCAACTATTAAAGTAGTGTATGCTTTATTAAAACTAATGAGCCATGAGTTAGCGTAATAGAATTCTCACTTAAAATTAGAATACTTGTAAAAATGATATGAAGTTAATTTAAAAAATTAATTAGGGAATAATTTTATCTCATGAGTTACAGGAAGAAAAGGTAAGAGAAGTGACATAGCTTATGACACCAAAAATAATAAATAATATAAGAATATACTATAGAATTTTGATGACAAATCCTAAAATTAGGAATATCTCTTGATGATATACATATATTATCAAAATATATAAGTTTATACTATCTTATTATCATCAAATTATCTTTTTTTCTTATTCAATTTTTAAAATAAATTAATACATTCATAATGACTATTGAAAAGAAGAATGAATACAAAGGGATAAAACTAGAAGAATAAAATATCATGAAGTGTGAGTATAAGTTCAAAATTAAAGTTATATGAAAGAGTATTTTTTAACAAAGTATATTACAATAATGATTACCAGTAGAAGTTAAAAATATTATGAATATTATAAGAAGATATGACACATAGAATAAAAATATTAAAAACTGCATATTAAATTATTTCCAAAAAAGTTTAAGAAATACAAAGTACTTTGTTATCATTAAAACTAAAAAGGTACTTGAAACCCCTTTTCAAGTTGAAAAAAAATCATCTTTTATGATGACTCCAAATGACATATCTTATGAAGTAAAACAAAGAGAAGAACTTTTTACCATTCAAATTTTAGTAAAGAAAAAATTTATTAGTATTATTATTGACATTGAAAACAAGAAAATTTTAATATAAAAAAATCTTATGAAAATATTAAGCCTCAAAACTCATCACATTCATAACCTTATTCTTTAGGGTGGATTCTTAAAGACTTCATGTGAGAGTTCAAAAATAATGTAAGGTAAAATTTGTCATCATTAAAGATTATAATAACAAAATTATCTATAAAGTGATACCTTTAGATGTTTGCCAAATTATACTATAAAATTTATATTTATAGAATCGAGATATCATCTATTATCAACTAACATAATAATATAAATTGATGAAAGATGAATAATACTTCTTTCTAATATAAGATAAATGAGTATTGATAAAATGTGTTATTGGTACTGATCAAGTAAAGAGTCTAGTTAAAACTTATCAAAATTATGTACTGTTAGTAACAAAGTTAAAGTAACTAGCTTTTGGGACTGATAGAAGTGTGAACCTCCCAAGATCATTCAAGAAAAAAAATAAACTCGATCTTACAAAAAATCAATTTATATTTTGACAAGAATATTCAATGAAACTTGAATCACAAAAAAGAAACTTATAATAATTAGCTCAATTATAGGTTCATTAAATCTAAAAATTATAAAAAAATCAAAGAAAGAGTAAAAAAAAATAAAGATCATCATTACAACAGAAAGTAGAGAGAACCACGTGTGGATCCATGCATAAAGGTTCATTGTAGGCATGTTAAAGTGCATATTGCATATGGAGGTGTTAACGTACGCATGAGAATGTTAGACAATTAAGAACCTGCACTTATGGTCATCACACTTGCAGAGCATGTGCTACAATGGGTATGCCCTTTGCACTTGTGCATCGTACATACATACACCACATCATTTGCTATGACAGGTGGTCAACACATGTAAGTAAACCTACACCATCGACATGATTGGTGTGCATTTAGCACATGAGTTTAGATCACTTTGTGCCATAATGATGATTTTTGTTGTTTTGTCTCATTCTCTAATTTTTTCATAATTTTTTGATTTAATAAACTATAATCGAGCTATTGATTATTCTAGAATCAATATCATAAGATCTTATACAAATAAGAGATCCATTGTTCTTGTCCTATATCATATATATTAGTTTTACATAATTTTGGATGAGCTGTCATTACCTTATTTCATTTATTTTGGACAACCTCATCCTAATCATATGAAGTTATATCACTAACAATAGAGCAATCTCATCCTAATCATATGATATCACATCATTGGTTGTGGGGTAACTTTATCATAAGAAATAGACCATAGAGAATGATTTATTCAATGTATATATCCAAATCATGTTCAATCATATCATAACCAATGTTTAAATATTTTTCATATTTTATAATCCAATTTGAATTATTTAATGTCATAAGTGTAGCATTATTATTACAACTAATATAAATAAATATGTTATGTTATTGAAGTATAATGCTATAATAACAAAAAAAAAGTATCAAATATCATAATAATGCACTTCATCACCATTTAGTAGAAAAAATAATATAATAATATGTATAAATAAAGTAGTAATTAATTTATTAAAAAATGTACATCATAGTTACCAAGTTTATTTACGTGAATATAAAAGTAGAAAGTTTTTTTACCATGTAACTTTTCTTGATTTTTTATAATATCATGCATATGTAATAATCAATATATATTTTATATATAACATATTTAGTAATTAATTAAAATTTCATCTATTTCTTATATACCCTTAAGTTATTACATAAGACCATATTTGTATAGTCCCTTAATCATACCGTATGGTCCGACAAAAATAAGCAATTTGCATTATATCATACGTGTAAGGTCCCATTATTATATCATCTGATTCTTAAAACTAGTATTCTTTATTATTTATATCACATTCAAAAGTATCTTACAATCCTTAGGATTATAGAACCTACTTTTTTCTAATATAGTTCTTATTACTCAATGATCATATAATGTGATGCCTCACATCATTCTACATGATTCTCATTCTCTCTTTATTATTCCCTTGTCAAGAAACTATACTAATATAATAAGCCCATCACATCGTATGATCAATTCACTATTCTTCTCTTTGAGAGTAATAGCTCTTTTAATCATACC
This sequence comes from Vanilla planifolia, assembly GCA_023846275.1. Lineage (NCBI taxonomy): Eukaryota > Viridiplantae > Streptophyta > Magnoliopsida > Asparagales > Orchidaceae > Vanilla > Vanilla planifolia. The sequence continues at coordinate 24,811,648 of CM043876.1, read as the reverse complement.
ATATGTTCTCATTATTAATCTACCACCATGTCATCATACATTAAGATAATACTCATTGTACTTATTTGAACACAATCTCTTGTCTCATAGAACTTAGTTATTTTACTTTTCTTATGGTTCTAACTGATCATCTAACATGATCAACTGAGTCATTCTGTACGTGTCATGCCCCTAACATAATCAATTCAATGCTTAACTCCATAATATAAATCTTTTAGGTTAAATTCGAGCTCATAGCATGAAAAAGAGGGCACATTCTAATAAAATGAACAAATGTGATCAAAAAACTCATAGTAATCTCAAAACATTCTAACAAAATAACATCACACAAAAAATAAACCATCATTTTACATGAAAGTCTAAAATTAATACTAACACAAAAAACTAAAATAAAATAGAAATGTACCCTCATGTAGATAATATCCCTTACGCTCATCAAATATATCAATCTCTCAGATCCTGAATCCTAAATCATTGTCTAAGAACCTTAAGCTTGATGAGTGTTAACAATACGTCCTATAATGTATGCGAGAAATGACCATGATATACTTAGTAGAAAAACTTCTAACTACATGTTGTAAAATAATATAAAAAATAAATAAAATAGTTGAGTAACAAAATAAGGGATAAATAAAAGAATACAGACCCTTCCTTATACAAATGTCATAAAAATGCATATATGGCCAGACATTTTCATGACCTCTATTCAACGCTTGGGGATCTCATATCATATGTTATCATCGTAAAGCTTAATATGCCATCTCTGAGTATCATGACACTATGGAGTAAAATATCTCATAATTACTAAGTCTCGCTCCTTAATGTCAACATACTATGTTGATAAAAATGAGACATTTGGAATATTGGAGTCCCATATCTAAGTGCTTATGACATTCATGGGTGAAGTATCTTATCATCACTAAGTCTCACTCCCTAATATTAACATCTTATGTTGAAGGGAAATGTGGTGTTCAAAATATCAAAATCTCATCTCTGAGTACCCATGACCTCATCACATAGTCATTGCCCCTTATGTCCAACATCTAGTACTAACAAGGAAATAACTCTACTAATATGTTAGAGTCGCATCTCTGAGTAACCATGACACATGAGAGTGAAGTATCTTCTCATCACTAAGTTAAGACTTTTGCATGCAATGGCTTTATCTTTGGGTACCACGACACTAGCGGTGATGTATATCACATGTCACATTTATTTGGTTACTTTCTTATAAGGTCATGCTCTTTCTCAAGCCATATTAGCATATTTTTTCTTTTCTTTTTCTTTTCTTTTATTTTATCATATGTTCTTATTTATAACATCGTATAACTCACACAATTATATATGTGTAGCTATATATATGTGTTTTAATAATCATAGAGTGCTATAATAAAATTAAAATAGATATAAAAAAATGTTATATCATACAATGCTCACATCTTCAAACATTTTATAATAATATAAAAGAATACTTAACAAACTACTTTTATTATAGTTAATTGATTTATCTATCTAATATCATTGAGATGTTTCTTTTAATACTCTTTATTTTTTTATTAATTATTCTCATTCTTTGTAAAAATACATATTCATATTTATTAATAAAAATTAAACTTTTATTATAAAAGTATTTTTTTTAAAAGCTATGCTTAACAAATAGTTTTTTTATTGTTATCATTATATCGTATAGTATAATCGATTCTATCGTACTATATAGTCAGAGCTTTATGATGATTGAACCATTGTGTTACTATGATTTTACTAGTCTAATATCACCATCATACCAACACGACTTAAGATAGTATATGGGTCATATCATGGATAAGACACGATTCATAATAAACTTTTTCTTCAAATAATCATACTAGTCAGATTTTTATTTTGTATGTTACAATCCATGTCTTAGTTGTATTTCTGATTTCACATGACATGGTAAGATATCCAATATCTTATTGTATGATTTATCTTTGATACTAGTTATACAATGAATTGTATAGTCGATTTCTATTAAACCGTTATAAAATATATTATACAAAGACAATACATGTTTCTTACTTTTCTAATCCATTATTTAAGGCATGGTGCTATAACCCCATATCGTATTAGTCCATTTTGCATTCTATACTTGTATAGTTGACAATATTTTTCTCAATTAAATAACCCATATCATAGTTATCTGATAACACAGTCGTACAAGTATGATTCAAGATGAAATGTTGTAGCATACTAGTTTAATATATACATGTTGTGTTACTATGATACATGTACGGATGGTCTCAAGTTATATTTACTATTATCATTATATTATATGATATAGAGATTGAACTAATATGACTTATTTACTTTATTTTTCTAACTAGCATTAGATAGATAATCTCGAATAATAGTATATACCATCATACTATCAAATGTGTGTGTTGTACTAGTATAATACATATAAAAGACCAATAATTGCTTTGACCAAAGGCCTTCGTAGGCTTGTATTATAGACTTGTGATAACTTGCGCTTTTATAACCGCAAGCATTGAAATGTGAATTGAGTCATTAGTTTATTTATAATTTTATTTATTAATTTATTTTATTAATAGGTTATTATATTAAGAGTAATAAAATATTAAATATTCACTTATTTTAAAAAATTAATATATATTCTTATAACACAATAAATATTCATAAGATGATGTGCTATTTACTTTTTAATTCTATAAAAAAAATAAGAAAGCAAGGAATAATGTGAGAAAAAAATTGAAAGAAAAATAAATAAAAAAATAATTTTATGAATAGTTAAAAAACAACTAATGGACTACTTAAAATTGAGTTTTTTGAAATCGTAGGTCTCATTTGAGTTTCATCTCAAGTTTTTGAATATTCGTCAAGACGAATTCAACCCAATATATTTATGTTGAAATAATTATTAAACAATGATAAGTTAATCACAATGATAGTTATAATATTATCTATTGTATGTTTAGCTACATATTAAATAAACAATATTTTTAATAGTTAATAATATATAACTATTGTGACATTTTTTTGATGATATGATCATCCACATATTGTTAATAAATTAAATTTAAGCATAGATGCATATTGTTAATTTAATATTTAAACTTTAATTATTATTAATGTTCTAAATTTTTGATTCACTCCTTCCCTATCTTATAATGCAGGGATTATTCATGACTGTTTTTAAATTTATCTATCATTTTGCTAATGCAAACACTTGAGATATACATCTGTTGATCTCTTATAAATTTTCAAAGCCCACATTGTAACTCAAAGTCATTTGAGATTGGGTCAAGCCCAACTAATGTGTTAGATGGGCTGGAGTAGAAGAAATGAGTGCCAAGGCTCTTGTGCCTGACTCGCGTAAGTTCAGCCCACCCTATGATTATACGAAGTTGATCAGATGATCCAATTTTATTATTTAATAAAAAACAATTAAAGTTTAATAATAAAAAATTTTAAATGTGACATAAATATTGTTTCTGTTTATGACTTTTATCATATTTTCTGTCGTTTTAGCTCGTGGATTTTTTACGCTAAATGAGCAAAGCTATTCAAGCTACCGATTGCCTCGCATAGCTGATTTTATCGTGTGTTGGAAGCACAGTGGGACTTTTCGTCCGCTTTCCGCTACGTCATCGTGTGGCATTGCGGGAGTTCAAGCTCGCTGCTCTTCTACTTCGCGACTTTAACGGACTCGTCTGCTTCCCTCGTAGGGTTCAATAGTCGTGTTGTCATTAGTCGTGTGCCCCTCAATGCCTCGGTGATCCGCCGCCCGCCCTTAATTTTGAAATGGCGTCCCCGGGTGTTGGAGCAATTTCCAGGACGACCTTCACGCTCCGGCCTCCTTTTCTCTTCTGCGCTCGCCAGGTCTTGTATGCTCTGCTAGCCTGAACAACTATGGGTCCAAATTTGACTGGTTTAAATTTTATTACCGCAGAATTGCCGATGGAGATCCGTCACCGCCACCACCATAGAGACATCATCTGAACCTGGTTTCCTCGTCGGTGAAGGCCATAGCGGTCAAGCTTCCTGTCCCCCTTCTACCTCTCCATCAAGTGGTTAGTCATCAAACTCTCAACCTTGATTTAAGGAGTACGCCTTTTGTAGGATTCTGACTACCGGATGAGTTGCTTTTGTTATTGAAGCAGTAATGTCCCTTTCCGTGAAAGGGATGGAGGGTCTTGGAGTGCCCCATTGGAAAAAGATGAGTTCAAAGGAGCTTGGAATTAAAAAGTCTATGATAGCAACACAGACAAGGTCTGTTCTGAGTGAGCTTAGGAAGAGAGGTTTGTCAAATTCTCTGCAATCTATCTTTTGTTTAGATGGAAGAATTTGTATTTGTCTTGGTTATTACTAAAAGGCCTTGCTCCAGTGTCGATTGAATAATACAATAACTAGCAATATTTGCAGGATGCCCAATTAAAAGAATTACACTGTTTGGCTGCAGGGCATGATGTTTACCTTGTAGGAGGTTGTGTCCGTGACCTCATCATGAAGAGAGTTCCTAAAGATTTTGACATCATAACCACCGCTAATCTTTTTGAGGTTTTTTGATACTTAACGAGTTGTTGTTATATTTCCAATGAGTTTCTATTTTTTTTCTCCTTGGTATTGTTTTATACAGTGAAAAGGAGTCAGTGTATTGGCTTATTCCCAAGAAATAAACTGCAAATCTAATGTTCACATTATAATTATGCATTTTTATGGTCATCTACACTTGGAAGCAAAATGTTACTTCATCAAGTATAATTCAACTCAAACTATAACAGAACATATTTGTTTGGAAACAGTTTTATTTGATCACTAAAGCTGGATGCATCTTTGATCATATGTTTGTTGCAGTGCATTAAGTATTGGCCTTGGTGTCCAAAATAAGACTTGCATGTAGTTGTATGGTGGTGTTGTCCAAATGAGACCAGCATCACCCTCTGAAACATTAAAAGACCATGTTGCCCATGTTTGTAAAATTTATGTTTGGTGCATGCAAAGTGTGGATTTCTTTTATATGTTACCTGTGTAAAATAAACTCAATAATTCAGTTATTTAAGGAAAAAATGCTAGAGGAATGCTATTGCAAATGGGGCATTTGCCCATGTTCACAATAGTTAATTTTAAATAGAATTGTTTTGTTTTTAATCTTTTGACTTACTTCTTTGTGTGTTATTATAGTGAAAAACAACATAGGCTCAAACACAAAATATCCTCCTTAACTATGATTTGATGTGAGTCATTGTACCAAATTGCCCATATGCTTGGATGCAATGACAAACGAAAAAATTACAACTGCTCACACAGAAGAGGACACTAAAATTGACATAATTTAACTTTCTATGTTCATAGACGAGGAAAGGATGAATCTATAACGTGAAATCATATTAATGGTGTAAAAGATAAGATGATAAGAAAATACTTTTCTTCAAAGCTCAATGTATAATCAATTTTTCTCATTGTAAGGTGCACCAAAGTTTTTATTTTAATTGATACCTTTTTTTAAGAGAGATAAGAGATCTAAATATATATAGCTTATGTAGGAAAATTGGGGAAAATCTTAAAACTCTAATGTAGGAAAGTCCATTTCTTGAACCACAGTACTAGTTATTATGCTCATTTTTTTTTGTCTTTTTTATTTTATTTTTTTGGTCATTTTAGTATTATTCAACATTGAGTTTTTTTTGGCATTCATTTCCCACATAGAAAAACAGTCTTTTTTTTGTTTCTACAAAAAGGTTGAATATTACTTATTTTTCCATCTTATGTTAGCAATGCCGTTTTGTGGATATATTTTAAATTCATTTTCTTGTATCTGTATTAAAAATAATTAAATCCTATATGTGATTGCTGCGTGCCAAGAATATTATGGGCTATACAGATATAGTCAGTCCACTTGATGGCATTAGCATTTCTCTTCTTTTTTCTTTTTTAATCCACAAAAAAAAAAAAAAGAAGAGGAATGCTAATGCTATCCAGAGGACTGACTATATTTGTATAGTCCATAATATTCCTCTTCTTTGGCCTTGTCAGAAAATAAGACTTGTTTTTGCACTTCTGTTTAATTCCTAACTCTATCCTAGATCCAGGTAAACCTAATTTCAAGTTTAAAGACAAGCAACAGGATAAAATAGTCATCAATCAAAGGCAGTTGAAGTTTTGCGTAATGATAAGCATAATTATGTCCAATACCTTCCAAAAATTTCATATGAAATTTTAAGTATGATTTAAGCAGCCAGAGTGTGACTATTTCTCAAGATGAAGTCATTTCCATAGACATATAATAGATTATGTTACTTATAATATATTTAGCCAAAAGATGAAATTCTGAAATTGGGCAAACGGACATACAACTCTACTTTTACTAAGTCTTACTAGGTTCAAGGACTTCTTGTTCCATTTTCTGGAACCTCTATTTCACTGGGTTTCCCTGATAGAAATTCTGATGGGAGACATTTACCTCGTAAATTTGCAAAAGATGAAAAGTTCAACCTTTGTCCTTACAGCTGATATTTGATTTGACATCATACTTGTTGATTTCCTTATACACACCGTCTAGGAACTTGAGGGAGTTTTGAAGAATCTAAAGGAAGAATGTAGTAAAAAAATCTTGTTCTCTTTTTGAAGTTCATCAGATGATTGGGCACTTTGACTCAGACCATTTAATGCTTGTTATACTTTGCCATGTCTCCCTCTGTTTTCCTTTTCATTTTTTCTTTTGCTTTTAAAAATTTCAAAAACACCCTTGATTGAGAACAGCCATCTCGGACAGCAAGTGAACAGTCTAAGCCACTCTAATCAATCAATGTACACTTATTGACGTACTTATTTTTATATTTATATTACAATTGCTGTCTTTTGCAGGTTAAGAAAGCATTTTCAAGATGTGAGATTGTTGGAAGAAGGTTTCCCATATGCCATGTTCATACTGATGATGGTATTGTTGAGGTTTGTTATTTTTCTTTGGTATCTAGACATTTACAAGAATTGATTTACTTATGATTGTCAATTTTACAGACTGTATTTCAATGATTTCGTAAAGTGTTCATGTGCAAGCATTTTTGTGATGCAGGTTTCAAGTTTCATCACCACAGGCAGACACTCTAGCAATTATGTTAGACATATTTCCAGTAGGCCTCCTGTTTGTGATAAGCATGATTGCATGCGATGGAAAAATTGCCTTGGCCGGGATTTCACTATTAACGGGTTGCAAATATAAATTCCATTCTTGGCAAATATAAGATTGACCAACTTTATGCATTTTAAGCTGGTTCCATCTGAATTTCTAATGAATAATCTAATTTAATTTTATTCCTGTTGATGCTTAGGTTAATGTTTGATCCTTATTCTCATTTGATATATGACTATTTGGAAGGTATGGAAGATATTAAACAGGCTAAAGTATGTATATTTATTTATTTCTCTTTTATTGTGTCATGACTTGTACTATAGCTTCTCTTATGATATTTCTGTAACTTTTTTCCAAGGTTAGAACCGTAATCCCGCCACTTACATCTTTCCAAGAGGATTGTGGTTAGTGACCTTTATACCTCACTTGATTTGGAAATGGTTTCATCCATTAATAATGTAGAAGATCATTGAGAGGTCTTTTCCTGTGGAATTTAATTTGCAGCTCGCATTCTACGTGCAATTCGAATTGCAGCTCGTTTAGGGTTTCGTTTTTCTAGAGAAACAGCACAGTGTGTGAAAGATCTTGCTACTTTGGTTCTAAGACTCGACAAGGTTTCTTATATTTTTCCAAGATCCTTCTATATTGCTCTTTCGTAATTTCTAGTTACTTTTGGAACCTGTTTTCATTTACAAATAAGGCAGGGAAGGATCTTTATGGAAATGAACTATATGCTTGCTTATGGGTCAGCCGAAGCTTCTGTTAGGTTGCTTTGGAAATTTGGCCTTTTGGAGCTTCTCCTTCCCATCCAGGTTCTGTCTTCTGTTTTTTTAGCTTTGGGGATTAGGAATGCGGTTGTTTATTTTTTCGGTCACATTATATCATTGAAGTTCTCTTGTATTGTGATTATACGTTTGCTTCATACAGGCTGCATATTTTGTATCTCAAGGTTTCCACAGGCGTGATAGGGGAACTAATATGTTGTTGGTAAATCTCTGTCTGGGGGCTTTGCTTCTGTTCTGCACTTGATTGTTTGATAGCTTTCCATTTTAGCATTCAGATTTTTTTTTTGTTGATTGTCTCCAACGTAAAATACTGAAGTGTAACAACTGAAAGTACATAATTAGGATTCATTGATTTACATGGAATGGATGCTTGTTATCTGATTTATTTTCGTTGATCAACAGTTCTAGTATGGGCTTCACTAATGCTTTTAATGGAAAACTCGTCATATAACTCATGAAGGCCTGTCCTGAGAATACACGGGCCACTTAAATCAATAAATAATTAACAATGCCTGAGTTTTTTATTTCCTATTTTTATTGTTCGACTCTCCAACCATGTTTCAGGATGGTTAAACTAAGTTTTGAAAATAATTGTGCATCATTTTGCTGAGTTTGTTGATGATAACAAAAGGATTGCAGGTGCTCATTATGTTATTCATTGGTGAGCATTGGTGACTGATGATGGTTGATCTCTCGTCAAACACAAATTGCTGACTTTTCTTATAACTAGTTGTCGCTGGGTCAATTAGTGTCATAGAGCAGAAAAATTGAAGTAGAGTTTATATGGGCACAGGACAATCAACTCTGCCTTCAACACATCCTGTTTCACTAAATTGAGAAATCCATAACTGATGTAACTTTTCGAGAAATGTTTTTGTGTATCACAAATTCATAATTGTCATTTTGAATAACTTTTTTTCGTGGCACCTTATCTCAACCATGTTTTTGACATTAATGTTCGCAAATTGTTAGCAGTATTTTTTTTTTTCATGATAACATGGCACTGCTATTTCAATCTTATGCTTCTTTACCTTTTTCCAAGGATTTATTCTCAAATCTGGATAGACTTCTTGCACCTAACAGGCCATGTGATAGTAGTTTGTGGTGAGTTTTCGACTTTTCTTTGTCCAGAATAAGCTTTGTTTCTAATGCTTTAGGTTTTGCAATTACCATGTAAGAGTTGTTGGATATAGTACTTGCAGTTCCTTGCCCAACAAGAGGCTTTTAAGTTTTCCATAATATACTAATTAATAAAATATCAATTGCATTTCATATTGTGAATAATGATATTATTTTAAGTTTGTGAATTATCAATGGAAACATTTTATGGCAAAAATTCATTTATGTAGCCTACATATTGTTTGCTAAGATTTTGGCATTGAGGGGGCCCCTTATTTTCCATGTTTAACTAACTCTATCCCTCAAAATTTGCATTCTTTGCCATCTTATGCCAATTGTAAACTGTGGCTAAATGGAACCAAAGCCTTAAAATTTTCTCCTTATATGTTTGTCTCGCTTATTGGGGCATATGGAAATTGTTTTATGTTAGGTATTCAATAATGAGATGTAGCAACAACATGCATTTGATGATCTTTACTTATTATTTTAAGTTTTTAAGTTGATCAATATCAATCAACTTTTGTATTTGGTTTGACTTGGGCCCTTAACTGTTAATTTTATTATTGAATTTAACCCAAATTGTACCCATCTTCATCTATTTTATGAATTCATATATAAGACTTAATTTTGTTGAGTTTTAATAGATAGTTATCACATGTTTAAGCATAAAAAGATACGATCATTTTTAAAAAAACAAAAAAGCAAATTATGACTATAATGTGTTTAGCATGAACATGATTGTAGTTTTAAGAATTTTAGTATTAAACATGTATCATTCGTTATTTATGAATATCATAGAGGTTATATAGGTGAGAGTAAGAGTAGAGGAAAAATGTTTTCTTAAAGAGAAACATATGTTACTCTTAAAGAATCTTGTCCTTTTTTGTGAGTGTTTAATGCTCTTTAGTGCTTCCAATATTAGGTATATTTTAGTGTGCTTATTTCATTCGTGTGTGAGTTCATATTTTCTATTTATGGCTTTGGCTATAGTAAATATTTCTTCTTCCATGGATATAAGAATAATTTAGGTCTAACAAAAATTTGGTATCTCTATCATTCTTCTTAATTTATCATTATTATTTTTATTAATTTTATTTTGTTGCAATCATATCAATCTTGTGTAATTAAATATTAATAGTTTGTTATTAGAGCATTAATTCTCATAGTTATAAAATATAATATTAAAAATTTTGATAAGTCTAAGAGCTTTGGACTATGACATACTAAGATGAGTGGGATACTAGTCCAACATGGCATTACAAAGGCACTTTTGGGTTGTTAAAAAACCTGAGGTTATTGTAGAACAAGAAAATGAGAAGATGAACGAAGAAATTCTTACAATAGTCTATATTTATAAATTGAAGTGTCAAAGTCTTTAAGAAAATCACAGTTATTGTTTTATGACTTAAGTTGGAATCAAGGTAGATGACAAAATCTCTACAACAAGTTTTATTTAAAGCAAAAATTATATTTACTTAAATGCAAGAATATAATTATGACAATTAAGAACAATTGAAATTAAGATGGAAGATAAAGAATAAACATTATTATTATTATATACCCTCATTCAAACATTTTCATGACAATATGTTATATGATAGATAAGTCATCATTTTAGAAGATGTGAGAAATTTATTTCTCTTAAAAGATTATACTTAAAGTTGAGAGTGGTGAAAATGAAAAAAATATAAAGAATTAGTAGGTTTGGGAAAGATTTATAAAAAGAGGAAGAAAATCTTAAAAATATAAAATCATGATTTGCAACTATTGTAAGGATATATTAGTAAAGATTATTGTCTTAAAGAGAAAATAATAGCTTATAAATACTAATCGAAATAATGACAAGTCAGTAGAAGTTAGTATTGTCTTAGAAAGACTGGATGTCGAATTTTTAGCTGTTCTTTCAATAACAATGATGATTGGATTCTTGATTTCACTTGTTCATACTATATGTGTTTGAACAAAGCTAACTTCTCATCTTATGAGCTATTTGATGATAGTAATGTATTGATAATAAATAATACTAAGTGCAAAGCAATTGGTTTGATCACAATAAAGATAAATATGCTTAATATTACTATAAGAATATTAGCTAATATTAAATATGCCTTACAATTCAAGAAGAATTTTATTTCATTAGAAATACTAAATGATTATGGTTATACTTTTAAGAAAATGATAAAATTTTCTTAGTGAATAAAGGATGTTTGATTATTATAGAAGCAAATTGAATTGATCATCTCTATGTGTTGTGAGGAACACTAAGAAATGGTGCTGCATTAGTTTTTTTTATCATCCTTGATAGAAAAAGACATCACTAAACTTGACTGATGAGTTTGTGACATATGAGGGAGAAAACTCTAACATAGCAAGCAACGTTTGTTGTGTGGGCAACACAGATAAATGTGATTTTTGGAATGAATGTATCTTTAGGAAGCAAAAAAGAGTTAGTTTTAGCACTATTATCCATACCACTAAAAAAACACTTATCTTCATTTAGATTTGTGAAAGTCATCTCTAGTCATACCAATTTCAGAAACATATGAATATATCACTTAAAAAACAAGGATCATTTATTTATTTTTATTTCAAATAATGAAAGATACTTGTAAAGAAACAAATTGACAAGAAAGTCAAAAGACTTAGAACAATAATGATAGAATTTTGCAATAAAGATATGAATGACTTTTGTACTAAGAAGGTATTCTTAGGCATTATTCATATATTGCAACAAATTGGTATGATTAAGAGGATGAATTAAACTCTTTTGGAGAGAGATCATTATATGCTTCCTTGTGTTACGGTAAAGATTTTGGATAAAAACGACCTTTACTATAGTTTTTCTTATATATAGATCTCTACATACTTCTATTGATCAGGAGATCGCTTCTAAGTTTATTGAATCTAAATTGGATGAAAAAATCAAGGGAGAAGATAAAACGACGAAAACGTCGACACAACACCAAGTAGTTGGAGCCACTCGATTTAGACTTACTGTAGACACGCTGGAGTTCCTAATGCTCCCATAGGCTTACTTCAACCACTATTGGATCATAATGAAATAGCTTAGAGGTTAGGATGAAGTGAGATTAAGCTAGAGGATGTTTAAGACTATAGTTTCTAATGATCTAGCCAGACCTAACCCCATTAATACAAAGGGAATAGTGTTAGCTAGAAATGCTTTCCATGATCTAGGTACACCATTAGTCGAGAAAAACGAATTGTCTAAGCATAATCAATAGAAATGGCAAATTGACTTAATCATATGCTTACTTTATGTCCATCTTGAGAGCCAAAAAGCTTACCGTAGATGTCATGTCCATGCATTGGAATAACTCTTGAGTAGGCAGACAGTTATTCGTGATGCTTCTTTTGACAATGAAAGTGTTGGTGAGAATTTTGGTTATAATTTTATAGACTAATTAGGTAGAATCAATATAGTTGTATTGCACCATCACTCTTGGGGATGAGCATAATCGAAGCATCACATCATCTTTATTGCAAAATGTAAGATTCTCAAAGAGAAGTCACTCCCAATGATATCCCAATAGCTTTTCACAAAGAAGCCTAAGATTTCATTCAATACCAAGGGCAAAGTTAAGGATTGGTGTCTAAACACTATAAAGGATTTCCTTCTTGATGATGGGGCTACAGAGTTCATGCACTTAAACAATTGAGAGGTTAGCCTAGGAGAAGGGAGCCCCTACCTCCCTCTCCCCTTCTTTTTCTCAAAGAATTTGACAAGGGTAGCTTAAACATCTTGTTGGGAGTCAACATGAGTACCATTCTCAAGCTCAAGCAAATAGATCTGATTATTGTGTTTGTGAAATATGGCACCCTTGTGGTAAAAGAGGTAGTTTTATTTTTTAGCACAAGTTAGTGCAGTTTTTTCCTTTGCCACTACACAGTCACCAATTAGGGTAGATGGTAATTATAATCAACAATGAAGGAAAGGAAATAGCTTATTCCATCTAATTGTCCTGGTCCCCAAACGCATTGAATTGAAGATACTCGATTTGGCTTATAAGAAGATTACAGAAGGTGAAAAGGTCTCTAGAACCAACCTTGCTCAGGGAATGGATGCTATGGAGGGTCCAAGTGCACCTATAATTGAGCACCACAATAGGAGTCTCCTTAACAAGTCATGACTAGATATAGACAATAACCCAATTGGTCTTTGAAAATTGATGATCAGACATCTTCAAACCTCAGTTGATGAGATAAATGCTTGAAAGATAGATTAGAACATTGGAGAAACAAGGGATGGTGGTTGGATCCTTTGTAAGTGAGAAACTTTTGATCTAAGAAATATGAGAAGGCTTTTGATGTTCATTAAAATTCTATTTAGATAGGGTCACGCTCTTGCTCCCTTTCCTTTTGTTACACAAGTATACTTGGGCTACTTGAAAAGTGGGTCATAAAATATAAGGTGGTCATAAAATTGATGAAGTCTCCTTTGCATTCAAATTGAGAGAGAATGCAGTTAAAGTCCCCTTTAACAACAGCCAAAAAGGAGTTGTCAATGACAAGGACAAGGGCTGCCCAAAGGCATCACCAAACATGGCAATGGCAATTTGCATAGAATGCAACTTTGATCCAAGTGACGAAAGAGATGTTGATAGAAATAGCTTGCTTGGAAAATGAATTGGCCACAAGGAAATAAGGTTAGGCAACTAAAGCTTTATAATATCTCTTGATTACAAATAGAAGCAAAAGTAAGATCCCCTTGTTAACCAAATAACTAGCCAATTTCTTAGTGCAACAAATCTTCAACTTGAGTTTCAAGAAAAATGAAACAAGGACCATGATCCTTGATCAAGATCTAGAGATGGTTGCGAGATGGTCATGAGGAAGTGTGTCGAATGTTAGGAGTTGCCCCTTTTGAGGATCTCAAGCTTAGACTTGTGCTTGTTCTTAACAAGCATAGAACTATATTAAAAAAATTTCATACCACTTATCCATGTGAAGTATAAGCTACTCTTAAAAGATGAGAGGACATACAACTTTTTATCGATTGGAAAAATGACCATTAAGTTCCTCTTTGTGCTAAGTGGGGCTCCACCAACCAAGATGGCTAATATCAAAGAGGGAGAGTCCAATGGAGTTGAATCCCATGTAAGTGGGGTTACAATTAGGCACTTAGCTTAGGATTTAACCTTCCCCATTACATGGGCAGTTAGTGAGGCAAATTCAAAAGATTTGTCTAGGTTATTGAAACTAATCTAGGCTTTATTTTCCTCATTTCCACTGGGGAGGCCTTTTCTTACAACATGGCACAACCAAGTTTGAATGCCCCACCTATTATAGGATACATTCAATAGTGTCAAATTTCTTTGGGACATAGGATCCTGTGCTTCATTAATGAGAAAGGAGGACTTATGAGGAGCAGGTGGGCTAGCAGATCCACTCTTATGGATCTAGACACTCGAGAGAGTGGTAGCTTTATTAAAGGTGGCAATCGATAGGTTGAATCATATTGGACTTAATTCTGTCAATAGTAGACTCCCTGGAGTAGGCTAGATCATAGGCATTAGGCCATCATACACCCAGAGAATGGAAGCAACCATTTGCTCTATGGACAACTCATCCGTAATTGAAGCAAAAGGACAATGGGCCCTACATACTTAAATATTTGATAGAACTTGTCATAAAGAATATGCATATTGAAGGGGTTTACTTAGGTTAGCCTCCACACAAACACAAGTAAACACACCTTGTTCGAGACTAATAATAACTATATTTTAGGAAATCGAGATAACCACTTGGACAACACTCTAGCATAAACTAATCTCTTAGTTTGTTAGAAGTTGGGCATCCACTTATCTAGGCTAAATATCTATCATGCAATAAACTAAGACACCTTTAAGCCATGCATTATCATTATCCTCACTTCTCTCAAATTGGATCAATAAACAATTAGCTTCAAAGTCCGTCTCTTGGAAACCGACTTTGGTGACCCAACTTATCATGCAATTGTGCTAATAGCTAACAAAATGGGAATTTATGATAAAAGAGACCGAGTTTTAGTTTTGTCAGCATCCTCATGAAGCTCAACAATACCTTTTTGCTTCATTAATTTTCAAAACCAATTCATTTAAAATATTCATAGGAGACTTTTTATGGCAACTGTTGGAAATCAAAGTACCAATTGTGCCTTGTCTATTAGGGGAGACCCAAGTTTGTTCCATTAGACTTAGTTTAAAAGATCTATTGAGGTGAAAAGGGATCATTTTCAATAGATAGACCCAAAATTTCCATGTCCAATGGAAACCCTAGACAGCTTGGAGCCCTCACATGCTTGAGTGGCACATGAGTCTTTATGTGCTCCAACGGAGCTATTGGGGAGGCAAACTATTAGCTCATCCACTGAGGCCCCACCAATCGATGGCACAAAAGTCATTTCACTTCACATCACATCACCTCGATCAACATGTACCACCCAAGTTCCATTAAGTTTATCGCCATTCTCTATCACACATTGAGTCTTGGTGTCAGCACACATTGATTGCATGGCATCACAACTCTATAAATTCATTTTCCTTTCTTTTGTAAGTTATTCGTCATCATCGTTTTCCACCTAGTCCTCAAAGCCAAAGTCACTTATGAGAGGTTCTTCATCATGTTGTTCACATTAAACATCATTAATAGCTATGGGAACACCAATACTTGCAATACTTTCTCTCCTTTTCCCTTCTTTGGAATTGAACTCAAATAAGAGTGCACAATTACACATAGGAGCCATTGCAGAGTTTGTATTGACAACCAATTCAACAAAACAAGTTAGATCCTTAAGGACCACATTGCTTATATTATTGTTCCTCACACGCAAAGCATGATTAGCTTGGTTAACAACCCCATGCATGGGAGATGATTTAAGATAATACCTTCTCATAGAAGCAGATGCCCCCAAATCAACCATCTTACAACTATCAATAATCTTGAATGAGGACCTACTTTGCCTTTCACCATTTCCTTTGTGATTTTGTAAGAGTGACTTACTATCTATCTCCCTTTTGGGAGCATAAGAACAATGGATTTATTGGGATCCTCCAAATCTATGAGAGATTTAGAAGAATTGATCTCGCACCTTAAATAGTTGATGGTAACAAAACCAAGCATCTGAGGACTAATATATTATTTGAGCTTTGACTCACATATGAAGATTCAAGAAGAAGGTAACAATTTACATGCAAAAAAGCTCAAGGTTGTTGGTGCATCACTCAAGGAGATGTGGCTCAACTTTCACATATTAGAGTCATGTAGATTTCACTTTTAATGGAGTGGTTGCCCATCTAATGCTTATCATCTGTTAGTTTAACTGTTAAAATATCAAAAGCATTCACTTTAAGTCATTTGGCTACGAATGCATACATCAATCTTTTTCAATTTATTCATGCAAACATTAGGCATATATTCGTCATTTATGAGTTTATATTGTGTCTAATAGCTAAAACATGCTAGAAAGTAAGTTTTTTAAAGCTTAAATATTATTGGAAGATAAGTATTGAGTTTGGAAAGGAATTGAGTTAACACAAAGTATTATATATAGGTTGCACATTTATTGTACAAAACAATTTTCATGTCGTACTTGTATGACTAGCATATATTTATCAATAGACAAACAATTGGACTGGTGATCCATCCTTAATGTATAATGTTACGTAAATCAGATCAAATCATAACAACCTAAAGTAAATGATATAGCGATTTATGTGGAAAAACTCAAGTGAGAAAAACCACGAGAGAGCACGAGCAAAGAAAATTCACTATAATTGAGGGTTCCAAGGGAGTTTAGGAGGAAGAAAAAAGCTGCCTTAAAACCATCACCAAACTCTAAGCTAACATAGCATATATATATATATATATATATATATATATATATATATAGACAAGTTTAGAGCAAAAGGTTAACACGACGAAATTACATGTAAGTCGAGGTGTTCGACTAAACAATCTTCTGACACGAATGAATTCAAGGCAATATCAGCAAATTAGTTGATAGTTTTGTCATACATGAATGATAATCTCATCGTACTGGTACGATTATTGTTTACCTAATAAATAGTTAAGAAGCTGTAGCATATTTTTCTAAAATTAATTAAAATTTTTTCTAAAATCTATAATTCACCCCCTTTTTATGATTCACTCATTCTAACAAAGACTTATGACGTGTTTATCGTTTTGATTTGCACAGTTAAGTCAATCATTTCAACGTCAAGATCACCTACCAAACTTTTGGATGGCAACCAATAGTTGTCTTCACTATGGCAAAGCAAGGAGCGAGGGGAAGGAAATATACATAAGAGAAAAAGCATAATTCCTCGCATGTGAATAATACAGAGAGCGTGCATGGCCCCTTGAGGGGAAGAAAACCCTAACTGAATTTTTAGACGGCAGATTTTCCTACCTCAATAGGAAATAAGGAAAACCCTAGTAGAGCATTGTTAGACCTCTTTGATTTGTAGAATATAACCATTTTTTTGTATTTATAGCAGGTTAAAGCAAGTTCAATATTATATGCACATGCTCTATATAGTTTTGCAACGATTAGGATCATGCTTGTTAAGCGTGTTACCCATCTTTTTGAGAGTTCCAATTATATTATTTCAAGTATAACGATAGACAGAAAAAGAGTGCCATTACTAAGCAATGTTTAAATTGCAAACTTTGGTTTGTTATGTTAGAACAGAGATTATACTGCAATAGGTAAAACTTCTATCAATATACTTGATGCGTTTTTTTAAAAATAAGTTAAGGCCACAGCCCAAAAAGGGTTATTACTAACGTTCCAGGTTCGATCCTTCCCATATATTGTTCATGCTTAGCCCTCTGCATACTTGTCTGTGTATAAGTGTATATAAGTATATAAGCATGTGCTCATGTTTCTAGATATGTGTATATATGTAATTTGTTTCACCCCCTACCCAATTAAAATAAAGTTATAAAATCTGGTGCCAAATCCTGTTTATTACTACAGCTGGTCTGAAAGGACTTTCTAAACGATGTTGTATCACTGTCATATAAAATGATCTTTTCCGATCACGTTTATCTTTTAATGAACAGTTATAATACATTTATCTATCCTGTTTAATGGATATTGGTTAATCATACACCATGAGGAGTCTGAAATCAAGTTTCCATATATTTCTGAACAATAAATAATACTGGTTAATATTTCAGGTATACAGAACATACTTTAGCTGTTTGATACTGTCATGGTTTAGAGATTTGCTTGAGGTTAATTTGTATGTGATTCTGACATAACCTGTTTTTCTATTAGGTATTTACTTTTGATATGTGTCTGTTACTTTCACTTAGAGATGATTTGTATTGAATGGGCCATTTTTTTGCATCTATTGTCGGGCATGTGTACGTGTATGGGCATGCCCTTTTTGGTAAAGCTCATGTTTCAGATGCTTAATGGATTTGTCTTTAGCGAGTGGAATCTTGTCTAGTTCTGGAGGCGTGAACGTAATTTATCTCAGCAGCTAGTCTATCAGTTGTAAATACCATGTCATTTCATCCAATCTTCTGACATTGATGTTCTAACAATGCTACATAATAGGGTTGCAGTGTTAGCTTTTCATCATGCCCTGGTATGTTGGCCTCGAGATCCTTTGGTGGTGGCAACTTTCAGCCTAGCTGTACATAATGGAGGAGACATTTTAGAAGCTATTAATATTGCCAGAAATATCTTAAATCCACATAATCAAGCTTTTCCCGAACTATTGCAACCACTCATGTGGGATGAGAGTAAGGCATTGGTTCATGAGGTTGTAAACCTTGGGTCCTCTGTAATTGCTGCCATAAGGTCAATGATGGATGAGTATTTGGTTTCACAAGCCATGGCACGATACCCTCAAGCACCGACTTCTGATCTTGTAAGTAGCTATCATTTCTTTTGCTAGATAATAGAACTATGCAGTCTAAACTTCAATTAGGCATTTGGTTTTGTGGAAATGATGTAGAAAATTTATGATAACTCATAATATCTTCTTATCTTTGGCATTTGATTTCTTATGATCAAATCGAAATGTATAGATTGTATGATAATATGCATATGCCTTGTCTTTGAGGGTTAACTAGTAGTACCATTACATTTTTGGTGTTTAAATCTGCATTTTTTTTGTGTTACTTTATTTTCATAGAATTTCTTCTACCTATTTGCTCTATGGTACCCTTGATGAGCATCTGGAAGCATAGCATCGGTTGTTGAAGATGCATTTGTGGATTGTCTCAATCATGATTGTATGTACTT
This sequence comes from Vanilla planifolia, assembly GCA_023846275.1. Classification (NCBI taxonomy): domain Eukaryota; kingdom Viridiplantae; phylum Streptophyta; class Magnoliopsida; order Asparagales; family Orchidaceae; genus Vanilla; species Vanilla planifolia. The sequence goes on along the minus strand of CM043876.1, from coordinate 24,792,360 downwards.
ATCACCATTGGATTGACAAGACATGTCCAACATAGTTCCCATTGACTTCAACATTCAACCTTGGTGTTCCAAGACTTAACAAGGCTTTCAGAGATTTAGCACCATTCTGACACACCTCTAGGTCACTCGTTGACTGCCCTCCAAGCCTCATTTCTAGTGAAACCACAATTCTTAATAGTGCTTTCTAAAAGGTTTCTTAAGGTGAATTCCTTGATCAAACCCTTGGGGAAACTACTAGAGGCTCCCAAAAGGTTTCTTAAGGTGAATTCCTTGATCAAATGTTGTAAATGCTTGTAATTATTTCTTTGGTGACTGTACATATTATAAATACTTGCAGTTAATTCTTTGATCATTTTTATTGCCATAATGTCTTTTATGAAGTTTCCCATCTAAGCTTGTTTATAAGGACCTTGTGAGGGGGTAGCATCGGGGGGACTTCTGAGATTTGTCATTTTTTATACTTTCTGATTTTGATCTTTTATTTTTAAGAGAGAGAGAAACACTGACCCCTAGTGGTCTTTTTCTTTCTTATTTTGTGCATCCTTTCTTTCTCTTTTTACTGGAGGCATGCATTCCAATCCTCTTGTATGTCCTACCTTTTTTCCAATATACCCTTCAACATCTTGGGACCATATGTAGGAAACATATGACAAGTTGAGAAAGGACTAGGAGCAGTGCCCTTTCATCTTCTATGGCTCAGCATCATGATTTGACCCCACCAGTTTCTCTAACCTTGCCAGCTGCCAACGTCTTGGAGTCGCATGCACCCTAAGTAGCATTTCCAAACCATTTTATGAATCTAAATGCAAGCATAGTGACATTCCAACAGATGACAGCCCATTTCATGGTCATCATTCCTATTCTTGCCACTGTGGCTCCTCCTTAGCTCCGGATTGTGGTTCCAGCCACCAACCTTGCTACTACTTTTCATACTCCTGCTCAACTGGTTATCAGAGTCTAACCTCTAGAGGACTTATTCAACATCAGCTTCAGCAATTCACCAGTTCCTCGTGAGGCCTAAGCTTTCTCAAGACAACTTCCCGAGGGGTTTCTGATGATGAGATCGAAAATAAGCTTTACTGCTGATAGCCCAAAATGATCTGAGATAATCCCCCTTCATACAACATATATTGTATGCAAAGATCCTGTCATCCATTTTTTTTTTAGCATAATCTGATTTTGAAGTGTTCATGATAGATTTCCGCTCTAACTTGATAGTACAATCAGTGTTCGATATTATCAAGTGCAGGCCAATAGTCAAATGCCTCAAAGATATTGCTCTCAAGTGGTTTTGATGCCTCACCGAATACTCCTTGTTTCATTGATTTTCAAAAAAGGGAGTGCTAGCTTTTTCGTTGTTATGCTAGGTGAGGGTGGGCCCTTCAGGTTTATCTTCAGAGATTTATTTTAGCCACCTAAGAATGTGTGGATGTTGTGAAGAATTGGGTAAGGTCAACCTTAATGTAGGGCATATTCCTTGTGGACCTAGTGATACATTGTCGAAGTATTTGACCAAATCCATTGAATATTTGCTTAATCAAGTGGATCGGTGTATCATTGTCAAAGAAGGAAGGGAGGCAAAAGCCAAGGATTGGAAACACAAGTTTAATCCTAAGAAATCTTCACTTAGAATTTTGAGTTGAGAATGTAAAAAGGTCTCAATATTTTGAGCCTCAAGAAGAGAATTTCTTGAGGCTGCCTTGAATGCCTTAGCAAGAAGAAACCTTTACTCCTTTCATCTACTCTCGTGGTATGATGAGGATCATGGGCATGATATTGAGTAGTGTTAGTAGGTCAAGCCTTATCAAGAATCTGTCGGAAGAAGAAAAGCTTTTGGAGTTCAAGAAGAAAACCCCGACAACAAAAAAGCTCAAGCCACCTGCTCCGATTGTTGACACTATTCCTTCGAGTTCAACTGGACTTGCCCAGTTGTCGATAAAAGAAAGAAGCTTATCATTTACATGATTGCAGATGGCAAGCCCTCTCTTCATAAGCTGACTAGAAGCTAAAGAAGAGGTCAATAGAGAGGTGCAACAACTACAAGGTGTGTTGAACTTTTTAGCTTGAGGACCAGGTCTCAAGGTAATATGACATTTGTTGAAGGTATGAGGGACTTGGGAAACTAGCATCACACTGAAAGGGTCCTCGACGTGTGAAATTGGTGGCTGTGCCAATCTCTTACAAACTCGTCAACTAAAGAATAGGAGATCTCAAGAGTAGCTGTAATTTTTTATTTGGAAATTTTCTGTTCCATTCAAAAATATTAAACTATACTTACGAATCTTAAGAAGAGACTTTAGCTAGTAGTTGATTGGATCCCAAGATTTGTCCCAAAAAATCTTTGAGGAGAGACTCAAGCTAATGTATGCTCTGGTTTTGAGAGTTGTCTCAAAAAGAAGGCTCTATGGAGAGGATCTGGTTAATTGGTGCCCTAGTTTTGAGATCCGTCTCAAAAAAAAGCCCCATGGGAAGGCTTCAACCAATGGGTGCTCTAGTCTTGAGGCCCATCTTGAACAAAAGGCCCCAAGAAGAGGCTAAGGTCAATGGGTGCTTTGTTCTCGAGATTTATCTTGAAAATATGGCCCCAAGGAAAGTCTTCGGCTAACAAGTACCCTGGTCCTACGATCTATTTTGGAAAATTTTGGACAAAGGCCCCAAGAGTAGGCTATATTCAGGCCTTGCTTTTGAGATTCATTTTGAAAAAACTTTTGACAATAAAGGCCCTAGGAGTAGCTTGTGGTTATATTTTGATCTAGAGATTTATCTCAAAAACTTTCAATGAAGGCCTCACGAGCAAGCTATTGTCAGGCCTTCATCCTAAAACCTGACTACAAAAATGATTCAATGACAAAAGCTCTGGTTATGTTATGAATATGTCTTGATCCCAAGATCCATCTCAAAAAGTACATTCAACTAATGCCACTGAGAACCTAATCATAAAAATTACTAGCCAAGGACCAGTCATCACTCTAGCTCTATTTTCTAAGGGTGATCAACATGGAACTTGGATGCCGGATCTGGGCTTATTACATGGTATCATTCGTAATTGACAATTATTTGTTTTTAGCATAAATATTGGAGTAAAGAGCTAATTATTAATGAAGATGTCTTCATAAACCTCTTTTATCTTGACTTAGTACCATTGCATTGATGGCATATGTCTATCACAATTTGTATAGACCACAATGCCCACACTTAAGACTTGGCCAGCTTTTCTAAGATTCAATGTCATTCTATCACAATTTTCTCTTTCCTATTTTGTGTATTTTTTCTCCCTATTTATTTCAAGGTACAATTTCTAGTCCATTTCTATGTCATTGTCATTATCACAAAATATCTTAAAAATTCATGGATTTTTTTCTCTAACTTTTGTTTGGGTCATATGTAATTACAGGTATTCATACCCCCACATGTCTATCTTAGAGTTACCCGTATCTTTGAGTGCATTGAAAGAGGGGATACAGAGGGAGGTTTTGTACCAAAAAAAGGCAGTAAAATCAATTATTGGAGTCTTTCGCATGGTGATTTGGCTGAGGTGCGGCATGTCTTTGCTAGAATTGTTTTTGATACGGTTTATCCGCCAAACTTGGAAGAAGACAAGAAATGCCCTTGAATTGGCAGTGGAAATTTCAACAACAGAAACCAGCAAATTTTTTAGTAGTTGTCATGGAGATTGCTGATTCAGGATGGCTAAATTTTTCTTTCCCTTGTCACATGCAGTGATGTGCAAGTGAAGGTAAAGGTTTCCAATTCCTCCAGGCAGATTTAGGCCGAATTGTTGTGCTTTTGGTAGATTACTTGTCCTACATGCTAGAAGTTGAAGACGCTCTACAAGTTTTTATGTTGTTTTGGACTCGTTTTTTAGGATCATTTTTAGTCCAGACTGCACCAGTCATCTGCTCATCTGTTACACAGCGATGGTTGGCTTTCTTAGGACTGTCATCTGCTCATCTGCGGTGCTATTTGGTTTTCATTTATGAACTGAACTCGACTGGGAACTTACATTACACATGTAGTTTACATTTTAATGTTACATATTAAACTCTCAGTGTTGAAATAAACCAATTATTTGGGGGTTTGGTTCATGCCATGGCCCTTAAATTTGATGATATGAGCTTACAACATTGCGAATTTTGTTTATTTGGTGTAATTCGTTTGTCCTTTGTCAAACACTTGACTCGTTTATTTCATGGAATAGCATCCGGATCAGAAGTTTTAATGAAAGTTTCAGCTGGATGTTTTTCGTAACCAAACAAAGTGAGATTTAACTGGGTTGGTATCAGGTACTGTGCTTGTATGCTATTGTGCATTCAATTTTTTGACACTGTTGCTGTTAGTAGGTGAAATAGCGACATGATTATGTTCTAAGTTAATGTTCTAATTGATATTATTAAATGTTATGTAAACCTATGGGTTCGGAAAGATTTGGTGAGAAATGCAGGTCTCCTATTCCTTTGGTCGGGCCTCCCTTCTCTATCCTTGCATCGTTTACCATGTCATTGTCATGTTCCAACAAGCCGTGTCTGGTAAACTGCAAGGGTTCACCATTTTATCTTCTTTTTATTCCTTTGGCCAAAGTCATGGGTTCTTATTGGGATATCTAAGCAAGTTCTCCCCTTGGTTTAAAAAAAAAACGACAAAACTGTCTCGTCCGTCAACTATGTTAGTTTCTGTGGTCCTCGCTTAATGCTGTCATTTTGCTTTGTCCTTGGGCAATGACCGTTGGCGAAAATCGTACACATCGGGACATAGGAAGCTCTCAAACCAGTTTCCCCTTCCCTTTAAACGTCAAGTGGAAGACATAGGAAAAGGGTGATCAAGTGAAACCTCATTTGTTTTGATAATGATAATAATTCACCATCAAAGCAAGTAACCAAATGGATGGTATTTAGTGGGGGACGATAGAGCATATTTTAGAGCATCAGGTTACATATTAATGATAAATAAACAAATCTTGCTTGTTTATTTTTTATTATTGTGCTCCTATATGTTTTTTCATTCTTTACAAAATAAATGCTCGCCTGTAGACTTGCTTTTCGGGACGTTTGCCGAGTGGATTTTAGAGCACCAGTTGACCCTGAATTGTTTTTTTAAATTACGTTGGATTGTTTTTCAAATATTAAAAAATTATCTGAAAATAGTGGCAAACAAAATAATCGATAACGGCAACGGTATCACCACTTGTAAAATCCGAACGGATTGTTGGATTTGATAGTATTGATATTAATATGATAACATAATTTTATTATGGATATGATTACATTTATGAAAATAATATATAAAAAGTTTTGAGGAATAACATGCAAGTACTTCAAAAAAAAAACAAAATATCAAGAAAGCAAATATAAATTTGTCAAATTTTGTTACCGTTTAATATATTTTTTTTTGTTAAATTTGAAATTTTTTGTTTGGTAGAAATGTTTTAAAAGTAATTTCAGTTTAATCTTTAAAGCACTTAGAAATTGTTGAAAATCTTTCATGAATTATTATTTTTTTCACATAAATAAGTTTTTCTAAAACATATTTTCAAAAGCTAACACTGAATTTTAGATCAATCTGATTCTATTAAATTGTCTTGTTTTTTATCAAGTGACAAACATTGAGGGCAAACATGATTATCAAAAAGAGCTTTAATTGATGCTAGCTTGAGAAAGTTTACACGATTTCTTGTACATCAAGAGTCACTTATTTTTAATCTAAATTTACACATGTTATAAATTATTTGTGTTATTTTATATCTATTAATAGTTATACACATTTTTAAAATTTACATATGTTACAAATTTTGTACATAATAATCTCAAGTGATATGTATGTTATAAGGACTTATTTCTAGATATAATCTTTTTATAAAGAAAATATTATGTCATCAAACATAATGATAAAAACATTACATATTTATTATATATGTTATATCAATATTATCTCATGACAATAATTATCATATAATTAACAATAATCTCATCATAAATAAAAAAAGTTGTTTTGTTGTTTCTTATCTTTCATGTTTTAGTTTTCTAAAAAGTTAAAAAGACAACAACAATGAATGCCTGTAAAACCATTTTAAAACACAAGGGAGCATTTAATTAGTTGACACTACTTGACATAAAAAATGTACATATTAACTATTAATCTTTTATTTAATTTTCTTTTTTTTATATATAGAGAAAGCACAACAATTAACTTTTATCCCTTATTAGTTTGCTTCATTAGCAACTAATCTTTTTTTGAACGATTAAACTTTATATTCAGTGCCAAAAGGATTTCTCTCCTATTTAAAGTATTTTTCATATTAAATATTGCCTATCTTTTTTCATTGCATATTTTTCTATTTTTGAAGTGATTGCAATCGGCAATGATTTGTCAAATTGTCATTAGATGCTTGTGCATTTCAAAACATAATGAGCATGTACTATAGGATTTAACGAAGTATATAAAAATTATAAGAAAAATAAGAAAATCTCAATAATTTAAAATTAATGAAAAAAATATCAAATTTCAAATATACCCTCCTTGCCAAAATAAAAAATCATAGTTTTCCCATTTCAACTGTTTGATTTACCATTAGAAAATAAATGAAATGGCCCTAAATAGGCTTCCATGGATAACACTTACTAATTCTGATCGGTTTTATAATCTCCTCCAGCAGAGAAAAAAACCGACCAAAGGAATTCAACAATGGTAAAGCAACTTCAAACTACTTATATGAACAGTAAACAACAGCACCAAAGAGGACGAACCAATCTACTCTCCTTCTTCTCTCACTTCACTGATTTCGTATAAGGCGTTGTGGCTGTCAACCTAAAACAATTCCATGGATTTAATTTAATAATTCATAAATTACATTGATTTATTAGGCACAAAAAACAAATAAAAAAAACTGTAATTTAAATAAAATGTGCAAATAACGGTAATTACCTCTCCCTGCGCTTCTCCAGGAATCGTTGCAAGGATTTCTTGCGGGCAAGCGGTACATCTGCATGACAAAATGGATAAATTAAAAAAAAAAAAAAAAAAAATAGAAGCAAAGGCTACATTTATTTAATTAATTAATTTCTATTTTTCACCACCATGCAGGTTTCGTAGCAGTCTGTGCTCGACGTACTGCTCATCCGCCATTTTGATTATCCTGTCGGCCTGCGGAGGTTTCGAACACGAAAAACCTATTATATATTTTTTAATTTCCTTCGAAAATATAATATAATATATTTAATTTAGAAATAAATAAAAATGGATTCATAAATATTGCATGAGGGCAATAATTCAGCTATACCGTGTCCCGCGCGACGTTGAAAACCGTGACCGCTCCGTTGTAGAAAAAGGTCATCGGAGCCGTCCCCACCGGGCACCACGAATTATGCCTGACTAGTAATAGATTTTTTTTTTAAAATAAATAATTAAATGCATCATTTTATTATTCTTTCGACATAAATTTTTGGACCAAGGTATTTTTAAAACGAAAATAATAGAAAAAGTTGTCAATCCCCTAATTTTTTATTAATTTATAAAAAGTTACGGACGCGCATGAACCGCGTCGAGACCACTAAACCAGCGCCAAATGATCATTCAAATCATCTTTTGCATGATTTATTATTTATCATAGCAAAATTTTAATAAATATTTATTTTTAAAACGTCTCTTTTTAGCTATTAATAACCAGCGACTTTAGGATTCAACGAGATGCTGATCTCAAGTCAAGACAGTTTTCCTTTCCTTTAATAAAGAAAGTAAGCAGTTATAACCAATTCTTCTCGTAGAAAAAAAAAATGCACGGTTAAAATGCTATAAAATATTCTTTCATAAAAGAGAAAAAAAAGCTCAAATTATTCTACCGATGAACAAAAAGAAGAAAAAAAAGTGCATTCAAGTAAATGATTTAAACTACCCTGACCTGCAAGCCGGATTCAAGACCGGAAATGGTCGACCGAAGCAAGTCCGGTCAGCATTCGCTGGTTTATCCGGTAAACCGGAAGCCGTCGCTACGCCGGCCTGGGCCGGGTTCATGACGAGGTAGGGAAGGAGCTGCGGGTTTACCCTCGAAACCGACCTCTCCGCGGTGGGCGTGTGGACGCCGAGGAAGTCGAGCTCCACGGTGGCCTCCGGCATTTCTTCGCTTCTCGCTTTCTTCTTTATTGTTTTTTCTTTTCTGTTGATACGAAGGAAAAAAAGATCTCCAGGGAAGAGAGAGATCAGCACGCGGAGTGATTTGAAGAGATCTGCTGGGCTTTAAAACAGAACCAAGAGAAAAAGAAGCCAGTAATCAGGGACAGTTCCGTAAAAGCACTGGTCACGGATTTTTTGTTAGCGTGGAAACGTGCGGAATTGAAAGAGTCGGGTCACCAGCAAAAACACGCGAGCACCCCACACCACACCACCGTGTGTCGACGTTGAGCGTTACCGTTGTGGAGTGGGTAATATCTACAGGCGGTGAGGGGATCCGGCTCTTCTCTGATTGGCCAGCCAACGGAACGTCGAACGCGCCTTCTCCGGACCTAGGGCCGTACCTTCCGCTTCCGCCCGTCGCTCGCACGAGCCAATTTTATGGACCGGTTGAATTTCTTTGCTTTGTAAAAGTCTCCCAAGTAATTGTCGTTTTCTTTATTCTTGTAATTTTTTTTAATTTCTTTTGAGTGTTTTTTTTTAATATTACATAAAGTTTATAAGATTAAAAAAATTCTTTCTAAAAAAAATATTTTTGGACAAATTCCTTGAAATAATTGTTTGATGTAAGAATGAATTAAGTTTTTTTTTTATATGATAATCAAGATAACATTTTTGTGAAATATATTTACTAAAATTTATATGTTGATAAAAATCTTGTCTTTAAGTTAAGTTTTAATAACATGTATAAACACCACAACTATTAGACAAAATACTAATATTTTCATTCATATTTGTGACATGCTCAAATAATGTCATGATTTGCACATTGAGTTGTTTAGATAATGGAGACAAAGGATGTTTTGAATACTTTAGTTTGAATCATTCAATAAAAGTAAACTTTTTGAAAATTGACCTAATAAATTTGAAGTTATCTTTGATAGGCCAAGTGGTATTGGAAAAGGGAGCTTAATAGATACATGTGGGGATTGGCCAATTGCTATCCTTGGTAGAGCCACCATGGCTTACCTAAAGCTTCCCAAAAGACATTTTGAAAAGCCAAGTCAATTTTGCCTACCCAAAATAAGTTTTCATAACACTTTTTCCCAAATTCCCAAATTTAAAATATATTTCATATTTGTAAAATAAATTATTTTAAGAAATACTCTAAAATATAATTGTACTTTATAGACATCCAACACTTTAATTTCTCGATAAAATTGACAAAAACACATTATTTAAACTACTTTTTTATAGCATGAATAAATATATCATTCAATTTTACTCAACAAAGTCTCACAATTTTGTCTTGAAAAAAGCAAATCCACCTAAAAGTCTCTTAAGACTTGTTTATTATCAAGCAAACCCCAAAGATAATCACTACAAAACCAATCACATTCCGAAACTCAAATTCACAACCTCGCCTATAACATATTGGTTTCTCAAATTAAAATTAAAGCATTATTTGACTTAAATGAGTAACTCGATTCAATAGTTTATAAATTTTTCTTGGGTTTCTTTTAAATCAACTAAAAATAAAATAATAATAATAAATTAAATGAATTGAGTACATCAAAATAAACAACATATGAGCTAAAAAAACTCATCTTAATATAGATTATCAATATTATCATAATTATATAAAAAATATTAAATCACATAAGATTCAATATAAACTCTCTCCTCTTATAAAGGCAAAAGAAAATAAAAATAAATTAATTATGACTTAAAATTAAAGATTATTAGTTGTTCAAATACACAATTAAAATGAAAGACTATAACATAATGGTTTTGAAATCTCACTATTGCCTACTTAGACTTTTAAAGATAACATCAAACATTAGAGGGTTGCAAAGTTTTCTCTACACATTTTTATATTTTCTTATTTTGAGCAAAATTTATAGTTATTAATTTTAAAATGTATATAGTCATGCATAAGTTCAATTTTTGTATTGGGGTTATCGAAGGATTTAAAAAATGCATTGCATGTGTGTGCTGGATCATACTTATTTGGCATGTTTCTGATCACTCAGATTGTACCTTACAACTGATTTGACTTTCTCAAAGATTTATTAATTATATAAATTGTCCCCTAAATTTTCAAATATCTTAGATAATTGAGAGATGATTTGACATTCAATATGACTTGTCTAGAACCTTATCTTGGGGAAGCTTATTTGGCAAACCAAGGAAATTCATGGACAAAGTGGTTTAGTTTTATTAGGGAGCATGTACTGCTTCTTCCTTTCTACTTAGATTGAGGTTATTTTGCCTCTATGATATTCTAAATGAAATTAAAACTCTTGATACCTTGGTAATCTCTTAGTTGTGTTTAGCCATAGAGCTTAAGTGAAAGATTTGTGGTTTCATATGCATGTCCTTGTAAGTGAAAGATTTGTGGTTTCATATGCATGTCCTCTACTCATGGCTACAAAAGAAACAACTAAAAATGAAGTGTAGCTACAATTCACTTATTTACCCCAATAATTTCTCTTCAAGATCCCATCATCTATAACTCATTAGCTTAATGTCTTCCCATCTTATGTTAGTTTTTGCTCTCCTCATTTTTCATGCTTATTTTTCTAAAATTTAAAATTATGGATGTTTTATTTCTTATTGTGATTTACATTTCTACGAAGTCTTCTAGTTATCCTAGCAATGAAGATCATTATATTTAAGTTAGAGAGCTCAAAAAACTTAAACCTATAATAAAATTGACTCCAAAAAAACTCTTATATTTTGATTATTAGTCACACAAAAGAGCTCAACATTGAATGAAAATTGAGATGATCTTGATGATAAGATATCATTTATAAAGTTTGATACTCATTTAGATTGATCTTAGGTACCATTGTATCATTTTCCTTTCTCATCACCACAAGGTGACAAAGGTGTAAATTTGATTGGCTAGAATCCTCAAGGAGATCTTAGGAATTACTAAATTTGGACTCAAAATATTTACTCTTTTTGATGATTTTTGGACTATCAATTTTCTTAATAAATTTTCTTGACTTTCTCTTTCTATTTAGAATTTTGTTAAAAAGCTCCTAAGAATTGATCTAGATCTTTAGAACTTTCATGGGCCTCTTCCATGCTTTATAGGAAATATCTTAATTGCAGTTGTTTGAACACAAAAGAGGCTAAATCATATGTCAATATAGCCTCTGTGCACTCTAGAAACCTCAAGAATTGCATCATTGAACCATAGGAGATGTTTGCTTAGATATTCTATATCTTTTGCTAAGCATAAAGATAGTTATTGACCTTGTATTTCTATTATCTTGGTGATTGCTTAGATATTTCTTGATTAAATAACTTAAGAAATATCCAAACCACTTGAGAGCTGCATCCTTCAAGAAATTTTTAATTATCTTACGATCAATTCCACCTAGCAATATTCTAATTAAGTATCAAATTTTGGAGACACATATTTGGATCTGTGCTTATGAAAATTAGCTATTATCCAAGAAATATTATTCTTTGAAGGAATCTCCTCCTTGTGAACGTGGAGGTCTAATGGAGATGTTGTTGGAGATTAATTAGCTCTCTTCTGATAATTCTACTTTCTTATTATTCTTAGTAATTTTGGAAGCAACTTTGGTTAGAGCATCAAGATATGTTATTAGTTTATTTAATTAGTTTACTTTATCAAATAACTAATCCCTAATTTTTTATTAATCAAATGATTAACTAAACTAGTCAAACTTTTGATCTAATTGAAACTAAATGTCTTGTTTAATGCTTACACTCATTAGTGTTAAGTGGAATTATCATCAAATAATCTAATTAAAATCAATCATTTCAATTTGATTAAGAGAATTTGAGTTATCAACTAATGTGCACTCCTCCATAAGCTTACCATGTGATGTTCTCACCATATCTCTACGAACTTAGAACTTAAATTCTCAATCATAACACATTCGATATAATTTTCTATAAAGTTTAAATTTCAGATAGATAAAATCTCCCTTGTAGATTTAGTTATTATATTGTCAAGTAAAATTTATATTTTGAAGTTGGATCATGATAATATTATTTTGGTATTATCTTAAAAAATATAAAATTTATAAAATTATACTGAATGTCAAAATAGATATATAATTGAGAAGAATTAATTTAAATAAACTTGGTGATCCATGGGTTGTCATTTTTGAAGCTTAATCAAATTTATTGTAAATTAAGAAAGAAAATTTGAGATTTTAATATATGTATGTATATTACATCTAAATATATAAGTTAAATTCATCCAATTCTTTATATTAGCTATTGTAGAGGGGGGCAACTAAGGAAACTATAAGAAGTGGCAGCTTCAAGAAGTGAAGAAAGAGAGAGAAGCAATTAGTGGAGAGGAAAAGAGGAGTTCTAAAATTAGATTGGAGTAAAAAAAGATAAGAATAAAGAAGAAAAAGAAAAAAATTAAGAATAACTTGATATTAATTGTATATAATTTGAAAAGTATGTATATAAAAAAAATCTTAGAATGAGATCTATCTTTAAAAATTTTAATAGATAAATCTAATTTAGTAAAATAACCAAGAAAAATAATTGAAATAAAAAAATTATTGATATATGTATATTGTATAATATTATAATTGTATATATACACACACACACACACATTCATATACATATACATACATATAGACATACAAATTATAAAAGATGAAAGCATCAAAATAAAAACAAAAAAAAAAGAAAAAATAATAAAATGAATATAAAAATAGGCTTAAGTCATGAGATAAAAGAAAAAAATAAGAAAGTAAAATTTTGATTTCCTTAAAGATGTCATCTCATGGAAGAAAGAAAAAAAAACTAACACAAGCAATAAAGGAAAAGAGAAGAAACAAAATTAGTAGTGGTAATAAATTAGACTATGAAAAAAAAAGAGAATTAATATTAACAATAAATATAACTAAGAATAAAAAAATGGAATTAGTAGTAAACTAAGTCCGAAATGAAAAAGAGAAGAATAAGACACCAGCAATATATTAAGTCGAGATGATTAAAACTATGAGATAATGAAAACTAGAGTCCTAATAAAAGAGAAATAAAAATATGAAATGATAATGAGAAAAGAAATGAAAATAAAAAAGAAATTAAATAAAGAGAATAACAAAAAAAATTAACAACTATAATATAGATAAAAATAGAATAACTATATATACATACACATTTATTCATATGGTTGTATTAAACAGAATTATAAAAAGGGTTCATATGTTTCTAACTCTACTTGTATTTTCAAAAGAAAAATGTGAAAGAATTCAAATGAGTTGTCAAGACCATGATGTATTTCATTCAATTTAATTATAGTTATTGTTCTTATTTACTTATTCTAATATCATTTACATTAATGATTTATTAGTTAGACATTTTGTTCATATCTATTATGTTTATATTATAAGACATGTTATCACATCAAGAAGGATATATTAGATAAGAATAAGGATAAGTAGGCACCTGTTTTGAAATAGTGAAAATTGTATGTATACAAGTTTACATACATAAATAGAGAATTAATAACTTTTGTTTTTGTTAAATATAAAACTGTGATTATAAAGATGTGATGTAGTATATGTGGACTCATATTAGAGTGAAGAAATTTATAGATAATATTATAAATAATCTAAAAAATAAAATATTCTTAACTTTTTTTCTTAGTATTTTGATAAATGGTGTAATTAAGGATCAATTTAGGTAGTGTGACATCGCCTCACATAGTGTTGCCCTAATGACTAAGAGATGGCAAAGTAATCAACAACAAGAGAGAAGGATTAAGGTTTCGAGATGCTTGCTTTAACTCCTTGCTTGAACTATAAGATGACATTCACTCCTTTTCTATAGTGCTTCAACGATCGAGTAGTGACCAAATGCCCGACATAAAGCATCTTGAATTAAGGCTTTTCGTTAAGGTTGGTCGAGTCAAGTGAGAGAAGAAGAAGTTTAGATGCAAGAGAGACATGAACCGAGTGAGATAATGGATTTAGATATTTAGGTATACTTATAAACTAATTAAATTATATATATATATATATATATATTATTTAGATAATCAAATTTCAATGATTTATGATAATTTCAAACAAACTGAAATCGAGACAAAACAAACATTGTTAAACTCATCTCAATAATGTTTCAAATTGTTTAATACTATGATTACTTCAAGACCTATTTTTTGAGTTTAGACTCTAAATTCTGTAAAAACAATTAATAAAAATATTAAAAACTCTTTTGTTTTTTGGCTCTATTTTGAATTAATATACGAGTCCAAACAAATTAGAAATGGATTGGAACTTCAGTTTAGACTCAAAATCATGACCTGGCTTAGGTATCTTCCCGTACTTCACTATCAGAATGCATCTGTTCTTTGTCCTAACGTCAGTTTCATGTACCACATAAAGAATCAAATGAAATCAGCTGGCAAATGCAGCCCAACCAAACAGACAGCAGGGCATTGTAAGAGCAACTAGCTGATTTTCACGGCTACAAGCGGTGGTTAGCATGAGGCTTATCATAATAATAATAATAATAATAATAATAATAATAATAATAAATAATGTTTTATATTTATTAATATAATAATTATTTTTGTATTATAGCCTCTTCCTAGAATTATAGGACTAGTTACTATGCCTGTTCTTTGCGGTTTTATATGCTTTGGAAATCACATTTCTTCCTTGCCCATTTATAACTGTAATATATAAATGGCTTCAAGTAAAAGAGCAATCTATTGTAATAATAAAATACTGTGTACAACAAATACATTTTTCAAACCGCACAACTGAGAACTTCCGAACACCAAGACTACACATTTATATCGTTGAACTTAATTCTTTATTGGAATTTGAATAATCATACAGCACCCAAGCATAAAGGAATGCATACAGGAAAGATATGATAGAAAGATACATACAGGTACTGAGTCGAAGGCATTAGCTGATAAGGTAGATGCTCATCAGAAGACACCAAAAGGAAGAAACGACTAAAAGCATAATTCCTTTGAGCAACCGAAAGGCAATTTAACAGGGCATGGGCACAGCAGTGGTCTCTTAATATTTCAGTTCTTCCCTCTCAGAAGCAGCATTCCTCCAGTAGACAGCAGCAGCAGAGTGCAGCTAAGCTGAAAGAAAACGCAAAAATAAAATGAAACTTGGGATTAAACCAGAAAAAAAGAAGTAACATATATATATGATGTATACATACAAACCATACAAATATATAATGTTGATTTCTTTTGTATCTATATTTATTTAGAAAAACTATGACCATTTATATAAAGCTTATGAATTTAAAAAGAAGGTCAAAAGAAAAGTAAAGTTTTCAATTGTTTATTAAAATTTTAATACTTGTTTGATTGGAATATTTTTTTTTTAAAAAAATAAGCTTAAAAAAAATGTTTTCCAAACAGGTACCATAACAAAACAAATGTATTTCTGTATTGCTCATGAAACTAATACTTGAAACTACAAACCTAGACTAATAACTGCTCACAGAAAAAAGCATGTTTTAAATCTGAGTGCTACATCATGTTCTTAGCCAAGAAAATTCCAAGCACCTCTCCCTACCCTTAACGTATTGCCAATGAAGTGTCTTGATTCTCATATAGAAAAACAACTCTCAAATCGAAGTACTGCACATGATTGTACCATATTACCCTATAAAACGAGCTGACAGATAGAACCTACGACTTCAATTCCATGAAACTTAAATACACAATGCCAAGATAATTTCTGGTAGAACCTTGTGCTGTATCAACTGCATATGATATGTTCTAATTTTATACTAATAGAGACAACCACTTACCAGACTTGTCACTTCCCAAGTTGAAACTCATAGTGCTAAAAAAAGGTTTTCGTACAAAAAATGTTTCTTGATGTTTAAAATCAGTAAAAACATGATAAATACAGCAAGGGCATTCAAATTTCTAATCCTTTTCATCATGCACTTCGCCTATGAATCAGCACTAATATCACCAGATTACCAATCTTTTATGCATTTTATACAAAATTACCCTATACTAAGAAGCTGTTACCTAATATTTAACATACCTAAAATATACAGAGAACAACACATTTACAAGAACTTCGAAAACTTAAAAAGCCAAATCCGGATAATTATACCAGTTAGATCAACAGTTAACTTATGAATTGGGTTGATATTCCAGATAAATCTCAAAAGAGCTTGGGACCACTTTGCCATTCTATCTAAAAGCCTTATAGTGCTATATTCAAGCTAATTGTGATGGAACACTGAAATTGTCTCACAAATACAAAAATTATGAAGGAATTTTTGTTTTAAATGAACTGCTGTATCAACGCTTGGTTTTTAATCTTTTTTTTTCCAAGGTCATATATTCATGAAAAGATGCCTTGCTAAATGATTATGCTACAACATTATTGTGAATGATACTAGTGCAGCTAAGGTAATGTACAAGAAGTTAAAAAATAACTTTAAGGTTTCACCAAACAGACCTCAAACAGATGATAAGGAACACAAGTTTATATAGCATAATAATCTTCTCTTATGTATATACCTATAACTGATAGGACTATATTAAACTCATACAACTTTTGAAAGTTAATACCAATAATTTCAACATGCTTTATACTAAAATCTAAAACAAACAGTACTAAAATAGATTAACAAGTCATATCCAAACACCATACTTCTGTATAACCTTTGAAACCCCAAAACCATTATTATATAACTGAATTGTAGCACTTAATCACAGATTGGCACTCTTTTCTGTGAACTAAGCTGCAAGTTTGACATCTAAATTAGTTAGTTTATGAAACGAAACATTGACAAGGAAGTTAGCTAGTTAAGGGCAGGGCATTTCTATATATAAGACTAAAGTAATTTCAAAATAATATCCCCCAGTAACATGTATTATTACCTCAATCTGTTCTTGTTGTAAATTTCAGAGTGCTTGCAAGGGTTATCTTTTATGGCTAAAACTTAAGAGATGCAACATATAGCAACAATCAGAAATGACAGATCTAGTTTCATGAATGGCTTGACATTACAACAATTAAATAAAAGGACAACGGCTAAACAGACAAGATGTACAAGAAGAGCATATAAAGGGACGGCTACAAGGGCTACGAAACAGACAATGAATCACAAGTTCACGAACATCGAACATTTAATGTTACTTTAAACCAAAATGTTCTATTCAACAACAGAGTGGTTAGGGATGGCTTGGTGAACAAAATGAAAAATTCTATAGAAGATGGAGACAGGTCTCTAGTAATAGGGGAAAGACAAGGCATTACACAAAAGATAACAGTTGTTGGTCTGTGGGGTTGAACATGCTTGAGTTAATGTTCTGCATAAGCTAGGTTAAAAAAAATGCTAATGAAATTAAAGAAGCGATCTAAAACAAATTTTGAATCTGCTGCATGCACATGAGGGAAGTTTGCCAAATAATGATAGGGCATGACATACACACTGATGCTCTAGTGACCACTCGTTCTCTGGCATTATAGTCCAATCATTATGCCAAAGCAGAAGTCCTGCTGGGCATCAACAAAATGGGTGTGACCTCCCAATCTGAAATCAATTGATGACTTACGACTTCGGCTGAGGCATGGGTCAGCCTTTCCTTTATCATTGTTTGACATGACAAGATCTTGTCAATAAGTACGGACAGCACATGACACGGCACATTTCCTTGCTGGCCAAGGTCTTCATGGTAGTCATTGGTCTCTGAGGTTCATGTTAGTATTGGATAGTGTGGATGAGATTAAGCTCATATTGAATCAATTCATTTTGCAGTTCCTTTATAAGGTTTGCCTAAAAATAAATTTTAGGAAAAAAGAACAAATGCAACTCCTTGACCTTGATGAAATCATTCTAAAGAACTAGGACATCCAACAGTTAGTAAGAAAAATGGCATACTGCAATAACTTTGTGATGAAGTTCATAATTCTTTCAGGTAAGTACATAAGGACCTTTTATGAAATAATAAAAAGCATGCCATCAAAAGCTGATATGACTTATTTCTCTGACATATTAATGATCTCAAAAAAAAATCACTCTTAACAAAATCTACAAATGCATAGAAACAAATGGAATCATAAAACGCCGTTACAAGCTCAATTAACTCAAATATTACTTCTAAATTGTTCTTAAAATTGAGGCGTACATCTAAGCAAGAAACTCTTCTGAATTCTAGCATGCCCTTAAGATCGATTAAGGGCATAGTAAAATGGCTAATACTAAAAATAATAAGCATCCTGTAACTTCCAATAACAATCTACTAGTTTGGCCTAGACAGCTGCTGCTACAATAACAAACAGGATACCCACATTAAATCAATAATTTTGATATATCCTGATCTAATGAAAAATATGCTGATGCTAGAATCACAGCTCCCTTTTTTGTAGCACTTAAAAGATGAAAAGGCTGGTTTTAGCGATGGGCCATCATATCAACACAATGTTGGCCTCTCAAAATAAAATACAGTGCTATTTTGTTTTTGAAATATTTTAACTTCAATATTGCAGCATTAATTTGAACATGTAGATTTAAGATAATAACCTGATTATCCTATGTTGTATTCATAAATTTTGATAGCAGCTGCACCATTTCAACAAAATAAATTCTGTGGAGAACCCTAGAGCATATACGTCCAAAGCCAGATTGTTTCACCTGTTTTGATCAGTTTGACTGATATTTAATGATTGCACAAATTATGTGGCTGAAGAGATAAAGTGGATTAGCTAACCAAAGATAGATATTTTGTACTGCCAATATCAATATAAACACACAATTCTACGCAGACAAAGTAATTGACCATTAGACGGAGAGATTCAACAAGAATTTCTTACCAACCCCTCAGAAAAGGCAGGCAGGAGCTATCTTCCTCGTGATGGTGGTGGTGATAACATATCTGTGAAGGAGGCTGAGGAGGTGGTGGTGCTGGATGGCCATAGCCATCACCAAAATAGCTCTGATACCCTGGAGGAGCAGATGGTGGAGGGTAAGGCGGAGCAGGACCAGGATAAGCATACCCAGGCTGAGATGGTGGAGAATGAGGATAGCTATAGCCTGCAAGAGACCAAACCACAAAAAATCATTTTGTCTAGTAGTTAAAATCATGAAGATCGTTACCAATAAAACGTTAAGGGAAAGAATAATGGAGGATCCAAATAAAAAACACAGACGTTTTAGCACATTTGCAAAATTGACCTTTGCAAATAATCACCCTTGATGCCCAATATTGATATCCACCCTCTTGGAAAATGTTCTTATGGAATTCACCATTAATGCCTCAAATGATGACAAATGTACACTTATTCTACTCAGTATCATGATTAAGCATCCACCAGTACAACCATTTAACATTTGAAAGCTGCATCAAATGACACTAATGGAAGAGCTCCTTTTATACACAATACTCATATTTCCCACCTTTTTAATGAGATACTTTTTAAAAGATCCTTTATCAACTACATGATGAAAATCAAAGCTATCTAGACCAAAAACAAAAAAAAAAAAAGAAATTAAGTACAATAACAAGAAGCAAATAATTTAAATATTAGAACTAACACATGTCATAAATTATTAAAAATATCATTTGATATCAAAAGATTTTGAAATTGAATTGACATATAAAACTTATAGAGAAGTGCAGTATAAAATGATCTCAACATGAAAAAGAAAGTTTCACATGAAATAGAGGATTAAATATTACAAATTGAAAATAATAAAACAATTATTTTAAGAATTTTTAGAGAACAATATTAAAAATACTAAATAATATCAAAATTTTAACAAAAAAAATGATGATTGATAGAATTTTTTTTTAATAGATTCATATAAAATTAGTTCATAAATTTTTTAAGGTTATTTAGATAAAAAATTACAAAAAATATAATAAGTTATAGAGTTTCAATAAAAATTTGAATTTTAGTTAATTTTCTTAAAGCATAATCATAAGGAAATTGAGCATATAATGACACCAAAAGATAGGAAATATCCGTAATAGAAAGGGTGACTGTTTAAAGAAGAGAAATGGTCTGGTAAAAGAAAAGGTGTGTCGATTGGAGAAATGGAAGAGCCAAGAAAGTAGAAGGGTGTGTATATTGGAGGAAATGGAAGAGTAAAAAAGAGAAGATATGTGAGAAGAGTATAAGAAGGGGCTTGGTCGATTATAGTAAAGATTTTTTTGGAAAATTTAGGAGAAATTTGGAAAAGGTTGTGTGGGAGAGGAAGTGAGAGCACGGTCAAGAGAAGGAATTAAGGAAATTTATTTGATGAAATCAAGCAATTAGAAAGGGAATGACACAAGCTTGTGAGGGAATTTCACAAACAAGATTTAAACTTTAAGGCGTGAACACTATAAAGCAGAATAAAATAACTACTCTATATTACTTGGGTGCATATATTTGATGATTGTTATATTGTAATTTAGTGAAAAATTTGACAAAAATTCAAATTTTGATAAAGAATATTTATTCAATTGCAGTGATATGATGATTAAAATCTAAATTAGATTAATTAGACATTAATTGATTAGTATACTATAATTGCTTACTTGATTAGAGAGGTTTATTTTCTTTAAACTATTCTTAAGGAAGTATGTTATGAAACTTTATCTATGGCATTTTAATTTCTAAAGTAAATCTTGTTTTGGCTTAATTGCATAAGACATAAGGGTAAGTGAAATTAGATTTGAACTAGTTTTACAAAAGTTTAATTAAAAAATTTAAAAATATAATATAGGATTATTTCTAAAGCACAAAGCTCTTGCATTTGAAAAAGAAATTTATTGTATTGCCAAATTCTTATTCCAAATAACAGTCCAAAAGTAGAGTCTAATAATGAACCAACGAATGAGTGTATTTCATTCCGAGTACGATTCGAAGGTCCAAACCCAAATTAAAAAAAAAAAGAATATTTAGCTATTGTCTAAGAACTAATCTACAAAAAATAGTATAAAAGAAAAAAGAAAGGGTTGAACAAAGGAAAATGCAAAAGTTATAGTATACAAGTAATTTGGTTCAAATGGAAATTTAGATTATAAATAATAGTAAAAAGAATTCAAAAATAAATCATTTTAAAAGAATTAGAACATTATATTGATATGTTAATCTCATTTTATTATCTCTACTTCACAATTGTTTTAGAATGCTGGTTTATTTGGACCTAACATTTGGCGTTACCCAAGATTGTAATTTCTTGCTCTTTTCTTATATACTTCTTGCCCTCTATATCAACGTCGACTCAGCTTATTCTATGGCTTAATATTTTTAAGAAACAAGGATGCACATCATAAGGTTCCATGAAGGATGTGAAGGGGAGTTATGATTTTTAGTTTCTTTACTTCTACATAGATGATTGTATTAAATTATCTTATTTAATGTGTTAGAAGCTATTAATTAGCTTAGCTTCCTTTGTTAATATGACATTTGTAGTAATATTCCTTTAAATTTTTGTGGCGAGAATAATATGTATGAACGTGACCTTTGAAAAAGGAATATGAGCTTTCTATTTATGTGATTATTTATTTAGCCTTCAAAAAATGATATTTGGTTTGAGTTTAAAAAAATGAGACAATTTAGTAGCTCTAAAAAGACAAATATATTGTTATAATACCCTAGCACTTTTGTCAATTTTTTAGTCTTATTATTAGTCCTTCTCATCATCCATATTACTTGCATGTAAATTAGAAGAACCACAAGTTTATTAAACTATGCAACTTTATCACCCCAAAATTAATACTTTATTTTGTAAGTATTACTAGAAAGAATAAAACCTTTAAAAGGACGTCAAATTGCAATTCCTACAACATATAAAATGATTTTGTCATAAATTCAAAAATTTTTTGTGAAATAATCATAAGAGGAATGATAATTTTGAGTACTTTTTTACACCAATAATATATGTTAGTATAAATATCCTCTATTAATTTAGCAATTCCAGCTTGTTTCTCTTTATTTGGAACAAAATAAAAGTCATGCATTGATTCTTGAATGTCTTCAAAATTATAAGTTGGTTATATTTGATGAGAATTAATGACAAAAGCATTGTTAAGAAAATCATCAATGTAAATCCTACAAACTTTGCTTGACTCATTATGAAAGTTAACTTGAACAATCATGATTTCTAGATTTTGTATTGTATAAAAAATAATACAATCTTTTTTAGGTCTATTTCATAAATTGTAGCCAAAAAAATTCCTTTTATTTTGTGAATGTTCTTTATCTTTATTGAATAATTTAAAAAACTTGATTAGATTCATTATTTCTAAGAAGAACGAAAACCAAAAAGACCATAAAATTTAGCTTGGAGCACTTATCTTATTCTTCCTTTTCATCCTTGAAATAAGTTATATTTTGTTATTTCAATTCATATCTATTATATTCTCTTTTATATAAATATTGAGCTTCATTACATATTTTGCATTAATTCAAACAATGTGTCTCTCACTTGTTCATTTATTAACTTTTATTAAGCTAGTGTGTTCACTATTTTTAAGTCGTTGTGTAGGCTTTTATCAAGTCGATATTGTAAGCTTTTATAAAGTTGACGTTATAAGTCTTTATTAAGTTTATACTTTTAGTGAATTACCTAGACTTTTGGCCAATGATAGATGTAGATCTAAATTTAGATCGAACCACTTAAAATACATTGTATACTTTACTTGCACTACAACACAAGTTTTTGCAAGTCTAACAACATTTTCTAAAAACAAATGTTATAATAGTAAAATTAAGAATAATGAAGCTTTTCATTGCAAAGCAAATAAAATTATTTAAATCAAATTGAAAATTTTAATTTATATAATTCAACCCTCACTTGTAAACATCATACTCTCAGAATTTATAACAAATATTATTTTAAATGGATTAATTATTCAATCCATCAAAAAAATATGATATCTTTTGATTTAGAAGACATTTTTGTTAGCTGTGAATTTAAATATTATCTTTCATTGTTAAATTTAGCTCATTATATTATTTAGTATATTCTAATATTATTATTATTCATATATAATTTACTATTATTTTTATAATTTTATTTTTATATATTATACAACATGTTAAAAATATATATTATATTTTATTATTAGCTTTTAGAATGCAAATTTGCTTAAAATTTATCAATGAAGGATTAATTATCCTTGGATTTTAATTTTATACTGTTAGCATTTTTAAAAATATAAAAGACATTAATATAAAGAATGAATATTTTTCAATGGAAATAAACAATGTAAATCCATCTTATGTTAAATAAGTACTTAATTATATGTTATTTACAACATTAACAAAAGTAATGCAAATTTGTTATTTCATACATACTAAAATTTGCTTTTACAATTTTTCATATTTGAACATAAGCAATTAACTTTATGTATAAGATCATTTATTTTGAAACTTACATGAGTGCATAATTTATATTATGTGTTGCTTGTAACTTGTATTTTAACATAAATAATTAACAAATATTAAAAAACTTCCCTTTTTTAAGTTTAATATAAATGATTTTACTCAATATATATATACATATATATATATATTATAATCATGTGAGATTAAAATGATATTCCAATATCTCTATAATAGATGCTCGTAATAATGATATTATTATTACTAACTCCTTTATGATTAATAAATTTAAAAAGTCAATATTGATCATTCTAATAATTGGGTTGTATGTATTAAAAATAAAATATCCTTAAATATTTCTTAATTGATTTTTCATCAATTAATTTATCTTTATAAAAAAAGATATTTTAAAATTATGATAATCTATGACTATGATTTGATTCTTAATATAGTTCATTCAAAAAAACATTATGTACTAAAATACAAGCAAAATGGAACTTTGTTTAAAATGTTATACTTAAATGAGCCATTTCTATAAGTAGAGAGGAACTTTTATAAGAATTATCATTAAGATCTTTCTTTTAATATACATATTTAAAGTTATCTTTGAGATTACATATATGTGATAGCATATCATTTTTCATTCTTTCAAGTCCTCAAAACTAAAATTTTCTTACATAAGCATAATACAATCGAGCATATTTAACATTAAAATTAAAACTGACAATAATACATTTTAAATGAAAACAAACTTGTATTTAACTTTAAGAAAAGCAACATAAATTATAATCATGAATATTTTCTAATAAAAAAATTTAAAAAAATGTATTAATCTTTATCACATTTTGGTATCAAATTTTGTTTTTTTTTTCCTTATTGATAGTCATGATTGAGTTTATAAAAACACAAAGTTGATATTAACCAATAAGATTCTAATATGTCTATCTTAATTACAAAAAAATGGGATTCCATTAATCTTAAGAATGCTCATGATTCATCAAGAGTGGCATAATTATATGTAATTCATCATAAATCAATAACATAAAAAACAAAAAAAATAAATCCTAATTTGTTAATAAGTATTTTACTTATGTTCTATTAGAGTGATAATCAAAGATCTTAACTTTGTTTACATATAAATTAAAAAATAAAAAATATACACATTATATTTAATAAAATTTTACATTTATGATCTCAAGTTTATAGTCAATCATTGATTAAAACTTTTTATCCGACTTAAATAAAATTTCTTGTCGTAACTTGAAAGTTTGGGAAGAGAAATTATATCAGCTAAATCATATTTTAAATATTAAAAAATAATTTAGTTTAAGTTATTTAATATTTCTAACTTTAGTCTAAAAAAATTTCAAACATTTAACAAATAAAAAAAATCATAAAAAATAACATATGCTAAAACAACTCATGACAAATTTACAAATTAAATAATTAGCTTAACACAAATATATCAAAAACCTATGTTAAAAACTATCTCATCTTATAGTTTAGAGAGATTTTTAGATATAATTTCTTGCATTCATGTTAATAAGCTCTAATTAAAACTCTTGTTTCTTAAAACAAGACTATGTATATGCTTCTTTGTATTATAGTCATCTCTTCTTACACCATCACCCATCTTTGCCATTTGCAATATAAGACTAAAGTCTCCCAACAATGCCCTAGTTGCCAAATTTTGTTAGTATGAAACATGAAAACACTAGCCAGGGATTGTTATGTGAGTACTTAATTACTTGAAGCCTTCAAATAAGTGTTAATTTCACATATCATCACTACATCAACAAAATAAAAGATGAAAAAGTAAGAGAAGGAAGATATTAAACCCACAAATAACACCAACTGCCTAATGACTTATTAGGACATCACTAAATAATTATTTCATTAGTACTTTTATGATTTTAAGGATTATTCTACACAAATAGATGATAAAACTCCCTAACATGAAATCAGCACAACCTTAGCTCAAGGTGAAGTTTAAGATCATACAAAACAAATTTCATCAATTAGGTGCTAAGTTCGACCTAAATTTTGAGTACAAGAACTCTTATAAATGTTAATGACTTTGTGCATTCATGACAAGGAAACTCTTTCATTTGTCTACCTAACTTTGAATTTTTAATCATTTGGAGTTTTGATTTCATCTCCTCTTTCTCTCTCTCCAGATGGCTAACTTTTAAAAGAAATAGAAATTTTTATAAGGTTCAAGCTCGATTTAGACCATGGTCTAGAACCACATTGCTTGTTCATGCTTCTAAAAAAACAAATATTGGGTCTCATATGGGATTTGTTGTTAGTTTATTTTAAAATTTGATAAAGTATTTAAAATTTTAATTAAAGTGACACTAGTTATATTGTATTTCTTGGATCTTTATTTCAATATTAAACAACTTGTGAATACCATAAGGACTCAATTTTATAAACATGCATACCATTTAACCAATCATAAAACAAATCATCAAAAAGTTAAAATTAGAACTATAATTTATATTGACCAAACTCCTATGTGCATTCCAAAATTACTTAGGGTAGTTCACTAATGGATGCCTGATATATCTATAGACTATCTAAAGTAGTTTTGAGTCAAATGCCTAGGAAGGTTTCTTGACTTCCCATTCAAGTCAAGGTTAATGTATTTGTGTGGTGTCCTAATATTATTTTTTAAAAAAATTAAAATATAATGTCATTTAATTTGAAGTTATTTTTTTATGTCCATAAGAAAGAGCATTATTTCAAAAACCTCTTTTTTATGATGAATCTTCTTTATGTAAAACTATAGAGATTTTTCTAATTTAAAAAATCACTTTTATTTATGAAAAGAATCATCTAATATAGTATTAAATCAAATAAATTTTTATATAGAATTCAAAATTTATTATTTTATTTAAAATTTCAAATTCAATATTCAAATGACTAATTACAAAAAATAATATTAATGCATTTTTTCATCAAAAAAAGGAAATGAAGTTCATTTACCTTAAATTAAAACTAACTAAAACAATACAATTTGACAACATATCTCATGGAAAACAACATTATTAATACAATTCAAACTAATCTAAACTTAATATATGATTTCTAAAAAAATATAATAAAAAATCACATGATACTAAGTCATCATTTCTACTCATCATTTTCTTGATTACCATAAAATACTTTAGTAAGATCTAAAATGTTTAAACTAAAATAGGATGAGTCAACTGACTCAAGTATTGAATTGATTAGTCCTCAATAAGGAGTGAATTGTATTATAAAAATACTTGATTTATTTTAGCAAAAACTCTTAGTTAATTTTGAAACTTTGTTGTGTAAGAGACAAGTAAAAGCAGTTGCTTAAAGTAAAGGAAACAAAGAATTATTTGATGATTTGGATACAACCAAGGCCTACATCTACCACTAGTTTAATGACTAAAATTACACTAAATAAATCACCTTTATCCAAATGACAAATAAGGGTAAACCTTTCCAAAAAAGATTCATGAAAGAACTTGTAGAGTGCTCAAAAGAGCCACAAGTAACAAGACTCACAATAATCAAAAAATAAAAAAAAGGCTAAAGAAAATATTATAACTCTTGCACAATAATATCTTACCATCAATCATACAACCTTCACTTGAATTTCATGAGGAAAATAATGAATAAATCTAAAAGATTTTACTAATGAGAATGCAATGGGATGAATGAGAAAACAAAGCAAACCAACTTTGATGTAGCTGAAATCCTAGTTAAAAGCTCCAAATAGGTGTAAATGCAATTACAAGCTTAGCTAAAACAAAAACCTAAATCCACAAGAATATTGATGTAACTTTTTATCAATCATATTTTTCCAATCAATTTTAATCCCTATTTATATGTGAACGAACATTAACATTTCATTTAAAGTAATCTTACAACTAAAATCATGTTTCCAATAAGATTAATTAATCAATATGTATATTCAGGTTTCGTTCATACTTGAACAATAAGGAGAACATATCTACATTATCTGACAGAAAGTACAGATCTCTTAAACCATCGCCTGTTCGATCAGCCTTATAAATCAACTTATAGAGTATCATACACGTACGATGTAAAACATCATATTGTACAATGAAGTTCAAAGCACATTCACATTTTTTTAACTCTTGTGTTTTATATCATACAATAACTATGAAATATATTATGTTGTACAATGAAGTTCAAATCATTGACTCATTTTCAACATGTGTTTTATGAATTTTGTAAAAGTACAATATATGATCATATTTATACAATGATAAGAGTTTATACCATGTTATACGATACAATCATTCTTTTATGGCATTCAAATACAAGGCAATATTTTACAAGTCAATAATGGATATTGTCGAGTGCAAAGCAATTCAAATCTAATCATCTCTATTTTAAATCAGATTAATACAAGTACGATGGTGACAACATTCACGTGCAACATGCCTATTAGCACTTATTAAGCTCAAATCACCAAGTCCGATCCCATGTCTGCTTGTTTATAAAAGCTAGTCATACACATATGATATATGGATTGCATTATCAATTAATTTGTAATTATGATATGATTCTTTGAAGGGTTGCTTTTAATTTGAGCTTAATTCTACCATGACCTATTATGTTCTTATTACCAATACATTAGTTTGTGACATCATTATATCTCAACGTAGATGTATGCTCACAAGTAAAGAATAGAACTCTCAATTATGCATAAGTATGAATATTAAACACTAAGGACAAGTCAAGATATGCATGAGTATGAAGAGTAACAAGAACATATGTAGATCCTAAGTGTCATAAGAAACTTACTATTGGTTTTAACATGCTAAGCAGTAATGTAGTGCATGAATAACTCTAAGTGGATAACCACTTCACCCAAAACTATGATGGTTTGGATCTATAATGTGAAAGTTGACTAACTTCCTCCTTGAGTAATACAATCAAAGTTGAGCCACTAATACTTTAATTACATCAAAACTCACAACACATGTTAGTCCACAAAAGCTTAATTTTGTTATCATCAAACCACTTAAGGTATGAGATCAACAACATGTTTAACATGTAATGCCATATAATATAATTTAAAGTAATACAAGTTGGGTCATATTGTATGCCTTATAAAGATTTGTAACATATATATGAACATATAAAGAATAATATTATGATATAAAAGATAAACATAATAGTCATGTAATTCTATTTAATATTGAGCAATTTATTATTTTTCTCTCCAATCTAATTTATCGTCTCACGACTATTTAATTTATAGAATTTTTTTAAATAATTTTTACTTTTCATCATTTCTATATAATTTTACAAGTCAATTGATTCACCTAAGGTAAATGCTTTACGAATACATTGGAGCACTACTTGATAGCACCACCTACGAATTCACCTAATTAGACTAATCATCTTTTCATGGAATGTCTTCATTTTTGCTATGTTGAGACCTTATTCAATAAATAAGACACTCTTAAGTTTATATGAACTTTGTCCCTTATTTTAGTTAATTTAACAATTTTTTTTTAAAATTATGTTTTAATCTAAGACTCAATGATTATTCAAAATCTAATTTATCAAATAAAATTCCTTTGTTTTTTTATTTTTCAAAACAATACAATGACTTTGCTTTTTCAAAGATTACAAATGTAATAATTTAAAAAAAAAAATTTATCAATCCATATATTTAAGAATAATACCAAGATAAGTATGATGTGTCATATAAATCAAATGTAGACACATTTAAGAAATTCTAATAAAATCTTGTAAATCTTTTAACTAAGGATTAAAATAAGAATTTATCACATCAAGCATCAATCAAGAAAATGAACTAACCTACAAAAATTTAATTTTTCAAAATAAGGACCTCTCATTGAAAATTTTACATTCATCAACTAGATGTATTATGTATATAGATCACCTAAGTTTTTTTTATTTGTATTGGTCACACCTTTTAATTATTTTTTGTTTACATAACCCCTCCTAAACTCAACCCTTTTTTCTCCCTCTTCTTTACTTCGTGTAGCAACCTAACCTTCATAGTGAGATGTTATCCTAATCACTTGAGTTTTATCTTACTTAATAGGGCGTCTCCATTAAGTCACCTATACAAATAATATCACCACCCAAGCACAACATGCCTTTTGAGTGGAAAATATATTGAGAGGTGACATATAATAAAAATACAAAAAACAATGAACCTACCTTTGTTGAAAATGAAAGATTGGCAATAAAAGCATGTGGCAGCAAGAACAAGAGATGAGTGTGCGTGTATAATACAAAAAAATGAATGAATAAAGTTCAAGAAAAAATAAATCTAAAGCTTTTTTATCTGATAATGAATGTTTGGTTTTTTTTAGAATTGTATTCCCACGTTGGACATGGCATTTACACAATAAACGAAATGTTCCACAAGATATCTTGAAATGTTGTGTCTTGAGAACTAGTTGTTGTTGCATATGATACATACATGCAAATGTGATTATGCTTCCAAAGTTGCATTCTGTGAAATATTTATTAAATGTATTCCAGAGAACGTTCAATTAACTAAATATTTTATGAATCATAGATTCAAAGAATAGATGCAATTTTTGCCTTTTCTAATTAAAATCAAAATCAACAATTCTTGACCAAGGAGCAACTGTGAAGCATACAAAAGGGGGAAACAAGACAACCGTAGATTGTATTATCACATGTTTGCTAAAGGAAAAGAAAATAATTATAGAGTGAAGGAAAGAAAATAATTCCAACCTATAATGAGAGGAAACTTTAGAAAACACATTCATATTCAGGTAGTTTGCGGTTTGATTACAAATACGAAGTCGCTTGTAAGAGGTCTCACCTCGTCGATCCTTTTGGCGAATGAATCATGAAGAATAGCAAAACGGAAATCAACGAGTGAAATAAAGAAAGAATACATGGAAAATTTCCCTAATAAGATATGCAAATCACGACAAACGCAACCGCCACCGAATAAAATGTCATAAAAAAAGGTCAGCGAATTCCTGCCTGGCGGAGGATAGGCCGGTTGCGGCACTTGATCGTAGCTCATGTCCGCTGGCTTCGCTGTCTCCCGTTCCTCCAATCGGATCCGGCGAGAAGTTACATAAGAAGAAAGGACGGGTCGATTATCTGTTTGCCCGAGGAAGATGTGAATGCGCTATGCTGGAGAAAAGGACGACGTTACCCGAGGAGCGTCTTAATTGCGAAGCAACCATCTGGCAGCACATGTCCCAATCAATTTACTAATTTAACTTTTCATTAATTTTAATCCATTCTGTGAAGCTTATACATTTCTGCTTTTATTGGATGTAAATTCAAACAAATTTTTGCAAAGATTAAATGATGGTGCATAATAATCTTTTTTTTTTTTATTTTTAAGATTCATAATAAATTAGAAAATCAAAATATATATATGCTTTATCTTAGTCAAATTTTTAATTTTTATCATCATAATAAGTCTATATTGTTACAATGCATAACATTGAGAACTATTTTTGTTTATTAATTTATTGATAAATCCAATATCAAAATAGTTCAATTCAATGTAATAATAATAATAATATGAGTTTAAAAAGAATAGTTATAAAAAATTAAAATATAATTAGAACATCCTCGTAAAGTAATTGGTGGTACATCATTATAATCTGTAGGATGACATGACATTAACTCGTGATCAAAGAGAATATTACAAAGATAATTAATATAAAAAATCATCAACGAATTATCTTAAAGTGTCCGCAGCATAAAGTTTAGACAACAAAGAGAATGATGACCATCATTACTATACTAAAGTATAATAATACTCTTACAATAAGTTGAGATATTATATTAATTAAGAATAATGATGGTCATCAATATTATACTAGTACGTGATTTCAATCTATCTGAGTTGAAATAAGATATTCTTTTAAGAATAAAATATAATTATAATTATCTGAGAAGAATATATCACAAGAAATATTATATTATCAACAAATAATTATTAGATTATTTTATGTAAGATTTTTTTAAAATTTTATATAAATATCTTCATATATTCAATATATATAGACACAATATTAAACTTTAATGCCATATGAGTATGACTTTTAGAGTTTTTTTTAATAGACATTCAAGTACATATAATACATGTATAGTTTATAAGAACTATTTTGCTTTTTATATCATATTGAATTAGATTTATCACACATGCTTATAGTATTGTATTAATAAATAATTATGTTGAACTTTAATAAATATTAATTAATTTGTTATATAACACAAATAATTTGTAGAAAGGAATAAAGAGTTCACAATCTTTATGTTATAATTTAATATATTCATGTGATGTGTTGTGTATTGTGGTGTTTCAATTATATGTTATTTTGTACTTATTTATGCTCATAAAATATGAATTCAATGCTATATTTTGTTATTGATTGTCCTAATTGGAATAAATAGCATAGTGTGTGTGTGTGTGTGCACACGCAAATTTGCATTTATATATATTTCTTTTTTAAAACATATTATATATATGTGTGTGTGTGTGTTTGTGTGTGTGTTTTAAAATATATTATATAAATATTACAAAGTATAAATTTAAAAATCTGAAGTGATTAATATAAAAAATTCAACGGTTTAGGCTGCTCCCATTTCGCTCGCCGCTACTACGAGAATCGTTTTTGCTTTATTTGATTCCTGATTTGGATTGTCTTATCACAAAGATCTTTTGTTACTTTGGAATTGGATTTCTTAAAAAGATGAAAGAAACAAGTGTTTCCACGACTCTACCATCGACCAATTCTGTTCCACTGAATCCCCGTTTCATCCCTACCCAACCCTAGACACTCTAAAATCCTTTTTCAAATCCTTTGGCATCTCTTTATCTGCAAAGAATTCTCGACGTGAAAACACAGAGACAGAGGAGAAAAGAAGAAAAGAAAGTAAATAGATATTTCTATAAGCTAAATCATGTTTATGGTCTTGGAATATGGGTGTCTGACCAATGCTTTGATCTGGCTCTACCCAAACTTTTTTGCATGCTTGGCCCTGAGGCACAAGGAGATTTTATTTGCTAGTGTCAATTAGGTGGTATGTGGTCAAAATCTTTTTTGTCGATAGCCTCGGACCAATCAATCGAATATTTATTAAGATGCACCTCTCGTGTACCAGTTATCATGCCCACGGTAAATGCTAGGTATCGGGAAGGCATTGGAATTGGAAAAAAGGGGCCAAATGAGTATTTTCACAGCGAACGAATAAGGGGTTTCAAACTCTGATTCGAACAAGAGGAATACCATAGAAAAGATTCTCCTCAAGTGAACCGGCCTATCATATATTACATAAGGGGATTTGCGGTTGGCTGAGGAGGCACATCGGTTTGTGGTCAATTCCAACACGGTGGATCCGATCATATATCTGCACGGCCCAATCCATAGCTCAAGTCATACACTATGACCCCCTAAAAGAAGACGTGTGTAAAACTCAGAATTGGAACTGAAAAGAACATTTCGTTTCTGAACAGAAGAATCCTTGCAACTATGAATTTCATGGAGAGTTCGATCCTGGCTCCATCATGATGTTGTTGCTAGCAAATACCGAAGGGGTTCCCTCTCAAAAAGGGGGTCGCAGTGAATGAACATCTCTGAATGGTACACATCAAATATGACATAAAAAGAGATCCTTCAATATGCAATCAAGTCTACATAGTTCAAACTTATGCTGATATGATTTGACATGACATATAATGATAGTTTCAATTACTATCATTGAGATGACTACCACCAATGATAATTTTAGTCACTCCTAATATTTTTTTGGTTACTTACTATGATATTTATTTGATCATATCCATTAATAACTTTCAAAGAGTTATCTAGAGAGGATGACAATCCTCATTTGATAAGATGCATAGTATTTTGACTATAATTAAATCTAAGCCCCAATAAAATAAGAATATAAAGAATGATTATTTATTATATTAAGCATGATATATCAATTATACAAATTTAGTTTAGCATATTTTATTTAAATTTTATGTTTACATAATAAAATTAATTTACGTTTATCTAATGAGTTGGTAATAAGCTCACGCTTGTTTTATTTATTTATTTAAATTTATGTCCACATCTACTATTTTAGTGATGCTAATATTTTAGGTAATATTATAATATAGTTTTAGAGTGATGTATATGAGCATATGCTTTATTTAACACATTTGCATATCTTAGACTATGGTTGCTTATCAACTTTATTATATTTTTAAAGAAAATTAAATTTATCAATTATCAACATAAGCTGGGGGATCAACCTGATTATACAAATAATGGATTAAGAGTTCTCACATTAGCTTTGTTCTATTTATTTATTGAATTAGTGAACTCGATATCTAGTATACTTCACAGTATGGCCTTATGATACCCCTCTTAGGGTTGATGTTGTTATCACCTTATTGCCTTAAAGGTAAAATGGGATACTATTATATCACAAATATAAGAATATTAAGAAAATGTCATGAAGCAAAAAGTTAAAGTAGAATGTGATATATGATTTAAGTCATAAGATTGAACGAGAGCCTCTAAGAGTCTCCTCATAATAGTGTTATTCAAGTAAAAAAAATATAATATAGTTTTAATATTAATAAAAAATATAATAAAAAAGTTAATAATTATGTGGACCACATAAGAGAGATTATTAAAAAAATGTATCATAATTGCAATAATTTAACAGATGCAATCAAATAACTTGAGATGCATAGGTTGTCGTTAAGTATCTTAGACATAAGCAAATAATATTAAAGGGGTTTAAGAAATAATTTTTCATCTAAACTTTACAAATATATGTGATATATTGAAAAGATAAAACTACAAAATATATTTGCCTCTAAAGTTTCACAAATGGAAAGAACCCCCATTATGTTTTATAATTGGCCTTGAATTTTGTAAATTTGAAGGATTATTAACACCATTGTCTAATGTAATACAAAAAATAATTCATACCATTAATCAACAACAGTTAACACATCCGTCGACATCAATGTTGCACTTTTTGTAGCATACCTCTATGCAATGTACAAGCTATCTTGTACCTTAATGGGTTGACTTTGTAAAATATCCATTGAAATGGCCTAAGCATGACTTTATCCAAAAAAATAGATCAAATAATTATCAACACAAAAACCATGCATGAAACAACAATAATAAGAAGAAAAAAAAAACTCAAGTGTTGTGGCACAAAATCATCAAAAGAGATTAGACCATCTATGTTGGCTAGAGCATTCTTGTTGAGGAACCTTGCATCCTTATAGAGAACTGTGCAGTTCTTGTGGATGACCCCCAATTAGCTTCCATACTTGAGTAGACATGTCAAGATGCCATGTAAATTATTCATAATAATTCACAATAACCAAATATTAAATATAAATAAGCATATGGGGACATAATAACTTTATAGGTAAGAACTTAACAATGAAATAATCTCAAATCATAACCAATAACTAAAACATTTTCTAAAACAAAATAAAATTTTAAGTCATTAAAACATTTAAGCTAAAGAACCAAATAATAGGCATTGAATAATAATTATTGTGCATGTATGACATAGTAAGAATTATTAAAAAAAATTATAAGAATCATTAAGCAAGAAAATAGTGATAAAAAAATTTTCATCTTAAATTCAGATAGATAAATCTAATAATTATGTGTAAATATAACATTAAATTAATTCTTGATTTATTTATAAATTAAAAAATATAATCTTTTTTATATATTATGAATTTTCACATGATGTAATATTACCTTAAAAATTTGGTATGTGATGTTAAGTTTACATATCTTATATCATAGATTATATTATTTATATGATTTCAATATCTAAAATATAAGAAATAAAGATAATTAACCTTCAAATTGTAAATAAAAAAATATGACAAAAAAATAAAAACAATTTTTCTAAGATATTATTCACATCTTATATAGTTCAGTACAAGTCCTATTATATAGGCAGGAAAAGCTCGAAAGACCCTCAACAAGAACAAAAGGGTACCTGTACCCGAAACCGACACAGGTATGTAGGTAGAGAATACCTAGGGGCGCGAGACAACTCTCTCTATCATGATCTCATTATTTCTAAAAAAATAGTTTTTAAAATCAGGGAAAAAAATAAATAAATAAACGATATTACACCGAACTTGAGAATGGCGTGTTACATCACAGAATTACAAATAAATTTGTTAACATAGACTTTAAATACACACCAACCTTACTACAATTAAGAAGAATGCAAAGACGATATGGTTTGAGGTCTCCATCGCTCGCTTTTTACCTTTCATTGTCACTTAAAAATAAATTTTATGCAAATTAAACATTTAATGCATTATTAGAATATATGCGCAGAAATAGCAATTTACCTAACTCATAACAGAGATGCCTTAAGCAGGTTTTTTTTTTTTTTTTTTTTTTTTTTGCGCTTCAATCACTTTGGATGTGAAAAATATATTTGTTATCCTATTATAAAACCCAAAAATTAATAGCACATTTATCTGGAACAAAATAGCTTTTTTAATTATAATAAGCTGAATATCTATATAAAAAATCACTTGCTTTTAAAAAAAAGCGAACCGACATAACTCAAATCATTTAATGTCTTCTTTAGAATTATTTTATGCCAAGAAATATACAGTTTGTCAAAAATAACTTTTTTTTTTTTTTTTTTTTTTTTTTTTTTTTTTCAGGGGAATGAAAATAGGGGGGCCCGTCGTGAAAATCCATTTTGAGGGAGACGAGGGAACTCAAGTCAAAAAAGAGGCGAAATAAGGATCGATTTCGAAGGGATTAGGGATTTAGAAGCAAGCAAGGGTTTTTTTTTTTTTTTTTTTTTTTTTCTTTCAGTTAAAGCCACCTTAAAACAAGGCCAGAAGGTAGAGAGAATAGTTTTCCAGCATGTTATCTTTGCGGTTCCTAGTCATATAGGCTCTCCTCAGAAGAAGTTGTGTTTCCCAAAAAAGGTCGTTAACCGAGATTGTTTGGCCAGCAATAGTAGCAGCGTTCCATGCCTTCCAAACTGACCAGCAGACATAAGCCGGAATAGTGAAAGCAAGGGAACTAATCTTCGGCTTCAGGGCCCACCACTTTGCGAATCCAAACGGCGATGTCGAAGGGGAGATCTCCAGTTTGCTTTCAAACCATCTCCAGATAGGACGGGATATGGAGCAGGACCAGAAGAGGTGGTCCGGGTCGTCGAGGTTGTTGCAGAAGGGGCATTTCGAAACCAAGGTGATGCCAATCCGATGGAGTGTTGTCGGGAAGGGGAGAGCGTCATGATGGAGGCGCCAAAGGAAAATTGACACCTTTTCGGGAATAAGCCGGTGCCATAGGAGATCATTCTTGAAGGAGATCTGAACCGGAGGGAGCAGAATATTGTTAAAGAAAATGTATGCCCGGTTTGGTTCAAACCGGTTCACTGTGCAGCAGCTGGACCGGATGCGGTGGAGCAGTGCACTGGTCCGAGTTCCTTCGCCCGGGTCATCGTCCCAAGCAGCAAGGGCTTTCCAGCGAAGATGGAAGGAAGCTAAACGGCGCCACCCCGGCGAGTCCCCGCTGGAGATCCGGATGCCATCCCGGTTGTCGATGTAGCTGCTCCGGATGAAGTCGGTCCAGGGGGATTTGACATTGAAGAGGCGCCACCAGAGTTTAGCCGAGTGAGCCATGACCTGAGAGGCCAGGTCCCGAATGCCCATGCCTCCGCTCGCGATTGGTTTGGCGATCCGCCTCCACGCAGCCCAGTGGTGGCGGGCGGAATTGTCGTTACCGCCCCAGAAGAACCTAGATAGGAGCCTCTCAATAGATTTGACGATGGATCTCGGTGGCTGAAGGACCGCCGACACATACGCCGACATCGATGTAAGAACGGAATTGATGAGAACCTTCTTCCCACCCTTCGATAGCAACCGGTTCTTCCATGAGGCGATGCGGCGAGCCATCTTCTCCAACAGAGGTTGGAAGTGAATCGATTTCAGTCTTCCCTTATCAAGAGCACAACCCAGGTGCATAAGCGGGAGTTGAGCTCGCTTGAAGCTCAGAATTGATTTCGTGGATCGAACAAGAACCTTCGGGGTGAGCTTCCCATGAATTACCAGAGATTTAGATAAGTTGAGCGAGAGAGACGAGGCCTCCAGGAATGTATTGAGCAGGTCAGCGAAATTGGAGACCGATTCCCTTCTCGCAGAGGAAAAAATAGTAAAATCGTCTGCGAAGGCCGTGTGGGAGACAGGTCGGCAAAGTCTTGGGGAAGAGAATTTATCCATTTTGCCCAAACGGACCAGGTCTGCGATTCCGCGACTCAGGACGTCAATGGAGAGCAGGAATAGTAGGGGGGAAAGAGGATCCCCTTGTTTGACCCCACATGAGGATTTGAAGAAGCCTCTCGGTTCGCCGTTGACAAGGACCGAGAGCCAGGAAGCATCGAGGATGTTGCCAACAAGGCGACGGAAGTGTGCAGAGAAACCAAATGCTTCTAACACCTCACCCAGGAACCGCCAGCTGACTTTGTCAAAGGCCGATCTGAAATCAAGTTTGAACAGCGCATTGGGCACTTTCCGTTTCCGGTCAATGCGGTGGATCATCTCTTGCGTTAATAGGATACTGTCAGCTATGTTCCTGCCACGAATGAAGGCGGCTTGCTCCGGGGAGATCAGGGTTGTAAGGAGAGGTCTGAGGCGGTTAGCAAGGATTTTCGACAGCAGCTTCCCGACGACATTGCACAAGGCTATCGGCCGAAGGTCAGCGAGAGATGCAACCGCGGAACCTTTCGGGATGAGGCATAACCAAGCAGCGCCCACTGACCGAGGAAGTTTCGTGCCCTCCAGGAAATCATTTACGGCTACCGTCAAGTCGTCGCCGATCACGTCCCAGCACGATTTGAAGAATAAGACCGAGAACCCATCCGGCCCGGCCGCGCTGGAGTCTCTCATCGACTGGATGGCATTCTTTACTTCCGTCATCGTTGCCCGGCCACAAAGGTGTAAGTTGTCGTCTGCCGACACAAGGTTAGGGATCAGGTGGAGGAGTTTTCTCGTTGCCTGCTGGGAGCCGCCATGGCCGCTGAAGTGGGCGTTGAAGTGATTGGAGATGGTCTCGCAGAGGTGATCCTCCGATTCAGTCCAACCACCGTCCGGAAGTTGCAGTCTGTTCAGCTTCAGGGATTGCCTTTTGACGTTGACGGAGGCGTGGAAGAAGGCCGTATTTGCATCTCCATCACGGAGCCAGCGGAGGCCGGCTTTCTGCTTCCAGAATTCCTCTTCCCGGGCGAGAGAAGACTTGAGGTTCTCATTGGCAGCTTTCAGGGCTATCTCTGCGTCCGGAGAGAGGGCCGAGTCAAGCATGCGCTCTGCCTCGCGAACCGCCTCCTCTGCCTGCGCCTTGTTGACGAAGATATTGCCGAAGACCTCCGAATTCCAGTGTTTCAGGTCCTTCCGGAGACGAGCGAGTTTACCCGAAAACCTGAAGAGGCCTGAAGCCGCAATTGGGTCGCTCCATGACCTATTAACCACATGGTGAAAATTCGGGTGAGTCAGCCACACATTAAGGAATCTGAAGGGACGCGCGACCCGATTCCGCACACCGGAGGCGCGGAACAGAATCGGGGCATGGTCCGAGGCTGTTCTGGTGAGGATGTCGATGTGCCCGTCCGGCAGGAGGTCCAGCCAGCGAGAGTTACAGAGGAAGTAGTCGAGCCGCTTGAGGATGACTTTCCCATTGCGTTTACCTTGCCAAGTGAAGTTGCTGCCCGAGACCGGCGGGATTAGCAACCCAGTGCTGTCGATTAGTTGCTGAAAGTCTTCGGCCGCGGAACTGCTAAATCGCGCCGTTCGCGAAACATCGACGGAGTGCAAGGTGACGTTAAAGTCACCACAGATCCACCAAGGCCTGGAAGCAACAGTCGCAGAGTGAGCCAAGAGGTCCTCCCAGAGAGGTCGCCGGAGGGGTCTGGAATGTTGACCGTAGACAGCCGAGAAGAAGGAGGGAGGCATGCCTCCGACAGAAAGATGGCAAAGGATCGCTTGGGCAGAGGACCCAATGGAACGAACCAGGCACCGGTTCGACCAAAGAATCCAAATTTTCCCATTGCCAGAGCATATCCCGTCCATGAGCCCAAGCTTACAGCAGATGGATGGGATTTGGTCACCGCTAATGAATGGCTCCAACAGAATAAGAACGTCGATGGAGAAGGAGGAGACGAGCTTCTTGAGTCTTCCGATGGTGGCATTATTCGCCACCCCTCGGGCATTCCACGTCAGCGAATTGATCATTGGAGGGGGGAAGGAGGGACCGAGCTCGAGGAGCTCCTGGTGACCGGGGTCGGCAGCTCAGGGTTGAACTCCCATCTCTTCTTCTTTCGTTTCTTCCTCGAGAGCACTTCCGAGAAGGGAGGATCGTCTGGAAATGAGGAGGTGGACCGCGACTCATTGTCGCTGTTAGCTCCATCCATGGCCCGAGGGATGCAAGGCGGCGAAGGGGGGGGGGAGGAGGCGGGAGCAGCGTCCAGCTTCGACACCATCTCCTCCCGTTCTATCGACAGTGAACTGGGTGGAGTGCCAGGGCGGTGCACGGAGCAAGGCTCCGTTGGGGGTTTAAGCTCCCCTTCTTCGAACAGTGGAGAGGGGACAGGGGTTGGCCTGCAGACCGCAGAGGCCGTAGGAGGTTGTGATATAGTTTCCGGGGCAGGATCGGCCCATTCACCCGGAGGGAGGGTCGGAGACGGCCCCAAAATGCCATCACCGCAAGGCCCAGGGGGAGGCTGAGGCAGGGAGACCAAAGGCAGGGCATCAGACCGCGCCAACTGGCTGGAAGAATGAGAGCACTGACCAGGATCGTTAAAGGACTTAGGCTCCGGAAGGTCCTGCTGAGTTGCTGGGGCTTTGCCCTTATCCACCGACTGCTTAGCCTTCGAGGGGGGTTGTGCCTTATTGCCGATGAGCAAGGGTTTCTTCTGACCACCTCTGTTCTTGCACACGGAAGCGTCGTGACCGATGGTGAGGCATTTGGAGCAGTAAGAGGGTAGGTTTTCATAAGACACTCGTTGCCAGAATCCACCCGCCTTCACTCCGGGAATGGAGGAAATACGAATGCGCTCCGGCAGTTGGGAAGCGAGGTCAATCTCGACGCAAACCTTGGCGACGTTGGGCCGGGACATTGTCGCTGTAGCCGTGTCCACCTTCAGGGGTTTTCCGAGCGTTGCTGCGATTGAGAACACTTTTGAATACTTGTGAATACTTTTGTCGAGCTTTTGCTGTACTTTTCTATAATGTTTTGAATTGAGTAAATTGCATTAATTGCACACAATTCTGTATTATGTACTTTAGGTTTGAAAGGACAGTAGCTACAAACAATATACCATTATATATTTATTTGTGTACGATTACATTAATTAATATAATATATACAATTATTTTCTATGTGATTTTTCATAATTATCTTTTTAGTTCGTTTTCACCTGGAAGCTTCGTCACACGCACTACACACGCGCCAAATGCGCCTTTGCCCACGAAACCCTTATTGCCAAGGCACTGCAAATTCGAAATGTCGATAACAACCCTCAAGCTCTTCGCCAATATAGGGATGTCTTAGATCATCATTCATCAAGCATCTCCACGCTGTAGTAATTTGTCGACCGCCTTGCGCATCATCTTGTGGTAGGGGACTGACGATTATGGAGCATGCAGGATCTGCGGATGAGGCGAAGTGGGGCACATCGCAGATGGGTCCGCCTGCCGCTCCACCGGCTCACCCGGCGAATCAACAGGCCGCCGCATACTGGGGACCTCATCGTCACGACGAAGAGCGGCCGCCTTACGTGCTCCTCGATCCGATGCCGAGTCACCGCCATGGAGGGAGTGGAAGCCCCATGGAGACCATCCTCGACGCCTTCAACTCTTGGGCGAACAAAGCCGAGACGCTGGCATCCAACGTATGGCAAAATCTGAAAACGGCCCCATCGATGACGAACGCTGCCTGGGGAAAGATGAGCCTGACGGCCAAGGCGTTGACGGAAGGTGGATTTGAAACTCTCTTCCGCCAGACCTTCCCGGCCGACCCATCGGAACGGCTTAAGAAGACATTTGCTTGCTACCTCTCCACTAGTACCGGTCCCGTGGCTGGCACGCTGTACCTAACCACGGCTAGCGTAGCTTTCTGCAGCGATCGGCCCCTCTCCTTCAAGGCGCCATCCGGCCAGGAGGCGTGGAGCTACTACAAGGTCCTCGTACCCTTAGCAAGGGTGGCCACTGTGAATCCGGTGACTGTACGAGAGAACCCTCCTGAGAAGTACATCCACATCGTGACGGTGGACGGCCACGAATTCTGGTTCATGGGTTTCGTTAGCTACGATAAGGCCTCCAAGAATCTTTTGAACGCTGTCTCCGATGCGGCGGCGGCGCGTCTGGCGTCGGAGACCACTGTACCCCGTTCGGTGTAGTGCTCTATAGATGTTTGTGAAAATGATTTTGTGGCTTATCGATCTGGAATAGCTGCTTCGCAGTTGTGTTTGTGTCTATTTGTGAAGATTATATGTTATGGTTTATACATTCTACTAAATTTACTAGACAATTTAAATTGCAAAATGCATAATTGACTCTTTTCCTGGATAGATCCTAACGCTTCTAATTTGCTGTGGGCATTTAATCTGGTTTGATCTTCCAAAGTTTCTTATTTCAGAAGTGCTAGGCGTGGAGCCCATGCAGGTTGAAGTTTATACTCAAGGGAAAAGGAAGTGTTTGCTGGATCGAGAGTATTCTTGTGTGCCTAATGTGCTCCATCTCTGCTTTGTTATTTATTCTGGATGTT
The DNA here is from genome assembly GCA_023846275.1 of Vanilla planifolia. Lineage (NCBI taxonomy): Eukaryota > Viridiplantae > Streptophyta > Magnoliopsida > Asparagales > Orchidaceae > Vanilla > Vanilla planifolia. Next base: position 24,750,104 of record CM043876.1, on the reverse strand, counting down.
CCAAGGGTCATTTATCATCATTCTTTTATGCATGATAATTAAGGTTTGTTGATCGTGTAAGGCTCAAACTTATAAATGTTAAAATATTCAAGTGCATCTTCTACACTAATTCGTTTGTGGTCTCTAAAAAGAAAATATCCATTGATTGTCGCTTCCAAAGCTTTAGTCTCCTTGTTTAGAAACACACATCAATCACGTCAAGGAGATCTTTGTTGCCAATGGAAATCAAGGATTGCAGGCTTCGTGTGGGTGGGCTAGAGAAAGGTTGATGAAGCATTACTCAAAAGGGAATGTTGAAAAAAACATAATGTTGGATATAATACATATATTATAGAACTATTTTGTGACCATAGCTAGTGAGAATATTAAATTGAAGGCTTTGAAAAAGAGTAAAACCAATCTTTATTTTTTATTTTTTTGTTATTTTTTTAATTCTTTAAAATATTAGTTTTAATTTGGAATATAGTATAGATCAATAAAATATTATTTACAAAAAATATAAATTTAATTAAATATCATCACAAAATAAAGGGGATGTGATATTTCAATATTAAGTAAAAAATACTTATGTTATCAATATAATAGTTAAAAAGTATTATTTTTTATTTTAATTATATGGGATACATAGATAACAAGATGATAATGAATTGAAATAATTCTTAACTTTGAATTCAACAACACTATCTAATAGATAATAATAGATATCAAATATTACAAGAGACAAGTCACATTTGATTCAAACATCATAAAGCTATTTGAGAGAGGAGGTTGTAAAGAATACATTAAAGAGTGTATCATAAGACTTAGTTGAGGATGGCATAACAAACGGAGCACCAACAACAAAAATGAAATGACCATAAGCATTCCAAGGAATGACAATTGCATTAGCCTACTCATTATTAGATATAGAGTCACTATAGCTAACATTAATGCAACTTAAAGGGGGTGAGGGGAGGGGAGATCTCACTAAGAGAAGAAAGTGATAAATGAGTTAAAAGGACTATGTTGATCTCAACATCTAAGTTGAAAGAGACTTCAAAAGGATAATCCTAAGAATGAATGAAACTAACAATAATGAAAAGTATATAATAGATTTAACATTTTGTTTCTTCCACAATCAAAATAAAATAAGAAAATTATAAAAAACTTTTGGGTTTAAGTGATGATGAAGAGCTTCCAAAACCTACCTAACCTCTTGTCAACTGAGAGATTAAGGTGCTCATCGAGCATAATGAAGTTCTCCATTGACTGAAGAGATAAGAGTGCTTAAAGAGAAGTATATGCGTGCTATGAAGGCACATTGGAAGACGGTGGGCATGCTATTGGAGAGGCTTTGCAAGGATATTGAGATCATGATAAAAAAATGAAAGTTAAAAATCTTATGTCAAGAAAACTCTTTGTGAGAATTCTTGTAGAGAAAGAGCAAGCAAAGTCATAACATGAAATATGAAATTGTTGAAGTAATTTAACAAATTTTGTTACTACAAAATGTCATTGTCATGCTGAAGATGATTGCTCATGCTTCACAGATGTGAATGTCATACTAAATATGATTTTAAAATTATATTTGTAAAACACATTTATTATGATAAATTAATATTTTATTTTTAAAAATTTAAAAAATAAAACAATAGTTTGTGAACTTGACAGCGCCTATTATCTCAGGCATTCCTATTCACAACCCATCCTTTATGAGCCGTATGCAAATTAGTTCTATTCGGCCCGAATCTTATGGCCCGTTAAAATGGACAAACCCAATTCTCGCATAAACTAATGGATATTTTATGGAATAAATAAAGTTTTTTAAAAAAGAATTTTATTTACCTATGAATATTTTTTAGTAAAATATTTCTTAAAAATGATATTTGAAAAGAAAAAAAAACGAAGGGAAGTTTGAATAGTACAAATCGAACAAAATCAAATCTGCATGGTGTTTTTGTTATTGCTCAATATTAAGATGAAATCATAAATAATTTTGAAAATATTATTTTTAAATATCATAAAAATAATTTCCAATGATTTATATTTAATAATTATTTATGACCAAACCTTTTTAACTCTTAGTTAAAAATATAAAAAATATTTTATTTAAATGATGCCCCATTAACCCTTAAAGATAATCCAATGCACCATGGTGACGCTGGGCACGAGCAGATGGAGACAGAGAGAGAGAGAGTAAATTTGACGTCGTTGTCTTTTCCAAATAGTCCCGCATCATTACGCCATGATTCCATGCACCCAAATCAGACCAAAAACGTTGGCCGAGCCTAGTTAAGAGAGAGGAAAGTTAACTAACGCCGGAGTTGCTCTTACACATGCTGCATCTACCAATCTGCTGTGTGTTTTGGCTCGGTGCCGTGGGGTCCGTTGAGGCAGGAGATGCGAAGCTGAGAGAGAGCAGCACATGGCTCGTTGACATGTGATACACATTCTTTTTTATCTTCCCTGTTGGTGTCTGTTTATATCCTTTATCTTTCTTGTTTTGGTTCGTCTCTGTTGCTGTTTGCTCTGCAGTTCTTGCTGCAACCGAGCAAAGGTTCCTCTTCTTCCTGATGCTAACGATGATAACCTCTTCTCTGACCAGTTATGATATATATTTTTATTTTTGATTTTTGATTTCTATAAATTATTATATTCTTAATTTTTCCTTTGAATCTATTTGCATCGCTTGCCAGGACAGTGGAGAGGAAGGGTATGTTGTGAACCCTAGTGGTGTAAGTGTTAGAGACATGCAATGCACAAAAGCTACAGCATAATAAACAATTTTAGGACATTTGTAACCATTCATGGAAGATTGCCTTATTGCCTGAGCACTAACAAAGTGGTAAGTGTGCAGCAGAACTGCTCCTGACTGCATATGACTTTTTTCATTTTTATTTTTATTTTTTCACAAGTTGATGCCTAAAACCAAGTTGATATATCATCTCATGGTGTTTTTATCTCGCTTTACTAATTCATTTGTGTTCATATCTTATTGTGTTTCAACCACTATCATCAAAACAAATAAAGCTATAGTATCAAACACAAATAATATGTTCTTCTTTTCCTTTTTTCTCCCATCTCTCCTATGATCTTGCTCCAGTCTCTTATCTTATGATAAGTTTTGCAAACTGTTAACTAAATCATTTGCCCTCCTTTTTTAGTACATCTCTTGTTGCCTTGTGGCTTTCTCTCCCTTGTCCATAGCCATCTTGGACATATCCATGTCATCCCATTTGTCTTAGAAGGTTTCTGTCCATGAGCTACGCCATTATTCTTTATTCAAATATTATTGTCCATGACTTCCTCGCCAATCATTCCTTGCTAACTTTAGCTTGATCGACAAGCCCAATCACAACCATTAGACTAAAACTATTGTGATATGTGACGAGTCCCACACGAGATTTTATGGTAACATAAAACAAATCCAATGATTTTTAGCAATGACGATAAATACAAAAAAGAGATAATCAAAGAGACTCTTGCAATAAAATTTCTTGTCCCAATTGATCACTATTGGTGACCTTGCCACTTCCTTGATGTTAGGCAAGAATGGACATACACACCCAAAGTTTAGGAGGAAACACTATTCTTTTATTGATTAAATCATTAAAATGATACAAACATTAAATATAGTTGTTTTAAATCCCAAGGGTGGTCTATATGAAATTCAATGAGAAAAAATAAACCAAATTTAATTAAATTAAAGAATTTCCTAAATTTTAAAAAATCCAACACAAATTAAGAAAAAGATGAAAATAAGGCTAAAATTGAATTGATTACCAAATTTTCTTTTAATTCCCTTAAAAAACTTCTAGTTTTTGAAACTTGAAAGATATTGATCTTATTATTAGCTTTATATGCAACAAAAAAATAGCCTAATAGAAAAGCTACATGTTTTAGAATTTTGCATTGTTCAAAACAAAACAAGTTTGATTACTATGGAGATGTGCCAGCTTAAACGACCTCTAAAATGAGTTTCTAATTAATGATTGAATTCATTACTCTTGTGATGGCCATCTTCAAATTTTGGTATTTAGATAATAATTTGTGCCTATTCACGACTATTAATGATTCATTTGTGCATGATAAGATGTGTTATGCTCATGATTTTTGAAATCTAATATTATAATTTATAGTATTTTTTAATGTCAAAAACAATAAATTATATTAAATGTTTACATGATAATAATATTAAATGGTAATAAAAAAACAATTATAATAGATCAATTATAGAATAATCATTCACTTATTAAACCAAATAGTTACTGATTATTAATTAATGTCTTAATTAATATTCTAATTATTTGAGTGTTAAATGATACCAACAACTATTTTTATTATATTTATGGAATAAAGAAAGATATAGATCTTAAGAGTTATTTGACAATAAATAAATAATGTTGTCTCCTCAACCATTTGGGAGGATGATCAATCCACCAATAATTTGATTTAATTTATTCATCTTTCAACAATCACATATTTAAGAGAATTTGTATTATTTCATAATTTATTAATACTTGAATAATAAATAGTATCTTTGGCATGAAGCAGAAAATGATAGATAAGGATATATTTTCAAGAAAATATATTTTATAGTCTTTAAGGAAAATTCTTTTCTTTCTATTATATTTCTTCTTTTCCTTTTCTTTCTTAATTTTTTGAAAGATTTTATTTAACATTTTTACACTCCATAATTTTAAAGATAGTAAAGTTGTTTTGAGAGTACTATCGATTTCATATTATTTTTATGATAAAATTTTTGTCTCTTGTTTTTTATTCTTCATAAGTTCATGATACCTAATCAACCAAAGTAAACAATCAATCTAAGCCAATAGTTATAGAATAATTGGTAATATTTTTGTGTTAACATCTTCAATACGAGCATTGAAACTCAACTCAACTCCTTGATCACCTTTGGTATGAATAGTTGATGCAAACAGGAAATTACTAGACAACTAACCTAACATTTTAATTGGTGAAGTAACAAGTTGCAAGGCACCCGAACATGCACTTGTGCTAGCTCTTCAAAATTCACCAGCACCGATTTTGCGATCTCTTTGATTCTCCTAAGCAACATCATCTCATACATCTCGACCCAAATCCCTTTAGCACTTTTCTTACCAATGATTTATTCAATAAAAGTATTTTTTTTTACTATAATCCATATTATTGGTAAGGAGGAGTTCTACATATTATTATGCTTTTGTTCCCACTTTCAATTAAGTATTAAAAAATTAGTCTTGCATTGAGATTTTGTCTTCTTTTAGTACCACTCTTTAATAGTCCTTCAACACATATATGTATTCTTACTCTATGTATGTGAATTATAGACATTTTATGCCTCAACACTAAATTCCACAACTAGCATCAACTATCACAATTCAACCCATGCAATCTATCAATTAAAACATAAATGAAACTTTAAGCTTAGTTTTTTCAAAGGCTAAAAACCAATTGCTTTTTAAACTTCAAAGAAGACAATGACCATTACGATTGTTATTGTTGGCAAAGGACATGTTCATAACTATGAATTAGTGGACTCCAAGCACACACAAAAATTACCACCTTGTAGATGTGATAAGAAAATATGTGAATATGATGATGTGAAAATTTTCTTCCTAAAAACAAAAAACTTCCTAGAGGATGATCTTAAGTTAACCTTATATGTCCTAAGATTACCCATATATAAAGAAACAATTGACCCAATAGGTCATGTAATGAATTTTTTATAGATTATGAGTATATACAATGTCTTAAGCAAAATCATGAATCATTTGTTTGCAATGACATTCAAAGAAAACTCATAGTGTTAGTTCTAAAATTTAGTGCCAAATTCAATCAATGTCTATTAATAGTTGAAGATAGAGTTTGTTAAGACTTTTTCTATAGCTTAAAGCCCCAAAGGTTAGAGCAATATCTTTTAAAATAAGTCAAGGTGATAGGAAAAGTTTATGTGACCTCATTCATTGATTCTATTTAGTGTTCATGAAGGTAAAACATCTTTTTATCTCATAAGAACTAATTAACAAACATCAATAATCTATTCAATCCAATAGCTATAGAGAGATTTACAAATTTTTGTCTTAATATTATTGTTGATTATGAATAAGTTTTATTCAATTAATTTGAGGTTTTTGTGCAATAACTAGAATTGTTTTGAATTGGATGGTTGAACTTGTAAAATGAATGAATTTTGTAAATTAAGAAATTGGTTTCAAGGTTTTCAAAATTGTTAATGACTAATATCGAAATGCATTTTTGTATGCCAATTATGTTACATTCTTCTCATCTTGGAATACAAGGTTAAAATCAATTGTAAATATTGATCTAGGAAAAAGAGGTAATGTATAACACACTGATATCACATTACACATATTAATGTCTATTTTATGAAAGGCCTTTCTAATAATATGTAGATAATTTTCTTAATATTTAAATGGTATTGAACATATTTCTTTTGCATTGTGTTATTTTTCTTATGTCATGATTATATGTAAGGAGAAATGTTTAAGATAACATTAAACAATATGTCATTAGAATTAACACAAATAAAGCTTATTTATAGTGCTAGAATGAGTTAACTTTTATTATATAGTTCACGAGGAGTGCAATGATTTTATTTGGTGATAGAATACTAGAAAAAATATGTTTCATTAATATATATCAAGTTCTCTGACAAAGAAAGAAAGAAACTAATAAAGAGTGCAACTATAAATGTAATAAGAGAAAGCAAATTAAAATATGTTAAATAAAAAAATCCTAAAAATTGCTATAAATATTTCAAAGTCATTTTTACTAATAAATACTTCATATAAGTCTTCTATATGTATTTTTTTGAGTTTGTATTTGTCAGTTGATAATGTAAATTCTTGTTGAATTGTTTATTCACTCTTTTGTAGCTTTCAAAGATTAAAATTGATTGAATTTGACGAATTTTGCAGTTGTAAAATTATCTATCGATTGATTATAATTCAGCTTTAGTAATTATTTAGTACAATTTTCAAGTTTTGATAAACATGTGACGAGTGAAATTAATTGGCTTATTTTATTAATGAAAGTTATCAATTATGCTATTATGTTTTTTATCATGTAATTCATATATATATATATATATATATATATATATATATATATATATATATAGAACGAGTCATATCATATGAGCATTATATTAGCAAAAATTTAATAATGTTTGGGCAAAAGGCTTAACATCATCTTGATCTCTATTTTATTTTCTTTCTCGTATTTTAACTTTAATTGGTGTATTTTTCCCGATGCATCCACCCTATTCTCTAAGACCTTTTTTTCCCAAGTCTTTCGATTATCCTCTTACTAACATACTTTTTAATTATTTTTGTAATCTTTAATCCATTTTATTTTATCCCTTCAATGTGATTACTTGGCTTTCTTTTTGAATTCATGATTGTCTCCATTAAAATTAAAACCTATGTGTTTTAATATTGCGATAAAAACAAATGTGATGTCATAACATATTGGTGAAGCATGATTGGAATGTGATGTTTGAAGATAAATTTGTAATTTGATATGTTGAGAATTGAACTGACCAAAAATATAATATTTTTTAGTTTTTTTTAAATTAATATAAATCTTATGTAAGAGCAAATATGATAAAGTGAATTCAAGATTTGGCAGTGAAGACTTTAGAACAAAGAGTGCCTTAATTACGTTGGATCACCATTGAGTTAACTCTTATGTTTTCAAAAAAGATTGGGGTAAAGTTCAATTTTAGACCATTCGAAACCCTTGTCTCACCCAAGCCCTAATCCAAAACTTCTACCTTTAAAAACGCATCTTCTACGTATGGTTTACAGAAAAAGTAATCTAAACATGGAATGAAACGTGCTCACGGAGGTGTTCCAGGAAAACCCCAAACTGCAGTCTCGAAAAAGCATGTATTGCTGTCAACATTCAGAATGCTCGCCGTGCAGCTCATGGCTCGCGGAAGAGAAGAAACGAATCAGAATCTTTTGCCCAAGAAGCCACATGCCGCTCTCCACATCAAGACAAAAGTGAAGGTAATTTGAAAACCAGTTCTGCACTCACAGTCATTCACTCAAATACCAAAGGAATTCCATAAGCAAAGTCGATCCATCATGGAGAAAACTATCCATCAAAAACAAATACATTTCCATCATTTAATTCACAATTCGTCATTAGGAGGATGAAAGGAAGAAGAAGAAGGAGAAAAATGGGACCTTTATGTAAAAAGCCCACATATTTCTTCGTGGATTTGAGCCGAACCCCAAGATGCCCATCCTGTGGCCACCATCAGCTGCTTCCGTCTGCATCACTCATAACTGTTCGGCCCGAGGTGTAGAAGACAACCGCTGCACCTGGGACACGCTACCACACGCTTTGGGACCATGAAGTACATGAAGCAAGACTTGCAACCGGCGGCGACGAGGATTTGCCCGGCGGCAGTGGTGTGCTCACCGCAGGCGTCTGGGGTTGATGGGGAAGCAGGGGCGGAAGAGTCTCTGCTGCTGCTTTTGCCGTAGAAATCATCCTTGTCGCTTCCGACGCCGGTGCCTGACCCGCTGTCCTCGAAATCATAGCCACTGTCTTCTTCCTCTTCGTCGTCGGCATCGCCGGAGGTGTAGTGCTCAACCCACGAGTAATAGCAGCTCTCTCGAACGCACGATTGTGCAACGCGAGGGTCCTCAGTAGTCCTCATGCCGTTAATACAGTTGATGTAATAAAGCTCTCCGGTCTGCACGGGAGAAGGACATTAAAGAAGGATTCGACTGGAAAATCAATCTATCAATAAGAAGAGGAAGGCGAAAGGAAAAAAGAACATGGGTTCGGACTTCCGATAACGTATCATTCGAACGGTGTGCGTATTATCAGCCGAATTGCTCGTAAATCCGAACTTTTCAAACCAAAGATTACCGTCTCCAAATGGAGGAGAAGAGAAAAACATGGGAAAAATAATAAAACAAAGGAAGAGATGAGATCCGAATGAAAGAAAAATGTCATGCTTTTCAGCAAACGTTTGGGTTTTCTTCCATTAATTCGTTAGAAAGAAAAACAGCACGCAAATGGAAGCACAGACAACAGGCAGGACCTAAAGAAATATAGACAAGGAGCCAAAATCCATCTCTTTCCTCGGTTTAACGAACATAAATCACTCGAATAAAGCGATGTCCAAAAGAAACAGAAATAGCGCTTGGAAGTCGTTAATAGCCACAAAGGGAGATGGACTACCAGAACACCATTAATAATCAATGATTGCTAGAGGAAGCATTAAGGAAGCTAGACGAACAACGGACACAGACGTCGGGGCATTAAAGACTCGGAAAGAGAAGTTATTTTTACAATCATATCAAGACATTGCTCCCATTGGTAGGGTAGAGCCAGCTCCGAGTTGAGCTCCACCATCACTCCTTCGCTTTCTTCGGCTTCCGTAACCGCCGGTCGCATATCCTCTTCCTCGGCCTTTGCTGCCGGCGGAGGCGCCCGATGCAGAGACGGCGTGCTCTTTATCTCAACGTCAATCGAGCAGTTCCTCAACCACGCTGCTACGGCCTCGATGTTCGGCGCCGACATCTTCGCCGTATGCGGGGGAAGCAAAGAAGGGGAGAGAGAATAGAGAAACAGGGCGCTGCGGTGGAGGGCAGAGAGGTGGGGCGGGGATGACTACAAAAGGAATGAGGAGTTAAAGAAGGGATATTTTAGGAAGATGGCGGTGGAGTCGCGGTTTGAGATTTCGGTCCGGAGTTTCGGGCTTAGAAGGTGGGCCCATTCTCTTTTGAACCTTGCGGCCATCGGCGCGTAAAGAGAGCGGCAGGTGTGTAATTACGCTACATGGTTTGGCAGTTGTAATATCGCAGTATTCCAGAAATATGAAAAATAAAAATGATAGTTCAAGGATTAATAAATCACGAAAAAAATTATAAAAATTACAAAAATATCTACATGATTAATAAATTATGAGAAATGTAAAAGACTAAAAAATTTCTTGATAATTAATAAATTACAAGAGATATAAAAGATTGAAAAATAAATACCTAATAAAACATAAGAAAGATAAATGTATGAAAAATGTCTGTGAAATATGAAAAATTAAAAAATATTTGAATGATTAATATGTTATTAGAATTATGAAAAACTAAAACAAACTATTGTAGGAATAAGATAATAAAAAAGTATAAAGAAATAAATATATGAGTGAATATAAAATTAATTTTTAAAAGGAATGTTGGCATTATATGTGAAAATTTCGTATAAAGACTTTATACTGAAAAGGAGATTTAAAAAGAGGTTAATTATTTTTTGTGTTCATTCATGTTTATGTGACGTGAATGATATTAAACATCACATTATTTCTTTTATATGTATGATATGGATGCAAATCTTAACATGATTTGATTAATTTCTAGTATGATGTATAGTGTTGAGGAAGTCCAAGTGGTAATAAAGATTTCTTGAGTATGATTCAATGAAAGTTCTTCACTAAATAAGAGAAATTATTCTTAATAAAAAAAATTATTGGCAATTAAATGTGAGATTTAAGAGAAGCAAAAGACAAATACTTAGAGATCAAAGAAATTGTTTCGAAATTTGAGGATGAATTTATATAAATATGAGAGAAATATAACATCCAAAAATTCCAAGGTAATTAAATTGCATCAATATTTCTTTCTGAAGTCGATCATACTTGTTTCATCACTAATTTGTAATGTACAATCATTAATGGTTGCTAATTGATTAAATGATAAAATTGGCCAATCACTATTATACTTTTTTTTGAAGTTGAACATACTTATTTGATCAGTAAATCATATTATACAATTATTGATAGTCTATAATTGAACAAGAGATCAAATAAATAAATTGTTATTATGTTTTTCTTAAAATTAATTGTACTTATTAAATCAATAGAATAAACTTGTATGATCTCTTAAGACTTCAATTGGCCCAACTATTATTACTACCATACATGGCCAAAATCCCAAATCACTTTGTCAAATTTTGTAAATTGTACAATATGATTGACCTAGTTATAATATATTATCATTGCAAACAAAAACGAGTTGATGAGATTTCAACTCATGCCACTTTACATTCAAAATTTAACCTTAGAAGTCATTCATATAACAAATAGTTAACTCAATAAAAAGAATAATCAATTAGAAACATAAGTTTTAGCAAAACTTTTGACAATAATGAGGTTGGAATTATTTTTCCTCAAACTCTAATTTCTCCTTAACTTAGCTTATATATTCTACAAAGATCTAAGGCAAAGCTTCTTGAATCATTGTATTTTTCTCTCCTCAAGATCACCTCTCTTCACAACTTCCTTCGTATATTATTTGGGAGTAAATCTATAACAAGATAGTGAGAGAGAGAGAGAGATGAAGCTTATATTTCTATAAACAAAAGAATTAATTAATATTATCTTTGTTTTCTCTTATTCCTACTTTAAAAAGTAGCAAAACTTTTAAAAAACTTTAAAATTTTTCAATCACATACTACATATTCTTTAGTTAAGACCCTCATAATTGTATTATCAAAATTTAGATTTGATTATTTCATTTTAGCATGTATTTTGAGGAGTTCATCATTTCAATAATTCTTGAGTTCTAAATCTATCAAACTCAAGTCTAACAACAAAACTCATTTAAATACAAAATTCATGATTAATCAAAGCATATTGCTACACAATCTATCTTTTATAGTTGATATGAAATTATTTATCTCTATATCATTTCATTTAAAAGTCTAACAATAACTATTCATTATATAATAATTCATTTTTTTAAGACATCACTTAATGTTTACTCTCCACTATTTTTAATCATAGGTATTACAATGACCATTGCTTGACTGTCTTGATTGAGGATTGTACTAACATCATTATTAATTTTTGTCAACTAGTTTTTCAACATCGTTGCATACAGCCATGACTCATATCCTCTCTATCTAATAAGCTACACTTGTTTTAAATAATTCAATTGTTTGATGTTTGATATAGATCATGTAACTTGTAGTGTGGGTATTAGATTAAAGTCATGTACATTCATAGGTTTCTATCATGAATCGTTATGCATAAATTTTATAGTTTAAATTATCTTAGTTATAAAAAATTTCCCAATTTATCATGCTAGTTTTTTGAATATTGATAACTTTACTAATTAAGAAAATTAAGCTTTCTATGGGGTAAAATATCTTGATCTAAATGTTATGTTTAAGTTGTTTGGGTTAATTTTAGTTTGAGTTGAGGGATTTTAAAGTGTGATTTGAGCATAGAAACTTGAGTATATAATATGTTTCAAAGTAAACATATATTTCATTATTATAAGTTTACTTTAAATATTTTTTTATACATTTATTCAAATTGTATATTTATTCATGCATGCTCATAATTTATAATGCTTTTTTGCTTTAGTTTTTTAAAATGTTTTCATGTGCAAGTTGTTGTAGTTGGATTTAGTATATCCTAATTAGCAATTTAATTTATTATTTATTTATTGTTCAAATGTTATTGTTGTACTATCTATATATTGATAAAATGTATACTTATATTAATACTTTATTAAATATATTCTTAATTATATTGATTAGTTCATAATTTAAATTCATCTACAATTTTTTTTTTTTTTTATCTTTGATTAGTCAAGTGTCATCTTATCAAGTTATAATTCGTAGCATATTACTCATTTTATTGGTACCCAAATGTACTAATTCGATCCTAAACATCATACATAGATGAGCATGATTTGTTTGGAAAATATTGTCATACTTATCTCATGCATATATCTGTTTGATGACATAAAGTACAGTAATATATTGATTTGAATAGTACTAATCGTATGTCATCATAGAGTGAAAGATATGTCATCTTGGTGTGTGGAGGGGACTTAATGAATAGTACTTAAGACACATCTACATCGATGCTGGAATGACAAGTTATAATGCACTGTAAAGGCATTGTCATGATCATCCAAGTCTAAACTGAAGTGCAAGATGAATCATATTACTATGAGATGAATAGTTTAGTTTAAATTTTAGTTGTGTTCTCCACGTTTACTTACCATTTAGTTACACTACTTTATTGACTTTCATTTTTGAGATATGTATATATTAATAACATACATAGTTATATTTTAATTAATCAATTATATTTGAATTAATGATGCTTATCTACAATTTTTTTATCATTTAATTATATTTGAATTCATGATGTTTATCTGTAATTTCTTGTCACATTACATATATATATATATATATTAACATAAGCTTTTTATTGGTATTATTAATTAGTTATTGTGTCATCATTTTGATAATATATTTATATTAGTTCTTATTTAAAATCAATTAATATATTAATTTAATAACTAAATTTATATTTGTGAAAAATATGATAGGTTTAAAATTAGTTAATATATTAGTTTAACAACTAATTATACATTTGTGAAATGAAACATGATAGTGAGTTTATAAGAAATTCAATAAGTAATTTTTATTAGTTTGATAGTAACAAAATATAATTTAGTAGTGTTACTATCAAGGTATGTGATATCATAAACAATATGTGAAATAAATAGGTGATAATACTAATAAAATAAACATGTAGCATATTTATGCTAAATATTAAATAATTTTTTTTATAATCATATTTATTTGTCATATTTTTATAACTTAAATTCTCTAAATAACAAATAGGTAGAAGTCACCATCTTTATAGATGACTCTCTCTCTCTCTCATGGAAAGTAGTAGACATCATTACATCATAGTACAAAGATATCACAACATAAAAATCAACAAATTATTAATATTTGTAGAAGTTATTATTCTTTAGATAGTTGAAATTATGTGTGGATATTGTCTTACCAAAAACTAAGCAACATAAAGTTTGACACTTAATGTGCTTGGTTATAGGAGAAAAAAATATTTTTATTTTCTTTTTTCTTTTTACATGCTAATTGTGCATTCAAATGTTGTAGTTTGTTTATTAACCATTTTTTATTCTTTCGACTTTATTTTATCATAATATTTTTCATTTTTTATATTAATTATTTTTGTGTATATAGATGCAATAACAAAAAATAATCTACATATGTTGACCCCATAAACACAATAGTCTCATTTCACAAGCTTTTCAGAACAAATTGAACATGTGTTTTAAGTCATACATAATGTTTGATACACATATAATATATTTTTCACATTATGACCATCAAAATGAGTGTCATATCTAAAATGTCATATGAATATAAACTTACAACAATTTGAATATAACTTAATGTCCTTAAGGTAAACTTGCATATCATAATCGTTCATTTTTTAGTTGAAACAATGATTGTTTATAGTCTTTACTAATTTTCTTGCCAATCTTCTTGATAAACATATTTTTATGATCAAGATTTTAATAAATTATTTAGCTCAATTTTCATTATATTCTTTAAATAAAATTTTTTAATAACAGTATATTAGAAGATCTTTAATGATATTTATTTGCTTTTCTTAGAAAAAATCATAATTAGATTTCAACAAATATGTTTAAAAAATGATAATTCGTTTTAGTTGTGAATTAAAACGTTAGTTATATTCCACTAACAAATGCGCGAAAACTAAACCTACACCAGCTTCCAACCAACCACCAGGGTCTAGGGAGGTAGGTGACCCTATTTTCCAAAACCTGTCCCCATTACATGACCTAATCCGCCGTTAATTGCCTTTCGTTTGCATAAAAGGTCAACTCTTTTCTTACCATTAAATATAGGTTTAGTTTACAAAATGAATTTTAAATTATTAATTTTCTTTTCAAAATTATAAATATTAAAATTTCATTAAATCCGTTTTATTAATTTGTTTATATAAAACCTATTTTTGAAAGACTTTTTCCTTTTAATTTTGTTTTTTTTTTTCATATCTTTTAACAAACATTTGATTATACAATCTAAGGTTATGCTTGGTTCCCAAATTTGTATGTCCTACACTTGCTCCTTGGTCAAGAAATGTTGATTTTGATTTCAGTTAGAAAAAGCAAAAAATGCATCTAATTTTTCAAAGCATGCATGTGATTCATAATGTATTTAGTTAAATAAATATTTTGTAAGATACAACTTTGGAAGCATAATCACATTTACATTTATGCATCATATGCCAACTATTTTTCAAGACACAAAATTTTAAGATATATTGTGGTGCATTTCACTTATTGTGTAAATGTCTTGTTCTACAAAGGAGTATAATTTTGAAAACCAAATATTTGTTATCACATAAAAAATATTTTAGATTTAGTTTTTTAGTAATTTATTTATTCATTTTTTATATCATCACTCAGATACTTATCTCTTGTTTTTGCTGTCACACATTTGTTGTTGATCTTTCATTTTTTGATAAAGATGACTTCAATGGTTTTTGTTATTATTTTGCGTCACCTCTTAATATCTTTTTCACTCAAATGACATGTTATGTTTCGGTAGGAGTAGTGTTGAGAATGATTTCTTAATGAAGAAAGATTTGTTGAGTAAGATAAAATTTAAGTGATAAAGACAATATCTTATTATGAAGATTGAGATGTTACACCAACTAGAAAAGAGATGAAAAAATTTGAATTTATGAAGGGTCACACAAACAAGAACGATTAAAATGTGTGACTAAAACAAATAAATAAAACTTTGGTGATCTATATACATAATACATCTAGTTGATGAATGTAAGAATTTGCAATGAAAAACCTTTATTTTGGAAAACTAAATATATGTATGTTAGTTTATTTATTTGATTGTTGGTTGATATGATGAATGCTTATTTTAATCTTTGGTTAAAAGATTTACAAGATTGATTTAGAATTTCTTAATTATATATAGATTTGATTTATATGGTATATCATACTTATTTTGGTATATATTTCTTCTATGAATAGATTGATGCAATCTTTTTTAAATTGTTACATTTGTAATCATTGAAAGGATAAGACTATTATGTTATTTTGAAAAATAAAAAGGAAAATTATTTTTTAATAAAATAGATTTTAAATAAATACTAAGTTTTGAACTAGAGTATGATTCTAAAAACAACTAAATTAAATTATCTAAAGAAAGAGACAAATGTTATACAAACTTAAAAGTGCCATCTTTGTAAGATAAAGCTCCAATATAGTCAAAGAGAAATATTTCAAAAAAGATATAATTAACCTGATTATGTAAATTCACATGATGGTGCTATTAAGTAGAGCCTCGATATAGTCGCAATATCCATCTTAGATGAGACAACTAACTTGTAAACTTATATGCATATGATGCAAAAGTAAAAATTATTTTAAAAAAAGTTTCTATAAATTAAATAGCTATGTGACAAGATAAATTAGATTTGAAAGAGAAAATATGAATTGCTTAATATTAAATGGAACTAAATAACAATTACGTGTTTATCTTTTACATCGTAATATTATTCTTTATATATATATATATATTAGATCCTAGTATGCAATATGACTCAACTTGTATTATTTTTATTATATTAAATAGCATTACATGTTAAACTTGTTATTAACCTTATAACTTAAGTGATTTGTTAATAACAAAACTAAGTATTTATACACTAATATTCTCATGAGCTTTAATGTGTAGATGAAGATTAAAGTAATAGTGGCACATCTTTGATGTTATTACTTAAGGAGGTAGTGTGCCAACTTTTGCATTGTAGATCTAAACCAACATAATTTTCGATGGAGTGACTGTCCATGTTGAATTGACCAATTATTACATTATTGCTTAGTAATGTTAAAACTAATACTAAGATTCTTATAGCACTTAAGATCTACATATGTTCATGTTACTCTTCTTATTTAAGCACATCTTGGCTTGTTCATAAGGTTTAACATTTATACTATTGTCACCATAAATTATAACTATAATTTTTTTTTTCAATTTTTCATGATTTGTTCCTTGATATTAGTTAAATGGCATACAAACTCATAAAATTGAGTCCCCATGGCATTAAAAAATTGCTTAAAATTGAAGTGAAGATCCAAGAAATACAATATAACTAGTGTCACTTTAATTAATGGTTTTAAATATTTATCAAAATCTAAAATAAACTAATTCTCATATGGGACCCAACATTTGTCATTTTAGAAGCATGAACAAGCAATGTTGTATCTAGGCCATGGTTCGAATCGAACTTGAACCTTACAAAAATTTTATTTGTTTCAAAAAGTTAAACATCTAGGGAGAGAGCATATGAAATCAAAACTCCAAAAGATTAAGAATTCAACGTTAGGTAGACAAATAAAAGAGTTGTTTTGTCATTAATGTACAAAGTTAATAACATTTTTAAACACTCTTGTACTCAAAATTAAGGTCAAACCAAGTACCTAATAGATGGAATAAGTTCGGTGGGATCTTAAACTTCACCTTGAGCTAAAGCTGTGCTGACGTCATGTTAGGTAGTTTTATCACCTATTTGTTTAGAGTAATCTATAAAATCATAAAAGCACTTAAGAAATAATTGTTTAGTGGTGTCCTAAAGTCATTAGACGTTAAAGTCATATTTTGCTTATGCATGCATGATAGTGATGGCAAATGAAATCAACTCTTAGTTCATACTTCAAGTTTTTCATGACTAAATCACCAATAGGAGAGTTACGTCTGGTAACAAAAGATGGAAGATGACATCAAAAGAGAAGACTATAAAGCAAAGAAGCAATTAATAGATGTAATCATATTATAAGAAACAAGAGTTTGTTAACATTAGTAAAAAAAACTTATATGTGAAAACTCCCTATATTATAAGATAACATAATTTGTGGCATAGGTTTTTGATATATTTATGTCAAACTAATTATTTAATTTAAAATTTCGGATGAGTTATTTTAGCATATGTTATTTTTTATGGTTTGTTTTTTATTATGTTAAATGTTTGAAATTGTTTTAAAGTAAAAGTAGAAATATTAAATAACTTAAATATAAATTATATTTAAATATTTAAGCAAGATAAAAAGTTTCATCAATGATTGATTATAACTCTGAGAATATAAATATAAAATTTTATTAAAAGTAACACGTATATTTTAATGGAATCCCACTGTTTTTGTAACTAGGTTAGACATATTGGATAGTTATTATTTATCCTATTGGTTAATATCAACTTGGTGTTTATATAAACTCAATCATGACCTTTTCAATAGAGAAAATAAACAAAGTGTGTTACCAAAATATGATAAAAGATTAATACATTTTTTTTTTAATTTTTTTAGAAAATATTCATCGTTATAATAATTATTATGTTATTTTTCATACATTTAAATACAATTTTGTTTACATTTATAATGCATTACTATAAGTTTTACTTTTAATATTAAATAAGTTTGATTGCATTATGCTTATGCAAAAAAAAAAAATTAAATTTGAAGGCTTAAAGAATGTCACAATGACATGCTATCATATTTTTGTAATCTAAACGATAAATTTAAATATGCACATTAAAAGAAAGATCATATTGGTTATAAGATTTGTTAGACAATATGTGAGTCATAAGTTCAAATTTGCACTAATTATTTCTATCAATATGCTATTTTTATTTGTTTGCATATGAGAAATGTAAACCAAGCTAACCATTCAATAGCATTTTTTGTTATTTATATATTTCTATTAGTTTTAAAGATATTATAATAATTCAACATTAATAATTAACACATCTTAAATTCAATTAATAAACATTTAAAAATATTTTATTTTAAATGTATGAAATCTAGTAATTAAGATGATCGAAGTTGACTTTTCAAATTTATTAAGTATAAAAATATCATTATAAAGACATTGAAATGTTATTTTGGTCTCTCATGAACATAAATTGTCAGAGTTAATACACACATATATGCATATATCATGAGTAAAATCTTGTATATTAATTTTTTTAAAAAAAGATATTCCAACACGTGTCATTTATCATGTTAAAATATTAGTTATAAGCGATACATAATAGAAGTCACACATTAATTATCTATGTTCAAATACAAAAATTTGTAAAAGAAAATTTTAATATTTATAAAATAACAATTTTGCATTACTTTTGTTAATGTTATAAATAACATGGAATTAAATAATTATTTAACATGAGTTTAATTTACAAAGATTATTTCAATTAAAAAATATTATTATTAAAATCCAAGGATAATTAACCCTTCTTCAACAAACTTCAAGTATATGAAAACTAAAACTAAAATATAATAAATAATTCCAACGCTTTGTATAGCATATAAAAATAAAACTATAAAAAATAATAGTAAATTATATAAAAGTCATAACAATAATAAGATATACTAAATAATGTAACGAGCTAAATATAACAAATAAAGATATTGTCTAAGTTCATAGCACACAAAAAGCATTATATTTTTTTTTTGTTGGTTTTAATAATCCAAAACATGGTCAATAGTTCTTCTCGGATTAGGCATGTAATAATGCAAGAAATGACATTTCTTTCGGTAGCATGTATATGACTTGGAAAATGTATAAAATTTCTATAAAATAAAAATAAAAATACCTTGATATTTGATTTTATTTTGCAATTCACTTATTTGTATAATTGTTCCAACTTTTTTAGATTTAATAAGTTTCATATAATAAAATAAAATGTGAATTTGTAAAATATACATAAGGTAATTTTGTAGTATATTTTTTATATATACTATAAAAGTATATTTTATTGA
The DNA here is from genome assembly GCA_023846275.1 of Vanilla planifolia. NCBI lineage: Eukaryota > Viridiplantae > Streptophyta > Magnoliopsida > Asparagales > Orchidaceae > Vanilla > Vanilla planifolia. The sequence continues at coordinate 24,730,437 of CM043876.1, read as the reverse complement.
AAAAATAAATTTGTAGAATATAATAATATTTTTTTGGTAAAAATAATAGTAATTTGTGTAGGTACTATTTTAGACTCTATTAGTCGTGATTTAAATAGATTAATCAACAATTAATTGAATTATATCAAGCTTATATTATAGTAATAATCTTTTATTTTTTTTTTAAGTAAATTATTGATAGATAATTTCGATAGAGTGACATAAATTTGTTTGAGTGATCATCCTATTGTTGCATTAGTACTTTAGGCAAAGTGTAATATTAAAAAATAAAGACTAGGTACTAATTACCAAATTAGCATAAATAATTATATTAAAATTAATATAATTTGTTATTAAAGTATCATATTCATTCTATCTCATGGCAATGCAGTATTAAATAAGTGAGTGTGTGACAATGTTATGCATGTCATCAAAAGATTGATAATATTTTTAGTATTATTATGTCCCAAGAAAAATAGAAGATAATACGGAATATAAGACAGATCTTATATTATATTCTTAAAGGCCACATCTTGAGTTATTTATAATAATAATTGTTTACTTAAACCTCGTTTCTATTATGTACCCAATAGTGATAGGTTAAGAATATTTTGTGAATGGATAAAAAAATTAAATTTCTAGATGTTTATGCATCCATTATAAAATGATGCATTAATATCTTAAAATATAGATTTTATGATATGTTGAGTCATGATTGTAAATGTTTTTATATAATAATTTTTTTAATTGTACTTAAAAAAGATTTATTTTCATTTATAATGGGAATTTGAAAACTAAAATTTCATTATTCAATAGAAGTCTTGGTTAGGCAAGTATTTGTGAAATCGATTTAATAGTTAGCAAAGTTTCACTTCAATATTATAGGAAGATTATATTGAATCTTAAAAAACCTCATGTTGTCATTAAGTTTTTTCTATTTTATATAATACATGCCAATTCATGTAGTGTATGAAAAAGATGAAACGTTGATTGAAATATTAGATTTTGTATTCTTGTAAAAAGGTGCACATTTGTTTTGCAAAATATATATATATTTGCAACAAAGCTTATATAGAACAATCCATATATAAGTCTTATCAAATTATCATCTAGATTCTTAAGTTGTGTTCTTATTATTTTGAGTTCATGATTCTTTAAAGGTAAATAGAGTATCTTGAAATAATAATTGACATATGCCCAATTCTATTTAGCTAAGAGTGTGAGACAATCAATGTTCTAAGGATCCCAAAACTAGCATAAGATGTAGGATAAGCTTATGTTGTGAGCAATGAAGGCGACTACCCTAAAGTCCTACCTTCAATAGCTTTTTATAACAACCATTGTATAAGAGTCAATAAAAGTTATATGGGACATTGTTACAATAAGTTCATGTAGAGATAGATGTCATGATTGCATGTATCCTATCACATTTTTCATAGCCAACTAATAATTGATATCCTAGGGATAGTCTTAAAATAGCAAGAGTGAAAGCGATAATGGTTAGTTTACTTCTATACAACATTATTTTCTTGTGGTTTTCTTGAAGATTTTATATTTAAAAAACATATTCATGGATTTTTTATAATATTTAACAAATTATTTTGAATTTTTTCATTGTTTATTACTTGTATGTATTGTTTTTTTCGTATGTTTGTTAATTCTATATTATGTGATATTTAGATTAATGTTTAACCTTCATTATTCAATTGCATATGTAATTTATTTTAAGAAAATTGAAAAAAATTGTATTGCAATTTACGTAAATATAGAAACATTTATAATAGATTTATGATAGATATATGACTATTCAAACAATAGTTGATATCGTTATATTTGAAATGATTTATCAAATAATGATAAAAAATTCAAATAGTTGACTTACACCTCTCTAATTATGAATTTCACCATTAAATTCCTCGAGACTACTCACCCTATTGTCGATCTTCCTTAACTATTTTTCATGCCTTCGAATCTTCCATGCTCATAATCATTAATCTTCCTTCCATTGTTAGTTGCCTTTACCACCAACTACTCTCATTTTCTATTGTTGCTAGGTCCTTCATGTTACTATGGCCTCAGGGATTGTCCCTCTTATTGCTAAGCCCTCTTCCCACTGCCATGTCGATGCCTCATATGATTGCCTTGCTAACTCAAACTCTTGCATTTTTTGTAATATTTATTTTAATGCAATTATATCTTAAACATGTTAGACAAAAAATAATTTCTATTCTTTTATAAATATATATTTTTAAAAATTTTATAAACTCATATTCCTTTTTCAAAAACAAAATTCATACATGTTATTCTCACCACAAAAATCTAAAATAATATTACTACAAATGTCATATCAACAAAGATAGCTAGCTTAATAGCTTCTAATACATCAAATAATATATCACTTAATACAACAATCTATGTAGAAATAAAGAAATTAAAAATCATAACATCCTCTCATAACCTCCATGGAATCTTATGATATATATTATTATTTTCTAAAATATTAGATTATAAAATAAATTGAGCTAAAACTTTATAAGAAAAGTGCATAACATTACAATATTAAGTAATGCTGCATGTTAAGTCGAAATAGAAAAGCATTATAAAGCAATTTTACAGTTTGGATAATAAAATGAGATTAGCATATTAATGCAATGCTCTAATTCTTTTTAGATAATTTATTTTTGAATTTTTTTTTATTATTTATGATCTAAATTTTCATTTGAACCAAACTACTTGTATACTATAAATTTTGACGGTTTTTTTATTCAACACTCTCTTTTTTCTTTTATATTATCACTTATATATTAGTCTTTAGATAAATTATAAATATCTCCTTTTTTTTTTTAATTTTGGTTTTGACCTTCAAGTCATTCTCCCTAGAATAAAATACACCCGTTCATTTGTTCATTATTAGGCTCCACTTTAGAACCATTTTTCAAAATAAGATATACTTTTTGGTAATACAATAAATTGTTTTTTCAAATACAAGAACTTTGTTCCTTAGAATAATCCCTTGTCATATTTTTAATTTTTTTTTATTAAACATCTATAAAACTAGCATTTCAAATATGATTTCACTTTTCCTTATGTTTTATATAATTAAGCCAAATCAAGAAATATTTTAGAAATTAAAAAGCCATTAATAAAGTTTCATTACATACTTTCTCAATAATAATATAAAGTTAATAAACCTCTCTAATCAAACAAGTCATTATAACGTACTAATCATTTAACATCTAATTACTATAATTTAGATTTTAATCATGACATCATTGCAATTAAATATATATTATTTATAAAAATACGAATTTTTGTCTAAATTATGACCACTAAGTTGTAATATAATAATAATTAAACATATGCTGTTAGGTTATATGGTATGTTTATTTTAATTTGTTTTGTAATGATCATGTCTTAAAGTTTCAATCTTGTTTGCGAAATTCTCTCATGAGCTTGTGTCATTTCCTTTCTCTTTGCTTAGTTATACAAAAGAAATTTCCTTAATTTCTTCTCTTGCTTGACTCTGCATTCCCTTCCTCTCTTCCTCTCGTGCATGACCTTTTCCAAAATTGCTTCTCAAAATTTCCAAAAAAAATCTTTACGACAATCGACCAAGACCCTTCTTATACTATTCTCACGCCTCTTCTCCTTCCCAACACTTTCATTTTCTCAAACCTTCGTACCCTTTCTTTTACCTCCTTGGGTCTTTTATTTCCTCCAATTGACACCTTTTCTTCTATTAGACTATTCCTCTCCCTCGAATAATTGCACTCTTTCCATTACATGCATTTCTTATCACTTGGATTTATTGTATGCTTAGTTTTAATTGTTATTACATTTTAAGAAAAGTAAATAAAAATCAAATTTTTATTAAAACTTTAAACCTTATGATATTTCTTATATTTTTTTCTATCTAAATGATTTTAAAAAAAATATTAATCAATTGCATATGAATATATTCAATGAATTATACCAACCATCAATTTTTTTTGAAAGTTTGACTTTATTTAATATTTTAATATTTTTTACTTAAAAATCATTAAAACAATTATTTTATTATTTTTTATTGCAATCTTCAATCCTTTTAGGTTGTTATCATGGAATTTTCGTTTTCATATCGAGATAATTTCTTAGCTTTTCTATAGGCTCTATCCCTTAATTCAATTTGATAAATTTTTTTTATGTCAAATGATATATTTAATAATTTATGACATGTGTTAGTCCTAATATTTAAATAATTTTTTAATTCTTGGTAATCTCTAATTTTTGGTTTTTTGATCTAAATACTTATTTGGTTAAAATTCAATAAATTCTTAGAGATTTAGCCATAAAAAATCATCAATTTATATATTGCTTACTTATAAGAGTGATTATCATTTTTCATTCATTTTTAGGATTTTTTTTATCAATCTTATAATAATTATTTTCTATCAATTTAAATACTGAATAATTCAAAATTCTAAAAATGATTATTTGTCCTATTTTTAATATGTTACAAATACATTACTTTGATACCAAAACTATAATGTCTATTCAAAATATCAAAAATATTTGAAAACATACTAATGAAAGAGATGTGACTAGTCGTTGAGCATCTAATAAATGACAAAAAAGAGAGACGTTTGACAATTATTGTCCACAATTTTCATGTGATCCACAAAAACGTTGGTTTGGGTATTGAAAGAGATAGCTTTAATCCATTAAAAGTACTTAGCTCAATTGTCCTAATTTTGTATAGCTTACCATCTTGGATGGGGATAAGGTCATTGATCGATGAGCTAAATTATTATGACATGTTATTGATAATTATTATGTTGCTTCCAAAATGAATTTTTGTTCTTTTAAATGTATAGCTCTTTTTTTTGTTAATAAGAATGTTCTTAATTGTGTTTATTTTTTTTTTTTTATTAGATCTGAGAAGCATTTTGCAAAGTGCACATCTTGCACCAAGCTCTATAGGAGTTGAAACAGTCGAAGTTGAGGTATCTAATGAAAGTAGCATCAAGATAGATTTAATAATCTTTTCTATATATTGTAAAAACTATAACTTCTATATAAGTTCACTTGGATGGATCAAATTACATTAGATTAGGTTGTATAATAGTATTAGATGGATCTATTTATTTGATAGATTTTTTATGTTGAAAGATTATATAAAAAAGATTTTATTACTGCTAAAGGCTCAAAAAAGAAATTAGAGAAACATATTGAAGAGCATTATATTATATATTTTTTAATAATATATTTGATATGTTATATTTGAAAGAGTTTTAGTGGAATGCATGTGATATATGTATGATGATGGATGTTTTATCATCATGTGATATATGAGTTTGATTATGAAAAATAGTTTTATGAAATTGTATTTTGTCATTATCATTTATTTACATATATATATATATATATATAATTTTATTCTGATTTTTATATTATTTTTGAATTATCATAATCGTTATGTTATTATTCTAACACTGAGATTATAAAATAACCTTCAAATCTGTTCTAATGCAACGTGAAAAAAAAAAAAAAAAAAAAAAAAAAAAATCAAATTGAGAATAACGTATCAAACACCAAACCACCGTACATCAACCTGGGCATGAATCTTGTCCACTCATCCACGGTTTGTCATCACTCTCCGACTGAGGAAGTTCCCCTTCTGGCTTTTAGAATGTCCACCTCCGTTTTTTTTTATATTTTTAGCCGGCCTAACGCTATAGAACATGGAAGCAGAGCTCGGAGCGAAAGATCGTCATCTACGGATAGTGATTTAATAGTTCCCAAGCTCAATGATGGCGATGAGCATGGATTATCTCCTTCCGCGGTCTTTCTCCTCGCCGCCCCGTGTCTTCTCTTCCCGTTCTTCGTCAAAAGGTGCGTTGCCTGCACTCCACGACTCCACCTATACTGATGGTTTCCTTCTCCTGCTCAACTTAAAAAGCATGAGATGCAAACGTTGATCAATGTTTCCTATAGTTCGCAGCCATAAGTTAAACAGCGACAACATTTATTGTGTGTAGGATTGAATAATTCAATCCGATGCTCTTCCACTGAACTTATTTGGTAGTGAACCTTTGGTAGGGCTTTGGTTGTGAAAATATTTTTTCTTGTTCAGAAGATTTGGAATGTTTTGTTCTTGTTTCAAATTTGTATTCTGGGTGTTAATGCTGTAAATTTTCACGACGGTGGTCCTATATGATCCTTGAATGAAGGATAAAAAGCTTCTGTTGTCGCCAGTTTCCGGTTTCCTGTGCGTGTAGTTGGCCTGTATCACACATAAAACTGCTTGACACGTGATAATGATGGTTGAAGATTAAGATCGATATCTCTAATAACACAGTAATCCTTCAGAAAGCATTTACTGGGTTTTGAGGCAGCGAAACTGCTCCAATGCTTAAGTCCATAAAGATGTTGACATGGAAGTAAGAAGAAATAAAGCAAGAATAAAATAATAGGGAGGTTTTTTGAGGGCATGTGCTTGGTTCTAGGATCCAGTCCCTCTGTGTATGGTTTTTTTGATATTTGTAAGCAACATACCATGACAACACAACAAAATCCATGAAAATGCTTTACTCATTTTCGTGAAATGTAGGAAAAAACCCATGAAGATTACTGAGCTTATTTATTTGACACTGGTTTTTGTCCTACAAATTAAAACTTACATAATTAAGGCATAAAACTTATCCTGCAATTTTATTTATGTAATCCTTGGCAATACAGTTGGTTGGTTTATGGAGAAAGCGTGATACCAATATAAAGCGAGTTTCATTTCTACCAAAATTGAGTCCAATACGTGAATGCTTCTGTTATTTGGTTGCATAAGGTCTTGCTTTTATCGAAATATCCATGGGCGTTTAAGTGGAAATATGCATTCTTCGTGGGAGGGAGGGAAGAATGCTGTCACTTTTGTACAATACCCTGAGGCTCAAATGTTGCTCCAGAAAAGGGGTTGGTTATAGTCCAAGGCCATTGATAGAATCTTTACAACCAAAGATAGTTGGCAAGAGCAACTCTCTAATAGAAGAAGTGAATTTTTTGAAAACCAAGCAAGATGATCTAGACAAGAAGCTCAAGGACTCGCAAAGCCAAGTATAAAGGCTGGAGGAGCCCCTTGGATGGTACATACTAGTAATGTGACTAGAACTACAACTCTCAATGCCCCTTTGCATTTCATGAAGCTAGACTCGTGGGGTATGAAGTTAGATCTCAATGTCTAATGAGGTCCACCACAACCAGTGGTTGGAAATGACTTGAGGAGTGTTGACATTGGATGGAAGTCAGTGACAAACTTGGACAATGGTTGCTAAGCACTTGAAGCCTTAGAATTAAGAATGCCTTGATATTGAATGATTATAAATGGTTTTCCCACCATGTGAATGATCTATATTAATCCTCTCAGGTCATGGTAAAACACTGCTCATGGGATATATATTTAAGGGATTATGGTCAACTACTCAGACATGAAAAACACTTTATCAAATATGAAAGAGCTTGTTATTGACTGCTCGACATGAAAATTGTTATCTAGGGAATCTCATTACCAAATTTTCTATTTTGTGTTGTGTTCATGTATGTGTTGTGCCGTATCATATGTTTATGGTTTAAGAAGTAACAACAGGATTTTATTTAGGACCTTCTATGAGACTTAAATACGAGAGGCAGAAATGTAAAGTTCTTATGACAACCAAGAATTTAATAATAAGTGTGGCTGCTCAGTTATTTGGCATGACGTAACAGGATTTTGTTTAGGAGCTTCCATGAGACTTAAATACAAAAGAATTTTTTTTATTGGCAGAAAGGGAAATTTCTTGTGCCAACCAAGAATTTAATAATAACTATCGCTGCTCAGTTATTTGGCATGACGAAAATCATTGCTTGGTTTTCTGGTTACTGTATCTTAGTTTTGATCTTTGTGTTTGTCATAAATCGTTAGCTTTTCAGAAAACATTTGGTTTGATGTATTCTTTTATAGTGCATACAGTTTCCTTCTGTTGTAAAATTCATTTTCGTTTGTCACATGCATGGCTTTTTAGCTGCAGGTTGTTGTTCACAAGGTCATAATCCCATTCAACAATGCTGTCTTTGGTCAAGTGAATGCTGGAAAAAGAGGGGTCTGGAGTGCCATAGCAATAGTCTTATCAGGTTAAAACTGTCAAGGTCTGTGCCATCTGACAGATGGAAGCATGTAAAGGCATCCTCAGGACAGTCTTTGGAACCAGAACCTGAAGCATGTACCATGATGAAAGAATGGGAGCCGCTTCGTTCAGCATTAAATGCTTTCTACCGATTTTCACGGCCTCACACAGTCATTGGCACAGCTATGAGAAACTTTGATACTTGATTTATTTTTCAAAGCAGAAAAAATTGCTTTAGTATTGTAGGGTGACTGCATTTTTTGATTTCCCAATATGAATAATCATCTTAAATTTATTGTCGTAATGAAAACATCTGTGCTCGGTTTTCTATGCAGGCATTGAGCATCATTTCAGTTTCTCTGCTGGCTGTTGAGAATTTGGCGGATATTTCCCTTCCTTTTTTCACTGGAATGTTTCAGGTTTAATCTAAAGCATTACATAATAATTGATAAAATGTAATATTTATCTGTTTTTATTTATGACTTGCAGGCATTGATCTCTGCTCTATTTATGAACATTTATATTGTTGGACTAAATCAGTTATCTGACATTGAGATAGACAAGGTATACTGAATTTTTGCATTTTTTTTCTTTTCTTCTGTTGATGTTTGTGTACTTTAATCTTGATGCTTATGCATAATGCTCAGGGTGTTGTACTCCTGTTTCTGTCATTTATATGCTAGGAAGAAGTGCCTCTATTGGGATATAACAAAGTAATTCTTTATCATGATTTCTTCCCCTTAGGCATTGATTTAAGGGACACAATTTTCCTTTCTCTTCAGGTCAATAAGCCAACTCTTCCACTGGCATCTGGCGAGTATTCTTTCAGAACCGCCTCTGTGATCGTTTCAGTTTTTGCTGTATTGGTAACTCGTGAAATCGCTAGCTCAGATTTGTAAAATATTGTTCTAGATTTCAATGTAGTGTTTCCATCTGATTCATGTAAAGTTAAGTATTTTTGTTTTTGCTAGTTTTATTACTGACCTGAATAATTCTTTCTTCAAAGCACAAAGGTGTTTAAGTGTTGCTGTAAATTCAGCTGGTTTCTTTCCAATAAAATTTTCCATTATTCTAATAGTTGAACCTTTTCATTTTCTAGAGATAGTAGGAAAAATATTTATGTTTCGCATGCTTTCCATAATAAGTTTAATGGGCAATATCTATCATGGAAATTTTATCAGCAGTTTTTCTGAAGCTTTCATTGCTTTTCTTGACATAAACTATTTTGTAGCCTAATCCGAGCCTTTTTATGATTTAGAGTTTTTCCATTGGATGGATGGTTGGATCTTGGCCATTGTTTTGTGCTCTTTTCATCAGTTTTTTGCTTGGAACAGCATATTCCATCAATGTAAGTTCCTACTTTTCTAATTGAAATCATTGATTATTTGATTTTCTTGAGATCAGGTTTTTTTGGGCCGCATGCATACTGGTTCCTTTCATTTTTCAAGCTCGATGGAGAACCATAATGCAAATTATGAACAGTAGACATAAAATATGCTATAATGGGCTTTTAGTGACTTCATCAATCACATTAGGTTGTGGGCATATGATAAGGTTTCACATACACTTGTAGTGATTAATAATTAGTTATTGTTGGTATTGAGCTTGTCCCTTAGGCGTAAGTTCTATCATATTGATTTTTGTGTTGAGTTGACACAACAAAAAGGGAGATTTGAAAAAAAAGACTATTACCAAGATGAGTAAAGTCATCTAGAGTAATTTTGTTAAAATGGATAACCTTAAAAAGGGTTACTATTGGGGTAAGTAAAGCTATTCTGAGTAGGTTGTGAAATGGGACAATATAAAAAATGGTTATTAATAGTGAGCAAAGCCATCTAAAGAGAGTTATTGTTGGTATTGACTTTTCAAAGGATGGGCTATGATATGACCCACAAAATTCTACTATGGTTAATAACTTGTGACTATAGTGGTCTTAGGTTTTCATAGTTCTCTCATTTGATAAACTAGTCTTTTGGGTTGGCTCTTCTCCCAAGCTTGATTCCTGTCACTGGTACTATTGTTGAGAAATTTGTCATGATAAAAGGGATGGCTAGAAAAGGGTTATCGTTAAGATGAGTATAGTCACGTACAGTGGGCCAATGATAGGGCCCAACCTATTGTGTAAAACCATATAGAGTAGGCCATCATGGACCTTGGCTTTTTAAGGGGTGAGCTATGATAAGGGTTCACATATTTGATTTGCATAGTGATTAATAATAAGTTGTATAGTGGTTCTTAAGTTGGTGCGATTTTTCCACTTAGTAGATTGGTCTTTTGAGTTGAGATTGTCTCCTAGGTTTGAGTTCTATCATATTGTTTTTTGTGTTGAGTTAACACAACAGAAAGAGAGACTTGGAGAAAAAGGTTGTTACTAGGATGAGTAAAAGCCATTCATAGTAATGTCGTTGAAAGGGATAACCTAGAAAAAGGCTATTATTGGAGCAAGTGAAGCCATTCAAAGTAGTTTGTCGAATGGGATAACCTAGAAAATGGCTATTAGCATAGTGAGCAAAGCCATCTAGAGAGAGTTATTGATGGCATTGACTTTTCAAGGGATAGGCTATAATCCATATAGTCCCATTTTGGTTAATAATTTATGACTATAGTGATTCTTAGGTTAGTATAGTTCTCTTATTTGATAAGCTAGTTTTTTTGGGTTGGGCTTTCCTCCTAGGTTTGATTCCCATTATTGATATTATTGTTGAGAAATTTGTCAGGAGGGACGATTTAGAAAAGAGCTACCATTAAGATGAGTAAAGTTACATAGAGTGGGCCAATGATAGGGGCTAACATTTTGTGTAAAGCCATACAAAGTAAGCCATCATGGGCCTTGGCTTTTCATGGGGTGAGCAATGATAAGGCTTCACATACTCATGTATTAATTAATAACTTAGTATAGTGATTATTAAGTTAGTGTGGTTTTTTTTACATAATTGATTGAGCTTTTGGGTTGCTTTCCTCCTAAGTTTAAGGTCTACCAGTGTACACGTTGGATTGGACTGTTGAATTTGAATAAAATATCAAATAAAACGTCATAGTATCAATGTGCTTGGCCTTTACCATGAGTCAATCCTCTTAAAAATCACGTTTTATCAGCATGGTAATTTTGCACATCATTTTAGTTGACGAATGAAAGTGTGTGTATTATGATTAATTATTTTTTGTGTTGTGTAGAGTTAATTGTTTTGTTTGCTTCTTTTTTCGATTCTAAACCATTAGAGCTGAAAGCTTGATTGATGGGAAGTATTCCTTGTAAGATTACATGCCTTCCTTGTCTTTCTCAATCTAGAATATTTTTTTCAAACTCTGTTAGAATAAGGTTGAATTCAGTTTTGATAGTTTCTTGAAAGGGATGCAAATGTCTGCATGGAGCTTATTTTGAACATACTTGAAGTGTTATATATATATATATATATATATATACATATTTGTAAGGGTTTAATCAAATAATTTATAGATTGTTCCTTTTTAATCAATTGGAATTAAATAGAAAGGTGGGCTTTAAAGAAGCTTGATACGTAATGGGACCATATGTGGTGAGGATAGTAGTTTGAAATGACTAAAATTAGGCAAATATTTAAAAGAATGTCCATTTGACCTACAAACAATGGGCCTGAGAAGAAATATGAAGGCATGATACGACATGACAACTACTAAAAAATAAGAGTTGAACACAACTGTAGCTGTACATTATAAATAAAATAATATAAAGTATAAATGTAAATGTGTTATTAATAATTTATAAAAATAGTAAATATGAGTGACTGCATCAACAAATTAGATTAATAAGACGAGAACAAACAATGCAAATGAAATTGATTCAATCCAAAAGAATTAAAACTTTCATTTGATACACAGCAAATAGAAGATGCATCGACACAAGTTTCTATTGGGATTGGAGGAGCAACAAGAGGCAATTAAAAGAGAGGAAGTAAGTCAGATTCAAGAAAAGAGCTTTAACAAAAAAATTTATATGAGGGATATAACATGGACGGGCTATGTCGTGTGCCCATGAAATGCAAGCCAAAATGTTGGGTAGTGCTTTTAGTCTCTCTTGGTTGTCTTTAGTGTCTCCTTCGGTTTGAATTAATTATTTATGACAAGTTATATGGTATTTCTGAAATGGCATCTCAGGTATTCTAAAGTGCCCTGTCCTGAAAAGTATCTTACATGGGCATGGAGAGGTGGAGAGGTGTATTATGATGTCTATTCTTCCTAACATGTGACTTTGTTGTGTTTGCTTTAGGGGAATATATGTTCATGGTGTGAGGCCCATCTAATTTTGAACACCAAAATGAAACATATTTCTCCCTTTAAAGGTAAATTTGGTACCATTAGTGAATAAGTTTTCCGTGGATAAATGACAAAATTCTGCATATATGCCATTATCTCAGTTTTGAAATCAGGGTTGAGGAAATGACTCCAAAAGGGATTGTTTAATTTTCTTGCTTTCACATAAACATGTAATGGTCTGGATTGTTTTCTTGCAGCTACCCTTTTTTAGATGGAAGAGATATGCCGTAGTTGCTGCCTTGTGCATTCTTGCTGTTCGTGCTGTGATTGTTCAACTGGCATTTTTTCTTCACATGCAGGTTTTTGTTGGCCATCTAAATGTTTTCTTTATGATTGATGAATTATTCAGGTTTCTTTGCTTATGTATCTTTCTGGGCTTATTTATCAGATTCATCCTTCTAAATATGCTTATCCTAAACTTTCAAGAACCTTTTGCTAATTTGTTCTAAAACATTTGTAATTTTTTGCAGACCTTCATCTTTGGAAGAAAAGCTATATTCTCAAAACCATTAATTTTTGCAACAGCTTTCATGACCTTCTTTTCTGTCGTTATAGCTTTATTCAAGGTAATAATATTAAGATTTTATTTCATGTGCTAAATTTTGGTTACGTGAATCACATTTTAGGGCCTTAAATGAAGGAGAAGTTTGTTGGTACATCTGAACCTTTCAACTTCTCTACAACAGGCAGCAAATTCCAATATTGTAGTTATGTTACCTTATTCCTATATCCAATAATTTTACTTGCTAATTGATGTTTGTTGGCATGTTTGAAATGTCTTCAAATATTTAACAACTTATTTCTTCAATGGCTTCAAGGTTTCAAGCTTTTATCATGTTTGTGCTTTTTTTTTTTGGGAATGATATTCCAGGAGTCTGGTTTTGTTGCATTATATTTTTTTTCATAGACTTTTACAGTAAATTAGAAGTATGTTTTTCAAGTTTCACTTAATTTACAGCTTGATGTTGTTATGGTTCACTTGAAATCTCAATTTTTTCTTATTTGTGCTCATTATTGTTTTCATCAAACTCATTTTTGGTTTTTGCTGAACCCAATTGCTTGCTCCCGCTCCCCCGTAGAACCTTTCCCTAATTTTATCACTGAAATCAAAGAGGCTAGTGCTAGGGTTGACTCTCCTACATGTGATGGTAGTGGAAAAGGATTGGTGCTGGCGGCAACATCAAGTAATTTTTTCAATGCCTTAGCTTTGAAGTAAATGCTGTGGAGGTTATTTAGGCTAACGCTATACTGCCATTTGATTTGTCTAAATGCTTACTACCATCACTAAGTTTTTATTGTTTGTTTGTTTTTGTTTGATTTCTCCAACATAGAATGCCTAAGTTGCTTCAAATCCTTGCAAGAGTTCTTTAAAAGCTAAGCTTGTATGACTGTCTTAATGTCGACCTTGAGCTGTATGCTTTGTTTGAAATGGAAGATCTGCCACTAATTATTGCAAGGGATTCTAACCCAAAAGTGTAGTCAATCAATCATTGAAACATTTTGTGGATTTGGCCAAATGGTTGTGGAAATTAGAGGGGGTAAAGATATATATGATAGGTTTGTTATATCCCAAATTGATTTTGTTATTCTTGCACTAGTGTGGAGTTGGATGATTAAGGCTTGCACTTGTTTTGAGTCTCATGTTTGGGGCTTGCCATGTTTCTACCGATTTTGTATAATGTGGTATTGAGCAATTTGTTGCAAGACCTGATGGTGTTATAGATGTTAATGTTTCAGACAAGAAGCATCCAGAGGATTGGATAAAGTGAACCACATGATGTGGATGCTGATGCTGAATTAGGCTAGAAAATTTTTGGAGTGTGTTCTGATATAATTTTGAAGTAGATAAAGTTGATTAGCTGTCTATTCAAAAAGGGGAGTAAAACAACAACCTCTTGCCCCGTGAATCATGTGATGATGACCCTACAGAAGATGCATACAGAAAAAATGTTGTGGAGTTGGATTATTGGAGTGAGGCAACACTTGACAATTTGTTGTTGAAAAGTGGTATGGTATTCTTATGTACTACAAGTGATCAAAGAAAGTCAGTCAGCTGATTGTAGGTTTTAGAGGGTGCTGGCTTGAAGCAACTTTGTAATTCAAGTTATATAATGGCGTGCAGAAATCTAGATCGTGATTGGAAGATTCGTGCTAGTGCACTGAAGAATGGAGGGGCATAATAGTTGCGAAGGGAACAGCAAAAGCAACATTTTATACAAGAAATTTTTACCTGGGGAATATGAATAATCATTATAGGCTCACCTTAAAAGGAAATAAATGCTAATGAGGCATGAGTGAAAAAGTACGGTGTATATGCTAGCAAGCATGTGCTTTATAGAGTCACGATAGAGTTTAAGTTTCTTATATTTTGTGATCTTAAAAGCCATAGCTTCCCGCCACCATTTGCCGATTTGCTTTTCAATGTGCAACCTTGAATATGTAAAGTATATATGAATATATAGATTAGAAATATTCTAAATATTTATAAAATTAAATAAAAATAATTAAAATAAAGTAAATTGAGATAAGTATAAGAGAGAATATAACAGAACATCAAAGTATTTTATATAATCATGTTTTAAAATACTATTATTATAATATAATATAATCTAATTATAATTACTCCATTAGTTACTATAATCAAATCTTCAATTGCTTTTGAAGCCGTGAAAGAAATTGTTGATGTTGTTGGCTTGTTGCCAGAGACGTGGATGTTTCCTACAATGTCATGTAATTTTTAATGCATGAAGTCTTGTAGTTGTTTCTAGTTTCATGAATTTGTTGTCAATGCCATAGGGTTGTTGAAGTCATAAGAGTTGTTGCTCAAGTTCTAGAATTGCTACCTGCATTGTGGAGTTGTTTGTCTTTGATGTGACATCAAGGATGTGTTGGATACAGCTGATTAGTGATAGTGAATGTTGTTTGGGGTAAATTTTCATCGTGAAGAGTTGAATGTTAGTCCATTCACAAGAAACTCGATTGAGGCTAATGGTGATGATTAGCTTGTGGTTGTTTTGATGCAAAATCTGTCACGTTATCT
Organism: Vanilla planifolia; assembly: GCA_023846275.1. NCBI lineage: Eukaryota > Viridiplantae > Streptophyta > Magnoliopsida > Asparagales > Orchidaceae > Vanilla > Vanilla planifolia. Next base: position 24,714,993 of record CM043876.1, on the reverse strand, counting down.
CCAACAAGAACTCTTTCAAGCCAATTTAGAACTCTTTCAAGACAATTTAGTTTATGGAACCCCTGAGTAATGAGCTCAGCTTCTGGACTGCTCCTTGCTACAATTGACTTCTTTTTGCTTTGTTTTGCGGAATAATAGCTCATTGATTAGAGTTTCCTTTAGGTATCTGAGAATCTAATTCACAAAATTAAGGGGTCTTGTGGGAGCATTCATAAGTTCAATCACTGTGTTGACACTTAAAGTAATATATGTGGTGAGGGACATGCAAATGAGTTTTCCGACCTTGTGTTGACACATTGCTTTCTTTTCTAGTGGACCCTTATTAATTTTTTTCTTCCAATATTTGTGTAATGGAATTCAACTAGTTTGCAACTAGGATATTAATTAAAATTGTCAAGGTTTTTGAGTATACCAATCACTCCCAGGTCATCTCTAGTTGGTATAATGTCATCAATATGTATTATGATAATAGATATATTTCCACTTTTTATTCTTTTTACAAAGAGAGTTTGATTGATGTGTTTGCTGTATAAAGACCAATTGTTTCTATTGAAACCAATGTGAGTGAACAATGAAGAGTGTTTTTCTTGATTTGCATAATTTTCATGCACTTCCAATTGTCTCTAAACCATTTGAAAACATGTGCACCTAGTCTTCCTAAATTTGCAAGTCATTGTTTATATTCATTTGTTATAGTTGCTATTTTATATTAGTTGTAAAGATATGAGACTAATTGATTTTATTTCAATGTGAGGAATATTTTATCCATTGTTTGTATTGTAGGTTTATCTATACCCATGACCCATCAATCGTACTTTGTACCTCTCATTTTTTCCATTTAAGCCTTACTTGGTTTTAAAGACTGACTTTCATGCAACCATTTCGTTGCTTCTTGTGAGAAAACACCTCTTATGTCTCCTTGTTTATTAAGGCCTTATTTTTTCTTTGGTAACTTTTCTCTACTTTAGGTCTTGCATTGCATTATGGACATGTCTAAGCATCTGCACATATCAATCCTAAAGATAAATGCTATGTGACACTGTGATAACTTGGATCAGGTCAGATTGTATGAATTGGGATGTCGAGTACTTGATCTTAGAACTTTCTTAATGGCAGTAGGTGCATCCAAATCATCAACACTTGCATTATCGTCTTTTGTATGCTTCAGGGTTTCTAATGTGATTCAATTGGGTGACATTGATGAGGAACTTATGGCCTTTTATAGTAACCACAAGCCAGTTGTGATTTTCTTGAAATGCCACCCTTCCGATGGGTAATGGGAAGTAGGATTATTTGGCATAGAAGGAAGGGATATAATCAAGTTTGAGGAATCTCAGCTCATCATTTCACGAGAATTTGCATGCTAAAAGGATGTGTAATTATAAATGTTTGATCTTCTAAAAAAAGTTTCAACATTAAAAATAGTTTGTTTGAAAGAGGGATGGAAGAATAGCAAAGAAAAATGCATTTGATGGTTATATGATCAAGTTTGTCAAGGTTGAGATTTTTATTGTAGTTAGAAATAAGGTATTTGAAGACTCTTGGGGAAAGAGAGTTCAAATAGAATTCAAGGGAAAACATCAAGCTAACAGCAAATGATTATTTTAAAATTGAGAACCTTTAGCAGAAGTGGTTGATGGAGTAAGCTACACTTAATATGACATCACCCTAAAAAGGGTTGGAAACATGGCTAGCAAATATAAGAGATTGAGCAACTTTCATGAGGTAATGCTTTTTTCTTGCAGTATTCTATTTTGAGGGGTATAAGTATGAGAGCTTTGATGTGAAAGCATGTTATCAACAAGATGGTGATTAATTACTAACAAAGATACTCTTTCATTTTCAATGCCAATGACTTGAACGAATGAATGTATCGTGTTAGTTACTAATTTAGGAAAGTAACATGACAGAGATTCCAATTGAATGTATCTCTTATGATGCAAAAGGTAAATCCTAATGATTATAAGTGTGAGCATTGTATGATCCATTATCTGTTTGGATTGATTTAAAAGATGAGTGTGTGCCTAAATGTCACTATGGGTAAGATGGAATGACTTGAACAATTGGTATGAGTGTGTAGGATATGTTTGTTTAGTTTGTTTTGCAATTGGACGATGCTAGTATTAGAAGGAAGAATTATTTTCATTTGTTTATAAGTGGGGTGCAAAATGTTTTAAGAAGTTGGATGGCCAAGTTGTGAAATTTCTAATATTTGTATCGAAAGAAATAGAAAGGGAATTATTATTGATGTGTCCCATTGATGAAGAGTACATATTGATCTCCTTTATCCCCTCCTACACTTTATGGAGCCCCTCCTCTCTCGAACTAGGTTAAGGTTAACTTTAATGGGTTAGTACAATCAAATGGTTCTATAGGCATTGGTCTTGTCATCAAGGACAACCCATGGTGCATCCTTCATTCCATGAGAATTCAAATAGCTTTTGGGGTCAGCACAAGTGTTGACCCCTCCTACATTCCATGAGAATTATTATTGTTGTGTCCCATTGATGAAGAGTACAAATCGATCTCCTTTATCCCCTCCTACACTTTATGGAGCCCCTCCTCTCTTGAACTAGGTTAAGGTTAACTTTAATTGGTTAGTACAATCGAATGGTTCAATAGGCATTGGTCTTGTCATCAAGGACAACCCATGGTGCATCCTTCATTCCATGAGAATTTAAATAGCTTTTGGGTTCAGCAGAAGTGTTGGAGATCACATAGGCAACATAAGAGGCTGCAATCCTTGCTAGTTCTTGGGCATCTCAAACAATTGGTCTATGCTTGAGGGCAATTCTCGCTTTCCATTGGTGGTTCATTGGGGCATTCATGGGATGACTTTGTCTTTGTATTGTAATATCTTTCCATCATCTTTCACTCTTTTTTTAATTATAAGGTTACACATGTATGCAGGGTTATTAACAAGGTGGCTTCCTTTTTATTATGGATAGTTTTTAAGAAGTTTTGTTGGGATTGGGGAAATATACATTAAAATGATTTTTTTAGCAAACTTCAATGAGGATCACCATTTTTTTAGCTAGTTGATATTACATATTAGTTGTGATTGCTTTTCAAGAATAACCCAAACCATCTTGAGTCATGTAATAAAGGTCATGTCATTCCTTAGAATAGTTTTAATATAAACTTTGGGTTTAGAGAATTTTTACTTAATTGAGAGCTTAGAGGAGGATTATAAAGTAGAAAGAGAGAAAGTTTTGATTATCACACGTTGATAACATTTAAGATTGAAAACAAAGGGAGAAAGAAAATTTCTCTTAAGAATATAATTTGTTTAAAATCTAAAAATTAACTTGTCTTTCTTCAATTGCGCTCGTCATAGCCTATTTATAGTTGACAAAATAGATGATGTATGTTGGTGTCATTTAGCACGTGTGGGAATCACAACTATCATGTTGACAACAATTTAACCATCTGAGACAAATGCATGTGCCTTTGGCGATATGGCGAGGTCAGTTATAATTGCCAATGAAGCTTGTAACGGGAAGTTGAACTTGAAAATCATGCCTCAAAGAATTAGCCTTGAGCGGCTAGGTCTCGATGGTCTAGTCTCAGGTATCTTTGGGCACCCTTCATTCATGTGTACCATTGGTTTTGTTTTGAATTGAAGATTGAAATTTATCTTGCAATTTTTTGCATCTTTATTTGGTTCCCAAACTTTTAATATTATTATTGATCTGTCTTTGAGGTGCTCTCGTCCCGATCCCTCAACAACAAACATTCTTTTTTGAGTTGAAACAATGAAAGTTTAAGTTGGAAAATGACAAGGAACTAAAGAAAAAATGAGAAGAGGATTTTTGTCAATAGAAGAATTGAATTTCTCAAGAAGTTCTATTTCAAGAAGTTTTGAATTCATGAAGTTATAATTTTATGAAATTTAAATTACTTTATTCATCATTCTTATCTTTTTATATAGGGTTGGATATAATATTTTATTAAAAAATACTTGATATTATTAATTTTTAATAAAAACTTGTGATTTTAACCTAAATAGAAATTTTACAAAATTTTGCAAATTTTGCTCTACAACGATCTTTCGTGCATGCATGAGTTGATGCACATGCACGGGTGATTGCATACGAATGTGCCTTGCTCCACTTGCATTAATTGCATCAGTGTGATAAGTTCACCTACTGCACACACGGATCACGTGTGGTTGGCGACCAATGAATGCACATGCAGCGCGCCTACAGGCGCGGCATGTGCAAAGTTCGCGTGACTTGGTTTTCTTTGTTTGGTCTATTCCCCTTAATAATTTTCATCATTTTAGGTTTAATGAACATGGAATTGAACTCATGATCAATTATTTATATTATAATTAAGCATTATCAATAAATTTTTACAAAATCATTATGTAAAGAAGGGTAACATGTAATTTTTAAAATTTTTGAAGAACATAACTTATCTGATATGATGATGGTTTGTTATCTTCTTATTTGAATCAGATTGGTTATGTCTTGAATCTTTGACTTGCGAAAAAGGACTATCAATATGGGTCAATCCAAAGCATTCTTCTAGTGAAAGAGGACAAACTTCTTAAGAGGAAGAGGAAAGATGCTATGATTTAGATTGTTTCTCAAAAGAAGCTAATGGAGATTAAAGTTTTGGGACCAATGCCAAAGGTAGCGTGGTAGAGTTGGTTGGTGGATATCCCTTCAAACTCTCTTAAAAGTTTCTTTGTTGTAGTTTACATGGAGAAGACTTCCCCCTTACCTCCAAAGTACTCTTTGTTGGATATTGAAGTTGCTAAAGATAAAGATAACTACTAAGTCAACCACCATTAAGAATGTGGTTGGAGAAGGGGTAAACTTTCTTGGATATTTTGATGTTCCCATCCTTTCCTTCTCTTTGGAATTCTCTAATATAAGTGGCAAGGGGAGTTTCCCTCTAACCAATTCAAAACGGGATAATTACCCTTTTGAATGGACAATTGCTAGAGCCATGAAGGTATTAGTAGAGGGGGAGAAGAAGAGAGAAGTTTTGGATAATAGTGAAAGACATACGATCTACTCATAAGGTTCCTAGTTACTGATAGGAGAAGGCAAATTTAATTTTTGATGATGACAATTTTATACTAAAAGTGCTAATTTCATCGATAATGGCTTTGTTGAGCTCCCAATTGTTATCTCAAATGATTTGAAGAACACCTTAAAGCATAATCTCGAGACAATTCAAGAAGTGGCTTGAGATTTGAAGATCATTAGTGCATTCTAGTTAGTTTCTCACAAGCTTTTGGATGGCACATAGGCAAAGATTAAAAAGGTTTAGTGAAATCAATGTGATGAGATTTTTTCTTTTTGAGAGAGGAGTGCTTAGCTCGAGGTTAATGTAAAATGGTTGAGAGAATAGTGTAGTGTTATCCTTTATTGTCATGCCCCGCCTATGAATTATTATCATTACTGACAAATAGTATAGTAACATTAGAGATTATAGTATAATGTGAGGGTATAATATCACTAAAGACGAGGGTGACAAAAATAAAGACAAATTATCTTAATATTCAAACCAATTTCATTATATCAAAACATAAGATATGCATATATGTTCTTTTTTCACTTAGAGATGCAATATTAACAATATCAGTATATGCAGGATATCTTACTTGGTAACCTCATATGTCATTCTAAGCATTATCTGTATGTGAATCTATGATGTGTCCTATAATGTAAGTAAGAGATGAGCATACAATACTCAGCAGGTAAATTCTGCATAAATAAATAACAATGGATAATAAAAGTATAATCTCAAATATGACGAGCATAATATCGACATAACATATCAATAATATTCATAATATAACGAACTAAAAACAAAAATAAGCAACATGTTGGATATATAAATGTGCACACATTTATATCTATAATTAATATATTTTTTGAAATACATATCTTTTCTTTTTCATTTCTCTTTCAATAGTTTTTTTCTTTTTAATTAAGTCTAAATGTTTATTATATTATCATACTCTATATTCTAATCATATCGTAGCTTATCTCTGGCATCTCATCACATCACATCGTCTTAGTTCTCTGCCTGTAAGCATACTGTAGTTGGTCAATCATATCAATCACATGTCATCTTCGTATATTGATATTACACCAAGTATTAATGGTAATGGAGGAGGTCTCTAATAACATCTCATGACTCAATATAAATGAATGCTTGTCATGCTTAACATTATTTTCTTATGCTCAACACATATCATGGAACATGGGGACAAATTTGAGGATTTTTTTTTCATTAAGATATTTAATTCTGTTATCTTTTTCTCATATCATGTCATATGTTTATCTTTTATCTTTATGTAAATCATACACTTGGATGTCATGTCATGCTGAAAATAAATCGTATATATTTACATTACAATTTAATTGAATTCACCTACTTAAGGTCATAACAATCTTTCAATTTCTCATCCATTTCTTTTTTCTTTCATTTAAATCAGTTCTTGTAGTTCGTAGCACAATAAACAGATCAATAATTGAAAAGAGGCACATTAAGTTACTAGTCTTATCTACTTTTCTTCAATTTCTATCACTGTTTAACAACCTTTTTTTAATTGTTTTTATTTTTTTTGTTTGTTGAAAATACAATATCAAAATATTTTTCAATAAAACCCTTATGGTAACTGTGTTTAAACACTTTATTAAGGAACATTATAATTACTCACCTCAACTAAAGTTTTATGATCGTTCCACAAGACAACTTTCTTGTTTGTTCCTCAGCAATATAACAGCATAGCTCTTCTTACATATATATAATATTATATTTTTTATATTTATTTATTATATATATATATTATTGTTCAAAATAAAACGGGAAACCTAATGTTTGTTGTAAACCATGCTATAAACCATACCTGTTGAAGCAACGAAGACTGGAGAATAGCAAGGAACCCTTGATCACCTCTTGTTCTCGGAGATGATAAACACCAATGGTTGTCCTCTTCTTTATACATCGAAATCATGTCACGCAGCCTTCTGATTTTTCCTCTTCTCAAGCTCTCATCTGCTGCAACCTTCTAGTGATGGGATTTCGCTTATCGCCTCTCGAAATCAACCCCCTTCACAAAACCCTTGAAAATAGTTGGGAAACTTCGAAAAAATGTCTAAGGTATTAGGAATAAATAACCTTATCTGTATTTATATTATTTGTTTATTATTATTTTCTCAAATAACTTTGAAAATTAATTAAAATTTAACAAGAGCTCCAAAAATTATGCGACAAGAACAAAAATTTGTCACTTAATTAGCTTTATTCAAATTTATATTCATATCTCAATTTCAAGCTTTGTGGAATTTATTTCACATAATGATAAAAATTGTACCTGAAAATGCTTACAACATCAGAACATTACACTTACACTTGGTTGGAAATGATCAAAAGTGTAAGGATTGTTGACTTGAAGATTGCTAATGATGTGAGAAATCCATCCTCCCAACAGGCTTATGGAGATCCATTCTATATTAACAAAGCCTCAAAGATGGAATTATGTATTTAGTCAAGAATAACTTTTTGTCCTGAGAGTGTTCAAACTTTTTATCCATGAGAATTCTCCTAGAAGAGTCAAGTCTAAATAATATAATTGAGAAAGCTTTTTTTGTTTGAGGATCTTGTGGACATTTTTGTAATTTTTATTTGGTTCATGAAGAAACTAGGTGTGTAAACCCTTTGTCCAATAGTTCTTGTAATTGTATATTCATTTCTTGAAGTTCTACTAGAGTCATATGATAGAAAATACTTTTGATTTGGGCTCAATTTTAGGAATCAAGTCAATAAAAAACATAATTCGTAGTTTAGCTTAGCCCTTACAAATTTTATAGTAAAATATCTAGATATAAATAATTAGCCAAAAAACACACTTTCACAAATTGGAGTAGTCCATGCAATTTGTAATTTCTATTTAGCCCTTCATGGAGAGGCTAGGCGTGTGAACCTTTGTCCAATAGCTCTTGCAACTGCACCTCCATTTCTTGAAGTTCTAATGGGGTCATACGATAAAGAGCTTTTGATATTAGCTTAATTGTAGGATAAAGTTAATAAAAAACACAATTTCATAGTTTAGGGTAACCCTTACAAATTTTACAATAAATATCTATAAAAGGACTTCAAATTTCATATTCAAAAAATAAGAAAAACACTATTATTTCCACTTTTTATAGTAGTCATTGGGCTACATTCATTGGATAGGATGAATTGCAATGGGTGTAATGCATGTTGATTGTTTTGGTACAAAAGGTAATTCATTTTTGTTTTCCAAGAATTCAAACCTCACAAAATTGGTCTAGGTGATGTATGCTAAGTAAGCCTCTCAACATATTCCCATTAAAAAATATTTTTAGACTAACAAAATTTAAATGATTGAAACAAAAATGTCACGATCAAGACTCATTTTTTATGATAGCATTAAGTATAATCTTCATTAGTAATGTCAACGTTAAACATATTGCTCTTTTTAAGAGAGTTTTAAGAATAATTGTTTCTTTCAAATTAAAAATTTAAAGTATTATCATTTAAATGTGTATCATATCCCTTTTCTGATAGTTAGCCCATAACAAATAATTTGTTCATATTTAACACAAAACTAATTAGAAATATGCTTGTGATCTCTGGCCCTCAACCTTATAATAATACATCCCTTTCACATTATTGGGATAATGCTTACATTGACAAACTTGGCACGAGCAAAATGATTCATCCAAATCCATAAAATTTTTTTTTTGGTAGACGTGATTGGTGTATTAGTTTCAAGAAATCTTCTCAGCTTGATAATTCATCAACTATATTAACCATTTTGACAGTATGGTTTACATCTTAGGTTAGTTGTGCACAATTAACTCTCTTATTATCCTTTTTTAAATTTGCACTCAATAGCATGATAGCCACATTTATGCTAGTAATAGCATTCAACATTAGTTATATTGTGCATCTCTTTGATAATTTATGGCCTCAATCTCTGTAATTGATTAGAATTTAGTTTCTCTTGATCATTATTGGTTGCTTCCATCTTGATGATATTGTTGTAACCACTGTGGCCTTTGTGTTTTAGGGACCACCACGTGCACACCCTTTGTAGTAGAACTTACCGACGTGATTTGTATTAGCACCTTGTTCATCTTTGATAGGGGTTTGGCTTTGAAATATTTTCTTTGATTGGCTTTTGGATATTCTTCTTTTTCATACTATTCTCGTGGGCTTGCATTGTGTTGGATAACTCATTAACTGACATAGCTAGGAGACCATGTGCTTTTGTTATCACCATCACAATATACTCAAAATTGGTCGTCAAAATCTTCAAGGTCTTCTCCACATTGATCTTGTCCTTGTACTCCTCTCAAATGCTTTTCATCTAATTTGTCAAAGTAAGAACTTAAGTTGTGTAATTAGTAACAGATTCAGACGATTCCATTTTTAAAAGTTCATGTGGGGGTCCTAAAGCTTGATGCCTTGCTTTTGTAACTTTGCTCATCCTTTTATATGATGTCATTAGAATGCGTCAAGCTTTGTTTCATTGATTTGGCTCGTGCAATCTTCTTGAAGGTTTCGTCGTGTCTTTGATGAATGAACTCATTTTCTCAATGGGTGTTTTGCCGTGCTTCGGATGCATTCTGAGCAAGAACTATCTCTCTAACATATACAACACGTAGCAACTCATGGTTATAAAAAAGCATTCATTTAAAAACTCCATTTGCTGTAGTTTTTCCTATTCAACATCAGTTTTGAAGCTGCGCCTTCTTAGTTTTTGACTTTGATTTCATCCTGATTAATGAATAGAATCACTCAACTCAAATAAGATAAATTAGAATAGCATATAAAACTAATAACAAAAACTATTTATTATGCAGGAATTTGTGAATTTTGCTCCAAAATTATGATGTATATGTAAAACAAATTCTAATTTCCATATACTACATTACAGAAATTGAACTGACATTTCTTTCTATAAAACATTATGTATATCTCACAAGAATTTAACAATTTTGATTGGTTTATATTCTTTCTTGAGTGGAAAACCCCATAAAATATTTTTAAAAATTTTGAGAAAATACCATTTATAACAGTGTAAAGACACTTGTACTTCTATTTTAAAGGCTTTGCTAGCTAAAAACCTGAGACTATTTAACCCATTACGTATGGCATCTAAGATCATGAATTTACTATCCAAAAAAGAATGTTTTAGAATTGGGATTAATGCCAACAATTAAACCTTACTTCTTCCTTGAATAAGTGAGTTATTGTTATTAATATGAATGAAAAAAAGAAAGAATTGTAGAGTACAAGCGTTTTGCTAATTCATTAAATATACTCTTGCATTGGTAACTATGACCTTGTAAGGTTATCTAAACTACTATGGCCATGATAACTTTACTTTTAGGATATACCAGATATTGAAGGGGATCGGATATTTGGCATTCGTTCATTCAGCGTTCGATTGGGTCAGAAGCCTGTGAGTACTTGTCAATTCACTTTTGTTCTTTGAAGAAAAGAATCTCTTTATATGGAATTCTTTGTGGCTTTCTTATGTCTGCTTGTGAACAGGTATTCTGGGCTTGTGTATGCCTTCTTGAGTTTGCTTACGCTGTAGGTGTGGTGGTTGGAGCCACGTCGGCCCATTTTTGGAGCAAGCTTGTGACCGTATGGTTAAACTCTCTTTAATGTTAATATCCTTATTCAGTTAGTGATTATATATCCTATTATCAAATTGCCTTCTTCATTGATAATTTGAGGAAGATTGCTGTTTACATTTGGTGAGCGCTTATTGAACAGGGTGAGCATGTGCAGAAGTTACATGGTTTTTGAAGCTGATGTTCTGTTCATCCATAATAATTAATATTTTGCAGCCTTGTTCTTTACCTTGATTCCTGTAATGCATTTCTGCTACTGTAGTGTTAAAATGACTTTAAAAACTAGTGTTTTTGATAATTGTTTTTTTATAAATGTTTAATAAAATGATTAATATCATAAAATGATTAAAATAGTCTAACTTTGTGGTAAAAGGGTGAAGTAAATTTTAATGTTATTTTGAACAGAAGCAACCATTTGTTCTACCAATTTTTTTGGTTTTTTAGGTTAAAACATGTGTTTTGTAGCATGATCAAACAAACATTGCTAAAAGGGAATGAAGAGGAGCCCAGCTAGTTTGGCAGTATTTGCCAAACACGGTTATAAAATCCATTCTTGTCAACTTAACCAAGACATTTTCATTGGAAAATGCCTTTCGAGAACTCTGTGCCTCTCCATTCTTCAAGTTTTCAAAGCTCACCTTCTCGAGGTTGTCAGACTCATCTCTTATGGCGTCTCCCCTTCAAACTTTCTTGTTGCTTCTCTATGTCTTTCCCAAAGCATCCTGCTTCATCCCCTTCTTTCCCCTCCTAGTTGCTTTGATTTTCTCCTTTTATCCCATTCCTCATCTCGATTTTGAATGCCTCATATTCTCCTCTTTCTAAACCATATTTCCCCATTAGGGACTTATATGTGTCATCGGAACATGCATGCTACTCTGAACCGGGTCGAATTATGTCAACTCTAAACCTGGCCAGACCCACACCGACCCCCTTCCACCAGCTTCGATATGTGCCAACTGTGTCATCTTGAACCAACCCATGCTAGCTGCGTGCCTGTACGCACTCATCTGGGTTCAACCGAGACTCCCTCATAGCTCGGCTGTGCTGCCCCCGTGCGGACCACACTATCTCCACGTCAACCACATCTCATTCGCTTCTGATATTGCCTAAACATCCTAAATGGTGATGGCATACTTCCAATAAAATTGTATACCCACAGCAGCTTAAATTTATGTCTCCCAATTGAAATCTTGCGTCGCATTGTGCCAATCCTCTCAAAAGTGCTCTCCAATTCTTCGCTTGAATGTATTTAAAAACTTGCCCAATCAAGCTTCCTCGCCTTTACCCTATGTAAGTTTTTTTGTTTAATTTTCTCAAATCCTCTTTTTGCATTTATAGGATGTCGTAATCATATACCAAATACCCCTTAGGTTGTTGTCCTTATTTAATGGTGTTTTCCTTTTAGTTGTTATTTACCTTAGTAAAAACAATTTTAATCATTTCACTTGCACCTACTTTTACCCTTTTCATTACCAATATGTTTTACTTTTCCACTAACATGATTCTTAATGAGTCATACTTTATTATAGGCAACCATACCATTGCATCAATATTAACTCAACCATTGAGTTTAAAAACATATCATTTGTAAAGAGCATAATACATAGTATTAACCATCAAAGAAATACACACTACAACAGTGCAATATGCTTACCTCAATTATCATAATAGTTTATTTTTTTAATATTTTTTTCTTATTCCCTATAAATTCTACATATTTGTATTCTGTTAGTTTCCTTTTTAAGTATATGCTATGCTTTATTATGCTTATATTTATTTGCAGTCCTTTAGTGTTTACTAGGCTTTTATTTTTTTGTTTAGATCACAATTTTTCCTTAAGACTATTATCAGCTTCTCAAAATGTTCAATCCAAGTTATCAGATCGTCCAACCTGCATTGATAAGAGTTGAATGCCTAGATCATTCATTCGAACCATTAACCTTTCACTCTCCAAGTCCTCATTAGATTCTTTTGTTTTCTCTATTAGATATCCTGGTTCTCATCAAATGATCATCGAATCTTCCGTTAATCATCCTACAGGGACTTAAAACCAATTTTATAAAAATTATTGTACTGTTTAATTCCCACATTAGATTATTCTATCCTATGTATTGGACCATCACTCCACCATCTAATAAAGACCTTTGTCTTTTTCATAAATTCCATCAGACCATATGGCCCATCAATCAAATAATTCAATATATTCCTAAAACAACGAGATACTCTTGCACACATGTTCCAAACTCTTGTAATTCCCTTTATTAGAGTTCGCATCACTTATCAAAGTGATTTTAAACATTTCTAAGACCCTCATGCATATCCACTTAAATTTTTATGATGAAATTCTATTGAATTACTTCAAAACTAGATCAAATTTGCTAAGGAAACTTACCTTGCTTTCCTAAGTGAATTCCTCCCAAATCCTCTTATGAAAATCACTTGTTTCCACCCCGGTGTTTCTCAAACATTCCCTTGGTTAATTCCTCCCAATCGGTGAAACCTATGGTCACAATTCCACACTTACCAATTGCATCTCTCTTCATTCAATTGATTTGTGGAGTTTTGGAGAATTTATTAAGGAATATTTATATATATGCAAAGGATTGTTTATCCTTTGATTACACTGGCTGGAGATAAGCAGACTCGAACTGTTGACATCTGCCACAGGATAAACCACCGCCTCTCAGGCCTCTCCGCGCCTGATCAAATTGATCACGTAATGTAGGAACAAGGTTAAACTTTATGAAATCTTTCATTCTTTGCATTTTTCATTATATATAACCTTCAAAATTTGTTGGACAAATTTTAAAATTAGTTACTTGTTGAGTTCTTTGTTTTTGTGTATATTTTAAAATTTTTTACTCAATTTGGTTTTTTTAATAATTCTCTTAATATATTTTAACATTTTATTTTATAACCAAATCCTATCCAATTCCATTGAAATTATTATCATTGGATTTTGTGTATTTTATTCTTTCATATTTGTTATTTATCTCTCTTTTTTGATGTCATTCCTATGCCATGATCATTATGAACTATTACCCAAATGTTCAACTAAACTATCAATTTCAATAATGGAAAATAAAAATTTTGATGTAATTTGTCCAACATATTTTTGGGATGTTATAAGGCCAAATCCTCAATGCTAATCGTTTGAGGATAGACCCTCGAGAGTAGCCAACCACGTGAGGTCAGACTTTCAAGACCAACAGCACGATGATAGGCCTTCGAGACCTAACATCGAAGTTCAAGTTCTTGATGCAAACTTTATTTGGTGGTTATAATTGATCCTACCAACCAACAGAAGGCATGCTGTCTCAGACAATTAAAATCATTATCAAAGCGACAACTATTTTTTTCCCATGTGTCAAATGATGTTAGTATACATCATTTACTATCACTTCCCAAATTTGGATTAGCTCTTCTTTTTGAGAGATTTCTAATTTTACTTCTTGACTTTCTTTCTTCTTGATCATACTCAGCCTATAAAGATCCAAGTTTTCTCCCTCTTTATGTATAGTAATGCTTCTCCTTTTAAGGTTTCAATTAAGTTTTTGCTACATTTTCCCAATTCCAAGATCTACATCAACATTTTTCTAATGCTATTTGTAGGAAATAGTATGTAAAATGAAATGAAAACGAAAAGAAAAATGTCTTGTTTTTGAAAAGAGAATCTCTTAACCTCCATGATCAAGAGGTAGTTGTGATTCTTGATCCCATGCCTTTGTTGTTGTCTACCTCTAAACCCTCTCCTTTTTTCAACACTCTAATCCATCTATTTAAGAAATAGATGGATTGCTTTTTGAAAGTCTTCAAAGCTCTCCCTTAATGGAACAGCACAAAGTCAAGCTAGTTGATCTAATAAAAATTCCAACATCAAATCCTTCTCTTTTTAACTAGGGGTTTCATGAGGTCATTCTGCTGTGTCTGAGGTTCTCCACCTTGCTTCCACCACCAAAAATCTTGGCTGCAAGTTATTCTCAGCTTATCCAATTTATATATTTAGCCACCATCATATAGTTTTGTATATTTTGGTTTCAATCGAACTACTACATTTCTTTTGTGGCCTACTGAAGCTCTACCAATTCTACCTCGACATCCGACTCATCATTCCCTTTACATTCCACCTTCAGTCAACCCACTAAGATTTCTTTATTGCTTTAATGAGGAACATCATTACTTTTATGTGTGCAAGTACAACCCACACGTTGTAAAAGAATTTTTCTCTTTTTCTGCAGAAATTTTCTCTGCCCCTTTTTCTCTTAGGTTATGTTTGCCAACGTCTTCCTTCTTTTACCATAACTCAGGTCTGTTTGTTTTCTCTGAAGGAATTCGATGCTGTCGTTAGCTTGCATGTTATGTCTAGATATGTAAGGTGTAATATTTTTTCTATTTTTCTTAAAGACTTGGCCTCCGAGTAGCTCTGGAAGATGCCCTACATAACTATTTCCTCTTTTGACCAATTAAATTAGTCATTTGTTTCTTCTTTTACAAGGTGTGGAATACCTAAAAAGGTCTTAAGTTTCTGCTTGATATATGACAATTTCAATTAGAGTTTCTCTACACCTTTCTCTAACATTTCAAGAGTCTCTTAAACAAGTTGACCAATAGGATTCTTGCCTAGGAAAAGCGGCTCTTATTAGGTCACTTCAACCTTGTGATTTCCAAAAGTTTCTAACTCAATGCCATCAAGGGTTACTCTAGAAGATTTTTAATTGAGCTATATGCTTTATTAATGAAGAGGACTTTTTCGCCTCTCTTGCTAGTAGCTCGAAAAGGAAGACGTGTTTGCCCCATCCCAAAACACCTACTCAAGAAAAAGCAGAAGTTTGATTGAAATTTCCCTTGTAAAATTAACTGAGGTCCTCCCAATTGAGGCTTCTTAGCTTCTTGTTTTGATACCGGAATGCCTTCCATGAGGTAGAAGCTATGATCAAGAAAGAATGCATGTTTCAAAAGCCGAGGCCTTTCTTGGGAAATGACATGGATACCCCAATGAAATCCAAACTTAAGCAGAAAACATTCTAGAAACAGTAGCAATTTGATCTAAATTTTTCTTATAAAATTCATCAAGGAGTCTGCCCCCTCGAGTCTTCTTAGCTTGTCATTTTGATACTCCCTTTAGTGCCTTCCACGAGGAGGTATTAATTGCAATCAAGAAAGAAGGCATGATCCAAAAGCCGAGGCCCATCATGGGAAATAACCTGAATAAATCTAAATTTTGTAAATTTCATGAAAACCATAATCATACCGAATCGAAAGGTTGTTAAAAGAAAGTTGCTGCTTGGAGTACCGAGCTAAGAATCCAGAACCTTTTATTGCTCTTCAAAAGTTACCAAGTGCTACTTCATCCCAACCCACTCGTTTAGGACCAAGCTTTACCATTGATTTTCAATGACATAAGCAAGGCACCTGTAAAAATTGTTTAAATTATCAACAGGGAGGCAAGTCTACTTCCAAAAATCAGCTTTGATGTCCTTCGAGAAGTCTTGGGTGGCTAATGAGACCACCAAAACAAATATAACTTTGGTCCCTTTTGGACCAAAAGATCTTCCTTCGCTTGGCAACCCTAAGATGACTCCATTGTCATGTCTGAGTTGATTACCAACATTAAGGTTTATTGGATACTACATGTCTGTTAATGCCCTTGATAAAATTGGTAGTGAAAACTTTCTCTGCTGTTTATCGATTCTCTTACAAACTTCTCAGGAGACGCAACAAAGCCGTGAGTAACTATCATCATGCTGCTGGCATTGATAAATGTTTTCAGCTCAATCATGCATACGATAAAGTAGTAGCTACTTCATCTTATAACATCATCCTTGTAAACTCAAGATGACTAAAGTTTAAGGATGGCTGTCTTGACACTTTTATACATATAGTTCAACTCTTCAACAAATGCCTTCTGAGTACAAATAGACATTTTGCAATCAAGGAGATAATATTTGGATACAATGAAAAGTGCTCTTGAGCCCAAGATGTTGATTGTCGAATTGGCAGACAAAGTATCTGTTAACTCTCATTGTATATTTTTCTATTTTTAATCTTTTGAACTTGCAAACCCTATAATTATTTCTTCTGATCTAACTAAGAATGAAAGGGAAGCCATTCTAAATATTTTGGTTTAGTATTTTGATATCTTAGACACTTAGTATGCCTCGGATTGATTGATCAATATCAGAACATTTTCTTATTATTAATGCCAAGCATCCTGCAATATGCCAAAAGAAGCGTGTGTTTGGTGCCAAAAAGCAATTTACAACCAAAGAAGGAAAAATTCGGCCTTCCTTCAAGCTGCTCTGCATCAAGGTTAGGCTTTATTAGGTTTTAGTGGATGACTATGAGAAAACCTTTCAAGAGCTAACAGCTTATTTGTTCTAGTTTTCTCTCTTAAGTAATCCGGTCCTGGAGGAGCCTCTATTCATTTACTTTGCCTCAAGTGTAGCTGTCATCTTTATTTCAATTCAAGAAGACAATTGTTTTCAGCACTTGATTTATCATGTTTGCTATGCTTTGAAAGATCCAAAATTCAGATGCTAACCTTTTGAAAAGCTTGCCCTACCTCTACTAATGTCAGCTTGTCTACTTTGATAGTACTTTTAAGCTCACATTTTTCTAAATCTTGGACCATAAAAAGGACGACATTTTTATTGCTACTCCCAATTCCAAGTATTGTTTATTTTAATAATCATCATCATCATCCATGCTTTCATTCTTCAATTCTCTTTAAATTTATTGCGTTTTCTGAACTATGATCCATAAATATGCAAAAAAAAATTTGAGAAGATTCAATGTCTAAATCTTCCTCTCATTCTATTTGACCAACTTTAGCTAACAGTGCTGCGTCTTAAAGTGATATACAAATCTTTAATAGCTAATGGTTAATAAATAAGAATATTTGCACATATTTGGCATGTAGTTCTGGTTCAATACTATTTGATGACTCATACATGCAGGTTTTACCCAAAACCATATGATTAGAAACTGATTTCGTTTGACATTTACAGCTTCATCAATAAACTTGCTCTCAACTTTTTTTATCCGACTTATTTCAGGGAAATTTGTCTGCTTTATTGTAGGTGACGAGTCATGCTATCCTAGCATCAGTTTTGTGGAACAATGCTAGATCTGTCAATTTGACAAATAAAAGTGATATAACCAACTTTTACATGTTTATTTGGAAGGTAACTTTCTTTCTAATTTACATTAGTTTTGAGAATTTTTGAACTTAAATAGAAGATGCACAAATCCCTTAGAACAGAAATTGAAAAGTAAATCAAAGAATGTGAAAAATGAGAACAATTTCTAATTAACTTTCAATTTTTTTGGTGTTTACAGACTTGGAACTTCAATTAAGTCAAACAATTTGTAGCCTAATCTCATATGGATTTAACCTTGTTTAGTAATAATAATGTATCCGTTTTGTTTTGTTGGTAATTTTTACAGCTTTTTTATGCTGAATACTTGCTCATTCCACTTATAAGATGAATATATTCAAGTGAGAGGAGAGCAGGTATGGCACTTCAACTTTTAAGTGCATGAATCCGGTGAACTATTCAATAGAATGGTGGCTTCTGTCTTATATATTGGTTCCTTTGCTGGCCATATGTTAAGTGAATTATGCCATATTGTGTACGTGATAGGCTTGTGAGTTATTCCATATGTTCAAGAATTTCTTTTACTTATTTATGAATCTCATTCATTAAACATATTTATTATTTTCATATTTTTCAATAGTATAATTCAAGTATTTTTAAAAAAATATTTTTATCAATTAATTATATGTTTAATAATAGTTTTGTAACGTGTTATGTCATTTAATTGGTTTGCTTGGTTCCTTGAGGATATGGTTGGTCATCGAGCATTCAAAAAGACTCCTCTCCTGCCGTGCAGCCCCTGTGAAGGATGTCATTCTTGCCGCTGCATTTTAACTTACAACTTTATTGATCTCGTTAGATTTTAACTTTAATCTGTTCTAATTGAAACAGCCAAATCAAACTGATCCTAAGAATCGTTTAGTATGATATTAATAATCTTTTTTATTAGAAAAAAACATTTATTAGTGAAAAGCGTGACAAATAAGTTTGATTGTAGCACTGATGGCAAAATAAATTTTAGGCAGATGAAAATATTTAAAAAATAAATATTTTAACAATACACTTTTGTAATATATTGTGCACATCCTAATAACTGGCATTCGTGAAAGGGATTAGTGACCCATTAAAAAAAATCGATATAGGGTATTACACCTTTTAAAAGTATTTAATAAACCACTATATTTGATAAATCTCAAAGTGTCGTATTCTTTATTCAAAATTTTAATTCAATTTGTGAAAAAATTTATGTTTGTTAATTCATCTACAATGGTATTAATAATTTATGCCAATGATGATTATTGAAAGAAGTTAATTATTTTATCTTATCTTTTAAATAACAAAGAGTCTTAAAGTCTCTATATTTCACATTTTAATCTATTATATAAAGATTCAGACATCATAATCTAAACTATTATGATTGAAAGCTAACAAAAAGGTATTCAATTATATCCTATAAATATTAGGAGAGATGCATGAATATTAAACTATATTTTTATTAGATTACATAATTTTTAAACAGAAGAAGCATATTTTAATACTTTGATATGCATATTATTTTTTAGGTTTCATAATAATTTGGTTGTTTTTTTAAATGTGCTTTTTTTAAGTTTAAAATGATATACTTTTTTATTTTTAAAATGTATATTTTATAATAAAAATTATTAGATGATTTCAAAAATTATACATATATAAAATATAAAAATATTTGTATAATTTCAAATAAAAATATACATAAAATAATAAAGCTACATGACAAAAGATTCTAATAATGGTGCTCATACAAAAGTCAAAGATGCATATATTATTTTAAAGAACAAGATAAACATAAAAATGATAAAATCATAAGATAATAATTTTAAATAAAACATACCTACATAATATAATGATATTATATAAAAAATGATCAAGAAAAATATGTATTTATAAATAACATAATACTCAAGAATGTAAGAATCTTGCTAAACATAAAACATATTCACGTGAAATTTTTTTTACAAGGAATTTCATCACCTTCTGTTTTTGTATGTCACCTCATTCTATTATTCATTAAGCTTGATTTCAAAGTTAAAAAAGTGCCATCTCATTATTATTCAAAGCAGAACTTATAGTCATTATGTCATTTTTCTATTTAAGATTTGTAAAATAAATCTTTATAAACCTCTCTTTTAATTTTTCTTTTATGTTTTTTTATATTTGTTTGATTTTTCTATTGTTATATATTTTTATGATATTTGTATTAGCTTTTGACTTATTCAATCATTTTTTCCCTATTCATCAGAAATGTTGCTTTGAAACAAACTTTACACATACGTACGGAAGGAGGTCCAACGTTACCAATGCATCGCTCAGTTATCGATAACTGCAATGATTGAGTCTATGGATCTCAAAGGCTACAAACATAGCTTTCTATTCTATAGTCCTACTGTTCCTAAAAAAATCACACTCGCTTAGTTTACGCATATTTTATGTTTTACGTATATTTCCCCAAAATGCCCTAATCACCTTCCACATTGGGATAGACGAGGGCCAAAGAGCCTTTAAGGAAAGATTGGTGCCATAAAACCCCACTAATAAGTTCATCGGAATTCAGAGCTTCCCCGAAAAAGGAATTATGATTTATAATATCCACGTCAACACACCTGGTCTTCGTGTTGTCTGACATGTATATAAATAAAACCGTCCGAGCTCTGACGGCCGGCTTGTCAATTGCTGTTCACATAAGCTGGAATCAACCATTGTCCTCTATTTTTTAATTCCACGGATTGCTTACAACCATGCCGTCTACGGGCAGGTATCAGCATCCCAGGAATCCACGATCTGAGGGAAGGAAGACCTTAGAACAAAGCTGGACTCCACTGACCGATTAATTCGTGGATGTGGAGGCAGAATGTGATCGGAGCTGAAGAGTAGTGGGGCAAGTATCAGAACAAGTTTACTTGGCAGCGTTTTCGGATTGCTTCAGCAAGGAGATGGGCTGCTTCTCTTGCTTCGGTTCCGAGGATGTGGAGAAGTTCCGTCCGCGTGATAAGGAGGGTGAAATGAAGGAGCAGCCCATGGTAGCTCCCCGCGTCAATATGTTATCCTCTGGTATGGAGGAGTTACTGATCCTTATGTCTTGCTTTATCTTCAAAGTGACTAAAATCGATCTGATTTTTTTTTATTAATTTTTTCCGTGTTTCTATGGGAGATATCATCGTGCCTTGTATGATCCATAGGTCTAGGTTATTTGCATCTGGTGTACTTTTACCTTAATGATTTCTGCTGTACTTTGGACTTTGGACGGGACCTTGCAGAGGCTGATCAGATGTTCTAACTGGAAAATTACTTGATATCGTTTCTGCGGGAAATATAAATTTCATTTTTGGTTGTTTGTGCCTATCTTATCGCCTATTTGACTAGTCAAATCTGTGAAAAATTGCCGAGTGGACGTTTAATACATTCTCTGGTCAGATCCTGAAGTTATTCAGAAGTTGTAGTATTTTTAATGCTTTAAAATAGCTACAGAAGGAAAATGATGTTAATTACTGCACTTAATGTATTTGCAGGAACTGAAGGATTTAGGACAAGAAGCAATGCGAGTTCTGAAAAGGAGATAATGGGGCTGAAGGATGGCTGTGGTGTAACTATATCAGCACAAACATTCACACTTCGGGAGCTCGCAGCAGCAACAAAGGGTTTTAGGAAAGATTGCTTTTTAGGTGAAGGGGGGTTTGGCCGTGTTTATAAAGGTCGTCTGGAGACCACTGGACAGGTAAACAAGTATCATATTTTGGTTGCTATGGAACTCTTTGTTACAACTTTAAATATTCTAAATATTGAAGCATGACTCTATAAGCAGCACATGGGTGAATACTGATTCTTTCTTTCATTTGTGAGGTAAATTCATATGCAGAAGAAATCCATTTTTTTGTTGGTTCATTCGACCGTCCTACTACACTATTAATCATCGTACCATATTGGGCTGGTAACTATTCATTTTTTTGATAAGATTGAAACTTTTTAAGAGCATGAATCACCAGTTCAGTTCTAGTGATTATGTAAACCGAAGATAGTAGATATGATGCCTGCATAGGTAATGGGTCTTTTATTTCTTTTTCCCAGTGTTATTCCTTAATTATGTATGTCTGGAACTGGGTCGAAGTATTTTGTTTAATTTATTGTTATGAAGGGGCTGACTTCATATATACATGGGAAATAGTTTTAAGAGATAAGAAAACAAAAACGACACAAATATAACAATAGAGATCAAATAAGATGACATCATGATTTATATGATTCGGCCAAGAAACAGCCTGCTTCCTCTAGATGGGAAGAAGTTAAAAAATCTACTAAAAAGATCAAGCTTAAATCAGGGAACAAAGTACAATAATTAAAATCATTTACAAATAACAAATGGAGAAATGAGAAAGAATCTCACTAAAGATAGATTCTATCTCAAATTCATAGCAGCACAGGCAATTAACTAACTCTTTGTCTTCCCATTCTATTTTTTCTAGAACATCAGAAAAGAAACCACAAGAAAATTTTCTAGATTGATGTCAATTGAAAATCATCATTCTCAGATATCGGCCTTCTTGTAAATAAGGCTTCGCGGTAGTTATCTAATGCTCTTTACAGTCTTCTGGAGGGACTAGGAGGAATATGCATCTGGCTTCAAAACAATGTTAGGCTATTTAAGTCTTCATTATATTTGAATAGAAAATAATTTTTTAAGAGGTATAACTAATTTCTAAATTCTTCTTTAAAACTATCCTTGATATCTTTTGAGCTATTTTTTTTTAACTAGGTTAACTAAGTTAATTATATTTGGTTTTCTAAACCAGTGTTATCAATAATATTTTGATTAAATTAAGATATATTAACGTTATAAGGGCTTGTTTTCCCGGCAGGTTGTAGCAGTAAAGCAACTTGACAGGGACGGGCTACAAGGAAATAGGGAATTCCTGGTGGAGGTCCTCATGCTTAGCCTACTGCACCACCCAAACCTTGTTAATTTAATTGGTTATTGTGCTGATGGAGATCAACGTCTGCTTGTTTATGAGTTTATGCCACTTGGATCTCTAGAAGATCATTTGCATGGTAAGGTTATTGCCATCCATCTGCTGCTTATTAAAGATTTAAGCAGCCTCTATTTTTCTAATCCTTAGGTGCATGATTTAAAAATGAGAAATCAGAGTTAAGAGCTCAAAGCCTGTTTCACTACTTTATATGTATTAGTTACCTTTTCTCCTCTTATGTTTCGTTCTTCATGAGGTAATAGCATTTTGATGTTCATTAACTTTATTCTGTTCAATATTGCCGGTAACTGTTTCAACTACAACTGAAATATGATGGTTGTGGCTTCTTACATTGTGAATCTCTAATGTAACGTGTTTTAGCCATGGCTTGTGTTATGCTGTCCAAAAGCTAGGATCTTAGAGTAATGACTATCTGTGTTTCTCTTTAAAAAGGGTCCAATTATGCTCATTTGTATGTCAATTATGTATTCATTTGATATTACTGCACAAAATGAGCATTTCTACCAACTTGACGAACAACAAGGATTAATGGGCAATTTTGGAAATTTTATATTTTTTATTGACATAGGTTTATATAGATCATGTTTTCCTATATAAAATATTCACATTTCTATAACTATGTTTCTCTCCTAAAGATGAGTTTGACTTTCAAGACTAGCATGTTATTTCTCTTGAGCGTTCACAGGAGATTGTCAATCTAGTCACATACAAGAAAACCAAGGAACAAAAAAGCTTTTTAAGGCAAGTCTAGCCCCTTGATAAGACATGTATTTAACAGTGTGTGTGTGCAACATAGTGACTTGATGAAAGTCTATGATCTGTTGGGGTAGACTACTAACAACATGCATGTTGTTGGTCTCTTTTATAAAACTTTAGGTAGTACAAGAAAGCATTGGAATTTTTAAAGCTAGTATGAACTACATGTTAGCCTAGAGTTCTTGCACTATGAATGATGGTAGTTCTTGTAAATATCTTGTAGGCTGAAGAAGATAGTGAAAATTTCAAAGCAATTATGCATTGCTTTTCGGTGATTTGTTTGAGAGTAGGCAGTAAAATCACAAATTTGAATTCTTAACAATAACCTTCAACTGGGTAAAGGATGCAACCTGCAGAAAGGTAAGAAAACGATTATGAAAGTCAATTGCTTTATGCTTAGACTATAATTTAGCTGGCTTTGTTGAAGGTTAACCAAGCTGCCATGGTTTGTGCAAGCTGTAGACAAGGTTTTAGCTCCGTTTAAGGTTCATTGTGTGCAATGAAATCATTTCAATTTTCTTTTTCTCAAATTTAATAAGTGAAGTGATTATTAAGTTTTCGTATTTGATTTTTATTTTGAACCTACCATTAATCAAATCCATATCCATATAAGGGTTAGATAGCTTGAATAGACAATGTGATTATGTCTCAGTTACACTTATTTATCTTACTATTACATAGTGCTGCTTAAAACTGTTCTAAGGTTCCACCACAACTTAACGCAAGCACTGAAAGTGATAAACATCCAGAGAAATATAGTGCTTTGTTGATGATTATTAAGAGCATGCTTGGATTAACTTATGATTCCTTGTACTTGTTGGCAATTTTTGAATTCTGTTTCTAAAACTAACTTTTTCCTTAGATTATCGAATGCCCCGAATAGATGTTTTAAATTTGGAAATCACCATGCATTAGAATAGGAATTATGCCACGGAAACAAAGATGTTTTGTTTAGAAAATTGAGAAAAAAGAACATTAAAAGAAGAACAGAATATGCATTTACATACAAGAAGAAAAATGCTTTTATGCATATCATAGACTACTGTTTCCTAGCATTTTTTATGTTAATTCAAATATATATTGAAGCAAATGACTTCTATCTACCTTAGCAGTATGTAAATTGTTGAGATTAATGGCTGTGGTTTATAATCAAAGAGCTGATGCTACTGCCTTCATGTCCCTTCCACCTCTCCTTAATTTCTACAGTGTACATGTATTTGTGTTCGGGTTCTTGATCTCATGTTTCTCATTTTCTTTTAATGAGAATGATGATATGAATCTTAAGGTCCAACCTAACATCATCCAGTTCCACTGTATTCTTGACTGTCCTGCTGCTTAGGTGTATTTGTCTTAAAGCACAGCGGACGTGGACACCACTATGGCTTCTTCCACCATCCAAATATAAGTTCAAGAGTTCTATAGCTTTTCATTTTACTTGTATTTTTAGATTTTTCCATTAAATGGCATCATGAAATACTCATAATATTGTAGTTAAAATTCTATTTCTCCTCAGAAGTTTTCTAGCTATTTTGGTTCCAGTGATGGTCTCGCCAGGCATGAGGACACTGCACAATAATACACTAAATTTCACTTGAAGACTATTGAGTCCCTCCTTATTTGTTTGGTCATCACCACCACAAATATTTGGTCTCTTGTTTTAAATTTGAAGAAGATTTGAGGGTTATTGTTGTTAATCTTGATGTTAACAATTTGGTAGAAATTTTATTCTTTAATATCTTACTTGGTTTTGAAAGGCTTATGATAGCTGAAGTTTCTTTGGGAGTTTTGTTCTTTATGGAATGTGGTCATGACCATTTACGGAGGGTTGAGTGAGTTCGTTCTACATTTGATAGGCAAATATGTTTACCTGTAATTATTTTCTTGGTTTTATTGATCCTATAACTGCCTGAAAAAGTGTTGATGTTGGCTAGTCTTGGAATTGCTTGTGGATGCTATTGCCCATCAGAACTCATTAGGTCTCTAGAATTTCATTATTCACCAAATGTATAGTGCTTTTCTGAGTAGATTGGCAAGTAATATGAAGGGTCCTCATTTTATTTTCTTGTAAATTTTCGTTGCCTGCCCATGCATTGTAAGGTCGAATCTAAAAGTTCAAAATGAAATTGGTATAATTGACTGTTACATGCTAAGTTTTGTTCTTGTAAACTGGAATATGCGCAACTGATACACTGGTGATGAACTTAAATAAATATTTTAGTTTGACGGTCTGCGTATTTTTCACCTATTTTAAGGTGCCAAGATGTGTTCTTAATTTTATTTTGCTAAAAGGCGAAACATTTTTAAATGTAAATGCCCCATGATAAAAAAAAACTCTCAATTTCCCTTCTAACTGCATTTGGTTTGCCCCTTCCATGTTCTGTAAGGCACATCTTTTGTTTTCCTCGTTTCTTTAAAAACTGCTTGCTTTTTCTCAACATTTGTGCAGATCTTCCACCGGATAAGGAGCCCTTAGATTGGTGTACAAGGATGAAAATTGCTGCTGGTGCAGCAAGAGGATTGGAGTACCTTCACGATAAAGCCAACCCACCAGTTATCTATCGGGATTTCAAATCTTCCAATATACTACTTGACGAGGGTTTCCAACCAAAGCTTTCTGATTTTGGCCTTGCAAAGCTTGGTCCTGTTGGTGACAAGTCTCACGTGTCTACTAGGGTGATGGGAACTTATGGATATTGTGCTCCTGAGTATGCAATGACCGGGCAATTAACTGTCAAATCTGATGTGTATAGCTTTGGAGTTGTATTCTTGGAGCTGATTACTGGAAGAAAAGCCATTGACAGTAGCAGAGCTCATGGAGAACAGAATCTGATTCGCTGGGTAAGTTAACCGAACTCACTTCATAATGTGAAATGATCTATTTGAAGTCAGTGTAGTGCTTATGCGTCTCACATTTAAAATGTGAAATGGTTCTGAACCCCATTAAATTGGAGGTGGTTCTTGCCAACTTTCTGGTTGATGCTTATGGAATACTAATAAATATATGCACTAGTTTGATGGAGTGTTTAAACTAGGGAAAGTCGTTACCGTACTTATTCCTGCCAAATTTAACCTTTTGTGACTGTAGGTTCCGAGTTTGTGGACACGGCCTATTTTTTAATATCTGAATCGCTGCCCAGCACTTGTATTTATGATTTTTGGATTTTGTTTTGGTTAAAGCACTGTCCAAAGTTTTATATCTGATTATCCATCTCCCTACCAAAAAAAAAAAAAAATTCTAGTCCCTCTGCTTTTCGTCAACAAAATAAGAGTTGCATTACCTTTTTTCTTTTCTTTCTCACACCACCAAAAAAAAAAAAACTAAAAGGAACTTTGATTGAACTATATGGAGATAACTTCTACTGCATCGGTTACTAGCAAAATAAATATATCCTAACATGTGAAATTAATAGGGCATTGTGTCTAGCCATGAAGGTGCTTATTCCTCATAGTAAAACATTTATACTTATTCTGCAAGCCTCTCTTTGTTGCAACAATCTCTTCTAGTCTTTTTTTGAAAAATGGCTGTAGCACTCCATTTTTTTTTCTTTTTTCCCTAAAATTAAGTTCTGCACGAATGCAAAATGATTCTTTAAGTATTTTTTATGTTAGCATTTGAAGTATATATGTTATTCAAAATTGTGGTAATCATATGAAATTCAAATTTATTGGTGAACAATGAAGGCATAGAATGATTGATGAAAAAGGGGAAAAAATCACTTCAATATTAGCTACTCAAGTTAGTTGAATGCCTTGAAGATCCGCCAGAGCTATAGAGAAAAAAATATCTTAATATGATTCTTCTACTATAACATTGCTCTTTGCAAGAAATCGTAAAGTAAGAACCTAATTTTCCCTTATGGGCTGTCAAACTTCTATTTTATGTGGGAGTAACTTTTTTGCCACCTTGTATCTTAATACATTAGCCGACAATTCTATAAAAGCATGATCACATGCTGAAAGTGTCGGGAGGGAGAATAGATGGTTGATTTTAGATGAAAATTTTAAATAATAACTAAGAAACACTCAAACTCGATTATCTATGAATATACTTTTTGGTTTTCATTGTTGAACCAACTGTTAACAAATAAGACAATTACAAAACACAAACATTAAAAAAAAAAGAGCACGAGTACAAAATCTAGGTGACATTTAGAAAATTTTTGCTAAAATTATAAGAATACAAACTTGTCAAACTCTTTTGGTTAATGCTTGCACTTAAATGTCTTGATAGCTCTTAAGGGAGAAAAATGCCGCTTAAGTTTTGGATGTATATATTTTAGTATTACTAAATTAGTTAGTAACCTCCACTTTTATTGATATTCAAACATATCATAATCAAGGTAATTCTCACTAACAAGTTATCAATCTTGAACGACGTTTGCCATACTTCTGTTTATCTCTAACTTATCCTATAATCATTTAGTCACTATCACCTATGACTATTGTAAGAAATACGAGTTTTCAATCATTCTTCCTGGTTGTAGTTGTATGACTTATGGTTAAAACTTCTTTGCTACTAGTACATATTTTATTATGATAGGTACAACATTGAATTTTTGTAATGATATGACTGAGCAACATGACTTGAAATTTGAATTTAACAATTTAATTAGTCTAAGTCATGAGGGCATTTGTGGATTCGATGTTACTCTGCACCTCAAATTTTGTACTTGGAGGCGAGTCATGTTTGTATGGATGTGATCTTTTGACTCTTCTAATGCATTTTTATCTACATTCATTTTGTGCAAAGGCTTATTAAGGTGAAACATAATCTCAATTTGATGATTGTAATCACCTTAATCAACAGATCTTTTAGATTCTTTGTTGAAATTTTTCTTAAATGACTATTCAACTTCATGTATCAATGCCCTTGTGTGATGATGTCTAAGGTCTATATGTTTTACCTTTGGAATTACCTTGTGAAGCATGACACATTGATTGTCATTAAACAATAAATAATCATGGTACTCTTTTAGAAGATTCTTTTAAGTCATGTCATCTTCTTAATAACATCTTAGATGGCATTATACTTGGCTATAGTGGTTGAAAGGGTCACTCTTTTGAAGTCGTGACTTTTAACTCACTATCATATCACTAATTACAACATGTTTCTTAAGGCACTCGTTTGATTATTCTTATCACTTTTTAAGTCGACATCAATAAGTACTTGTAATGCCACAATGTTTTTTTTAAAGCATAAGGTTTTATAAGTAGGAACTATTTTAATGTTTTCCATTGCACATATACAGACTTTTGTAAACCAAACTATAAATAAAACTTGTCATCACTAAAGGGTATTCTTGGATCCAACTTTTGAAGCTCTAAACTTATCATGCTTTTTTAACATACTTTTGTTGCAATAATCTTCAAGTTTTTATGCCAAAAATCTATCTTGTTGCACCTAGATTCTTTACTTTAAATTCTATACATAGTTGTTTATTTGGTTTATAGATCCTTTGTTGTCATAGTAGCAAGATGATATAACAATTGTCAAATTTATTGTGGTGAAAACAATAGTTTCTGTTACACCTAGTGTAATTAAAGTTATACATGACTGTTGAATTATGTGCATCATTGTCATGAAGTTTGTTTTTTATCACAACAGCTCTTTGTGGGCTTGCATACTCTTCTTCTTCTTGAATTGGAAACATTGAAGTTGTGTCATAGGTATTTTTTTCTTCCAAATTACCATCAATTATTGTAATCTTTACATTTAGTTCTCTAAATGTAGATATTTTATCACTTGGTGCTCAATAAGATCTGCATTTTAGTGTGCTTAACAATAAGTGAGAATATTTTATCTCAATTGATTCATTCCCTTTTTGGAAAGCTTTTGACTCCAAGCCTTATGTACCTTTTTGTCAACTTTCGTTTTTAATCTTTGCACTTGTTTATTTTATAGAATCTTCTATCATTTTAGCAACTAAGTTAACTTCCATACTTCTTTTTAAGGGAAGCAATCTTATCTTGCTTTGCAAATCCCAACTTGATCAAATTTCCTACTTTTTGAACCTCAAATAAACATTTTTACTCTCCAACTTAATTTGGGTAAGTTGCTTTGTAACAACCTCGGAGTATGACTTCATCTATATAAGGTTAATATTGATGATGTCATTGTCTTCAAACTTGACTTGTCTGTAATTATAAGAAATATATTTAACTCTTATTTCAAGTGATACAGGATAAGATGCATTAGGAGACTAATTTTATGTTCACATAATTTTTTTCTTAATTTTTAATATTTTTAACTTTTATGGAATTATAATGGACTATATATAAGGCCCATATTTGTCATTATTTATATATTTTTTATTTTAGTATTTTTTTTAATTAAGAGTATTTTGATTATTTTATTTTTTTAAGTTTAGATTTTACTTTATATTTTTATAAATATATCTTGATGAAATAAAAATAAGATATGTTGGTTTAATTGTGAACACAAAGCCTTGGGGAGGTTGGAGCTAGGAAGAGCACATATTTATCAATAGAGTAACAGATCATCTTCATTCTTGAATGAATAGACCCCTACCAATAGAGTAGGAAATGGTACTAAAGAGTAGAAAATTATCTTATGCTTAGAATTAGAAGAGCACATCAATGACAGTAGTAAACAAAATCCTGTGCCTAAAAAAATGCATCCCTGCGTAGAGTAGGAAACTATCTCCCCTTCCCTCTTTCTACCTTTCCATCGTTTTGATATCAAAGGAAATCAAAATCCAGCTACAAAAGACCTCATCCTCTTTGTCCTTCTCCATCACCAAGTGTACGAACTATGACGGTTTAGGGATTACGGTTCAAGAAGCCTTCAAGGTCATATCCATGGTTATATTGTTTTTTATTGTCATCATATGATTCTGCAGTGTACTAATCCTTGTATAATTGTATTTCATTAAATTTGGTATCCTCTGTTTAGATAATTCTATTACAATCCAAAGCTCCAGTTCTCATGATATACTAAAACTAGATCTGATGATTCGATTAATACAATGCTCTTTGTGGTGGGAACTCACAGTTAAAATACTGATTTTGGACAGTGGAGTATTCCTCATTTGAGTCCATGCCTTTCATCTAACTTGATCAAGACTCTGTGCAGGCCCGACCATTGTTCAACGACAGAAGGAAGATGTCGAAATTGGCTGATCCAAGGCTCCATGGACGTTTCCCAATGCGTGGGCTCTACCAAGCCATTGCAGTGGCATCCATGTGCATCCAGGAGGAGGCAGCTGCTCGACCCCTCATTGCTGATGTCGTGACCGCACTTTCCTACCTCGCTTCCCAAACTTATGACCCCAAGGTATCGCCGGCATCCAGCCTCCGCTCCTCCGAGAGGCGCAGCCGCGGGTCCAGGGACGACAGGCTTGGCTGCGAGAACTACGACGATGTTTGCAAGTGGGACGTGTATGGTCTCGAGAGAGACTCGCCACGGGAGGTTGCCTCTGGTATGTCTAACAGGGACGTCGACCGGGAGCGCGCGGTTGCTGAGGCGATGATGTGGGGAGCGAATTGGAGAGACAAACAGCGTACCAGTAAGTAGGGAAGCTTTGGCGCATTGAATACTAATGGTTAGAGAATTTTGTTCATTACTATGTGTCCAATGTTACAACCCCCCCACAATTCTTGTATTTTGCTGTACCAAATCAAGTGGTTCGATGGTCTATAATGGCTGCTCTTTTAATCTCTTTTTGATTTTGCTCAGATGGAAGAGGAAGCCACAGGTGAGGACATGGAGATGGTAAGAATTGGGAGAATGTATATTGTCCTTCTGCTTCAACTGTTTGTAAAATTGCAAAGATTATTTTTTTGAAAAGGAAATAAATGTGTTTTGGAGGGGTTAATATATTATAACTTACATTGAAATTTCTTCTTTTAGCTGCTGATTGAAATGTGACAACTAAATTTCTTCTTTTACCGCTAGGCAACGATCCAAATGCACAGAAATTTTCCAATGTAAACCACAAGCACTTTAAAATATCTATTATTAAATAAAACTATTATTAGGTATCAATATCATGAAAAAAAAAACTAAACTTAAATAAAATTTATACCGTCGACTACGATAACTTGTACCGCGGAGCACTCTTCTTTGCCTTCGCATCCTTGTAAATGCAATAGAACACCAATCCAAGAACGTTTGGAAGCTACTTATTTACAATTGATCATCAATTAAAAGCTAAATATTGAAACCTGGTGACCACGCCGTACAGTCGGGAAGAAGGACAGGCTAAACGGCATGAACTCCATGCTCTTTGTCCGGATGACCATCCTCCGATTCCAAGCATGCGAAGCTAATTAAAATAATTAATCATGTTATCCTAATGATCGATATAAATCTTAGGTTAATCTTAATTAATGATTACGATGATGCTAAGTGGAGCAGCAAAGACGCCAATGGAGTATCCCACGCAGAACGACTTTGCGATTCGTGCATAGCAGAGGAGGCGAGTGGAAGAAACTATATCCCTAGTCACCACAATGTTAAGAAAAAGCCATTGTGTGCTCTGAAACCATGTTCATAAT
Source organism: Vanilla planifolia (assembly GCA_023846275.1). Lineage (NCBI taxonomy): Eukaryota > Viridiplantae > Streptophyta > Magnoliopsida > Asparagales > Orchidaceae > Vanilla > Vanilla planifolia. The sequence goes on along the minus strand of CM043876.1, from coordinate 24,682,968 downwards.
TCTGTGGTGCAGTGCTCTTCAGGAATCGACAGCCTAAAGCTAGGTTTATTTTTCTTCCACCAGCTCCTCGGCGGATGAGATGGAAGTCTTGAAGAATAGCATCTGTGGGCCATGAAAGATGAAGCATTTATTATGATCACTGTTGCAGGCCAGCCTACACTGCTTGACTCATGGAGGCTGAAGAAGCTGGTGGGTCTTATGAACAGTACAGGCAAACCGCTTCAATGTGTTCCAGCATAAGGGCCAGAAAAGACATTGACTTGAACATAAAAGAGAATAAATATAAGACAGATAAGAGGTCTATTTTACGTGAAAATGCTGAATTTAGAATAAATGACGGCCATATTTTTGAAAGATTTTTACTAGAATTTTAAAAAATTGACAAACTCATTTCTTTTTTTTTTTCTTCTTCTTTAAAAAATCATGAATAAAAATTATTTTGAGGTCATCAAATGAATAATTTTGTTCACTTGTTCTCAAATTGATATAATCTTCTTCCTTGTTTGATCATATTCATGTTATCAATTACCTATATCATATCATGTTTTGATGATCTGATTAACATCATACTTATTTGCACGACTTTTTTCTAGAAAGCTATAATAATAATTGCATGTTATGAAATTTAAAAAATAGCATTTGAAGTTTTCCACAAAGTTCTTGTCACTTCAGATTCAAAGCCCATTGTATACAAATGAATGCCTTTATAAGGTGTGTCAAGTATCTATAGTTTTTTTTTACCAATATATGTTATTTGTGCTCACCAAATCAACTCAAATATGTTTTAAGTCTCTTTTTTCAAAAATCAATGTGTCAAGTTTTAGATATATCTTCTTCGCACGTGTTCACAACTATCATATTCAACTCTTACATAGATTTCATCATCTTTTTTACAAAAAAAAATCTCACAAGATTTTGTCTCCTTTTATTTGAATTTTAATATTTTACCAATATCATCATTTTTTTTGTTCCAAGTCATTACATTGTGTTTGTTGAAGTGGCACATTGCTAGAGGAGCACATCTCCTTACCTCTAGAGTTGCATTATTCTTTTTGGTTTATCTCATATGGGAGATAATAATGCATAGTTTGTAGATTAATTCAAATGTATAATGCAAAAAACAAGGAAATGATATCAATTTTTTAGCTTTAATAATTATTTAAACAATTAGCATTGTTATATGCGATGGCTATAAAATCATTAGGAATGCTTTCCTTCCAAAGGCTATTATAAAAATTCACTCAGGTACCAATTATCTCATTTGTGTTCTAAATCGCCGATGGTTTACATAACTAACATATTTAATTCCATTATCTATTTCTCTTTCTTTAATACAATATATTATAAGCTAAAAAATATTAATACACAATAAAGACCATTATTTGCATTATTAAACATACTCATTCATTACCTAGTGGGCTAAACTATGGTCAATCGTTATGCAACTTAAAAAAAAATCTTATCATACTTGTTGCATTTCTGCATTAGAATACGACGTTCTATTTTGTTACATTCATTTTTCACATAGGCAACTAATCTCAAATATTTTGGTAAACTAAAAAGACTTTACTTGGAATTTTATAATATAAAAGGTAAAAGAAATTATAAAGCTATATTGATTCACCAACAATTACTTTCATCGAGAATGTTAATATGACTCATAATACGAGTACATTTTTGCTATTTGAGATTGGTGACATTGACTTGGGCTTTTGTCTACAAAGATTTTTGAACCATCAATGTGAGTAATTTCACAATTAATTAAAACTATATACATGAGTAATTAATAAAATTAGTTAATTTAGGTAATGATAAGTCAAGTTGTAAATAACTATGTGAAGTTGTAAAATAGCCTAAGTGGTGATGAGCAACATAAAATTGTAAAAAAAATATAAGTAAATGGGCCACGTAAATGTATTTTCCCGATAAATTTAAACCTTAATTAGCAAAAAATGTTCTGGTCTGAATCTCAAATCGACATAGAAAAATTAAAAAGGATTAACTTTTTGGGTCATTTCATTTAAAGTTCAAACTTGAATTAAGCCGTAGACGAGGAAGAGGCCTCCGCCCATAACGCGCGCATTACATTCCAACCATCACACGCACAAAACATCCTCCAAACATCTCGAACAACTAATTCGTCAGTTGGTTACCGCGACGCCCACTACAAGCTCGCCACCTCCGCCGGCGTCTGCCGTTGCATCCAGATCCTTTTCGTCGGCGCTCATGGGGTGGACCTCAGTTCCCGCCACGGCCACTACCACCGAAGGGACGCCGATAACTTGTACCGGCGGCGCACTCTTCTTCACCTCCGCATTCTTGTAAATGCAATACAGCACCATCTGCAGGACCCCAAACACCAGTCCCAGAACGTTTGGAAGCTGCGTTTTTAAAGGTGATCATTAATCGACAGCTGAATTTTGAAGCCTGTAGGAACGGTAAAGAAACAGTTCGGCCAAAGCGTACCGCCACGAATTTATCCTTAGAGAGCACGCCGTAGCAGAGCCAAACGGCGGCGCTGACAGTGAGGAAGAAGGACAGGCTAAATGGCATGAACTCCACGCTCTTTGTCCGCACGACCTGTCTCTGCATCCAAGCATTCGGAGCTAATCAAACTAATTAATCATTTTATCCTAATGATCGATATAAACCATAATTAATCTTAATTAATTTGTTACAACGATGCCAAGTGGAGCAATAAAGACGCCAACGGAGAAGCCCACGCAGATCCAGCCGAGTATGACTTTGCGATTCGTGCCATGGCAGAGGAGGCGGGTGGAAGCAACTATACCCCCGAACACCACAATGTTAAGCAAAACCAGCACCCGAATCGTCTCCACCTGAGTATGATATCTTCATTAATATCGGTGATTTAATTAAATATTTATTTTACGGTTACGTACCCTGGCTTTCCTATGGGCGTTGAGGAGATAGATGAGAATGTACATGGTCTCGATGAAGCAGCCCAAGGAGTTAATGGTTATGAGAAGATAAGCACTCGTCTTTGTTAGCGCGTAGTAAATCCACAGCATGGCGCTGAAGAGAGCCACCACATAAGGAAGGGAATGGAATCCCTCCGTTGATTTCTTTTTACACACTCTGTAAAACGTAGGCCTGCTCCATCGAATAAACTCATATGTATTTAACAAAGCTAGTAGTTTATATGCCATAATTAATAAACTGATAAAGGTGCTTGGGATGCAGAATTACACTGGGGCAAGGTACACCATGAATGAGATAACGTTACCTGAAAATTAGATACCAAAATTAGAAATACTAAATAATTAATTATCTTTGTTTCTTTTTGTTACCAAGCTGGTGGGTCACGCTTGTCTCGCTCTGAAAAAAAAAAAACTGAAATTTCTTTTTTTTTTTCTATATATATATATATATATATATATATATATTTAACGCGAGACAAAACTTGCTGGATCACCGGAGGGGAATGGAGCCGACGAAGAGCACATTACGGTAAAAGAGAATTAGGAAACGGAACAGACGGCGAAAGGTAGTGAGAGCGGTACCGACAATACCGACGGCAACGGCCACGGAGTGTTCTGCTACCATGGTCACAAAATAGGATTGCTTGCGCCACTTCCCCTGGGCTGATGCTCCGAAACCCAAATCGTGGGTTCTGCAGCTCGCCGGCCAGGGGGGGCGGTGACGGGAAGAAAGCTACAGACTTGGGAAATAGATATAAGAGGAAGAGTGGAGGGACGAGAACCATTATATACAGGTGAATGATGGGAGACGATAGATATTGGTGCATGTCCTCTGATTTTGGTTTTAATGTAAACTATCTATATATTTTTATTGCATAGCTAATTTGCTAAAATGTTGGCTGTTGTGTTGTTAAGTGTCATTATCTCGTTAGTCCTAAAGGGGTTAATGACTCGTTTATGTTCTGCGAGGTCGACTGTGTTTGCTTTATTGTTGATTGCAAGCTGCATACGTAACGTCTTTATTTGCTTGGTGAAAAATATGACGTGTGAAATGTGAATGAGTGCTTTTAAGGAAAAAAAATGTATTTTGAGGAGCATCCCTGCCGAAGAGGGAAGCCGGTTACATGAACAGTCAATCTTTTCTATATTAATCGGCTTTCAACTGAGCTCATGAGAGGAGGTCGTAATGCGGTTTAATTGTATTTATCTAAAAAAAAAATTCTTCAAAGTTTCTTATATTTAGTTTATTGTTGATAATTGGGTGTTTTTTATAACACAATCCTAAGTCTTATGATTTTTTTTTTATTTTGATATACATTTGTAAAATTAGTCTTCAAATCATATTTCATAATTGAATAACATATATAGATAAACAATGACTATATTTTCTTAATTTATGTGAGAATATTAACCCATCTATAAGTTTTTATAAGCAATTTTTTATCTATTGAATCCCTTTAAGAACTCAACTTGAATATTGCTCCCTACCTTGTTGATCTCAACAATTATAGACCCAAGAGCTTTCATGATATTGAGATTTGTAATATGCATCCTACTCAAGTTGTTAATCTCCAATGTATGTGGGACAATGTAAATATGCTCTCAAGATAGACTATTTGTCTTAAGAAATCCATAAGATCAAGCTCCTTATAAGGTCAATATGTATAATGATCATGAGAATATTGATCTATTAAGGAAACCACTAGCACAACATTACTACAGTATTGCAAATGTTTGTAAAGTAGATCTTTATCTTTATGTTGGATCAAGAATAAGTCTTTAAGTTTTCTATTCGAGTAGATAATGTCAAGAGGTATCATGTTGAAAATAACTAAAGTTGTGGAGAGATTATTCGAATAACCTCTACAATCATTCGATGTATAACAACTTTAATGACGTCAATGAAGATTTTACATGTATCTTCATTTGGTAATGACAAAATTTCTATTGCAATGTGAAATTCTCTAAAGAAGTTGTTAATATCAATGCAATAATAATAACTCGACATTAGTGGGATACAATGATGAAATTCCTTTCTCCATGACGAATGAAGAGAGGCAATTTGCAATGGTTCATCTTATACAACCATTAGCTAAGCTCTTCCTTGCAATGATTTGAGTTGGTACTTTTGTTAGTGTTTCTTGCTATTGTCATTATTTCACAAACTATATCCCATTGATGTTGAAAATTTAGAACAATATTAGTAGGCAATTTCCTCCATTTGGAGAGGATTTGCCCACCATCAAGCTCGTGAGGACATTTTTCTCTTGATAAAGCAAGATAAGTGTTAGTAGAAGAAATGCCTCTATATTGGCATCGGTTGCATGTATTACACCATCTTCATCTTAAAATGCCTCTATATTGGTTTTCAAAGTTTGGAGAAATGCATTTGTCAAGGACATCAAGTTAATGTTTCCAAGTGGTTCTTGCATATGATCTTAAATTTTATTTTCACAAATTTAGTTAGTAAAAGATTTCTCTTCATTGAAAAATGCATTTTGATAATTTTTCCATCAATGACATTCTTTCATTGGACTTCCCTTTTTTGACAAAAGATGTTGATAGATGTTAATAGCAAATTGGAAGGCAAGAATAAATAAAATAAAAAGAATTATAAGTTCAAACTCATATAGATTAAAATTTGAGAATTGTGATAAAAAAATCTCAATAATTTTGAGTGAACATGTAAAAACTTGTGAATAATATTGGGATGCTTTTCTTAATGATTGGGCGCGTCGAAAGTCTCGAATGTAACTGGTGTCTGCACCAAATAGGATGACAAAAATTGACAACAAGTACGGTGTCAAAAAGTGGTTTCTTAAAAAGAAGGAATAACTATAACATCTCAAACAATGATTGCAAAGCACCGATAATACTGGATAACAAATGTAGAATTAGAAAACTAATCATCAAATGGATAATTCTGAGAATGATTGAACAATATTTTGAACATTTATTTAAATCTAACCAATCTCAATGCGTTCCTACTACGTCATTCTACCACCATGACAATCAAAACCAAGGTACGCCTTAATACATTCGAATGATGCAACATAAACTTGCTCAAGGCAAGACATGACTCAATAGTAGACATGGAAGAGGACAAGCAATTCCACGTTGTAGGAGATCTTAAGCAAATAGCTCAGGCAACCAAGCATGGGCAGCTTCATGCAATTTCCTGGTTTTAGGTAACTTGTACCAATAATCTTCTCATGATTCCAAAAGAAAGGTAATTAATTCGATCATCCCATAGTTTATCTCCAAATGAACTTTCAGCATCAAATTTAGTAAAGGAGTTGGGCAAAATCAGTGAGTATTACAAGTAAAGGAGCAAGAGTTTACTCCTAAAGGTTGCTTCAATTAGCTGCTTACTTGATACTAATATCGTGTTTGGCTCATTATGCAATGCAACCTGCTCAATGAAAAAAGAAAAGATTTTTGAAGAAGCCGTAAGGTAAGAAATTAGCAATTATGGTTTGCCATTGTTTGGAAACATTATTGCGTGCCTGTTAGGTAGTTGGAAAAAATATTTTTATCTGTGATTCATTATGAACATGGATGGTATTAATATGAAATCATGTATGAATATTATTCAAGTTAAAAAAATATAAATCATTAAATTTTTATTGTTATAAAAATCTTGCATGCATGTAATGATTCATACACTAATTCATAGCTGCACGTATAAGTTTAGTTATACATTCATTATTTAACGTATACATGTTTGATTTTATTAGCTAATATATGAATTGGTATTTGTTATTGCAAAAGATTATATTCATATTAGTTAATTTAAATGCATATAAAATTAGTTATACATATGCTGTTTAATTTTCACAAAAAAAATATTATTGAATTTAGTTGATGAAAAAAAGTTTTTTTTTATTTTTTAAATTCTTCGGCATGGTTTTATTGTCCTATAATTATTCATCTACCCAATTTCCTATGGGAATGAACAACGATTGTGAATTTCCTTTAAATTCACATAGCAATATTTATGTCAAATATATCATGTAAATAAGTGTGTCTATCTATGTTCCCATTGTTACCTTTTTTTAAAATTAAAAAATAGTTATTTAACTGCAAGATTTGTTTCCAACTTATCTTAAGATTTAAAAATTATACTTATATTTTTAAATCATTTAAAAATTATACTTATAAAACAAATATCAACCCATGCACTTAACCAAAGCATCATTAATGGCCATAAATATATGCCAATATAGTCATCATTAATTTGGCAAAAAAAAAAAAAAAAAAAAAAAAAAAAAAAAAAAAAAAAAAAACTGAAAATGCAAACAAAAGCTGTCCCAAACTAACTGTTAAGCATACGAGAGAAAGAAAGCTTTATATTAACTTGAAAATTAAATGTATTCATAAAGAGACTATTTTGAATCATTTTTTATTCAAATATTTTGAATCGATTTCTGCTAAATTTCGTTGGAAGCAACGAAGACATTCAATTTTTAGCCAATTATGATGTTTTCTTAAAAAGTTTATGCTTTCAATTCATTTCCATTGAATTTGAATAAAATTGATAATTAAATTGCGTTAAAAAAATTTGCCTAACTAAAATCTTTCTTAAATTTGTTTATAAATAAATTACCATATATGCACAAATTAACTTATTTGTGCATAAATTTGACAACTTGTCAATTAATATCAACATAAATAATTTATCCAAATACAATTGTAAGTATATTGTAAAATGTGGCACACAAAACATAATGTATTCACAAATAAATTTCACAGCTTGTTAAAAGCAATTGGATTTATGAAAATTAAATAAAAAACATATTTTTATTAGAAAATATAATGTGTGAGACTATGATGTTAAGAGAGAGAAAAGAGTTGGATCTTTATAAGTTGAGAACATCTCTCGAGTTGTCGATCCTCCTAACTTGATCTTAAAAGTTGTACTTATAGTTGATAAAGTGATGGGCATGTCATTGTTTTTCTTACATCGTAGAAGACGTTTTCACAATGATAACTTAACTACTCATAAATGGAAGAAATTATATTCATTTCTTTAATCATGGTATAACTGTTTATGCAATTGACATTACAATAGAATTTATTATCGTTACTAGTAAATCCAGCAACTAGCTTGATGATGATTCAGTTTTGTTGTGTAAATGTGTAAGTCTAAAGGAGAATTCACATTAAGTTTACTTAAATAACTTGGATACAAGCATTTTGACTTTAATGTCCAAACCTCTAGGGTCCATTTTTAAGCATCTACATCTCAAGGGTTCAATCATGAGCATTGAGTGTCTGGCTTGATGGTTTGGTCTTAAGCGCTTTGGTTTCAAGGGATTGGCCTCAAGTGTTCTGTTGTTGATATTTGTTGTATAACTACTTTCTAGAACAATGTACGATATTAAATAAGCAAATTCTTTTGCCTACATTCATTGCTAAATTTTAAATATCATTTATATTGTAATGATGAGTTATTATAGACTTTTATAAAAAAAAAGTTATTTAGTAGATAATAGCATACAATTTAAAATTTGTAAAGTGATGAAAACTTACATAATATATTACTTGGCCTATCATTTCTTTCTTTAAACTAAGTCAATTAGGTCATGAATTCATACTAACTTGTTGAGTACCCAAAGTGAAAAGGTTTGGTTACATGAGCTTACTTGATGTCATGCTAATTGCTTTGGTTAGGTTTTAGATGAGGGGAAACAAACCTCTAAAGTGAAAAAGGAATGCAGGACTGGCTTCAAACAATTAAATCACGAGATTCTAATCTTGAATTTTTTTTTTTATTTCAAGCATCATGCCTCAAGCAATTTGATCTCAAGGGCCTAGCCTCGAGTGTCAAGCTTTGAGCTATATACCATGGAATATGTTATCCATCATCGATAATTTTTTCTTAAAAATTTCCTACAACAAATAAAGTCATCGCAAAAAGGTATTTCAATTTTTTGAAAGATTTTTTTATACAAAAACATGAATGAATTTACAAATAGAACATATAATATAAAACCATATAATGCGTAACCCATGCCCAATCTATTCTAAAAAATTACCCAAACATTATTGTAACTCTCTATAAAGCTCCGCATGCAAATGTACATTCATCCTCATCCTCATTAGTTGGAGCTCATGGTATTAACAAGGGTGCATGTGGGGAATTCCTACATTATGCTTTTGAATGTCCCCCAATACTTACATACCAAGCCGCAAGGTTGAACATCGACTGTGGATTTGGTTTTCTTAATTTTGTGCATTTTCCTCCACATAGCACTTTTCATGCTTTGCCAAAATACATCCTAGAATTAACAAAACAATCGTCTCAAAATAAATAACCATCACATATTTTATAAATGGAGGACACTTCCTAGTTGAGAAATCATGGTGAGACAATTCCAAAGCTATCAACTTCTTATATCTTTAACCCTCATACTTGAAGAATTACCAAAGCTATGATGTCGATAACCTATTTATTAGCATTCACAATAAATACCAAAACCATAACCAAATCGCAACATATAAAGTATAAGCTGCCACATAAATACTGCAAATTTATAACATATTATTTAGCATAAGTACAATATATATAAAAATAACCTATTTCAACTCTCAAACTTGCACTATCTATTAAATGTGATATCATTTATCTTATCATCATCTCCATCTTTATGCAATGCAAAAATATTCTATATATTATAAAACATAAAAATGAGATTACAAAAGACTTAATAGATAAAATAATAAATATAATATAATATAATAATATTATAGAGGATAAATATCTCATTAATAATCTAATAAAAGAACTTAAAGTTATAAAGGTACAAATAATTCCAAGCAAATATCCCATTTTCTCATATTTCTATATCTTTTCATCACATTTTACTAAGATATTATTTTCATAAAATATTTTAACTTTTAGGACCTTATTTTTTATGACTATTACCTTTGCTCTTAAATGTGCCACATCTCATATCCACAAATCTCTGCTTGTATGAATCAACATAACTAGAATCTAATTATATAAGCGTATGGCCTTGATAACCACACATGTTTCTTGCATAGAATACTAGAAATAAAATCACAAAAAATTAAGGGTATGATCTATAATCAATACTTATCACCCAATATTACTAACACCCAAAACTGAGTTAATAATATATATAATGTCATCTCATGTTAATATATGATATAAAGCCAATATCTACTAGATGATGAAATCTCAAAATATCACAAGTATACATATATAATGACTTACTTGGGGATATCTCAAAAAAGAGAATCATCAGATAATGAAAGACTCCTAAAAAGCTATCACGTAAAATAATATAGATGAATAAGCATGATATTAAGTATAAGATGGCTAATCATAAACACTATAAGTAAAAATAAAATCCCTGACTTGGTGAGATACCTTTTGAGGGCAATCTAAGCTTGGATCCAATGAGAACTCTAAGATTTAGCTTAGAATTAGAGAAGTCTTAGGATAGAGTGAGAAAGAGATCCCCTACATAAAAACAAATATTTATTAGTTTAGGATAATAATTTATTAAAAAAAATTATGATATTATAATGACATCTCATTATAAATATTAGAATTATTTTTTTAATGATCAATGTGAGATAATTCATCTATGTACCTCTTAACTTAGAAATCTATCAAGATCTATTTATTATTTAGTGATTCTTTTCTAAAAACATCACCTAACATTCATTTTACGTACTCTTTGATCTTAAAAGTTGCAACCAATGTATGGTGTGGCCCATAAGATAAGATGGTGTGATAAACTTATAAGAGAGTTATGAATATCTTAAGGATAAGAATGAGAAAGATATCTCACATTGGCTATTATGGAGTTGATTATATGTTATATATGATAATTATTAAAAGTTTTATAATAAGGACTATTATAGAAGGGTAAAACCTAAGTAAAAGTATTGCCTCCCTATTAGAGGAGGGTAAAACCCCAATGGGAGTGTTGTCTTCAATCATGATAACACTTCATTAAGAAGGCCAAAATATCATATTATTAGACTAATGTGTTGTTGTTTTTTAGACTACTTACAAATAGGATTGTGTGATAGTTTTAAAGAATACTATGAACATACTAAGATTAAGAGTAATAGACATAGTTTCATATTGGTTATTACAAAAATAATTGAGCTATGGATGAGAATCCTATAAATCTTTAATCATGATAATATCTTATTTAAAAAATTGAGATGTCATGCATTATTTCTAATATATATATATATATATATATATATATATCAAATTTATTAGCATATATATTTTAAAAATTGAAAATGTCACAAAAGATTATTTTTGTTTAAAACTTCAAGGCCTAACATTCATAAAAACTACATGTTCTCATTTATATTCTTTAGCTAAATAATTTTTGTAACATAGTAATAATTGTGACTATTTATTTGTTTTATATTTTTGTATGATTATCACATTTATTTTGGGTTTTACTAAGTTTCATGGTTTATTAGTCTCCATAGTGTTGCTAATTAAATTATATTTTAAATGATATTTTATGAAATATATTTTATATTAATATATTTTTAAAACAAATGGTATGAAGAAACTAACCATAAAAGGTATTGTGATTTTTTGTAAAATACTATGTTAATAGAATATTTTAAAATATTTTAGATATTTTAATATATGTAGAGAATATTGATATTTATATATCAATATTAACTGTAATGCCAATTAATCAAATATTTTAAAAAAATTCTAAATTAATGATTACTTCTCTTAATTATCTTCATTGGCATTGAAATATTTTTAAAACTTTGTTGAATACTTTATGATAATATCAAAATACTTTTCTAAAGTATTCATTGTAAAATACTAGTATAAAGAATAAGTATTAGATAGTATATGCACTTGATTATCTTTGTAACGTAATGGAATGCTAATATTATAATTACAGCATTAATATTTATTTGAAAAATTACTCTTTAATGTAAATTAAGGAAAAATTTTAACAGGATTTAATTATGAACTAAAAACTAGTTATATCGAAGGTAAATATTGCGGATGTTTGATCGCGTAAGATTAAAAATCACTTATATTGATAAAAAAAAAATCAATTTTCTATTAAAATAATTATTAAATTTCTACATATTCTAAAACTTTATTATAAATAAAGAGAATAAGTAATTTATGTTGATGTGCAGAGCAACTTTTCTACGCCAAACGGACCGATGTGCCATGTCAGCCATGTGGACAAAACTTGATTCGCAACGTGAAGCATAGCGTACGGCAGGAATTTACTGGTGACCGATAATTAATTAAAAAATCATTTTAATATTTTAAATAATTTGAATATTTTTATTTTTTAATATATATGTATTTTATATATAAATATATATATATATATATATATATATATATATATATATATATATATATATATAATATTAAGATAATAAATGTATCTTTAAAAACAAATCTTATTTTGGTTGATATTAGACAATGAATTAGGGATGCTTGTAGACATTAAGCTTAGATTTCAACCTTATAGTATTAATGTAATATCTTTCTCAATATGACATTATTTACGAATAAATCAAACATAAACTAAATAGTTCAAAATACCTAAGATTGATATTGGAACAGAGTAATTGGAGGATGGAATATTATATAAAAAAATTACTAAACAAGAAATAGCTTATAGCCAACTTCTTCTTAGAAGAAGTCAAGAATGAATTGCCATATAATGGAAATGGAACAAAATAGATTTATAATAATTATTGGGTGATGTCTTAGATGAGTAATTATCTAATAATAAATAGTTTCAAACCAACTTTTACCTATATGGGGTCAAGATGAATTGTCTCAAATGAAAAAGGAGAAATTTATTATGAGCATAAATAACATAGTGATATAAAACAATAAAAAAAAGATATTACTTAGATTTAATAAACGAGGATAATTATTTTATACAATTTATAACAAGTATATGAGACTCATGTTTAGATCTTAGGATATCTTTCAAAATAAAAAAATCGATAATAATAATTATTTTCATTTAATAATTTTGAAAGAAGATAAATCAATTAGTTATTCAAAATATGTTTCTTTTGATTTCTGATGTCATGATTTTTTATTTTTATTAAATTAAATTATGCATGTAATATATCATTAAAGATACTCTTTTATTATTTGTAATGATTATCATTATATTTTCTAAATCATGAGAAACTATTAATTAGAAATTATTTAAATAATTTTTTAGTAAACACACATACACAAGTTCAACTTTTTGTTTAACGATGTTACTATGCAGTATGTTGCTATTTATGCAAAGGGTTTTTACTTGATAAGATTCTTTACAAAAAAATAAAAATTTATTATTTATCACTCAAAAATAAGATTTTGATGTTATTTGATTTTGAGTGATCTAGATTTTAATTATCTTTATGTTGATAATCAAAATTAAAGAATCTTAGATAATACTAAATTAAGAGATAAAAAAGTTAATATATTTTAAATAATATTAATATTTAAATAATTTTGATATTTATATGTTTAAATTATTCTAAAACAATTAATCAAAAAATTTTAATTATTTTAATATTTTTTTTAATTGATATATTCATTACTTACAGCCAAGCTTATGCAGGAATGTCTGTACAAGAGTGCACATGTGAAAGTTTTAAAAATTGTTATTCTAGATGAATCATTACTTATCTTGATCATGTTTATTAGTATTAAAAATTTGTTGAATACTTATGATATGTTAGAATGTTTCTCACATATTCATAGTAAATTAGTATTATAATGAATCAGTTTTAAATAATATATATAGTTGATTATCTTTGCAAAGTAATCAAGTAATTAGTTTCTAATTAATATATTAATGCTTCTTTGAAAAAAAAATACACTTTAATTTAAATTAAGAAAAAAGTTTAAACAGAAATCAATTGTGACGTTTGTTATGTTAGAAATAAAAGAACAGTCAAATCAAAGCTAAATCGGCTCATGGTTTATTGCATAACATCAAACTCATATTGTATTGATAAAATTTTTATTATTATATTAAAATGATCATAACGCACTTAGGCTCAATTTGACACACCATTCATGGAAATTTCTTTTTACCTAACCCATCTGGTCGGCCTCGTGACCAAAACAGCATTTAGCACGTGAATCGTGATCGTTCACAGTGGACGGCAGGGATTGCAATGCGTGCGAATTTCTGCTGGAAATAATTTCTTTAGAAGTTCACATCGATCATTAATTTAAAAAATAATTTCGGCGTATTTTTTAAATAAATTAATAAATTATGAATATGTTTCTGTTCGTTGACTGACCGTTCTAGAAAAAAATTATTAAGAAAAGATAATAACTTATTATTTGAAAATGTTATTTTATAAACAAAATTTAAAAATAGTTTTAGAATTTTTAGTTAGGCTTTGCATGGTTTTTGAAGAGACATTTCTTTCCGTTCTCCATTTCAGTTAAAATAATTCAATATCTGTTAAAAAACATTTTCCGTTATATTATTTATTTTAAATAATTATTTTAAACACATAAAATGTATTTTTAAATTATAATAGTAGTGCCATAAGGACTCCAATAATCTATCTATTTATATGTTTATAGTATTAAAAATAATATATTTAAATATATTATACCCAACTCTTTAACATTACTCATACAAATCATCATAATCTGAAATATTATGAAATAATTATTTTAACTCTTAAAACTAATAATCCCTAAATCTTTAATAATTTACAAAAAAAAATAGATTTATTTTGAAAATAAATATATTACTTGGCAAGAATATTGCGTGCTTTTTATTTCTTCATAATAAAAATATTACGAAATATATCAAACTAATTTTAAAATGTTTGATATTTTAATAATAATTTTAAAACACATTCTTTAATTGGAAAAATATGAAACAATATAAATGATATTTAATAACTGGATATTAATAATTTTAAAAATTAAAAGAATTATTTAATAATATTTTAAGATTTAAATAATTTATTAAATAAATATATTTAAAATGTGAATTTGGTAAGCACATTCATGTTTTTTTTTTCTCAGGGAAGTCGTCACTCTTCCCATCTGCTGCGATTTGCAATGTTATTCGTCGATTTAAGCAAAAAAAGTCGTCTTTGGACCTGCATTTCACTTCTGTCTTGGTCAGTCGGTCTCCTGTCTATGTCGGCCGAGGATGGCCCATTTTCCACCACCAAGTCTATTTTTATATGGGATTCGTCGACCGCTCATTACCTCGGCTTTTCGCGGCCTCAGCAGTACCATCACTCAAACCTTTATTTGGCTTTTCCCCCCTTTCATCGTCCTCGGATCATGGCGACCTATGCTTCATTCCTCAAGCTCGGAGGCGCAACCCTTTCCATCCCTTCGTCTGTCTCCGACCCGGGCAAGGATTTCTCCGAAACTAAGATGCCACTCGCTCGCTGTGCCCTCCGCCGCTCTCTCAACCCGAAACTGAAGACCCGCAGCTCCATCTCCAGGTCTCCTATTCGGCCAGTTTCCGCTAGTCTTTTCTCCCATAAGAAGTCGCCTGTCGATTCGTCGAGGTCCAGTAAGAATCAACCCCTCAATATCATTTTTCTCCGCTTGCCGATCGGCGCAGCGGACTAATCACGGGATCTGCCGCAGGCAAGGTGCAGGAGCTTCACTTGTACGAGATCAACGAGAGGGACCGCGAGAGCCCGGCCTATCTCCGCCTCAGTCAGAAGCAAGTCAATAGTCTCGGTGACCTAGTTCCCTTCAGCAACAAGGTAACCAAATGTCCTTTCTGTCATCTCAACTGCAAGGAAGACGAACCTTCCTCCCCGACGCTCTAACTTGCGGTTTGCAGTTGTACCACGGGAATCTGCAGAAGAGATTGGGAATAACGGCCGGAATCTGCTTGCTAATCCAAAACATACCGGAGAAAGGAGACCGGTACGAGGCGATCTATAGCTTCTACTTTGGGGAGTACGGGCAAATCTCGGTGCAAGGTCAGTACTTAACCTACGAGGATTCGTACCTCGCTGTGACCGGCGGCACAGGCATCTTTGAGGGGGTTTATGGGCAGGTCCGGTTGCATCAGATCGTTTTCCCTTTCAAGCTCTACTATACCTTCTACCTCAAGGGCATCCCTGACCTCCCCGAGGAGCTGATCGGCAAGCCTGTGCCTCCTTCTTTGGCGGCGGAGCCTTGCGCAGATGCTAAGGCTACGTTGCCGCATGCCGTCGTCAAGAATTTCACCGACTGATTTCAGTAATATATTATGGTATTTTGTGGATCGACCGTGCCTTTTACGGTGGAAACTAGTCAGCCTTCTTGGTTGGTAGATTTGGGAGTTATTTCTATGCATAGTAGATTGCCATCTTTTATCTTTCCAATGTCTTGTTTGTGCCTGTGAGGGATTGCTCAAAAGAGAACGGACGTGTTAAGACTTGTTAGGCCTTCGTTAGTGCGTTTGTAATGGAGACAAATTTCATATGTGTTGTTAAAAAAAAAATGGTGTTCAAACTACTACGGGAACGCTTTCGTGCCTGGGAGGTGTTATTTGACATGTCCATTGTTCAATATGAAATGAGTGATGAATAATTTGCTATTAGACAACATTGAAACTCGTATTCAAAAGTTATCAATTTACTAATATAATAATTAATATTATAAAATAATTAAAATCTATTTAAACTTTTTAGTATAGGAGTAATTATTGTAATGGTGTTTTTGATTGTATTCTTATATGTTTATATGCTTATATTGCAATGGATAAAGTGTAGTTTGTGAAATATTGTACAGAGAATTTGCTTATGTGAAAAGTTTTATGCTAATTTTAATTATGTTAAGCATGCTACAAACACATGGACATCATCAAACCATGCTCATCATTGTTGGAACAAGATTTGATATGAAAACATTTGCAAAAAGGTTAAGTCGTTGATCGAAACACTTATTTCAAGCAATTTGTTTGTAACCTTGCTTCAAACCTATTCTCATTGTCGAACAAATGCTATAATATAGAAATCTCAAGGATGATTTTCAATTTAATTAAGTTGTTAAAGTTGTATTTTAAACAAACTTGAATACCTATATTAGTTTGTTGTGTCATTACTCGTGTAATCCTTCTAAGATTAACGATTAGCTAACATGAATTCCACAAATAATATTAAATGGAAATCTCAAGGATCATTTTTTAATTTAATTAAGCTGCTAAATATACACTTTTAATAAACATGAATATCGATATCTATTGATTGCATCATTTACTTGTCTAATCCCGTTAGAATTAACACTATCATTATAACGTCTAGAAAAAAATTGGGTGCATATCTATATAATGTATTTGAATAAATGTAGTGTATTTGAATTTCTAAATTTTATAATATGTAAACATTTCTATTATATAAGAGGTGTTTTCGTAAATGGGTTGTAACAAGTGTAAAGACATTTTTTACTTGTAAATGAGAGAAAAAATACATAATAATGCAAAGAAATGTTTTTTGAGTCCAATGAAATTGATTTTGTCAAAATAAGACTTGAATCAACGAGTTAGTCAATTGTGGTTTATAAATAAATACAAACATTTAAATAATTAATAAATAAAATACTCAATTCATTAATTAAGTCCTCATTAATCAATCTAATTGGTTACTAGGATTTGTGTGTCAAAGAAGGGATTAAGGGAGAAATGAGAAGGTTTTTCTGATCCTAAGGCACAGATTATCTCGAGGAGAAGATATCTCATGTGTCACTTCAATTGCTTTATCAAGTTTTAAAGAGAATTAAGTTGCATTTAGATACATAGAATGAGGGAGAAAGGTTAAAAAAAGGTTTTTGTAATGAAATTGGGCTTTGGTTGAATTTAATGTAAATAAACTTGCGATTGGAAAACAAAAACTATAGCTCCAACAGTGATGGCATGATATGTTTTAATTTTGAATTTAATATTAGATATAAGTTTTATAGATCAAGAATTAAGAAATAATTAAATTTAGTTCATCTTGAAAAACATTATGTTGTTAATAGCTAAATTTAAGTTTTGAACATGTCAATGAGAAGATCTTGATACAACAAAATAGATATGTTATTTATAATTTTTAGAAGTTATTTGAAATTTTAAAAATAAAAAATTATATATTTTATTTAATTTTTTTAATTTTATGAAAGGATAAGCTCATTTCTTTGTAGTGCTTTTGTGGCTATGTCTACATGTGAGGAGCATATGAGAGAGGCAGAAACCTCTTGATGAAGAAGGAGAATATGAACTTCATATTTGTATTGAAAGATTTCTTATTAAAATTAGGGATAAGTAATAACAATAACATAATGACTTTTGTTACCTATAAAAAAATACATAAATTTTATAAAGATAAGAAATAGTGTTGAAAAAAATCATGTTGTTAATAAACATATGAAAATTTAAAACTATTTAGATGTAATGAAATAATAACAAAATTAATTATAATTAAACATGTGATGACTATATGTAAAATGTGATATCCTTTGGCATTTTAATGATCTTTTTTTTATAATTTGCTTCCAAGTATGAAAAACTTATTTTGTTACATAACTATTAATATATGAAATTAATTAAAGTAAAATTTTAATATGTAAGTATTAAACATAAATATAATTTTTTCAATATTATAACAAGATTAACGATAAATGTGAGAATCATGATATCTAATAGAGAATTTATTATTGGTTGTTATCATTGGTTTTATAATATAGAATCCTCACAATTACAAATATATTCAAATATTTTATAATGCAAACCTTAATCCAACAAAGAAATACAAATGATTAATGAGTTGGAGATATCAAAAATTTAATGCTCATTAAGATATATGTTATTAAGAAATTAAAATTTATGTAATCTTTTTTATTTATTACAAGTTACTAATGAATTATTGTAGAAAAGATGCCAAAAAAATTCTAAACTTCTAATGATATACAATTTTTTTGGGAACTCATCAAAATCAAATATGAAATTTTCATATTTTCATTGCAAGATATCATTAATGAAAAGTTGCAAATATGCTTTAAAAATTAGTTAGAAGATTTTTTTATTAAAATTAGGAATAAGTTATGACAATAACATAGTTTGTCTTTTGTTAACTACAAAAAATACATAACTTTTTATAAATTTAAAATAATAAAAATATTTAATGAATTCTTCTTTTATATTTGGATGGTACAAGTATTGTTAGTCTAACAAGCTTTTATGTTGGCTCGACACATATTTATTAATATGTGTACGTCTAAGTTAAATACATCACAAGACACATGAAATAGTATTGAAAGAAATTATGTTTTTAATAAGTATGTTAATATTTAAAACTATTGAATTATAATAAAACAATAATGTAATAAGATATAATAAAATATGTGATAATTATATGTATATGTGATAGCTTTTAACTTTTGCATATTAATATTTTTTTATTTCTTGTTTTGAAAGAGTGAAAAAAATTATCTTATAAACTAATGGTATACTTATAAGATAATTAAAATAAATTTTAATATGTAAGTATTAAATGAGAGTATAATTGTTTTATATTATAACAAGATTAAAATAAACCTCAAAATATTGACATGAAATAAAGAATTAATCATTGATTGTCATCATCAATTTTATAATGTGGAATCACTCACAATTATCAATACATTCAAATATTTTATAATACAAGTTCTAACTTAACAAAAGAATACAATAATAAAAAGTAAAGATTCGTTAGTAGTTGGTGAGGGCAATAATTTAATACTCATTATGAGAGATGTTGTTGAGTCTAACTTAAATGTTATGACATATTTTTGAGTTATTGCAAATTATTGATGAATTATTGTGAAAAAGATGTCAATCAAAGTTCTAAACTTCCAGTGGTATCCAATTTATTGGAACTCATCAAAATCAAATAGGAACATTTCATATTTGTATTGTAAGATATCATTTATGAAAAGTTGTATGATATACTTATTAAAATTTGGAATAAGTTAGAATATTTTTTTATTAAAATTAAGAATAAGTTATAGAAATAACATTGTTTGTCTTTTGTTACCTATAGTTTGTGATGCTTGAAATTTCTATAGTAGGATTCATGAAAATTTCAAATCAAATGCATGAAAAGTAAGATAAAGTGCATACACTAACGCAAGCCACTTCGGCCTCGTGCAAACAAGCAGTTTGGGCCCTCAAGGCACATGCACTCCCTTGCAACTTTAAATAGAGAATTCATCATTAATTGACATTATTGGTTTTATAATGTGGAATCACACACGTTTACAATGCATTTAAATATTTTATAATACAAACCTAACCTAACTAAGGAATACGAAGGCAAAATGTAACGATCAATTAGTTGACGAGATTGATAATTTAATGCTTATTATGAGTGGTATTATTAAAGAACTCAATTAGATTTTATGTCATCTTTTTTATTTATTATATATTATTAATAAATTATTGTAAAATAGATGTCAAAAAGTTATGAACTTTTAATGATATTGAATTCTTTGAATTTCGTCCATCGAAAGAAATCATTTATGAAAACTTGCATGATAAGTTTCGAAAATTAGTTTGAAGATTTCTTACTAAAATTAAGAATAAGTTATATAAGAATCAATATATGTTTACGTAATTATAATGTTAATTTGAGGCATATACAATAATAACACAGCTGATGTTTTGTTATCTATAGATTGTGATATATGAAATCACTATAGTAAGATTCATAAACATTTCCAATCAAAATTATAAAAAGTTAGGCAAAATTAGATAATGGCTTAAATCGTTACCGAAACCGGAACAGTAACCTGTTTCATTAAAACAGGGAATTAAAAAAACTTCGCATTTGATGGCTACCGTGCGTTGGCGGAAATAAACACAAACCACTGTGGCCTCGGGTCAGACAAGCAGTTCGGGCCCTCGAGGCAAATGCAATCCCTTGCAAACACAATAGTCGAATTGGTCCCGTCCAATTCCAGGCACAAATCCCTTGCCTTCTCACCCTCTTCCACCTCGCCCACGATCTGGAAGGGGAAGCCCGAAACCATTCGGATGCTCCATTCTGTTACTCCACTCACACCAGATAGGTTTGTCAAGGTCACAGGGTTCTCCTCTCCCACAGCTCCCAAGCAAAACCTTAGCCCTTTGTCCATCAAAATTATAGGACTCGCCCGCGCATTCCCTTTCCCCCCGTACCACCACCTGCTCCGTCTCTCGCAATCCCCCAGCTGCACGTTTCCTCGGTCATCCACCACCAAGCACCTCCCGCTCCCTGCGTGATATATGATCTCATATCCGTAGTCTGCAGTTAGCAGGGGATCTCTCAGCATATGCTGCACGAGGCCGTATCGCTGATGGAAATGTAGGTTCCTTGGCTCTTCCCAATCCTTGTCGAGCACCCCGAACATCTCCTCGTCCCCGATCCGTCCTTTGCGTATGTAATAGCTGCCCTGTAATGCCCAGATGGCCCAATCGAGATCCATTTCGGCCGCCAAGGTGAGGAAGCAGCTCAGGAAGCGGTTGTCCCCTCGGTTGATGCCTCTCTGGTCGCCTCCGAACTCGCTGACGAAAAGCGGCGTGCCGGCTGATCCTCTGACCAAGAACCCTGCTCGTTCATCAAATTCCCGGGCCATGCTGGCACAAAGGGGTGCGAGGGGCTTCAAAGCCCAGTCCTGCCGATGTCCGTCGGTGAACGCATAGGAATGGACCTCGTACACGAGTTTTCCCGAGAACCCGAGCCGAAGGGGGTGCCGGCGGAGGAAGCTGAGGTCGTTGTCGTAGCTCAGACCAGAGACGATGACGAGAAGGTCGGGGTTGGTCTGGTGGATCGTAACGCATCCAAGCGCCATGTTCTTGTGCCAGATTTCGTTGCTCTGTCTCTTCCCACGGAGCTCGTTGCGAAGGCTTATGCCCACCACCTGAAGAAACCAGTGGGATCGATTAGATCTCCCATGTTGTTGCTGTGATGCAATGTGATAAAAAATGACGGACGAAAGTGAATTACTGTAAAATCGAATTACCTCAGGAGTATTCTTAAACCGCAAGGCGACGATCTGCAATCCTCGGATCCATTCGGCCATGTCGAAATCTGCGTCCCCAAAGAAGCCATTGCCGTCGTCCTCACTGCAGCACCACATGGGACGGCTGACGTGGTTATCGAGCACGAGCATGAGCCCGGCGTCGGCAGCCGCCTGCACCACAGCGTCATAGGCCTCCCTGACGGTCATGCCCAGTACTCGCTGATTGTTCCTCGCAATCCCGGCGGCCGCATCCTGCAGACCAAGGGAGTCAAGCGAGTCAACTATCGTGAGGTTAGCGTATCGCTTCTTCGTCCACATGTACGTCGCCCATGTGAGCCGCAGGCAGTTAAAGCCCAGCGATGTGATTTTGACTGCGATAGCCTCGACCGGTTGGCGATCGAGTCCTTCGGGCACCACTGTAGGCAAGTGCGCAGCCCAGTTCACGCATCGGAGCTTCACGCGCTGCCCGGAGCTGGTGTCCACCACCCAACTACCGCTCGTGGACAGAGGAAGTGACTCGCCTAGTTGGAGCTCGAATGTGATGACCAGGAACAAAGAGAACAGAGGAAGAATGCTGATAGAGTAATTAAACGTTAAGATCAACATTGCCTTTCTACTGCATTTAGCCTTCATGATATTTGCATGCAATTTATAGATTTAAAAAATTGCAATCCATGGTTGGTGTTTCACACAAACATTGATGTGAGAAGCTTAATTAAAAGAATTTAAAAAAGATGGTTGACCTTCTAAACAGATGAACCTATGCACCACATGGGAACAGCTTTTTTTATTTCTTTTTTAACAATTATTAATTATATTTTTTCTATAGCTACTGCACTATCTCGCTGAGGAAACAACTACCCATCGGCACTTATTGCATTATATTATACTTAAATTCGAAGTAGTTCAATTTCCCTTTTTTCCAGCTTCTGCAATTTATCGTTTGTCCTAACGCCTAATACTCGAATAAGGTTGAAACACTTGGGGAAAAAACGTTTGATTAAAACCAAATCAAGATTAATTTCAAATAATTTATTATTTTTTTAAAATTTATTTCTTCATTTTTTTTACTTTTAAATTGCTTTCTAAACTAATTTTGCTTTCATTTGAGTATATTAAGTGCGCAATTATTTATTGCTTTTAAGCTTATTTATCTCGATTGTTTTATTTAATTTTTACGGAATGTATGGCCATATGCTACTTAACGATTGTCGACGTTGGGAATGTTATATCCATGCTTTAGTTAATGGCTGTGATTGCAAAATGCTTCGATAAAATAATGGAAAACAACTTCATAATATGATCTACGTCAATAGAATGCACTCTCTCTCTTTTTTTTATTATTTTTTAATTTTTATTTAGATAAAATTATAAAAAAAACAATAAATATTTTACTAAATCTCAATTCTCTTACACGAAAAATGTTATCACGATATTTCTTTCAGATAGGTGTCACTTGCAGAGACTTGCACGTGGACACGTAGCTGCGAGAATTACTAAAACTTGCAGCATCTCTCGGCCATGTGCCGTGGAGGGTTGTGAGCAAAAAAATGCAACCGAAACCACCAACGCTAAATGTTTAGTGCAATTCTATCGATTTTTTTAGGTGAATTAATAATGGGATTATTGTTAACGGGTTTGAAAGCGGAGATGTTTAGTGCTGGTGTTAATAATATTTTATGCACGTTATGGATCTGTTTACCGAAGCCAACTCACGTATGTCCCCGCATCCAAACCACACTAACTGACACAAGCGATCATACTTTTCGCATGACCCCGCATGCGCGCTAGTGGCGCGCCCGACAGTCCGAAGGCGGCTGAATGCGGGCTAGTCTAGTGCGCAGGCGGATGCGCTCTCGAAGCCACGAGGCTACGCCTGTGAACCTGCATCCCCACAAACATGATCTTGAGGGCACGTGGAATACGTATATGTCAACTCTACATAACTACGATATAATGATTAAGGAAATCTTAGAACATGAACTTCTTAGTTCTGTTGGCAAAGAAGAGCTTTTCTTCCAACAATCTGATGAAAAGCTAGATGTTTTTCGCTTTGTTTCATGGCTATGATGAAACATTGTGAAGAGGTTGCAACAAGTATGCAAGATTATCATAATAACTCGATTATTGAACTTAAAAATTGAGATAAAAATTGTAATTAACTGATTTGATTGTATGATATTCATATTTTAGGTTTAGATATCAAATATTAAGATAGTACTCCTAAATTTCTACGAGACAATATAAATGATGAAACAAATTGAGTTGGTATATATTAAGATTGATGAGTGTATTAAAAACTATATGATTTTTAGCATATGTAATATTTCAAAATTTTTAGATAAAGTTAACAAGTGAAAGTGGGTGCTAAGGAAGATCTTATAGTGTTATTCAATAAATGAAATACTTAACAAGATTTGCAAGTCAATTTACTTAGTTATATATGTTTCATGACATTCAAAGTCTCATGACCAAGAACAAATGATGGATCCCATTAATTGCAATACTCTGAGATATTTTGATCGAATCATGTCCCAATTTTGTTAAATTCTTCATAATGTATGACTTAAGTTATGCATAAATGTATTCAATCCATTTGATAATTCAGCAAGAACTTTTTCTTATTGATTAGCCTTCATAATTGTTTAAGTCTATTACCATCAATGTGTCCAATAAAATTATTTATTTTCTTCTTAGTGTTGATTTTTTTGGCCAAGTAGTCACAATATCAAATTTAGATGTCTTTTTTTTGTATGAATTGATAAATGAGTTGAAGATACTTTACAAGAAAGGCAAAATGACATGTAGCATGCATAGTGCACAAACAGTGTTAGTTCTACGCTACATTGATGTGGACAATAAGTGACTTTCCAACACAAATAATGCTATCTATTTGGTGAGCTTAAAGATGCTCACCTTGTCTCTATTGCATAGAATGTTTAAAAATATTTTACTTACATTATAAAGAGAAAAATCTCATTTTTTTTTACTTCATCCATATATTTTAATCACTTGAATAATCATACAAAAATCAAAATGATAAAATATGCAAAAATATCTTGAATTATATAGAAAAGCAACAAGACGAAATATACAAGAATAAGATTAGCAATCATCCTTGAGGATTGCAAGAGACTCTAAAGGAACATGAAGACTTCTTGGCATACACGACTAACCCAACCCCTCTTGGCAATATTTGGTCATGACACATGAATTTGCTTACTTTGCTTTTAATTTGTGTTATTTATGTTTTTATTTATTAACAATCTTTCATTTGTTTAAGATGGAATAACATTTAAGCCACACACAATATGGTGTAAAACTTCAAGTAATACTTCACTCACGTTTAGTTTTTTGGGAATTATACTTGCATCATTCCATAAAATATTGTAAGACAATCTTCAACTAGGTAAGCACCTCGATTATGAATTTCTTATAATGTATTTGCAAATAATACTATAAGAACATATTATTTTGTTGCGTAGGAGTGTTACAACTCTTTAAAAAGGTTTTTAGAAGATATTTTATAAGGACGACCATTTAAGGTACAAGGAAAACTTGTACATTGCACGAAAAGATGTCATAAGATAATGTGGCATTAATACATGTGGTCAATTGTTGAACATCCCTTATTGGATATTGAACAATATTTGGTAAGATTTAGTTAGATAGTGATCAACAAAGTGAAAATCAATGCTAACAAAGACGTTGTGTATGATGGCTTAGTTACAACATATTAAGAGATTCATTTCAATTGAGCAGTTTTATCAAGATTAGCTCATCTATTTTTCATTAGTCTCTACTATCATTGTTAATGATGGGTCAATTTCAGTCGACTCTTATGTATCGTTACAACGTATTTCAATTTTTATATTTAGTTTATTCCATTATTTAAATCTATATTTTATTTTAAATTATTTGGAGGTTAGTTAATAGTTTTTAAAATATTTTTAGAATAAAATTTAGTAAACACAATTATTATAGTAGTTTTATAATTATGCCAGTGCAAAATTTGGTCAAAACGACTTAATTTAAGCATTGTGACTATTATGTTGTTGATTGTCGCTGCTGCTCCACTCGCTTAACCCACATTGCCCTCTTTACTTACTCGACTAGCACAACTTAAGAACCCATGCCGACCGTGCTAACCAACGAACTTGGGTTAACTTACAAAACCGCACCATCCCACGCTGAGCTGTGAACCTGTGTTAACTCGCTCCATCCGTGCTGACCTGCACCAACCCACGTCGGCCCACTAACTAGTCACTTAAGCGTCACCACTGCTGATTACATCATTTGCTATCATGTTGCTCGTTACATCTCTGCCCCCAAAACGTTGAAATTAGCATAAGCTTTTAGGAACTCCTTTTTGCATTAAATTGTGTAGTTTTTTAAGATTTTTTTTGACTAAATTCAAAGTATGTTTTTTAAAAAAAATTATGATGACTTTTGAAATTCTTAAACTATTATTTAAAAATTCAAAATATGATATTTAATATTCTTAAATATATTTTCATATTTCTAAGCTAATAAATTATCATTATACCCTTTAAGATCTCCATACATAGTGATACTCATCATATTATAAGATAAATTTTTTTAACAAGGTAAAGTACAGTTGCCAAGATTCCTTCATATGAGATGAGTTATAAGCGATAATCTGATGGTGTGATTTCGAAGGTTCATAAAGAAGCAAACAACAAACTCAAAAGGGTAAATCTCGATCTATTATCTAGCAGCATCAATACTATCAATTATCAGGATAGTGCTTAACTACTTTTTTACTTCGTTATTTTTATAAAAGGAATTACTCATAATGTCCAATTTCTTGAGATTGTGAATGTGAGTTAATTTCTTTACAATCTAAGAACTCAATTTAAGTATATATTATCAATTTCACCACTAGCTTGAGTTACATTACATGTGAGTAACTAAACTTTTATCCTTATCAAGTTGAGATCTTGTGTTAAAGAAATACTACAAGTCCTTAGCTTCTTAGAAAATCCTTACTTACCCAAAGATTTTAAGATATTTTGATTCTAAACCAAAAGCACATTGGGTATACCTTTGAACGAATCCATTGCTTGTATCTAAACATTTCTCTATCTTCTATAAGTCAAAGTTAGGTTCTTAGTAATTTCACATTAACTTCGTATCAGAGCATGACTAGTTTAGGAACTTATATGATTTTTTATTTGTGTTAAACAAGCATGTTTTAATTTTTTGCATTTGTTGCTAAGTTGCTAAAAGTTATGCAAAAAAACATTTTGTTTTTTAATTTTGTTGCTACAACATTTTTATTATTTTTATGTATTTTTGTTATTAAATTTTGGTAATTATTTTTTTAATGATCTCAGTTAAGAAATTTGTTTCGAACCCAATAATTTATGAAGTCTATAAGATAATATAGAATGTTCGATTGTCAACCAACTTAACCACTAATGGACCCAATATTACAAAAGAAAATTCTAATACTAACAAATACAATACAAGAAATAATGACAATCATAAAAACAATGCATAAACAAATTGGAACAAAGTTGAGACAATAGATCGAGTGGGACCCATATATCAAATAGTTTTATGACAAGTGATATAGATGTGAATAAATTGTCATCTGAAAATGAATCAAACCTGTCAGAATGTCGGCCTAGGTGTCAAGCTACTCCACGTGTCCATTATAAAAGGCATGGAGGGGATGGTGATCATGAGCTTAACATGCTTAAAATAGAAGTCCTAACTTTTGATGAAAGTTTAGACTTTAGAGCTTATAAGAAATAGAATAAAACACTATTTTGATTTGTATAATCTTATTAAGAATCTAAAATACTAATTTACAAAAACTAGGTTCATATCATATTTTAGATTATTTATTCATACATTAGAAAGATAATATCTTGACAAAGATCAAGCATTACCTCAAATATAGGAAGAACTCAAGATTAGATTACAAAGTAAATATGTACCATAGTTTATTCAAGTGAGCGTTTAGATGAATAGTAATATTTATTTAAAGATTATTGCTAAATACATTACCAAATTTGAGAATTATATACTCAGGTTTAGTGTTCATGAGCTAGACTGAGTAATGTTATCTCAATTTTGAGCTTGGCTTAGAAAATCTATTCTTGATAGATTATACGTGAGAAATGGTATTAGTTAGGAAAAAGCATATAAAGTGGTTTGTGATGTGGAAAGATTTCAATGATCGATTATCCATAAAAGTCACGTTTCTTCGAGGACTTCCCTTCCTTAAACTCATACCACTACTTTTGCTATTACTATTCTACACCACAAACAACCTATTCTCCTCAACTCATACCATCAACCTATCAAATCCAACTCTTAGACAAATCATTTACTTGTTTCAGAGTGGAGTGTTACCATTATCACAGAAGAGGTATGTTGTAGTTGAGTGTTTTGAGACAGCATTGCACGTAGACATAGAAGAAGTAAAAGAAAGAATTAAAGTTAATGGAGAGGGGATTATATAGCTAAATAAGGAGGTTGAAGAAGTACAAATACTTAGTGAAAAGTACTTAAAATATTGTACTTTCCATAACTATTATAAGAAGTACTTTGACAACATCAAGACCATTTTAAGATTAGTAGTGTATTAATATTTTTTGTACATTTATTAAAGTTAAAGACCAATGTTATCAGATTATTTTAAATAAAAATAGATGCATCATTGTCATAATACAAAATATTGTCAAAAGAATAAGCTTAACACTCACAGACCATTCTCAATCCATACATCATCATTAGATCAATAAAATCTCAAATCCCATACAATAAAGGTTTTATGTTCCAATGAAGCTTAGTCAATATTCTGAGAAATTACGATGTGATGTTATCCCAATATAAGTAGATAACCTTATTTTAGGATGATCATGATTATGCGATAGAGATACTACCTTAAATAGAAGATCTAATGCATGTACCTTTATATATGAGGGGAAGAGTATTATATTATATCCTTCACCCCTCTCAGAATCAATTTCTAACTCAAATATTCCAAAAGAAAAAGATAAGAGAAAGAAAAAATTACTTGGTATTATTTCACTAGCTAAGATTAAGAGAAAAATGACAAGTGGTGAAGTTATCTAATTTATGATCATTAAGGAGGTACTTACTAGTATACCACTGATTACCCATGGTTCAACCTTTGTTGGAAGAAATTATCAATGTATTTCCTGATAATTTGTTAGCCACTTTTTTACTATTGAGAGATATTCAACATTGTTAGATATAGTTCCTGACACCTCACTACCACATTTACAATATTATCGATTAAATCAATTGGCTAATGCAAAACTCACTCGATAAGAAAATGAGCTAATTTAAAAAGAGTTTATTAAGAAAAGTATTAGTCCATGTGTTATTCCCACTTTGTTGGCTCTTAAAAAGATGAAACTTAATGCATGTACATGTAAAGATGTGCCATTAACAAAAGAATGATCAAATATATGTTTTTAATTTCTAAACTTGATCTTTCAGATCAAATGGATAGAGCAACCATTTTTTCTAAAATTGATTTGAAAAGTGGATAATAATAGTTTAGAATCTGCTCAGGTGACAATAGAAGAGTACTTTTAAGATAAAAAATGAACTATATGAATGTTTAGTTATGTCATTTGAATTATCAAACACATTGAATACACTTATATGACTTATGACTAAGGTCTGAGATCTTTTCTAAGTAATTTTTTAGTCATCTATTTTGATGACATAAAAGTTTAAGTTATATTTTGTTTGAACATTTAGGACATCTTAGACAAGTATGCACCATAAATGTGAATAATATTTTTTGTTAGTTTTAAAAAGTTTAACTTTTGATAAAAAAAAAAGTGTAACTTTCATATGTTTTATAGTTTTGAAATAAGTTTTGACTATTAATTGAAAAGAGATAAAATTCATAATCGAATGGTCAACACCCATTAATGTACATGAAGTTTGTAGTTTTCATGGATCAACATAAATCTGGTTTGTCAAAAAGGGACTGAATTGTTAGAATTAAAAAAAAAATTATTAAAAATACTTTAATTTTTTTTAATAATAAAGTTTTGAAAATTCATGAGAAAATAAGATACAAAAATTTAAATATATACTAAAATAATTTTTTGGTTGCTTTACTTAAAATTAAGCATGCATCCACTCTCGACAGGAATAAGGTACTGAAAAGAACTATATAAGCTTTTCATCAAAAAATAGGTAGGCTAAACCCTTATAACAAGAAAAAAAAGTATACTACAATGGTCTTACAATAAAATAGAATTAATAATAAAAGAAAAAAATTACAATGAAAATATGTGTAAACAAATTCTTATGCTTTATAAAACACTTAATAAGACACACGTATTTTAATTTAATTAGCTAAAAAATAAGAAAATAAAAGCTTAGCTAATTGGAAGATGAATCAAGAAATTTGAAGTTTGTTGAAAAAAGACAGCCTAAGGAGACCACGATTAACAATGACTATAAATTGGTTCGAGGTTGTATATTGAGAATTCGTCTTTGAAATTTTGTACATGTTTTCATTGATAAGTTTTGCTAAAAATTCTTCTATTTATAGAAATATTCTAACAACTAAAAGACACTTACAATAGACTCAATTTAATAATTACAATGTTTCTAATTTTTGCAAATTTTTAATTAGAAAATTAATATTTTAAAAAAAATCACAATAACTCAAAAGTAATGGCTAAAATAGCCATTGTGTAACAGCCCTAGTTTTCTCTTATTTGTATTTTTATATTTTTTATAGAGAGAGCTCTGTGAGACGAATCCAACGATGTTTAATTTGTAATTTTCGGAGCTCTAATGCATAAGTTATGAATTTTTAAAGATTTGAGATAAATTTGTAACGTAGAGGATAAATCTGTAAATTTTAAATGTCGGCTTAGTTCAAATCCGATTGGCGGAGGATATATTTGCAAATATAAAATTTATAAGGTGTTTTATGCAAAAGAGCTGTTTTACGAGCCACCTGGCCGTTGCTTCGGGATAGTTTGACACGTATCTACAGCGTTTATAAATGCTAATCGGGTGAATTACGTTTGCGAAAATTCGACTGCATGCGGCTGCAAGGAGAGATTCCAGAGTGCGAGGTTCTTCAACAGTGACTGCCGCGAGAATTCCTTAGGGACGAGATTTTGGCAGTTGCCGCCATACTCTTCGAGGAATTTCCGGCCTGCAACAGTGACGGCCGACGAAGATACGTAAGGTAAGAAAAAATTTGCTTCGTCTTCGGGGTTGTGTAAGGGTTTTTTTTTTCGATGAGCGACGGAGATCGAGAGGGGTTGATTTGGCCGGCGGGAGACGTCGGAGGTCTCGAATTTCGCCGGCAAAAGGTTTCGGTTTCGCCGGCGAAAGGTTTCGGTTTCGCCGAACGCGAGAGAGAGAGAAAGAGAGGGCGGCGTGAACCGGTCCAGGCTTTGGACCGGGTTACGCTGCTGAACCGGATGCCGAGCGCGCGTGGTCCAGCTCGTCGAGCACGCGGTCCAGCGCGCCGAGCACGCGCGGTCCAGCGCGCCGAGCACGCGCGGTCCAGCGCGCCGAGCACGCCCGGTCCAGCGCCGAGAGCGCGCGGTCCAGCGCGCCAAGCGGGCGGTCCAGCGACGGCGTAAGGAATTTGGGAATTTAGAAAACGCAGTTTTGGAAAGCTGTTTGGAAAAGCTTTTAGAAAGCTTTCTGCGCGGGCGGTTCAGCGACGGGCGTGGGCGGTCCAGCATAGACCGTGGCCGGTCCAACGCCTTTTGGGATTTATTTTGGGGTGTGTTTGGGAAAGCTTTTAGAAAGTAATTTTTGACTAATAAGCATATTTAAATTAATTATTTTTTTATTTTACGGGCTTGTAGGACATCAAGAAGAAACAGAAGTGAGTAAGACGGTTGGTACAACAAATCCAGGTAGATAATTTCCTAACCCTGTGATGTAGCACAGTATTGTATGTTTTACATGGTTTTATTATATCACATGGTGTTTTAAATGTTGCATATGGTAAAGGAGAACATAATGTTTTTGTTGTTACTTATGCATTGGTATGATAATTAGAAAAAAAAGAAATAACATGGAAAGAAAGAATATGATACAATATGCCAAAGAAAGAGATGAAACGATATGGCATACTTGTTTGTACTTATGATTGGAAATGATAGTAAAAATGGATTCCCAGAGAACATTATCCTCACCACTAGGCCCAGCATGTGTTGCAGGGTATCGATCTTCGGATCAGATATCTGCCTAGTGTTTATACCAGGCCCAGCGTGTGTCGCAGGGTATTGATCTTCGGATCAGATATCTGTCTGGTATTATATGCTATGACTCCATGATGATTTACACCAGGCCCAGCATGTGTTGCAGGGTATTGTACCATACCTGCCTGGTGGCACTAGGCCCAGCATGTGTTGCAGGGTATCGATCTTCGGATCAGATATCTGCCTAGTGTTATGTGTTTGGTTGGATGCCGGCTGGAGGTCATTTATTGATGATGATTGGATCCAGAGGATAATGCGTCAAAGGGAATTGGGCCCGATAACAACACACTATATAAGAAATTGACATTCTTTATGGTTTTCATTTGGCATTACCTTATATGTATGTATGAAATTCATCTTTACTGTTAATGGTATTTGTTATGCCTTTTATTTTCTTGGTTAACTATGTGAATTTATCTACTGAGATTTATAAAATCTCATTTAGTGCTTACATCACAGGTCATGAAATCACTACACGGAGAGATGGGAATGGTACTGCTACAAAAGAACCCCTTTCACGAGATGTGTAAAACAAAAAGAGGTTTTGGTGTGATTATTATAAAAACATGTTCGTGTTTATATATATTGCGAATTTTGGAGTGTGTGTTTGTCTTACCGTCGGGTCCCTACCTTTGATTTTTGGGTTAATTGTCCTCACCTGATGTAATAGCTAAGCAAATTTATGATAATATTGTTATATAATGGTACTTGGTTAGGTAGGGGCTTGACACATTGCATACGAGCTATTCAATCAGATCGAACCATAATCGTTCAATTTTGAAAACTGTGCAATCAGACGGATGCAATCGAACCATGTCTTTAGAAATATGAAATTGATCTGGGCCATTAAATCTGAATTGTGATATAACAGTAGAATTTAACTTTTCAAATGGATAAAATTTTGAACATACAATCATGAAATTACATAATCAGATGACTAATAGTATTATGGCATTTGAAAAATTAGATGTGGACGTCACTCCTAGAATTCAAGAGTTTATTGTGCATAAAACTTTGTGTATTAATTCCACATTACACATGTTTTTTTATTTTCTCTTTATAAAGAGTCCTGTACCTTTAGAGAACCAAATTTTAGGGTTGGTTGCCCCTAGTAAGTTTGGAAATTAATCACCCATGCTAACAAATAATCATAACATTAAACCCAGGTCCGAAGGGTAATGCCCCGAACCGAAATAATTTTGAAATGGGTTCAAAAGTGAAGCCCTGGCTCGATTACTGTAGCAACGACTAACTGTGAGTGGTAACTACATATAGATTTAGGTGACTTAGAAATTATGATTTTTAATTATTTTTTATTTAAATTTCTTGTTTAAATTATTGTTGAAACAAGAATTTTGAAGATGTTGATCAAACAATACGAATTTGGGATATTAGATCAAATATGATAATCAAGGATATTAGAAATAAAATTTAATTAATTTTTTATGTGTTTTGAAGAAAAAAATTTAATGAAGTTTAATATAAAATGAAAATACCTAGAAGTAGTATCATAACTTATTTCTTGGTGGTTTATTATTACAATCAAGTTGGTTTTTATGAGATTTCACTTTTACTTTTCTTCTTCTTTAAATTCTCTCATGAATATGATCATTGAATATTTAAAATCTGAAAATTTACTAAACCAAATTTATTAGAAATATTTAATATTTGTTATAATTAAATAAAATATTATGACTAGGAGTTGATATCACAATATTAACCACTTTTTATAGATAGTTCATTTGAGAATTTAATATTATTGTAGCACCAATTGTAGATTATATTAAAAAAGAAGGGTTCAATTAGGAAAAGCTACAAAAGCAGCTTTCGTTAAATTAAAAGAATCCATGCTTAAGCTATAGTTCTTAAGTTACCAGATCTTTCAATAGCCTTTAATATCACTTGTGATGCTTTCGAAGTTGGAATTGATAGAGTTTTGAGCCAAAGTATCATATTTTTTTATTAAAGAGCCGAATGATGCAAGAAATAAATACTTAACATATGAAAAAAAATTTATGCGATAGTCTAATCTCTAAGACATTATTGACACTATCTGTTGTCCTGAGAACTTGTTTTTTATTTTCACCATGAAGCACTTAAGTATCTAAATTCACAAAAAAAGTTTTTTCACAACATACCAAAATGTTTGAATACTTGCAAGAGTTTATTTATTTTTAAATATAAGGCTATAGTAAAGAATAAAGTAACCGATGCATTAAGTTGTCGTGTTTACTTATTAACAGTAATGATTATAGGTGTTCCTAGATTTAAATGTATCAAAGATTTATATAATGATTTTTTAGACTTTAATGATATATATCGTGAAGTTGATACATCACTTACCAAAGTTTCAAGTGATTACCACTTGAAATATTGGTTTTTGTTCCGTGTATCTTGACTATGCATTCCTCGTACTTCTCTCAGGGATTTATTTGTTTAGAAAATGAATGTTGGAGGTCTCACAAGACATTTTGGATAAAACAAAACTATAAGAGATGTGGCCAATAGATTTTATCGGTCAATTTTACCCCAATAGGTTGCATCAATAGTTGTCTAATACAGGACTTGTGATATTGCTAAATATAAGAATTATGGCTAATGTGTACATACATCATTATCTGTGTCTCAATGAATGTTTGATATATAAGTATGAACTTTGTATTAGGATTATTAAAAATTATTAGAGAGCATGATTATATATTCCTAGTTATTGACATGTTTTCTAAGATCGCTAATTTTATATTCTACTATAAGACATCATATGCTTACTATATCATGAAACTATTTTTTATGAAGTTGTAAGATTACATATTTTCACAAATAGTTGTGTCGGATTAAGATGTTTGATTTATTAATTTATTATATAAAACACTTTGGCACTTAAATAGAATGAAGCATAAATTTTTATTAGTTTATCATCCTTAGAATGATGAACAAATAGAGGTAATCAATTGAAGCTTAAGAGACCTTCTTCATAGCCTAGTAAGGAAATATGTTTCTACTCGAGATCTTTTATTATTTTGTACTAAATTTCCTTACAATGATTATGTTAATTGAAAAAAAATAAAGTTTGACTCCTTTTAAAAGTTATTCTAAAATTTGTCCTCAAAGTATTATTGATTTGATTTTCTTACCTTTTAATTTCCACACTTCTAAGTCTATTAACTCTCTTAATCATCATGTTTCATTATTATACAAATATATTATTGAATAAATTAACTTAAATAATAAAATATATAACTTAATAACAAATTCTCACAATAGTCAATGGAGCTTGTTGAGGATGACTATGTGATAATTCGTGTTAGGTCCAATAGATTCCTACTATGCTTCAATAAATTGCATGACAATGGAATTAGTCTATTAAAATTTTGAAGAAATTAGATATCAATGCATATGATTTGGATTTACCTAAAGATTATGAAATCAATGCTACCTTTAATATTCAGGATTTCATACCTTATTGAGAACAACAGCTAATACATAGTGAGCTTTTTAAGCCTTCACCATCATAACCTAACAAACTTATCCCACTAATTTCTTGAGCCCAAACTAGTGAGTTGAGAATCAAGTGAAACAAAACTTAGATGATCAAATAATTCTCATATAAGAACAAGCACCTTAGAGATTTATGGTACATTGGCAAGGATGTCCTATCTTCGATGACACTTGGATCCCTGAAGAGAAGCTTCACTGCTTAAACTCAAAGATGTCGTAGTATCAAAGACTTCACCTTAGCTCTATGTAGTTAAGCTCTTTTTCACTTAGAAAAAAGGACACAATAGTGTTCCACACATCACAAAAAAGTTATACTTGGAGGCATAATAGCCTTATTGGACTCAGAATCATCACTGTTGACTCACCTAATCCTTATTAATCTCTGCTATCACTATCATTAGCGAGGGGGTAAATTTTAGTTGACCATTGTTTATCGTGACATTATATTTCATTTTTTTGTCTTTAATTTATTATATTGTTTATATTTAGACTTTATTTCGATCATTTTTAAATCTCAATTAGTAACCTTTTAACATTTTAGCTTAAAATATAGCCTAGATAATCCTTACAGTAGTTTTGTAATTTTGTAAGTGCAAATTTTTTTTGTCAAAATGATGTAAATTTAAACTTTTGGATTATTTCTATAATCACTTGTTATTCACTGTCATCACTCTATCCTCTCAACCCATGTTAACTTGTGCAGCCCACTTTGCAAACTCGACTCATGTCGACCCGCTAAACCGATTTGACCCATGTTATCTAGATTTGACCTATGAACTTATATGTTAACCAACAAACCAATCACTGAAGCTTCACCTTCCGATTGTGTTGTCTATCACATTATTGCTAAATGTATCATTGCTCAAAAAGTGAAAGTCAACATAGACATTTGGGAATTGCTTATTACATTAAATTTTATATTTTAAAGCAATTTTTATTAGAATTCAATTTATATATATTTTTTAAAACAAATTATAGTGACTTTTGAAATTCTTAAAAATACTTTTAAGAATTCAAAAATATGAGTTTGAGTATTTCTAAGTGTTATTTCATATTTTAATATTACCAAATTATTACTATGTTCTTTAAAGATCTTTATAAATAAGGATATTCACAAGATAGTAAAATATACTGTTTTATTAAAGGAATAAAGTACTACTACTAAATTTGCTTGAGATGAGAGATGTCATGCCTGATTATTTAATAGTATAATTTTAGAAGTGTCTTAAGAAAGTGAGTTGAAGGCTCAAAATAAGAGATCCAAACCCATTATTTAGAAACATTAATATGTTGATTACTAAGGAAGTGCTTAACTAAACTAATATTTTACTTCATTTTTATGGGAAGAATTCCTCTTCATGTCTAATTTTGCAAGTTTGTGCTTATGAATGTGAGTTGATTTGTTTATAATTTAAGAATACTACTTTAGTATATTTTGTTACTTTCATCATGAGCTTGAGTTACATTTGGTGTGGGTAGCTAAATCGTTCTTCTTATTAATTTGAGATTTCTTGTGTTAAAGAAATAATACAAGTCTTTAATTTTTGAGGAAGTTTTTATTTACCTAATGATCGTAAGATATTTCAATCCTAAACACAAAAGTATAATTGGTAGGTCCTTGTATGAATTTATTGCTTGAATATAAATATTTTCCTATTGTTTATGAGCTAAAGCTAAGATCTTAACAATTTCATCTTACATCAAAGGGTGTTTTGAGAGCAAAAAAAAAAAAAAACAAAACTGAAGTGGTTAAAACATCTCTATAAGAAGAGGGATGTTACTTTATGGCATTAAAGCCAACTTAACTACTAATCTAATATCAAAGTTAGACCCTGAAGATTATCTATAAATTGATAAAGAGACCCAACCCTAAAGAGGGTAGTGAACTTCTATAGGACAAAAGACAAGAGAGATAATGTGATAACTTGAATACAAAATTAACTTTATGAAATTAATTAATATTATTGCATTGCATCTTGAAGTGCATGCCATATTGTTAGTAATAGAAATGGTACTTTGATCATGTGTTCAAGAAGAACTAATTGTGAAAAATTTATTGGTATTTGGTTTTTGATTTTTACATATTAATTCTAATTTTTAGAATTTTTCAAAAGATAAAAGTTTTATTTGATTAGTTATCATTTGTTAAATTAAGTAGAGGATAATAAAAATCCCTTCTTGAGCTTAGGAGCGATGGACTATGCAAACCCTTAAGGGTGAGAGGGAGAGGGAAAACTTGAGAAAGGGAAGAAGGGAAGTTGAAAATGAGAAACTTCAACAAGCATAAGAGAGTTTGGAGTAGTAGCTTCAATGAAACCTCCTGAGCTAAAGGAGAGAGGAATTTGTAAGAGTTTAATTCATTTACGAGTAAAAATCTAATCAAATGCATGGTTTTATTTGAGAATTTTTCTAGTCGATATGTTATTGAGGTTGTTTGGCATGAGA
The DNA here is from genome assembly GCA_023846275.1 of Vanilla planifolia. Classification (NCBI taxonomy): domain Eukaryota; kingdom Viridiplantae; phylum Streptophyta; class Magnoliopsida; order Asparagales; family Orchidaceae; genus Vanilla; species Vanilla planifolia. The sequence continues at coordinate 24,644,821 of CM043876.1, read as the reverse complement.
TTAGTTGGGATTTGGGTCAAAATTTTTAAATCACAACTTTTCTCATGTCTCGAGTCCTATACTTGAGAGTTGGGCTTGCTGTACATTAGTCTTAGGCATATCGTGCATTGAGAGTTGAGGATGGTACACTAAATAAAGGTTAAAAATGGATCACAAGGGAAGTGGTTGATATGTTATTTTTATTAACACAATATATTCATGTCATGATAATAAGCACATGTTAATTTATAATTAATTGAGAGAAATAGATGATTCGATAATATTTAAATTACTATATATTTAATTTAAGAAGTTTGATAAATATCGATATTTATCTCGACTAACATATCGTATTTTATGAAAATGAAACAATATATTTATTTGTATTTTTTTAATTTAATTTTTGTCATAAAATTTTCATTAATATAAAATTATAAATAGATTTTTAAATTTCGCTTTTCAAACTTTTTTTTTAGTTTTTTAAATTTCTAAAATAATGAATCTACATTGAGAGTAAAACTGAATTCAAAATTAAAATCCAATTCCGAAGCTGTCAAAGCTATGAAAACTATTAAAACTCAACCTTGATTTCTCGACCATTGTGGAGAAAATAGGAGGCTTCTGATTGTTTCTTTCGACGTTCTCGACCTGGGCGACAGTGCTTTGTCGTTCATCACCAGATCTACCCTTCGATCTTTGCTCCCTCCTCTCGACGGGGTTCAGCGAGATCTGTTTCCTTACACTTATTTAGGCGTCCACATCCATTCTGCGATCTCACTTCTTATTTGCGAACCCTGATTTGATTTGGCGTTCCTGCCGGAGAGGACGTCCTCGTTTTTGACGGTCAAGGGATTACAGAATGCGGAATTCGATCGCTAGTTACAAGGAGAGCCTATCGAGGATCGCTCACGAAGTTCTTGACACCGATGTTGAGGATTCCATGAGTAACGGTCCGGTCTCTGCTCGCCAGATCTATCGAGACTCCGTCCGGTCCACTCCGACGCCGCAATCTCGGCAGGCCAACGGGACAGATCCTGGATTCGGCGAAGAGGTATTTTGTTTACGGTTTATGGCAATGACTCTCTCCCCTCAATAAAATCGTCTCGTATTTTGGGCTGTTGCTCTCGAAGAGAACGTTCTGGCTATTTGAGAGAAGTATCTGCTTTCTACCGATTTCTACGCAGGGCATGTTAGCTGGTGTCCAGAAAATCTATCTATTATGCATGCGGCCAATTTTAGGAGCTTATCGAATGGGGATGCACTTTTACATGTTTGAATTTACATCGTTTTTTGTCGTGTGCTTCATTGTGGGTTTTGAGATGATCAGGCCATTGCGTATACGCACTTTACCACGAACCATATCACTTCCGTCATTTGTTTTTCATTTTTTTTTTTGTAGTGGTTGTGTAATATATGTGCGAATTGTCTGGGAGTTATAAATGGGGAGAGATGCATACGTGTAGCAAGAGCTTGAATATTTTTGTTTAGGTGCAGTTCAACTCTTTCTATGACTTCAATTGAGAGATTATAATGGGGAGACTTCTAGCAATAGCAAGCAAAAATACTATAAAATGATCCAGGAAGATCAATCAATTTGACATCCTCTATGCACCTCTGAATGGAATGGAGACGTTGGTCTTGTAGTATTATTTAAAAATAAGGAAGGAATTGCCATAACTGTGTAGAGTAATAAAAAATAGGGAAGAAATTTGATTGGGCAGACTTCTAGCAAGAGCAAAGGAAAAGGGCTTGAAAATGATCCAGGAAAATTGATCAATTTGACATCGTTCATGCACCTCTGAACAGGATGGAGGACTTGAGCTTGTAGTACTATTTAAAATAAAATGGCATGGCAATTACTATGTGGAATTGATAAAAATTAATAATCTTTTGAGTAATTTGTAGAAAATGATCCCTTTGTCCTCATGTAAACTGGCATTAGAGAAGTTGTTGACAGATCAATCAGATGATCTCTCTATGGGATTCAAAGTCTGAAGTTCACAGTCTCATGAGTGTTGACAACTTGTTAGAAATATGCTACTCTAAATCATGGGATGTCATAAGATTGGCAACCTTTTTCTCTGAAGAGCTAGTTGTAATAGGCCAATTAGATGAATAACCCTAAGTAGTAACCATCATGATACTACGTATAAATCAGTGCTATTCAGTTCAACTAAATTAATATTAGATTTGCAAATCTTTGTTCTGTAATGATTGCCTAGTCGTGTTTTAGTTTCTTCATCACTGATTTATCAAAGCTTGGGAAGGTACAGTTGGAAGAAACTGAATACAGGTCATGCATTAGCTTTATAACTGTAGCTCTGATGCAAAGAATAATTGGAATGGATGATCATTCCGATGAATTATGCTTTGCCATGGTCCATAGGAGAAGTCACAAACAATATTTTATTTGAGAAAGCAGTTTAAATTATTTATAACAATTGGTGTTAGTAGTCTGTCACAGAGGTGGAAGTTTAATTTCATGAAATTGACCAATCTATCTTTTATACTTCCTTTTGAATATATTCTTTAGAAAACTGAATAAATCCTGGCTTTTGGTTATTTTCTTAAGAGCTATTGGTAGTGGAAACTACTATCATGCTAATCCTTTATGCTTCCAGCTCCAAAGAACAGAGAATTCATGTTTAAAGTAGCATGGTATTTATGTGTAGGTTCTTGTCACAAAATTTTCATGCTACTGTATGCATCAGTTCACACTAATGATTCTTTTAAAAAATTAGATTGCAAAATACAGGGCAGATATTCAGAAGCTGCAGGCGTCTGAGGCTGAAATTAAGGCATTGTCATTTAACTATGCAGCTTTATTGAAGGAGAAAGAGGTATGGCGGTGGTATACCATCATTTTGGATCTTGTGATTTCGATATTATTGACATATGAATTCTGGAAGTCGCTCTTGTATTGTAGTGTTTGTATTGCATCTTCCCTTCTAGATGTTTTCTGAACAAAGGACATTTTGTCAATCCCAATACTGAGTTTATTAAATTTATTGGTTGCATATATATGTAGTTTTAAGACAGATTTTGATGATAGTTGATGTTATAGCTTTCTTTAAGAAAAAGCCTGTTGAATCTTGTCACTTGATACTTAAACTTGGAGAGTCAATTTTCTAGAAAAGCTACACGAATTATCCTACGTGTTTTTCCGACTTAGTAGAATATGTTGAAGCATAGGCTGATTTGGTCTATTTATAATTTCAACGAAGTGTTATTTTATTTTGATATTAATAAAATTTCCGAGATTGATTTTATTGTCAATTCATGTTTTGACCTTATGTCTGCATTGTATCAAAAACATATTATTGCTTTGAAATGATGGGTACTATAATTGTTGCGTAGATTGCTATGTTTGAATAATAATGTTATTGGTACGAGATGTATGAGGATGTTGGTTCACCATATATTATTATTATTTCTTTGGACAGCCAAGCATAAGAAGTGGAATAGTCCCCCATAGGGGGAGCCTCTGTTTGGGGAAGATTGAATGTGGGGAGGGGCTGGGAAGACTGCTTGGACAAACTACTTTTTTTGTTAATATGGCATACAGATTGGGCTTTCAATTCCTTTTCCTGAAGTCTAATAAATAATTTATTTTTTGTTTTTAAGATATGCTTTGTTGATGAAGACTGCAGCCTTGAAAAAGTAGACTATGTTATTTTTTTTAATTATGTGAGTATATTATGATGGACAATTGTCAAACAATTATTTTCTACTTATATAAAGATGTTATTCAATAGAAAAACTTTCAACAACTTTAGAAAACTCTTTTTTTTAACTAGTCGATAATGAATAATTAATTTTTTGTGAATTATGTGCTTTTTAGACATACTTTTGAATTTCTCGAAGTTTTTATTGTAGTTTGTTTGCTTAGTCTCTTAAGTATGTGTTTCAATATATCTTGGGCTTTAAGAAACCCAAGAAAATTTTAACTATGGAAACTTTTTTTTATTTTACATATGGTTTTTGGTAGAAAGGGAACCATTGTGATTGACCTAATATTTTTTTTTTTGTGTTTGTGAATAAATTATTGTTTGTTAGTTTTTTGTATCTTATTTCGAAGATAAAAACATTCTCAAAAAATCATTTTTTCTCGTTAGTGGGTCAACATTTAGCATTCAATTTTAGAATTCAATTGTTTTTTTCTTTAATGGATTTCTTTTCTTTGTTTTATTGGTGAGTGAATGCCATGTATCATGCATCTGAAATACTTCTGATGTTGATAGGAGGAACTTTTGAAACTACGTCAAGAAAATGGTTCTTTGCGAAAATGTATGGAAGAAAAAATAGTCAATGACAACATATCTAGAGGTGATAATACAAGAATACTATCAAATAGCCCTGCTTCACCAAAGGTAATCTTCACTTGGGCATTGTTTTTTTTCCATTGTTCTTATGATATTATGTTCAAAATATCAATATGTTATTTTTTTAGTTTTCTTAAATACCGATTTGAAATTTTTGGAATGTTACCATTCTCTTGTCCTATAATTGGAAGGATAATACATTTGGATTACATACAAGTGACATTTTTTTTTCTCAATTTAAAATGCTATATTAGAAGATGAATGGATCTATAAAATCATCAATTGTTGGAGAGAAGTGGTGTCATCAACTATTTAGCTACTAATTATGAGAGAATACATTTTTGTGCATTTATTAGTTCAGGTAACAATGGATCAAGTTTGAATAAGCTTTTTTTTATAGGATGTCTCCGAAGAGATGTCAAGTTTGAATAAGCTTAAGCCAACTCAAAGTTTTTGATCTTAAGTTGAACATTTGATTAACCTCAAAGTATGAATGGATTGGCTTGACCCAAAGAAAATTGATTTTGTAAAAATAGTTTCAAGCTAGCTCTAAATTATGCATACTAAGAGCTAAATGGAACTAACAATCTACACATCATCAATGGTAAAGATCTCAGTTCGTGTCCATGAACCTTCCTTAAATAGCCATTAGAAGAAGAGAGGCATTGGGGTTTTAAAAAATCATGCAAAACTAAATTATGCAGTGTGGCGTTCGTATCATCCTGGGGAGTTGTCTAGTTAACTATCCCTAGGTATGTTCAAAATCATTGATTTTGGGGTTTCTTCATATAACTCTTTGGAATAATTTGGAAAATTCATAAGACCATCTTGGTGAAACTTTGAGCTCAATAAAACACTAAATAATGTCCATATTACATTTTGGAAGACATGAATGCAACTGAAAACCAAGAAAAAGCACAGTATGGAGAACATGTAGTGAATTTCTAAGAACCCCAAAAGCTTAAGAATACCTAGCTTTAATGCACCTTCATGATAAAACATACAAACCATGGTATACATGACAATACAATCATCTTTCATTGACAAAGCACAAGAAATAATCAAAAATACAAAAAACACGAAGATATACTATGATTTGTTGTTGATCCTTTGAGGCACATTGGATATCTTCTAATTCTATGTTTAGGTTGCTAATGGGTCTGGCTATATCTACCGAGCTCTAGACAAATATATCAATAAAAAATCAGGGATAGGGTATGAAATCATTAACATGAAAATTTTCAAGTAAGATGTAGGTAAATAATCCAAGATGTATGACACAAGATAGGTCTTAAACTTGGACTGTAGTAATAATTAGTGTCAGAACACCAAAACCACCATCCCTGTCAGACTTGGACTGTTCTAATTAATGCCCTTAGGTTTGGCCACCAAAACAACCATTCTCATTGTTCATTTTGCTATGGACTTAGCCTTATGGAAATTTTGAGTGAGCCAGCCCTGCTCAAGTTTGACTAAAAACATTTTGAACCCACTGTTGGGCTCACGAGCAGCTGAAATTTTCTTTGATTCCAGTCTTTAGATTCCAGTCTAAAGTTAAGTGATTCTTGCATTTTTGTTTATGTCATCTTCCATTCCACTGTCTTTTTATTTTGCAAATTCTAGTTTTGACCATAAATAACATGTGTAGTACATGTGACATTCCCTCGTTAGTTTTATGGTTTCCAATTGCTCTGTGGTCAGGCTGTAGGAGCATTTTGTTGGTCGATTGAATGCTTAATGCTATTTGGAGAAGCCTATCTCTCTCAAAATTTTTTAAATACTACTCTTGGACAGACTATGGAAAAGAGGGGTCATTAACTAAGATAAACTATCGTTTTTATGCCTTATAAAGTTTCTACATGGTGATATGTTTGTTTCAGAATAGCATAGAAATATGGATTTGTATCAAGGTTCTGATGGACATTGTTATTCTTTCTTGAAAATTCTATCATTGTTTATTTGGTTGCAAGGAAATTTAAAATTTGATTTGCAGAACAATAAAAATTGTTTAGTTAAAAATTTCAGCTAAATAAATAATATTATTGTGCTAAATTTTCAATGGTATATAAGCTCCCCATAGCATGCCAGGGATATGGGCTGGTGACTAGATATTTAACTAACTGGGGTAGCTGCAGTTTGTAAGCCATTGCATTGCATTTGTATTGGGAATGTCATACTAATGTTATTCTTAAAGTTTTAATTCTCAAGAATTGCATGTAAAACTTAATTTATAGCTAGGTCCACGGTTCTGCTTTCTACTTACCTGTTCTAATGACTCCAGCATATAGTGATATTTCTTTTTGTTAAATTTGAGCATGCTTGTTTCTATTGCTTAGCATGAGGATGTTGACAGGGTAATCTGGATCAAAATTTTATAAAATCTCGAAGGGTAATGGCTCCTGAAAATTCACGGTCTGGACACCATTCATTTGCAATTTCCACCTCTAAGCAAAATGGATTTGATGATGGCACTGTGCGCCAAATTAAAAGGCTGGAATCCTCTAGTCCAGAACTTATCTGTAAGGTATTCAATCATGTTCTACTTCCCTTTGGCCAGATTGCATGATTTGTTCATCTACCAAACCATGCAAAGTAAAACTTAGTGAAAGAAGCAATCATTTGTATGTACATGCATGCTAAAAGTTTTCATACAGTGCATGCAGTACATACAATTCTAGTCATATATTTCTATTCACCTTTGCTGCATTTACAATATGTTCAGATCTTGCTCATCTGAACTGTCGATGTTTCATTAACCAAAAATATTTATCCATGTTTAACTGATGTGATTTGGAGCAGTTTTTAAAATGTTCTAGGAAAATGAGAAGTTATTGAATGAAGTCAAATCTCTTAAAGCTTTCCTAGCTAATCATGAAGCTGAAATGAATCTGCTAAAGGAACAGCTTGAGAAGGACCGTGCAACCACATCACTCTTAAGTATCAAGTTACAAGGTGATCAAAAGTTCTGATTTACCTTATCATTGGCTACTGTTTTGTTCTAACTGTTTTTAGTTGGGTTGACCTTGAGCAGAAGAACATGAACTCTACGCGTCTTCTCAACAGGAAGTTTGTCGTTTGCAAAAAGAAATGGAAAAGGTTTGTATTAAAAAAAGGCAGAATATTTTGATAGACTATTAGACCTGGTTGATATTTTACTTGGTTGTCTTCTTATATTTTAATAAGCCTTGGTCATTTACTATTGGACTTTTGGATATTTTGTCAATTTTGACATGTGATATTGGAAAAGATAGTTGACCCCATATTGATATATATAGTTTGATTACAATAAAATAATAACTCGTGTGTTTCTAATATTCTTGTTTGAGTAAATATATAGATTTGAACTCAAAACTAATTGACAAAATAATTAAGAATGACATAATGGTTTACTGAATGTGAAAAAATGGAGTAAAAAATCTTGGATTCAAATAAAATAGGAAGGACATTTGCGGGTGACATAGCAGTTGACTAGACTGGAAGATTTGAACCTGTCAAAACATTTTGATGAAAATATGAATATGTGAAATCATAATATGTTTTTCAAATAAGTTTTTCATAAGTTTTCTAATAGAAGTATTACTACAAACTTATAATCTTATACTTTTATACATATCAAACCACCTGATGAACTGATTAGACTATTCATTGGGCGTACTTAATTGGATGATGTGATCGCCCTTAAGAGAATTCACAAATAATTGTTGTCGAAATATATACCGAATGTTTATATATAGTTTGATGATTGTTTAAAAAATACAAGTTATGACAAATAGGTATAAAACCATTTGATCTTTTGTTTGATAAAACAAAAAATTAAACTTTAAAATTGGATCTTTGTCTGATTGCCATCAAATTGTCTCATGTTGTGTCTAATGTCTATTGGATCCTTTGGGGGATCCATTATTTACTTGATATATGTCAAGAAATTAGTTCACTATAAAACAAGCATCGAACTATTTGATCAAAGTTTGATGACGAGTTCAATTTTGGTTGGACCGTCTATTGTTCACATTATGTGGATCATCAAAGTTTGAGTACAGTTAGATTGCCATCGAACAATCCAATGAACCATCTAATGTTTGGGTGGACTATTTGTTTAAACTTGATACAAAACTAGGGTTCTGCCAAATATCATTTAGACCATTTGATTGATAGCTCAATAGTCATTATATTGCTTATTGTTCTATCTTGTAGTCCATCAGGCATTTTTGGAGGATTTGACTTGACTTGATTGGACAATTAGATGTTAAAATTGGATTGTTTGATACCTTATATGAGGAACCAATTATAGTCACCATAATTCTTGAAACTTCGAACTCATTCTATTTTTAATCCTTCGAATGATCATATGGCTATTGCTAAAAATCCGTAGGCTATAAATAACAAGAAAATCTGAACTAGGTATTCGAATAAAAAAAATTTAAATAGCTCAAGAACTTGCAATCTTTAAAAGTGCTAAAAAAAGTCTTGTAGGAGTTGGAAGTTCCTTCTTTCAAATATACTAAAGAGAAGGCTTCAATTTTTGCAATTGGTAACTATGTTGCATCTATTCATTATAGTAATTATTGTGCGTTGTTGGATTAACTCTTGGCCATATGAATGTCAAGAGCATTGGTTGTATTTTTTTTCACTTCACCTTGAGTTGGCTCTTTTATGTTGTTTGCTTGATCTTTGTGGAGCAATTAGAGTAGGATCTTCTGGGGCATTGTGTGATCCATTGAGATTGTTGTCAAGATTTTTTGCCTATTCGTATTTACAAAAGGTACACTGGTTTAGGGAGCCTCATTTTTTGTAACCAGAAGTGAATATAGGCTTATTGATTGAAGCTAGAAGTGGATATAGTCAAACCATCTAAATATCTTTGCATCAGTACATTTTACTCAAAAAGTTTCTCAAGAACTTAATCGAAGAGCTTTCTAAAAGTTATTACATTTGTTAAAAATATAAAAGATCCATGATTTGTCCATTACCCCCTTATATGAGCACTCATTCTTCAAAGATAACAAGATCTATTAGTTTGAGCATTGTGATAAGTATGATGCATTAAAAATGGATTGATGTATAATTGTTAATTAATTGATGCTGGACAGGTGGTGCAAGCTTTAATAAGCAACTTAGAGATTAACCTGCACATGCTAGAAAAAATAAATACAAGAAACTCAAAAGAGAACACACAAGAGACACTTATCCAAAGCAATCTCAGAGTAATCTTAGCCAAGAGGAGAATGGAAGCAGCATAGGGGTCGCTCCATATGCTAGGCTTGCAATCTTTTTAATGGCAAAGAGGCAAGATTCTCAGAAAGGGGTTTGATAAACCAGATTCACGATAAAGAAAGAACAAAGTAAAAGTCAAATGGGCGTAGATTGAAATCATTGAAATAATTTACTAAGCCACACAGAAACCCATGATAATGAAGTAACTTGCATGTAAAGGAGGTCCAAAATACTAAAGAAATCGAATTATAAAAGTAGAGAAGGCGACAATGAGTAGAAGTGGAAATCCAAGTAAACTTAAGCAACGAAGTGAAAGAGGAATGACATAGTGAAGGGAATTGACAGAGTGAATGAAATGATAAAGTAAAAGGGGAACTATTATGTGATGACAACGGGAAGATGATGTGATAGAGTTGAAGGTAAATTGGCATGACGTCTCATTGCTTGGGCCTCACACCCCTCCAAGTATCGTAGTTTTGACGAGTCAACAGGTCAAAGTTCTTATTATGGTCAACTCTAGACTTCAAAAAGACGCAATGGAACAATGGAAATTTCACTCTAGCAAATATCATCTTTTTCAAAGGGCATGTCTCACCTTTTATAAAGATGCTAAATGTAAAAGAAAAAATAAAAAAATAAAAATAAAATAAAAATTACAAAATTATTGGTAAAAAAATTATTTCAAACAGCTTTCTAAGAAGTTGTGCTTTTGGTAAAGCGTCATCCCGGTTCACACGGGTTGTCACTGGTTGGATTCCAGTTGACATGTTACTGATCAAGTCCGCATGGCGTCGGCGACGTCCAGTTGAATCCAGTTCATCGTGTTGTGGATTGGGTCAATAGGTCAGATCCAAGCGTCGTGTCGCGGATTGGGTCGACATGGCGTCAACATCTTAGGTTGAATTTGAGTCGATGTGTTGTGGATTGGGTCAACAGGTCAGATCTAGGTGATTTGTCGTGGACAGAGAGGTGTCGCCAAATCTGCTGGTTGCGATAACTCGCGATCTAGAACAGGTTCGGGCTCAAAAGAGCCGTTCACTTATCTATTTTGGTTGAATGTGGTCCGAGTTGGTAGTCTGGATGGGTTAAGTGGAGGCGGTGATCAGTGAAGGTGGCGGTGGACGGTAGAGCCTACGAAAATGGGCCCAAAGAGTCATTTTTTGGCCCTTTTTGTTCTTTTGGTGCAAATTTTAAGCTCGAAATATAATTTTATACTCCATCTTGGCTTTGTTTATGAAGAATGAATACCTTGATTGTTCAAAAGTATTGGCTTGTGGTGAATGAGCTCTTAAGGTTTGAAAATATACACTGGTGTCTTAACCAGGAGTTTTGTGTGTGTATGTGTGTGTGAAATTGAGAAATGACAAATCCAGTGAAAAGAGTGAAGATACAAGTGTCCTCTCAAGCCTTATGATCTTTCTGTTTATGGATACCTAAAGTGTGTCGTGGCATAATGACTTAAATAATATTACTGATTAAGTTATAGATTTGGCATTCTTAGGGTTTGAAAATTCGAGCAACTAGTGTGTTAAGAAATTGCTTGGAAGTTACATTAGCAAAACTTCAAGGATAGTGGAAAGATCAGTTTAGTGGCTAACGGAATTGAGATCAAAGTCTGACAAGATATAATGTATATTGTCATATAATATTGCTAGATATAATTGGATAATACCTTATAGAGGATCGATACATGGCATTTGTTAGCAATTTCAATTCATCTTGAATGAACATGTACAAAGGCCATAAAACAAAACATAAGGAAAGATAAGAGAAAGATCAAAAGGTAGGAAACATGTAGAGAACTAAAATTGGAGGATTGAAGTTCATAGCGATTGAAGGTATTTTATTTATGAGATGAAATATATTAATAACAGCTTCACCATAGAGATGTTTTGAATATTCATAATGAGCAATACAACTTTAGCAACTTCTAAATGCGATTTTTTTTATTTCATCGTTTTGTTGGGACGTATTAGAACAATAACATTGATGAATGATCCCATTTGATGCAAGGCATTCTCCAAGACTTGAGTGAAAATATTTATTTGATGAAATTAGTCATCTCTATTAGACTTTGGTCATTGATCTCTATTATCAATGTTAGGGCATTGTGCCTTTAGTATGTACCTCTTTTTTAATGAAGTCTATGAGGGCTCCATGCATTGTAGTATGCTCTTAAACTAAAGCACATCTTGCATAAAATGTGAAAGAATAGCACATTAACAAAGCTTTCAAAATCTTATAGTACCTTACATATATCAATGTTAGAGATAATGACAAAATTAACTTGTCGAAAGGGTTTTTGAGTGGTAAGATGTTCTCAATAAAGTCATTATGATTTTGTTAGTGGGCTCGTAGTGGTCCCATAATAACTATCATCAATCTTGGTTTGCAAGAGATACTTCCTCTTGAGATTATCAACCCTATTATCTTATTGCCCTTATCTTCTTTCGAGTGTGGAGAAAGTGCACAAAATGATGTTTCTCTAGTTTTCTCACTCGACCCAATCTGTTGAAAACCTGACTCTTCATTTGTCAAAACTCCTATAGCTTCCCCTCCTTAAAAAAATCTTCAATTATCATCTTTTTATATTAGCATTGTTTGACATCATGACCATGATTTTCATGATACTTGCAATATTTTGATAGATTTATTTTCCTAAAGGGTGCTTGATAGCTTCCTTTTTTCTTCCTCAAAATAATTAACACCAATTAGGAATGTTCTAAGTTAAATCTTCTTTGATAAGCCTCCATGGAGGTCTTTGCAATTGTGGATGTTGAGGCCTTTAAGTATTAGGACTTCTTTTCTATTTTTGGCTTTTCATTATTCATTCTTGATGACTTACCTTGAGCTCTTTTCTTGCATTGAAACCCCAAGTTACTTTGCATTTTTGCTTTTGGAGGCCATCTTCCATTGACTCTAATAGATGTTTTGAGAGCTTTTTTTTGAATCCTAAAGGTGCAAGGCTTTGAATTGTTGCTTTCGTAATGGATACTGAATATGCTAAGAAACTTATAGAACAACATCATTGTACCTTTACAAGTATTTTCGAGGAGACTCTTCATCCCTCCATTGGATTGAAAATAGACTGATCTCTTTCTTATTGACTACCTTGAACTTAGCAAAGGCCGAAAATAAGGTTTGTTAGAGGTTGTTGAAGCAATGCATGGAGCCTTCATAAATTCTTCGACTACACTTGAGGGCCATGTTATTAGAAAGTTAGTGAGGATATTACACTTCACTGGGTTGAAACTTGAACTTGCTGGATATAGTGTCTAGTTCCATAGAGTTAAGGGTGCTAAATGGGATAGTTTTTTATGTTTAATATGCATATTTAAATTTTCATATATTTTAAAAGCTTAGTGATGGTTTCTCATTTATTTGATTAGTTTATATAGACTATCTATTTAGTTTTACATAAGGACGTGAATATCATTGAAACTATGAATTTCATTGGGGACTTCTATTTTAGATTTTAGTATTTTAAATTTGGATAAAAATTAATTAAACTTAAATGGGCTCAAGTGTCTTCAACAATTATATGAGAGCTCATTCATTTATTCCCGTATTCAATTAATTTTATGTAATATGAACTTTAATTTCATAATCTTAGGGCCTTTTACTCATTTAGTACCCCTAAATAGTATAATGCCACTTGTACTAGAAAATATGCCTTACGGGTAGGATTGACATGTGACCTTTATTTGTAAATTCAATGATGATCAATGTGTGCTATCGGGTTGCACAAAATGTATATCTTTAAGCTTGCAGAGGTTTTCATGAACTTTTCTTGAATGTTATTATTTGTTTGCTACCTTTTTTTTTCAGTTGGTACATTCATTGTTATTCTTATAGCTATTAAAGATTGTGATATTTTAGTAATGCAATATTTTGAACTAGTGAAAATTTTACTTGAGCTTCCAAACTCCTATAACTGTTGAAAATAAGTTGGTTTAATAGCCAACATGACAATAGAGCGTGTTATACTCGAAGCTTTCTTGTTTTCTTTTTTACAAACCTTCTAGTGGTAGTTTCATTAAGCATAGATCTTTTTAGTACCTGCTATTTCAAATCAAAGAACGTCACTTCGACATTCAGGCATTCTAGAACAAATCTAAACAGGCTTTATCTCTTATCTTTCTTTTTCCTAATAGCATTTTCAATATTTTTGGGACACAATTGGGAAATGGTATGGACAAAATGGATATAAATTTTAACAATGTCACTACATCTGCTTTATGTATGAAATCTGATTTATTTTATATTTTATCTCCCATTCTTTACTTTCTTTCAATTTCTGTACTTTGAGATACATGTAATAGGAATACAAATATTAGTATTCATTTATCATGCTCTTGCGTCACTACGTGTATGTTTGTCTGTGTTTGGTATGGAAAAAATGGATATAAATTTTAACAATGTCACTACATCTGCTTTATGTATGAAATCTGATTTATTTTATATTTTATCTCCCATTCTTTACTTTCTTTCAATTTCTGTACTTTGAGATACATGTAATAGGAATACAAATATTAGTATTCATTTATCATGCTCTTGCGTCACTACGTGTATGTTTGTCTGTGTTTGGTGACAATCTCACCCTCCTATATATTGAAATAGAATGAAGAATTGAAGGAGGAACTAGATAAGAATTTATCAGAGCTTAGAAGGTTGCAAATAGAATTAAGCATGAGGGACATGGAAAAGGAAGAGAATGAATCTCTGGAGAGTTTGAAATCTGCAATGCAAATGCTAGAAAAGGAGAATGCTGAACTGAAGGTAGAATTACTCTTGCACTCGGTGAATTTTATTATTAAATATCTAGTGCCTTGGTAGCAGAATTTTACCGTTCCTTTTTCTTTTTATATGTATATTTGTATCTTGTTCTTTATTCTTCTGTATCTTTTGCAAATTTTTAATGCAAAAGATTCTTGTTTTGGACATGGGTGAAGATAAAGAAGAATGAACTTGAAGCAAAACTAAATGGCTTGCGGAACGGTGGTTCTGTTGAAGATGGTGCTGTATCAGGACATGGTAATGTAAGTACAAGTAAGCTGAATATGTTATACCTGATTATCGTTTATTTTCTGTTTTATGTCTTTGAGGATGCTACATTGCATTTCCGTGGCATTTTTAAACCTTCTCCATGCTAATTTTATGAGAGCTTGATTAACCATCTTGTAGAGCTTGTTTACCAACTTAGTAAGCCATGAACAACTCTTTCAGCTGTCGGACCTTTTGCTAGAAGTTTTACAACTGAAAAACAATAATTTTTGTTTTTCTTTTCGGTAAGGTACGAACAATTGGGCTTTCTTTCAAGATGTCTCATTCAATTCATACAGAAAACTAAGTCAAATATTCCAGTGATGAATATCAACTAGAAAGAGCTCGTAGTTCATTATTTAATAATGAATTTGAAAATAATTCCCTTCTAATAATTGCATGTTGAAAATTTGTTGTTGAAAATTTGTAATCATTTGCATCTTAAGAAGCTTTAGCAAACTGTTTGAATTTTCACCTAGCAATAAACTACATTGTTTGAAAAAAGCTTCTTCTTGAAATAGCTTGATAGTGTATTTTGAAAGCAATTCTTCCCTAATATTCACAAGTAAAACAATTGAAATTGTTTACATCTTAAAACGCATTTGTAAACTTCCTAAATTTCAATAAGTAGAACACATTGGCCAATAACTCTTTGCGGTCAACTTAATGACATTAATCTATTGTTTTTCCTGCTGATCAAATAAAATTAATAAAGTATCTAGAGTAGTGAAACCAACAAGCTGATGTCTGTCTTACCATGTCTCGTGATCATCAATTTTGTTTTTTCCTGTTCTCATTCTGGATGAAGTCTGGCTATAATGTGCTTGATCTGATATTGTCTCATTTGAAGTTTTTGCTTGTTAATCTGTTTATGCTCGATTTTTTCCATAAATTGTTTCACTATCAAGTCCTCATGCATGGAAAAATTCTCAATCCAGCATACAAATATGTTCATGCATGCTTACTTTTTTGGAATATTCATGCATACTTGCTCGATGAAGTATGTAGTAGATCTAAAACTGAAATTGCTTATATTCACTGCATGCATACACAAACTTTTATTGAATGTTTAACTACGTTTATGTGTACCAGAGCCAGATCAGTCAAAATTTGGTCAGGCTTTATCTGTTTATGTTAAGTTCATGATTTGAGCTGCCATCATTCTTATTTTCTAGAATTTCAAGCCTTGTTTCGATTCTTAGCCTTAGTTCAGAGCTTGTTAGCTTGCGCCATCGACTCAATTCTGACCCTCATATCTGAGCTTGTCAGCTTGAAGTTACGGTATGTGCTGAAAATTCTAGAGCGTATAGAAGGTTTTCTTCTATATAGTTTTGTTGCATAGATTGACTGTTGTCTTCAGCTGAATTGCTTCAAGCATGGGAAAACGAAGCTATTAACCCAAAAAGCAAGACTGATTGAGCTTCATCTATTTTGGTTGTTAATGATTCTGTCAAATATTTAGCACTTGCTGAATTAAAATCATCCCATACTTTTGTTATTGCTTCTCCAAACTTGTTTTTAAAACTGATCAATAATATTTTTAATTTCTATATAAAATGTATGATAGTGATTGTGCACCAGCATGCTAGCATTTCAATCATGAGAAATATAATTGTTGAGCAACTGGCATATTTACGTGAATTAATAAAAATGGTATTGCTAAGGCATAGTTAAACAGCTCTATCATGCACATGGAATGGTATGCAATATATGACATGAAATTTTAATAGCTTGACAGCTATATGCTGCGTCAATCAAAATCAAAGCTAAAATTAATTATGGCAAATCTAAACTTGGGGTCGCACAGCAAATTTGTGATTGAATGAACCAAAATAGTTCCGTTTGGTTGAGATTGGCCAAGATTAAAAGTAAGCTAATTATGTTTTTTAAAAAAAATTTGAGATTGACCACCATTGAACTTTTGTGTTTGATGTAGTAGTATGCAAAATAAACAATTTGTCATTTTAGGAAGAGTAGGCATTTAAGCCCCTCTTTTCTCTAGCTTTTATTTTCTCATGTTTGATGGAGTTTGTTAATGTTTTTGCTTTGAAGGCACAGGAAATAGCATCAAAAGTTGTTGAATTGGAGGAAGTACTGGAAGTGACTTGCAAAGAACGGGATAAAGCTTTGCAGGAATTATCTCGCCTAAAGCAACATTTACTGGATAAGGTATTTTTATTGTTTTTGTTTTACTTTTTTAAGATGTGTCACTTGTTTCTTATGAGTTTTTTATTATAAAAGGACAGGTCTGTAATCCTTTGAATTATACCGTTTTTTTTTTTTGAGAAAAAATGGGAAGTGTTTTTTTTAGTGTCAAGTTCACTAAATGGACAAAAATTGAAGTTGTTTTGAATTTTGATAGCTGCTATTTTACCGAGTGTCATACATTCTAAACACGTACTACTTACCGAAGTTTCAAAACCTGTTCAATGGTGTTGACGCCAGCATGGCAACAACAGCACCATCAAGCCTTTTCATCCATATATGAGTATATGAATTTTCATTGTGGAAGAAATAAAAAGGCAAATTAAGTTTCACTTGTTAAACACAAAAATATACAAAGGAGAGTTAAAAATTACTTCTTGTTAATGGTCTAAAGTAGAAACTGCAATTCATAAAAGGACAAAAACTAAGCCCCATTGGGTAGTTTAAGCTTTACATCCATTTATATAAGTCTCTTGAGGTCACATCTTGATCTTGATATGAATGATTTGTGTGAATGTACAATGTCAAACAAAATGTTGTCAGCCAGTTTGACAAATAATATGTCCAAAACACCTCTCGTATAAAACATTCTTTAAGTTTGTTATCAAAACAATGTACAACAAACCCAATATAAGAAGTAAAAAGTGTGAAGCCAACAATTATCCATGTCTTGTATGGGAATGCCCAAACAACATTTTCATGAAAAAACGAGAAACAAAACATAAAGTTTACAAAAACAAAACCAAAGATGAAAATCCCAAATTATTTTGGAAATCAAGACATTTGTACTTGAAAGTTTCATCATCGGTGAGGATAAAATTGATACCTTCAGTTTCACCCCCCAAAACATGAATAGTCCGACCCTTCGCTTCCACCATATAGACTATCTCGTCTTCAATTTCAATAAAATTGTCACCCCATGCTTGTCTTTTCCATCTAAAAGGGAAACGATGAAAATTATTAGTAGTAAGCGAATTAAAAAAATAGAATATGTCCACAAAGCAAAATCAAATACCAAGTTCCCAAACCCTTTTTGACTTACAGCCTTCAATCATCTGGAAATCATTACATCCGTAGTCTACCCTTCATATCTACTGTGATAAATCTGATCCCTCACTTCCTTGATATGCAATCACTTCTTCAGCATCAATTATATCATCACCAAGGTCATTACCATCACCTTCTAAAACAAAACCAATGAAAACCATGAGGAGCAGTAAGCAAATTAGATGGTAGAGTGTTTAATTCATATGAAGATCAAATAGCAAATTTCTTAAAACAACCTTTCATTACTTGTGTGGCATTAGCTCAAATTTCTTTGTGCTCTTCGTTGCTAATCTCATATTTTTACTTTTCTCAACAACTAAATATTCCACTTTATTTATTAGTAGTAATCAATCGGAACAAAAATTTTTGCCTATCATATAGCCTATGATTGCAATTATAAAAAATAAATGATTTGAAAGTAAGATTTTTAACCTCTATATACTTAATCAAATATTATAATGAACATAGATTAGGCTATTCAACTTTTATGACTCTAACTTGTTTCTTTTATAGGTTTATTTTTTCAATTACAGTTCAATTTCTATCATAGTCAAAATATGATAGTTCAATTTTTTTGCATATTTTGGATCAGCATACCTTCAAGTTCTCCACCATTTGCATAGATTACAATAGCAAGAGCTGGTCCACTGTACTTAAAAGCTAATGCTCCAACTTTAAACTTGCATGATTTTGAAGATTATGACAATGATTTTCATGGACTAGTTTTTTAAGTCTTATCAAATGACATTCAAAGCTTTTTTTTCATGCCCTTTATGTATTCTGGTTTAATGTTTCAACTTTGTTGTGCTACCAAGAGATTTTATGCTCAATCACTTTAAGAAGACTATTTATGGATTTTGATTTTTGATAAAAAAAATTTAGCTGTCTATTGAAACATTTGGTTTAACGCAATTTTTATAAACTGACATTGATATTAGCTGTTCCATTGGACTGATCATTCTGTCCATGAACTGAATACCTAAGCAGTTCCTTGGCTCTGGTTTCTATAATTTGTATCCAAAGAAAATGCCTATCGCAACTAAGGAGTCAATGGTCTGTGGTGGCATAAGAAGTTTGGAGTACTACTGGTGGAGCTCGAAGTTGAACAAGTTGGAGGGTGGCTTTGTTGCATATGAGTACTTGATCACTACCATTTAGGGAACATGGCTGCATGAGAAAGGCAAAGGATCAAAGCTTGGGACTCAAGCAATATGCTAAGCTGAGCTTTGGTTTGTGCCGTCGTACTCGGAGAAAGTTGATGATGTTGAGAGGAGTGACCGGAAGGGAAATATGGTGTGGGTGACCTGAAAAGGATCAGGAAAGAAGGGTTAGAGATTTACGACTCTAGGGAAAGAGGTGCTGGTTGGTTTTGGTCCTTTTTTCAATAGAATTGAGCTTTTCATATTTTATTTGGTTTGTAACTCGATTTTTTAGGTTTTGCCATGCAACTAGACTAGTCATCCACCTACTTCCCAATCCAATCATTCAGTCTGGTTCAATTTTTGTACCATTGAGCAAGAATGGAAAACACAGAATTACTGGGATGCTTTAGAGCTCGTGGCTGTGGGTGGATAGAATGATTATGTTGTCTAGGAGGTGAATTGGGGCTAATAGGAGAAATTGGCTCCAAGTTTTTCCTTATAGAAAGGCCTTAACTAATGGGTGGGGTGATTATGGTGTGGATTTAGGTTCGTTTAGAATATTTTAAGAGATATCTATGGAAGTCAAATTAATTTAAGGTTGAAGAAATGGACATGGCTGCTTGAGGTTTCTTTCTTTTTTTCTTTGGAGATTTAGAAAGATGGAGAGTTGAGAACAGAAGTGCCAAAAGTATTTAGATGGGATGTCAACAGGGTTAGGTCAGAGCATTTAGAATTTTTTTTTATAGTCAGTTTACTTTGAGGGCTTAAAGGAGCTAGCGCATATGTTTTTTGGGTTGAAACATTTTCTTAAGTACCGACGATATGGAGTCGATGCTTATTTGTTTTGTTTAAGCCTTTACAACTCTTGGAGTCCAAAATTCACTCTAGACTAATTTTAAATTCCTCTTAATTGTCATTTGTTAAAGATTCAATGTAAACGAGGCAGTGAAACAAGTTAAGACATTCAAACCTTCTGTACCTTCTTTAAATTATTTGGGTACTTATTTGACTGGTTTGCCGTGAAAATTTCTTTCTGTTCTGAACGTGTTGAGTGGTTGTGTTTGTGCTTTTGCTTCTGCCTTTAGATACATATGCGTTGCTTTCACTATAGTCAATAATATGGATTGCATGGATGCTTTGTGCATTTGGGTTTACACTTAAGGGAGATTTCTCTTCCAAAACTCTGCAGTTAAATTGAGGATGGTTTCTTCTACTACGATATTGTCTAGGAACTTGAAGAAGAGGACAAGATGGATGAGGACATTAAAATCATTGAAGAACTAAGGGCAATGACAGAATATCAGAAGGCTCAACTTTTACATTTGGAGAATGCTTTGACGCTTGAAAGAGCCAAGATGGAGGAACTGAAGAAGTTGAAAAAAGATGAACTCCATCGGTCAAATGAAACTGTAAAGGAACTGGATAGAAAACTTACTAATTGTATGAGAGTAGTTGATGCAAAGAATGTTGAACTCCAAAACCTTCAGACTGCCCTTGGCCAATACTACGCTGAAAGTGAGGCCAAGGTTGGATTTCTACGCTGCATATTTCCTTTTGAATTTTCAGGTGTTCAAATGATGTTGATAACCTCTTATTTGCAACTTGGGAATTTTGTTTTTTTTCCTTGATGAAACTAATAGGAGCGTTTTGGAAGAGAGTTGGCTATGGCAAGAGAAGAATCCTCAAAACTTGCTGAATCATTGAAGGTCTGGTTTATATTTTATTTCATTGTACATAATAAGGCCAGCAAATTGATACTGGTTCTGTAAATATATGTTGTAGTGCCCTAATTTTTTTTTTTCATGCACGTTTTAAGCAATCAAGTATTGCATCTGAATGGTTACATAATTGTGCACTGCATCTCGCATCATGACGACTGCTATTGTGGAAGTTGAATATGATTTAATTTTTAGTTTTACTGATTTATAATGCTTCAAAGGGCCTTCCTGGGTCGTCATATTCCTCATGGTGCAAGTTTTATGATTGCCATATTGCAAAACATATAATTTTGGTATCCAAGAGTTATGTGATTCCATTAAGTTACTTCTAGCATTAGCTACCTGGACCTTTTATTTTTATATTCTTTTGCCATCCTTCTTTTATTCATTTCAATGAAAGACACTACAGTCCGTTGAGAAATTCTTTTTGATTCATTTTTTCTTGAAGGTCAGTATTGTGGCTTACATAGAAAAAGCACGATTGAATATAAAGATTAATCCTGTAATACTAGCATGGTTTTTGCAGTAAAGAGCTTGCTTGACTATCTATTCATTATCGTCTATATCCTTAACACAATTTCATTTTAGCATATTCCATTCTAATAACGTTTTACTGATTTTGATATGCTAAACATGTTGGTTTCTTACTTTCTGTTACAATTTTTGAAATAGTTTTCAGAATATAGTGTTTATAACATTTTACCTGTAGGTTGCCAACGAATGCTTAGAAGAATCTAAAAGAGATAATGAGGAAGCTAATGTCAAGCTTTTACAAACTGAAAGGTTACTGTCAGAAAGCAGGAGTTCCCTACAGAAGCTTCAAGAAGACAACTCAAAACTACGTCATGCACTGGAGCAGAGCATGACAACATTAAATAGGATGTCCCTAGATTCAGATAATTATGTGGACAGGTGACTTCACTTGATCTGTTAATTGTCTCGTTCTATTTCATCATGCATGGGAATCCGTCTAAGCTGTCTAGTAATCAGTGGGCATATATCAATGTCTAGTTCAATACTCTCCAATGATATTGGTTTTGGTCCTTATCATTTATGTTGTTAGCGCTATTTCCTTGAAACGCTCTTTTATTTGATCCCCTTCAATTCAAAAAGTGGCAAAAACCCGTTAGATTTAGCATCAAACGTCTATGATCACAGTTTTTGGAGTATTTACAATGTTAAGAATGCTATATCTCCTGGGAACCGAAACACATGCTTTATTCCGTTTTGCCTTTCTAAAGCACACTACTTTTTGGCATTTGAGTAACATCGAAAACAATAGCGGTTTAAAGCCCACATGTGCACACACAAAATGTTATTTCCGGTAGTATTGAGAAAATTGAAGCAATGCATTCCTGTTATTGCAGGCGCATTGTAATTAAGTTGCTAGTTACGTATTTTCAGCGAAATCACAGCAAGGAGGTAAATGTTCTCCCAATGCTTCAATTCCATTATCAATGACATTTAAAGCTTACTGAATTATGCTTGGTTAATTTGCTAAAAGCTGAATGCTGCCAGGTTCTTGATCTTATTGTTCGTATGCTGGGATTTTCTGAGGAAGACAAACAAAGGGTAGGTGTTACTCAGCATTCTACGGGTAAAGGTGTTGTTCGAGGTGTACTGGGCTTACCAGGCCGTCTTGTGGGAGGCTTCTTAGGAGGAAACAAAGCTGAATCATTCCCCGGTGCTCCTTCCGATAACCAGGTAGCATATTATAATACTGCCTTTTAAAAAAAGATGATGCCTTCATTCAGAACAACTGGGTTTCTAGCTCTGTTTTTAGCTTGGAGTAAATAAATTACCTTGATTTATTTTATTCTCCCGTCCTTTTTTCAATGAAAAAGAATGGAAATTCCAATTTTGGAACATATCATCTGTCATGAGAGGGTCTGCTCGATTTTTTCTAGGTTTAATTTCTAAGCCGAGAATTGGTCGAGTCATATCTTGTCCATCTATGGCATGATAATAGTCAGCATGACCTGGAACGTGAATATTGATCATTGTGCAATTATGTGCAGTCGGGCAAAGTTGATTATATGACACATTGCGATGTATTAAGTCACCGTTGTTGGCTGCTTGTGGTTTGATTTCGTTATACTACACAGCTTGAAGTTTTGTTTACCCAGCATTAAGGCACGGTTGTGGGATGATGCTGAGGGGGAAAGCATTTTCCTTGTGCTTATAGTTTTTGGCTTAAGCTAATTCTTCTGCCAGTTTTATTTGCTCGAGTTTTCTCACGGTCCTTCTATTTGCCAGTCTTTTGCAGATCTATGGGTTGATTTTCTTCTCAAAGAAACAGAAGAAAGAGAAAGAGAAAGACGGGAAGCATCAGAAGTTGCTCAAACTTATTCTAGTGATCTGGGCACTGGCACAATCTCTTCAACAACAGCGCCTCCTGGACCGAATACTCGCGCTCTCCCAACTTCCCATTTCCAGGCGAAGCAGGTTGCTGACTCTGTTTCGGCACGGCAGTATCGGCCTCCTCCAGAAAACGTGGATGCTAAGTTTTCAACTGTTCCTCTAACTCTTGTCCCTTCTGTATCACCATCTACAAAGAGCTCCCATTCTAACCCGTCGCCGAGATACTGAATGATGGTCCAATCTCATATCGTGATGTAGATAACATGTTCTCGGGATGCAAGTGGAAGTAATTCGTTTGCCTGTATTTATGATTCTTGTTCGTTATTGTTGGTCATGTTTATCCCACCCTTGCAACCAGCAAAATTCGTGTTTTTAATTGCTTTTTCTTCGCTCCATTACCTCACTTTGAATCAGTTGTTTGGCTTAATTACTTTAAATCAGTTTTTATTCCAACGATTATTAATATGATTGAATTTGCGATTTATATACACTTGCAGAAGGAAAACGGTTATAACAAAAAATGATTTAAATTTAAACTTAAAACTGATAAATTGCTGTGCCTTTGAACTCTGCCTATTAAACGAAGTGGTCCGAGTCAAAAGTGAGAGGTGTTTTGTAATATATGGCAAATGGGGTGACAACAGCTTCATTGCGTGCATGGAATGGTTTGATTTGAGTTGATTCTGTGGTTGTTTCTACTCTTCTGGGTTTGGTTTTGGAGTGGTTCTGCTAATGCACTATGCCATAAGGACTTTATAATATAACTTTAGTATACTATGGCAAATGAATTTGAAGTGAAATTTTCAATTTCTTGTGCATCATCTTAATGAACGAAAAATAAAGAAATAAATGTCACAAAGTTCACTTACTTTGAAGTACAAATGATATTTTTTGTACATTTTTGTAAACAATAAAATTTCAATGTGAAAAAAGTACGTACATTGCTTAAGGTTTTGTATGTTCAAAAGTATTTTTTGAAGTTGTTTTTTTTACATATTCAAAATATTGGAATTTCCATGAACCATTTTTTGTCAAAATTTTAATATTCTTTATACAAAAGTTTTTTTTTCAACAATTCTATTTCAAGAATTACTTTTTAAATGTTTCTATGTTCAATTTTGCATTAATATATTTCACTTTAAAAATACGTTGCATTAATAAATTTCCCTTGATAAATTTTTTTTATTAATATATTAATTGCTACCAAATTCTTAAAAATATCAGTTGAGTGCACAAATGCATTTTTTTTGCTATGGACGTTTAAATATCATTAAATTTTCATAAGAAAAATAAAAATATCTTATGAAGGCAGGATAAACTCTTTTTGGATATAAAGATGAGAAATTTTTAATCATTTGTTTCTAAAACATAATGTCAAACATATTATGTAATTTAAACTCAATTCAATATTATAAACATTCTTGACTCAAATCAAATTTAACCAAGAAATAAAATAGCAATAACTGCCTTTTATTTTCTCAGAGCATTTTCAATCAATTTAAGTTGCAAACTAATATATCATTTTAAATGTTTCACTTTCAAATACACATAGTAAAATATTGGCTTTTGCAAACCAAATTTACCTAACTTAAAATGCTCAAATATTTGTAGTGTTTAATCATAAAAGTTTCAAGTGACCTCAAATATTCTCACAACGAATATTGCTTAATTATCTTAATGGTTTTTATATCAAATTTAACAAATGATTCTTCAATTTTTCAAATTCTTTTGCAACGATGATAGTTGTTGTGAAATAATAAAGCAAGTAAAACAAGATAATGCAAATATAAAAGATAACACATAAGATTTTTAAGTAGTTTGATAAAACGTTTACTAACATCCACAACTAGTCAACCAAATTACTGCTAAAACTAATATGCTTTAATGCACATCTAGTAGGTGTAACCCTTACACAATCACTCTTTTTTCACTCATGAACAAGTAGGAGTTATCTTCACAAAATTGCTCTATTTTTTTCCACAACTAAGTAGGAGTTATTTTACACAAATCTATTCCATTTTTGGTCACGACTAAGTAAAAGTCGTCTTACTCAAAAGAATGCAACATCAGCTTAAACAAATATTACAACACTTTACAAAAACAATACATACAATACCTAAATGATATGAAAAAAAATTACCAAACAATATGAGAAAGTAATATGCAATCAAGCTCATAATAAATTACAATAATAGTAGAAATAAGAGATTCTTCACAGTTTAAGACATAGCCCCCAACTATTAACCTATTCCATTTTTTAAAAAATTTAGCAATTAATTTATCAAGCTTATTCTCTTTCTAACTCACTCTTATTTCTATATATAAGGAGATATAATTGATTAAATGAGTTGCAATAGCTAAAATCCCATTCTCAAAATGATCTAAGTATCTAGTACACTCTTAGGATACTGATTGTACTAATTTGGTATATGAACGATACAACGATAATATGCATTACACTTCGATTGCCTACATGACATGCTTGTTCAATTAATTCACTTTTACATCTCTACAGATATCATACTTATATAATGAGTATATCATACTTTAAGACTAGAACAAATCTAATATGTTCAAATTTTAAGCTCTCGAGAAAATAATGTATGATGTACAACCATACAAAGTCGATATGTTATACAAGTTAACAGCGTTGATCATTAATAATTGTATTTGATAATAAATGGATTGAACTCATAATATACTATTGCTTCATAAATGACTAAATCCTCAAACTAAATTCTTAGAGAAAATATGTATCGTATAGATACGTTGGTATCTATACGTGGATGACATAATTCAATTCATTTGTCATAATTTTATTAAATTGATTATTTTCGTACGAAGGAGATAATGCACTAGTACTATAGTGCATATTTTGGTTAACTTAAGCATGTTATTACGATTGTGATATCATCCGTGTATGATATAATTCAACTCACTTATAATCTAAGTTCTAAATTCTTATTACATAGCATTTTGATCATATTTATAGGACTACAAACTTCAGTGCACATACTTAATATCTCTTTATTTGATTCCTGTCCAATCCTCCAAATAACTATACCGTACAAAATAAAATATGATATCATATCGTATGAATCTTCGATATTTGCACTTCAATACATATTTCTTTGACAACTCTTTAGTGTAATTATACAATTGTGCTATTGTACTAGCACAAACGATGAAACATTAAACAAATCATATAAGATCGCACTTGACCGATGTACTTTGTGATGCCATGCAATATAGATCACATTGTGCTATAGTAAAATTATACAAATACAAATAATGTAAATAATATGCACTTTTTAATGCCTTTTTCAAACTACGAAAGTTGATTAATTCTAAAAATGCAAACCTATATAATTATTATTCATTAATAAATATTTATATGTAGGTAATTATATATGAAATACATATTTTAAGATTTCTTTAATTCAACATATAGGAGCAATATAATATAACCTATATGTGTTATAGAAGATTCAATTGATAGGTTAAACAATTTAAACCCATGAGAAAGTGTAAATGATGAGTTGTTAATGGATAATCACTCCATTAAAAGTTGAAATAATGGCTCTAAGATTTCAAGTTGAGCCAAGTACAAGCAAGACCACCATAATAAGATAAGTTTTCACATGTAGATCGCTCTAACACTTGATTAGTGCTTTCTATTTAACTAAAACTATTTGATCTTGAGATTCATTATCAAAAAAATACTTAAGAAAAAATATTAAAAATAACATAATAATTTTATTGTCATAAAACAAATTTTGTAATAACTAAGTGTATAACCAAGATTTGATATTTTATAACTTAAATTTTTTATATAAATAATGTTAGATTAAACTTCTTATTTGGATAAAATATTCTTATACAATTTGTTTATAATTCAAGTTATTATTTTAATTGTGTTACAAAATTAGTAATTCTTAATTTTTTTGACTATTATATAATTAAGTTAGCATTAAGATACTTTGGCTTTATATAACATTTGTAAACCACTTTTAAAGGTAGAAGTATGACAAAATTGGCATTCATTTGTCAAGAATTTTTTTGTAGTAATTTATAATTGCAATATAAATAAAAATCCAAAATCTAAAATAAAGTGAACACATATTATTTAATTTTTCTCTTGCAAAAAGTGATCATAGTTCAAGTTGAATGAGAGGGAAAGTAAAGGTTCAAACATAGTAAAAAAGAAAGGCCCAAGACAAAGCAATTGTTCATTTATTTCTATCTTTCTTTTGCTCGTCTTATAAACTGATCATCAAGTTATCTTCTTGGAGCTTTCAATAGCCATTATAGCTTGGCTTCAAGAGAACCATTTACCAAAGTTTTTGAGGCTTTGATTTGTGTTAAAAAATAAAAAAAATTAAAACTAAACATAAAATAATTAAATTATACTAATATTATATAATTAATATTTATTATATTGAATATGTTAAATAAATATTTAAGATATATGATTTGATTTTGATATGTTTCATAAAACATGTTAAGTGAGAGATAAAATATTTTAAAATATGGAAAAAAAAAAATTTTATATAGAAATGCATTGGAACAAGTCTAACAAGATTTGTTTAGTATCAATTGAAATTTCTTTGAAATTGTTATCAATTTTTTAAAATATAAATGTTAAATAAGAAAACAAAGTATTTAATTAATATAATTAATAAGTATTTATATGCTCGAATTTTCACATCCGTGTTCCCGCCTTGCAGTTCTTGTTACCCTTTTCCGACTCTCTCTCCAGCCCTCGAGTTATCGTCGTCTAGCTGTCGATTTGCCGTCGAGACCGCTGCGAGGAGGAGGTGTGTTGATTTTTCCCTTTGGTGATTCGTGAGATTGCTTAACCTTGCTTTCGTCGCATTCACTCGTTCTCTGTTCGCCGAGCTTGAGTTTTAAACCCTAGATGAGTGTGCCTCCTCTCCAAGAGTTTGATCCGGGGAGGAGGTGGAGGCAGTCTGTGGTTTTTGAGAAAACGAAAGGGCACCGTACATTGAACGTGAAAAGAAGGAAGAAGGGGATTGTGGTTTGGTGGTGGTGGTTGGTGGGGGGGTGGGGGGGGGGGGGGGGGGGGGGGGGGTTGGGGTTCTGTTGGTGTGGGGGGGTTGTTTGAACAGTAACAAAGCGGCTAGATTTGATGTTAATTTTGCATGTTATGTGATTAATAATGAAGAGCTGGGGCTGATAATGTGCTTAGGTACGTATAATATTAAAATCTGTGATGTAACTTGAATTGTAATGAAATTATATATGCTAATTCAATTATTGTGCTAGAATTAGTGATGTGATATGAGTTGTAACGAAATCATATTACATGCTGTATGACATTAATTGCAATATATTGTTGATTGTTGATTCAATAGCATGTTTGTGCTATGACTTAAATTGCAAGTATAATGATCAAAATTGATGCACAATGTTTAGTGATGTTTCATGGAAAAGCATATGGTTGGCATTTCGAAGTGTAAATAAATGTGAATAGGGGTTTGGGGAGTGTTTGTATTGTACTAAGGAAGCTAAATTTGATGTTAATTTCACATGTTATGTGATGAATAATGAAGAATTGAGGACTCTGTTGTGCTAAGGTATGTATTATGATAAAATTTGTGATGTAATTTGATTATTAAACGTTGTATGTTATGAATTACTAATGCAATTATTATGCTAGAATAATTGATGTGATATGAGTTGTAAAGAAATCAGAGTGCATTGTGTATGATATGAATTGATTGTTGATTTCATAGCGTCTTGTAATGTTGTCTTAAATTATAAGTATGATGATATCAAAATTGATGCACAATATTTAGTGATGTTTCATATGAAAAAGCATATGGATGGTTTAATATTTAAAGGAATAGCAAAATATGAAAAAGAAAGGAAATATAATGCAAAGAAATTCATAAAAGAAATTTTACAAAATTGTTGATGTTAACAATCAAATAATGATGTGATAATTGTGCATGTGTTGGCATTTTAAAAAAATGGGCAGTAAATGAATTGTTATTTTTATAATATACTACCATTAGCTTATGTTGTTTGATATTGAGAGATGATATATAGGTGCGACGACATCTAGTGTCATTTCTCAAAGGACTATCTTTTGTGGTTTAAGACCTTGATAGAGCTTGGGAGGTGACATAAGTTATCTCCCAATAGATGTATTTGGTGTCGATAATTAAAATATACAAACATATTTGTATTTGTTCACAGCATGTTTGATTTACCCTATGTTTTAGTAATTCAACATGTTATGATGTACTGTTTAACATGGTATATTAGATTTTTTTTACATGTTAAATTAATTTTGGTTTATCCATGAAGCAAATAGTTGATTCTTCATTATTATTATTATTATTATTATTTTTTCTGATGTTTCATAGTCACCACTTGTTAGAACTAGTGAGGTGTGATAAGAGGTTTTGTTTTTTTATAGTGTCCACTGATAAGTAGTTCTTGCTATTTGATAGTCTCACTTATGTTGAGATAATTATGAACTTAAACATGTACAAGTGTTATATCATTGTTTCACTTTTGCGTAGTTCTAGTTTTATATTAAATGACTTAAGATGTTTTAATAGGAAAAAATCATTGCCAAATCAGCTGCGGGGATTTAAGATAGATAAGCCCTCACATCGAGCACCTAAAGAGACAGATGACCCAAGCCAAGATCAATGCTTTCTTTAAACCTTCCCAGTCAAAAGAACATTATCAAATTGCACGAGATAATAAGGCTTGCTATCCACTACTTGGAGAGAAGGATGTCCATTCTCCATCAAAATTCGCTTGCCAAGATTCCATGTCAAATCCCAATAGGTAGGTAGTTTTTAGTTGATGCCCATTTGTCGATATTGAAGCAATTATTTTGAAAACCTTTTATTTGTAGTTTTCTTTTTGTCTTACTTATAAATTGATGTGGATTTGTCGTGAATAGGGATGGTGATGATTGTCAAACATCACAAAATGTTCGGAAGGTTAATGGGGCTCATAATTCATCAAATTCAAATCTCACCAAGAAAAGAAGTTATGAACAATACCATTTAAATTTTGGACAAATTGATTTCATTCTTCATACTTGCTCAATGTGTGGATTAATGTATGCATGTGGAGTTGAAGAGGACGAACAGTTTCATAGAAAGTTCCATCATAATTATTTTATGGGAATTCAGATCAAGGTTTGTCTTCAAATATAAATTCACCAAAATGCTTTGCATTTCTTCTTCTAGTTCATAATTATTTGAATGTTTTTGCTTTTTTATGTAGGGTTGGAAGAATGAAAGGGTGATCTCATGCTTGGAGAGCAATAGGGATCGCATTTTGCTTGTCTTGGATAATGATCCTCCAGCTCATAAGCGCATGGTAATTATGCACCCAATATTCATGATAATTTATTTAGATACTTGATTTTAAGTTTGTTTCAATAAATTCACCATATATGAATATGATTTATTGCAATAATATTTGCTTATTTAGAATTAATAAATTGCAATTAATTTAAGTATGATAATTTGATCCAAGCTACTCATCATAACAAATTTGTATTCTATATTCATTAAGATGTTGACAATAATATAGGAGATGAAGAAATTTGATGGTTGAAATGGTTTAGACCTAGAGGACCAATGTAAGGTTTGGCTTAACAAAGAGTTACTAAGGCAATCACAAGAAAATTGAATATTCCAATAGCTATGGAGAGATTGAGAAGTATAAGTTGAATGAAAAAATTCTTTTAGCAATCTAGCTTTGCTTTATAGATGAGATTTTAACATAAATTTTACAGAAAACTATTGCTTAAGAGTTATGATTCAAAGTTGTAGTCTTTGTATATGATTTTAGAGCCAATTAAATAAGTTTTAATATGAAACACAACTTGTATTTTTTTATACTTATAGAAGGTTAGGTTTGTTGAAGTCATTTTTATTTATTTCATTTCATCATTGAAGTGTGAGAAATCTATATATAAAAGTAGATGATGTAGATTTGTTTATTAATTTTGTGATTTTTATGTCTCGTATAAGCATTTTTTAGCATCATGTTGTATGATGAGAACATTGTTGGTTTGAACGATATTAAAAGTTTATTTAATCAAACTAAATGAAAAGAAAAATTGAAGTTGATGGCGTTAACAGGTTAATAAAAGATTACATGTGAGGGACAAGTCTATCGAGAGGGATTCCAATACTCAATTTAGTTGGAGAAAATTTACAAAGACATGATTTTCTTTTATTGTTAAAGGACCATAATAAAAAAGTTTGTAATACTTTGAAAAAGAAAGAGCATCAAGAGAAGACAATAAAGACAAGATAATAAATGCAATTATCATAGAAGACTTCTTAGATCCAAATACATGTAGCCTTCGACAAAAATAGTTGGGGTTGAAAAGGAGCATTTGAAAAAATGTTTTGATAATAAAATTTTGAAGAAGTAACTTTATTTGAGAAAAAAGAGAAAATTATAAAAATTGATTAGCATACTTTTGATGTTTTAGAGCTCGAAATTTCAAAGCTTTTTTCAAAAATTTTCACCAAATGTAGTCATGTGTTATTTTGGTGATTACAAGATGCATATAGGTATCAATGGATCATAAATTTAGCTTGTTTGTATCATATGGATATTTTTTTCTCTGATAAGCTAGAAATAGAAATTTTGATTTCATACAGAATAATATAACATATTAGATTATTGGTGTCGACACTATAAAGTTGGATGCACAATCCAATTGGTCAAAACATTAACTAGAGCTAGTTATGCACTAGTTCTTAAAAAAGTTTGATGTCGTAGTTAGATTGAAAGATATTACTTCTACAACCTGGGTATGATGAAGGGAGACTTAACCTCAATCCACACGACACAAATTTGGAATGAAGGCCAAGTGTCATGGCTTTGTATAATAAGGAGTAACTTGTGTGAAGAAAAAGGATTGACAATAAAAACAAAATTAATTTTATTTATTTCAAAAGACACATGTTGCTATATTAAAATTTGAATACCGAAATAAAAAATAACAAAATATGAATGGTAATCTAAATCAAAATGATAATAAGATGATAAATTTGAATAGTAGAATACAACTCCTGAATACCCATCGCCATGGATGACTTGTTACTTGTGTAATTGTGATGGTGATCAATCAATTAAATTCGCTAGATCTAAAAAATAATACATGAAGCAACGTTGGGGTTTGCAAAGCAAACTAGTACGTGAAATCTTCTAAAGCATAAGCAGCAATGATCGAGACTAAAATATACTGAAAAAAATGATATGAGTACATATAAAATGTAATAACAATTTTACATAATCATAGGCTTATACCTTATAACATACTAATGAATTGAAATACATAACATATATGCAATATTCACTATGCACGATGATGCCTGGTAGATGCACACTAATGATCATACTCGTAGGTCCAGAAGTTTAGATAATTAGAAATCTTAGATAATTTTTTTGAAATTTTGTTTTATACAAAAGGGATTTGTTTGTGCTTGGAAAGTGGGTTATTAGTTTTTATTTTGTTTACTATTATTGCGACTTATTTATTAGTAAATATCATTTTATTCTATGATCGTAAGCCTAAATTTTACTTAAATTACGTAAGTCATGGCATTCTTTTTGTTTTATTGATCTTTTTAGGTTATTTTTTTTGTTATTTATAGCATCCAATCTCATTGTTGGCATAAACATATCACTTGTTAGAATGGAAATTTTTTTATGGATATCATTGAAATTGTTAGAAAACATTCTGGTTCTAAATAAATTTGAACTTTGAGTTAGTGTGTGTACCTGAGATCTCAAGTTTTAATTTTTAACAATGAATTGTGGTCCTTATGTACTATCGTGGCTCTTACCTAAGATCTCAATCTTTTTGGTTGATGTGTGTACCCAGTAGTCTATCGCCCAACTTAGCCCCTTAGCATTATTCTCCTAATATTAAGCTCATGATTTTCCCATTTCAAAGGTCATGCATTTGTTTTTAATATGTAATATTCTGGCTTTTCCTCCATTTCTTCCCTGTGGAGACACTCATTCTGGTAGGTAAGAAGAGTTCAAGCTAAATCAGCATGCAAATTACTTTCAGTTATGATTTAGAATCATTTGAATCATCGTACTACTGTTAGCAGGTTCAAAAGTTCGTGAAGATCATGGAGAAGGAACTCGGATTTGCTGATGATCATGTCGTCCATGCGAATTGTAAGGTAGTTTGTTTTGAAGGAGAGTCCAAAATCTTTTCAAGCTATTACTTTTATTCTGGTGAAGTGATGTGTATCCAGGATTTTGATATGTTTCTATTTGGTGATTGATTGAAATAATTTACATGTTCTTCAGGTTTACCTGTATGTATCTGGTCATAGAATTGTTGGCTGCCTTATTGCTGAACCAATAAGAGTAGCACGTAGGATCATCTCTTCCTATTCCTCAAGTAGCACTTGTTGCAATGACAATACAGTACATGCTACAGATGTAAACATTTCCAGAAAATGTTTGAAGAAATCAGAGTGTACTCTTCAGTTTGGGGATTTCAGCTTTCGTAGAGAGTCTGTCAAGAGAACTTGCCCTTCAAGCAATGGCAACTTGGATAGTGGTGCTGTCATCTGCGAGGAGCAAGCTGTACCTGCTAAATGTGGTATTAGGGCAATTTGGGTTGTGCCATCTTGCAGAAGAAACAAAATTGCCTCTCAGTTAATCGATGCTGCAAGGTAAGATATGATAGAATTTGAGAATTAACCAAGTTACGATGAATTAAGATTTCCTTAAGTTAATCCAAAGGTTTCAGTAAGCTAAACCATAAAGATGGGTAAGCAAATAATTCTGATGATAAGCCAAGTTATTATGAATTTCTTTCTTATACGGCACTGTCTCTGTAGCCCACGAACAAGGCACTCAACGTTGGTTTACCTGTCTTCTTTCTTATTCAACAGGACGAGCTTCTCCCCAGGTCAAATGATGGAGATCTCGGAATGTGCATTCTCTCCTCCTACCTCAGCGGGGAAGGCGTTTGCAACTTGTTACACAGGCAGTAGGGAATTCCTAGTTTACAGAGAAGATGATGTTTGACAAGAATGATAATTACAATGTTCATTAATGCTGTGCTATTCATGCTATAATTATGTGAAGTTAATGCCCCTTTCTCCTAGAATTTCCTTCACAAATTCACCATGTTTTGCCTTCAAATTTGCACACGGATTTGCAAAGTCTTGTTCAACATTATTGCAGGTCACCTAAAAAATATTAGGATGGCAGTGTACTAGTGGTTGAACGCCTGTCACCTTTACCACTGCACAGGATTGAGTTTCTTAAGGATAATTGTGTGGTTTGAAACCTTTCAACATATACCTCTGTCAGGATGTAAACAAAATCCTTTGGAGCAGTGATTTGCTTTTAGCCCTTTTCTTCTTATCAGCTTTTTTAAGGTGGGCTATGGTGTAGGTCGAATTCTTATCCACATCAAACACAACTTCAGCTGAAGCTGTTTGCCCACATCCAATTAACTAAGACAAGCCAAACGTCAAGATGGGGTTGGTGGTTTTCTTAAAGGGTTCTATAATTCTCAAACTTTTTCCGTAGTTCTTTTTTTTTCGGTAGAACATTGGATGCTATATTTTGAATTGAACCTTGAGTCTTCTTCATTGGGAACAAGACCAATGCTAGAAGAGCAACAACTCGTTAGCAAGTAGAGGGCTAATTAGTTGATAACTTTACTTTTTTTAAGTTGCTTATCATCATTTCACAAGGAATATCACAAGCTCTTGGAGTGGGTTAGTATGTTTTTTTCTTCTATTAAATGACTTGAATTCATAAGCTTAGGGTTTATATTAGCCAATTTTGTGTTGGTGTCTATTCATGAGGATTCTTCATTTGTCCTTAATATTTAAGTTTGAAAATGCCGAGAGATAGAATAGATAATAAAAGATTACACTAAATTTCATGAAAAAAATCTCTTTTTTAGATAAAAATAAATAAATTTATGGATACAGTTTTTTCAAGTTATCCCTTTAAAAAATTTAGAGTACTTTCACCAAATCAAGGTGAAAAAAAGACCATTTTTTGTGCTCTGTCATTCCTCTTTTTCTTTCTCTAGTTCTTTTTATTTTTTTTTTTCTCATTTTTCTCTTTTACCAAAAAGTTGCTCTTTTGTCAAGTGAGGAACCAAACACCCCCTCTTTTAGTTACTCACGTCTACTATTGTCAATTATTATCATCTATCATGTATTAATTATCACTAATTATGACAATGTCGACCTCCAAAGCTATGGATTAAATTTAGCATTGTATTTGTTCTTATACTTGTTGGCCGCATCATGATAGCCACTATTGATACATCACCGATCACCTTAGTTGTACATGTGAAAAACATTGGAAAGTGACAAGTGCTAAATATTCATTATGCTTCATTCAAGTTTCAAGATAACCCATGAATAGATTCCATGGTTTTATGTTTTTTGTTGGGAACATTTTTATCATGTTTGATAGGTTTCTCATGTAGTGGATTCACATTAGTTTTATTTTCTTTGAGTGGATTTGCATATCCATTGCTAGTCTGTCAATGTAGTTGGTACAATTACGCAATATGAAATTTCTATTTAGGTCAATAGCATTCTGACATTATAATATGCAAGATGTTTTTCTTCAATCAAGCCTACATTATGTAGAAAATGCTTCAGCCATAGTAATTTCTTTTTTGCCTTGATAGTAGTAATATTTTATCAATGTGGTCTGAAGGGCATTTTTTGTAGTTTAGATTGTCATTGGATAGCTTCTTTTGAAAAACTAAGCAAATAATCAAATGTAGACTTCTTATTATCAAAATCTTCTGTATTGTCAGCATTTTTATATCTTTTATGGGTTAATTTTGAACGAACTCATGTTTTATTTTGTTTCCAACATATCCACTTCTTAACTTTCCAATAAGCATTTTAGGTTTAGATAGACATTGTACCAGCAACTTATGCTAAACATAGCTAGGCATTGCATGCATCGATCTTTTAGCTATTGAGCAATATGAATTTTTTTGCATTTCCTCTTCTTTTGCTTTCGTGGTTGGGCAAGAATTTTATTAATAAGATTGTTCACTGATTTAATGAATTTCATATTGAATTTTTTGAGAAGTGGTTTGACATATTTCTCTTTTAACATTGATAGCTTCTTGGCTTTCTGATCTTGCAATAATTTCCTTGAA
Source organism: Vanilla planifolia (assembly GCA_023846275.1). NCBI lineage: Eukaryota > Viridiplantae > Streptophyta > Magnoliopsida > Asparagales > Orchidaceae > Vanilla > Vanilla planifolia. Next base: position 24,608,601 of record CM043876.1, on the reverse strand, counting down.
AGAACTTTCAAAATGATTTACAATAGTCATGTAGGGCCCATAACACCATAAGAATGAATCAGTTTCTTTGTATTACTATTGTGGTATGTGTTTCCACCAATATAAGTTTTTCTCAAACATGCATATTATGCCATTTTTTTAATTCAAATTTTATGATTTTATTATATAAAATGTCTTCTAAGACATCTGAGAAATATAAGTGTAGTCATTTGATCTTCACCTCCATGATAGTTATTGGTCATAGAGCAATGTGAATAGATGTCATCTTCATTATTTTAGAAAAATATCTTATTGAATTATATCACCTCTTTGTTATTAGAACCATTCATAATTATATATGAGCTTTGTATCTTGTTTAATTATTGTCTTATCTTATCTTGAAGACTTATTTGTTTTCTTTAATGTTTTTTTTTGCCCCTAAAAAGCTTTTATAACTCATTGGTCTATTCTTATACATTGAACTTATCTCTGTGCATAGCTTTTCATTCACTTTGTTTTATTTTTAAATGAATCACTACATTCTGTAAATTTTTTGTAGTATCCTACTAACATTATTGAGAGCATTTTGATGAGAACTATCTATTTAGAGGATTGGTATTAGCTTGTTAAATTCCTTAATCTGGTTTTTCTATTGCAAACTGTTTGGATAGCGTTATTAGTGAAGACAATAGATCAATATTTTAATAAAGGAATACAATTATAAAAGAACATAACCATTAGAATATACAAGGTCAATAATATTGAACTCTTCTTTTGTTTTCCTAAAATGAAATTATTGATTAATGTCAGAACACAAATCAAAAGATGTCAAGTGTTTACTTAATTATGCAAAAGAAATGATTCCTTTGTTAAACTCTACGATCCTTTTTTATTGTTATGCTCAAGCTTTACAGGCCAAAAATGAAGAGATGAGCCACATTTAACGATATGCAATTCATCCTTTATCAAAGCTTATCTCTGTTTTTTTTGGACTCTCAATATGATCTCTCTTTGGAAACTATTAATTAACCCCTATTAAGCTTCCAAATGGCTTTTTTATGTCTCTTGCTTGTCCACAGCAAAATTAGTTTTATTGTTTTATATGCTAATCACCAACATGTTAGATGTTTGTAGTGTTAGTTTATATTAGGTATTGGTGGCGATGTGGACATTTGGGATATTAAAAGAAGTTATCAATGAATTTTTTTTATTAGTTGAATGTGAATCAATTCAAATCAATAGACGTTATTATATATTATGTATGATATTTTTATTTGACTTTTACATATTAGAATATAATTGCCAAAAGAATGAGAAATAGGATGGATTAAAAAATTTTCTTTGATACCGTGCCTTGTGGTATCTAATTAGTTTCGTCACCTATTAGATTTGAATCAATGATTTTCACACAACGAAAGCAATGCTTTTGGCCATTAAGTAGGTCATTTATTACGACAAAAAAAAGGTCTATATCACCATGCTAGGTTATTGTAGTGCGCTTGACCCTAACGTGCCCCACCTCACCCAAATGAGCTTTTGTTTTTTTTAAGAGAACAAAAATGAGCGAGCTCATTTGATTTAACAGGTCAATTCCATCTCAACTAATCAAACAATTTATATCTCTTTCCCTTAAGGCCTGCTTCATTTTGTTTCGAAACTAATAAAAATTTTAAGTTAATCGAAACTGCAATAAACCCTTGGAAGTGAATTTTTTTGGTGTCATGTTTAAATGTTGCAATAAATATATCCAAAGCTCAGGTAATGGGTCAACGTCAGTTTAAAGTTGAATTCAGGGGCAAGTTGCAGGGCTTTCAATAAGGTTCAACTTTTCCCTTGTTTTGCCATCCTTTCTTAGTCTCTCTTAATGTTGAGAAATTTGAAATTCCTGATAAATGCTTCGTTCCATAAAAAACTTTCATTGCTTTGGAAACAAAAGAGGAAGTTTTCTTTTAGTTCAGCTTTTATAGTTTTTTGTATTTTTATTTATTTATTTTTTCAATTTTAAGTCTTACAAACAAAACAAATAATACTATATGATAAATAATTTATATTATAAAAAAATCTTATATACTAAATAATATAAATTATAAATCTAGTTACTGTTTTGTATATTGATTGAAATACCATAACTGATGGATTTAATTAAAAACATAAAATTAAATATAAAGCAAAGTATTTTTAGTTTTTCATAACCAATGGTTGGAAAATTCAAAAGTTTGTTTTTATTTAATATTTGTCATATAAAGATTAAATAAATAAAATAAGATTTACACGATTAGAATTGAAAACCATTCTTCTCTCGTTAATAATTTATCGCACAAGTTTAGCATTTTTTGAACAAATTCTGTTGATATGACACCAGTAGATGTTACGTTGATGTGACGTAAATGTCAGTTCTTGGTTGCTTTGATCTAAAGTGGCCTCGCACTTGTGTTTTAAAAGGCAGCTCATGGAAATCTTGTCCTATAGCTCGTAGAATATTCACACTCATGCTTTCATGTAGCGAACACATGTATTATTTACATCACATGCTTTCTGCTTCATGGAAACATGTTTTTATGTTTTACGGAAATCATGCCATGGACCTGAGACTTGTTGGCAAATCTGATGCCAAAATCATAGAAAATCAAGATAATCAATAAAAAAATACAAAGAAAAATTATTTTTGATACATGTGATCATATTATTCTTAATAATTGTTGTCCCAAATAGAGTAAAATTACCATGCAACGATATGCTAGGATGTAACGACACATTTGACATGATCTACACTTGTTACTAAGATTTATCATACAAATCATAAGGATTACAATACAGAAAAACAAAAACAAAAAGTAGGTAAGAAACAATAAAAAACGATAAGCAAGAGAAAGATTAAAGAATGCTTGAGAAGAAATGAAATAATTCCAAGTGTGTACACATAGTATATTATTTGAAAGCTTGATATTTTGCAAGAAATCGTTTTCAAAATAGTACTATTCTTATTAACATTGAAACTAATATTCAACACATGTTCAAATGCTACTTATTCGTACATGTGTAAGTTTTGGTTGAAATAGTAAGTTGTGAAATATTGGAAGAGTCTAGTAGAGAAATAAAGTACAATGAACAATTGATAATATAAAAAAAATCCTTAATAGGCCAAAATAACTAATTATAAATAATAGAAATATTTTAGTTTTTCTTATAAATTATAAAAAAAAATTGTTAGAATAATGGATTTGATGATGAGATTCAAAAAGAAATCAAAAAATGAAAATAGAGATTAACAAACATAATAATTAGTGATTTACAATTACTAGAGAGTTAGGAATTTTCAATATTGTTAAAATGTAGATAGATATGCATTTCGTGAGAATTAGAGAGAATGGTGTGTTATGATCATTTGGATTTGATGTATCAATACGACAAATGGCAAGCAAGAATAAGTTTTGTCGGTTGCATATTAACTAGAGATTTAACAATACTAAATAAGAATTAATTACATTAGATTATAAGGAGATATGAATGTAATAATTGACTAACCAAGTAAACTATGTAGATTACATAGACAATGGAAGGACATGAACAAACTAAGAGATAAGTAGGAGTGAAAAGGGATGACAACTTAGGATTGGACATAATAAAATGGAATAAGGATCATAGAGGAAGGAGGGAATATGATTAGACTAGTGGTCAAAGTGGTCAAAATTGTTAGGGTAGAAAGCTTGGGTGAAGTTATAAGAGAATAATGAAGCTTGGATGAATAAAAAATCTAGACAATATTAGGTTAATGATACATTAAAAAATGAGAATACATGGAGGGCATTTCTTATATAATTATAAAAAGGTAAATAATTAAGTTAATAATTTTATATTTAAAAAAATACTTCTTTTTGGATTGTACATTAAGGAGGGGGAAAGAGGCAAATCTAGATTTTTAGCAAAATAGGCATGAACACAACTCCATTTTTTACTCATCAAATTTTTTAATAATTAAAGATTAATATAAATTTCTCAAATTTTACTCTTTCTCTATCATAAGACTAAAGCAATATAATAAAAGCAATAAAACTATTTTTTTTTAATTTTTAAAATATATTTATTTTTTTTTATAACTTTCAACAACTATATCATTTTAATTATTTCTAACATAATCATTTAAAGTAAAACTCTTATAAGATACAAAATAGAATTCTTGTTAAATTAAAATACACATTTCTTGATATGTAAGTTACAAAGGATGAATCAATAAGGTATCTTACAACATGCAAAAAAAATTTAATACCATTTCATATATTGTCAACACATTCAAGTGAAGTAAAACTCATATAAGAATGAAAATTACATTCGACAAAATTCATGCTAAATTAAAATTGACATATCTTAATACGTAGTTGACATTGGCATGAATTAATCGTGAAGGTGCCTTATGACATGCAAGAATTTGTTAAGCACGTGTGAGTGTTTTAGAAGAGAATTATGATAGCTAAATTTTATAATTATAATAATAGAGAGAATAAAAGTGAGATCATAATATCAAAAATTGTAAGAAAAGATAATTAGAGTTAATGCTATGATGAATTAGCATAATATTAGTATCAAATGTTAGGCTTATGTAGTTGGTAGTGCTTTGCTTTAAGATGTTTTGGGATTAAATTTGTAAAGTTTTGATATTAGTATTAAAAATGTTTAGGTGACGATTTATTACTACAATTTTGTATAAGAGATTTAGAACAAATTCTATCATAGTGTGAGCATCTTTTTGCTCCACATCTCTAAGTCTAAAAACTCTCTAAATTGATCTCTAAGAACTCAAACAAAGTCGATTATGTGAGCAAAAAATTATTACGAATCCCTTGACTTTAAAGTTTTATAATTTTATGTAGAATTGAAAACAGTGTATAATCACCTTAATATTCAATTATATTAAGTTGAATAATAGCTTATAAGGTTTCAACTTAATAGTATCATAAAATCTAATCAAAATAGCATGTGAAGAGATGTTCTCATATTTGAATTAAAAATCAATTTCTTAAAAAAATGCATAAAATGATAGTCAAATATTAGAATGAAAAGAAACGCATATTAAAAATTATGCAAACTACATTATTTAGGAAAGAATATGTTATTGATATGTAGATGCAGAATTATTCTAGAAATTTAAAGCTTGGTTTTGTAATACAAATATAAACATATCAATAAATTTGTCTTTTAAGTATTTTAGTTTCTTTTTCTTCTTCTTTTATCCATTTTGTTAACTCTCTTGCTTGCTTGCTAGCATAAGCTTCTAAACTTCTTTCTTCATGCCACATTAATTGAGCCTCCCTTGTAATCTTGTTTTTTTCTTTTCTTTTAACTGGATCTCTCCTATCACACTTTTGCTATTTACCACATATCCAACCTCACACTTCATCATTTGTAATGGACAACTTTTCTTCAATGACCAATCATAACCTTTAATTATCCATTTTAAATGGTAAAAAATACATAATTTTAGATTATAAAAAAAACTCAAAACAAGATTAAATATCATAAATTAGAGTGAATAACCAAACATAATTTCTCCATTATTTGTTAATACAACATTAATTGGTTTATATTAAACCCAATATAACTCCATTTCAAATGATGTCCACTTCAAGGTTACCTATGTGGTGGCTCCTACTATGATTTTATTATTTGTTCTGTATTTTTTGAACTTATATATCATGCTAACTTGTTTAAATGATGTTTGGTTTTAACCAAATCATTGGTGCAAAGTTAGCTTCTTCAAAGCCCTGTCATAAACAATATAATCACATCTATTTTAAGAAATTTTATTTTAACTTAAAATTACATAATTTTAACCAAGCTATCATGTTCATAAAATCTCAAATTAATACTAGATTGCCCAAGTTCAATTGGACTTGCCTTTTGTAAACTTAAACTTTAACAAAAATATATTTTAAAAATTGGTCATCTAAACCCCAAGTTATGAAAAATGGTAAAAAATTTGCATGTATGATTATATTTTAATAAAGTCGAGTCTTATGTGAGTGACTTTTTTAGAAATGTAATAGACCTGAAAGTTTAGTTTAAGTGACCATTTCAAGTAATTGATCACGTGATAGTTGTTGCATATCATTTAGTATTATAGTTACAATTGAGTGGAGTTTATAATATTTTTAATGTTTTATCTTTTAAAATGAATATTTCTAATCCTTTTCATGCCATTCACTTTGATTTTGAGATTATGAATGTCATATCCTATATGATTATTCTTCTTATTAATATCCAATAATACATATAAGTAATAAAAATATCTAATTAAATCAAAGAATGTAAAAAATTCTTGAGAATATAAAGCAATTAATCAAATAAAAATGATGATAAAAATACATTTAAATTTATTTTTTAGTAAAATAATAAGAAAACAAATATACACATAATATATATACATATATTAAATACTTTTTAGAAATATAAAATATGTACAAATATATATAAAAAAATTTTAGATACATATAAAATATAAATCATAAGAATATCTTATACAACACTTATCAAAAAAGCTCAACATAACTCACTCTTTTAAGACTTATGTGATATGCCACTATGTTCTTCCAAGTTTATGTGTCTGTGTTTTGATCTATAATGCAAGTAATTATCATATCATTAATCATCATACTACTTATTTAATGATAACAAAATAATTGTGTTAATTTTATTAATAATTTTTATAATGGTTTTTATATTATACATCTCAACATCAAATATGGATTAATTAATTAAAGAGTTTGATCAAATATTTTATAAAGTAATCCACATACAAAGACATGTTAAGGAGAGTTGGTGGATTTGCTTAAAGTTAACTCAACTTATAAATCATAGAGTAATTGTCCTTCCTCTTAGTGATGTGACTAGCTATCATGAGTTTATTATTATGATTTCATCTTGGTTTGATTGGTTAACCCTTCACTTATTTTTTATATGACATAATTAGATTGTATTATATATTTAAACTCATGTATTATCTTATTAAATTCATATTAAGTTATTAAGATCTCTAAAATTTATTAAGACCTTGTTAATAGTTTTATAAGTTGTTATAAGTTCAACTCAAATCTCTAGTTAAGAAAATTCAATTAAAATGATTAAATCAAGCTTTGCTTTTTTTTGTTTATCAATCATATGGTACAATGTTCAATATCATACTAGACAATGTAAAATTTGACTTAATTTTTAACTAAAGTTTAAAGTTATTATGACATTGTGAGATACAATGTCTTCATCTCACAATTGTGTCCATCGAGGCAAAAATTTATTAGAAGCATGAATCTGGTTGTATAAGGTATCAAGCTTGTATGTATTTTGTAAGATCTCTGAGAGTAGACTTTTCTCTAACATTGTATAAGTATGAAGATTTCTTCATAAGAGTACATTATTTATTTTATCTCAAGATTAGTTAAGTGTAGAGACTTAGTATTGGTCATATATTTAATGTTTCTATATTGTACTAATACAATCATATTCTATCATAAGTTGATCGCTAAATGTTATATATACTATATAGTTTAAGTCTCTATATTATAACTTACAATCTGATAAAAATCTTACATAAGTTAATAATTGAGTTTATTCTGTATACTAGTATAGTTATTGTGTTATATAAGTATGAATTTATTATATTATTATTTTGCACATTATATTATATAAGGTATTTATGTTATAACTATATGCTCATTAATTGTTATATTTAATGTATTGTACAAATATGATATTTGTATTAGTATGTGAACCAATGTACAAAATTATTTCATGTATAAGATGGTTAATACATAAGATTGTATGATCACTATTGAATATAATTGTATAAACTTGATATTATATTAATATTATTGTGATATCATAGAAGTACTTTCAATACTCAATATATATTTCATTTAGTATTAAGATGATATATGTTTCGAAATTGTATGATGGTTTACTTCACCACACTTGCCTTCATGCTAATATTATAAGTTTTATCACAAGCATTTGATCAGCTCAACTAATTAATATATGAATCGTACAAGTTTTCATAGTTTATAATTACAATGTACAATATTTTCTCAAGATCTCAAGTATTATGAAAATATATATTATACCATGGTAATCTACATTTAGAATTGTAACATCAATCTAATAAATAAGACTTAGTTAAGGACTTAGACAAATTTTATACCAATTTTTATCATACTAATATAACACTAATTTTCATATAAGTATGATGAATGCTTACCAAAGAGTCTAGTTTAAAAAAATGCTATATATTGATGTGAGCTTCTTGTATAATATATCTTATTATATGATACTGTATCATATAACAATTTTTTAAGAGTTTAGATTTTAGTCATAAGAGTTTTTGTTCTATTTGTATTATATAATGTTATCAACAATTATGTATGATATATTTACATTAACATAAATGAATTAATTGAATAAATGATCATCAAGCTGATTACTATACATACCTTATTGTTAAGACACCATGTCCTTGATTTATTAATGCAATATGAATCTCGAAAGCGTAACTATTAATTAGAGCATTGTAGGAATATGATTTTAGTTAATGTTCCTACTTTGTTTGCATCTAATGCATTTTCTTATATAAATAACGATGAAAAACTATAAGAAAAAGATGATATTTCAACTTGTAGTACTTAACTTATCTATATGCTTAGTAATATTCTAAATTTATTGATGAGACATTGAAATTTACTTGCAATATCATTCTAAACTTGATTTACATTTTAGTTTGGATTGATACATATTATTAATACTTTATCTCACATATTTAGTAATTTTTCACAACTTGTCTTGAATGATTAAGGTATAAAGTTTTGAGCTAAAAGTTTAGATTATTGAATATCTTTGCACTTGTTTTTATATGATTTGGGAAGTTAGATAATATAAATAAGAGATGTTTTGAGCAAGAATAAGCTGATGAATCTTAATGTAAAACATTTAGAAAGGAAATAAGAGAAAATGATGTTGGCTATTTTCTTCATAATAAACTTTCGTCATTCCGTTATTACCTTATTTGAGTTTTAACATCATTCTTTAAAGTATTGCATACCACATCGACATATTACTTGATAAATTCTTTCTACAATATTTTAGATATTGTCATATAATTTTTACAAGTGTGATAAAATATTGTCGAGCTTTATTATACAAACTAAGTTATAATATTTATTAAGTTACTTTATTTATTATGTTATAAACATATACCTCTACCTATTACAATGAAATAGAGTGATTTTGGAAAGGCTTACTTCTGCATGTTGTGACAAAAAGAAGTGATTTTATAGTAAAAGCTTAATTGGATTGATTAGTGTTGGATGTAGGCAAATATTTTGTTAAATCACTTAAAAATATGATGTGCCCTTTTTTATTTTGCTTTACTTTATTTGTTGTACAAAGTTCTTAGAAAGATAACAAATATTTTGTAAACCTTGATATAATAACCATTGATATTAATAATAGATATCTATTATAAAAATATTTTAAACTATTTGATTTATTACTTTTATTAATATCTTTCTTTTATCTATTAAGAGTGGTTAAGAATATCAAAAGATTTGCAAACTTAAAGCTTTTGAATAAAGTGATTGATTGCATTATTACTTAAATTATCGATTTTGATTTGGAGAAAATATTACACTTTCATGATTATCTTATGACTATAAGAGTAATCAAAATATCAAAAAAAATTTCAAAATGACAATATTTGTGATTACTTAAATTATTATAATTTAGATTGAGTTGAACAGTTGACAACTTTATTCATTCAGATTCTAAATAAAGTTTCATATAGTTTTTTTAAAAGTTTTTTAAGTATTTTGATTTTGTCTTGAAATTAAAATTTATATAATTTACCTTCTATTATGAACATTGTGCTCCTGTGGTACTTTAAGTAAGCATAATAACTCTATAGATAAATTGACAGCCATAATTAGTAAAGCATAATAAAATTCAATAAGAAATAAGTAATAAGTACTAAAGAAATATGTATACATCTAACAAGTATTCATATAAATATATCATTATGTACACATATATATTATATATTTTTATATTCTTTTCATCATGTAGTATTTTATTTTTTTCTTTATTTTTATTTTTATTATTTTTTATATTTCTCATATTTTTATATTTTTGAAGATATGATCTTAATGTCCTTAAATAACCGTTATTGAAGTCATATGAGATTCCATATTGTTACATATCTATGTAATATCATCATTTATCTTAATCTCATCTCATGAGTATATCAATCACATTATCTTTGTTTATCATCATTTGCACAAAATACTAATTATAGTAGAGTTTAGCTCATCAAGACTTGGTACAAAGTATTAATAAAGATTGAGAATGAGATCTAAAAGTAAGTTTCTTATTAGATCTTTCACTACGTGTGAATCAAGGACAATGTCATCTTAATAAAATAGATAGTCATGTAATAATATTATAGGAAAATGACATCTCATAAATATAGATAATTAAGAACTTATAACTTGATCTAACTCATTTTCATTTAAAAAACAAATAAAAAGTTTGAACAAAGTGATACGAAATATATTTATTCTTCATAGTTAAAATGAAATTACAAAATCAATTAGAAAGAGAAAAAGCTTGGAAAATAAAGTTGACATGATTAAAAAAAATCCCTTAATCTATTTAATTGAGATTTTCATTAAAAAGTTTTTAAAATGAGGAGACAATTTGTAAAGTATAATTTAATAAAAATTTTATTATGTAAAAAAAATAAAGTAAAAAAATGTGTGTTATTATTATATGAATATGATTCTGTTATAGGTGTCATTTGAACTTAACATAGTTAAAAAATGTGGATATATTTCAAAATATTTGTCAGTAATAGTTTAGTAGCATGATTTTATCAAAAATCAAAATTCATTTAAAATTTTAAAACATTTTTTAGAAAAATAAATACTTACATAGATTTATTAAAAAGCATTTAAATAGAGAGGAAGGGGGTGAGGAGAGAGAGAGAGAGAGAGAGAGAGAGAGAGAGAGAGAGAGAGAGAGAGAGTTTTTGAGGCTAGTTGGGTTAGAGGATTAGGAAGAGTATTAATAGTTTAGACTAAGAAAAAGAAAAAAAAAATCAAAGAGATGAAAATAAGGCTTATTCAATGTTCAAAATTTGATTTAATAAATTTGGAGGTGAAAATAAATTTTGGTTGTGATATAAAATCATTACTATTATATTTTTTGTATTTTTATTTTTTTAATATACTATGATTTATAATATATTATGAGTTATTATTAAAAGCTAAACATTGACTATTTGATCTATTGGATTAGATTATTTGATTTGAGTCATATAAAATAAAAGATCTAAAATGATGAATGAGGCATCCAACCTTTTAGTCTGACAATACAATCATTTAATTAATTATTTGATTAAAAAATAGATAATTTATTAAAGAAATATTAATAATGGAAAAATTAATAAAAAAATATTTATAAGTTAAATTATTAATAAAAAACACATGGTATTTAACATAATGTAATTTTAGGTGATAAACAAAAAATTAAATTTTAGTCACAATTACTCAGATAATTTAATTTAATATAATTTAATATTATTTAAATTATTATGATAAATAATTATATTTAATTTAATTTTTTATAAAAATATGTATATTTATATTATACAATTTTGTGATGTGATGTTTAGATTATTGTTAAACATGATTGAAATGTTATAATACTATATATATTTGTATCAATATTAATTTATATGCCTGTGTGTTTTGAATTGTATGATATTATAAATGTTCATTCAAAACCTAACATAATATTTATGTAAATCCTTTTTGGTCATGTCGAACACAAAATCCAAGTGTTTGGTTGCTCATTATCCGAATTATGTTATTCAACAACAAAATAAAATAAAATATAACATTTACTTTGAGAATAATTTTAAGAAAATTATATTTTCTTTTATAAAAATGTCAAAAAATATCTTTATAATTTTATAATAATGATTATTTTATTAAGCACATATTATTATTATATTTTCCAATATTTTTTAATTAATTATCAATCAACTACATATTAATAACTATTTCAAAAGAGGTGATTTTCAAGAACTAGTCGGCGGTAGAAATGGACTTCTCATCACCGTCTTGTTTAAACGAAGAACTGTCGTCTTTTTTGGCCGAAGCATTCGCCGTTCCGTTAAAAAAGAAAAACGTTGAAAATAATTGTCTTTCACCTTTAAATATCCAACGGTGGGACATCGACGTTAATTGTTGTGGCTTATGGTTAATTTTAAAAATCCAATCAGTTTATATAGAGATTTTTCATTCGTAAATTAATGTTAAAAAGTAAGCGTTTTTTTCATTGAATAAAAAGTTGTAATAAGACAATTAAATATTTTATTATTTTTTAAAATATTTTAGTAACAATTTTCCTGAAAAAATGACAAAATGATTTAACAGTGAAAATGACTATATCACCCTTCCACTTACCTCTTTAATCGCTCACACGGTCACACGACCCGCGCCTCGCTGCTATATTTATGACCCCCGTCCCTCGTTTTTTCGGTTCTATAGGGAAAGCGGTCTCCTTCTACTGCTCTGCTTATCAGTTTCTTCTATGGCGGATGACTTGTCGGCTAACCTTGATGATGGCGAACTATGGCTTCCATCGGAAGTCATACGTGCAGTCGGCGTCCGCCGTCACAGCCATTATCATCGCCGCGAGGCCGCTCTTCTCGGCAGCTACCCCGTCGACCTTACTGCCGCGAGCGATCTCGCCGAAAATCTTGCCGCTTTAGGGCTGATCGACCTTCGTGCCGAAATTCCAACTGTTGACACCTTGCGAGATTTCTCCCCGACTTTGGAGGTTTAACGATTTCCCCTAATTCGTACAGCATTTCCTTTGTGTAGGGGTTTTAACCCCTTGCTAGTTTTGCTTTGGCTATGCAGTTTGTTGGTCAGGGGAAACCGGTATCTTGTGTATCTCCAGCCAGCGACGGTTTTAGGGCTCCGGTCAGTGGAAGAATCGCGTTCGATGGTATGATAAGCGGTGGAACTGCTCGGTTTTCCCATGTTTCGAGGCCATTTCATACCTTTCAACCAATAAAGATTGCCGCCAAGCAGGTAAGCGTTTCCTTGTTTCTTCAACAAAAGGCATGTTGGTTTAGCTAGCTCTGTTTTGACCAGAGTGCCGATGTTTGTTTGTCTGTACATTTCCCCCTTTTAGAATGATGAGTTCGAGCGTGAGAGGACTAGGGTTTTGTTAAGGCAGCGGCTGCAGCAGAGTCAGCGATTGAACCGATTCATCCCGGGCTATACCACCGGGTCCGGCAGGGTAAGGGGTGGAACCGGCGTTTTTCTTCCCAGGGTCGGCGATGTCGACGCCAAGAAGAAACCCTGTAAGTTTTACCCATTAAAAAAGAATGAGAACCTTCTGCTCTGCTTGCATGCTTGCATGTACGATACTCTCTAGTTTATCTTTCTGTTTACTGCTAAACTGCAAGCGATGGATGAACCCTTGTGCTACCCGTGTTTTATGCCTCCTAAATCCATGTTTCTTTAAGTAAAGTTCGTGTCTTTATTCAGTAAGCGTGAAGGGTAGCGGACAAAGTCAGCAAACTACATGGAATCCAATGATAAAAAAGCAAACAACGCCTTTTCTTCCTCCACCGGAAGCTGGTCTGCCTCAGGATTGGACCTACTAAGCCCGGATTAAAATTTTTAGGGCAATTCGATGGAAAAGAAAAGGTCTCCACTTGGGAACCAGAAAACCGCGATTCGGCGGGCAAATGTCCGATGAACCACCATGGGTTTTTTTTCTTTTTTTTTTTTTTTTGGAAGAAAAGCTGTTGGGGAAAGACCATTTGTGCTATTCTCGGATCCATTTTTTCCCTTGCAGTTACGTTCAGCAGCTCTGTATAAATTCTAGTATGTAATAAGTAGCATTTCTCTCTAGTTTCTGAATTTATAATGCATCTTAGGGTTTTTTATAATTATTTTCTGGTGAAAATAAATTTATTTCCGTACGTATTGAAAACTAATAGCTCTTGTGTTTCACAATGCCCGAGGGTCATGTTCTGTCTATCTTTAATGCCTCGCACAGATGCCGACGTGCTTGCTTTTTTGAGTCTAGTTCCTGGAGTTTTCTGCCTGTCAAAAAATGAAGAAAAATAAAATTTTTAATCGAAATTTGAGCTCGATAATTCAATTCGAGTTCTATGTCCGGGTCCCCGTCTCGACGCTGCTGCATGTACGGTAGCATCAGCGATGCATCAACTGCTTTGGAGCCCTCAGATCTGCCATTTTGATGAATGCGACTTGTTTGGGTTCGTCGAAGCTTTAGCTCGGTGCACGGTATAAGCAGTTGGAGTTGCCTTTCGGTTCGGCTCGGCGTCCCTCTTTAATGTGTTTCTCCAGAGGGTGTACATTGGAAATCGGATGCGGACAGATTGTTTTGCTTTTTGGGGATGTGTATGGTCTGCTTGATCTGACCGCTCATTTTGTTTGAACGGTAATCTGGGGTTCGTTTTAAACGGGTTTTTATTTGATCTAGTTGCTTGGGAGTAGGTGTTTTTTTTTTAAGGAATTTTAAAGAATTTCCAATAATAATTATTTTAAGGTATTTAAAAAGAACATGTTTAATTTTTTTAATATTAAGGCTGCGAGGAAGTCCCAAGTAGACTCTTCGGAAATGCTCAAGCTTAAACCACAGATTATAGGTTATAGCTTCTTCACATTAAATACACTACTTCAAAGGAATATAGTACTTTTATTTTGGCCGATGATTGGAGTAAGTTGAGAAGAAAACGTTCAATGGTGCAATTGAGGGTAAAAATGTATTTTGTTATTGTCCTCTTTATGATAATGATAAAATGGATTACATAGTTCAAAATAAAAAATATATATATAATTTGACATATTTTTCTAGATTATAAAAATGATCTATTTTGTTAGTCATAAAAGTTTTTCAATTAAAAAATATATGAAAAAATATTTGAGAGCATAATTTGGTTTTAAAAAATAGCAATTATTCTAATCATTTAATTCAAAATATAATTTTTGTTGAACTTTCATTCATTTAAAAAGAATGTTTTTTTACATAATTATATGAACAATGTTAAATAGTTTGAATAGCTTTTTTTTTTAAAATTTATTAGGTTTTTTTTAATATAGCATCAAATATAATAAGGTCATCCTCCTATAAAAAAATAATTTTATATGAAAAATGTTCTTTAGGATAAAAGTATTTTCTTTTCATGACCAAATTACATCAATAAAAAATATAATTTCTTTCACTCAAGTTCTTCACAAAATAACTTTTCATGGACTTTCCTTGAATGAAAATCAATTTTAGTAGTGAAACTTAATCATGTGGTTATTGGTTTTATGAAATGAGTTAATATATAAGTAAAATTTTAATTAATGATATAGGTAATATATGTATTTAATGTGTTGCATAGGTAATTACATAAATATTTGTTGAAATGTGTGTTAATTTTATTTTATATTAGAAAAATATCTTCTTATGATGCTACATTCTTTAAAATGTGTCCATATTATAGAAAGCAATTTTATGTTTATTTTTTATTTTTTATTATCTTCATATAGCATGATGTTTTAGTTGTATTTTTTTAGTGCATATGTTGTGCTCTAGACATAAAATCAACATATAACATAGTTGTATAGTAGTTTATAAATTATATTTAGACTAATTATACTTACCATAATTTTTTTATGACGCTATATGTTATGATGATTATGTTTTCTATTTGCATCATGAATCGGTCACAATGGCATACATCTATCAATATGTCTATTTGGGAGTGTATTTTTCACTTTAGCTCTTTATGTGTGTTTTTTATTGTGAATAGTTGATATTTGTTATCTTGGTATTATTGTTGATTATTAAAATTTATATTTAATTAATTAGATAACTAATGCAAAGTATTATTGTGCTTATCATGTTTATAATCATATATGCGTGCTTGTTTACGAATAGGTTTTGATCGTTAATAATGTCTTGCTTATTTGTTGAAACAATTTTGTATATGTGATTAAATAGGTTAGTTAGTGGGTTTGCAAACTAGAGGCTTAAGAGAGTTAGGTTCACAATGACCTTCCTATGGCATGACAATCATAGTGATTTGATATAAATAATATATGAGATGATGATTAATATATTTATATATAAATGTGTGACATGATTGTTTATGTGCATTTTGATAGTTACCATTTGTGAAAGCTTTCTAAAAGTTATAGTTTCTTTAAGTTTCATAATTCAAATTTTATTATAACCTTCTTCGATGTATTGCATTTTGTTCATTTGAATGTACTCAAAGTTATATATTATTTTTATTATGATTATATGATCATGTAGATGTTTATTTAATTTTTAATGTTATTTGTGTCATTTATTATGTTATTAATGCTTTTGTAAATGGATTCATATATTACTTTTTTTTACAAACTAAAATATTGTAGTTATATATATTTTTTCAGATTTAGGTAGTCTACTCAAAAGGTCTATATCATAAGAGAATTATTTTTAGATGCATTATAAGATGTGTATTTGTATTTGAATATTCAAATTATTATATTAATTTTAAGGTTATTATTTTGGACTTCAACTAGAATGAAATGAATGCTTTTTAATACCTTAAGTGCATATCTTTATTATTACATTTAATATAAAACAAAGCGTGACATTTTGCTTTGATTCTTTGATGTAGAAAAGATAAGTTCATAACACTTCATCAAACTCATATTTTTAAGATGAATGTACTTTTAATTTGGGTGTCTTAATGTATGTGACATTTACTCATGGTTTCATACTTAATGTAAATTTTCTTTTAAAATGATTATGTTTGGAGTCTAAGATAAGGGGAATCTAATGGCATAGACAGTTCACAAATATTTGGGAAGTTTAAATTTATATAATGGCAAAAAATTATTGGAGATTTGGCAATAGGATCAATAAGATGGCTATGGAGGGCTGATTTGGTACCACGAAGCAGTAGATTGAGTTGGTTTGCCAAGAGAAAAGTGAGCAATCAATGAGCATCAAGGTTCTTGCTACTAGTTATAAAAGGGAAAGATGCTAGCAACAAAAATAACAATGGTAGAAGGAGATAAATTTTGAATTGCAATCCAGTTAAAACTAAGTTCAGCCTAGGAATTTGTGGAGAAAATCTATTATGAATACATACACCTTATGTAACATTCTCATAGCACATAATGCCAAAACTAGTAACACTCCCTTCTTTTTATCTTTCATAAGAATTTAAGTAAAGTATAAGACAAAAGTTCTAATAGAAAAATTAAAATATTCAAATTATCCCACATTTTAAGAAATAATAAAAAAAATATAAAAATGAATAGATGTATAAGAATAAAATCAGAGATAATATTAAGTTTAATAAATGATTCATTACTATACAATCACATAACTAAACTCAATAAGGCTATCTTTTTGTCTTTTTAACCTTTTGTTTGAGATGTAGCCTATAAGCTATAGTGAACTTGGGTCTCGCACATTCTAGGCTTTTCTTTGTTTGTCTCTAAGACTATGTTGATGATAAAAAAGATTACAACATCACCATAAAATCACACCATTATGTCTCTATAATTGATGAGAACATTACATCTCTTTATAATATTTTGGGTTATTTTATGATAAAAAAAAAATATAATGATATTGGACCCATGGCAAAGATTGTCAATAGAAAAATAGAAAGAGTGGATCATTTGCCAGAAAACAACAAGTTAATCATATCATTGTTGTTAATAACAATGTGCATGTCATAGTCTCTAAATATCATGTGGGATGCAAATACTACATTTGATTGACATAATGGAAAATAAGAAGAAATATCAAAATAAAAGCACTAAAGTTTAGATGATGCTATATTATAGACTTATGATAATAAACATAGAGAAAAATTAAAAAATTTATGAAATTTGTAACATATGAAATCATGGGAACAATAATATTTTTTGTTTTATTTATATTTTTGTGAATTTTATTTATTTATTTAATTTATTTTTAATTTTTTGAAAAAAATTATAAATTGCAAAAAGGATTTACGTTATCTTAAATGAGGGAGATGAGCTACAAAATTTAGTAAACAAATCATTTATGTGTCTATGACATTAAATTAGAGAAAAACTGAAATTTTTAGAAATTAAAACAAAGTATTTGAAACTTATAGGAATTTATTTTCATGTTTAAAAAATACAAAAAATCCTTAAATTAATAAAATAGACTAAAAATTATTAAAGTTTATTAGGATATAGAATTTCAAATAATAAATTTAATAAATGTCTTTTGACATAAAAAGGTGTGATTAAAAGCTAAAGAAGATTTTAAAGAAAAATTATAAATAATATTTTAAAAGACTTCAAGTTTAGAATCATTATATGTGTGAAATTGGCTCACAAAATTTTAAAATTTGATTGGATAAAAAAGTATAAGGGTTAATTTAGTTTTTTGAGTTTAATAAAAATTAGAACTTAATTAATTATTAAATCCCCTAATTTCAAACCTAACCCTAGCACACAAATGACACAGGCATACAACTCGATTGATAATGACAAAGATCAATGGAAAATCACTAGAATCTAAGAAGTGAGAAGGGCAAAAGTGGTCCTCCTAAAAAGTTACAATTGTTTAGAATATATGAAGGATTGTGAAGCAGGAACTGCACTTGTGAGGTTATAAAAATAAGGATCATCGACTATATAGATTTTGGCAAAATTGGTGGGAAATTTTTGCAGTTAAGAGCTTCGAGAGAGAATGTGGCAGAGAGCAAGTGTGGTCAAAGGAATTCTTGAAGTTTGGCCAAAGAATTTGAAAGAATTCATTGTGACTATGGCAAAAATATTTGAGAAAGATATTTTAGTACTAAAATAGTGATTATTGCATGATGGAAAGCAAAAGGAAGACATGAATTATGAGATTAAATCTTAGGTGTTAGTGATAAAATAAAAAATAGAGATAAGTAAACTTATATATATATATATATATATATATATATATATATATATATATATATATATATATATATATATATATATATATATATATATATATATATATATATATATATATATATATATATATATATATATATATATTGTTAGATATTTTGTCATTAAGGTATAAAAATCTCTTAGAAAATGATTTGAATGATCAATTTGTGGATTGTTATCCTTATTGTTTGTTTGATATATTCTCGATGATTGATTCACATGAGACTTATAAATATTCTATCTACATATTATTTGTTATAGTTAGTTTATTACAATTTGTAACATGTTATATAAATGTTCAAATAGTAATGGTAATCACTAAAGTGACATGTTAAAGAATCATAAATAAAAAAAACAAAAAAAGAAGACAAAAATAATGGTTGATAAAAGGAAGGCAACATTCAAAATATGAAAGATAAATGGATGCCTAAGAGAGCACCTATTATTCTAAAATAATTTGTTTTAAAAGACAAGTCAAAGGAGCATTCATTAGAACATCTCTTGGAATGACATATTCTAAAAAACAAATCCAATTTATTATGAAAAAGGTCTTATCCTAGTCAATTTTAAGATAAAATAAACAACTAAAAGGTTCAAATATTTTATATAAAAATTGATATTTTATTTACATTAGTCATTTATATGTTTTATTTTATTATATATCTAAATTTGACCTAAGATGTAGTATGATCTAAATTTATATTATTTTATGCACATATATGTATGTTTTATCCACTATTTCTTATAGTTTATTCAATATACTTTTGGCATAGTACTTTAAAGTTATGTCGAAGCATAGCATAAGATTATTGGTGAGTAATAAAAGATAAAATAATGAGTATTTGACTAGATGTTATTTTTTTTGCTATTAGTTGATTTTGCTATTGCATTGACTTTTTTTATTATGTTAGAAGTTGTACATGTATTATAGACGTCTTTTGCTTTATAAAAGTTTGTTCTTAAAAGAGAAGTGAAGTTTGTGCGGTTTTCTAGTTATATTGTTTTAAGTTGGTTTTTATTATTAAGCATTTTCTTAAATCATTTTGTTGATAACTTCTAGGCTTTCAAAGTTTAGCATATAAGTAGTTTTAAAATGCGTTTTTCATAGTTTTACTTATGAAAATATGTAATTTCAAAAACAAAGGAAAGGTACAAGAGATAAAAAAAACCCATCATTGATCTCAAATAAGTTAGGCTTGATCTCCACATTATTGTAGATTGGTTCACTAATGATAACTTAAATGTGATGATGATAAGTGTCTCAATGGCTTATAAGTTTTAGGAGATAAATAATAGACTTTTTGAACCTTTGTGAACAAGATAAATATCAATCTAAAGATTTAAACTTGATAATAAAAAGCAATTCAAAACCCAAATTTATATCCCTTTTTATAAGAGAGAACACTAATTCTTGATGTGCTATAAGAGGGCATTAAGAAAAACCAAGTTGGCTTGAATTGCCCCTTTCAATCTATGGACTACATTATTTAATCTCTAAGGATCACATCTTATAGTAGTTAGATCAACTTATCCAAATTGGTGGTCAAATGATGTCAGTTAATGCCTTCTAGGTTGCCTTAAACAATTAGAGATTCTAGTAAGGCAATTGAGTGAAACTTGATGCTCATAAAACATATAGGACTCTTACAAAAATAAACCAAAATTTGAAAATACATCTAGAACATTCAATTTAACATCAAAACTCACAATGTTAGGTAAACAAATGTTTGAATGACATGAGGTGTACAAGCAATGTAAGATATATTAAATATTTTACAATACAACAACATTTTAAATGATCTCAAAAAATGGTTCCATAACCAACAAAATGGACAACACCTTAGCAACAAGATGTTGATTTTTTAACTATAGTGCACTTTATTCTTTTTTCATGATATTGTTTATGGTCCTGTTTCTCAATTAATTTTAATTCACACCCCTCATCTCCTTGCATAGTACATTTGTACTAATAAATAAACTTGAGGTAGCCAACTCTTGTTGTTGGAATTTTCAACAAGAATTATCGAATCAAAACAAAGCAATACAATCTCGACCTAGCTCAGCATTATAAGAAAGAGAAAATAATTAACTTTTATTTTTCTTTCATCCTTTTGTAAGCCAGTAATGTATATAATAACTTATTTCATCTTTTTTTATATCTTATATTTTTTACATTAGTATTTTATATTTACTATTTTTATTTCAGACATTAATTATTAATATGTATACAAGAATTTTATGATAATTGTTTGTTATTATAATATTATATAAGTTAATATCGCAATATTAAAAGAAATTGATTATGTAAATAGATTCAAACATTTCTTAATTTACTTATTTTATAAAATACCTAAAATGTACTTAAAACATACTAAGCCTATTGTTGAGATGATAGTGAAACGACGAAATAGTGGGATAATGCGTGACTTGAGAAAGCATGAGGACGATGACTCGAATGACTAAAAGCTCTATTTGGTTCATTAACTAATGAACTAATTCATGCCTTTGGGTCGCTACTTACTGATTTTTTTTTTTTTGTTGCTTTTAAGCCGAACCGGAAACGTTGGATGCTTTTCCGGTCGTCCCGTCGGTCTCTTTGACGCGACTGGCGCGGCAGTCCTCCCCCGACGAAGCAGCAGGTTGCAGCTTTTGCAGTCAACAAGTCGTAGGTGAATGGATTATTTCTTATTGTACCCGAATCATTAAATGTTACCCATAAGATTAAAATAGATAGTTTTTTAAAAAAAAAGCTAAGAATGTACAATAAACATTCCACCAACGCATCGGCTTTAATGACCGTTGCTGATCCTGCGATGGCTTACTTGCCTTACAGTAATAATACCTTTACTTTTTTTTAAGCTGGAAATTCCGCGAATTTCTGCAGCTTTTAGTTTAGCATTTATTTCGAGGAATAGTAATTTATATTTATTATGAGGTTGAAATGTACACTGTACTGTAATGCTATCATAAAATTTGATTGAAATATAATATTTAGATTAAAATAAATGTATAATTTTTAAATGTTCTTAAAAAATAAGCATAATAAAAATTAGTAGTTGTAAATATAGAATGATAATTTAGGATTTTTTTAGTTCTTGTTGGTAAATTATTTTAGTTTTAAAATTTTATAAAACTATTTTTAATAATATAATAAAATATTTGTTTGATCTACTGTGAAAATGCATATTTTTTATGTTAAAAAAATAAAAATAATATTAACAAAAATAAAAAGTCATTTTTGTCTTTAAAACTTTTATTTAATGTTTCTATCAAAAGATAAAAAAAACTATTTTAACCATTTAACAATGCTATTTTTTTTTTACATATTTATTAATAACATGTTTATCAAATAAAAATTTTAAGTAATATTTAAAAATGATAATTTTATATTTTTTTATTAATCAATTTAATCTATAAAAATTTATGTCAAACATAATTTTAATATTTTTACAAACATGATAATGATCCTAGGTCATGTCAATTATTTAAAATAGAAACACAATTACATTTGTAGAATTATATTAAACTATAATAAAATAAATCCTAAAACACATCTATGCAAACTTCATAACAAATATAATCTAAATTAATTTGACATTAGAAATAACACTTTGCTCGACTTTCAATCAAGTTAAAGAAAATGATGCATAATTATCTCTAGAAACTCACTCTTAGCTCAACGGCTGGATACACAGACTAAATTCATTGTGCCATTAGAAACATCTCTAATGAGCATGTAATTTTCTTTAGAAAAATAATGAATAATGAAAATTATATATCACCGTTCAAACATTTTCACATTGATCAATGCAATAAATATATACACAAAAAAATCATACATGATTATCTCTTGACACTCACCCTTAACTCAACGACTGGATAAAGAGTAAATCTACAAAGCACACTTAGGACCATCTTGCCAAAACGATCACAAACAAGTATGAGGCTAACCACAGTCATCCTCCTAACATAACCATTCAGTTCGACCTTAATCTACCTTAAGTTGAGGGACTACTTTATTGCTAGTTTACTTGTAAACAAACCCATCAGACTGATTACTGAGGTCACATAATCGCCTACAACAATTAATATGAACGCCCGGTACATTTCTTATAGTTCATTATATTTTGGTGCTATTCTGTAGGAATTCCATTTCTTGCTGCAGAAATCACTTTATGTGCATCTTCTCTTGCAGTCTTCCTGTTTGCCTGGCTCTTTGCAGGAGAGGATTCTTGAACAATTACCAGGAATTTCAACGAAAATTTAATAGAGAATTGCAGGAAATGCCGGTTTGCAAACAAGGTTTAAATCTATACATCACCATGCCAAATTGTACAAGCGAACCCAGCTAATACTTGTAATAGAAATTGAAAGCCGCAACGCAGATTTCATATATTGCTTGAACTTGTTTTTAACTCGATGCACGAGTAGATCTTGTGGAGAAAACCAACAACTCAGTAAGCTTCTTGAGAACTAAGACATCTACGGCTTTCTAAATCCACCTCCAAGCAACTTAAATCTGAAAATTCCAATCATTTTATACAGGAAGGAGCAAAGTTGTCCATCTGGGTCTAGTGCTATATTTGTTCAAGGGTTCTTTTGACGCACAAATTGACCTTTCACCCTTGGTCGTTGTTCAGCTAACCTTTTCCTATTGTGATATCTAACCTGTTTAAGAAAGAAATAGTGGTTAAAATAGAAAATATGTTAAAATGTATCATGATAAGTACAATATATAAGAATCATGTTATTCAATCTGTGGCATCTAACATAAATTTCAAGCAGTACGTTTAAAACTTAACAGCTGATAAAACATAGGGCTCAGGATGTACTTCTTGGTAGTTAATAGAAAACCTATAGCGTGCATATATATAAACAATATATGGTGCACTATTCCAATCAGTAGATAATTGAACAAAAGCAGAACTCTAATTGTAAAGAAAATGCAAATTGTCGTGTTGGCAATGATGATGAAGAAGGCATCATTACTAAGCAAATCTAAAGAAGTGACGGTACGGAGAATTACCCAAGAGAATGAACAACAATTCAATAAATTAAGCAAAAATAAGATGATTGCTACAATTTACACACAATTTAATTGCAGAAAAGGAGCTTTAATATGCCAACAGAATGCAATCTAGATTAAGCTACATTAGTAGTCCAAGGGATTCTGTGAACAAATGTTGTAACACTGATTGGTGCTTGGACAAAGACAGAAGAAGTGGTTGGAAAGAGTGGCAAGCTACTAAGCAAATTTCTAACAAAGAATAGTGTTAATTGCAATTAAAGGCATGTTCATACCATGGCATTAAATGTGAAAAATGTTTTTATGGATTAAAAATGTAGACAATGTTACGAAAAACAGTATTCGCTCTCTTAGACCATTTTGTATGCCCGCAATGTGCATTTGATAGCTTTCAGAAATGATCTATGAAAGAGCATTCTCAAAACCACTCAACTCTAAAAACATGCAAAGGGCAGTTCAAGTCTCAATAATAGCAGTATTCAAGTTAACCTTTCAGTTCAAATACATCATTAAACAAATATATGTTAAAAAGTTGGCGAAACAAGTATTATACTCGTCTACTAGACAAGAGAATGATTGCTTATCCCTTACCTTCTTTTCAAAGCATCTAACCTTTCTTTTCAACTGGAATTTCATCAATGCAGCCTCCCGGTAAGAGCTATTAGAATATGCATCCTTCCTGCTGAAGTTTTCGATGCCATTCTCAAGTTCTAGAATAGTTAGTTCTGCTTTAGCAGCGTCTGGTTTACCACAACTAATATTGATTCCACAACCTTCAAGAATATCCGTACTGCACCTTGCATGTTGATTTACCTGTTCATTGAGGATGCTGTGGATATCTCTCTGCTCAACGACTTCCCTTTGGTTTACTTTACCTCCAACAGGAATTGGACGATTTAAATCATAATGATATCTAACAGGTATCGAGTGACAGGAAAATCCATCCACATGGCGACCAGTTTGAAAAGAAAGAACTTGAAATTGCCCTTTTGCATTTGAATTCCATGGTATCAAGCAGCTATCCTGATAGAACATTGGGTTGAACATCGTTCCATAACCAATATGCAAGCTCGGGAAAGGAACGGCACCATGCGTGGGTATTTGCATGAAACCAAGTTTGGAAAGATGAACATTATATTCGCTGCCAGAAGTACCAGCAAACAAATCCGGTTGTGATTCAACCGACATACTGCAATAGCAAAGTGAATTACTCCTACTATTTGCACAACCGTGGTTGTCATGTGACTGAGATTGGTCAATACATTCTGAGGCTCTGAAGCATGCCATAGAGGAACTTGACATCTGGCATGCGTTGTTGCCATCCTTGCCACTATACCTGTAAAACAACAAATATCTAAAAGGCTAGAACAAACGACAGGAAAAGCACCAAGCATTAAAATAAAAACAATGCCAGGGATCAGAACTTAAAAGGTTTTTCAATTAATAAATAGGTAAAAACTTTTTTCTTTGAAGAAGGTGGGAAAAACTTGATATATGCAATTTATTGCAAACAATGATCCACCAAAATGGATAACCTTTTGAAGAACTATCGTTTAATTCTCATTTTAAGTTATTGAAGATGAAACTATACACAACGTCTTGATGGACTTTGCAAGAATTAAGGCGATTTTTTGAAGTTTGGGAATGTCCTTGCAACAATCACATAAATGACCAGATCATGCAAACAACTGGATTCCCATTTCATAGAAGCATCACTATTCAAATAATTTACAAACTAAATGAACTGCTAAAGACATTGCCACCATAAAGCAATTCCATGTAAGCGAGCAAATTCTTTCAAGTAATTTAGTAACTTCTAAAAATAGGTTTCTTTTTTTTACTTGATTACTTAATTACATTAATTGAACTTTCTGGTTCGATTATGAATTTGAGAATCCATAAAAGAAAAAAGAAAGAATGAAAATAAATTAATGGGTTGGTTCGTAAATCAATGGTCCATCTTGTTAGAAGATTCCATCGGAACGATTATTTTATTTATTTATTTCACAGGGTACTTAATCTCTTTGAAAAAAAAAAACAAAGAGAGAGAAAGTGTGGTAAAATGGAAAGACAATATTGGAACATCAATTTGAAAGAGATGATAAAAGCAGGAGTACATTTGGGTCATGATTTTCAAAAATGGAATCCTAAAATGGCTCCTTACATCTCTGCAAAATCCAAAACATAAGATCAGGATGGACTATTTTTCTTAGATATTTCTTTGTATTATGGTGTATAAAATGAGCTCATTAAGCCGTGTAGGGAATAGCGGCAAGCTAAGATTCCCATATTCACTCGATACCCACTATATCCTAACCATTCACACAAGCAAAATTGTCTACTTCAATAAACTTCCATTCAACAATAGTATACGTTCAACACTTGGCATATACCACTGCTAGCAGACAATAGCACTCCTGCACAACTCTATTCACCCCTCAGCACTTTACCACATACAAACAAAAAGGCTGTAGGGCTCACAAATCAACATGCAGGTTCAGCAATCCCAGAAAACACAGAATGAAGACAGAGGCAGTAATGATCTTATGGATGACATCGATAATCAAGAATGCAGTTAAAGGACAATATTACAGAAACAACTGTTTCATGGTGCCCATAATTTTGCTAAAACTCAAAAATGATCCACCAAAACATACAGTCAAGAAAATCAACAAAATTATGGGCATTGTCTGGCGGAACTAGTTAAGATTTGCAAATTGTTAATAAGATTATGTATATGTTTCTCTCACACAAGTTTGTCCAGCTTCTGCCCTCAATAAAAAATCCAGTATTTTGCTGGGCTACTAAGAAATATCTCCTCAATGCATTTTTAAAAATAAATCCATTTTGACAACATACATGAAAACCTCTACTTGTTCTCCATGGAGAAAACTTCCTCTATCTTCAATATTCTATCAACTTTCTCACAGTGGCATACCATGACGGTGTGATGGAGAGTGTTATTGCTAAGGAGGTCAAGACAATATTAACTCTTACACATGGAGAGTATGAGTTAAGACAGCATACGAAGAATCTTGCTCTACCAACTGAAGAACTCAATTTGAAATCCAATACCCAATAGCCAACGTCATGTATTAAAAACCCAAACGCCAATTAAGGAAATTTTCAAGTTATCAGCGTCAATAAAGTTGATTAGTACATTAAACAAATTGTTATCAGTTAGTAAAGTTGACTATTACACTAACCAAATTACTCCACCGTATGCAAGCAAGCCAAGAGATTAGATAAAAGTATGACCTTGAGAAAGCAGATGAATTTGAATGATTTAAGATGCGCTTTTCCTTAATCCGATGTAGTTCACCATCACTTGATAGTGCTCTTCTTGAAGAAAGGCCAAATATTGGCGGCATGCTAGATATGGATGCAACCTTCATTTGAGAAGATCCCACAGCTTCAGGTGATCTGTTTTCCTCTAGTGCAGACGATTTCATTGCATCACAATATATCTGACCATTTGCATGAGAGATCTGATCATTTAGTGCTGCGTTTTGTGGAACCCTTATTTGACAATGTAAGCCCGTAGCTGTTCCGGAGGAATAACATATGTTGTCTACTGCATGAGCTACTTGGATAGGTAGATTCTCAAATTCCCCAGTCTCTGAATTCTTCTCTGTGAAAAAAAAAATCCCTAATATCTTTAAACCATGTGCTCTACAGAAATTAAACTGGAAGTACAAACAGTGATAAGAAGCACATAATATAAGAAACCACCTGTCAATCCTGCAACATCTGTTTTCATTGATGATGATGCTAATGTATTCGTACCATTTCCAGTTAGCCCTTGTCGGTCTTTTCTTTTCCGAGATGGGCCTTGTATTTTAGTAGGTTCAGCCTGAACTTGAGCAGCATCTAGTACTGCATCAGGTTTTCTTCCCATACAATTGTCATCAATCTAGCAAAACAAAGAAAAAAAAAACATATAAGTAATGAACACTCCAAATTGCATTTTTACATACAAGGTAACAAACAAAAATAAAAATTAAACCTTTTAAATTCATTTTCACACACCAACAAAAGTTAATTGGTTAAACCATCTGAGTATCACTTACTTCTTCACTGTTTTCACCAGTCTGCGAAAAGCCACCACCATTTAAACTAACGTGATTGATAGCAGCATTAAAGTCTAAAGCATGAGCATTGCTGTTTGACTGCATAGCAAAACATAATTAACATAACACAAAAAGAAGCAGAATGTCCAAAGTAACTGCTTAAGAAAGAATTGAACAAAAGGAAAACATACAGAAAGAAAGAATTGAACAAAAGGAAAACATACAGAATATTTTCTCCATACATGTTGCCACAAGTTCCTTAATTCGTTTTTCCTCACTGGTTTAACAAGAAAATCGGCTGCACCTTTCAGCATGCATTTAAGTACAATGCCAACAGAATCTTTTACAGACATCACTGTGAATTAAGAAAACAAGCAATTAGCATTTGATAGAGAATAAATTATCAAAGGTTCTCCAGAGGAAAGGGGATTAGCAAATCTATTATATGAAATGGACTCGTCACTTACTGACACAAATGTAAGTGTGAAACTATACAATCATGATTAAAAAAATATTAAAAAAATTAAAATTTTGATGAATTAAATATAAATACAACAATAATTTTAAGATTTTTTTAATATTAAACAAATGTTATTTTACATATCTATAAGTACCATAAAGATCATGAAGATGAATGAAAATAAAAGTAGAAATAAAAATATTC
Organism: Vanilla planifolia; assembly: GCA_023846275.1. Lineage (NCBI taxonomy): Eukaryota > Viridiplantae > Streptophyta > Magnoliopsida > Asparagales > Orchidaceae > Vanilla > Vanilla planifolia. The sequence goes on along the minus strand of CM043876.1, from coordinate 24,579,825 downwards.
TCTTAAAGAAAAAATATTATGTTTTTTGAGATTGTTCTTTTATAAAATATAAAACAATCTTGTCCTTTTTGTGAGAGATTTTAATATTCTTTTATATTTATAAAATTTGACATGTTTGAATAAACTTCTTAAACCTCGTATGAGTTTATATTTTATATTTATGATTTTAATCATAATAAATCTTTCCTCCTCTTCTATGAACATATGTCTAGCCAAAGTTAAACCATGTATTGACTTCGTAGATTAAATCCTAACAAGAACAGCAGTGCAGCAACTCACTGATGACGGGAATGTTCTTGCACTCCTCTGCTCTTATTATGTTGGTTAGAAGGTCAATCCCAGAAAGCGTAGGGGCGTCGACCTCAGTGAGCACGAGATCAAAGATGTTGCTCTTTTCCTTCATCATTTTCCACGCCTGCAGTCCATCGGCAACAGCCGCAACTGCAATAAATCAAAACCGCAACTGAATTCCCTCTTCATACGGAATTAATCCTAATTTTGCTTTAAGGATAAAGATTTGAAAGCCCCAAAAAAGGATGGGCCTACTAGAGTTACCGCGGTAACTGCATTTCCGAAGGAGAGCAGCAACGATGTGCCGCGTGGAATCGTCATGCTCCACGAGGAGCACGCGTATGGATCTCCTGGGAAGCAACCGTTCCCAACATGGTGCCTTAAGCTGCTCGCCGCCGGGGATGAGGGAGCCGCTCAACAATCGACCGTCGTTCGGACCTTCTTGATCGCACGCCTCAGCTTCCATAAAATCGATATTCGAGGCTCTCAGCGGGTAAGGAGATGAGGGAACGAGGAGCGGGCCAAGTGGGGTGATAATCCAAACCAAAGTCGGCAGAAATATCTCCCGCGAGAGCCACGTCAGCATGGAGCCGAGTTTGGAGAGAAATAAATCAAATAAGCGGGCGGAAAAGAAAAATTAAGTGCGTCCTACTTCGGCCCATCGACCACGGCGAACGGACCGATGGCTGTGAATCCGACCCCACAAAGGTCGGGAAATGGAGATATTTTCCCAGGCCTCGCGGTTTCTATCCGCTCAGCTCTATCCCTGCTCCGACCGTTTAAATCTCCACTTGTATGGTCCGTGAGCTCACACCAGAAAGGACCATCAGATGGGACCCTAATCCGGTGCGAGGGCGAAGAGCATTCCACTACCGGAAAGCCATAATAAATGCTTAACGTGGCAGCGTTTCATACACCCATTAAATAAATTATAAATTACCAAATAGCATTTTATCTCACAAAGTCGATCTTAACCACAAGGTTTTCTTGCGGAAATATGTTTTTTAAAATTCATAGTTAAATTAGTTTAGTATTAATGACATTTATTATGAAAAACAATACACATTAATTATTATTATTACTATACGAAAACTTTAATGCAATGTCTTTTAAAACATATTATTATTATTTCTCAATCCTTTCTTTTTTGTATTTCAACACTGATTAGTATTTTGTATTACTTTAAATATAAAATAATTTTTATGTGGCGAGCTAAATTCATTTGTTTTGTTTTATAGTATTTTATTATGAATTATAATTTTTAAACTAAACCTTTTATTTTTATTCCAAAATTTTAATTTTTTTTATTAGTTTTAAGGAAAATTCTTATTTTCAGAATCCTAGATGTTACCATTGGTAATTTACATTTTATTTAATTCTAAATAATTTATTTTAATTTCATTTAACAGATTTATTATTCTTAAAACATTTTACAGTAAATTACACGTTTCTAAATATCAAATAATTTGTGATTATTTAAAAAAGTGGTTCGTTTGTTAGTATTGTACATGATACATTTTGCCAGTACTTAAGATATATTAAGTATTTTATAATTTTATAATATTATATAAAATTATTTATACATTTGTAATAAAATAAATATATTTATTATTCTTTTAATTTTAAAATTAAATGATTTATACATTTATAAAAGTGCAATAAAAAAATAATAGTTTTGTTTTTTTTTATTTCCAATTTCTTATACTTCAGTTTGGAAACTACTCAATAGGTTTTTTTTTATCAAATAGAGGGCTTTATCAAATTATTTCAATACCTAATCTATAATAGCTTTGCCATAAATTAATATTTCAAAATTTGAATAAATCCCACTTTAGGCATTTAATAAGGATAAAAATGTAATAATTTTTAATGATGTAATAATTTGTATTTATTAAATATAATAATAAAAGCATGACATTATTGTTGTGCATAATAACTTATTTTGGGTAATGCACTTAATCCTAGATAATAAGACTATTTTGATAAACCAATAATTATAGTTGAAATAATTTTTGAAAATATGATTTATAAACAATTTTTTAAAATATAAATATTTTGTATAAGTAAAAACATAAGTTACTAAAAATATTTTGAAATATTTTTAAAATTTTTGAAGAATGAAAACTTTAAACGGGCATATTTCACATCAAATTGTTTGCGAGAGAAATATCACATGAGGGTCTAAGTTGGACCAAAATACATTAAAATAAAAAACCAATTATTTAAATAATTAAATTTATAAGAAATAGTCAAATTAATTATATATTAAAATTCTAATATTATTCTTAACTTATAATGTAAAACTAAACTTTGTATTATTTACATTTGAAAACTTTCTTATCAAGTGAGGGTCTTGTTCATATTGTCATCAATCTAAATATCAATTATCATGTCTTTTGTTAGTCTTATTCACAACATTGCTTTTGTTGTCTTTGTTGGCCCTACCATTTCATATCGAATCTATCACCTCATTAGACTTGTTAAAATTGTCAATATCAGCTCTACTACTTTTATCAGCTCTTTTGACTTTGTTATATTATATCAACTTTGGTAGTAATCAGAATAGTCAAAACTATCATTATTAGTGATACTATATTATTAACTTTGTCGTCATTGGTGACTTTGTTATACCATATCATTGTTGCCTTGTTAAATTATATTAAAACTATCAATATTAATTATATTACTTTTTTAGTTTCTATCATCTATGTCAACTCTTTGTAAACTATTGCCTTTGGCTATATTGGTGGTTGTTGGCTTTATTGAAAGTTGAACACAAACTCTAGTGCCTTATCAACTCTATTGAGATTTTCACATTTAGTTGTGCTGTCTTTCATTGACTTTGTTGAACAAACATCATGTGAGAGTTTAGAATGGGCCTAATGTATACTTAGAAATTCAATAATCTAAAATTTTAAATCTATAAATAAAAGTCAAATTAATTGCATATTAAGACTCTAACATTACTCTTTAAAATATATTGTGAGATTAAACACAATATTGTCTACATCTAGTTAATGTTTTCCACAAGTGAGACTTTCATTGGTATTATCCATCAATTTACATGTTGGTTACATCTCCCTTGTTGGCTTAGTAGCTCAATATTGACTTTACTATCACTATTGACCTTATCATACCATGTCAACTTTAAATTACACTATGTTTGTAGATACAATGTATAATGCTTATGATGCAAATCTATATTGGCTTAATTACTTACTATTTTATTTAAGGATTTTTAATTTCATTGGTGTATGGTGAGAAATTACAAAGAAGATGCATCACTACAATGCCTGTAACAGCCCTAGTTTTCTCTTATTTGTATTTTTATATTTTTTTTATAGAAAGAGCTCTGTGAGACGAATCCAACGATATTTAATTTGTAATTTTCGGAGCTCTAATGAATAAATTATGAATTTTTGAAGATTTGGGATAAATTTGTAACGTAGAGGATAGATCTATAAATTTTAAATGTCGGCTTAGTTCAAATCTGATTGGTGGAGGATATATTTGAAAATATAAAATTTATAGGGGGTTTTATGCAAAAGAGCTGTTTTACGAGACACCTGGCCGTTGCTTCGGGAGAGTTTGACACATATCTGCAACAGCGTTTATATAATCCGGTGAATTACGTTGCGAAAATTCGACTGCATGCAGCTGCAAGGAGAGATTTCGGAGTGCGAGGTTCTGCAACAAACGTTACGGCCGGCGAGGATTTCCGGCAAGCGACAGTGAAGGCCGGTGAAGGCTTCCGTAAGGTAAAAAAATATTTTTTTTTATTCGTCGTTAGGGTTATTTAATTTTCCGGTGAGCGGGGGAGACCGAGAGGAGGAAGCCGAGCCGGATTCGGTCGATTCAGCACATGAAACAGCCGATCCAGCGCCGGCGAAAGATTTCGGCTTCGCCGGACGCGAGAGAGAGAGGGGGGACTGCGTGAACCGGTCCAGGCTTTGGACCGGGTTACGCCGTTGAACCGGATGCCGAGGCGCGCGGTCCAGCACGTCGAGCGCGCGGTCCAGCGCCCAGCGCGTGCGGTCCAGCACGCCGAGCGCCCGGTCCAGCGCCGAGAGCGCGCGGTCCAGCGCCGAGCGCGCGCGGTCCAGCGCGCCGAGCGCCCGGTCCAGTGTCGGGCGCGGGCGGTCCAGCGCCCGCGTAAGCCAGATTTACTTTTTGAAAATCCCGTTTGGAAAAGCTTTTAGAAAGCTTTTTCTGCGCGGGCGGTCCAGCGCCGAACGTGCGCGCGGTCCAGCGGGCGGTTTAGTGCCGCGTAAGCCCATCTTTTGGGATTAGTTTGGGGTGTGTTTGGGAAAGCTTTTAGAAAGCAGAATTTTTAACTATTTGGGAATAATTTTTAGAAAAAGCAACTTTTGGCAAATAAACATATTTTAACTTGATTATGTTTGCACTATGGCCTTGTAGGACATCAAGAAAACCAATTAGAAGTTGACAAGAAAAATTTGGTACAACAAATCCAGGTAGAATAATTTCCTAATCCTGTGATGTAGCACGATATTATGTGTTTTTACATGCTTTTCTTACTGTTATAGAATTTTTATTGTTGCATATGTTTATGGCATAAAAAGGAAGAAATATTATGGTATGGATTACTTATGTATTTGCATGAAAAAGGAAAAAAAAAATACATGGTATGATAATGAAATCAAAAGAAAGAAACAATATGGAAAAAAGATATCTTTTGATACGGCATAATTGTTTGGAATCATGATTTGGAAATGGTAGAAAAAAAAATGGATTCCCAGAGAACATTATCCTCACCACTAGGCTCAGCGTGTGGGATCGCAGGGTATCGATCTTCGGATCAGATATCTGCCTAGTGTTATGTGCTATGACTCCATGATGATTACACCAGGCTCAGCGTGTTGGATCGCAGGGTATGGTACCATACCTGCCTGGTGGCACTAGGCTCAGCGTGTTGGATCGCAGGGTATCGATCTTCGGATCAGATATCTGCCTAGTGTTATGTGCTTGGTTGGATGCCGGCTATAGGACAGTCATTGATGATTGGATCCAGAGGATAATGCGTCAAAGGGAATTGGGCCCGGTAATAAGCACAATATAAGGAACTTGCATTTCTTTATGACTTTCATTTGGCATTATCTTATATGTATGTATGACATTCATCTTTACTGTTAATGGTATTTGTTATGCCTTTTATTTTCTTGGTTAAATATGTGGATTTATCTACTGAGATTTATAAAATCTCATTTAGTACTTACATCACAGGTCATGAAACCACTACACCGAGAACTGGGAATGATGCTGTTACAGGAGAGCCCTTTCCAAGAGATGTGTGAGAGGGAAAATTTTAGTGTGATTAAATGTTTAAAAACATGTCTTTATATATATACTTTGGATTTTGAGTTAGTGTTTGTCTTACCGTCGGGTCCCCACCATTGGTTTGTTTATTTGTCCTCACTTAAATGCTGTATTTGGCGACTCTGATGATAACTTTGTGACATAATGGTATTAGATGTCGGTGGGGGCTTGACAAGGTGGTATCAGAGCTTTGGTTTAGAAATAGGTGGCAAATGAGTGTGAGGACACCAGCACAGCATATGCATTTGCATCTTTAGTGTTATTTCTCATAGAGATATTAGTTGTTAAATAACTTATATGGTTTTGTAGGATTGCAATATCCTTTATATCATGGAAAGATCTGAATCTGGAAATATGGAAAAGGAAAAAGAAAGAGAGCAACAAGGAGATACCCAGCAGGAATTAGCGCAAACTTTAGTCTCTTTGTTACGATCCATTGGAAGCACTAGTAGTCACAGAGAAGAGGCATCTATTGATTTAGTGGTTGATCAATTTCAGCGGATGCACCCTCCTTCTTTTGCTGGGGATGAGGATCCTATGGTTGCTGAAAACTGGCTAGAACAAATAAATATTATCTTTGAAGGGATATCTTGTCCAGATAATAGAAAAGTGGCTTTGGCAATTTTGGTACTCAAAGATGCTGCTAGATTGTGGTGGAGTTCTCGACATCGACTTCGATTTTCTAGCCGACCAATGAAAGACATTTCTTGGGAAGACTTCACAAAAGAATTTGAGCAATGGTACATGCCTCTATCAATTAAAGCCAAAATGAGAGAGGAATTAAATAATCTCAGGCAAGGAAACTTGTCAGTTACTGCATATGAAATCAAATTCTCCCACCTGGCTAAATATGTGCCCCAGTTAGTGACACCTGAAGAACAAAGATGTTACATGTTTCGACGAGGTCTACGGGACGAAATTCGGGCAGCTTTAGTAGTAGTTCGAACAACAAACTATGTGGAGTTACTGGAGCATTCCCGTACGGTTGAACTGGAACTCAGTTTGCTAGCAACTAGTAAAGAAGAAGAGAAGAAAAGATTTGATCCTCTAAGGTCTAAATTCAGATTCACAGGAAAAAGAGGTAGTCCGAGTTTTTCAAGAGAAGAAACGTCCCCTCATTCAAGATTTAGTAGGTTCAGACCATATGGACCGAGTACTAGCAGAACTAGTTGGCGTTCAGATGGAACAAGTAGATGCAGGAAATGTGGAAAATGGCATATGGGAGAATGTAGATCAGAGTTTATCCGACCAGTCAGATGTTACATATGCGAAGAATTAGGGCATTTTGCTCGAGATTGCCCAAAGTTATTTGAATTGAAAAATGTCAGTGCTACAACCAGTGGAGTTAGAGAGGATGCAAGTCGAGGTAGAGGCCGTGGATCTACGACAACTTCAGGTGCTGTGGTTAGAGGTGGAGCAACAGGAAGGGGAGGTCAGGCACGTATTTATTCGATCACTCAGCAAGATGCTCCACACTCTACTGATGTTATTATAGGTATGCTAGTGTTTCACAACTTACCTGTGTCTGTACTTTTTGATTGTGGAGCATCACATTCCTTTATATCCATCACTGCATCAAGACGAATAAATGCCATATTACACTCCATGAAAGATCTATTAGTAGTCAAAATGCCGGATGGAAATAGTATTAGTGTAGAAAATTTTATTGAAGATGAGATAGACATCAGAGGAAAACAATTCTCAGTATTGCTACACATCTTACCTCTGACAGAATTTGACATAATCCTTGGCATGGATTGGCTGTCCGAGCATAAAGTAAAAATTGATTGCTATGAAAAGCGGATTGAAATTCAAATCCCTGGGGAAGATAAATAAATTTACTTTGGCCAAGGAAGGAAAATTCCTTTAATATCTATGCTCAAGGCACAAAAGCTACTTGGCAAAGGATGCGAAGGATGCTTGGTATCTATTGTGGATTTGGACATGAAATTTTGTAAACCCACAGAGGTACCAGTTGTTCAGGAATATCTAGACATTTTTCCAGAAGAGTTGCCTGGATTACCTCCTGATAGAGAAATAGAATTTGAAATTCAGTTGATTCCAGGCGCTGAGCCAATTTCCAAAGCTCCTTATCGTATGGCACCAGCCGAGCTTCAAGAATTAAAGGTACAAATTCAGGAATTATTAGACAAGGGATTTATCAGACCCAGTGTATCCCCATGGGGTGCACCTATTTTGTTTGTGAAGAAGAAAGATGGTAGTCTTCGCATGTGTATTGACTACCGGGAAATCAACAAAATTACTATCAAAAATAAATATCCTTTGCCGCGGATTGATGATCTATTTGATCAGTTGCAAGGAGCAGCAATATTTTCAAAAATTGACCTGAGATCTGGATATCATCAACTGAAAATTAAGACAGAAGATGTTTCCAAAACAGCTTTCAGGACCAGGTATGGGCACTATGAATTTTTAGTGCTACCTTTTGGACTGACAAATGCACCAGCAGCTTTTATGGATTTGATGAATCGCGTGTTCAAGAAATATTTAGATCAGTTTATCATTATCTTCATTGATGATATATTGATATATTCTAAATCCCTAGAAGAACACGTTGCACATCTACATTTAACATTGCAGACTTTGAAAGAAAATCAGCTATTTGCTAAATTCTCTAAATGCGAATTTTGGCTGTCTAAGGTCTTGTTTTTGGGGCATGTAGTAAGTGCAGAAGGAATCTCAGTTGATCCTCAGAAGATTTCTGCCATTGTAGATTGGCCAAGGCCTACAACAGTAACAGAAGTTAGAAGTTTCTTGGGTTTGACTGGGTATTACAGAAAGTTTGTGAAAGGCTTTTTCCAAATAGCCTCACCCTTAACAAATTTGACGCGAAAAGCAATAAAGTTTGAATGGGATGCAGCTTGTGAAGATAGCTTCCAAATATTGAAGAATAAATTGGTTTCAACCCCAATTCTAACATTACCAGAAGGCACAGAAGATTATCATATATACAGTGATGCATCTTTGCAAGGTCTTGGTTGTGTATTGATGCAAAATAAAAAAGTAATTGCTTATGCATCTAGACAGCTTAAGATACATGAAAAGAATTATCCTGTGCACGATTTGGAGTTAGCAGCTGTAGTTTTTGCCTTAAAAATCTGGAGGCATTATTTGTATGGAGTTAAGTGTGTGGTTTTCACTGATCATCAGAGTTTAAAGTATATTTTTACTCAGAAGGAACTAAATCTCAGGCAACGAAGGTGGTTGGAGTTTATTAAAGATTATGATGTGGAAATCACTTACCATCCTGGGAAAGCGAATGTGGTCGCTGATGCTCTTAGCAGGAAAGCTAGTATTAGTAGCATTTTGACTATCACAGAAGAAAAACAATTAATTTTTGAGATGGATAAATTACAACTAGAAGTAGATATTCGAAGAAATACGGCTTTGCTGGCACACTTATCAGTAAGACCAGATTGGTTGGCCTCTATTAAAGACGATCAGGGAGAAGATCTTGAATTGCAAAAGATAATACAGAGGGTTCAGGAAGGACAGGAATCTACTTTTCAATTGGACCAGGCTGGTTTACTTAGATTTCAAGACAGGTTATGCATACCAGCACATCAACAACTTAGGGATTTGTTATTAAAGGAAGCTCATAACTCTCGATATTCAATACATCCAGGCGAGAATAAAATGTATCAAGAATTGAGACAACAATACTGGTGGCCAGGATTGAAGAAGGATGTTTCTAACTGGGTTCAAAAATGCTTAATTTGTCAGCAGGTGAAAGGAGAGCAACAAAAACCTGGGGGGTTGTTGCAGTCATTACCTATTCCAGAATGGAAATGGGAGGAAGTGGCAATGGATTTTGTGATCGGTTTGCCTAGGTCACCTGCAGGTCATGACTCAATCTGGATAATTGTTGATAGGCTAACAAAATCTGCTCACTTTTTAGCTATTAAAACTACTTATTCTGCAGAAAAGTTAGCTCAGGTATATGTGAGTCAGATTATCAGATTGCATGGGATTCCAAAAGTCATTATATCTGACAGAGACCCTAAATTTACTTCTCACTTCTGGAAGAATGTGCATCAAGCTTTTGGTACGAGATTGCGTTTCAGCACAGCCTTTCATCCTCAAACAGATGGTCAGACAGAGAGAACTATCAAAACCTTGGAAGATTTGCTACGACTTTGCATCTTGGATTTTGGTGGAGATTGGGAAAGCCACTTACCTTTGGTGGAATTTGCTTATAATAATAGCCATCAGTCCAGCATTGGGATGGCACCCTATGAAGCGCTGTATGGGAGAAAATGTCAATCACCTTTGTGCTGGAATGAAGGAAAGGAAAGAAATTTACTCGGTCCTGGATTTCTTGAAGAAGCAACAGAAAAGATCAGAATTATTCAAGACAGAATAAAAACAGCTCAGGACAGACAAAAGAAGTATTATGACGCAAAACATCGAATGGTTGAGTTCCACGAGGGGGAACATGTTCTTATCAAGGTAAGTCCAACAAAAGGTGTCATAAGGTTTGGAAGAGCAGGAAAATTGAAGCCTAAATTTATTGGTCCTTTCCAAATCCTAAGAAGGGTTGGACAAGTGGCATACCAAATTGCTTTACCTCCTCAATTGTCAGGTGTGCATAATGTGTTCCATGTCTCATCTTTGCGAAGATATGTTTCAGATCCCTCCCATGTTGTTAGTTATATGGACCCAGATATAGAAATTCAAATGGATTTGACATATCCCGAACTGCCTGTGAGAATACTTGATAGGCAGGAGAAAAAGCTAAGAAATAAAATCATTCCTATGGTTAAAGTCCTATGGAATGGTCAAACAGAAAGAGAAGCTACCTGGGAAGTGGAAACAGATATGATCAGTCAATATCCAGAACTGTTTTAAATTTCGGGACGAAATTTTTGTAAGGAGGGAAGATTGTAACAGCCCTAGTTTTCTCTTATTTGTATTTTTATATTTTTTTTTATAGAAAGAGCTCTGTGAGACGAATCCAACGATATTTAATTTGTAATTTTTGGAGCTCTAATGAATAAATTATGAATTTTTGAAGATTTGGGATAAATTTGTAACGTAGAGGATAGATCTGTAAATTTTAAATGTCGGCTTAGTTCAAATCTGATTGGCGGAGGATATATTTGCAAATATAAAATTTATAGGGGGTTTTATGCAAAAGAGCTGTTTTACCAGACACCTGGCCGTTGCTTCGGGAGAGTTTGACACATATCTGCAGCAGCGTTTATATAATCCGGTGAATTACGTTGCGAAAATTCGACTGCATGCAGCTGCAAGGAGAGATTCCGGAGTGCGAGGTTCTGCAACAAACGTTACGGCCGGCGAGGATTTCCGGCAAGCGACAGTGAAGGCCGGTGAAGGCTTCCGTAAGGTAAAAAAATATTTTTTTTTATTCGTCGTTAGGGTTGTTTAATTTTCCGGTGAGCGGGGGAAGCCGAGAGGAGGAAGCCTAGCCGGATTCGGTCGATTCAGCACATGAAACAGCCGATCCAGCGCCGGCGAAAGATTTCGGCTTCGCCGGACGCGAGAGAGAGAGGGGGGACTGCGTGAACCGGTCCAGGCTTTGGACCGGGTTACGCCGTTGAACCGGATGCCGAGGCGCGCGGTCCAGCACGTCGAGCGCGCGGTCCAGCGCCCAGCACGTGCGGTCCAGCGCCCAGCGCGTGCGGTCCAGCACGCCGAGCGCCCGGTCCAGCGCCGAGAGCGCGCGGTCCAGCGCCGAGCGCGCGCGGTCCAGCGCGCCGAGCGCCCGGTCCAGTGTCGGGCGCGGGCGGTCCAGCGCCCGCGTAAGCCAGATTTACTTTTTGAAAATCCCGTTTGGAAAAGCTTTTAGAAAGCTTTTTCTGCGCGGGCGGTCCAGCGCCGAACGTGCGCGCGGTCCAGCGGGCGGTTTAGTGCCGCGTAAGCCCATCTTTTGGGATTAGTTTGGGGTGTGTTTGGGAAAGCTTTTAGAAAGCAGAATTTTTAACTATTTGGGAATAATTTTTAGAAAAAGCAACTTTTGGCAAATAAACATATTTTAACTTGATTATGTTTGCACTATGGCCTTGTAGGACATCAAGAAAACCAATTAGAAGTTGACAAGAAAAATTTGGTACAACAAATCCAGGTAGAATAATTTCCTAATCCTGTGATGTAGCACGATATTATGTGTTTTTACATGCTTTTCTTACTGTTATAGAATTTTTATTGTTGCATATGTTTATGGCATAAAAAGGAAGAAATATTATGGTATGGATTATTTATGTATTTGCATGAAAAAGGAAAAAAAAAATACATGGTATGATAATGAAATCAAAAGAAAGAAACAATATGGAAAAAAGATATCTTTTGATACGGCATAATTGTTTGGAATCATGATTTGGAAATGGTAGAAAAAAAAATGGATTCCCAGAGAACATTATCCTCACCACTAGGCTCAGCGTGTGGGATCGCAGGGTATCGATCTTCGGATCAGATATCTGCCTAGTGTTATGTGCTATGACTCCATGATGATTACACCAGGCTCAGCGTGTTGGATCGCAGGGTATGGTACCATACCTGCCTGGTGGCACTAGGCTCAGCGTGTTGGATCGCAGGGTATCGATCTTCGGATCAGATATCTGCCTAGTGTTATGTGCTTGGTTGGATGCCGGCTATAGGACAGTCATTGATGATTGGATCCAGAGGATAATGCGTCAAAGGGAATTGGGCCCGGTAATAAGCACAATATAAGGAACTTGCATTTCTTTATGACTTTCATTTGGCATTATCTTATATGTATGTATGACATTCATCTTTACTGTTAATGGTATTTGTTATGCCTTTTATTTTCTTGGTTAAATATGTGGATTTATCTACTGAGATTTATAAAATCTCATTTAGTACTTACATCACAGGTCATGAAACCACTACACCGAGAACTGGGAATGATGCTGTTACAGGAGAGCCCTTTCCAAGAGATGTGTGAGAGGGAAAATTTTAGTGTGATTAAATGTTTAAAAACATGTCTTTATATATATACTTTGGATTTTGAGTTAGTGTTTGTCTTACCGTCGGGTCCCCACCATTGGTTTGTTTATTTGTCCTCACTTAAATGCTGTATTTGGCGACTCTGATGATAACTTTGTGACATAATGGTATTAGATGTCGGTGGGGGCTTGACAATGCCTTTATCCCATATCTTAACTTTCCAATTACTTTATGAATAAATTTTATGTTCTCTTCTAGTTACAATTTAATTAAGTTTATGTCCATATAATTGGACCTATGATTTCTTTTTGATCTTGCAAAATTCAATAAATATTGCAAATTAAGATTTAATCTAGTTTTATTGTCTTGTATTAGTCATAAATGTGTTTTTAGAGCATAGGTTGAAACACTAAAAATTTGTTGCAAATGTTCCAAACCAAGTTTTATCATTCAAAGTTAAATGTGAACAACCTAAGGTGCATATTGTGGGTGTTAATTCACTGCTCAACAAGTTTGTTTCTCCTAAGATTCATCGCATAAACCAATTGCATCCATCCTATGTGTGCTTGCACTTTTCAAAGGTCATCTAATAAACATTATCATATACTTTTTTCTACTATCAAATAGTTCATTAGAGTCACTTTTAGATGTAATCTCTTAAATTTTAGCATTTCACAAGTACATGTTCATAACCATATGCACTTCACTACACTCTACATTGTATTTTAAGTACTAGACTTTGCAACATGATTTGATCGGAACCTTGTCACATTGAGCAATCACTGTATAAGTAGTTCCATATTATGGTTTTCTCTCAATTAAGTAGTTTTTCTCTAATTTAAGGTCATGAAACTCTGTGATATGGACATTCTTTGAATTCATAAATGTTGTTTTGATGTTCTAGAATTCATGAAAGAAAATCATTTGTTAAATTCATGTTCACTCTTGTTTGTTTGCAGTATTCCATATGGTAATACAAGAAAATTCTATCAACATGCAATGTTGTATGATAGCAAACATTCAACATCAAGGACTGTTAGCATTGCTGAAGATATTTTTTGTGAATTCCTTCCTTTATCTCTTTGAATTTTTTACCTTCCAGTTCTTCTGATGCTTTCTTGAAAAACCAATGTTTACCTCAAAATAAAAATTATTGCATTTTAAAGCAACTTTGTTTCCATTTTAATTGATGTAAAGTGCTGAAACTTAGGAATATAAGAGCTTACTTTACCTTGCAGAGAGCTGGATAGTTTCATAGTCCCAACTATTTTTTATGCAAAATAATTAAATTATAAAATCATGTAAAAACTACAGTTTTTTGAAAATTTCAACATTAAAACTTTGTTTTTTTTTTGTACATTTTGATTTGAGCTAAACTTAAACAAATGTTGTACAATGATTTCTAATTGAGCTCTACTCCACCATAGCATGTGCATCTTACCATGCCAATCCTCTCCTACATGTTTAGATTAACCCATTCAACTTATAAAAAATTAATCCCTTTGAGTTCATAGTTTCCATCAAATTATTATTAGAACATCACTGTACTTTGGACTCTATCTCATGAATTGTTATCTATTTTGTAAATTGCTAAGCTTTTTGATTCACCTTTGTATATTATAATATAGATTTTGACCAAATTATTGAGAGACTATAATAGTACTTTAAGTTCTCATTATTTTGCTATCAGAATATAATAATGGCTTGAGTTCTTATCAAATATGTCTATATTCTATATTTCATTTTTTTAATTTAATTTTTTATAAAATTAATTCAAAATTAGGTAGTTTTTATATTATTTTATTTCATAATAAGATTCATACAAGTAAAGACAATTTTAATGGTCGAGTAATGATTCACATTTAATACACTAAAATATAATCCTTTAAATTTTAAATCTTCTAATTAAACTTAGAATTGTCTATTATGTTTATAGGCTACTGAGAATATATTGTACAATTTAATTTCTATCTTTATGGATATGAACAACAGAAATATCAATCAAAATAAGTATATTGACATAAAGCACTTGGACAAGAATGATCATAATAAAGAGAATATAGTGGTTATTGATTATTTAAGTACTAAATTGATTATTGCATATCTTTTGACAAAAAGAATGTTATTGAAAACTTTTAATCATTATAATTTGAAAGGGACTTTGTTATATAATGTAATTTCTTTATATATGCAATGCACTGTGTTAATGAAATTTTATTCAATTATGATATTTTATCATATCAAATATAAACATTTAATTTGATAAGGATTGGAATAAACATTGGGTGTATTCATTAAGTTGAATTATCACAAGTGTTGATATTAAGAGATTAAATACAATGTAATATATAAAGATAATACTTGATATTTTTGAACCACAATAATACTCAATTTATAGGACCTATCACTATGATTCATGCTTTCATCTCTTAAAATAAAGATTTGATAAAAAGAAATCATTTTGGATGAAATATATTAATCATGTCAGAAAATAAAAATGATTCTTAACTTTTAACAATGTTTGGTCATTGTTTTATAATAATGGTCAACATTTTTTATATATGATTTAATATTATCAAAAAGACCAATTTAATAATTATCATATAATACTTGCATCCTTAATTAGAGGATGTATGTATAAAGAAACTTTAAGGGTTAAGGCAAAGAAGCAACCAAACACAATTTCACATTCACTTGCAATCCAAAATGCAAGCATCAATGGTTGAAGGTTCAAATTACAGTCTATTTTTCAAATTTACATTACTATATTTCAAACTATAGATATGATGTTATTTAGAAACTACTAGTTATAAAGCCCATCATTAAATTTTTATTAAAACTTCAAAATCTTTAAAAATCATCAAATATCAATAATTATTATATTTTTATCTTATTTTGAAAAATAAGAAATCAATATATCTTACTTATATTTTTCAACCTTTTAGCCTCTTCAATCTCATTATTTTTTCAATGCTAACATAAACAATTGAGCTTTAATGACAAAAAAATTTGTACTTTTTTTATTTTATGAATGCATGTATTTTGGCTTGAAAATTGTTTCACATCTCATATCCAAAGCTTCGATTTGGGCAAAAGTTTTTCTTCATGCATTCAAGAGAGTTGTTTCCTCTGTTCATCACCTCAGGTCTGTTTGCATATAACTTTTCACCAGAAGAAGGCAAAAACTCTACACTATTCATCATAAACAATAACAAAGACAAAATTAAGAAAAACAACAGAAATCTTTTAATAAGCAGTAATATAGAGGGGCAACTAACTTGAGAAAAATCTAGTAAAGTTGAAAGACGATTTAAGCATTTCTACTGGTGTTTCACATTTTTTACACATCAACTGATGGCAACATCTCCGTGCAGTCTATTTAATTGAAATAGCTGAAGCTCTTTCCATGAGTTGCGCATCCTGACTTCAAGAAAGCTTCACAGAACTCCTTAAACTCCAGTGACATTTGTTCTGTGATGAGCTGAGAAAGTAAAGCACAAAGAAATAGATAACCTGTGCTACCGTAGCCAAATTTCAATTTGGAGTCAAGAAGCTTGCTTTGATTTTTTCATAGCTTGGAACACTGCCAACTGCAGGAAAGTATAAATTGAAAGAATTTGAATGATGCTTTAGATACTGGACACAACATATGAGAAGTCAAGAACCAACCATCTCCCAGGCAAGCCATAGTGAGGGGTGAAGATAAAATCTTCTGGGCGAGAATGGTGAGATCATCTATTGTAAGTTCATCTACGCATTGGAGAAAATACTCCACTGGTTTGCTGAGAAATAGCAAAAAGGAAGTCAAAATCTTGGGAAAGAGTGGAGAAAAGAGTTCAATTCGGTTACCGGGTTCCAAAGGTCAATATTTGCCTGCCAATATCCTCAGCAACAATTGCCTGAAATGCAAATAGCACCGCTAAATAACATAAGTAGAAGAAAAGTTAGCTAAATTCTACATACTCTGGACTCCAAGTTCATCAAAATAGCTGATTTTGTGGCATTTTTTGCTCTATCCAGCTCAAGTTCAGTGACTGCAAGCAGTAGACACAGCACACAATCACATATTTCCCTAATTCAAGTGTTTCTTTTTTTCCTTTCGGTAAAGCAACGTTCTACGTTAAATTACCAACATATACCTTGACCAGGGGTTGCAATTGCTAGCAACTCAGACGCTGCTATATTAACAGCATTTGCCACAAAGTCTGATCCCTGCATAATAAAACATAGCTACTTCAAAAGTTCAATCAAGCAAAACCAAAGGTTCTAGAAACTTACAAATCACCAATTTCATAAGTTATGAACTTAAATTTTTTGCTATTAAACAAGCAAGTAATAAAGTTGTGATCCTTAGAATGACATAAAAGTCATTTGCAAGAGACATTTCCCAGCATTAAGAATATATCGCTCACAGAGCTACTGTCTCCCACAAAACCAGTTGCCTCCTTGTCATTCCTATATTTGTGACAGACTATCATAAAGAGAAAAAAAAAATGTGATACGGACAAAAAAGCCTCGTTCCAATATATGCTCCATATCCATCGATGAATGAATCTTTCTCTCCACCGTAAATGGAGTTGAATGTCTGTGTCATTCAATGAAGATGAACTTAATACCTTTATTTTCGTGAGGGAGTAACAAAAGAATGTCATTCAACAAATACAAATAGGAATTGGAAGAAAGATTCAAAAATCACTTTGTGATCATTATTTGTTTTCTTTTCTTTTAAAAAGTGAAGTGAAAAAAATATATCTGTAGAAAAGATGCACATAGTTTGGAATGATGGAAGAGGAGGGTTGGAAATCTTATTTTCCTACCGTCTGGTCCTTAACAAAATAAATTCAATCAGCTGAAACTATAAAGGATTCCATGTTCTAGATTGCGTATAATCATTTTACACTGTTTAAGCCACTTACATTCCATTAATCAAGAAAAATAGAAATCTTTTTTCAGCTTTTATTCCACCTAGAAGGAATTGATGGAGGAACTATGAACTATAAAAACCGGAAAAGCAATGAAACAGAATGAAAAGAATTAAAAGTTTCCTTGGCAGTAATAATATGTGAAAGGTATCCCATACTGTGCTTAAAGCAATTCCAAAAAGGCCGGTATCATTGAAGATGCTACTGAAGGCTGAAAAAGAGTGTACTTCTTGATGCTTATTGAGAACTCGAATATCTGACATTTATGAATTATCCTTGATTAGGGAATAATTGATTGAAACAATATATCAAATATAAGTGTCATTCATAAATTGCTCAACTTAAGAAATAATAAGATATATCCATCAAATTTTCAAAAGAAAACTAAGTCATGACAGCAAATGATAACAAGTCATAGTGCCATGTTTTTTCCAACTTTTACTATAATGTTTGCCATCAATCAGCCCTGAAAGTTAAGCGTAACAAAACTAATCTTATAAAAAGAACATTTAATTGTTTTTGTAGTTGATAGCTATGACGATGATTTAAGAGCAAAAGCACTAAATCAGGTGGGTACAGTTCAATGTAAATTGAACAAAATGTCTAACTGTTGCCAAGTTTAGATATGCCAACCAAAATAAGTAAAGCCACACAATAACTCAGAAAAAAGCCTTTGTCATACCAACAAAAGATGTTTTGGACCATGCTGAACTTCGATCAATGTTTCCAGGTGTTTAAAAAGAAAAGAAAACAATGAAATTGCTGCGGAATTAAATCCAATAGAATCCAAAGATCTTCTCTGATGTATCCTTAATTACATGTCAATAGGCAAAATTGTAGGCTTCCTTTTACCTCTTGCATTAGTCTTTAACAACATCCTGCATGATTTACATTTTTGTTAATCCATGAAGAGGATCTACATAGACACATAGGTCCATAGATTCATACATTTCAATCAGAAAAGAATCAATAGAAAAAGAAAGAATCGAACTCAATCTTTCTTGAAACAAACAAAAGGAAAAAAAAAGATGAAACATAAATTATAGATCAACTACGTCTTCTCGGGGGCTTGCGTAAGAGAGTAATCTTATGGAAATATCATGGAACAAGATTTGATCATGATCCTATTCATGAGAATTCCATAAATATCCCATTCTAAAAAAAGAAGGTTCAAAATAATTGAGACTTCGTATATTGGATGCAGTTACGAATTCCTGATCTGGCATGTACAGAACGAAAACTTCGTTCTCAAATCTACGAGAATTTTTTGTAAAAACATGCAAAATTCCGAAGCTCACCAAACTTTTCTCTTTAAAATGGTTCCACTCCGGACGTTCCGAAATGAAATCTTGTTTTTTTCAAGAGAATGCAAAAGGATAATCTGGCATCTCCATTTATAAATTTTACAACCCATAATGTTATACAGTTTTGTTAAATGATTGCCCAGTCAAGTAAGATACTGGAAAATAATAGAAATAAACGCCTCACAGATACAAATGCACGAAGTACAATTGATAGAATGCTGAAACTATAATGTTAGTGCAGTCAAAAAATTATTGAAGATAAATATATAGTATGCGTGGCCACTCATCCAATGAAAAATAAATAAATGTTATAGTGGCAGATGTTGCACAAGAATAACAAAAGTGATCACTATATCAACAGTCAATGGCAACAGATGTCGGAAGGGGATGGCCACTGATGCCATTGGGGAAGAGGAACGAGGGAGGAGGGTTGGGAGAAGAGAGAGAGAGAGAGAGAGTTGAGTACAATAAATTGCAGAAGAATAAAACAATTAATGTCTGTTTGCCCCAGGAGTTCAATTAAAAAAACAGAAGGATTCATTGAAAGTAGTTCACTCAGGAAGAACAATGTTTAAAGAAGAAATCAATGCTACAGCAAGCAACAAGCAATTAAAACAAAGTTAATAATTACAGTCATACACAGCCGAGAATGCATTCCTTTTCCAGGACCACCAGCAGAAAATGAGCCACCTCCACCCATCAAAGTCTGTCAAAATTAGCACCATTAGATGAAAGCGATAAGAAAAAAAATAATCCCAAGTAGTTAAATATTACTGAAGAGAGAAGGGATGGTTTTCATTGCAAGCAGATGAGTAACAGAAAACATAAAAATTTACTTAAAGAAAAGAATAGGCAATCAAATGTGTGCAAAAAAGATGTTCTCAGGAAAGCCTCTTGGCAGTGTATACAAAGCAAAGAGGTGATACACAATGGGAACCATCTTGCTTCAATAACCGATGCATAGTAAAGCTTCATTAAGACCCATGTTTGATTTGGTGGTGATCTATAAAGGTGAATTGAACAAAGCTTCCACACTAATAGTCATAAACCTCAGAACTCATTGGAAATACACAAGATCTCTATTCCATACAAAGTGTTAAGCATAGCTTATGCAAGTCTTTCCATAAACATTAGAGTACGGCAAAACTTCTGTAAGTACATAAGAACTTCTTGTACAAGCACTTAAAAAGAATGAAATCAAACACCAAGGAACAAAACAAACATAAAAGTCACAGGATTTAGATTATAGTGACAAATGCATTGCCTGAATAAAGAAGTTAATATGCACCAACAATTCATCATTATTAAATCCCATAAGCCGTAAAAACAATAACTTATTTTGATGATCACAAACCACCTAAGTGCTTATATTTTAAGGCAAAACTTCTTTAAGTACATAAGAACTTATTGCTCAAGCACTTAAAAGAATAAAATCAAATACCAAGGAACAAAACAAACATAAAAAATCACAGAATTAGATTATAGTGACCGAAATATTACCTGAATAAAGAAGCTTATATGCACCAACAATTCATCATTATTAAATCCCATAAGTCCTAACTTATTTTGATGATGACAAACCACTTAAGTGCTTATATTGTGATTTAACATATCTACTTAATACACTCTATAGGTTAATCTTAAAATAGGTAGACAAAAAGATCACCTAACATGCTGTGAAATAATGAAACTTTAAAAAAAAACAAGTAAAGCTATACTTGGAGATAAGAACAAAAAAAAGCTTCACCATGAAGATTATACATCCAAGATGCATCTCAAGAGATCTATATCTATTTAGGACATGTAATAATTGAAAATCAATTTATTAAGTCAATTCACAAGCTTGCACTACACCTCCCTTAAGCATTCATAGTTTATCCCAACAATATATATACAAAAAACTAAAAGTGGTATTTAAATATTTTTGAAAAAAAAAGGAGCAACTTTATAAGAATCATCATCAAATAATACGATAAAAATTAGGTTTAGAAAGACATGATAAAAACTAGGTTAAAATAATTGAAAGTACAATACGTTATCCATGACGTAAAATGCGTATAGTATGATTTGATATCTGTACGTAGAGGAGGACGATCCATCTAAGAGTTTTAACTGGATCCCCTAAGCGAGCATAGAGTACATTACTATTAAAGTACAATATCTTTAATTTAAATGGTAAAGTACGTAGGTGAATGACCAATGTATTAAGGGTTATATTGGAAACCTGATCCTATTGTATGGTATGTCATTTTGTTGTGTACAACATGTCTAGTTCATTGGGAAGTCTACAAGAATCCATGGGTTTAAAAGGCAAAATCTTAAGACTAATATACATTACATTATTTATTAATAGACAAAATATTTAGATCAATTAGATGGGTACACTGACAAAATGGACAATTCTTAACATAATATACTTAAATTACTAAGAATATATAGTACATAACTATGACAACCTACAAATTTAATTATTTAACATTGAAATTTACTGTGCAAAATTTTTTCTAAAAAAATTAATGAGTTTTAATACATCTCAAAATAAGTTCCATGGTATCAATAACTAGAATATTTCTTTGAACATATCATTGATATTGATATGTGATTTGTAATTTTCTAAAGTTCATGAAATTTTCTAGAGTTTTCGAAAGATAAAAGCTCCTATTGAAATTATTAGTTTTGATATTTAATAAAAAGGATATATAGAAACCTTATCCATAAGCTTGACCGGTTGCGAGAGAAGTTCAAAGAAGAGAAGAAACCTCAGTAGAGGAGAGTAAGGAAGTAGTTAGTGATCCTTCAAGAATTGTCGTAGGCAAAAGATTTGCCCGAAGAGCTGCAGTTGGAATTTGGTTCTTGGGGGAAGGAATCGAGAAAAACTCGACTTGTTTTTTAGTAGAGATTTGATAAAAAAAAAATATGTTTTTATTTAAGGTTTTCCTTCCTTGGGATGTTATTGAGATGTATTTTAGACTAGTTTTCGTTTGGATAGGATCTAGATAAAATTTGTTAAAGTTGTAGCTTTCTATTTGTAATTAAATACTATATGTGAGGGTCAAACGATACCAAAATAAATCGTATGTTAAGAGCCCATGACCGATATGCCAATAATGTGTTTATAACTAACCTTTTTCCAAGAAAAACAAAAGGTACAATATTTTTGAGCTTTAGATCATAGATAGTGAACAACCATTAAATCTTTGCTTTCTTAAGAAGAATGAATGGTACATTAATATTTAACATGTTATACATTTAGCTTAAGAAGGGTGAAGGATGGCTGGTCTGTTTGGACTCACGTATGGTACCTTCTGAAAGACAACCATACAATGATGCCAACATACTGTACATTAAGCTCAAGAATGCAATCTATGGATAGTTCGTCCAAGAGAGCATGCAATGATCTTTTGAATAATATATCGTATGTTAGAGTGATCGAACAATATATTAAGAAAAAGGAAGATTTGAAAAGTAAGTTTAGGGGTTTTGTGCAACTTGTCTAAGAAGACTTTCTTTTATAATAAGCATACAAAATTGAGGTATTATAAAAGAAATGAGGCTTTAGAAACATTCGAAAGTGTTGTGTTTAAAAAATGAGTATTTTTTAATAAATGTGATAATAATTCTGCATAAAATAAACAGAAGAAAAAAACGAATAGAAAATGCAATAAAAAGAGGTATCTCAAAGTCATCAAGTCACCAAAATAAGATAATTATAATATAAGCTGGTTAAATTATTAATCATCTTGAGAAATTACTATGAGAAGTGATGTGATAAAATATGATATAAGCATGACATTGATTGATTGTACATATATTTTGATTTATAATATAACATGATAATATGAGCTATATATGTGTGTGTGTATATACATATACCATAAGTATCATAAAGTCAAATAAGAAAGAAAATAAACAAAATAAAAAAAATTAAAAAAAAGAATAACTGGCTATATAAACCTAATAATCTATAAGATAATAAGAAATGTGAAAATAAAAAAATGAAATTCACTATGCGACTACTTGATATGATGAGATCACACCTGTTGCCATTAGCACTTTGATTTAAGACCATAATCGATAGAAACTCCGCTATCATTAGTATTTTATACAAAGTGATGTTAAGATAATGGTTTCGTGATAAAGATGGCATTTGACGTCATTCTTACTATTATAAGTACTTCGATGCCAGACAACAATATGTAAGAGTCATTTCAATTAATAATTCGATACAGACTATCATAAGCAAGAGAGATATTTTGGTAGCCTTTAGTTGTAGATGAGAGTCTTGAGATATAATTGATATTGTAGAGATATAATATGATACGAAATCTCTAGTAGCAGAAATAGTAATTATATGAAAAAATCAGAGTTTTGATAAAGAAAAAGAAAAGGATGAAAAGAAATATTAATATGAAAATAAAAAAAGAGATAATATGAATAATATATGATATACACCAATATGAATAATAAACATACATAAACATGATATACACCAATATATATATAATGATTCTACAATTTATAAACTTTTCAGATACCATTCATTATTATTTATTATTCCATTGTTATTCACATGTTATATAATATATTTTCGTATTGTTTTATCTGTTTGTAATTAATAATTTGTCTGTTGAATATATTATGCTCATTATCTATTTATATTATGAAATAAGATATAGATATTCATAAAACTAGAGATTTCTAGAGACTATGATAGAATTCTGAGTGAGAGAATATTTTATTTTTAAAAACTTAATGAGAAACTTTGTGTGAAAAAAATTTATATTGTATCTATATTACGGATGATGAATGAAAGGATTATTTCAACTTTGATATTATTATATTAGTAGCTTTGAGACTTACTTGTGACTATTTATATAATTATTATATCTATTATGATTATGGATTTTTTATGCTTTTGGTTACCACCACTTGATTTTGGATTGTATCCTAGAGATGTTGCTGCATGCTCTATGTTTAACCAGTATTTTGGTAATTATATAGTATTTTATTGGGTTTATTCATTGTTCGACTAAATGGGGCATGATAGTAACTTTTTTATGTACAATATATAAAATATAAAATGAATAATAATGCTTAACTGTGAATTGCATTGTACAAACCTTACACTTCATATGATACTTTATTTAATAATATACAATACGTTTATTTATTAATATTTCATCTATCTACTCATCCTATCACACAAGTGCTCTTGAATCAGTTGGTAAATTTATTGATCAATTTATTATTAATTATGTTTACAATTGTATATTTTTCTATACAAAGTGAACTTAAGCTTTGTATCAATTTCCTTTTTATTTTTTCTTTTGTTGACCCAACTCAATATTAGATAATGTAGAGTGATTGACCCTAGATCCAAATTGGTTAGTATAGAGCATTGGTTGTCTTATTTGGGAAAATGATCGATTGTATTAGATTTCTTCACCCGACTACTACAAAAGAGTGTTGATTTAGTGGTGCTCAAGCATATTGGCCTGAGGGTAAACACAAACCTTTGGGTTGAGTCAATCCATCTAAAAAATTTTGTTTCTTTATTTTCCTTGCTTGAAACCATGAGAAGTTGAAATAGCTTTATAAATTGAGAAAATTTCAATTAAATTATCCTTAATTTGCAAAAGACATTATTAAGAATATTTTGTGAAAAAGAATTTTATAAAACTAGCACAACTAATTTATCACCCTCTTAACATGCATTGCAAATAGAACAACGACTAAATAAAAATATGAACAATTGCTAGTTGATATTTTTCTATAAAACTACAACATCTCATTTTCACGACAAGAGCAATTACTAACTATATCAGATCATATGCATTATAAAAACATCAAAACACGATTAGAA
The DNA here is from genome assembly GCA_023846275.1 of Vanilla planifolia. NCBI lineage: Eukaryota > Viridiplantae > Streptophyta > Magnoliopsida > Asparagales > Orchidaceae > Vanilla > Vanilla planifolia. The sequence continues at coordinate 24,555,160 of CM043876.1, read as the reverse complement.
ATTCAAGTATACCCAGTTGAATAGAAATTAAAAGCATAATCCCCACCAAAAGCATTCACACTCTAAATTGGATAAGAAAAAAGGAAAAAGGAAAAAGGATTCAACTCAAAATGTCAAAAGAAATGATTGCAAGGTTACTACATTTGAATGAGAAGATCAAATTTATAATGTTATAAATAGAAGTTCACTCATTGAGTGCTACTACATGACTACCTATAGCTTATGCTCAAATGAATCTTTTGGCCCAAGTGAAGCTCCAATGAGCCATCAATCAATGAAACTTTTGCTATGTGGAGCCTACGTTTGTCTGTACCATGTGGTGGGATGTGACATAGAATGTGGATATCCAGAAAAAGAAAATGAACTGACTGCCCTTATAACAAAATGATGAACCACAGTACACAATTATTGCAGTACCTGCAGAACAGTCAGTGCTGTAGCATTCTTGTCATGATGCCAGCCCCCAGGTGCTTCAAATGCTAATGCTACGTGAGTTTGCTACAGACATAATATAGTGAGAAAATGTCTGTTACAAAGACCCATACATGAAGTTAAACAAGGAATTCATACTACCTCAGAATCACTATTAAATCTAGCCTCCCCTCCATTATAGGTAGATTGTGGCACATCAACAGATGGTTCTGCATTCCAATCATACAACAAAGGTTCTCCAACGGTTAATAACTGTTCATGGTCCACCCCAAAGGCAGCCAGAACAATGCGATCTGCATTAAAATTTTCCTACAAAATTGATTTTATGACATTAACATTTTACACCATCAGCTTTGCGAAATGGTTTAAATAACTCACTCAAAGTAAAATAATACACATTGAAACTTCTGAAACGAAAAATCAATTATGAGCTCACAGAATAAAATTTTCTTATGACAGATCCATCAATCCTTTCCAAAGCGGCCTCAGATGCTACCATTGGATTTCCCAATGCACCAGAGTAACCAGCAACATGAAGTGATTCGAGAAGAAACTGTTGTGGATCCTTAGAAGCGATTTCCCCAATTTCACTTCTTATATTTTTCAGCTGCAATATTTATAATATCAAAGGTAATTACATAAGATCCATAAAAAAACAATTGCAATACTTTTACATATACTAAAGCTTCAACCTGCTCTTCTACTTCACAATCAAGAAAAACGGGGTTCCTGACACAGTCAACAAGAAGCTCAACAGCTGCGGGGAAGTGTGCCTTCAAGGTATCATAAAGATACGCCATCTGTTCACGAGATGCAGAAGCACCAGCATTACCCCCAGTAGCTTCAATGCTGCGCACAATGTGTGCATGATTTCTGTTCCTTGTACTCTTATAAGCCATCCTTTCTAAAAGGTGGGTTACACCAGCATTTTCCACTGTCTCATAAACAGAACCACAATCCACATATAACCCTATTGCTGCAGCAGGCCCCTGAAAAAAAGGAAAAGTTTATTGCTACATCAAAAATAGAAGCTTATAATTAAAATTATACATCATAAATAAAAAATTGGTACTAAAAGAAATTTTACAGGCAGTGAATTATAGATTTGTACTGAATTAAGATATGTTTATCACCATGTTGCAGCAAAATTTCCGGTCCTATTGTTAAGCACCAAAGGATTGGAAAGAACAACCCACAAAGTAGAAAATAACAACGATTTGGCGAAGTTCTTTTGTCAGCAGGCAAGCAATTAAAGCTAGTCAATGCAATATCCCATGGCACAAAGAAGCACTGAATTGGCTGAAGTAGAAATATAGTTTACCGGGCCATCCTCTGAAGCAATACGTAAACCATTAGTTAGTGTTGTGATTTTAGTTGGATAGCGTTCCACAACATCAGGGAGAAAAGGAGGGAGCTTGATCCCTTTTAGTGGATGAAACAGAGGTGGAAAGCACCTTTCGTAATGCCCTACGCCTGTGGAAAGGGACGCATATGACAGATACTGGCACACCGCTTCATCACAATACGTACCCTGAGGGTGTTGCAGAAGGCTGATAGCTTTTCCATAAGAACCATTTCGGAGAAGCTAGCAAAGAAAAAGTAAGCTATGATAAGAATGGATAAAACTATGTCTAACCGTTCTGAACTAAAAAAAAAAAAAATGTAGCTTTTGATGATACAAACGGAATCGTGAAAACAAATTATGACAACAATCATCAACAAAATAATCCAGGAAATGCAACCATGAAAAAGACCAGCTTATTGTCCAACATACAATTGCAAAGCATTGTGACTGCAACTCAACCAACTAAACTTCTCTTTAATTTAAAACAGCCTAACACCCGTGAAAGCAGAAAAGCAATCTCAAGCAGCAGCTGATATCAAAGAAATAGGGTAACCATGTTCGGCAGACCGAGAATCGTAAGTACAACTATAAAGATTATAACCAGATAGAATTGCATGATTTATCAGTTAAGTAACCAACTTTGCGGGAGACGAACCGATTCAGGGATTTAAACATTCTGTTTAAACCCCAAAATCTTCTCTTCCGCTCAAAGGAATTCCAAGTTCTGAGGCTATCCTCCAAAATGCTCTGCACGCGGAGCAAAGAACGCGAGGGTTTCAACTTTAAAATCACCGAAATGGAAACCGAGCTGTCATGAGTCAATTCTTTGGCATGGTACACTAACCTAAAACTCAAGAGTTTTTTTTTTTTTTTTAAAAACAAAATTCAATTTTATTTGCTGTGTTTTTAAAAATGATTTTTTGAGGAAATATTTCTTAAAAGACAAATTATTTGAGAAGAAGAAAAATATATTCAAAAACTTTTTGTACGTTAAAATTAAAAAGAAAAAAAAAACTCTTTTAAAAAACAACTATCAAACAAAATCTTAGACAATGATTTAAAAATGTAATTTAAAATTAAGATAATGATTATAAAAAAAGATAATTTTAAAATAATTGTTATTTGAAATTAATTTCATGTAATGTATATTATAATAATATGTTAAGGAAAGAGATTACAATTTGAGTAATTCTCACTTTGTTGTTAGGGAAGTCTCATTTTTGCATGACTCCCCACAAAACATTTTGTTAATAATAACCTAGAATTTGATAATCTATTATGATTTTTTTAATTATTTGCCCAAATTTTGTGTAAATATCATTTAATTTATAGTCTCTTTAGTCTTTTGAACTGCACAATTTACAAGCTTCAGCCTTCTTGAGATAGTTTTTATTTTTAAAAATTTTATTAGCTGTTTTTAATTATTAATAACATAAATTTTTTTGAATACGTTTTATTTTTTGTTTTAATAGAAATAGTTGTTTCAATTATATAAATTATTATTTATTTTGGTAACTAAATATTTTCTGATAGAGAATGAAAAATTTAATTATAATAATACAAAAAAATTCCTAAAATTCTAACATAACAACAAACTAAATAATGTTAACATAACAATTGTTGTGTAATAAAGTAAGATTCAAACATTTATGATATCAAAATAATGATTGTAAGACAATATTAGAACATGATGCTATTATGCTTATGATGTTATATGTCAATATTGTCTCAATTAGAAATGATCATGTATAAATTTACATTTTTAAAATTGAATTAAAATTTATTGAGATAAGTTAACTCAAAAAAATATATCATAAATGATTAAATAATAATTGATAAACACCTATATCATGGTTATTATATATATAATTATCTTCTTAATACACAATAAATGATGTCATTTATGAATAATTTATTAAATTCATTTGTAACTTGTTCCGAATATAATGTATCAAGTTGCTAGCAGCATGTGCATCTTTGAACACAAGTATTAAGGATGGTCTTAATACTCTAATAATAAGGGAACAGTGGTGAAATGTAAACAAATAGTGCGAACACTAATTCTACAAAGAACCCATCCTAATTAGGAGACGCTCATGATACAATTGTAGTTTCTGTATGTGTTAAAAAAGTGATTAAAGTATGTTGAATCTAAGAAAATGTATTATAGATAATTATATAAATGACCAACAAAAATTCACATTTAGACATTATAATACCTTCAATAATCCTCCAATATATAATAAATGATGTTATTTATAGATAATTTACTCAATTCATTTATAATTTGTTGTCCCTAATATAATATAGCATGTCATGAGAAATGGATGTTAATATGATAGTGTTGTCTATAGATAAATCATTGTAAATATTAGATGATGATGGCGTAGTTGTTGATTTTGCACAAGAGTAAAAGAGAAATTACTGCACTAATAAAAATTTATATTATAATTCAGAGCTTGTGAGTGATTGTGTCTTAAGCTTCTAATGCTTTTGTTTAATTTGTTAGTGTTACTTCAATGAGACCAACATTTTGATATTGATAGTTTTGATGACATTGAAAAAGAGATATTACATTTTTATCAAAAATGAAATCTACAAAGTTTGATAAATGAATAGGTTGTCTATAAGATTATTATTGTCATAAAAATTAATATCAAATATAGCTTACATTAATATTATTTGACTTTTTTTCATGCTTTCTGATGTACTTTCATGCAGTTGGGAGACATTACATAACCTGTGGGAAATATTCTAAATTCCAACAAAAAAATAAAACTAGTTTATCATCGATGATATTCTACCCTAAAATACAAAGATCTAACAAAAAAAAAAAAAAATTGCAACATAATAATATGTTAACTCGAGCAAAATAACACTTAAAAATGAAAATGACAAATTAAAGATAAAAAAAAATAATTTGTACAATGTTTGGACAACACTTGTTAAAGAAAAAAAGGTATTAAATCTTGTCTGTTTTGTGAATAATGCTTGTTAAAGACAATGAGATCAGTGTTCAAATGGTGATCTCTTTGCTTTTTATAATAATAAATATATAACTTATTAATTTAATTTAATAATATTTATTTTACAAATTTACCCAAAAAATACTTAACCATTTAACACATCATTTACGCATCTCATATAAGCACATTTACGTTTCCAGCCAAGAAGCTTCTTTTATAAAAAGTTTCCATTACATTATTTTTTATACTACGCAAAAAATTATTTTTAGTCATATTAATTATTTTTAAAAGGAATTTAAAATTTATTTTAAAATCTCATTTTGTTTTTTTTCCTAAAACCCTTCATAAATTTTTTTTTTAACAAATCACAATAGCAATGTGAAACCAATAGATATAAAATGGCAAGAGATGGTGGGAGATGTTCCATTCATGCCATATATTTTTATTGCAAGTCTACCTAACAATTTATGAAGTTAGATTGTCTTCTTTGAACCCATTTAAACAACTGATGATTTATTAAGTATAATTACTGATTATATCAAGCTCTTATTAGAAAAAATTTTCATTTTATATTGATGCCCTTGATGCAATCATTTTACTTGCCATGGTCTTATATGTGCCACATATGACCATAAAAAAGCTCCAACAATGTACCAATCCCTTTTGCCCAAGGTAAAAAGCACAACAATTCATTCATTTGCCATGATATAGAAGAGGGTAATCTATTGCTCAATATATAACACTTAAGACTTGGTCAACAATCTTTCAATCTCTATGTTCCCTTTTGTAAGCCGTCTATTTTTATAACATGAAGTTAGAACTTTTCAAATAAGGTGTTTAATTTGTTGTATTGGATGAAAAGTGAGATGAGGATTGTATGATCAAAATCTCAGAGTCACATCATACATATTATATATGGGTTGAACAAATTGTAGTCATTTGGAAAGATCAAACTTGTTTAGACTTTATTAAAGGAGATGACCCCCATTTTAAAGACTTACTTCAAGTTCTTCACAAGTTCTAGAACAAGGGGATGATAATGTTGGATGTTCAATTAACATTAATGCTCCATTGGATGTGAATTAAAATTTAATCAAATATACTAAATATAATTATAGTTGTCATAGTGATAATAATTTAGAGCATGCCTTGGTGACATGCCAATTTGATAGATTCATCTTTTGCCAATTTGCTTTAATTAACAATATACTTTGTTGGATTATCAATTTGATAAACACATTTTCTTCAAAATTTTTTTCTTTAGAATTATAATCTCTATTCTTAATCTCTTTCAAGATTGTTTGAAATTTATGATAATCACCTCAAAGAGAGACTCTCAATATAATATGAATTATTTCTTTAATAATTATAAAAAAATTTACTAACCTTACAATTATACTTTCCTTATTTCAATGTAGGTATCATTTTCTATCTTTAATTTTTAAAAGTACAACTCGACAAGTGTTTTGATGTAAATTGTTTTTTTTTTTCTCATTGATAAGATTCCATTTCACGTATGTTAAATTCTAATAAATTTTATTGACTTAGATAATGAGGATGACTTTATCATGGAGCTACACTGAAGTATCATTCTAAACATCTCTCGACTACTACTAATAAACATATATCCACTATCTTGATTAATTCTCTTAGTCATGTTAAAGCTTCTTTAGTTGTAAGCATCTTATTGGCTAACAAAAATGGTTGGTGTTATGATGGAGGGCATTTTTTCACATGAATTGCATTACAACTACCCTTCACTTTGCCTTATCCCTAACACCTACGTAAAGTCAAAGTTTAGATAAAGTTCAAAACAAACTTTTTAAGTCTAGTTCATGTGAGTTTTTGTTTCACTCTTCAAAGATAGCCTAATTTGCATGAAACTTCTTTAGTGAAGAAAATATTCCTTCGACCCACTTTATGAAGCATTGATTCTTATATAACAACCAAAACCATTTCCATGATATACTTTCATGTTACTTAGACATATCTTTCAGCTTTTAAAAAACAGAAGATTTCAATACAAATTAAAGATTAACGATTCGATATTAAATTGATACAGGTTGAGTACATAACAATGCAATATAGAACGTTTTCCATTTTATTCCCAACTCTTCGATAACTTGAAACCAAAGGCAAATGCTAAGGAGGGCAGCAGCAAAGAACGACGTTAACACAAACGGGTTATATTTAAGAATCATCCAACAATCCAAATACTTCATTTCTAATTTGTAACCTGATTTTTGATCAATGTTGCCAAATAATTTGCAACCCAAATGGACCCAGCTTCGGTGCAGCTGAAGGCATGAGTATGCCCTGCCCTTTCAATTGACAATACTGCACCAGGCACCCGTCTAGAAATCTGCAGCTCAACAAGCAGGAAATGATTCTAATACTGGGATTAATTTTATTAGAAACAAAGACCATGGGAATGGAGCTCTTAATATCTTCATAAGACTTCAGTATATTCCATTAACTCTACAAATCCGGTATCATTAAAAAAAAAGATCAAAGTTTATATGATTTTGGACTAATGAGATCTATATTCATGGGAAAGAATAAAAGATTTGTACTATCATTTAAGTCATAAATAGAAAAGTGAGTTCACACATGGATAAAATAAACTCTTATATGTAATTAAATAACACTCAATCTTACAAACAAAGAAAAACACTATACTCTAACACAAAAGAGAAAAATCAATTAATCACTCACGAGAAAAGATAAAAAAAAAAGTGAACACTTTTTTTTCACTCCAAGAGAATCTTTTTGCTCTCAAAAAGACATTTGAAATGGTTTCTTCTGCTTATCAATGAAAGATAATTCTAGTAGTTATATCCAAGTTGGAAGTGTACATTTGGTGGTGATGCAAGCTTTTGATTATTGCTACTTTTAAGTCTGTTGTTATTTTTGTTAGCATTTGACCTTTCATTAGTTATCACAAGTGAAACTTGAACTACTATTTTTTTCACATCCAATGACTTCTCAGTAATTGTTACCTAGGTGATACCAAGCATTATCTTATGTGCTTATAGCTTTGCTTAAGTACATATTATCGACCATTAAAGACAGAACAATCAGTAGTGTTCGCTCTCAGCATTTACTATTGTTCCCATTATTTTGTTTTTAGAGGTGCTTGGAAAACCCTACAACCAACCCTGCTAATTATGGTGAAGCTATGTTGGTGTAAAGTAGGGAGAGATGATGCATAGCTACACTGGTTTTACAATAAAAGCTCGATGGCTTTCTCCTCGATTCCACAATTCCTACACCTTCATTTGTCAAGTCAATATTCCTTTGATCATTTTGGCTTTGTTTTCTATAGATTTTCGTTTATGATCTCCAAATATAGTTACATTTTTGGATGACTTGAAACTCCAAATTTGTCTTGTAGATGGATCTTGTTAAACTTAACAAACTTAATCTTCAGATAACAATCACAACATATTTATTGGTCAACAACAATACACATGCATACATGCCTTTACAATATCTCAGAATTTGATTAGTTGAGATTTTAAATAAAAAGCAACTAAATTAATACCTTCATAATGCTCAAACAAAATATAAGCTAGAAGAGTATATTTCAATACAAGATAATGGAAAGATTATTTATCCATAACTAAGAGAATAAAATTATATCATCAATAGTTTTATCCTATTTGATATACCAAATACATTACATAAATTTGAATAATATATATATATATATATATATATATATATATATATATATATATATATTATATCAGTTCGTTGCTTATAAAAAAGATGTGACCTTTTGAGATGATTTGGTGGCAATGCTAAGTTGACCAGCTTAGGGATTCAAGAATTAGGAATTATCATCACTATTACACTCAAATCATCTTCTCAATTAATTAAAGAACTGAAGATTTTTGTTACTTCATTAAATTAGAAATTTTGTTATTAATCTTGTATTAGTTTCCATTGGTAATACTATAAGAGTTATTTTTTAGACTTCTATTTGAGAGAAAAAATTGTGTCTTGAGATTAGGAAAAGAAACAATACTTTTGTTCTCTTTCTTTTGTATACAATATCATTAATTTATTCTAACATCTCAAATATATGTAAATAAGACTAAATTTATAATTTTAATTCTAATTTGGAAAATTTGCTTTATTAGCATGTTATTTGTAAGTGTTGTAATGACAATTGTGTGGGAAGACTCTCAAAAAGAGGAAGATAAATATCAAACACAAAAGAGTAAATTAAAAGAAATTTAATGATAATGATTTTGTTAGAATTAGATATAATTTGTCCATAAAAGAAAATTTAGTATACTTAATTTTACTTTGACAAGAATTGTAAACTTGAAAGAGAGTTTTGGGAAGAAAAACGAAACTGTAGATAAGCAAAAATTTGTAATTCCTGGAGGTTATTAGATGTTTCAATCAAGGGGTCAAATGATCGAATAAGAAGAAGAGGAAAATAGATGAGTCTTTGTTGGACCATCCATGGGTCGATAGGACAGTTTGATGGGGAATTAGAAAGTCTGATGAAAGAATTGAAAAATCTCAAATATGCATTGTCTTGCATATGTTGGGTTGTCTAGCTTTTTTTTATCGAGTTAATGACAGTGACAACCTATTTTTGGCCAATATTTTAGACATTAACGTGACTCCAGAGTAGTAAGATGAACTAACAACTTAGCCTTTTGTTATTAGTTTAGTATTATTTTGATTAAATCGATGTGTTGGACATTAAGACATTTAAATTAAGGTAATAATAAATTGATGTGATAGCAATAATATCAACCTATATTTGATTTTATTTTTCACAATGATTTTTTGAATGAAAAAAATTATCTTTTGTTGCAAAGACAAAGATGTTTGGGAAATGTTTTGTTATAAGAGTAGTTTAGCATTGACGTTTTAATGTTGGTTTAAATTTATGTGCTTGTGATATGTTAGCAACAAAGTGGACTTATAGAAGAAAAAAATGTTGAACTTGATATTTTGATAATTAGATCAAGCATTGGAGAAATATATGCTCATAAGTATGGACATGACATGTATTGGATTATGGATGTCTTTTTCCTCTCTTGTGAACATAGGCTATATGTTGAAACTCATACATCTTATATTGATTAAACTCTTGGATTATTTACATTGCTTGTTCTTCACATCCAACACTTGTATGCACTTTCACATAAATACTTGTTATTCTAGCATTTCTTAAAATTAACTTGGTACAAAAAAAATGTAGAGCCATCTTTTGATCAATACAAGCATGCTAAAAAAAACAATTTTGGTCGCTTAAAAAACATGTTAAATTCTTCTCATCCAATGGCTATATCTAGAAAAGCAAAAAAAAGTAGCACTCACCTCCTCAAAAAATGACAATGGACCCCAGTGATCATCTGTACCAAACAAAAAAGCAATCTTTTTCACGTTCTCTCTCATGAAACTCCAGTCTGGCTCTTCTGAAAGCTATATTAGCACATTAAGCATAAGAAAAATAACTTTAAATCAAAATAGTACTGCAAATTCTAAATTCTTCCAAGACAACAAAATAACTTGATGGACAAACATAGCTGATGCAAATCACGAGGAGGACACCAACTTGATTCCAAGAAGTTAGGTTTGTTGGTCAATGATGGCTATGTTTTCATTGCCAAAACAATTTGTTAGGTTTACTCCAAGAAGAACTTTATGAATAAGTTGATCTTGTATTAAAGCCCATATGAGACAAATTATTGCTAAAAAATGTCCTATCACCATCTAAAACTGTCACTGTCTGAAACTGAATAAGTATCTAGAATACACAAATTGATCCATTATGGTTAGAGAAGAGATGAATGGATTTTTCCAGAAAATTATTAAGTCAAATGAGTAATACTTGACAAGGCCTACCCATGGGACCTGGAGAATCACTAGCCTTCAAATTTGAATCATAATAGAATATTGGTCTTTTATTCCCTTTTAAATAAGACCAAAAAGAGATTGAAGCCGAATCCAAAAAAACCCAAGTAATTTTTTTCTAATCCCTTCTTACTGCCTCACTTTCTCTCATTAAGCATTTCTACTCCCTCGTTTAAGAGGAGGTAAGCTCCTCCAACTACAAGGAGACGATGACCCCATACTTATACTATGAAGGCCAATTCTAATGCAAGACTATAAAAGATACTTCTATCAAGTAATGCTTGAGTAAAAGTGAAGAGTTAAATCCAAGTGGAGAGAAAAACAAAGAAAGGAAAAAAAAAAAAAAGAAATAGAAAGAGATAAAGAGATGGGTTTGATGAAGAATAAGAAGAGGAGACTAAACAAAACTTGTAAACCCTTTTCATTTAAGCCTACATGCATTGACAGAAGGTATGATAAATTGTTCATTCAAAGTTATATAAAGTTTGCCATTTTCTCCAAAGAGGATTGTGAATCATACCTCTAACAATAGCAATTATGATTCCAAATGCTACACGATAGGATCATCATAAGATAAAACCATAGTTACAGTTGTCCAAACAAGATAAAAAGGATTCAAGTTGATCAGCAGTACCATGGGGGAGTTCTCTTGAACATTTGTTTGTTATTTAACACGATAAATTTTTTAGTGATAAGTCCTATGCTTGGAGCAAATAAAGGGCAGTTCTAAGCATTCAGAATAAAATTAGGAGAGCTTGTTATGCTTTAATTTCATTAAATAATGATCCACTGAGCAACTAGAAAAAAATCCAAGAGATCCCCCGTTAGTCTATTCTCATCATCTCTCAAAGCATTCATCTCTCTTCTAAGAGGTTGTGGTCCCTTCAAAACAAAGGGGTTGGCTAGCTTATCCATAAACAATGAAGAGCAGTTTTGATGTGACACCAAAAGAAGGAGAGCGAGGTTATCTTTGCTTGAAACCCAACTCCTTTAAAATCAATTCTCATTATCTACCTCTCACATCAGGCATTCCTCTCTCTTCTAGAAGGTGGAGGTCCTTTTAACATGAATAAGGTGGTTTCCAATATATCCATAAACCATGGAGAGAGAGTCTAATATGTGACAAACAAAAAGGAGAAATATTATCCTATGGACTAATATCTTTCCTTCATCCCAACTTTCTTTGCAAAGAAACCTTACCACTAGCCACATATATAAAGCTCTATAATTTCCAAAAATATTACCAAAGAGAATAATGCAAAGAGAGACATATAGATAGAGAGAGAAAGAGGATTAGGAATTGAAGAAAAGAAAAAAGGATTATAGTATTTAGTGGAAATTTCTGTAGAAAGAGTGAAAGCAACCTTTCAATTTAAGCATATATAAATGACGAGACTATGAAATTGAAAGAACATTTCCCATCTGAAGTTGTTTTGCAGGTTTTGTCGTTTGAAGGTAATGGAGAGCAAAGGGTTTGGGTGGGTGCATGGAAAAGGTCAATAATTAAGACAAAAAAACTTCTTAGTAACTGGGAGAAGATGACTGCATTACGCAAGACAGCAAAAGTTGACAAGGATTTCTAAGAGTTGGAACTTTGAGAAAGGTAAGACAGTTAATATGTTAACCAAACCACCCTAAAAGATCATTTGGCTGTTCACATCATTCTTGCATCTTCCACAATTATAGGAATAGCTAAAAGGTTCACACACACACACACACACATGCTTACATATACTTGTGTATTCAATTGTCCCAATTTACTGATGAAGCACTGGACACATGCTTGCAAAATGATGTTCAGTACTACATTGTAATGATGTTGTCCAGAGATGTATACATACTTCAAGCCGTCTTGGGAGTGTAATGGGAACCCCAAAGAGACATATAGGTGGCAGCATGTGCCTTCAGTTATATTAATAGTTGGACTAGAGATCGTGCTGTAATAACATTGTCAATTACATGGATTCCTTGCAAGCCAATCAATTCACTTGGTGAATTTTATAGTAGCAAAACGCTTTAGTAAATAATGATTATAATTGACCCAAATTGCAAATAGATCCATACCTTTTCAAACTCTGCCTTTGCCATGAACAGGGCATTGCACACAGTATGGTACTGCAATTCAATTTCAACATATCAAAGAAAATCAGAACATTTAATTTAATGCTCTATGCAAGCAATCTATATTATTGTTGTGTTTTCATACAACTAGCATTGAGGTTCACATGGTCATTGTCAAAAAAAGTTCTCTAGAAAATGAGGGTAGATGTCGCATCATAAACAACCAACATTTATAGCAAAAGTGATCAAGGAAAAAGAAAAATAGCATTAGTAAGTATAGGTCTTACAACTATACAAAGTTAGCTTGTTCCCAACTCAGGCAGATGTGGCAAAAATATAATAAAGTACCAATTCAACATTGATCTGATAAATAAAAGCAAGATTCATGTAACAATTATGAATTAAAAGGGAGTTATGCATCCAATATAAGAAAAGATGTTAAACAGTTCCAACTAAACATTTGTTCAATAAAGATATATTTCATGCAGAAAATGAAATTGTATGACAATCTTGGCTTTATGAAAAAAACTGGCTATTGATGTAAGATAAGCTGAAGACATGCATGCTATATGCACCCCATGTACCATGTGTCAAATTTTGGCTAAGCAAATTTCAACAATTTTGAACAATCTTTGAAAAATCAAGTAATATGATAAAATATTAGGGTGTAAAAGCATTTTATACGAATTTTATAAATTTAAAAATTAGGTTTATCAAAATAAACTTGATTTCACAACTCCATGGTGTAAAAACATTTGATATGCATTCACAAGAGACAATATTCATGCACATGTATTTTCACATGATTTATGAATTGAAAGAAAATTATTTAAATTTTTAATCTATTTTCATGAGTTCAAGACAATGGACTATTTTAAATTAAAGAATTCAAATTTGACCAAATCTACCAAATAGATCAAATCAATAAAAAGTATCTAAATGAAGTGTGATTTGAATCAAAACATAGACTGTATAGACCAATTTATCATGGTCTGGAAGATACAAGACTCTTAATTCAAATGAAAGAACTTCTGGGTTCAAATTGGTGGAATCACATCTAATTGAAGCCTAACTTGAACCAAAGCACATAAATAATAAGTCAAACATGGTTCAAACTAAATTGATTTTAAATTCATTCAAATTTGAACTACCTGATCATTTTATATAGGGTTCAAACATAAATTCTCCAATTCTTATCCTAATTTCCTAGGATAAATGAAAGATTAGGATGCATGCATAGGTTTAATAAAAGATCCTTAGGAACAATGGCAAAATAATTAATTTATGGCTTCATTGATCAAGCCATCAACACAAGATATGAAACTAAGATCTTATGATATAGGTACAAATTTTGTTATGTTAGTTAAACCTTTGAGTATGCCTACATGAATAAATCACATAAGATATGCAAATAAGAATATAATGGTGTATATGTTCAAGATCTTAAATGAGTAACTAAAAACCAACTCACTCAAGGACAAAAGTCTAGACGTATACCATGAAACCTAGGACTATGTACTCCATGTCTTGAAGCATTAGTTACCATAACACTTCTTATGGCCTTCAAGTCTTCTCTTTTAAGAACACATACAAAAGTTTTCATGACTTTTAAGTATGCTTTTGTATTGTCTCCTGTTGTTAGCAAATGAGTAAAATTGCTATGCCTAAAGTATTAGCAAGACAATATGCTCTTAATGAGTTTGCTATCATCGATATCTAGTAAGGCCAATAGAACTCATGAGACTTAACAATCCCTGCATTTGATAAATTCATACTCACAAGATTTAAGCAAGAAATTTTTAAAAAAATATTTACTTTCCCTCATGCACGTACCTAAGAATCTCCAATACTCCCCCATAGGCCAGCATATTAAATTAAAACAACAATGACCTTAATATATGCTTTATGAAACTATTACCAAAACTCTTTGTTGGCTTATATCTATAAACACTTCATCTTTGGTGCTTTCAGAAAATGCCATCTTTGATGGCACGCCTAGTGCAGTTAAGCCTTCTTTTCTTCACAGCACCATATGTGGAAGTTTTCTTTCACAAATCACGCTATGCAAAATGCTTTCATAAGCACAACAATAAGAGAGAAACACCCATACTATTAGACACTATCTTATGCAGTTGCGTTGGAATAACATACTGGTTAGCTCATAGTTGCCAGTACAAGCATTTTGCATACCAAGCTACAATATGATTACAGAAATATTCAAAGGCATTCTAACACACAATAACGATACCAACAATTTTCACAAGCTTTTCTTAAAACAAAAAAAATCTCAATTTTGATCTTCGATGTAAGAAAAAGCTATTAGAAGTTTACACAAGTGTACATGTAATCTTTGCAAGTTCACTATCATATGGATCACAATCATGGAGATACCCCACAACCTACATCCCTGTTATCTACATGACAACATCAAACATTTTTGGTACAACAAAACACCAAATTAAAAAATGGAGGCCTATACTTCATTTGTTTAAACTCCTTTGTCATGATAATATAAGAAGTTTCTGATAGAACTACATAAAAGTAATATCACAAAATAGCTTGTTAAAATCACCAGTTCCCTTTTACCAAGAAGAAGAAAACCTAACCTTCATAAGGCAATTACAAGCAGAATCAACTGCTGTTGCTGACCAAGATTGACCAAGAAATCTCCTTACTAAAGTACTTAGAAAAGTAGCAGGAAATGATCCCAGTAATGCCACCAAACAGCTGGTGATTGTACTTAGAACGTAAGACCTAAATAAGCACTTTAGTTCTGTAAGTCAACAAATTGTTTAAGATGCATATTTCAAATACAAGATGCTAAACAAATTAGATGCTAACTTGCATAAATAAAATTTTCATCACAAAACTTAAGTAAACGCCAAATCAGAACAACCACTTTGATAATCTAACTTCTTGGTGTATCTTAATTTTTAGTAGCACTGATGTAGAACAGTGAGAATTCGTCATTCGGATTCAGCTTTTGGCAAACTACAGGGGTATACCTAGTACGCAACAGTAAAAAAATCAACACTATAAATAAGGAATCTATCAATAAGAAAATCAATAGTGGGTCAAAAACTTGCATTTAGAACACAATAAATGCAAGAATTGGACAAGGTACTCTAGAAAATCAGCCAATAAAGAATAACTACACACTCCCTCTTACACTAGGTTAAAAATGTTGTTCAAGTCAAGCTTGGCACTCAAGACGTCAAATTTCTTGCATGGTAATGTCATGATTAGAATATCTGTAACTTGAGCATATGCAAAAAGTACAGAATAACTTCATAATTTCAATTTTTTCTTAGTGATCATTTTCCACACGCTTAGCCTTGTCAACATGAACAGGATTTTTTGTAATAAAATGGTCTATTAATTGTAACAAAGCATCATCATTGAACGCTCTAGTTTAACAATAAGTTCTTTTAGTAAACTTATAGAACATTTCTTCAAAATACCACGTTTCATAACCCTGAATTCATCCTTACATTGCTTTAGAGACTAACTGATTGTTTCTTGCATCTCCACATGCACAAAGACCAGCTTTGTCAAGAAGAGAGTAAAGCTCAAGAGGTCTCAGCCATCCTTGAGACTTGTCATGAAGGTCTTGCAAGAACAAGAAAACGACCTCTCAAGAGTTTTGAGCTGTAAAGTGAGCATGCAGAACCACAGAGGAATCTCGTGGTAGATGAAGAACATATGCTTTAAATATTCACAAAGTTCATGAGTAATGAGGCAAACGGCTAATTTGTCATGAGGAGAACAATCTTTTCTAGTGGGTCAAATGGATGAGATAGCAAAAAGTTTTCAAAGAATAAAACCCTTACCTTTTATGTTACCACCAACTTTACAAAAGCTGAAGAAAGCTCGGAACAAATGGAAAAAATATTCAACAGAATGGATTTGCATTTATAAAAGGTAAATGCAGCTATAAGGTTTGCATGACTATATTCAAGATTTTCTCATTCCTCTTGAGCACAAGAACTAAGGGGAACTTTTAGAGGCAGCTTTGTTTGAGTAAAATCAATCCTTGAATCAGGATATAAGAGCAACAAAGAAAAGAAAAGAGACGTCTTGTCAATTTAAAATCGGTAATTTCTCAAAATGATCAATGCATCTAGGAAGCAATTCAAGAAGTTCAAATGTCAATAACTCCAATGCAAAATCAGATAGAGAAGTTAGAAACTCATTGCTTTGCACGTAGGTACAGAGATCATATTGTATGACAATGTACCCTAAATGCTTTCTATGAAAGGTAATGTGGTTCCTTAGTTGATGTTGGAATCATCGACAAAAGGAGTTGGTTGAATTGTATCTATTGGAGCTTGGCATAGAAGGTCAACCTACTCAAATGAATGATCAAGCAGCGCAGTTTCGAGTTTAAAATATTTACCAACAAAAGGTTCCAAAGACATTTTAAGCTGAAGTATCTATTATAATTTGATTCTTTAAGATTCTATTATCTTCATTTGCAAAAAACATAAAATCATGAATAGTATTAGCTGAAAATGTAAATGAAAGCACATTTAGAAAAGTAGTAAATTACTTTAGCATGCCACATAAAAGAAGAAACAAGAGTTGGCCATACAATCTAGCCAACAAGTTGAAATTTTGATGCTAAAATATTTAAAAGCGGTGAGAACTGTGATGTCCAAGAATTCATCTTCAATAAATAATTGTAGCTAAATGTTAAATTGTTAGAATGCAACAAGTTTCAACTATATGGTCACACTTTTGTCCTAAACTTAACAACAAAACTAAAAGTACCTAAGATTGTTAAAATAGATATATTTTTGAAAATGTCTCAACAAGACAATTCCAACATTATAATTTCCTTCAAAGCAGGCTTCATTTGGAGTTTTGATGCAAATTGAATATTGATATTTATAAGAATTAAATTAAGCTGGTTAACCCACCTTTTATAGTTGGATGATCAACAAATTAAAGCAAGGGTCAGGAGTGCAAGTATTAAATAGAAAAGAGGAAGAGAGAGAGTGGAAGCGAAGAAGTAAGAAAAATTTGAGAGATAGAGCTCAAAAATTATTGTGCAAAAGAAGTAAAAGGTTCATTGGAAATGGAGAGGAAGAACCCTTCAAAGTTATTGTGGCCCTTGGAATATTATTGTGGTTGATAGAAGGTTTAAGAGCAAGGAAGGTTGAACAAGAAAGATAGACAAGATAACATTCCATTTCATTTCATAATTTCAATTCAAGTGATTGGATAAAGCAATATTCAAATGAAAAATTGTTAAAAACATTATCATATGTCATTTATTACACATGTTCATCACAAGTTCACATGCTTAGCTTTAGTTATGATTTATATATTTGTAGTTTTCCATTCTTTTCTTACTTCATGATAAATAATGTAATGTTTATTAATGATATAAGTAGTATATAATTTTGTATTATAGATCGATCACTTGATCTTATACGTAGCTCACAACCTTTTATTACATGTAAGTGTAGCAACAACATAGGATACTAAATAATATTGAGTGACATGAGAGCAATGCTCCCATTGCTTTGTAAAAAAATAGAACTTTTGTAAATTTACACAATTTCATGACCTTCATATACTTCAAAACTATGAATTATGATTAAGTATAGATTAAACTATAATAACATTATTATTTCCAAATTAGTTTATTTTTAATACTAACAAATATATATTAAGAATTTATTTTGAGAAATGTAAATGCGTTCTAGATCACCCAAGGCACGAGTGGATTCATTATCAATCATATATGAGGTGCTTCTTATAGTATTCTTATTTATATAGATAATACTCATGGGATAGGATAGGGCATGACTCATGGTAGAGTCTACATGTTGCCAAACAAAAGTTTTAAATTCTTTTAGAAGATCCAAGTCATTCATTCTAAAAAATAGGGAAGTCACTCCTTAACCTAACAACCTCCATAAGAAAAAATATCAAAGATCTTCTAAGTCCTAGATTTCAACTTACTTAGCAAGGGTTCCTTAAACTAATCATTTCATCCTCAAAATCTCATTTGACAATGATATGATCGACATACACGATCAAGATGCTAATTTTCACTATGAAAATTTTCTTTAATGTTTTCAACATAGACCTGCGAATAATCTTGTAATTTTATAACCTTTGTAAATCTTCAATTCATGCCTTTAAAGGTTGTGGTTATAAAATGGTGTTTCTAACTTCCAAATTTTATTACTTATTTCATGAGTCTTAAAACCTAAAGGGATCCTGATATACACATTTTTTTAAAGTCCTTATTTAAGAAGACACAATTTACACACAAAAAAGAGCCAATATAAATATATTATCAGAGATAAGAACACCAAATGGTATTGAATTTGACAAAAGGAGGGAAGGTTGCCTTATAGTTAATGCCATGTTGAATAAAGTCTTTTTCTACAAGACAAGATTTGTATCTATCAATTCTTTCATTCTTCAATTATTCGACTGTGAAAGTCTATTTACACCAAATAGACAAAACTTATAATTTCTTATATATGATTCTTCTAATGTTAGAATTTTCAACTAATACATGAGATATCAAAGCAAGAACTTTGAGAGCTTCTTAAATGCTATTCAAAATTTGAATTGAAATTAGTTTGAAAGCTAATGCTATGAAGCTAGATGAAAGTCCATTATAAGAAATGTAACATTGAATAAGATGTTGTAAAAATGGCCTTGTACCCTCTTTCCATATAATAAAAAAAGTGTAAATCTAAGTGCATCAATAGGAGTATTTTCAAAATAAGCATTACCTTCATTTATTGAGTCTATCTTAAAATTTTGATATTGTTCAATCAATATCTATTGTTCTGCATTCTTATAAGGATCATGTCTCCTTTAATAAACATGTAACACATTGTTCTTTAGTAGATATTCATTTCGATTTCTTATTTATAGATGATTTTTAAGAGGCACGGTACATTAATTTGAAGAATTTGGAATATCCAAGAATAGTAAAGGTGGTATTAGCAAAACATTAAATATCTCAAATCTGATATTTATTTGTGAATTTACTCTCCCACTGAATGAATTTTATAATAAAATGATTGATTTTAAAAAAAATGTAACATCCATTGTGCTTTTATGTCGCTAAGGAGAAACAAATGTAATCTTTTTTATTTTATGAAAACCACAAAAAAATAAACTTAGTACCCTTGGCTCTCACCGTTTTGGGGGATGATCATGAACAATAATTGAACACCCAAACATTTTTAGTGGTATCATGGACAAAACCAAGAATGAGGATGAGAATGAGATTTTTAAAGAATATGATAAGTTTGAAATTTAAGGAGTTAAAAAGGTATATGGTTTATAAGGTAAGTGGTACTAATGATTGATTCTTTGTACATGCGTTAGGAGTAAGAAAGAAAGTGTAGAAACAAGAAGCTTATCTTCTTTTTTGCTATGCTATTTTGTTGAGGTCTATCAGTGCATGACCTTAAGTCGATAATACCTTGAAATCTCAAAAAGAAATCATAAAAGATATTTAAAACATTCCTTAGCAATAAAACCTCACAACATTTTCGATATTTTTTTAAAGAGTTTGAGCCATAGCATTGAAGTTTTTGAAGACTTGAACTACCACAAATTTTTCCCTAAAAATGAATACATATGTTATCTAGCATGATCATCAACAAACAAAACAAACCCATGCGAGATCATGATGTGTTCGATTACATATGATTTTAATGGGGAACAAACAAAGTTCTGATACCAAAATTGACAATGGATGAACAAGACTGATACCAAAATAGAGAAATGACAATGGAGATAAATTCAAATCACAATTCGGATATTAGATTATAACAAAAAAATTCTTAAATTACAACCCCCAAGTTGTTCACAAGACATAAGAAACCGTAGTTTATGAAAATAAAATACAAAACCAAAAAGATCTTATTTTCATTCTAAAACAAGGCTTTAAATAGATTAAATATTAAAACTAAACTTAAAAAAACAAAAATAATTAAAATTCCCTTTCTAATAAAAATATAAAAAAATAATAAATTATAAGAAAATGAATAAGACATCATAAGAATTTTATATATATAATCTATTATAACCTATAATAAAATAAAAATATAATATACTAAATAAAAGATAAATTGGATTTATTTGATTAGATCAAACATTATCATGATGCAACTTGTCCTTTATAAGTTTATTTCACCAAGAAAAATTATCTCACAAAATTATATCCTAAGTGAACCTTCATCAAACTCAGCATTAATTTACATAAATCCTTCTCAAAAATAGAGTCATCAAATAGGAGATGGTCTTTCTAATACACAAAAAACTGAGATGAACAAAACAACTTGCAAGAACAATGTCTAATAAAAAATAATAATTAAGATATATAGATAAATAAATATTAAGAATTGTTCATTAGATTTGTCACTAGTAGAGTTTACATATACAAGTCTTATAAAATAATGAAAACACAAAGTTAAAAATAAATTTATGAAGCATATAATATGATAAATCTAAAATAAATGTAGCAATACTCATATTTATACATAATTCAAATATCTTCACATCAAAATTTTTTAATTGTGAAAAAACATAATTCTCTAGATAAATTTACATTAATAATTGGTTATATCAAATTTCATTTGAGACTCAATTTGCTTAGACTGTCTAATACAATTAGAATCATTAGACCTAATATATTGCTTAATTAAATTAAGCATATAATAAAAATCATTTTGAGATGCACATAGAAAATAACTAACAATTTGCATAGATATGCCTTAAATATCTTCAAAATTTTAAACTTAGGCCATGAGTTAATTCTTTTTCTTTAAAGCCAATTTTATTTTTTTCTATATTTTCATTCTTATAATAAGCTTAATTTTTTTTTTAAATCAATCTTCTTATCTTTTATTTTTTTATCAATAAATAAAATAACATTAACTTCTTTATACTCTAATTTCTCTTATTATTCTTCTTCAAAGTTCAAGACATTTATACTAATAACTCTTATGTCCAATTTTCTCACATTGAGAATTGTAATCTTATTTTAAAGATTATTTTTAACAGTACTCTTAGGTGTTTAAGTGAATTTAAGATTACCGGTAATGCGAACCCAAGAAAGCTTCCATTGGCAACAAGAATAGATCATTGTGATGGTTGGAACACCATAAAAGAGTCTCTAATACCAAAAATAATGACAATCTATAACAATGCTTTGATTTCAAAAGCAAGGTGAACAAGACTGATAGCAAAATGATGTAGAAATGGCGATGAAGATAAATATAGATCACAATTTGCATATTGGATCGCAATGCAAAAATCCCTAGATCGCAACCCAGCTTGTGGATGTATGCACGAGAAGAAATGTAATTTCTAGAAGTAAAATATCAAGCCAAAAGGATCTCTTTTTCATTCAATAATAAGAATTTAAATAGATTATAATATTAAACCTAAACTCAAAAACAAAAATAAAAAAATACTTTTCTTAATAAAAGTATATAAAAATAATAAAATCTACAAAAAATAATGAAAACATAGGATATTATATATGTGATCCATTACAACTTGTAATAAAATAAAAATATAACAAACTATATAAAAGATAAATAAAATCTATTGGATCAACTCAATTATTATCATGATACAACCTGCCTTGTATTAGATCCCACATATGAAGCATTGTAAATGATATGATGATTATATGATTAGTCAACTAGAAGAGC
This sequence comes from Vanilla planifolia, assembly GCA_023846275.1. Classification (NCBI taxonomy): domain Eukaryota; kingdom Viridiplantae; phylum Streptophyta; class Magnoliopsida; order Asparagales; family Orchidaceae; genus Vanilla; species Vanilla planifolia. Next base: position 24,532,772 of record CM043876.1, on the reverse strand, counting down.
ACTCAACATGTTTTAAAAGTTAACATACCTTGAAACAAACTTGAATTTTGTTTTTGAACAACATTGGGAATAAGACAAGTTTGGATACTGTAATTTAAAATATCAAAGCATGACTTTATTACTGTGATAAAAAGAGAGGTATTAAAAACAAACTTCAAGAAATTTAGTATCAATTTGTCAACTTGTTCACATGGATTGTCTTCATTAAGCAAAAGTATAAGTATAAGCATTGCCTAACACAACTACACATCTTCCTTGAATCTAAATACTAAAATTCACATATATATTTTGAAACTTTTTGTAAAATAAGTGAATTCTTGGATAAATCCACTAATAAATAATAAAAAAACAACCTAAAATAAGAATAAATAAGTTGGTTCCATTCCAACCATCTAAGATTGAGTAAACTCGACAATCCTCACAATCTGCTTCACTTTTCATGGACTAAAGTTAGTTAACAGTCATGAATCTCCCATCACGTGATACAAGGCTCTTAATTTACTACCTAACACAAGTGATCTATTTTGAAATTCAAAGCTCTCAAGAGATTCCTATATAAGCTACAAATTTGATTGTGAAATTGGAGGATGCAGACTAACTAAAGAGTTTTTGAAGTAACTCTATTTGATATTTACAAAGTAGTATGGCCTAGATTAAATTCTATTTTAATTTACAAAAAAATGTGACCTAGATTAAATTCTATTTCTTCTTAGAACTTGTCGTATTGACTTCACATTTTCATTGCTTTGTTGATTTCCAACAAGCATGCTTATCATGGATATTCTAACAAGCATCTTTTATATGGCCAATCTTGTGAAAGTGGTTACATCAAAGCCATTCTTTCTTTTATTAATAGGCATGTTTCAATTTTTTACCACTTCAAACAACAAAGGTTGAGCTTTCATTGTCGGTGGTTGAAATTTTTACACATATCATGACATTTGTCCTAACTTCTTTATAAACTTCAATAAACACCTCTTCTAAGCTCAAAATAGACTTTATTAACAAAATTCTTCCTAGCACATTGTAAAATGTTTAGTCCAATCAAAACCATGCATGATCACTTCTTTTCAATTTTTCTTAATTTTTCTTCCCATCACAAAGAGCAATCCCAACATAGCCAATTGAGTATTTAAAATACTAGATGACAGAAAGCTCTAACTGGTATTAGTCATGAAGAACACTTTTGATCTCAAAAAGTTCAAAATTATTTAATATATGAATAAACCTCACTCATGGTTTCCCAAATCTCTTTGGCAATATCACATAGTCGAAAATTCTCACTAATTTTATTGGTCATAGTCAATAAGTTCATGCTTGACAATGTTATTCTCTGACTTACTTTAAATGTTGGATTGTCTCTACTTGATTGAACTACAATTCCAATAAGATGATCATCCTTTCCCTTCTCAAAAATGAACATCATTACAAATTGAGACCATTTCAACTTATGCCCTTGCAATTTATGACCCAAGACAAAGAATAAAGTGTTGTTGATCATTATTAGGACTCTGACAAATCTCCAAGGAAAAAATACCTTTCTTAGTAACAATGAAGAAGCTTGGTTTCAGGTTTTTAAGAAAATGGCTAACGTTAGATTTTGGTTTTTTAAAGAACAAAAATTATAACACCTGAGATCAAAAAGAGCGGAGAGTGATTACTCAATGATGTCTAAAATAGAGATATCATTAAACAAGAAGCAACTCCTGACATATTTTTAATTAGAAAGATACATGGATGAATAAGCCTTACATAGATTATAAGGAAACAGATCCTGAGTTATACAAGTAAAGCCATAAGATAAATCATAAACACAAATTCACCCCAAATAAAATAGCTTTATTGTGAAGAATGCAATCTCAGAGATTCCTTGATAAAAAAGGCAGATACTGTGTTTATTTCCAAACTTTTACGAATTTTATATGAGGGCAACTATTCCTCATCTTATATGCTATCAATAAAACAGAACATGGCAAACCATCATTGCTTCATGGGCCTCTAAGTGGCATTAGTTGTCAAAACGTTTTATTTCTCCTTCGGTTGAAACATCACCTTCAATGCAAACCCATGTTTTTGTTTACTCTGAGATTGCCAAGATTAAAATAATATCTATTAGCCAATGTTATGTCAAATGGAGAATACCAACAGCAAACTGTACTAGAAAAAGTTTTCCCATAAATACAAGATGGTGAGAAAGAGCCAATATCAACATCAAAGAAACATTCCCATAAGTTAACAGAAAAATAAAAGGTGATTCTGAAACTGAAAATATGTCTGAATTCAGCACAATTAAATTTATTTATACATAAATGAACAACTATAAAAAGACTAGGCAATTCATATCAAGCTTGACATGAAACATTAAGTTTTGCCAAATACTCATGGGACATTCACGACTATTAGACATCTCACAGGTTTCCAGTAGAAGCTTTGGCTGATAGAAAGGACAAGCTAAGATGAATTTGCTTTGGTGAATGTGGTTTTTTAGTTTCTCAGCATACAACGTATGCAAGTCAAGTATCAAAGCAGAGTTCTTGAACTTCAAAGTGAAGAATTAAGGTGAATGTGGCTTGCCAGTTTGCAAAGGGTAATATAACTTGATTGGTTTAGTGCTAGTTGATAAGAAATGTCCTTTAGATAACAGAAGATGTCTTGTCTCATAGAATTTGCTCAAATTAGTCACTATTTAAGCTATGATGGAATTAGACCTTTGCATCATTCAAATGAAATTTTATCTAAAATAATGTTAAACAAAAAAATTTTGAGTAAAAAGTTACAGTTCATTTTTTAAAATAAGCAATATTTCAAATTACATCAAACCAAATGCCCATTAACAATAAAACATGCAGAAATAATCCAGTATCTACAATTGACAAATGAAATTTTTTTAGTACAAAATGGAACCAAAAAATCATAGTACATAGGCATGTCTACTTTGAATTAATTACTTTATGGTTCAACGTCCAGTGATTGAAAGTTTTCAAAGCCTTTTCCAGTAAAAATTTCAGTATCTCTAGCCGTTCAAGCAATATCAGGATTTAGGTTTAGCACAATACAAAACTGTATGATTCCAAATGAAACAAAGATGATTGCCCACGGAGTACACCAAACAAAGTAATCATGATTCAAAATACCTAGCAACCACCCCAATCATGCATTGCCTCAATGATCTCGGGTTTAAAGACAAAAATGGGTACAGGAATATAGCAAATGCCACCTATACATAAACAATTTACAGGTTAATTCAGTTATAAAAAAAAAAGTAATGATTGGCACCTGAAGAAAATGGAACCAGACTATGCAAAAATCACCTGGTCTGGGAATCTCTTAAAAATTTCCATAGAAATATATGAACCAATGGAGTGTCCAACCTTCAAAATTAAAATAAAGGAAGCAAATCAACCAAAAGAATGATGATGCATAGACAACGTGCAAGTTTCATGAGATCTTTGTGGAGGTACAAAGTAGACAAGCGTTATTAAACAAATGCACTAAAATAAAGGAAACAAATCAACCAAAAGAATGATGATGCATAGACAACGTGCAAGTTTCATGAGATCTTTGTAGAGGTACAAAGTAGACAAGCGTGATAAAACAAATGCACTTGTCCGATCATTCTAGGAAAATTCAACATAAAAAATTTTGAAATTAATTGGATGCCTGTTTAAACATAGAACACTATCTTGCTAATTAGCATTACAGCAAAGTACCGATAAAAGACAATGTTCTAGAAATCACAGCATGGTGGGTGGCATGATACCAGTATTATTGGAAGATGATTATTTCGAAGTCCTTGTTTGATGAAGTCCACCTGCACAATAAAGTTGGCCTCACATATGATTTTCTTCAACATAAAATAAAGGATTGCTAAATGAATAGTGCTTTATCAAATCCACCAGTGTTGAACCCAGCACCGATGAAGAAGAGGGTTGGAAACTTGCCTATTTTGGGTTTTGTTTTGGCTTTGGGCAAAAGTACTACTTGTCAAGTTCTTCTTTGTGGAGACATTGTAGAGCTTTACACGCTGGTGCGCTGTGTTGAAAGGGTGAAGGACTTTAACGCCTTTGCTAGTTAGGGCTTAGACAAGAGTGAAGAGAAAAGAATGTTCCATTTCCTTCCATAACATAGGAGTATTTGTGGTAATCCTTGGCATTTTTGATACTTCAAAAGCATTTAATGCAGAACTGTGGCATGATCATAGTGCAAGTATTTGTCCCAGCTACCATCAGTCAAGAGCCAACTATATTTCAAAACTTGTACCTGGGTCTTTTATGATGTTAGGCCATTGGCTGGTTTGCAATCAATAGATCTGAAGTTGACAATCATGTTTTAGCCTCACAACATGACGTTGTAGAATTGACAATATCATTACTAAGAGACTTGGTTTTACAACAATGTCACGTCAATTTATCATGGTAATGCTTATGGTTGACTCCAATTCATGATTGAATTGATCTTGTCAAGTTATATTCCATGACTAACTATGCCATGTTTGACTTGGGATTTCTTATCAAGGCTCCAATGGCCTTGACAACTCAATCCCCTAATCGATGGCTCATTCTTCTGAGGATTTGAGCTCTTTGAATCCTCTTTGCCTTGGCTGTCTTCTAATGGTTACTGTCACAAGAGGCCTTGGTCATTGTCCCTCCCCTTAACGGGCTTAATGCTCATTGAAGTTAAGATATAGGAACTCAGCCATGTCTTGCTCACGATGGTCACTTTGTAACTGAAGCTAGTTGGCCATTCCACCCAACTTTGTAGGCTGACTTTGCTTTGGTCCAATTGTTGTGGTCTTATTCTCTAGAATAGCGTCCTTCGAAAATGTTTTTAATTGTTCATCATGAGACTGTGAGGTAGAAATTTGTGATATTTATAAAAATATAACTAATTTAAGGCTTTTCAAATTTAAAGAATTTTCAAATTTTCTCTTCAATGAAGGGTTTTATTTTATGAATGGAGCCATAGCCTATTTTATTAATATCTCAAGGAGATTCATATAGAACATCTCACTACAAGACGTAGATAGGTTGAAGGGATATATTCCTAACCCACATGCAATCATGTACAATAAAATGCCTAGCAACTTAATTAGCTACCCTATTCCCTGCTCTTGATAATGAGTAATCATGTGTTCAGTAAAAAGAGTGAACGGCAAGAAAAATCTATTAACAATATCCCACCAGCATCCTGTTGATCCAAGTCATAGAAAATATACTAAACAACTATCATAGAATCATGCTCAATCCAAACCCTAAAGGTAAGTTGAAGAAGCCATTGGACTAGAAAGATGGCCTCAAAGCTAGCCCTCATCTCCATAACTAATGATGCAACAACACAAGAGGCCCCCCAAAGTAGTTGCCAACAAAAGCTCCCCATGACACTCCCGGATCTCAATAGCAACAGCTCCCAATTCATTAGTGCAGGCCGAGCCATCACAACCAACCTTTATCTAGTCAGGAGTGAGGGAGAGCCACCTCAAAGGAGATGGATGAAGGGGACGTAAAGGCCCAAGAGGATCCCAGTGCTCAGTGGGAGAAGAACTATAAGGTAAGCTCATCACAATATATTTAATCAACAACTTCAAAAATTGAACTTATTATTCCAAAAATACTATTCAGAGAAAGAATTATATAAAAGAATACTACAATTGAAAAACTGATGAAAACCTTCAAGTCCAAGTTTCTCTTTAGCCAAACTTTGTTTCTCAATTCCTCAAACAAAAATAATAATCACCTCTTTTCCATTCAAGTCAAAAAATTGTTCAATTTCTACACTACCTACCAAGGAAAAAAAGTTCATTATCTACTTGTGAAAAAAGAAGAATAACAAAGGAGATATTGAATCACAAACACAATTAAAATTGATCCAAGAAATTGAACTACAACTCCTTAAACAGTACAATCTTCAGACAAAAGTAATCTTGAATCTAAAAGTCCAACTAACAAAGACTTTGATATTTCTTCTACCTTAAGAAAAGAAACAGATCATACACAAATTATCTCATTTATAATTTCATTTCATATAAATGGCTCTCACCAAATTTTTAGATTTTTACTATAATCTTTAATAATATTTAGATTCTCACAAACATTAATGAAGCTCCCTAAGTTTTAGAATGGAGAGTATAGTATGGAAAAAATTAGTGTCTTAAAGAAAAATAAAACACGAGAACTTGTAGAATTATTAAAAGAGAAACATGCTGCTTGTAAATGGAAATTCACTATAAAGTTTATGAGAAACAAAAGTATGGAAGATTCAAAAATTGGTAAGTTGCAAAAGGCTTCACTCAGTTTTATGAAATTGATTATCAAAAGACCTTTGCCCATATTGCCAAACTCAATACAATCAAAGTTCTATTATCATTCATAGCTAACCTGAATTGGCCTTTTTATCAGTTAGATATCAAAAATACATTTCTAAATCTAACATTAGAATAAACATATATGAAGATCCCTTTGAGACTAGATTTAAAAACCAATGCTAACAAAATTTGCAAACTCAAGAAGTCCCTATGAAACCTTAAGCAATCTTCTTGAGCTTAGTTTAACAAATTTACAAGAGCCATTAATAAGAATAGATACTAATATAGTCAAGATGATCACATGATATTTTTCAAATATTCTCCCAAGAGTAAGATAATGATTACAATAATATATTAGTTATATTATCTTAATAAGAGATTATGTTGAAGATTGGCATGTTCTCAAAGCAATCTTGGCTAAGTAATTTGAGATCAAAGATCTTGGATGCCTCAAGTGTTTTTATGGAATACAAATTACACAGTTAAAGAAAGGAATCGTTGCGTAAGTATATCTTAGATCTTATATAAGAAATAGGGATGCTAAGATGAAAAGCAACTAACACTCTTACGAATCGTCCAAACAAACTAAGAGGTATCCTATGAAGAAGAAGAGATCAAAAGTTTCTTGAAAAACTCATCTTTCACATATTAAGTTTGACATCTATTTCTCTATCAGTATAATGAACCAAAATTTTATTGAAGAATATATTAATAGAGTGCACTGCTTCCTTAAATATCTCAAAATACACCAAAAAAAGACTCTTCTTCCAATAGTCAACAAAAATAAATGTTGAGATTTACATTAATACTGATTGGACCGGTTCTATAACTAGTCAAAGATCAATGTCATGATATTGTTCTTATCTAAGGGATAATTATATCAATTGGAAAAGTAAGAAGCAATCTGTAATAACTTGAAATAGTGATGCAACCAAGTTCAAGCTTATGGCTCATGGAATTCATGAAGGAATCCACCTGAAATACACACCTGGTGAACTCAAGATCCTAGTTGAAGATCTTATAAAGTTGGGATGTGATAATCAATCTATAAATAACATTATTAAAAATCCTATTCATTATGACGAAAATGTTGAGATTGATCATCATTTTATTAAGTAAAAAAATAAAAAATAAAAAATACAATTAGTTTATATTCTTACAAAATTTCAAACTACAAATATTCTCACTAAAGTTTTACCAAGAATAAAACTTTAAAGATTTGAGATCCAAACTAAGCATACTCAATATTTACAACCTAACTTGAGAGAGTATAGAATTATAAATTTAATTAGTCATATTTAGAATAAATTAGCTATAACAATAATTATATTTTTTTAACTAAATTTGACTTCAACATTTACGGTTGTAAAGATAGTTTTGGATAGTTTGTTATTAAAATTATTCTCCATAATTTAGTCTCCTTATTTATGAAGATTTCCTCTCAAATTAGGATTATGTGAATAGCCTGTTATAACTTTATATTCTCCTTGTATTCTTAACAATGAATATGAGACAAAGTGTGATTCTCTTCTTCAAATTTTTACAAAAATTAACATCTTTAATTAAAGATTTATTGGTTTTAGCAAATTTTGGGTTAGAATGATTTAAGTTCTGAGAATGAACCAAATGAAGGCATTATAGTTCTATTGCCTCTCAATCATTCAGGTTAGACATTAGCCCTTATTTATCAAAGAGTTTTAGATGTTATATAAAGATTTATTAAGAGTGATAAGTTACTTCGTCCAAAAAAACATTCTGAAGAGCTAAATTAAGAGTGATTTGATGCAATTGTTTGTAGGAAGCTCCAAAATAACAAACAACCTTAGCTTAGAGCTAAGGATATAAACTTTGATTTATATAAAATTTATTTGGATTAGACATGTCATGCGATGGTGTTTGGACATTAGCTCATTTGGAGACTTATGCCTTAACATAAGACTTGATTTATATTAAAGGATTGGTTTAAGTATATTACTTACCTCAATCATAGATTAGAAGTCATCATTGTCCACTATGGCAAGACAATATACATATGAAAGAGTTGTCTCATTAATATATCTCAACAATCTAATTGGGGACAAATCTAAAACCTGTCATTAGAATTTATAGTTACACTTCAAAAAAAATTTTATGTTGTCAATTTTAATATATCACGCTTACATATGATTTCTTGATGTTTTTATTAAAGGCAACAGCCTTGACCCAAGCAACATCTTGGCAACCAACAAACATATTTATGAAGTGCAGGCATTTGGTGATATGAAAGGTATATAATGGTCATTTTCGTAATGTAGGGTCACTAAGACCAGTTATGCATTTGATGGTTATGATAAGTGCTAACACTCCAGTACGTTGCATGTCTATGAATAATTTCCTAGGAGACCCTTTTAGGACATCTGAGTGAAACTTCTGAAGACTTTTTGACCAGCCAATACGTGAGAGGGGTGAAAAGATAGCACCAAGATCTTGCCTTGTAGGAGTATTACCAGAGATTCTAAAGGACTTGCTATCTCCAATATCTGAATTGTTATATTCCCTCGTTTCCTAATAAAATTTAGCTTTCCTCCTCTTTTAGTGTTATCTTTTTCTATGCACCCTTTTTTCCTCATTCAGTACATCATTGGACCCATTGTGATTTCACTCTCAACAAAGTCCTTTGAATTCTTCAAACCATTTACTGAACCGGCAAATAACTTTGAATAAAATTACCCTTGACACAATACTAAAAGGAATTTAAAATAGCCAAAAATCGTAACAAAAATTCTAACATAATAAATGGCTAATAAAAAAATCAGGAAGTTATGAAATCCCAAAATGATAAAATAATTTGACCACCCAAAATAGAAAAAAGGAATAAACTTAAACCAGGCCTTCATGATTTGGGCGAAACCTATAAATATGAATATTTTTGCAAATTGATTCATATAATAAAAAAAGATTACATAAATTTACAAGAAATACATGACAATTTACAACGTAAAAAAAACAAATAATTTAACTCACATTTTTCCTAAGATGTTAAAGAAAGTTATTTATCATGATCTCACTAGCAAAATGACCTAGTTTAAATATTACGAATAATATGCAAAATCCCAATGTTATAGCAGACATTTTTGGTTGTGAAATGAAAAAAAGCTAGTTGTCATGGTTAAAATAAACAAAATGATTAAGCTTCACCACAACCAAAAAAACAGGACCTATGTTTTTTTCTTACCAATAATTTGAACCACTTGCAATTGGTACCAAAGGAAAAAGAACCACTTGCACTTTGCCCAAATGAAAAAAAAAAATCAAGGTTGATACAAAAAATGGTATCAGTTTTGCATCTAGGAACTAAAGCAAAACCTTCTTCAAATCCATTATCATGTAAGTCTGTCAATTGAAGTGGCCCAAGTACAATAAACGCTGAGCTGGATTCAACCAGCAAATTATTCAGATCAGGTTGAGGCCAATTAGTCATATCAGGTTGAGGCCAACGCAGATCTAACATTAAAACTTCTTTGGTTTTAGATTCGAATCTTATTTTTGTTTTGTAAGCAAAACAAAATTAAATGAAAGAAGTGAATGGCAAGAAATATAACAAGTGTTAAATGATCAAATTGAAACCATATGAACAATTAAATTCATTAAATAATAATCTGAAAATTTACCTCAAACTTATAAACAGGCAAATAACATATTTAATATAACGAATAAGTTATGTTTGGGTCAATAAACACATAATTGGTCAATTTGGAGAGGATCTATGACTTTAAAATTTATGTCACGGCTCCAAGTAGATTAACCCATAATCAGTCAGATCTTCAAATGAGGTCAACAAAACTTGACCTTTTACAAGGCCTGTTGCTTACTTTGGAAGTAAGGATTACCGAAAAAAAGCTATGAAAAACATCAAGTGCTTAAAAAGTAACTAAAGATAACAAAAAATAAAAATGGTGGATGCAAAAATCATAGCTTGATCAACATGACCACAAGAAACCATTTTCATGTGTTATAACTTTAGTTTAAATGTCAAGAACATCATCAAAGCTTGTTGATTCACTTTTAGTTAAAATTGTTCCTGCTCTTGTGAATGTAAAGCAACGGCTAAGAGTAACATGCAAGCTTTTGATTGAAGCAAGTTTTACATCACAAGACCACATAAACTTTTGAGATTATCATAGCCAGGCAAACTAGAAACCAATAAATAAAACCTTGTGATTGATTTGCTCTTGGAATGAGAACAATCTTCCATTTGCCGTGTCCTATAAGAAAAGGAAAAAAACATCATCAAACTTCTCAAATGTCTAGACTAACCTTTACTAAAAATGAAAATAAAATAAAATGATCACCACAGAAACTATTTTGGATATAAAAAAACAGCTAGAAAGGATGTAGAAATAATAAAATCCATTCGATCATAAGGGTGTTTGAGCACCCAATGCTACGCAAGTTGGAGCATAAGCTAGCGATGCATTTAGCCACTCCACTTCCGTAAAATATGAAGATAATATAATGGGTGAATGGAGGTAATTGAATCCATCCAATTTCAAATAACTTGACCAATTGAGTACATCGGAAACTCAGTCAAGAATTTAACTATGGTTTTCCTTCACAATCCACCACCTTCCATCCAGGCACAGTCAAAATCAATTAGAGAGAGTACCCCTAGTTGTGCTTCTCAACCTTTAATAAAGTCAAATAAAGTGTTTCAACCTAATTAATATTTATCAATTGGATCAACATCATATGACACAAGACATGAAAGAAAGAATATAGAAACAAAGCATAAGCTGTCAAGACCCATAATTGTCGTTGACACAGATGAAGGTGAACTAGACAAGAACAGCAGGATTTCCTCCAAAAGCAATGTGAATCCTTATTTCTCCAACACAAGTATGCTACTTATAGTCAATAGCTGAGGACTCATTTGGATTCTTAAAAATTAAAAACATCTTTACAAATCAACAAAATTTATTAGACTCCACCATTTAAATGAGATATAAAATCAATGACTTTCAAATTAAATAGACCCAAATAATATAAGAACTTTTTTCACACAAATTAAGGGAAAAGAAAATAATAACAAGATTAGCTTTAGAAATTCATACAACTAAACAATAGAACTTTAACATTAAAGTTCATCATTTTAAAAGATTTTGTTTTAAGAACCAAATAATGATATAAAATTTCATCAAACAAAATGTGAGCTAAGCAATAGAAGTTTCCCTCAATGCTCCCAAGTACCCCAAAACCAAATCCAGCTATAGATCTAGAATGCATTTAGCTAACAAAAGCTATGAAGGGACTAGGGAACGACATGTTGACCTTGTGTCATATGGTATGTGGGATTAGTTGGAATATTGGCTTAACATCAACTATGCTGTAATTTACAGTACATTTTTCCCAATAATCAAATATACATTGAACGAAATGAACTGAATATATAAATGCATATGTTGCTGTAATGTAGTGTATGTTTAGTATATATTTATGCACGTGTTTGTATGAATTTTATGCATAAAATATGATCCATATAATTTTAAGTAATTAAATATTATATTTAGTATCTTTAAATGTGCTAAATTAAATGTTAAGTGATTTTGGATCACATATAATGCAATGAAATTAATTGTCCTTGATCTTATTCGATACAATAAATTTTATCTCACAATAATTTTTATTGCATTTATATGGTTAATTAATATGAAATTTTGAATTATTTTTCTTGCAAACCAAAAGAGATTAAGAAATAGAACATACTTGATATTTTCATCATAAAGTAGTATATGAATCTAATTGAAAATAGAAGCTTGGCCCAAAGGCAATTTTTATGTTGTTTGATCATATTTTGAGACATACTTTATATTGATAAACATGATATGTTATTTTCATGATTTCTATGACATAGGCATGTATGTTCAATCTGTAAACAATTACATATTCTACAAATTAATCTAATATAAAAATGTGACATTTCCAATTTGATTAGTGATGATAATAAAATGTGGAAGGAGAAGATCATTTTGCAATTTTGATGGATGGAAATTTACTATGCTATTGTGAAGGATGAATCATCTATAGTTACTCCTACTAGCACTAAGGATGAAATTACAATTGTTATGAATAATAGGAATAATCTAATCACCTCAATATTAAGTTTTTTGTGTTTTTGGTTCAATTTAGTAATGCAAGAATGTTAAGTAATTACTAAAGGCTATTGATGAATATTTTGAGTATTCAAATAAATGCCAACACACTAATGGCAAAGATATCATCAAATGAAGCCCACCAATTTAAGAGGTGTGCATGAGCACATCATAAAATAAGAGGCATTGTGGCTCAACTAAAGTTTCAACAATTAAAAATGTTATGATATTTCCTAATAAATTTTATATTGAGTTCACTCACACAGTGCAAATGTTCCTTCAAAATATTCTATAACACAAATAAGAATATATGATTTATTGATGAGCTTTTGATCATATGTGTTCAAGAGGAGGGGGCACTAACTATAAAATTGGAAGAAAGTGTGTAGATGGCCATCCAAAGAAGGTATAAAGCTCAAGCAAATAAGGGAATGAGTAAAATATCTATCAAATCATAAATCAAGAATGAATCTAAGCATTTCTTCTATAAGAAGGGGCACATGAAAAAAGATTGCTCCAAATTTAAGGGTTGGCATGAGAAGAAAGGTAATCCAACCTCATCTTTTTTTGTGAATCTAATCTGGTTAATATTAGTTGCAACACTGATTGGATTGATTTTGGTTCTATAATCCATATTTTGAATTCGTTTTACGGTTTGAAAAAATTAAGGAATCCAATAAGAAGTAAGCAGTGCATCTAAACAATATTTATAAAGTGAATCCTTGTAGAAATCGAAGTAACAAGAATAGATATATGTGAGAAACACATTAAGTTTAATTCCCTCATGAACTTATTCTATGAGAGACAAGGTAAGGTCCCAACATCACATTTCAAATAACTTTTTTGACTCAAGGTTATCATCTTGTTACTTCAAGGATTGATTATTCAAGAAACAAGATGCATTCACATGTGTAGGCAATTAGATTATGCAAATTAATTTAATTATGGAAAATACAATTTATATTCCAAGTTTTCTAAAAATTTGATTTTAATTTCAAGAATGTACCATTTGGTTATTCTTTTAAATTTTCAAATACATCCTTTAGTTTATTTTATAAATTTGATCTTGTTGGAAACAATGCATTGTCTAATGATTTTTTTGGATTAATTTACAACACAATGCCTCTTATTATGAAATGCATGTCCATGAGAATATAGGTATTAAAAATGTCGTATAAATGACGATTCCTTTATTTTTTGGCATAAGATATTAACATACATCTCCACTATCAAATTAGTGAATAGAGTGCTTAGTACGTTAAGTTTTATTAATTTTGACATTTGAGTGGACCACTAATCAAGAGCTCAATTATGGACTTATTGAATCCAAAATTGTAAAAAAAAATCAAGAGAAAAGACAAAACGATGAAGGTCATCATTATAGCATGAAAAAACAAGAGTCGTGCGTGGTGGATAGCTACAGGCACACTGGTCAAGTGCTTACACTGGAGGGTGCAAAGTGTCAATGCATGTGCACTGCACATACAAATTTTTGCCACCTACCATGCCATTGCGGATAACAAGAGTGCAAAAACAGTATCAGCATGCATGAATAGTACCCTAGCACGGGTGCTATTAAGCGGGCAATGTGCAACACGATCAGGCCTTGTGGAGTGTTAAATTTATAGAATTTTATATTTTGGTCATAACCACATATTTTATTATTTTATAATAAAATACTGTATCTAAATCTCTATATAAAAAATTATAAAAGATGCATGAAAAAATTTAAAATTCTAGAATTCAAAACTTTGTGAATTCAGAATCCTTGAAGGAAAACATTTTGAAAAATTCAATCTTCTTGAGATAAAAACCCTCTTCTTCTTCTTCTTTTTCTTTAACTTCTCATCATTATCACAATTCCACTTTTGCTGTTAAGACTCAAGGAAAGACTACTATCGATGAGTCAAGGTGAGAACACCTTACAAATAGATTATATTATTTTTAATATCAGAGAGCTTCAATTCAATGCGTACGATAGAAGCAAAGAGGAATATAGTTGAAGAGCTCTTTAACGGTAAAAGAAAATTAGAAGATTGAGGAGGCTTCAGTTGAGAAGATTGCGTCAATTATTTCACCATCAAGTTTGGAAACATAGGGGAGACATAGGTAGTTTTATTAACCTAACAAATACAAGTGTTAATGAACATTGTGTTAATATCCTAATCTCTTTCTACAATGGATTCAAAGGACAATCCAAAAAAAACCTCTTAATAAAAAGAATTCTAGATTAAGTACTAATTTCGAGATAATTAGAGATAAAGATCAGGATGACATCAATTTCACTCTTTTGATGCACGGGAATTGACAACATCCTATTAAAGTAAATGCTGTGCTTAATTTACCAATTTATGAAAGTATTGTGGATGCAAATAAATTATATATCTAATTAGAACAACTAAAGACATATTTTTCTCTTTATAACTATTCATCAATAGATAAGGTAACGTATACTAGATTAATTAACCTAGTGGAATATTCACTTAAGAAATGATACGGTTATAAAAGTGATATAAAATCAATTTAAGAAATTAATCTAGAAAAACTTTTATCCCAAGGGTTACATAGAGGATAAGAGAAGAAAGTGACAAAATTTATGACATTAAAAAAAAAATAATACAAGTATATTGTAGAATTCTAATAGCAAGACATGAGTTTGAGAATACTAATTGAAGAGATGCAGATATTATCAAAATATATTTTTTTATTGTCATAGAATTATCTCTTTTCTCTATTTAATCTTTAAATCAACTTAGTACATTTACAATGACTATTGAAAAGAAGAATGCATATAAAAGGACAAAACTAGAATGACAAAATAAGAAAAAATCTGAGTATAAATTTGAAATTAGTAGCAAAAGAAATAGTATTCTTCAACAAAGGAAATTGCGATCACAACTAACAATACTCCATATACCAGAAAGACTCAAAGGTATTGTGATCACTGCAAGAAAACAGGACACACAACAAAAATACTAGAAATTACATCATGAATAATTTCTAAAACATTTCAAGAAAAACAAAATACTTACTATAATTGAGACTAAAAAAGTACTTGAAGTTTCTCTTTAAGTTGATGAAAACTTGTCTCTTCTAATGAATCCAAATGACATCTCTCATGAAACAAAATAAAGAAAACTCTTCATTATCCAAATACAAGTAAAGAAATAACTTGTTAGTACTATCATCAATATTGGAAGTGAGAAGAATCTAATATCGAAAAATCTTTTGGAAAAATTAAATCTTGAAATTATATCACATATAAAACTATTCCATAAGATGAATTCATAAAGAATTCAAGATAAGAGTTGAAAAACAATATAATGTAAAATTTTTCATCACCAAAAACTACATTGATGAGATTATCTGTGAAGTGGTACCTCTAGATATCTGTCAAATAATACTGAGTCCATATTTATGGGATCGATATATCGTCTAATATCAACGAGCACAATGGTATCAATTTACAAGGATGAACAACATTTTCTTCTAACACGAGACAAATAAGTATTAACAAAAGGCATTATTGGTGTTGAATAAATGAAGAGACTAGTAAACACTTGCTAAAGTTATGTGTTGCTAGTAACAAGATCAAAGAAACCACTTGATGGGACTGATAGAATTCTCAACCTCCCAATATCACTCCCAAAGAAGATAACAAAATTAAATCTAGCAAATAATTAGCTCCATAAAGAAGATTCAATGAAATTCGAATCACAAAAAAATTTACATATGATCAAGAAATCAATTCCAGATTCATTGAATCCAAAATTATGAAAAAAATCAAAAGAAGAGACAAAACAATAAAAATCTTTTTTGCAACATGAAGAAACAAGAGTCGCACACAAGGCCACGCACGGTAGCCAGCAGCAGGCACGCTAATCAAGCGCCGCACTCATGGGAGAGTGTGTGACCATGTATGATGGGGGCATGTGTGCTACATGTGCATGCTGTCAGCCACCTACCGTGCACGTGATCTGTGCGTGCAATAGGTGGACCTACCACGCCGCCATGGTCAATGCATGTGTAGAGGGGCTGTCCGTGCGCAGGAACAATATTTGCAGGCGTGAACAATATCTTGGTGCGGGAACAAGTGAGCAGGCGGCACACATTGCACCTACAATTTAAAGCCTACTTCGATGGTTTATTGAGGAAAGTTAAAGCTCAAAGGAAAGACATTTTTTCATAATCCTAGAATAAAAAAAATACTAAAAACATGGTTTCAAACTTGATAAAATTTTTCCTTCTCATTTGTTTTTAGAATCTTTGAAATTTTAGGATTTTGTTTCTTTCAAATATATGTGATCTAGATGTAGCAAATTGTGGAATAGATTGATTTTATATTATCTACCAATCTATTCATGTATGATATTTACTCTCTTTCCAATGTATGATTTGGGACAGCCATTTTTTAAAATTATAGTTGTATTCTGAGAAATAAATATTTCTATGAAATGTATGCAACATTCTAGTCTTTATGATTGTTTCTTATGACAAACAATGGTTTTTTTTATTTGGTGGATTTAAATGTATGATACCATTGAATGAATCATGGTGTGCTCCCCACAATGTCTAGTGATTGCTTGTTGTGGATTGCTTGTTGTGGCCTTAGTTCCAATAATTGACGGAATCAGTGACGTTAATATGAACCTGCATGCTCATGCCATTCCTTCCCACATCATTCGTGATACTCATTGCACTACTACAACAAATGCTTATACCATGTTATGCTGCAAATAAGCTATCAAAATCCATAAATCAACACTAGGATGATCTAATCTAACAAAAATGTTGAATGACAGTATCAAACGTCGTCAAGGAAGTGTTTAGAGCAAACGCTACCTGCCTTGAATGGGATATATGCCCAATTGCTGAAAGGAAACACAATTGCAGTGATAATCAGCATATTATACGTGACAGAGCAAACTTAAGATAAAAACGAAGTTTATATTCCTCGCCTGTTATAGATGCATACCCTCCAAGATTTTCGTAAAGTGCTTCTACAAACTCCTTGTAAAACGATATAACTCCTGCAATTATATGAAAATTTTATTCGGTATTGAAGCCCCGCCTCCGTCATGTAGGGCTAGCAAGTTGATAACACAGTAATACGAAGGTCTACCTGGATTCCCAGGAATAAGTAGAACATTCAATGAGGGTTCTTCTGGTATTACCTCAAGCAGTTCAGTGGAGAATCTGTTTCAGGAAAAAAAAAAAAATGCTACCTTTATATATTGGCTTCCATTCCAAGAACTAGTCGAAAGCCAAAGAATTGCAATAAAGGAAACATTACACTTTACAAGAGGAAAAGAAAATCAGGATAACAATACCCAGAAACGAGACACTTCCTTGCTGTAGCCTGCTTTCTGCTAAAAAATGGAAATTTGTCCTCGCTCATTGACCAATCTTTGTTCTCTGCAGTAATTTTCATACTAGAATACCAAAAACTAAATAAAAATGGCATATCAGGAATATTCCAATATTCAAATACAACTAAAATATCAATGCCTGATCAAAAGAAACAGGATGGAAAGGCTTAGCAGAATCAACTCTATTCAACGAAAAAGCGACCATTATGACGCCGATGAATGAAAAGGGGGCGATGGAGAAAAAGAGAAGGAAGAAGATAGGCTAAGGTAGAAAGGATCAGATAAAAAAAAGAACTAAATAATCCGATTATTGTCGATTTAACACCTTCTAAGAATCAGGCGATGAAGACGAGTGCAGAAACGAACAGGGGAGTTGCTATGCGTTACGGCTGGAATCGGAGGCATAGCTATTTGAGGAACAGTGAACCTGACATGGTAGAATCCTGTTTGTTAACGATGTCAACGGTGAATGACGATATAATTTATGTTTTTCCTGAGTGTTAAATATATATAATATTAATAACATATCTATTTAAATACATAATATATAATAAATATATAATATTATTCATGTATCATATTAATATTAAAATATTACTAAAGCATTTACCAAACACAAAAAATTGAAGATATAGAATATTACGTCTATTAAATATATATTTATTAATTAAATAGCATAAATTTTATTATTTTAAATATATACTATCTTAGTTTTAAAATTTTGCTAAACTTTAATATGTTAAATTAATCTTTAGTAAAAATAAGTTAATTTGATATTTGTTTCTAGCTAGAAAATTAAAAAAAAGAATTGTCAACAAAATTTAATGAATTCAAACAATATACTTATTTTCATCTTAAATTTAATTTATTAAATTTATTTTATTTATTTATTATAAATATGATTTTTAGTATTTTTGAAATATGACTTTTAATATTTTTAAGTATTATTTTATCTTAATAGGCTTAACAAATTACAATATGCCCTTCGATATCTCTATAAATAGAGATACTTATTATGTTATAAAAAAATTAATAAAATAACGAATTACTACTACTAAGCTTGCTTGAAACGAAATGCATCATAAGCAATTGTCCAATCATATGATTCCAAAATGTGCATTGGAAAGGCAAACAAGAAGTTCAAAATGGAAAATCTTGACATATTATCTGACATTCACAAGGGCATCAAAAATCACTAGGAAAAATTATTTTACTAAAATACTATAATACTTCATTAATTTTCAAGAGAGATTACTCATTGTGGTCAATTTTTTTAACTTATGTTTATGAATGTGTGATTTACCCTTTTTATAATATAAAATACCAACTTAAATGAATTTCATCACTCTCATCACCAACTTATGTTACATTGGACGGGACAACTAAACTACTCTCTTCATCTTATTGAGATCCCGTATTAAAATAATTATACAAGTTTTTAGTTTTTAGTGGAGTCCTTATTTATCAAGTGATTCTATGATTTTTTATTCTAAATTTATAGTATTTTAGGTAGACTTTTGTACATATCTATTAGAACTAGGTCTTAACAATTTCATCTTATATTAGTTTCAAAACTTTTGACATTTGCCATGAAAAACCTTTAAAAAAATCTTTACAATTTGATTGTCTAGTTGTTTTGTTTTAAAAGAAATATAAGTTAATTTTTAGGATTTAAATTCAAATAATCAATTTAAAATTACCAATTAGATGATCACTCACAATTAAGTTTAGTTTTTTTCTATAAATATCACTCCAATTGGTATGAAAATTTGAAAAATATTAACTAAAATCATTTAAACATTCTTCATAATAAAATCATCCTAAAAATCAATGAAATTTAAACCTTGGTATTGAAGATTCTTTAAAACTCAAAATTAGATGGTTTATTACTATAATTATTAAGATAGTCTTTTAGGTAATAAATTTGTCATTACGATCACTTAAGGATTATTGAAAATTAAATATATAGGTTAATGGCTCCTTAAAACTCAAAACTCTTTAAGAATCAACTAGACTAGAAATCAAAATTTTTGCTTTTGTGCCAAGTCTCACTTGAAACATTATTTGACAATTTTTTATGACAAATTAATCCAAATGCATTTCTATCTAATTGGCTATGGATAAACTTGATTGTTTGTCCAATTTATGCATATATATATATATATATATATATATATATATATATATATATATATATATATATATATATATATATATATATATATATATATATATCTACAAGTTGCTACATATCGTAATCTTTGAAGACTAACCATGTTTTTTTCCTTTTGTTAACATCATCTCTCAAGCGGATTACAAGAACAAGCATGAAAAGTTATAATAAAGATTAGCATGAGAAAATATTAAAGTTTTTTTAGTTATCATTAAACATCAAATTGATTAATTATAATATAATTTTATAAAATATTATAAAAAGATATATATTTGATAAATACGCTATAATATTGGTTTATTTTCTATGACAAAAATTTAATAAAATTCTTTCCATGTTATTTTTTGAATTAAATATATATTTTAAAATTTCATCAATCAAATATTTTATTACATTTGTAAAGATAATTTTGGGAAAAAACTGAATCATGCAATCAAATACCAAATCAAACCGAGAAAAGGCATTTATTACTTAATCAGCTGTCTGGCCAAAATCTCCAATTAAGACTCCAAAAGGTGCTTCAACTGAGAAATAGTCGACCGAGAATGGCTCAACCATTCATTGGAAGCACATGCTCACAATCGAGCCAATTGGAAGCATTAATTAGCTAATCTGGTTTTGTCATCTCCAGCTCGCCAACCGAATTCAGCCGTCTACTTGGGTCAAGTTCACCCATTGTTTGAACCATAACTAGCAAGCCCAAAGAAAGCTGGGAGATGAATTAGAAGCCTTGAGACTACCATGTGGAATCAATAGAAGATATCATATAAAACAACAGCTAAATTCAACTTATATATTGAACTGCACGCCTTAAATGCTTTGTTGCAACTCGACGACTTAGATCTTGTTTGTTTGGGAAGTCGTATGCTACATTGTTATTACCCAATGTTGCATATAAAGGTAGTGTTTTTTACTTACATTTTAGTAATTCTTTTATTCTTTTATTTATATAATTATTACATATTCAATTTATTTGTTTTTATAATTTGAAAGATAATTTTGTTTTTATATCATAACTTTATTTTTAATATTATATTTTGAACATTATTCATCAAATTAGATTAGGTTTTGATTGCATGTTTCTCTTCTCACAAACTCATTTTGTGCTTATTTCACTATGTTTTAATTGTAACAATCTAATTCTAACCAATTAGATTAGAGAATTTAATGAAGTCATGTATGGTAACAAGAAGGCTAAAAAGATCTCTTTAAAGAGTTAATTACAGAGACATTTAGATAGCATAATGTTAATGTCATATTTAGTATTAAAATAACAAAGAAATGTTAGCCATATAAAACAAAAAGATTAATAATAGACTGAGAAATCTCTGAACAATTTTTTTATGTCTTTAATTTAAAACAGAAATGAAAGATGAATATTTCATGAATAATTTATTTAGATTAATTATTGTTCTTTTCACCTCATGGCCTAAGGATTATGTTATATTTTTTCTCTCCATAGATGAGCACGTGATGCATGCATGACAACTCGAGAGGTTGTCTACAATGCATTATTGTTGTTTCCTCTTGGGAGGGATGGAGCATTGTTAGAAGTGCTATTGAAAATAATGTGTTAAACATATAATAATATATTAAACATATATCATTCGATGCATGCTATAATACATAAATTGATGTATAATATGTAGTGTTAAACATATCATACTTATAGCCAATGTATGATATGTTAAACTAAACATATCATATATTGATCTAGATGTATAACACATTTGTAATATTATGCATATAAAAATGTGGATTGTTTGATAATTTGAATAAGATAAAAATTAAAAACATATTATAAATAAAAAAGTAAGATTAAAGGAATCATTATAGAGAACTCAAATAAATAATTTAAAATAATTATAATATAAGAAAGTATTAATTATCCATATTGTATTAACATGAATATAATAGCATGACATTATTTGAATGCACATATATATTTTAATGGATAATAACATGTCATTAATAACATATACTATATTGAACGAAAATAAGAGATGCATTTATATATTACATTAAATTGTTGTGTATTAAAACGTCAAAAAAGAAAATAATAATTGATAAAAAAATAATGATAAATAATATTAAACTATAAACCTTATGATATAATAAGTATTATGACTTTTCTTATGACATTAATAAATAGTTGTAAAGTAATTAAAGAATAGCAAGTAAGAGAGAAATTATAACTTAAAAAGCATATTCATATATAAACATGCACAATAATGAATATGATATTCAATATATATTAATTTTATAATTATATTTGAATATTTTATAGATATCATGCAGTTATTATCACTTTTTTATGGATTATTTCTTTTATTATATTATATATTGTTGTAGTTTAGTGGTGAGTTTTGTAAAAGTTCTTATGAAAGAATGTTTTGTGCTAAATTTTGTATGTTATAACCATATTGTAGATTATATAATTTTGAATATGTTTATACTATAGTAAATTATTATGTAAGTTTTAAGTTATGGATATTCTAAATTTGGATAGTTATAGAATATGATTTTAAAATATATCTTATAATCACTCTCATCTGAGTGATTTAATAGTGTTCTCTATTTTTTTTTTTTGAATCAAAAGGAAGCATAAGTCATACAAAAGGATTCTCATGTATGATCATCACGGAGGATCAAACATGAAATCTAACAGCATAAGTTTAATGAGGGACTTGGGCAGGGAGACCCCTCTCCCAGACAAACTCATTACAATATGCAGTGCGCGCCACCCAGTCAGTAGGCACATTTCCCTCTCTATAGATGTGGGAAAGTCTGAGTGCATCCAGGTACCTTGCGTATTCGATAGTCTCGGTAAAATGGCTCGCCACAGACGGGTGGGATATGAGCTTGCGGACCTCCCATAGTGCCAGCATCGAATCTATCTGAATCTCCACAGCGTGAAATTAGGAAAAGGTATCCCTTAGTAGGTTAAGGGCCTCAAGCATCGCCTGAACCTTCCATAGCTTCAACAGCCTGAGAGAAAATCCTCTTACCAACCACCAGGAGCGGCTTCCCCATGAAGTCCCTCACCACCAGCCCAAGGCCAGCTGTATTCTCCCCAACAGCAGCGTCACAATTCACTTTTATCCATCAAGTAGGGGAAGGGAACCCAACTATGGGTTACAGGTAGTTCGAAGGAGCTGTAAGGGTTCCCGCTGGACATGGATGAATAAAGGCTGCAATGTCTTGCTGCTGTAATAACCTCGATCTTGATCTTACGTAACATGGTGCATGATTTGACCACAGGATCGTTGTGCCTCATCGCATTCCTTCTCTCCCAGATGTAGTATATGGTGGTGGCCAACGTAGCAGAATGCTCGACGCCAACCCCCCGACGCACCGCCAGAGACCAGACAAGATCCATGAGCCGGTCAAGAAAAGTCAACTCGGTACTGCACCCCAAGGCGACCCCAACGCGGCCACGACCCCGCGAGCCTGGCAGTCAGCCCAAAGTTCCTGAGCGCGCCGGCAGTCCCAGAAGACATGCTGCATGGACTCCTCCACCGCGCAGCCCCAAGAACAACCACTACCCTCGAGCAGCCCCCTCCAAGCCATCCAAGCCACCGTAGGGATGTAATGTCCTACCACACGCCACAGGAACATCCGCACCCTCGGAAATTCTTTGAGATTCCAAAGACCTCTCATCTGGTCCGCGTTACACCGGCATCTTCGCCTGATGGCGTCGTCAGCTCTGCATTGTAGGTGCAAATAAATTCTCTTGCTGTCGACCCGCTCCGTCTCAGTGTGTGCCTGAAGCAGCGTATCTTGTCCATACATCTGAGCCCTTGGGAGGTGCAAAACCCTGTCAAGCAGCTACTCACCAGCCCATGCACGTATTTTTTCCACGTCCCAGACTCCGGCCGCTGTAATGCATTCAACCATGCTCGCTGGCCACACAGTGTTCATGTTGATGAAGGTAGGCCAACTACGTATGGGGAGGATGCCAATCCAATTGTCTTCCGTGAACCTCGCCGTCTTCCAATCGCTGATTCTCGATCGACACCGCATCTGGCATTGCCTCCAGCACAAGCCTGCAAGAGATGCGTTCTGGGGAGCTTTCGAAGCGATATCCGTCACATTATACTTCCGCCTCATAATCTCCACCCAGATGCTCGCCTTGCGACTCAGTATGCTCCTATAGTGTTTCATTTGCAGCACGCGATGCCAGGCGCAGAGGTCCCGAAGCCCTAGCCTGCCCGCGGTCTTCGGTAAGGTGACACTGGCTCAGGATGCATAGTGCATCATGTGCGCACTGCTCGCCCTGCACCATAGAAAGCTTATGATCCTCTTCTCAATCCCATCAATGACTCCCAAGGGTACAACACAATGGCACAGTATATGACTCGGGATGGTGATGAGAACAAAGGAAGCCAGAGCAGCTCTGCCAGCAAGCGACAGCCGACAAATCTGTCAATTAGCAATAGAGGCATCAATCCTTTGAAGTAGGAAGTTAAGGTCTGCTCTCTTCAGCCACTTTGCTGCAATAAGAACCCTAAGGTACGTGAGCATCCGACCCTGTTCCATATTAAGTTTCCTCACCACCATTTTCGCCTTCTTCCTAATGACATCCCAGACTTCCCGCCGCTTGTGATGGTCCTTAGGGCCATATACAACGCAGTAATTTAGCTTACTCCCGCCACGCAGCCTCACCTCACAGGCAACTACATGCAGTGAAGCAGCCGTGACCGTGATGTCGACCTAGCTCTTCCACAGCAGTATAATTCCTGTTGACATCCCAGCCAATGGTTGGACCACGAAATTCCATTCCTTCCCAAGGAGCCAGTCCGCATCCTTCCTTAGGAAACATTGAGCTCTCGTCTCCACAAGAGCCACAACAGCAACATTGCCCTCACGTACAAACCTTTGTAACACCTGGACTTCCTGTCCCTGACTGCTCTGATGTTCCAAACAACGAAACACATCATCATCAAAGAATTATAAAGATTGCCCCTATGTGGTCGTGCATAATTCTATCCAGCCACTCCAATACATTCCTCCCCTGATGAGGTAGCCTCCATCTTCCATCCCGGTATCCCTTGCCCCCCACGAAGTGCAGCCTAGAAGAATTTCTCCTACTTCGTTTTGGTGTAATATCCATTCGTACGTTTGGCTTCCTCCATTGTGTAATCCTCCTTGATGTAGGACTAGACAAAAATTGCTTAGTTAGAAAATTCGTGACTGATGCACAACAAAGAGCAGGGCCGTCACCCTAAGGGACACATACCTAGATACGATGAGGGTTGAACGCAAAAGACACCAACCAATGAATCCTAACTAAACTTAGGATCGTTAGCGGCTAAGAAGTCGCTAAATCGATTACGGCTACACACTTTCAAACACGCAGAAATAGGGAGTACTTAGATTGGTTAAGTACCAGTTGAACTTAAAATATAATTTATATTAAAAGTTGCACTTCGCAGAATGAAAATATATTGAAGACAAATTAATAATCTAGGAATGGAAATTACTTGTAAAAAGGAAGACGAGGAAAAACAAAAAATTCCAACTTGAAGATGGTTGAGCGATGAAGGAAGATGATAGACTGGAGTGGCGTCTCACCACTTGGACCTCGCGTCCCTCCTCCCAGTATCGGAGCTTTGACGAGTCGGCACGCCAAAGACACTCAGAGCACTCACGAACTCAGAATGGAAGCAACAAACACTCAAAAAGAGCTTGCATTAACTATTCAATATCTTACAACAGAAGAGGACTCCCCCTTATATAGGAATCCATAAGGGTACAAAAGACATTTTGACTCATAACATGGGAATACTAAAAGACACATGGGTAAACTAAAAGTCACCTAAAAATTACAAACAAACTCCTAAAAATCTGAGAAAAATAATGAAAATTAAGTTCATTCATCCTAATTTAACCCAAATTTCGGATGGCTGGAGGCGCGGCGACGGCGGCGGCGGCGGCGGTGCGGGTCGGTGCGGCTGGCGTGGGTCGGCGCGGGTCACAGGTCGCGGGTCGGTGCGGGCTGGCGTGGGTCGGCGCGGGTCACAGGTCGTGGGTCATCCGGGTAGCTTGAGTAGGCGTCGGGCTGGACTCATGCACAGCGGTTCGGGCAAACCCGGATCCGGTTCGGGCACGAGCGGTTCGAAATAGCGGCGGGCGGTTCACTGTGGCGGCAAAGGTTGCGGAGGAGGCGGCAGCCGGTGGCAGGAATAGTGATTTTGGCCTTGTTTTTTTTTTTTTTTTTTTTTTTTTTTTTTTTTTTTTTTGGTACAAGACCTAGTCCTTGGACGTCGAAAGTCCTTCTCGAACATGATGTCCTCATCACTCCTCCAGCAATGACCATTTTCCCTTATTCCTTCCTGTCTGCACAATCCGCCCTGTTCCCGCTTCCTTTATCAGAGTTTCTTGACGTGGAATCTTCTCCCTGTCCTCCCTTGCCCTTAGGAACCAAGCCCGCCTCGCCACGTCCCTTCCTCTGGCCTTAGATAGGCTCCTCTTTCTATCACTCATTCTCGCATCCACCTCAGCATTAGCCCCTTCTCTTAAGGTTTTATGTGAGTTCTGGCTTGCCCAGCTTGGTGAACTTCTATGTTCGATTGTGCCCTGCCTCCTGCATCGGGGAAGGACAAGCATCCACGGGCCCAGCTTTTGTCCCTTCTCCTCCAGGTCACACGTATTTTCCACAAGCACTCAGGGAATCCTAGAGCACTCAGCTTCAATAGCCTGCCTGCCACAATTACCCATCTCCTCAGCCTCCAGCGATCCACCTCCAATCTCATTGTCTCCAAGGGCTCCAATAGTTTTGGTTATTGTCTTCTCATCATGCTTCCCCACTTCTTCCCCTCTGTTCATCATCCCCGATGTACATGTAGGCGCAGCCTCCTGAGTCGTGTGCATGCTGCACTGCCTTGCAAGGTGACCAATATGCCCGCAATTAAAGCATACCCGTGGCAATCCCTCATACTCAAAGGATTGATAATCTCTGCCAAATTCCCTACTTAGCCATATACCAGGTTTTAAAGGCTTCGAGAGATCCATACGGATGCACACCCTGGCAAATGAAGATCTTTGCATGTCAGCAGCCCATCCGTCAAACAGAAAGGGCTCCCTAATTGTCTTAGCAATTCTCAGGATGTTCTCCACATCCCAGTATATTAATGGGAGACACGGAAAGTGCACCCACACTGGTGGGCACATCACCGTTGCGGCATTAGGCCTGAATTCATGTGTCCATATGTCCAGCCCCACAGCTTGCCCTGTGACTTGCCACGGGCCGCCCAACCAAACTTCATTTCTATCACTTATGGAGTCAAAATGCAAGTAGAAGCAACCGGATGACAAATCTAGAATCCTGAAATTTTTGTAATGGCCCCATCTCATCTGCAACACCCTCGCGATGACAAAGAATGGAAGGGTATTCCCATACGCTCGCCTGACCAGATCGAACTTATGGAATTCAATGTGCTTGTAACATGCTTCTGAGGACATAACGACATCTCCATTCTCAACATGGTATGGCATTCCCGCTGCACGGTCCTTTACGTCAATGGTGGCCAGACGCACAAAGGATGTTACACGACCGCCTGAGGCATTACTTTTAGAAATTAAGACCTCCTTAAAACTGAGTCTATTGGGTTGGGCCTTCATATTTGTAGCCTACAGAGGAATGCTGCACATCGCCCTCCCAGAAGCACCATGATCAGGGCACAGGGTCCCCTCCGATCGCGAGCACCCCCGCACGTTCCTTAGCCTTGTTAACTTCATCCCCCAGCTCCATCAGTCCAGCAATCGTGGCATGAGCAACATTATGCCCCTGACTTGTATCACCCTGTCTCTGATGTTCAGGAACCTCATCTGGCGCTTCCACAGAATCCACCACATTCATTGGGCTACACAATGAGTCAATAAAATAAGTCGATGCTTCCGCCTCTTCAGCCAGTATTTCAGGAGCAAGGAGATTCTTCTCTTTTCGGTGATTTGCTCCTAGAAGCCCTCAACTTCCTATTGCTCTTCCTCACCTTTGTTCCCGCCATATTATTACCGTTAGAGCTGTAGGTGTCCTGCAACCATACAAGAAGAAGAATCGATAGCCTGCACTGCGAGAGAGCTTTATAGTTTAATCCTGTCCTAGCACCCCAGCACGGAACTGAAGTGTTTCGTGCTAAGGAAATCCCACAAGAGGGGGGGGGGGTGAATTGTGTATTTAAAAATTTTATGAATTTCGAAATTAAACTTAAAAACCTTTAAGCAAGAGTAAAGAGAGTTGAACACATAAATTTTTAAGTGGTTCGACTCAAAACCGAGTCTACGTCCACCCCCAATCGGTGTTGGGAAAAATCCACTAAATGCACCGATTACAAGTGAGGTTTTTCCTACGGTTCACCTCAAACCTACTTGGGATTTTTACTACGGCTAATCCCAAACCTACTTGAGTTTTTACCGGGCTCAACTCAAACCCGGGGCTTTTGCACAACTGCTGGGATGCCCTTGCCCCAAAACGAAAAATACGAAAAATTGGCAAATAACTTAAGAGAAATAGGAGAAAAGAGGAGGCACACACAATCGACAAATTAGAGGGATAGAAATTGAGAAATAATTGAAAAATCTCTAATTCCAATAGCCTTCTTGCCGCTTTGCTTTTCGAGCTTGGATGCACCGTTTTTGCTTGATTGCTCGAATTTTGAGATCTGAAATCTTTGGAAAATTTAGCAAAAGTTAAACTAAAAAATACATAAATTTTCCCTATTTATAGAGCTCAAATTTGAGCTCTAAAAACACCCCCAACGGCTCCAAAAATTAATTAGCCGTTTGGGCAACGGACGGAAAGCAGCCACCGTCCGATCCGGGCCCAAAAACGAACGGCGCAGATTGATTTACGCATTTTACCGTTCGGGCTTAATCCAGAGCGTTGGATCCGGGCGCGTAATCGAACGGCACGGATTAAATCTCGCGATTACTGTTTACGCTATTTAATCCCGTGCGTAGGATCCGGGCGCTGAATGAACGGCGCCGATTAAACGGCCGTTCAATTTTGATCTGGAGCGTTGGATCCGCGCGGTGAACGAACTGCGCCGATTAACCTTGCGAAGCAGCCGTTCGAAACAATTCTCGTCCGTTGGATCTGGGCGGGCTTGATCTGCGCCTTTGGATCCTGCCGAAGTTATAAGGTGGGATTTTTAGTCCCACACTGCAGAAATGAAATTGGCGCATTGCTTTATAAAGAATTTGTGCCCTGTAGCTTTCGAGCCTCTGTGGGGCTGGCTCCCCCCTTCCTTAACCGGGACTTCACCACCTGGTTCGGGTTGACTTAGCCAAGCATTGTTCATTGACAGTTGACCGCGCTGCAGTTTGACCTAGCCGAGCCCCTCTCGGCGGGCTTTGAGCTGGCTTGGCTTAGCCAGGCACTGTGGATTTGACCGTTGACCAGCGCTAGCCGAGCTCCTCTCGGCGGGCTTGGTTCGGCCTCTTCGGGTCAACCAAATTTTTATTTTTAGATTAAATTTTTAATTTCTAAAAGACTTGGACGGACTGTTTTCGCGCCGGGTCGACCCGCCCATTGCTACAGTGCATTTTCCCGAGACTTCAGCTGTTTTAAGGTATTTTTGACGAATTTTTGTGCCAAAAATTTGAATATAAGTGTATAAAAATAATTTTATATTCTTATAGTATTATAAGTTATTTAAATAGCTATGAAAAAAAATTCATGAAAAACAATTCCAAAATAATATTAAAAAATCAAATACCAATGTCTATACATTTTGTCAAATATGCTTGGCCCAAAAATCAAAATTCAGTATTAAATAAATTTAAAATATTTTTAAATGTTAATACTACTAGTGTGCCTCATAATCTCAAAGTTTGGACATATCAAATTCAAGAGAAATAAAAAAAATTCAATTATAAAAAATCTTGTGCATGTCTCAAATTTCCTTGAAGTATGCCATGACCTCAAGGCCCTTAGAGACCATTATTTTAGACATCTAAAATACATGGCTTGATTTAATTAATTATTAGCAATTTTACTTAAAATCAAGCCCAAATAAAATATACACATTTATGCTTGACTCATCAAACACAAGGGTGTAACAGGAACGATCTACTAAGGAATTCAAATTCGAAATTCTTGGAGCCACGTTACTGGGCAATCCTGCGCAACGGAAAGGAAAACCCGCACGTGACCGATGTACACACACACATGCCAAACTAGCCGTTACCAGAACCGTTGTCACGTGCTCACCATCCCTTCCATCTTGTCGCGAGTTCACCTGCTTCAGTCTCCAGCGCCATCCCAGTGCCCCGCCCTTTAGCCAGTGCCTCCAACACTACGCCTTTAGACGCCGCCACCAGTCGCCATCGTCAACACCCGTTTTGTAGTCCCTGTCTCCACCACCTTAACACGGGCCCACCGCTCCACCAGTCTTAGCCACCAACACTCTGTCTTCTGTCACCGTCACCGTCACCGTCACCAGCTTCCCTTTAACAGCTTTACCTTCAACAGCTTCCCGTCTCCAGCACTCCGTCGCCAGCACTCTGTCTCTAACACTCTGTCGCCAGCACTCCGTCACCATCTTTCAGTCGCCAACACTCCATCACCAGCTTCCCTTTCACAGCTTTACCTTCACCAGCTCCACCTTCACCAGCTTCCCGTCACCAGCACTCCGTTTGTGTTATCAAATATAAATGATAGATGAGATGTGATAAAATAAACTATTTAACTTAAGTAACATGTATAAGGATGACAACATATTGATTTGAAACATGTTAACGTAAACAAAAATGTAAGTTTTAAAATACCTCTTATTAGGTAAGATTTATTATGTGTCTAATATTACAATCTTTAAGGATTACAAATATATTATAATTACATATTTTTGTATAAGAGAGATAATTATTAGATTGAAAAGGTATGAGAAAATAAAAAATAAAGCTAAATATGTAAAACACAATTGTCATTAGTTTAATCTTGAGATGAGCAATCTTTATAATATGATTATTATGATATGAACTATTACATTGAGAATGAGATTTAACATTCACTTTATAATAATATGATCATGTTCTTTTTCACATGTGACAAGTTATATCATTTTTAATAACAAATAATAATTATTGAAATCTTTATGATCATATGACAAGTAACTTATAATTTAAAATATCGTCAGAATGTATGACTTATGCTTCACAAAAATCTAAAAATAAATTGAATTATCATCATTCTTATGAACGTAATTTTCATTTTATTTTTATTTTTTTCTTAATTTTAATCATTTATTTTTTTAAAAAATTTAATTTAATCGAGAAGTGTATCCATTAATTTTAAAATAACTAAAAAAATTACCAATTGATCACCAAAAACTACTAAACCCACTAAAAAAAAACCTTGAGTTCCAGTAAAACAACCTATAAATTACGATCAACCGGGCCATGGTGAACCAAGTTTGCTCAACTGCGTGTTCACGCGCCAAACCCCGGGCCCGCAACGTGGGTGCCCAATGTTCCTAACCCTGCACGCAACACCCCCATTTGGTTTGCCTAAAACATAACGATAACGAAGCGAAGTGACGAAAAACCCCTCGCATCCCGCTATTATCAGCAACAAACCCGGGTTGCTTCCCGTAAGCTGTTACGCATAACTGCCCATCAGCGTGGAAATTTCGTTATCGGAGAAGGCTTCGCAGAAAGCAACCACCGTTCCTCTTTACTCTTCGAAGCCTTGACGCCAACTTTTATTATAATATATCACAGGAAGAGAGAAAGGGTGTCTTCTCGTGATACTTTAAATCATTTGGTTGTTCCTTGCATCTCAAGTCTCTGCTTTTCTTCTTCTTCCAGATTGCAGGAGGAGATACCAATTCTTAAGAGGCCGAACAAAAGCCCAAGTTTCAGAATCCCTTTTTTTAAGGCATATACTTGTTCGCTTAGTCATCTCCTCCACTGAAACAAGTCTTACTTCCATTCTCTGCTTTTTGCCGTGCAGATTCGGCGATTCGTTACACAGTTGAAGAATGTTGGGGGAGTTCGTAACAAGAGTTCTTTCGTGAGTAAATCATTCTTTTCATTTGGGTTTCCATTGGTTTACATTCTTGCCCCGGATTTTGGAGTTTTTTTTTGTTTGCAGATTGGTGTTGGGATATGCTTATCCGGCGTTTGAGTGCTTCAAGCTTATGGAGGAGCGCAAGATTGAGGAGGAGCAGCTCTTGTTTTGGTGCCAATACTGGTAATCAATCGTTCACTCTTCTCTTAATGCACCGATGATCAATAATTACCATCATGGAGAAACGGGTTTAGAAGTAGGTATTGGTTTTGACTTTTCAGAAGGGTTCAAGTTGTTGTGGGAGCTGTACCAAATGGAGGCCTAACCCAATACATTTTTGGATGAATAATTCCATATTAAGGTCTTAATATTGATTAATTTAGTCTTATTTGCACTTTGACAAAGTCTCACCTTTATAATAGAAATTTGGTAAAAGAAACCTAGTCTCGGAGAATTCTGATTTCTAGAAGGGGGACTAGTTCGTGGTCGTGTTTGTGGGTCTTAATTTAATTTGGAAGGACCAGCTCAAAAAGAAAGTCGTTTGGTGACAGTCATTTCTATGATTTTTGTCAACAAGAGATTGGGTTTTCTTTGTTTGTTTTGATATCATTGTGGAAGGCGTTTTCGGCTCTATTTGACAATTATTGATCTGAAAACATGTTTATTAGACAATATTTGGGAAATAATTTTTTAAGAATACTTTTTAGTTAGATTTATTATTTTTTGAAGTATTTGTGTATTAATTATTTCATGAAAATCAAGTTCCAATTTAGATTTTGTTTCCAAAACGCAATACCTGTCTCGGTTCTTGACTTTCTCACGAAATTGCAGGGTAATAGTTGCTATTGTAACCATCTTTGAGAGGTTCTTCGACGTCTTCGTCTCATGGTACGACATCCCATCACCACTCAACTAGAAACAAGTTTCCTATCAACGTTCTTGCTTCATGTTTCAGTTTTCCATACGTACAGGTTGCCGTTCTATGGAGAGACAAAGCTGGCGCTTTTCATCTACTTATGGCACCCGAAGACGAGGGTAACAAAAACAAAACATAACCCACAAGTGGTTCTTTTTCTTCTTCTTGTTTGTTCTTCTCATATGGGTTGCCGATTGGCTGAGCAGGGAACGAGATGGGTGTATGAGGCATTCCTGAGGCCAATGG
The DNA here is from genome assembly GCA_023846275.1 of Vanilla planifolia. Lineage (NCBI taxonomy): Eukaryota > Viridiplantae > Streptophyta > Magnoliopsida > Asparagales > Orchidaceae > Vanilla > Vanilla planifolia. The sequence goes on along the minus strand of CM043876.1, from coordinate 24,499,629 downwards.
TGACGCAGCACGAGCCGGCGATCGAGCAGAGGCTGCAGGGCTACAGGGCTCGCGCGGGAGACCTGCTTCTCTTCTACCTCAAGAACTTCACCGAGAAGGGCCAGGCTCTCTTCCTCGAAATGCTTCACTACATCACGGCGGACGCTAACTCCAACAAATCCGATAAGAAGGTCTTGCTTTTCTTGCAAAACCATCGAGCCGGTGGTTTGTTTCTTCCCTCGCATCTCTTCTTCTCTGTTTTGATGCAACGTTCTGCTGCGTACAGAAAAACAAACGGCCACAGAAGGAGAGCGAGGATTATTCTTATAGTCCAGAGATGGAAGAGGCGCTGCGTGCCGTACGTGGGGACCAGAGGCGACCCAAGTCCCGTCACTAGGATCTACTCTTCGCACAAGAGTTGTACAGAATTCTGTTCAATGGAATTCATGCTGTTTTGTTGCACTGAATCAAATAGAGACTTCTTTTTCATATTATATTATTGCATTCATTTGTTACGCTTTTATAATTATTAATTCATGACGAAATATAAACGAGAAAGATGCGTAATTAATTTTCGTTGCTGTTCAGGAGCGTAGCACAACCAAGCGACGTGATCCAGACTACGTGATAAAAAGCTCTGATATTGGGCTTACAATTGAAATGTAATATTTTTAAAAATAACGATTTAATCATTTAAATTTAAATGTGAATATTAATTTCAGTAATATCTACATATTAAATAGATTGAATTTTAGAAAATGTTAAAATAAATAATACTAATGAAATTATTCATAAAACTGATGTTAAAGATAACTCAACCATGAATCTATCATTTCGGAGCCGACAACGCAATGACGTGGCCTTCATAGAGATCTGACGTGGTAGATTAGTAGTTGGGAAAATGGGCCTTTCAGATAGGAAGATTCGGTCGGCCCAAAATTTCGAACACAGCCTAATGATCCTATCTTCTTCTGGTGACGACATCCGCATTCCTGCCCTGCAACTGTAATCGCCATCTCCCGCTGAGTTCTTTCGCCGCCATGGCCACGATTGTACTAACATCTGCCTATGCCCCTGGCCAAACCCAAGCGAGTTTCGGCCGTTCGCTGGCTCCAAGGTGGGGAACCCCCTCCCTGAAACAGCGCCCTTTCCGATTTCACCCAACCCGCGCGATTCGAGAAACCACCGATAAGGAAGCGAAGACCTCTTCGCCCGAAGAGATGACAGAAAAGTACGGGCTCGAGTTCGGCCTATGGAAGGTAGCGTCCTCTAATTCTATTTTTGGTTGGTTTCTTCGAGGATGAACCCAATAGAGATTGCTTTGGCTGCTGCTGCAGATATTCAGCTCTGGGAAGGGAGAAGAGGGGAAAGAGAAGACAAAGGCGGATCAGGCCAAGGAGCTGCTTGCCAAGTATGGAGGCGCGTACTTTGCAACCTCCATCACCCTCTCGCTCATCTCCTTCTCCCTCTGCTACCTCCTCGTCAGCGCTGGGATTGATGTTCAAGCTCTGCTCAGCAAGGTCCTTTTTCGCCTTCGTATGTCAGCGAGGGAGGTGGATAGAGCTGATGATTTGCTTGCTTGTGCAGGTTGGCATCGTAGTGGATGAGAACGGAGAGAAGGTGGGAACTTTCGCTCTTGCTTATGCCGCGCACAAGGCGGCGTCGCCCATCAGGTTTCCGCCCACCGTCGCGCTCACACCAATCGTCGCTGGCTGGATAGGTAAGAAGACTGCGAACGAGGACAAGTGATGCCTGCTTTGGTTTACGTACATCACTTTCGGGTGAAAATATGCTATGGCTCGATCGTCGACTAAACTTCGCTATTTGTTAAGCTGTGGTTCTCGAAAAGATAAAACAGGATTGTAGATCTCCATTCCTTATAGAAAAAGCAGACTAATTGTTGCATACTACGGTCAGACAGCATCATATCATACATTAAATATTCTAGGAAATCGAGTATTTGAGCATTTTGTACGATTTATCGTATAAAATTTGTTACAGGTCCTTTTGACCAACCCGAACAGACTACAGTTCCAACCGCACAACAGAGCAGCATCTACATCAGATATCTTACAAACAAAGCACAACAAATTATAAAAATGTAGATACAAAACGTTGAACGGTAAGAACGGGCGGGAATCATCAGATAACTGAGCATTTTGATCAAAGAACACCATCATAACAGCATAGAATATAACAGGCTCAAGTCTCCGACGCAATTGGTTTGTTGCCTAGTTGTGCATTTCCATGCTCGCCATCTGAATGGTTCATTCGAAGCCCGCAGCTTGCACATTCTAGTCACATTTCTGTGGAGCAGCTTCAACTGTCCTCGCAAAAGCAGAGCAGCATCTTTTTTGCGAGCGGGGTTCACGATCGCAAGTTATAACCGCGAATGGGTTGTCCAAAATTTTAGGCAGCATTTTGCGTCCGTTAGAGAATTCATCCTTGAGTGTTGTTCGAACTTGGGCGTTCAGCAACACCCGATGGTGTTTCAGGCCGTGGGGTGCTAACGTTATCATTCAAAAAGTAATCCGGATTTCCATCCCATTGGTCAGCTTAAACAAGTCAAGGGCTACCAAAATCAAGAATGAATTGGTTTGTCAAATAAATAAAACTAATATTAATAACAAGGATACAAGAAGTGTTCCACATATCTGTGATGCTGACCCCTGTCTCTGAGAGTAGCCAATAATCTGCATCGGTCTGCAAGACAAGATTGATACTTGTTTAACCAATTTACCAAGCTGGTTCTATCAAAAAGATTGATAACTTCAGATAAATAGAAGAAAAGACATGTTCCACAAAACATCTAAAAGAATGCTTAACAGTTATTTACCGAGATAGTTTAAAAAGTTTATAGAAATTCAGGAATGAATGCAGCAGCTGTTTGCATTTAAAATCACTTTGACAGCAGCTTTAACAATGGCCATTTGTGGGAAAGCTGATATGGCATGGGTTGTTCACAAGGGAATGAACAGTTTGTCAACAACGTTTGGCTAACTATTATTTAATTTTATTTTACAATATTTTTTGTTAAGGCTAAATGACTGTTTAAGTTCTGACCACTGAAGCAAAAAACTTGGCAAGTTTCGTGTTTGCATGTAACTTCTTAATCAACTCGTAGATAGAATTTCAGTTATACGAAGCCAGAAAACATTATGTTTCACATGGTGGCTTGCACTCTGGTACAACAGATAAAAAAAAAAAATTGAAGATTTCAAACCCTATAAACTAATTTAGTTCCAAGATTTTCAAAAAACAATAATTTAATAAATTGGCAGATAAAATTCGTGAATGAGTTGCTTCGAAACTTAAATAGCTAGTCGCTAGTTGGTAGCACTTTTAACTGTAGCACAAATAAGTTTGAACCTCAGATCTACAAGTAGTATTCACTAAAATCTATTATCAGAAAAGAGCATATAGGAAAAATTCAAGTATCTCGTATAGGAAAGATAATACGATGTTGAAATAATTGTTCCCTGTCAATAATTAAAAGGAAAAGTTTACTGCACTTACATCAACGTCAGAAGGAACAATTTTCATCATCCCACCCATGTAATCCTGTGATGTATTTAAATCTGTGTTTGTTCTCTGGGACCCATCAACCTGAAGCTCCATTTCATTGTTTTTGCTATGATCTGTATTCGTTGGGAAAATTGAATTGTCACCAACAGAACCAGGATTTGCTGTAAAAGAGAGCCTTGTTGGTGTATCAGTAGTATTCATCTCCTCAATTTTCTCCTCAAATTGGCTGAAACGTATAGAAAAGAGTGAATCATAATGCAACAGTACAAGTTAATGTGACCAGCTGAATTGAAGGCTTTTATTACCTGACTAGGTAAACATCGATTTGACCCATGGTGCTTCTCAACACAATCCTATATCTCCTCTGGGAATATTCACCAGTCTGCTTGTTCAAAGGGTGCATATAAAAATGGAACTTATTATAGTACAACAAGTAGCACAGAAATCTACAACATTCAAATGTGCTTCATGTCTACCTCATCAGGATCTGGGACTTCCAAGGTAGTTCCATGTGGCGCTTTTATTGCAATCAATGTTTTGTTCTTTAAAGAAGAAAACCAAAGTCAGCTATTAATGCTGAAACAGAAAGCTGATCTTTCTGTAGGCCATCAAAGGTATCAATATACACTTATAAAGCAGAAGCGAACATGACACATACTTTTCTTTCAGATTAACGCCACTTGCAATTGTTTGATATTTGTTTCATCAAAAACTTTAAGGTCTAGCTATTGATTCCTTAGAAGCACTAGTACAAACTCCACATGATGCAGTGGAAAGCTTTGACCAATTTCTTCTTTTAATCATGCTCAAGTATTTGTTGAATAGAACTATAGGCATAATAAAAAATGAAATGTGGCTCGATGAATCATAACACCATAAAAATAAGACTAAGAGGCAAGAAATAAATTTGACTGCAGAGAAAAGAAGCTTCATCTGGTAATGCTGCTTGCATAGATTTCCGAAAACTTTCCCAATCTTAACTTCGATTTTTTCAGAATAGCTAAAATAATCATCGCTCTCGCTGCTCTTCATCAACAGTTTCATGACTAATACAGACAAAGTTTTAACATAGAATTCATTCATCTCTTCAAGAATACAGTGACCATATTTCACAGGAAAAAAAAAAATACTTTGGGAATGCTAAATCACTACTAATATCATATTATAATTGGTACTTCTTGCATATCTAGATCGTTGGATAAGAAATGAATTCCTGAATGACAAGACCAAAAACATACAAACATTAGTTCATTTGGGTGATTTAAGTTCAACTATAGCCGTACAGCATGCAGTGCATATTATCATTTTTGCTTGAGCAACAGTTCTACAATATTATCAAGCACAAACCTGAAAGCATGGTAAGCCTTTAATATCATCTTCAGTTACATAAAGCCACCTGCAACAGTGGGAAGAATCCAACGTAAATGGCAAGTAAAATAAGTCAAAGTAGCAAAAACAAAAACAATACACGTTCACAAGCTTGATAGGTTCGGGGGAGGGAGAACCTACTTAGCACTGTTTTCATCTTCACTTAGTTCCCTAATATGTTCTCGCATTTCACTGCAAGGGATTTACAGACTAAGCATAAATGACAAATAGATATACAAAAAGTAGTCTGAAGGAAACCTACTTTATTCGATCATCCAGGTTCCGATCCTGCAATGCAAGCTTGTCAACCTCAGCCTGAAGAGAAAACAATTTTGAAGGAAAAATAAAAAGCAAATAACATAAAGATAGCAGAAGGAAAGAGTATGCATGAATTCTTCAAAAGAAAAATTTTTGTTTGACATGCCTGTAAATCTGAAACACCATTGTCAACTTTTCCTTGTCTTAAGTCATCAAGTCCCCTGTATGAATTGAATATTTAAATTTTCTTGACAAAGATGAAATCATGAAACATGAACTACCAATACAGAATACTAGCTAATAAAGGGTTTACTTCCAGTGAATTCTATTTTTCAGTTTCTTCTCTATCAATCCAATTCCCTCCAAAACATTTGTAATGTCATATATCCGCCTCTTTTGCACCTATAAAAAAGTTTAGAATATAATAACGGCTACAATCCTGCACACTAGATAGCAAACATCCTTCTTAAGTATAAAACAAAGAAACTTCTAACCTCCAATGTTTCGGCAGCTTTATTAAGATCAAGAATGCCATCTTGAGCAGTTTTAAGCAAATTGATGAATTTCATGGTCAACAACCCTAAAAGAGTTACATAGATATATATATGTTATGAAAGCAAGAAAAGCAATGCAGCTCTAGCTCGGAAGACTAAAACTCAGGACAGCTTAATTAGCATACTATGGATTAGAACTTATCTATCAATGCTTGTGGCATCAATCAAATGCATTAATTACCTAGAGAACTGTCATATCGGCAACTAGCAACGGGAGTATGAGTTTTAATAGAAGCGGAGCCTACAAAAAAAAGCCCAGATTAAAATATCAAAAAGGAAATAGTACTGTTTAAGCGAATTCCAATATCTACCAGGAAGAGCTAATGCTAGTGCCAAACTACTACAATAACAACAAAATGATTTGGTGAATGATTACTACAAAATGATGTAAATTAAAGATACAATAGAGGAAGCAAAGGAATAACAAAGTAAGGGCCAAGGGATCAGATAGGCAAATTCTCACCATTACTTGAAAACGGGGTCAGCATTCCAGGTTTATTGCACTTTGTAACTCTGGATCTACCAACACTCCTTGCTCTTTTACCTGATACTGGTGTGAAGGCAGGACTGCTAGCTACCTCGGCAAATTGAGGGCTATTTGCACACTCACTTGAAACAGAAGCACCGTTATCTTCTTGGTCAGCCTTTCTCTTTAACTAAATCATGATAATAATTCTATAAGCCTTCAAAGCAGCAATGAGACATTATAAAAAATCTCATCAAATTGTTAATGAAAGTTTGTATTAACCAGCATAGAAAAAATTAACCTTTATTATATTCTTCAAAAATCATAACGATGATTGTTGAATTTCAACTTGAACTTTTGAAACCATAAGAGCCAGCAATTCACATACCTTCTCAAAGTTAAGCATCGGCAATGTTGATGACATGACTCAATAAGCATAACCATAAAACACATTTCACATCCATGAAAATAATATCAAAAGCCATAATGCCCACAATGATAGGATCTAAAATATCAACATATAACAAAGTGGATCAGCCACATTATACAGCTATGCAGACTTGCCTTCAACTAAGATGCTATACAGGACTTGATTCTGACCTAGATTCTAGACAGCGATAATAGAAAGCACTTGATACAAACTTGATAAACATATAAGTTCAGATCACATTTGTATGGTAGTAACCCATTCCATTAAAACTGATTAAACTTAAGCATATAAATGTTGCAGAAAGTGATAGTAAGACAGACAATTTTGCGTTGCTGGCTTTAATGTACTTACTTTATTGAGTTTAAGCCTTCCAATAGTTCAACATACTATTACAAACTATAGGTTTCACGTACAAGTAAGCCCCTAAAGAAACCAAGCTACAGGAATTCACAGGAAACATGGCAGGAAGAGACAAAAAGTATAACCATGCTAAGCATGCATGCAACAACAACATAGCATGAATCAACAACTTCGAATAAAAATAGGCCAAAGCAGTGAACTTAAATCCACAAGGAATGCAATAACTCAAGATTTAAAAATGTTAGACGATTCATATATCAAATCTTATTTTGAAAAACAATTGTTCGTGATATACTCCTTAAGAGAGCTACTTTCATATGAAGAACCCCTAAGAATGGGTCTAATATTATTCTTGATGTGTATAGCCTTGATCAATTCATTGTCCACAAGTACGTTGAGCCATGTTCCAAACATAAGTCAAGTGTCTTTCATTTTTTACCATTTTTATTGACTTTCTCATTCACTTTGAATAAAACTTTGATTCATCTAATTGCTAGCTTGAGACTTAAACAAGTTGTCCACAGCTTTTTACTTTTTTAATACCTTAAACTTAGATCTTCATCATTACTCCATGTAAAGATCTCAAAATGCATAACTCTTGCTTCCTATAATTCACACTTTCATCATTGCTCCATCGTATGAAACTATTGAATGACTTTGTCCTACATCCTCTTTTGAACAACTTCATCGTTGTTCCACCACATAAAGTTGACATCTTATGCTAACTTCAAATTATCTAAATCATCTCTCTAAAGTAACATTTAAGGATCGAGAGTTAACCAAATTCATTATTATTCTAGCATAAAGTTAAGAAAGAGTCCATGGTATTCTTTTCCTATCGATTGTTCATTCACACTCAAGGATTGTCTCCTTCCTTCTTATCTCAAGTGTATAGTTACACTCGAGGATTAGGTCTTCATGAATTTACTTAATTAAGCTTATGTCTTTAAAACAATCACACAACATAATATAGAGTGAAAATCAACTTATTATTGAATTTAAAGAATATATCATTACTTATTCAAAACAAAACAAATTACACCATTTTTCTTTTAAAAATTTCTTTAGCATCTCTCACAATATTTCGAGTTTTTACTCTTTCATTATTGGTTTTAAACTGCAAAGTCAAACCATCTTTGATAGACAAAGTTGCCAAGTTCCTCTCACTCCTTGCTCCTTTATCTCAAATCATTATCTTAATAGCCAAGAATCTTCTTAATCGACACATCTTCTATCACTTGTCATAATGATGACACTTCTTAAATCCATTAAAAATAACCTCCAAGGTTAGAGTCATTTGATTAATCATGAATTTAAGATCTACAATAATTTGTTCCTTCTATTTGAGGATGTCTTAATATTTTTCTTCAATTTTCTCCTTGACTCTCTGTAACCCAAACTCTTTCTCATGAGCATAATAAAACAAATGTTAACCACTTAACACTTAAAAAAGCTACATAAGAGAAATTGTAAACAAGAAAAGTTGCAGCCACGACTCTTCTTTTATAAAGACGTGGTCTCGAGCTAATCTTTGAGTGTGTCCTTTTGTGATGATTCTCAATTATGTCTTCAACCCTCCTGTCTCTCATCATTTTTGCCTGAGTAACCATGGTTCTCTTAAACTCTATTATCCATGTCATGTTGAACCATATAAAGTATAGCACTAAGTTGTAGGATGTTAACAATGGTCTATATGACATTAAACACATTTGCATTAATCAGTTTGTTAGCTAATTAACAATTAGATGAAATAAAAGAAACTTACATTCCCATATTGACTTGAGAACTTATATGTTAGATCCAATATTGAGAGAGATGTGGATAACCCATTGGCCCAAGAAACTAATAAGCCTATGCCAACAATGTTTTACAGTCTCTTGTCATTGTTGAGGCTAGCATTATCAAGAAAAAAAATTTGTAAAAAGTGCCTCTATTTTCTAGAATGTTTGACTTACAGAGATCCAAACGCACTTTTTTTTTTCTTTTGACTCTTTATTAAGTTTCACAAATGTGTGAACTTTACCCTTTTTTTCTTTATTGTGCTTGTTGTAAGCTTTTTAAATATTATTTTCCTCAGCCACTAGATTTGGTCTTCGACATTATTTTTCAACGCCTACTCTCCTTTAGGGTGCAAACACCCTTTCACTTGCAAAGGATTATTGTTAGTGGTGTAATGAAACCATAAATATTCGTAACTGAACATGTAGAGTTTTTTATCTCTTATTATAAGCAAATTCTCAACAAACAAAATTAGCCTTATCACTGGAGCATCCTTAAGGTTACCTTCGAAAAAATTGTTGGGGTGGTCTTTGGTCTTAGAAATAACATCTGATGAGACTTGAACAAATGTTAAGTAGATCACCTTTGCAACTACCTTGAGGTCCCTTAATGTCATACATATCAAATCATAAGATAATTGGATTCACGATCAAGGACCTCAACAACTATCGTTCCAAGGAAATTTACCCGGGCTTTATTTTTCGATCTAGAGAGAGACCGTGACTTTCTAACTTTCAAAGAGAGGAGGGCCCATTAATAGTTTAGAACCTCTTTCAATCTCATATCCTCCTCTTTCCCTCCCTTGAGAGTTATTCTCCTCATTCTCTTCATGAAGACAATCAAGCTCCTGTTTTCTTTTGCCGATGCCTCATGGTTCTAAGATGAGAGGATCAACTTTCTCTTCTTTGGAACAACAACCAAAGCCTTTTCTTCAATTTGTCTCTTTTGCTTTTTAACTACCTTTGAACTCTCAACCAAAAGCTTGACTCTTGCAATCGGCTCAATCAATTTGCTCTTCACCATAATGCTTGAGCCATCCTCTCGAACCACTTTCTCCTGCGAAGCATTAATTAACAGCCTTGTTTGAAGAAAATTCTAAAAAATCATCGATATTTATAGTGGCATTAAATAATGTCAAGAGTTTCTAAGCTAAAACCGACTATAAAAGATATTTCTTTAGTATGTCTTTTGGGCATTTAAAAAATTTTACAACTTCTGATGAGGTCTTGAGATGAAGATGTCTTTAGTCGAAATGGGACAAAGCCCTTCTAAAAAATTCATTCCATCACTCCTAAAATATATCAAACCAAGATAGGTAGGGTTTTCTACCTTTTCAAACATAAACAAAAATTTCTCCATGGATCATTTTAAGCTGTGCCTCTCCAAAATGTCATCAAAAGATAGAAAATGGCCTCCACATTAGCAAAGATACACTCTTCAATGATGGCAACAACAAAGTAATTTCAAAATCACAAGTCATGAGGATAGGCAAAGACATCTAGTGTGATCCTCAATGGACAAAAGTTCTCATTGTCAACAAAGTTCAACATGATAAGAGTTGTCTTCCTTCGCCTTGAGGCCAGCTTTAATAGGATTCTTCTTCTCCAGGGCCATGTCTCAGAATGCTTTGTCACTAAGACTCAGGGAAGCAAGTGCGTAAGTGAAAAAGTAAAGAAATTGAAGAGCACAAGGAGTACACATGTCTTAAAGATATCCATTGTTGGAACTCTCTAACACACCAAATGATCAAACAAACAACAATCAACTCACCTCTTCAATTTTCCATCAAAATTAATATATTCAATAAGGATGGAAAATATTGATGCTTGAGAAATCAAAATTTTAATTCTCTATGAAAAATAAAAATATAATAAAGACAAAAGTAGACATCTTTTTATAAGCGTCACTTCATTTTTATTAATGTCAAATCTTGTAGTTTTATAATTCAAACAGAAAGAAAAATACATAAATACTATTAGGGACTAACTCCTCAAAGAAATTCTCTTAAGGCTCTTTATTCTATTGAGCATACAATTAAAATTAACTTCTCCCAAAAGCATCATTAATGATGGAAAGTTCAAGTATTCTCCAAGCATAATATTATTTTTTACAAGGTATAAATTTCCATCCTCAAAGCCTCTATGATACATTGCAAATTTTCATGATCTTATTGAGAGAATGGCTTGGCTTGTTGCACCAGCAATATTCTTCAAATCAAAAGCAAAGTTCCCTCTTTGTTCAATTTCCTCCATCTTGATAAAAGAGATTGCTCTGGAATAGTCATTTGGCAACTTCACTTCAACTTCAACTATCTTTTTTGTATAGGAGAAAATTTGATCATTTAAACTCTCTTTCAAGGTGTTTAAAGCAATAATATCATCGTATTGACCTTTCACAATCGTCTTTATTGCCACCAATGTACCGTCTAAAAGTTCGTGGAAGAACAAACAATAAAAGCACTATCTGGAGGTTCCTCGATACCTCTCGAATCCCTTCAAGGTTCTACTTCAAAGCATTATTAAGGTCATTTGAAACTACAATTGGATCCTCATAGAAGTCGACAGTATGGAGAATCAAAATGCTTGAAATAAAGTTGTCCTCTGAAAATAGCTTTGCCTCACTTAGATAATTTGGAACCTCAAGATGAGCCATGGCATCTACAAGTAGAGAAAAACTATCTATTAAGTTGATTCCTATTTCTTTTTAGATCTCTGATAGGACAATCGAAAACTCATACTTTTAGGAAGCACCGAGACCTCACCTCCTTTATTTAAGTTCCTTCAAGACTTTTACGATAACTTCCTTAGAAGGAAGCTTATTTTCAAAAATAGTGGTAAAGGGAATAGCCTCTTTTGTAAAAGCGAAAGTCAAAAAGATGTCGTGAAGGGAAGGATGGGAACACCAAAAACATCTCTAAAATTCGAGGTTCTTCTAGACTTCTTTTATGTACAATCAAAATTAAAAAAATCTAGTTTCTAAGCCTTTAATAGCTTCAGTCGCCACAAAAGACAGACAAAACTCCAACATAAAAGGACTTTTCCCTCCAAACATTGCATCAGTGAAACCTTCAAGAATGCAAAAGGCTCCTCCAGGGGTGAGTTGAGCTATTCCATCTCTAATGAAGATTCAAAGGCGTTCCCACGATTGTTTCTTGTTTAGAACCTATTCAACTTTAATCTTTGTTGTCTTCCTCTTGAGAGATTCTTTTTTCATTAAAGGAAGATTGTTTCAAGAATCTGGCATCACGCAAAGCTGACTCCTAGCAAAATTTCTTCTTTCTAAAAAAGCAAATGTTGTTTGGTGAAAACCTCTATCTTAGCCATCTAGATTTAATGAAAAATAAGATAAATTATTTTTTATATTAGATAAGTTAACAAATGCATTAATTTTGAATTTCGAATTATATATTAATTGTTTCATATTCACTCAAATATGTATATAACTACAAAATAAATGATAGTACAAAGAGTTTAAAAACTAAATGAAAGTACAAAATTTCAATTATTAAAACTCAAATAATAATTCAGATCATAATTATGTGACATTGACAAATGATTTATGATCATAACCCTTGGGGCTAAACCTTTCAACCTCTTAGGCCAATTACTAGAGAAAAAAACCTAGAGGCCAATTCGTTAAAACAAATTGAGGCCAAACCTAAACCATTATGGATGCACCTTCATTAGATAAACATCGAACATTTGGAATTTAGATTCATCATTTCAAATTATAAAGGGTTTTACAATTATAAATAATTTAGTCACGTCATCAACGATCAAACTTCTCACCCTGATTTTTATAACTAATTTAGCTACGTTATCAATGATCAACCTTCTACGTAGTGGTTACAACTAATTTTACCATATCAACCAAAAGTTTTGATTGTTGTAACTGAATGATAACTCTAATTCCACACATGCAAAAGTGAGCTCACCTTACATTATCAATGTCAACTATAAATATATCTCATGGATCAAATTTCACTACACTGAAATCAGATCAATCTACTCCAATAAATTTTTCCCCAATGGAGATTTTCTTTTCTTCTTCTTCTCTTCTTTCGTGCTTCTCTTCAATGGAGGTTCTCTCACTTCTTCAATAGTCATGCCCAAACTATAAAGATCTTTAGCTCTCTCCCTTTAGTTTATAACCACCAACAAAACTATTAATAAAAGTTTTTGCTATATTCTTGAGAAGTTATAAGTCACATCAACACACCTCATTTTAAACTTCTAGTGAAGAAGCATGCAAGCCTCAAAATATAAAGAAGAAGCCTTGAGGTAAGATTAAGGGGTCTAAAAGAACCATTCAAATACCAATCTCCTCGAACTCGTAAGAAAGTAGCATTTCCTTTCTAGGTCAGTCAATTATTCAGTCACTTTCTTCAATGCCCTTTGAAACAAAAGTCGTAGGGCTAGACTCCAAAACACGAAAAAGAGCTCCAAACACTCAAGGAAAACCTTATTATGATCCTCATCAACCCAAAGCATGAACTTCATTGGAAAGCCCCTTCTTCTATACCTTGCCCACACCACTTAAGGTGTAGCTAGTGCATTATAATCAAGAAGATGACATTCAAAAACATGTTTAATATGCTAAACATGCCTTAAAAAACCCGGAAACCATCTATCCTCCATTTCCATAATTGGTATTGGCCTTAATCATCGCTTCTCACTATCCTTGACCATATTTCCATGTACACAAATGAAAGTGGTAACCAACAAGCTTATCCATTAGATCCTCCATTCATCTAAGGTGTTAGGCTGCATGCAACACTGGATAGCTGAACTTGCGAATTATGAGATTAGCTATGCCCTTAGGAATTTGATTTGATCTCGAGTACTTTAGGTTCTTGGTAGACAGCATCATTCCAAAGGTAACCATACTCAAGATTCAACTTCCTATTTGGTCCAAATGGGGTCAATGAAGCATCAATAATTAACCAAAGGTTGTTATCACTATTCTCAAAGGCATTGAAATCCAGCAACGGAACTAGAATAACCTTTCCCATTACAAACAACAAACTAGTCTAAAGCTCTCCTCGCTAGACCATGCCCAAACAAAGGGTTACTTGTGCAACACACAAGCATTTTCTCCAACTTTTAGATGATGTTTGACTAAGATTGAGGGTTGTTCAACACTTGCGATTCAATACTCAAAAAGAATTGCGAGTAAACACAGAAATTGCTATTAACCTTCCCCTCACAGATCTATAACAAATTTTGAGGGGCAAGAATGCTTTCACAAATGTTTTTGCCAACTATGGGAATGCATCTATACTTGTTTACTAGCTCTTAGCTTGAACTATTTATCAGCCTAAAGTCCTACAAGATTCATCACCTACAACATGGATGAATCCACTAATAAATTATCTTCATGATGGCATGCTTCCTACCTCCAAGAATAATACCTGACAAATAAGAGCCTAGACCATTAGACATTATCTGATCAATGGTGCCCTCCATCAAAAAGGCTAATTCTAGCAATTTCTCTTTGGCACAAAAAGGAAGAAGCTGATCACGTCCTTGAAGAGGTTCAGGCTATACGAATACAGCAGCCACTCTACAGGTTGTACACTGGCCTCTAAGATCCTTTTACAAGGATTCTATTGACCTACACTCATAATGGATGCTCATAGCTTCATTCAAATGTTTTTGTGTAGTTAAACATCTCCAAATAACTAGCAAACTCCTTGCACTCTATCAACAAATCATGGCCACTCACAATATGGGGAATGGACTCCCTACACCCATTTTGACCAACATCAAAAAATTGTAAACAGCCTAGTCAACTATTTCAACAAATGAACTGAAGCTAAGCACATGATCAAGCAAACCATGGCAAAAGTACATGAACCATTGTGGTCCAAGATCTTTTGCAAGTTTGAAACTCCATTGGCACTCGTCATTAACAATGCTGTGAAGTTATAAGCTATAAATTTTCAATAGTTTTTCCTCTCCCTCAGGACTTCAAATAAAAGACACCTTTGTCAAACATCCGAGGACGAATGGACAAGTAGAGATCACAACGAACTTGTTCAAAATTCCCAAAACCAAGGCTTGATGCATGCAAAGGCAAGTGGGTTGACGAATTTTTCACCGTCCTCCAGGCATACAAGACCACATCATCCTGACGACTTGAGAAACCACATTTCCAATAGTGTACCAAATGGAGCTCATGCTCAAGTTAGAGCTCAATTTCCCTATGCCCCGATTGCAAGATGCACTTGACAACAACTAGAATCCCTAACCAAGAAGGGTTGACCTGACAATGACAAGGATCAAGCTTTGGAGTTGGATATTCAAGAGAAAAAAAAAGTAGTAAAGCAACAAGAAACGAAACACAAATGAAAATACTTCAATTGCCATGTATGACAATGAGCTTTCGTCCAAGACAATATGGTATTTGAAAGTGTGAAGTTTCGCACGAGCAAGAAGGTTCTAAGAAATTGGAACCTAACTAAGAAATCCCTTAGCCAAGTGGACAAGCCAAGTGCCTAAAAGATTCACACTAAAGATGGACATGTGCTCAACAGAATTGGGAGAAAAGATGACCTCAAATTGTGTTATCAATAATCTTGCTAGACATAGATGTATGCTCCTTCATTTTATGAGCTAATACAAAACTCTCTTCATTGCATGCAAGCCATATTGTTGTTGGCCTTGGGTCCATTGAGCTTGCCCTTTCACTCTTTTAGCCTAGCCGTTGGCTCAATACCCTCACTTATATTAGCTTTTTGCACACCTATAAGACATTCCAAATTGACTAACATCCAAAATTTATCCTACTTTTGTATAAGAGTTATGGCCTTACACTAGAAATTCTATGTCCTCTCATTGTTCTTTTTAATAAAATTGAGCACTTGACTCGATCATAGTCTAACAAAGAAGCACCTACAAATCTACATGTTAACGGTTATCAAGAGCATATCCCTTTGGGAATTTCTCACTTACGTGCAATTGCCTGAATAGCTTTGAACAATTTAAGCCACAATTTTTCTGTAACAAGTAAACATCAAACCAGCCCAAGACATCTACCAAGCCTTAGCAACTATAGGCATCTTTAAGGCAATATTCTACAATGTGGACTATGCCCTTTAGTCCTCAACCCAACAATTCACACAATAAGTAGTCACCACAAAAAAAAAGATTTATAAAAGCCTAAATAGCAAAGCAAATAATGTTACATCAACAAAGTTTTTTCATGAGAAATACAATTACATATTATTGCAAAGTACACATAACAAGTCTCTCAAATCTCCCTTAGCCATTTCCTTATTTCCTTGCAATTTTCTTAAGCTATGAAGAATACAAGGCAATCAAGAAATTCCTCAAAATCCACAACTTCCACAATGTTGACATTTTGAGCCTTCCTTCAAGATAGTTCCCCTTGTGCACCAAGAAAGGCAAAGTTAAGGAAGCCCCATCAATGCTGTAGAATCACAACTCATTAATCATGTCAAGATGTCAAGAAAATGAACTCATAATTATCAGTAATAAATTTATATTTTATCTATCTCTTAAAAAGGATCCATTATACTTTCCTCTCCCATAACCCAACACCACTTCATGGAATGCTATTTGTACCTAACCCTACAAAAATTCTCTTAATTCAATACTTTGCTATTGAAAATGATTGTTTCTTCATCTTGTATTATAATGGTTTCCTAGAGAACAACAAGAACAACAATGGGTGTTTATCCCTAATAAGAGTTATAGAGGATTTTATCATCTAGATAGTTCAACTTCCACACTAACAACTTCTTACTTGAGTACACAAAACTCTACTTACATTATAAATCCATCAACAACTCACCTTATCGATTTGGATTCAATGTTGATCAATCAAAATAGAGAGTAACAACAAATTGGTTTGCTTTCCTTAATGGATTAATCTAGGAAGAATGTTGATAAAGCTTGAGAAAAGAGTGCAAGCACACCTTGCACATACCAATGGGCTATGATTTCTTACTAGAGAATAATAAGAAAGAGGATGACTCTTTTAATCAAAATTACCTTCATCAATATATTCAATTCCTCTACAATTATCCTAAAGGTATTTGTAGGAAGTCTCTCTTAGGTTTGCATCCAACATATATTACTATTGCATACATGTGTCCCTACCACCTAGAAAAAAGAGCTTATGCTCATGATCTTATCTAAGATAACAGCACAACTAATTCCATAATATCAAGTCACTGAAAACAATAAAGCCTTAGCTATTACACTTATAGCTGCAGCCCGCAACATGATTACCATGTAAGCCATATCTTCTCAAGATTTCTCAATTTTGCTCTTGTGAATATACCTTGGCGTACTAGCTTGGCATCTTACCAAGTGCATGGCATCCTCTAGAAGCATCTTGAGACCTCTTAAGCCTTCAATGATGTCGAGAATGTTGCCTCAAATCTTCCCTTAGCGTCTGATAGTCTCTAATAGATCTCCTAATAGTTTTAGTACAACATCAACAATGTTGCCTCAAACCTTCCCTTAGTGTTAGACAATCTTGAATAGATTTCCTAATAGTTTTGGTATAACTACTTAATAAACCCATCTTTTTCAATTATCATGAGCATGTACCTAATCATTATGCTACATAAGTTTTCTTCCCCATCCATCTATCATGTTTTTCCATTGGAAGGCCACATCAATTGCTTTCTAATGTTGAACTTATACAACTACCAAAACATTCCAATTGCCACATCTTGATCTCAGTGTCCACCAATTACCTGACCTTTTGGATTTTTGTGCTCTTGTAATGATGATTATATCATTTATACTTGAATTTTCATGAAGTTCATAAATCTAATTTCCCTTGCAAAAAATACTTTTCAAACTAGGCTTGGTTGTATTCAATAAGACAATTGAAGAAAATTTAATAGTACCAATCATTTCTTCTTCAAAATAAAATCTCTCAACATTTTTTTTGTTAATACACTAAAAAAAAATTTACAATGCCCCTCTTAAGACAAACTAGTATGTTGCATTCTTGTGGGTGAAGTACTTAGCATTTTAGTCTTCTAGTTTAATCAATTGATTGCTTAAATTCAGCATAGCAAGTCATAATAAGAGTTTTTATACTATAGAAAACCTAATTATGAAATTTTGAGTCTTTAGTTGCTTATACTTTTCATTAATATATGTCGTCATGCAACAAAACTCGTAGCTCACTCTACATTTGGTATTTTCTTGGGTTATGATAACTATCAAGAAGATCATAATGTTTAGACCTCACTACACACTACAAGTACATTTCTAGCTATATGATTTTTGCTTATATCCTCATACTCTAAAACAAGCATTATTCTCCATCCTCATTCATTTGCATGCATTAGAACCAACTTCCAAGCAATTAAAGAAGAAAACAATGCCCAAAAGAAGAAAAATATGCTCTCTTGGAGAATAAAGGTTAAGCCCTTGTCCACTTCTATTATAAATGTTACTCGCTTTCTAGGGGTCTTCAAAATTAAAAGTTGTGTGAACAGATTTGTAGAATGATATAATGCATGCCTTGAGCATAACACTACCACCAACAAAGTTTTGACTACAATTATATATAGTCCAACAATCAAAGCTATTATAATCTAGAAAATGACTAATTTAGCAATTTTTGTATCTATCCTTTGCACCAACTAAGCATTTATAATTCCTTTCCCAAAGGTTACCTCCAAGAAATTATATACAAGTAGCAACCACCTAAATTCATTTACAATAACCATCCTACATATGTTCACTTACCTCAAAAAAGCTTCTTACAAACACAAATAAGTATTTTAAGCAAGGTGTCAACAGCTTCTTACTTGCTTGAATATGAATTTCAACCATTGCTTTCTTATTCATTTTAAGTCTATGTTGATGATCTAGTAATATTGGAAGTATTGATCTTCAAGAAATGACATTATCAAGAAACTATGAAGCACATTTCATCACAATGACTTAATTCAAGTTTCTTTTGTAGTATAGAATCAACACTTAACTCTAATATACCCCCTCTTACCCAATCACATCACATATTAAACCTTCTATATATGATTACAATGCATCTAAAAAAGCCTTGCTCTATGCATAAAATGTATGAGTCTCTTCTTTCTCTTATTTATCATAAATTACCTATTAATGCTATTTATTTTGTAACTTTGTGTTGGCTCTTCAATGCCTCACAAAGACTTGACCAAATATATCATATAAATAAAAATAAGTTTCATTTTCACAATATGTTGTTCACTGCTTAACTAAAATCTGTCAAAAGAAATTTCTACTAATTTAAAAGAAGCACTTAGCTATGGTCTTCAATTCTCTCAACCTTGTACCTGATTTTTCTTTTTTTTTACTTACAATGATTTTGATTAGGTTTACAGTATTGATGATCGTTGCCTTATCACCAAAAATGCAATTTCTATGGCTTTTGCTATGAACATTGAAAATAACAAACAAACACTTTCAAGTCTAAAGATGATTTTGAAAGTAAAGCATTGGCTGTTATCATCGCCAAGCTATAATGATTATGCATCTCTTTAGCAATAACAATATTATAATCACTACATCAATAATTCATTATAATGATAATTCGCTCTTTACAAGCCTACATTCAATTGTTTATGCACAAATCAATAACAACGAGATCCATCACAATGAATTGAATAACATTTAGTATGAAAACCACTGGCCTTTTGGTGCTTTATGAATGCACTACATTCCATCTAAACTACATTTGGCTTATATTTTTGCCAAAGGTCCTTCAATTGATCACTATATTATTTGCAATCTTCTCAAACCCAAATGCTACATATCTAGCTTTCATGGGAATTATTATAAAGTTCAATCAACACATATACAAGCTCTAGCATAATTAAAAGCTCAACACACCTACACTAAGGCATGACATCATCCAAAACATTCCCTATATGATATTCTCACTATTACACTTGTAACTAGTCACAAGAGGCCTCATTCTATTAAATTTAATAACATAAGCATTAGGAAAGCAAAAGTGGTGCAATGACAACCCTTTTTTCTCTACAAAAGCCATTTTCCTTCTTTCCTCTATAAGCTTATTCCTATTGTTTACTGAGCTACACAATACATGCTTTAATCCCATAGCTTGTTTGTCACATCATACAACCGATATTCCAGGAGTAATGTTCTATTTTTCAAGGCATTGCAATCCCAACTTTGTGATGTCTCATGAAAGTGTAAATTAGTGTTCAGTCATGGAGAACAAAATTTTAAATTGCAGTAAAATGGCCTGATTAACTATCCTGAAACAACAAGGGACATAGAAATACTATGTCATGTGCAGCTGTACTTTGGGCAGAAAGTAATAAATTGCCTACTTTGTAAACAGAAAAGAGACCGTAACTAGTATTCAGTCTTTGCTTCAAGAAAAACATCCACAACCATAGGTTAACATACAGCTCTACTTCAAAGCATTTATCAAAAAAAAAAAAGGAGGAATCTGTCAAACTCCAACTTACGTTGAAGAAATAGCCCAAAAAACAGGAAATAAGTGGAATTGTGTCGGGAAGATGAACTCAGTACACCTCAGCTTAAAACTCAAACAAAGGC
Organism: Vanilla planifolia; assembly: GCA_023846275.1. Taxonomy (NCBI): domain Eukaryota; kingdom Viridiplantae; phylum Streptophyta; class Magnoliopsida; order Asparagales; family Orchidaceae; genus Vanilla; species Vanilla planifolia. The sequence goes on along the minus strand of CM043876.1, from coordinate 24,479,346 downwards.
ATGAAGAAGATAAAATCAAGCAAATTATACGGACACATTTAATTCGAATTAACTACTGTTAAAAACTCACGGGAGTCTTAATGAAGATGGCTTCGGTCGCCTCAGTTGATGCAGCTCTATCTTTTACCGCCGGGGAAAAAAAGTGGTACTCATTCGGAGAATCGAAAGGCGGCCTAGCCGAAGTAAACGGCATTTTGCGCTTTAACGGCTGGAAGTTCTGTTCCGTGGCCTGCGAAGGGCGTGTCCCTGCTGCCCGACCACCAGTCATGAAGTCGGAGGAGATCTTTGTCGGAACCAACAAACCGCAGAGATCGTCTTGATACCAAAAAAAAAAAAATACCAGCCGATGCTTCGTTTGCTAAAACCCTCGTTTTGGATGGTTCCACACGGGATCTCAAGAACAACGCTAATCTTGAGGAGATCTCGAAGCCTGCGACTGCCGCCGACCACTGCGAAGGGTAAGAAACGCTGGATTGTAGTTCCGATTATGGATCTAAAACTATGGGCGGAGTAAGAGACGCGGAATGGAAGAGGGTTAAAAAGGCGAACAGCAGAAAACGAGGGAAATTATGGTTCGGACTTCGGATGGATATGGAGGGAAGAAGTGGGGGATTACTCGAAATTAAAAAACCAAAAAAGGAAAATAAAATATTTCCTTCTATTTTCCGAAAATAACGTTTCCGTAGAAGCTTTTGCCGGGATAATTACAATTCCTGAAAATTAATTTTCTTTTTTTATTTGATTAATGCTCATTAAATTTTGGATTGGCAACTAACAAATACAGCAGTTGCCGATGCATCGTTCGATTCGGCCATTCGCGCCATGGACTGCAGATATGCGCTGCAATTAAACAAAAGCCTATAATTGCCCGCGGAAGAGCAGAGCTTCTGAACCAAGTGGGCTAACGCGACGCCTATTTGGCATCTTATTTGGTGGCGTCTCTTGGTGAACTTGGCCGCCACGTGTATTTTCCAACAATTAGAAGGAGACACGTGGCATCCACTTGTTACCCGATAGGCTATACGGTTTCACTATTCGCTGTTGATATGGATGCATTGTAAAATTTGCAACTTTCTTAAACCAAAGAATTTTTTTAATCTTTTAATTAAATGGTAGATATTAGTGCACTTTTATATTAAGTCATGATAAACTTACAAATCTATGCAAGTGATTTATTTTTATAATAATAATACATAAATAAATATATATATATATATGTATATATATAATTTAAAATTAATTTAATTTGATCCATGTTATCTTACCAATAATATAATGATCAAATAAATTAGCAACTAGTCTTTGACGACTTTGATTTAAACAAAAAAGTATTAAGATTTTAGTTTATGTTTGATTTTTAATTATCATAAAATCTTAAATTAATTAAATTTTACTAGTGAAATGTTACATATTAAAATGAAAATTAAAACATGGGTGATACTTTAGGAAGGAATATATTTTATTTTAAAAAATTATTTGTATAAATTGTTCTACAAATTAAGATTAAAATGTAATCACTTTTCAAAGTACTTTTTAGTTTGTCATCAAACCAATATTTTTCAATTCAATTAACTGCCACCAATTATTTAATATTCTTATAATGGATGTGCATCGTATAATTATTAAAACAAATTAAGAATAATATTTTAAAATATATAGCAGTAATAAAATAAAAAGATATAACTTATTTTAAATAAATTATTTAATATAAAAGATAAATATAGTTTTAAAGAGAGAGAAAGAGAAAAGAGATGATCTATTGAGAGATTAAAAGACGAAAAAAAAAACAATGTATTTGTCATAGACACATGATTCATCATAAACAAAAATCACTTCATTTTCCATTCATTCATGAGTATATTGATTCATATGACTTAATGGATAAATAGCTTGAAGTTACATACATCAATTTATAATAATATTGTCTAGATTTCATTTTAGATATTTTTTTATCTTTTATGAATGAATGTATTGATCTCTCATAGTTCAATAAATAAATATCTCAAAAATATACATACCAAAGTTTAAAATAAATATAAATAATATAAATTAATGGACAAAAACATATCAGACCTGCAAATATGTGTATTGCCAATCCATGCGAACTCAATATTCGACTGACCCATTCTATGCAGGCTTCATGTTAATTTGGGCCCTTTTATGGATTATTTGTGTCTAGGTAACATTCAGTTTGAAAAAAAAAAATTAAAGTTGCTCTATATGGGCTCAGCCTGCAAAAACTTTGCTCAAAGGATCAATGGTTCAATAACTAAGATTTGTAATTGTGAATAAATGTTAATCAATGACTTATTGCATGTATGATGAAGCTTTTGTCAAACAAAAAATGAGCAACACTCTCATGCATCTTAATAATAAGTTCATTAAGGATGGATTTGCAAACAGTCATTACTAACAATTTAAATTGGCTGTAGAGTTATGTGCCGCAAAATTGCTAGTATAATAATATCACCAATAAGACTAATGTAACTTATTCTTTGCCACAAGAAAGAAATATCCATCCAAGGTACCACTAGAAAATCAATAAGGTTTATTGGTGTGACATATATGAGAAAATTAATATTTGCTATGTATGAATGTGGGTGGATTATTTTTCCTTGTTTAAAGTTTTGACCCAAATAAAATGTTATTTTTCACTTCAAAAAAAATAAAATAAAATAAAATAAAATGTTATTTTTACCATTTTTTTTTTGCACTTTGATCATGGTTTTTAAAGTCTAACAATTATAGATCTTAAGACTAGGTGGATTAAACTTTATGACAATGAACTATTAACATTTTTAAAATAAATAATTGATATAGTAAATTAGAGCCAAAATGTCTAGTTAAACAACCAATTCAAAAAATGTCAAAATTTCAATCAAAATGACTTTTCAATATTTTTTGACTGATTTTAAAAAGGTTATAATTGTAGATCAAATATGACATTTGCAAAATGAAATACTTTTTAAAAAATAAAAAATCATATGTATGGTTAAGTGATTCGTGTGACCAAATATAAACAAAAACAATAAATAAATAAATAAATAAAAAGAAAAAAATTTCTCTTTTTTAAATATTATTGTTTTTTTGTCTTTCTTATTTTCATAATAATTTTTTCTCCAATTGTGTCATATTCTTCTTCTGATTCACCCAAATCTTCTAATGCACCATTCTCATAATCTTAATTATGTCCATAAACAATCTCCTCAATATGATAACCTATTCCCCAACACGACTCACCTTGGGTGGCATGGTCGCCATCATGTCCCATCATTAGAAAGAAGTTTCAAAACAATCACAAATCCTTCAATTATTTCACCTTAAGTAGAAAAAAAAAGACATATAATTGTAGATCCAAAATGCATTTCAAAATTTTAAGACAATAAAAATAGATATGTATGATATTTAAAACTTTGAAAAACATAAAATTAAATTATAAGAATTCCATCTTAGCTTATCATCAAAGGCATTAGTCATACAATGCTATAAGATTTATCATTCTCTTAATTTCAAACATCAAATTTGCACCAAGCAAAGATAATCAAGAAAAGAAAATGATAACGAGGCACTACTAATGTAGCATCATAGTTTTATTTTATATAAAATAAAATAGCATGCTACTTAATTTGAAACCAATTTTATATTTATATAAAATTCATCACTTTTAAAAACTTTTTTAAGGTGAGCTTCTTTATTTGAAATCATAAATATTTTTTCTAATCTATGACAAAATCCTTTTCAACTATGAAAAGAATTTTTTAATATAAAATAATCATTTCGTTACTAATAAAAGCTACTAAATTAACTCGATCATCATCTGGCTATAATAAATTAGTCTACTTGACTAAGAAAAGTTATATCTTGCAATGTTGTAGTTATAAATGAATCGTGATCAAGCTTAGTAATAATCTCTATAGGTCCTTCATGAAAATGAAGATATTGAACATGTTAACTCAGCACATCTTATATCTAACTCATGTCGTAGTCATCTGAATATGAATATGTAACAAAAAAATGTAAAAATCTTCAATACCTAGAATCTATTGATAACAATAATAATATCTTCAAAACAACTGATATAATAATGTAAGTCTCCATACAATGACTAAAATTATATTCTTTATCAAACAAATTTGAATAGAAAGCTTATAGAATAAGTGAAGAATTTAGAAAGGTGAAATGGATAGGGAGTAAAAATCAATAATTTTTATATCTAACATAGGATAAGTAATAATTTGTGGGGTCAAAAAATAATTAATGGTAATTTCTTCTCTATTGATGTAGACATATTATCTAAACAAACTAATGAATTAGAAGAAATAATAGGGTTAAGCTCACTTTTAGGTTAAGACTTTATTTCTTACTCGAGTTTAAACAAAAGGATACAGTTTTTATTTGATGGTATGGTTTTAAACTTACAAAGGAGAATAAAAATTTATTTTTTATTTAAGATAAATTTAAGCACATTCTTTATTCATTTTGTGCCACAAATTGTCGTTTCATATTGTCCTATGATAATAATTTTTTTATAAATGGAGTAACACACATTAAACATATAAAAAGGAATAATGATTAAATCTTATAAGAACAAAACATTTTTCATGATTCTTATAAGAATAATTTTTATTAGTAATAAAATAAAGTCATTGATGAGGTTCTATAATAATACTAGTATCTTAATAATATAAGTATTGATAACATTTATTATGCAATCAAGATCAAATGACTCTATATAATATGACATTACTAAAGAGTGTGAAATATGTAGTATTTGACAATAATTTTATCATAGATAAATTATTTTGTATGATTTCAAGTTGATTGTCATTTTTATTTAATAATTCATTATTTATATTGATGAAATAAGATTTTTATGCAAATAATGAAATAATATAATATATTAATATAAGATAATCATTTAAAGAAAACTTTGAAGATATCAAAATAAAATTAAGTGCTATCAAATTAATAATGATGTGAAAATATTTTATTATAAAAAATCTTTTGATAAGTGTTGAACATCTAAATTCGAAATACCATTGTTGATGGTTCAAAATTTGATTAAAATTTTCTTAAAATCACTTTTGAAATGTAATTGCAAAATTGAATTTTAAATAAGTTGAATTTTCGAGTGCAATTCATTATTGTGGGTCATTTTGGCCTAGACAATTTGGCACTCACAATATGCACAAGCAATGCACGTGTCAAATCAAGTGTTAATGCAAGTCAACTTGGTTGGGCAATGAATCGGTTTAGGTGATATTGTTCAATGCAGGTGGCAAGGACTTAAAGGCGCATGCAAAAGGCGTGTGCCAATTTAGTGCAACTTGGTTCAGCATTAGGGTTCCATTTACCACTTAAGTGAGTTCTCTAAGAAAGAAAAAGTGATGATGATAAGATTTGTGTGCACAATAACCAAGCATGATTATGTATTAATGTGGCATTGAGGCAATGACTACTACAAAAAGTGCTGAAATTGAGAAGCAAAGATACATCTATAGATGTCACACATAGCTCAAAACATGGGCATGGATGTCACACTTAATTTGGGGTATGACACAAATGTAATGCTTATATGACATTTTATAATCGCTTATCACTGGTGGTACAGAACTCAAGGAACCTTCTTTTAATATATCTTTTTCTAACTCTACATAAATTAGCCTTAGATTAGTGGAATGGTGTCGACCGAAGACGATTCTGATACCAAATTATTAAGGACAACAATAGAAGAAAAAACCTTACAGTGGTACAAGGGTAAGAAGGATGGATAATGATGATACCTTTTACTCTTATAGGTAGTGCTATGCTTGAGAAAAATTGATATTAGAGATAAGTCTTATTTTTTCAGATAGGATATTGCTTTATAAGCAAAAAGGGTGTGTGGCCTTCTAAGCACGAAAACTCTTTGTAGTTCGTTTTTTTATCAAAATAACTAATATTTTTTATTCCATTAAAGTTTACTTATAAAATTACAAAATAAAATTTAAGCCAAAAAATTAAAATAAAAAATGAACTCTCTTAATAATAAAATAAAAAAATAATAAAATATATGAAAAGTAATGCAAAATATTATGAAGTACTTGTATATTGACCCATTACAATCTATAAAAGACTAAAAATATAATAAACTAAAGAAAAGCTAAATAAAAACTGTTAGATTAGCTTGTCATCATCTTTATGGAGGACTCGATCTTCATCCTGAAGAAGGTTGTCCTACATCAACAAGCTCAACAAGTAATATCATATAATGTAATGCAAAGTAATTCAAGTTAGGTCATATCACATGCTAAGGTCTATGACATAGCAACGAATATAGAAAGACAAAGCATTGTGATGCAAATGATAAGACATAATATACATTCAAGTCAATTTAACTTGACACATGACCATTTAATTTATAGAATTATTTTTATTTTTAATTGAAGTTTGATTTTTAATTATTTGTGTAGAATTCTATATATCAATTACCTTTATCAAGACTTAAGATAATAGAATCATCTTGTGAGTTTACATGATTAAGACAATTATCTCTTCCTTATAATACCTTATTTTTTATTATACTGGAGTTCTATCAAGTAAGAATGACATCTTTTGAGTTTAGATGATATTTGACCCTTCTTTTAGATGATTTAATCCAACTCATTTTAAACTTATGTTCTTATAAAAACTAGAGTGCTTTGTTAAAAAATTATTTTACTAAATAAAATTCTTTTTCTTTTAATTTCCAAAATAACCTAATAGTCACATCCCTTTTAATGATATAAATGTAATAATTTTAAGAGAAATTTTATATCTATTAATGTATAAAAGAAATATGTAGTAAGATAAGTACAATATAGCATCTAAATAGAATGCAAATTAAGACATTTTAATAAAATCATACAAAATTTTCATCCAAATAGCATTCATCACATTAAGTATTAAGAAAAAAAATAGCATCCACAAGTTTAGTTTTCTAAAAATAAGGTTTTTTTGTTAAAAATCTCAATTTTTAACCAGATAACTATGTAAATAAATCACCTACTTTTTTATTTTATTTGTAGTGATCACACCACATAGTTTGACTTTTGCTTGTAAAATTTCTTTCGTATATCAAGCTTCTCTTTTCTCTTCCTTCTTTTGTTAGATTGATGTGGAGTTTCTTCTCACTTTTCATAAAAAATAACAACTTCAATGGAATTTCTCCCCACAACTACAATAACTTTTCCACATCTTCCTTATTATAATCTCAATTAAACTTTTCTTCTAACAAAAACACTTAAGCACCTATAATTTACCTATTTTATAGTTTTTTTATCTTTCTCTCTTCCTCTTCTCGAAACTACTTAATTTAGTCCATGAAAAATATTTCCAACCATTTTTCCTCCTTTAACTTTTCAAATTTTCTTTCAACATTTCAAATTATGGTATTTAATCTCCATCTCTCATAGTTGTTAAAAAAATTGTAGTATTAGGATGGTAAAAAAAATTGGATTTATGTTTTATTTAAAGCCTCATGCTTAATCAAATTTCTAGGACTTTTCTGTCCAATTATCATTAAACATTTTACCAATTACTTTTAAAATAATTTACTCTTCAACCTCTTCAAGACATAAAATTTTCATACTTTTTTACGTCATTTACTATTTTTAATATATATTTTTTTTTTAAAAATATATATAAATATTAATTTGGTATTTTTTTTCTTATAAGTTTGACATCTCATTTTATAATTAAGATATATCCAATTTTAAAAAAATTAATATTATTGTTCTATTATTTAAATTTATTATTTTCATAAATTTTTTTATAAATTTTTATGACATTAAATATTTTTAATATTTTTTTATAAAAAAATTATATAAATTTTTTCCAACCCATAAGAACCATTGTAAGGTCTGACCCTCCTTATCATCACATAATCTAGCACTCATTGTCTTAGGCTCTATCAATCATGTGGCTAGCTCCACTTGGACTTTAAGGTCCTCAATAACTTGTAGCACTTTCTACGATATGCTTTGACACACCCATTGTTCTCCACTGGGCTCAACATGCCACTATCGTTAATAAGGTTTGATATGAAAATGTCTCATCATGTGGCTCAAAAAGAAATAATCTCATCATAAGGTTTAATGTACAAATAACACTCAGTCATACTTGAAGTCTCTAACCACCTGATCTAGCACTCTCTTTATAGGCTCAATTGATCACATGAAATAATTACCTTCTTATCTAAATGAGAGTCCTGTTAACTAAACTACCAATCTCTATCTTAAAGGTTCAAACTTAAGATAATTTTCATCTTAACTCTTCTTTTCTATAAGATTTTCATGATTATAATATTAATATTATTCTAATCTATTATTCTAAATATTTGAGGTTCCTCTACTATTTAGAGTACTCTAATATATTATTTGGACTTTAATCCTAAAATTTTTCTCAATCATAATTAGATATCTAAGCTTTTTTTCTATTATTTGATACATTAAGATTTTCTTTAAATCCTAACCCAACTATTTGGGATATCTATTTTATATAATTATTCTTTTCTCTTAGCCTTATTTATGATCTTCTATAAAACTATATTGGTTAATCTTGATATCGTAGAGTATATTTAGACTTCTATTAGAATCTAAATTAGAGTTTACAATACTAGAAATATTTAATAGATTATTAAAAGATATGAAAATATACTATGTAATAATGAGAATTAGATGACATATGTGGTACTATATAATTATTCAAAGATTGACAATCTAACATATTGTGTAGATTACTAAGTTGAATAAATAACAATATCTTAAGTATTAAGTATAAAATCTTACAAAATAATTTTTTGTCACATCTAAATTTTACACATATAAAATAAAAAATTTAAGACAAACTCTATGTAGAGTATTTTAATAGAAAATAGTAACTCTAACTTTAGATTTTTACCTAAAAAATTAGAATTGTTGAAAGATGCATACTTTTTTTGAGAATGATGTCTTTTAGTTTCATAGGCGTTGATGTTTGGAGCACCAAAGGATAAAAAGGGTGACATAGTAATCGTTGATGTTTGGAGCACCAAAGGGTAAAAAGTGACATTGTGGTAATTTGGGTTAGTAGGAAAGCTTGGGGTGTTAGCAAAAGTGAGAATTTGTTTGGTCATTAGCTCTCTTGATGTAAGGTCTCTCATATTCGACCATTGTCTCTCACAAGAGATTTAATTGTCAACTCTCATTGTGGAAGGTCTCTCACATTTGATCCTTGTCTCTTACAAGGAAAGTTAGAATTTCTCTAATTAGGGTTGGGTGTACATACTTTGTTCACATAGGTGAAAGCACACAAATAAAATAATTTTGTATTCCATCATTTTTTTTGCATAAAGTCTAATAAGTATCTTTAATTATAGAGATCTTAAATGTTTATTAATAATTTTATTAAAAACAAAAAAGCTAAAAAAATAATTGAATTAAGTTGATCCCAACTGATAATACATTTCGAGTGGTGGTAACGATAGAACAAGCAGCATGGTAGAGTTGTCGATTCGATTTTTGGATAAGCATGAGTCGAGCAAAACGGGTTGGTAGGACTGGCGGGTTGGCGACGGTAACAAGTTGATGTCGATCAAATAATATTTCCCTGGTCAATCAAGTCATGCAAGCGTACAAGTCGTCTCGAGCGACAACGGTGACTACTGATGGTAGCGGTGTTGGTGACAAACGATGGTGGATGGCAATAGGTGGCAAAATCAATTAAAAAAATTTTAACCTTAAGTAATTTTTAACCAAATTTTATATCAATGGACTTGTGGAATTGGTGCGACACTAGCTAATAGTTATTATCAGATGCTCCTACATCATCCTCCATAGGTGAGAGAGAGCTTAGTTTGATGGTATGAGGGTGATAGGTAAAATAGTGTTCTAACAAGTATAACATGATATAGTGTAAGCCATTATAGATAAGCTAAGAGTTCTCAATCGAATGTTTACCCTTTTAATGAACTAAAAATTTTATAAGTTTACAATCTTTGATTAGAATTATCCTATGATCTAAAATTTTCTTCACATTATCCTTACTCTCAAAACTAATGTAGTGATAGAAATATATTCACTCAACATGAGAGAATCGAGCTCAAATAACTCATTAGGTATTTTTATATAGTGCCTTATAAGTGATTAAATCCTTAATATTAAAGGTTGCACTATACTCTTTTCATAAATCCAACACATACATTAGTTTCTGGTTTTTTTAATATTTTTAAAAAGTCTAGTTTCATATACTTGTAATTTCTTATAAGTTTTGAGAGAGTTTTTCTGACCTAACTGTAATTATAACATAGTCTCATTCATTAAATTTCTTAATATTTTTTTAGTATTCGTTAGTTTCTTATATCTTTTATTACTTAGATTAATTTTTTAGATATTATTTTATGAGAAGAAAAGAAAAAAATAAAAATAAAAGTATATAAGTTCATTGGTAAGGGAATAAGATCAATGAGAGATATTGACTTATTATCATGAGCCTATATAATAGGTAGTAGGTCTAGTAAGATAATTGCTAACTTCTTAATTATAAGAAATCAAAATAAGACTCTTTGATTAGGGGTTTTCCTAACTTGGGATAATATGATCAAGCTTAAATTTTGTCTTTCCTTTTTCTTTCTATATAGGTTTAAAATTTTGTTAAATTTGTTAAGCTTAGGTGATTAGGGTCTCTCATGAGGTGAGGCATGATATACTGTGATTATCTTTTTTTCATAAAAAAAACACATGTTAGTCTTACCCTTCAAAGTCACATCCCTATCAAGAAATCATTGTCTTTTAAATATGAGATGACTTACTTGCATAAGTATGACATCACATAAAATCATGTCACTATAGTTACCTAATTTTAAGGGTACATAACATCAATGCTTAATAGGTATAGATATTTATCTATCCATGACATAAAGTAGGAGTTTTGGTATTGCAATAAAGAATCTCTTATTCGCTTAGCAACTTCAGAGGATATCGCATTAATATAACTATCACTATCTGTGATCATCGTATATGATTGTTAATTTTTATTCTAGTGCTAAAAATATTAGTACATTTTCAATTGTCTTGTGGTTATCGGGTTGTAAGGGTGCACCTATTGATAAAATTTTTCATATTTTTTAATTCTTAGCTTTCTCATCAGGTATTATGTTATTTACTTGTTCTGACTCTTCTTATTTATTAATACTTTTTAGGTTTATATTCATGGATCTCTTTGGCTAGTTTGAAGCTACATATTGCTTTTCAAGATACTTAAAATAAGTGGTTCTAGATTGGGCGAATTGGCTTAAAGAAGTGGGGGTGATAATAAGGGTTTTGAAGGTTTAAAAACTATAGTGAATGGGATAGATGAAGTGCGAGTATAAGTGGATTGAGAAATTGTGGTATAGACTTTTAAATTTTTTGGCTCAACATTTCTCTTAAAATAAGAAGTTATATTTTTTTCAAATTTTTTGCTATGTGATAGACTTTCTTTAAGATAATAACATTTCTTAAGTTAAGCTCAGCCTCTATATATTCTTTTAAATCTACCATAAAATGGGATTGTACTAAAGCTCGAGTTAATCAATATCATAACTAAGTTTATAATCCTTAAACTTGTTAATGTATCTCTCAACAGATTTACCACTTTGGAAAAATATTTACCAATTATCTAACATTTTGATATTATAAGTTATTAAAATAAATCTGTTGTATAACTTAACATTAATATTTCTCTAAGTTTTGGATAGCTCTTTACCATTATTAGTATATTATTGCTCTAAACTGCTAAGAAACCTACGAGCAATATCGATAAGTTTAGTTTTAAGAAATTGATACTTTTTTACTCACTGATTTGGTGCAAATTAAAATAATCATCTATACTAGTTTTTAGTCGATGTAATCTTTAGAAACATGACTACTATCAAAAGTTAGGACACCTAATTTTATATTAAAGTTATGCTCTTTATCTCAACACCTCTTAAATCTTTTTTTTCCTTACTTGATATATCTAAATCATTATTTTGGTCTAACTCATCGAAAGGTTATTTCTTCTTCTACTATCATAACTTCTCCAATTGATATATTAATTAGATTCATTAGAAGGATCATCATGTCTTTTATAGTTCCTATGTTTCGTCGAGTTTTCTTTTTTAAAATTATTGGGTGTAGCACTTCTTCTCCTATTATCTTTTTCTTTTATAAGATTTCATTCATGTTATTATTTTTAGAGGATTTGACCAACTATTTAGGTGAGTTGGGCTATTTATTGAGATATTTTTAACATGAGATTTTCGTTTAAAATTTGGATTGATTCATGATTTTTATTTTCCATTTAATAAGACCTATCATATCTTATGACCATTCAAAGATTTATCACATAAGGGATGGGGTGTAATTTTAAGAAAATAACAAGTGATTAGAATCTTACTTTTGTCAAACCACCTCATAGACAAAACTAAATAGTTTCTAAGAAAGATGATGGAGAGTTGTATCACTATTTTTGTATCACCTCCTAAGACAAACATTATCTAAAATTAGCCAAGAGTTTTTTAGTGGATAAACTAAGTAAAAATGAAAAAAAAAATTAGTAAAAAATAATATCATATAATACCAAAGTTGATGTAGAATAGAAAACTATTTTCTTTAATATCAAAGTTGAATACATTAAACAAAAAAATTAGTAGAAAACTATAGACTCTGATACCAAAGTTGATTTAGAGTAGATTTAGATTTCTACTATGACATAAATTGAAACCTACAATATTAGAATGCTCACTAAATGAGTAAAAAATATAAAAAGATAATATACACTAATCAAGGTTTGTTGGCATGGTACTTTAGAACTATTCGAAGATTGGTATTTCAAACTTATTGTATAGATTATTAAATTGAGTAAATGACAATATCTTATACATTAAGCATAAAGTCTTACAAAATGATTTTTGTCACTTCCAAATTTTACATATATAAAATAAAAAGTTTAAGATAAATTATATATAGAGTACTTTTAATAGAAAATAGTAACTCTAGTTTTAGATTATTACTAAGAAAATTAAAGTTGTTAAAAATGTGTACCTTTTTTGGCTACAATATCTTGTAGTTCTGTAAACATTAGAGTTTGGGGTGTTAGTAGAAGCGAGAATTTATTTTATTACTCACTCTCTCAATAGAAGGTCTCTCACCTTTGATACTTATCTCTCATAAGAGATTTTGTTATCGACTATTTCGATAGAAGGTCTCTCACCTTCAATCATTGTTTGTCACAAGAGAAGTTGGAATCTCTCCAATTAGGGTTGAGTGTACACACTTTATTTATAAAGGTGGAAGCGAATAGCTAAAATAAATTTTTATTTCATCATTTTTTCTCAAAGGTTCATTAGCAATTTTTTTAAAAATTGAAAAAAATGAAAAATGCTAAAATGTTAATTGAATCAAGTAGTTCTCAAATTGGTTGTACGTTTTTAGAGATAGTGAAAGTTAGTGGCAAAATGATGGGCTACAAACTAGTGGACCTATCAATATGATTTTTGGGTAAAAGCAGGTCAAACAAAACAAGTCGTCAGGACTAGCGGGTTAACGTGCATCATCGAACGTCATCACGTGTAATGGGTCTGCATGGTTCAAATAATATTTTTTTGTCAATCAGGTCACGTGAGCACACAGGTTAGCTTGCACGGTGACAGCAACAACTGACGGTGGCTGTGATGCTAACAAACAATGATAGACGACAATAGGAAATGAAATCAATAAAAAATCAATTTTATGCATTTTTAAGCAATTTTTAACAAAATTTTGTACATGTGGACTTGTGAAATTGGTGCAATGCCAGTAGATATGCATTTGTGAACTAATATTAGATGCTCCTACGTCACTTGGTATCCTTCTTAAATCCACATCCATTGCTTTTACCCTTAGGCACTTCTTTCAACATATAGTCAGTATTTATAATTTTGGGTTTGTACGAGTCCTTCTAGTGACTTTCATGCTTTGTAGCAAACTTAAGCCACCACACCATTCTAAAAGCCTCTTGTGACACATTCCCCAGATTACCATCTAAGATATCAATCGATGTTGTAAAAGACTAAATAGGGGTCATTCATGGTCTTATATAAATATCCAAGTCATGCCTAAGGTTTAGCAAACATCACAACATCAATTAACCATTTGCTTAAGCCTAGCATAGCTTTAAGGTCAAAACAAAGTCTTTCAATGTTTATTCAAGACTTTGACCAAGAGCTTCTTTAACTCATGGCCTTATCTATTACATGCATATGGACTCAAGAAGTGCTAATGTTCTATGTTGAATCCAAAGTCCTTTCTCTAAGATTTTCCTTATCATAAACAAAGACCTAAAAACTAAACCAAAGCTAGACTTACTTTACTTAGGTTTACTCAAAAACTAAACTAAAATTGATCAATGTCTTCATGTTACCTCAGTCTTACACATCTAAAGCATGACTTTCTAAGGTTCATGGAAGTTCTATCAATCATTTTGAACTCAATCTAAAGATTAACGACAAGGTCATGATGTTAACAATCAATTCTAAATTATCCTCAACCTTAAATACATTTAGCCAAGGCTCAACCATTCTTGCAAGTTTAACCATAAACCTCAACCAACATAGCCTTCTTTCAAAACTTAAAACTAAGCCTTCCCAAACTTTCTATATAGAAATTAATTGCCATAACTCACATTAGAAATCATATAGGTCCACAAAAAGTAAAAGATAAGCCTCCATTGACTTAACCAAGCTATCGTGAATTAAGTAACAAGTATCTACAAAAGTCATTTGGTCATTATTTTTTTTCAAATTTGTTACAATATAAATCAACACAAAGCAAACTATGAATATTTGGTGATACAAACATAAGCCGTTTTATAAATGCTCTCCAGATAATTGGAGCTAAGTAACAAGTATCTACAAAAGTCATTTTATTGTTATTTTTTTTTTTCGAATTTGTTACAATATAAATCAATATAAAGCAAACTACGAATATTTGGTGATACAAACATAAGTTGTTTCGTAAATGCTCTCAAGATAATTGGAGCAGTGCTGTCATAGTCACTTTAGGTATTGGGTCTTTCACCATCGTGGAGCATATCGCGTAGTTTTTCATATAAAATTGTGAAAAAGTTTCTGTATTTATCATTTTATAACTATAATTTATTTATTTTGTCTCTCTATTAAGAAAATTAAAATAACATTATTTATATATTTTCTACTAATTTCTAACGATAACTGTATTTATTTATTTCCATTATTATATTTTTTTAATTAAAATTTATTTTTCATACTCCTATTTTATTTTCAGCAACATTTCACAAAAAAAATTTATATTTCAATTTTACAAATTTCGCTGCAATCCAATTTTATGTGTTTGAAATTTCAATCACAATAATCTCACGCAATAAACTGAAAGTTCCTCAACTTCGCTCTAGTAAAGAACGAGAATTCATCCATTAGTTTAAAAAAAAAATTAACCTTAACTATTTTAAATCTTATCCCCTCACTCAAACAAATTATTTTTTTAGCATCATTTTTATTTCAATCACAATAATCTACTTCGGAAGGGTTTTAAGCCACACCGAAGTCACCGATTCCTTCGAAGATATCTTGGCTTAGTTTGCGAATATTTTGTGACTTTTAAAAATAATTTTTAAAAACTTAATAATCTTAAGAGTTTTATTTAAAAAAAATATTTGAATAAAATAATTCTTTGTTAAAACAATCCAAACGCTACCGTTGTTTATTCATGGAGTTCATACGACATTTTGCCCTCGCACGGATATTTAAATACACGCACATGCCACACGCCGTATCAGCTCTATTATTAAGGGTCGCAGTCGTTGTAGCTGGTAGGAATTGATGTTAATGGAACCGCGACGGCCCGCCTTAGATATTCAACTAACACATTTGTTGAACTTAATTGTAGCTGGGGCCCACAACCTTGTCCTCCGCTTTCGTGACTGAGGTGATCGTCACCTGCGTGCCGAGCGGCGACGTGCCCACCTTGGCTGTGAAGGTGTCATACTGCAAGAACAGCTCGACTGCGAAAAGTCGGGCCACAAGCACCACAAAATCCTTCCCCGCACACTGCTTGTTGGCCAAGGTCGGGCTCTCAGTCTCTGGCCCGTTCGACCACCACACGTACGGCACGAGCTTCGCACCGTCTCCTAGGAAGCGATCAGGCACGAACTTGTCCGCGGTCGCCCCGAACACGCGCGCGTCCCTGGTGGCAATGGGCTGGTACCCGAACAGCATTTCTCCCTTGCGCACCTGGAACGACGCGTCGTGGCTCTCCAACACGAAGTCCGTCCTCGCGTGTCCGTACTGGAACTGGACCGGCGGGTCGATACGCAGCGTCTCGTACACCACTGACTTGTTAAGATACATCTTATCGAGCGCGGCCAACGTGACGCGTCCATTATCCCCGGCTTGTTCCACCGCTGCGCGAGCCTCGGACGCAAGTCTCGCGTGCAGCGCTGGACCGGTCTGCGCGAGCCACGTCACGATGGATGGGAATAGGATCTTGAGACCGCCGTACGTGTTGAAACATGTCGCGAAGAGGAGGTTGTGGCAGGCCTCGTCCCGCGAGAGTCCGAGCTTGACCGCCGCGTCCAGAGCTCCAGATCCCGCAGTTTGGAAATACGCATACAGTTGTTTGTAGCCCGGCTTGGCGACGATGGAGGGGAGGGGGAAGGTGTGGAAGAGGAGGTCTTCGATGGGCCAGGGGATGAACTTCGTGATGATGTTGCTCAAGAGCGGTGCGAGTTGGATGGCGAGCCACGTGGTGATCTTGGACTGCAAACCGGTTTTGGAAGGGCGGGAGCCGAAGTAGGCTTCGCCTAGGAAATCGAAGGCGATGGTGTCGTTGAGGGACGTGAAGTCGGCGCTGCCAGAGGAGGCGATGTTGGACTCAAGGGAAGAAAAAAGTGAAATGGCGTAAGCGGAGTGGAAGGCAGGAATGACAGCGTCCTTGCGCGAGGCGAGAAGGTTGAAGAGGAACTGCTTAATTTGTGCGTGCTTTGGTTCGGTGGGATCGAGGTAGGAGCAGACGCGGTAGCCACCGGTGAGCTTGGTGGTGGGCATGTAGGTGCCGGTGAAGACGTCCTTTTTCTCAACCTTGGTCATGTCGAAGAGGACGGGGAAGCTCTTGGCGTCGAGGACGGCGATGACGCCTGGGTGGGAGGCCATGAAGGGGCCCGGAGGGACGTTGGTGCGGAATACGGTGGAGCCGTAGCTGTCGATCTTGGATTGGAAGAAGCCATTCCGTCCTTTGAAGTAGTAGAAGTCGAGGCGGTCTTTGATGGGGGTGATGAACGGGATACCGTAGCTTCCTGGTATTTCTTTCAGTGGGAGGAGGCGGACGCTGCTGCTTTCGTCGTTCTGCTCGAAATTAGTTTCGTGGATTGAAGATGGTAGCACCTTGGAACTCATGGTTGACCGGTTTTTGAGAGAACACTGAGAACTACTGAACTATAGAAGGCTGATTCGTAGATCGATGCACACTACTCGCTCAGAACTCAAAATATAAATAGTAGAGTAGCGGGGAGGAGGACGACGATGTTGGATACAATGACGAAAACTGAAAAGATAAGATAAATTAAAATATTAAACATTATTACCAAAAATCATCAACATCGTGTTCCTCGTGGTTCTAATTTATGATTTTCTGTGTGCAACACAAGGTTTCGTTGATGCGAAATCCCATTTACTTTCTTAAAAAAATTACATTTTAGAGAATGGTAATGATAAAAATAGAAAAAATAAATGAAGAAAATACCATGCGATTGTTGATAAGGCAAAAAAAAAAAAAAAAAACTCTAAAAAATATGATAATCACAAAAGAATATATTTCATTATCTCTCTTATGAGTTATAACCAAAGTGGGATTGTAGAACAATGATGAGTGGGTGAGCTAAGAAATGGAAGATTGGGATCAAAATTAGGTTTATGCATGAAAATGATAAAAAAAAAAAAGATAAATTTGTTTTGTGAACAAATATGTAGTCTTTTAGGATAAGCATAAGCAATAATGTATTAGTGAAAAATTATGTATATGTGATAAATATTAAGAGATATGAAAGATTAATGGTTGAATGATATTATTTGAAATACCAAGCAATGAGCTATGACTACCAAGGGGACACTTGCTTGAGAGAAGCTAAAGTCTATGATATGGGTGCCTAGGCTCATAAGCAAAGGCAAGGAATGGGAACTAGCATGAAAAAATTATAGGCCAATTGGAAATCCAAGGCCAATCTAACTCTCTTAAAAAGAGGCAGCCAAAGAATAATGGAACCAAATTGACTAAGAAAAGTCCAATGAGGACTGATCAAAAACCTCATTGACGTAAATGCACACATGAACATGTTCTAAGTTGTTAGGAAGATAAAAAATAATTGGGTTAAACTAAATCTCTTATTTTGATAAACATAAACATTTAAATAGGTCTATTTAAACACAAAAATCCCATTTATTACACCTAAGATGTGATAGGTCAACTCACTCAAAAAAGGTCTTTAGTAATTATTTAGGATTGCATAGGTATGGGATCTTGAAATTGGCTCATTTCGATCATCTTAAAAAGTGTGTCATGTTACCTACAATCATATATAAGATGAGTCTATTATTGAGAATATTTTGATGTGATGATAGTATCAATACGTTATTTATAATTTTAAGATGTTGTTTAGAATCTGTATAAATTTTCAAAAGATGTAAATGACAAAAGTATTATTATATTAAATATTTTAACAAATACAAAAAAATAAAGCTTACCCTTTTTTGTCTCTTTCAATTGCAACCTGAATGTGAGGTGGATAGAGAAAGTGAGCAAGGGTTGGGAGATTGTGTGTAGGCAGGGCTTGGAGGAGAGACCTGAATAGAAGCACCTTAGTTTTCCCTTATGTCAAAAACTGAAGAATGAGAAAAAAGGATTCAAATCTTGGTTATGTAGGAAGGACTCATTTAAGTATGTTTTTATTGGAGTTTTCTCTTCTTTGTAATACTCTTAGGCTATGTTTTATGATGCTTGAGTTTGATTTTGGATAGGTTGGGGATTAAGAAAATGATTTACAAGTTATGTTTTCACTCGAGCTTCACGTATTATATCATTTGATTGATCTTACTATATGGTCGACTCAGAGGGATAATGCAATGAGAACCATGAACGATTAAATTAGGAAAGATTTCAAATCAATTCTCTTGCCCAAGGGGATTCGATGATATGATAATTTTGGACATACCATATGATCAGTTAATTAGCACTAGTGTCAACGCTATACTTCACTATCTACTTAAGATAAAAAATCATAGGTTATACATAGTTAAAGTATCAAGTAATGATATAAAATCGTACGTAGAGACTAACGATTGAAAAACTTTTCAATGTTAATTAAATAAAATCACATAATGAAAATAGAACGACTGAAAAACTTTTCAATGTTAGTTAAATAAAATCTTATAGTTTGAAATTTATAAAACTTTCTCTGCGTGTGCAAGTCAACCTAATAGGGTTGGCTATTCTTTGGTGCTCTTGAAAAGTTATAACCCAAGTTACCTACTGGCATATTTAGATAAGCCCGACCTATCTCGATATCATTACTTGATTATTTCAAATTTGATTCAACTTGATAAAGCCTAACCAGGTTAAGAAGTGATGCTTTTACCCAATTTAACCCATAAAACTATAATATTGAACTCTAATCGAGTCTTGGGCCTAACCCAACTCAGTTATAGTAGATCTATTAACTTGTGACTTCACAATACCTAGTGCCTAACACTTCAGGCCACTTCCATTGGTCTTGGCCAAGAAATGAGTGCTTAGGTTATTTTTTAAGATATTTTTATATTTTTTTAATTCTAAAGTATTTTCATAGTTACTTAGAATAACAAAATACTTTTACAACTACTAAAATAATAATATATAAGAAATCAATGACCATGCATATGTATAATAAAGTTATACGACTTAATTCTGTAATATGTAAATAAGTGATATAGTAGACAATCAAACCAATAAATATTTTTGAGATACACTTTTGATTGTTAGTTGCTCCACCAAGAGTTTAATCAACTACTCCTTTATATGCTATTTAAGCCCCAACTAATGCATAGTTACTATGACTATTTAACATTACTTCACTTATAGATTCTCTATGAGATATTTGGTCAAAACTCTTTTATTGTCTATAAGAGTTTGAGATGAATAACTTAAACCATACTTGAAAAAATATTAAAAAATTAACATAATGATTTTATTATTATCAAACAAAGTTTTTCATGACAAATAATACAACACATGACAATTTATGTAATATGTATATATAAATTGTTGCATTCTCATTTGCATCATAGATATATATATATATATATATATATATATATATATATATATATATATATATATATATATATATATGAATAGTCATTAAATAGTACTATTAACATATAATACTTATAATATATCATAACTTTTATTTTCATTTATATTCATATTCATTTCAAAATTTTATCTTTGTTTCTTTTTTTCTTTTGAGATTAGATTTTCTAGTATGATTACTATCCTCACTACTTAGGATCCCATATCATAACATCATCCTTCATAGGGCCATCACCTTTTATTAGCAATGTTCAATGTTGATAAAAACAATGCCTTTGTCAGATTGTGGCTTCATCTTTGAGTACTTATGATAGTAAGGTGTGATTTTCTTTCTTATATATCATGGACTTACAACCCTTATTACCAACATGTTATGTTAACAAGCATAGGGGTCTTTGTTGTGTCGTGGTTCCATCTCTAAGTGCCCATAATAATAGGGTGTGATTTTCTTTTCTTATATTACGTAGTTGCAAGATGGAGTCATAAAAAATATTTCACATTTATATTTTTTCTTTTTTATGATATTCTATACCACTAAGCTTAAATAGTTTTTCTTTCTTTCTTTTTCTTTTCTTTTCATTTTTTTTCTTATCATATATAAGATTCTTACAATATTCAATATATTTTTCTATACATGGTTATACACAAACATAAAGTAATACTAGAAATACATAATCACATAAATCTAAACTTATGTAGATGATTTCAGGTTTTACAAAATGCTCATACCATATTTCATTCCATTCTAAATAACTTTGCAATTGATCTAAGATCCATTACTATTAACTTCATGCCATGCAATCCAACTCCTAAATCATATTATATGATTGCTAATCACAACTAGTCAGACAAGCTATTAGATGGTCGATTATTGTTATGTGCTTCCTTAAATTGATCTTTATGAATCATTAATCAGACAAGGAGTTAGACATGATGATTACTGTTATGTGATTCTTCAAACCAATCATACTTGTCGAAATATTATGTCATACTGTATGATTATTTTAGACTTCAATTAACTTGGTTATAATCATCATCATAAGTTTGATGGCCTAATCACCTACCCAATTATGTAGATTCCATAATATGATCAGCTCGATCATACTGTATGATCGACATGATTAGAAACATCGAGTGGGGGGACATTTGACCAAAACTAAGACACATCCAAAACCTATCATTAACAATATTTAATACAACAAATACTTAAAGAAATGAAAACTCAACTTGAATGGTACTTTTAACCAAATATTTTGATAAGAATAAGATTGAAATTCTACTTTACCCAATTTCTTCCTTTTGCTCGACTTAGTACGTTTATCTCAAAGAGAACTGAGCCAAATGTCCTTAAATTACCTCTCACTTTTTCTATTTAGCTCTCCTCTTTTCATAGCTTCCTTTGCATGCTATTTAGAAATAAATTGATTACAAGAGAAAGATTAGAGCATCTATCCTATTTTAAATAAAAAGATTATTTGATTTTATTGATTTTTTTTCTACTTTAAGAATTCTTATGAAATATAAATTATTTTCAAAATTATAAATAGTATGCTACGAATTTCTTAAGTTAAAATCTTTATATGATATTCTCAAACCTTTGATCTAACCATTATAATTATACTATGCATTTTGAGGCATCCACATTATGATAATCCTTAACTTATAGATATATCCAACTCATTTCTAATAAGAAAATTATAATTAAGAATAAAATTAATGATTAATTAAAGTGGATAGCTATAGTTTTAATGGGTCATAAGATTTTTTTATCATTATCCTTATCAAGATAATGCCCTCTTGAATATATTTATTTATAACGTTGATCCTAGATTTAGCATTTATTTGTATTTCATTTTTGGTTTGGGCAAGGCATGACATCAATCTTAATTCTTAAGTGAGCTAAGTGGGGTGGAAGAATAAACATTCTTAGCATCCATATTTCATCAAGGTGCTTGAATCAAGTCGGCCTTGTCAAGAATGGACAAATAAGGTGTAGATTTGGCTGAGGGGATTAAGGATTTAGAATAGGAGAGAAATAAGGCATAATGCCATGGGAAGCCATTTTTTTGTTCAACCATGAATCTTGTAGCTTTTCTAGATGCACAAGTCTTATGCATAAGGCCGATTCACAGCTTTGTATTCACCTAATCAACATGGTTTCGCCATTGAGCCACTTATTTGGAAATTTTTAGTTATATAAAATAAGAAAAACTTACATCCAATACTTAGAACAAAAAAAAAATATAGACCTATTGGTAATTATTAAGAGTAAAATCAATAGTTAAAAAGTCTTCATAGTTTTTTGTTGTGCTTAAGGATCTTATTTTATTATTTACTTATTTTACATGCACAACTTAGTTCTAAAATTAATATAGTGCCATTATCTTGGTGACACACACTAATGCTTTTCCTTCTAAATGACTCACAGTGTTCTTTGGTGACCTAGCAAAAAAAGGTAGTTAAATGTATTCTTTGCTAGGAAAGGTCTCAACTATAATGCTAGCTAGAGCATTCTCCCTACTTTTATATTTTTCCTCAAGTATGTGAAGTTATGATAGAAAAAGTGCATTAATATCTATTTTAAAATTGTTAAGATTATAGAGTTGATAAAGTCCACAAGAGGAGAGACGAATTATGTAAATTATATAATTAATATGATTTTAATAACTTAATTACTTTCTCAAGTTCAATTCTATTAACTCAAACAACATGTAATAATAGAAGTTTATATCTTTCCCTATACTAAACTTAAAAATTCAAATAATGTTACAATTGATCATTCATTTTTTTTTTGTTAAGTGTACATAATACAACTCAAATGATCTTATAACAAGGATCTTTTGATTTTTTTTAATTGCTCTTTATGATTGATATGAACAAGTTTTAAAAACTTGTATAATTTTGTAAATTATTGTGTGGGAAGTACAAGAAAGATAAATATCATAACATAATTTTTAGGTGATTCTATCAAAACTAGGATCTGTATCCACTCTTAGTCAAATGGCTAGATTTTCATTACAAACTACTCACATTTTATCATAACAATTCTAATAAATCTCTCTCTTTTAACTACAACCAATTAAGGGGTCTACTTCATACAAAAATAAGAATAATGGATTTGTAAGAGTTATGGCTCAATTTACATATTACAACTCAAACAAAATATCATACACTTGTATAACTCTATATGACACAATGCTAAAGTGATATAAAAGATATAACAAGATATTGATGAAATGTTGAAGATGTTATCACCAATATGAACCAAATGAAAAAAAATATATTAAAGTGATATATTACAAGAATTAACTAGATTCTCTAGCAAAAAAATGGAGAGAGTTTGTATTTTTGCTATTTCCTTAAACTTTAGATTTTACAAAATATAATATGTTTTTCTTCTTTTTGAAACCAATCTTTATTGATATTAATGTCAATCCTAAAGTAGGTTATGGATGTTCTAATGACTAATTGTGTTTTTGAAAGATGATTAAAATAGCTATTATGCTCTTAAAATTTCATTCATAATAATATGTTATCTATATTATATCAAAACAATAAAAGTAGAGCAAGGATTGTCTTAATAATCTAATAATATAACTCACCAAAATGATTAATTTTATATGTCTGATAAAGGTCCTAGTATTGTATGATACCAATTCATAATGTAACTCTTAAGTTCTTACATATATAATATAAGATGATTATATGGTTCATGCTAGTACAATGTAGTTCATATCAATAGTTTAACTAGATTGTATGTGTTTAATAATGGATCACTATCACACTATATTCATTTTCACCAAGAGCGAAGTTTTAAAAAACATTTTTTACGATGTGATTATCTAAGTATAAATACTCATATGATCATATATTAATTAGTTTAACCAATCTTATTGAGATAATCATACACATATGATAATCTTGTCATAATTGTACAAAAGCTTTGAAACAAACTTGGCTCTAAGTCCTAAATAAGATAGAATCATACAAGTGTGACACATTAATTGTAGTAGTACGATAATATAGTAAATGTTTATTTTATTCTTATTAGTTAATAATCATATCCATAAGATACATATATCATATTCATATAATATGATGAACAAATTTCTTTCTTAAGTAGCTTAAGTTTTTTATGATAAGAAATAGATTATACAGTTACGATACCTTACTTCATATTATATAATGTAGTAGTTGTGCACATATAGAATAAGGTTCAAATATTGTGTAATGGTTAATGACAATATAACCAAGAAACTATATTATGATATAAGTTGAACGCACAATCATACCAATATAATATACTAATTGTACATATATGATCATAACTAAGCCAATAAATACGACATATTATTAGAGAAAATAAGTTGCATTGTATGAAGTAGACTTTGTAATCATATGATCTTGGTCAAAACTTGACTCTTGGAGAACAGATATCACATGTACAAGGGTTATATCTTATATGATCAACTTTGTTTTTATAATCCTTTATTTAATTGACTATTACATCTTTACAATGAAACCATTGTACTTACACGATATCATGACAATCTCAAACTTTAATTATAACTTTAAGTTGCAATATAAACCATACACATATCATATAAGACATCATATTACATGATCATTAGGCTATAAGAGAATATAACTTGTTTTAAATTTGATTTTATTATTCAAAGGCTTAGATTTAATCTAAAATTGATTGTATTGATATTACTAATATGAGAATTGAAGTGTTTCGTGCTAAGGAAATCCCACAAGAGGGGGGGTGAATTGTGTATTTAAAAATTTTATGAATTTCGAAATTAAACTTAAAAACCTTTAAGCAAGAGTAAAAAGAGTGGAATACACAAATTTTTAAGTGGTTCGACTCAAAACCGAGTCTACGTCCACCCCCAACCGGTGTTGGGAAAAATCCACTAAATGCACTGATTACAAGTGAGGTTTTTCCTACGGTTCACCTCAAACCTACTTGGGATTTTTACTACGGCTAATCCCAAACCTACTTGAGTTTTTACCGGGCTCAACTCAAACCCGGGGCTTTTGTACAACTGTCGGGATGCCCTTGCCCCAAAACGAAAAGTACGAAAAATTGGCAAATAACTTAAGAGAAATAGGAGAAAAGAGGAGGCACACACAATCGACAAATTAGAGGGATAGAAATTGAGAAATAATTGAAAAACCTCTAATTCCAATAGCTTTCTTGTCGCTTTGCTTTTTGAGCTTGGATGCACCGTTTTTGCTTGAGTGCTCAAATTTTGAGATCTGAAATCTTTGGAAAATTTAGCAAAGGTTAAACTGAAAAATACATCAATTTTCCCTATTTATAGAGCTCAAATTTGAGCTCTAAAACATTTTACCGTTCGGGCTTAATCCAGAACGTTGGATCCGGGCGCGTAATCGAACGGCACGGATTAAATCTCGCGATTACCGTTTACGCGATTTAATCCCGTGCGTAGGATCCGGGCGCTGAATGAACGGTGCCGATTAAACGGCCGTTCGATTTTGATCTGGGGCGTTGGATCCGCGTGCTGAACGAACTGCGCCGATTAACCTTGTGAAACAACCGTTCAAAACAATTCTCGCCCGTTGGATCTGGGCGGGCTTGATCTGCGCCTTTGGATCCTGTCGAAGTTATAAGGTGGGATTTTTAGTCCCACACTGCAGAAATGAAATTGGCGCATTGCTTTATAAAGAATTTGCGCCCTGTAGCTTTCGAGCCTCTGCAGGGCTGGCTCCCCCCTTCCTTGACCAGGAATTGATCACCTGGTTCGGGTTGACTTGGCCAAGCATTGTTCATTGACCGTTGACCGCGCTGCAGTTTGACCTAGCCGAGCTCCTCTCGGCGGGCTTTGGGCGAGCTTGGCTTAGCCAGGCACTGTGGATTTGACCGTTGACCAGCGCTAGCCGAGCTCCTCTCGGCGGGCTTGGTTCGGCCTTTTCGGGTCAACCAAATTTTTATTTTTAGATTAAATTTTTAATTTCTAAAAGACCTGGACGGGCTGTTTTCGCGCCGGGTCGACCCGCCCATTGCTACAGTGCATTTTCCCGAGACTTCAGCTGTTTTAGGGTATTTTTGACGAATTTTTGTGCCAAAAATTTGAATATAAGTGTATAAAAATAATTTTATATTCTTATAGTATTATAAGTTATTTAAATAGCTATGAAAAGAAATTCATGAAAAACAATTCCAAAATAATATTAAAAAATCAAATACCAATGTCTATACATTTTGTCAAATTTGCTTGGCCCAAAAATCAAAATTCAGTATTAAATAAATTTAAAATATTTCTAAATATTAATACTACTAGTGTGTCTCATAATCTCAAAGTTTGGACATATCAAATTCAAGAGAAATAAAAAGAAATTCAATTATAAAAAATCTTGTGCATGTCTCAAATTTCCTTGAAGTATGCCATGACCTCAAGGCTCTTAGAGACCATTATTTTAGACATCTAAGATACATGGCTTGATTTAATTAATTATTAACAATTTTACTTAAAATCAAGCCCAAATAAAATATACACATTTACGCTTGACTCATCAAACACAAGGGTGTAACAAGAATATATAGTTCTAAAAAACATATAATTAAGGATTTATTGATGAATGCATGATAATATAATATAATCCTAATTATACATATAAAAAATAAGTAATAAATTTAATAAATCAAATCAAAATGAAGTCTTACATATGAACTTCTAATAGGTAACTATTCTATAAAAAATTAAAATGATGGCTTCCAATTATGATAATTGAGCCAACTGATCTTTGAATACAAATCTTTTGTCTTAATTATTCCAATCACCAAATCTGTAAACCTTGCCCCAATTACAACAAATTATTATAAAACTTTGTAACTTCACAGCACTTTCAAATATTTATTAGTAACAATGAGCTTGATTTTTTTATCATCATCCTCAAGAGTATAATAAAAATAAATAGAATATGATTGTTCCTCCAAATATCAATGACTTGATCTAGGCATCGCTCAACTTTTGAACACAAAGGGTACTCCTTCCCATGAAATCACACATTCTATTTTAATGAATCTTGTAGTGTTTTTCAAGAAAAATTTTATAAGGATTAAGAGAAGTTGCCAAGATGTTGATGTTTGGTTAAGGAGGAGGTGAGAATGAATAACCTCTTCAATCGAAGATCTTAAATGATGCATCAGCATGCATGGCATCTCCTAATTTACTTTTTCTATATTTACAAATATTTTTCTCACAATCTTTAGCAAAGATTTGACATTCTTATGTGAGGGCATCTTTAAGTTTGCATAATAGAAGTCTTAACAATAAAAAAATATGAACACCAATGATATCTTTTGATACATTTACAGACATTAAACTCTTTTATTTATTTACAATTGTTATTATTTTAGAGAATGCAAACAACATAGATAGAAGAAAAAAACATAGAAAATAATACATAGATATTGGTAATATGAAGAACCATTAAATAAAGAAAAATCTTAATCACATGCAATAAAATGGTGGTTTTATCTCTCTTGGAATTACAATTAGGATACAAGAACAATGATTCTTCAATTAAAACAAACATAAAAACAAGAGAAAGTGAACAACAAAAAAACACCAAGATAGAAATTCGATAAATGTGTGAGAAAGTGAGTAAATAATAGTATTGAATATGTTCTTTTGGGGACAAAATATAAGTTTATATCGGGGGAAATGGATGAAAGATGCAGATTTAACAGTATAAAATGATAACAGTACAATATTCATGGTGAATGCATATTAGCTAAAGATCAATTAATGGGTATTAAATGTATTGACCTTTCAGAGAAATGGAATTATTACTATTAAATGGCGGAATGGGAAAAACTAAGTACCACATTTAGACTGCTGAAGGGATTATTATCCGTGGAAAGGTACAACAAAGCAGCTCGTCTTCATATCCATAGTTACAGCCTCAATGCCCAACCTTGGCTAAAGGAAGGAAGGAGACATGGGTGCGAAATAAAGCTTGGCTGGCTAAGCTTAAACTCAGGTTTGGACATGCTTTCCTGTGCAATGTGAGCGAGATTTCTAGAGAATACTGGAAACAAAGCAGTGAAAAGTGATGTATGATTGATCAACCTCTTTGTTGACAAAAACGAAGAACATGTGCTTACATATGTTCGGATAATAAAAAGCTATAAACGGGAGCACCCAATGTTACCTTCACTCTATGGGGGAGGGGTCCATGACGCGCGTGATGGACGTGACTTTTAATTATTTTATTCATTTGTACATCTCACGTCGAGTTTCACGAAGAAAAATTAAAAAGTGAGAATTATTATAGCCGGTGTGACCTGGCGTCTTTCTGGAGTTGGTGAAAAATCACTTTAATTTTTAATAAATCATTATATAATAAAAATAAATAAAAAGGAACAAATTTTTAAAGTAACCACACTGCGTGGTATGATAAATTATTTCACGAACGACGACGACAACAGACTTGAGGAACGTCGCTATTCACATGGATCACTGTTCGTTTGTATTGACTATTATTAGCAATCTCTAATTCGCCACATAATCGATTCATGGGCGAATATTACCTTAGTTTAGTAGAATGCCGTTTAATTATTTAATTTCTTATTTACCAATAGATTTAAAGGTTAAATTAAATATAACTCAAATTAAAGCTAAATTTTGAATATGAAAATAATTTTATACTATTTTATTTAAATAAATTTTAAGAAGCTAAAAATAAAATTTTTAAAAAATATAGATTTTTCATTATCATCAGCCCACAAAAGCCCACAAAAGAGACATTGAAATATGATTACTTAAGATCAATAAACATGAGATTTGATTGCATGAATAATGATCTAATGAAAATAATATTTTGTTATCATATTTATTTCGACATAAATAATATCTATAATTTTGGATTATCTTAATATTTTTTATTTTTTATTGATTTAATAAATTTAATGAATAAAATAATTAAAAATACATCCTTGTGATTTTGAGAGCATATGATATGATGAAAAATGACATTTTGAAGAGCACATGAAAATAAATATAAATGCAAAATTAGTGCATGATTATATGACAATGGAATCGTTGACATAGAATATACCAAGCAAGTAAATTTTAAATAGGGTTTTGAGAAATAAAATGAAGCTTTAATAGGTTGTGATGATGGGATTTTCATCGTCTTTCAATGGAGAGAGATGCTAGTCTGTGTTCGAAGATGACCAACAACTTGCAATGAAATAGATATTTTGTGCAATTTCTTGAAGAGAAGGCAAATTCAAAGAAATAAAAATTCTATTTTTAATAGTCTTGACAAAGGAAGAGAAAGTTAATTATCTAATTTCTTATTTATCCTTAAACTTAAAAAGTCAACTTAGATGTAACTCAAATTAAATCTAAAATTTGGATATGAATACAATTTTACAATATTTTTATTTAAATGAATTTTTAAAAATATAAATATTGAATTAAAAAAATATATATAAATTTCTCATTACACCACACAAAAATGACAATAAAATATGATTACATGAGATCGATAATCATGAGATTTGATTATATGAATAATGATTCACTCAAAATAATATTTTGTTATCATATTTTTTTTCAACATGGATAAAATTTATAATTTCTGACTTTTCTTAAGTTTTTTAAATTTTTATTAATTTAATATATTTAATCCATAAAATAATCAAAAGATACATCCTTGTTACTTTGAAACCATGTGATGTGCTAAAAAATTGCATTCTAAAGAGCCCATGAAAATAAATATAAATACAAAATTAGTGCCATGGTCATACGACTTTGGAGTCGTTGACATAAAATATAACAAGCAAGCAAATTTTCAGTAAAACTTTGAGAAATATGATAAAACTTTAATAGGTTGTGATCACGGGATTTTCATTGCATTTAAAAGGAGAAAGATGATAATAAGTAGTCCAAGGATGACCAACAATGGGATTGCAAAGAAAGGGTACTTTGTTCAATCTCCCAAAGGAGAAGGGAAGTTCAAAGAAATGAAGATCCTATGTGAAATTAATATGAAATACAACCATTATAATATGATTAATTAAAAACTAAATCACACAGTAGAGCTTTAGTTTAAACCCTTAACAATAGTATAAAAAAATATTGATATTAAAGTGATTTTAAATTAGAAATGTATTATTATGCAAATATAAGAACTCTATTTGCTGAAAATAATGAGACAAAAAATTAGAAGAAAAAACTTTTATGGAAGCCCAAGTTGAGGAAAATTACTAAAGACTACAAGATTTGTTATGTATCTAGACAAGCACATTAGAATGATCAATCTTTTATATGACCAACATGAGCAAAAATATTAAATATATAAAATATAATTAAAAAAACTAATCATAGTGCTATAAAAGCTGTATCTTCTACTTATAATTGTACAATCTCAAGTTCTTTCATCTTCATAAAAGATGATTAATTTTAATATTGGTAGACTATAAGATAAGATAGATATAATAATTACAGTTATCTTTGAGAAGTTAACAAATATTATAAAATTTTCATGTAAACTATTTACACAAAGCTCAAGTCATCATAGAAGATAAGATCATTTCTAGCAAATGATGAATAGTGGCTATGTGAATAATCCAACAAAACATTCATTTTGAGTTTCAAGAAAATAAGATACAGAACCGGCTTGAACATTGAAAGGGCCATGCCTTTGCTGCTTAGCCAACAGCTTCACCAGGTTATACTTCTAGCTTCCTATGATGTGTTGAAGAGTATGTGATTAAAAGCATTTGGTCTTTTGATCTTACATCAGCTAAGAATGACTTGCTACAAACCAACTAAATCACTACTGTACCAATCTCTATGTATTAAATGGACTTGGTGGATAAGATACCATGTAGTGTGCATGAAACAATTAAAAGTGCGAATTAGCAGTTTCTCCTCATCAACATTATTCCGAGACGAGCACACAAAGTTGTTACGAGCCGAGCTATTGGTTATGCGAAGCCAAACATACAGCAAAAGCTATAATTAATTTACAGTTTAGTTCGAAGATATTAAAAGGGGGTTTAAAATTTGTTGATAAGATACAGCAAGAGCTAAAATTAATGGATTTTAGTTGATAAACGATCTATTTATTTGGTTCAATTTTTGTGATCTAATGACAAATTAATCCAGAAGTGTTTTTGGAATACACGTCTGTAGACGAAGCACCATTCTGGCATTATTGCATGTTGCAGATTGACAAAGAAAAACGCAGGAAAAATGTTACTTCTAATGATTCAACTCTGAAAAAAATTTAAAAATGAGTATGCAGCCGTTTAATCATGAAAATCATTTGTCAATGAAATAAAAAAGTAATAAAAGAAAGGCATGCTTTTCAAAATGATATCTCCAAATACATACTGCTCAGTCCACAAACAAGGTGGTGGCATACTTATATGTCTCTAAATTCGGATAAGCTATGTCAGACCTCTTTTGCACTATCATTTAAGTGATTCACTAGTCATGATGATCAACCATAAATGACCTTATCGATGTCAAAAGACAAACTTCATTACATGTGTACCTTATAAATGAGAGCATCAACATTGTGTGTGTAAGCTATAAATCATGATAGAAAAAAAGAGAGAAAGAGAATATAATGAATAATTAACATAATTATTTGGTAATAAGGAGAACTCTAGATAAGAAAAAACCTATAATCTCAAATGGCATAGATACTCTACCATCCCTTTTATGTACAATAAAGGGCTTTTTCATTATGGTGCTCGTCTTATTGAAGGCTAAAAAAAGGATGAAATTAGAGTTTCAAAAAACTCAGGAGGCCAGCTTGTATTAGAAATAACAAAAAAAATCTAATGAGAGTGTGTGTGTATGTGTGTATGTGCTAGAGAGAGAGAACGTTAAATATAAAAAGTTTGAAATCAAACGTCAATTTCCATGAGCATGAAGTGAGTCTTTATAGAAAAAAAAAGGAGTGAGGGGACTTGCCAAGTAAGGTTGACAAATTAACACTATGGTTTCTAAAAGGGAGGCAAATGTTTTAGTTAGGGAAAGATTCAATGATATTAATAACCACTAAATGTCTTATATTTGAGGTATTAAGTATATGATCGTAATCATCAGTGAGGCCCATATGACAATTGACCTAGGCAGAGAAGCTTTATCACTCTTTTTTGGAAAGTACGAGAATTTGTTTGGGTAAGATGGCCAAACTTGACAAAGGGTCATGTGGGTGATGAATTTAGCCTAGTCACATGAACTTTGTGAGTTGACCATCAAAGTAGATCTAAGGGAGGAAGTCTAAGCCATAGAGCCCTAACAACAAAATGATCGAAGTAGATAGTGGAGCAAGTTGTGGAAGGAAATCATTTAAACCAAAAGGGTTGAACTTCAATCATGCTAATGACAAGCATAGAGAAAACATAAGGCATCTTTGCTCTAAACCAAAAATCATCATTTTATGACAAAACATACCAAATATATTATGAAAGAATTATTTTCTTCATCTTATTTGATCATATGTAGTTAATGATATACAAAAAAATGTGTTTAAAAAACTCATGATGGGATGGCCAATCCTTGCATCAACCAAAGTGTTAATCTTTGGCAGAGAATAATAGCATTTCTAATATATTAAATGAGGTTGATGAAATTCAAAAACAACCTCCACTTCTTATTATTTCTTTTGACCAAGATGACTTTGGCCAAAAAAAAAACTCAAGATTTTGAATCTTAGATAGATTTTATCTTTAAAAGCTTGGTAATTTTATTTCGAATGGCATCTTATAACTCATCAAACAAGTGTGATTCTTCCATTTAATTAATAAAGTCCCTAATGTGACATTAAATTAATGTCGAACCACAAGCTTTTATTCCATACATTTCGTGTTAAAAATATATTATAATCCCTTTTCACCAAGCTAGCTATCTAAAACTGTTATTCATTGTTGATTTCAAAACAAGTTACTACAATCTTGTTTATATCATTACATAAACTATAGCAAATGATGGAACCATTTGCCTTTACCTCACTTTGTTCTAAAATCATTGAGCCCATAAGCCTAAAGCTCTCCTTCTTGGGCATGCTTGTCAAGTTGCTATTATATCACCTCATTATGGTATCACTGTCTTTGTTAAGAACAAGAAAATGTGGAAAAGAGAGAAAACAATACACAAGAAATCAAACTAGGGACACACAAAGATGACTTTTTTGGTGAAGGAAGCCCTAACCACCATGGATTCAATTAATGGGCATTTTTCTCAATCTCCTTGGAAGAAGTGAGACGAAGGGATATTATGCTTTTGAGAAGGAGGCACTTAAAAACCAAAATTGTTTCTTATTTAGTAGAAGCACACACTCATATTTGACTCTTATATTCTTAAAATTAGATAAAAATAAAATATACATAAAACTATTCATGTCATCCAAGTTTTTCATTACAAGGAAAATCTTCATTATAGATGTGATGATGAGGGTATTATGTGTGTTCTCAATTTTAGCATCACCTAATTTTTAAACTATTTTTTCTTGAACAAGTGATCAAGTAATAAATATGAATAAAATCATATAAAATATGTTATATTCTTTTTTAAAACCGAGTTCATAAAACAATCATAATAGTAGAAATAAAAAAAATAAAAAAACAACTACATTTGGACCCATGTCCTTATTATCGTAGTATGATTATATGATTTTATAACATTTTCTTTACATGATTTCTAAGTCAAAATAAAAGTAAATAACCAAGCAAGCTAATATCCATGTCCTCTCAATGCTCCTTTAAATACCAATCTGATACATCATTTTTACCTATGATTGTTAATGTCAAACAAAGACTAAGCTTTTCACATAGGCTCAACAAAACATGTTACTCATGCATGTAGGTTATTATAAATTCGGGTCTTATCACATACTTCAATAATATTATCCTAAGAAATAAATAAAATAAATAAAGGTTGCTAATATATTCATATATATGAAGTAAGAATTTAGTTAAAAATTTGTATACCATATTTCTTATTTTTAAACTTTATTTGTCCTTTAACCCCTTTTCAATTTAATAAGAATTATGATTTCATTAGTTAGTTAGGATTGATACATAAATTTCTCATTTTTTTGTGTAGTATCATTCCAAAATTTTTCCTTTTTCTAATTACACACTAGTTGTAACCTTTCAAATTTTTCTTCCTTTGTGTTATACCTTACATGAGTTACTTTACTTATCCAAAATCCTCATATACCTACTCTTCTATAGTGATGATTTTTAAATATTTTAATTTTTTTTCATAATTAGTTCATCATTTTCTCCCCTTAAAAGTCATTTTTAATGCCTATAATTATTTTAAAATTTTATAAAAACGTTATCTCACACACTAATTAATATGCAAGAAAGGAATTTGTATATTAAAATGTACCATCATAATAAGAAGAATAAATAAATATTTAACATGTGAGTAATAAAAAATTGTTTCATCATATAAAATATGAAATTTATTTTCAAAATATTCTATCAAATATCATAAACACGAAATTTTTCATAGATTCATTAAATCTAGATCCTAATGTTTCTAATTTATAAGCATCAAATATCCAATAAATGTACCACAATATTCATAATCATTACCTTGAAATTAATATCGTAGTCACACAGAGTTGAATTGTTGAGAGAGAGGTCTCTCATGAGCTCTATTATGCCCAAAGCTTCCTTCCCAATTTGGTTTCACTTGCTAAAACTGTTACACCCCATTTTTTCCTAGGCTGATTTTTGGCATATATTTTTTTTTTTTTTTTTTAACATATAGACAGCTCAGATCGTCTCATACCAACCTGAGTAGCCTACGAAAAACATAGGATATAACACATCATTACACACCTACTTTCCTTAACAATGTGGATCCCATCTCCCGGGTACACCGTCAAATCAGGTTCATGACTCCTGAATTAACTGATGAACTCGCGCAATGTTACTCCTACTAGACCCAATACTCCTAACCCATACCAGTAGGAGAACCGGTCTAATAGAAGTCTGAACCCCCACGGTTAAGTTCCATAGTCATGTAATGACCTCACCATCAAAAATAAAATACATAACATCCTCAGATAAAATATGGCACTCCACACACTATACCACCAAGATAATAAAGTAAAACAGTGAATGGAAACTACATCACATCACAAGAATAAGATCCAAGTCCAACAAATACAATATCATTCAACTAGATACATAAGTCAGAATCACCCTCACATAATACAAGACATAAGAATAACAGTCTCACTGAATACATCCAACAGCAACAATCAACTAACCAGAATGTCTCAGAAAATCACAGATCAGATCTCCTCCACTAGCCTACTGATCACGATCCCACCTAAAGCTGGGTGGCGTCAAGTCTGCCGAGCCACTGGAAAAATATAGATAAAAAAGGAATGAGCTACGCCCAGTAGGAAAGACAGCTAGTAAAACTCACATGCAAGAGAAGGATAATAGCAAGAGTATAGGAATACAGCATAACAATGTAGGATGGAAAGACACTCTCAGTTCCAGACTCCGACCAACCACAGTCACCCCCAGTCACAACAGAGTAGCTCTCCTCTGTGCTCCCAGGTAGCATGCCAGCGGGACACGCCCATCTCTGCGCACGCATGGCGCCTAGGCAAAGCATGCCAGAGGGACACGCCCATCTCTGCGCACGCATCACAACGCCTAGCACCCGACACCGCAGCGTCTCTCGTCAATCAATCTTCTGGAGACTATAGACAAACCCGTCACATAGATCTCTAGCCAACGTGAGACACCCCTGCCACCCTCAGGCACGCAGGCCTACACACTTGGCTAGCCACGGCGAGTCACCCCTGCCGATGCCACTCTCAGGCGCGCAGGCCTACACTCATGGACCAGAAGAGATCGACTCAGCCACCGTCCCAAGAAGTCCTCTCCCAACAATTTTCATAGAAGCCACGCCCCTACAGTCATTGCCAAGCTTTAACTCCAAGATTCGGCAACATGTGTCCAGATACAACAAGGCGCATACCAGTCCACATGTATACTGTGAAAGTTAAGTCTGAACCGCACAGTTACCTACCACAACTACCCTAAAACATCATATAGGGTCTATAGTAGTCCGATCCAATATATCAATCCGTGAAATATGCCAACACTGAGTAAACTGACTCAAATCATGCCATTGCCATCCAAGCAACACAAACTGTACCAAAATTCTGACTATTCTGGTAGCACTTACCCAAGTGTCACACTTCCTTCCAACTAATCCAGCTTCACTGAATTTATGAATAATTTCCAACAGTCAATTTCAACTGGCTACGTGATTTCCAAAAATCACCTTTTTCTCACTTCAGGAAATTTTAATTTCCAATATCAATTTCTGCCCTTATCCATTTTCCGAAATTCGGAATAAATTTCCGAATTTAAATTTTAAATTCCACATATATCATTTTCCCGAAAATTCGGATTAATTTCCGAATTAAAATTTAAATTCCACATATTTCCCGAAAATTCGGATTAATTTCCGAATTAAATTTTTCCTCCGCCCGTTCGTCCGCCCGAATCCCGCTGAACCGGTTTTCGCTGCCGGTTCGGAATCCTCGCGCTGAACCGCGAACCCACCGGCCGAACATTTAATCAAATTTTCCAGCCGACGTTTAGTATTTAATTATTATTAATTATTGAATAATTACAATTACTTAATTAACTAAACCGAAATTAATCTAATCCATCTCCTTCCTCCGCCCGGCGCCCGCGAAACCCTTGCCGACGATTCCTCCGGAAAATTTCGTTTTCCCCGTCGATTTCCGGCGACCGAGATCAAAGATAAGTAACATCCGATGTTCGTACTATCCTAATTTGTCAATAATGTCACTAATTTCTAAGATTCAAATCAAAATTTCCGCCGAAGTTTCATCCAATTCTCATTTTAACAATTCTATGAAATTAAACAAATTTCAGCATTTGATACTATCTTAACATGATTAAGCACATAATCGAATCAACAATTGCTTGGTAAAATTTCCAAATTCGGCGGTGTAATTTTTTTTTTTTTTTTTCGAAAACCCTAAAATGCTAAAATCAATAATTTGCATTAATAAATTTCAAAAACCACAATTCGCATGCTCCGGTAGCTAATTGCAAAATAATCCATATTTTTAAATTGCTAATTAACTAATTTAAAACCGAATTTCCTACTAAAATCAATAATTTGCATTAATCAATTCCAAAAAAAAACCTTATCCGCATGCTCAAGTAGCTAATTGCAAAATAATCCATATTTTTAATTTGCTAATTAACTAATTTAAACCGAATTCCCTACCTTTCTTCTCCGGCGACGGTGAAGCTCGCACGCGACCAACCGCTGCTCCTCGCTGAACAAAACCGGTACCAATCGATTCTCCTCGGTCCCACGAACCTCCAGGTACAAAAAGCCCCTTGAAAGGCTGCCGGAAAGTATCGCCGTTCGCCGCGAACACTTCGTCTCCGGTCACTGCTCGAAACCCTAACAGCCGAACAGTTCGGTTAAATACCCCGCTTAAACCGGTAATAACCCGTTAAGAATCCATTAAGCGCCGGTTGACCTTCTAATAACGCCGCTTAACCCCGATCAGCCGGTTAATCTCCACCGCTGTTCTCGTCCGTCCGATCCGCTTATCCGCGGCTTATCCAAACGCACGCGCAAACGTACTCGGCGAACCGCCCTCGCCTTCGCTGAACCGCTCCGGTCCGGTTCACGTGCGGTAAAAACCAAATTCCGGTCTAATGGACCGATTTAAATAGATTTTCGAATTTCCAAAAATCCAATTAAACAGGGAAAATTACTTAAAAATTTCCTCGGTGCTCCGAAAAATCCCCAGAAAATTTCAGAAATTATAATAGCCTCCAATTGAGCTCCTGGCTCATCCTATTGTCGATCTGAAATCATCCAAGCCACAATTGAATTATTGAAGATTAAACATATAATATTTTACCGGTTATAACAAAAACTCTTATACAATAAAGGGCTTTTTCATTGTGGTGCTTGAGTATGTTAAATATAAAAAGTTTGAAATCAAACGTCAATTTTCATGAGCATGAAGTGAGTCTTTATAGAAAAAAAAAAGGAGTGAGGGGACTTACCAAGTAAGGTTGACAAAGTAACACTATGGTTTCTAAAAGGGAGGCAAATGTTTTAGTTAGTGAAAGATTCAATGATATTAATAACCACTAAATGTCTTATATTTGAGGTATTAAGTATATGATCGTAATCATCAGTGAGGCCCAGATGACAGTTGACCTAGGCAGAGAAGCTTTATCACTCTTTTTTGAAAAGTACGAGAATTTGTTTGGGTAAGATGGCCAAACTTGACGATGGGTCATGTGGGTGATGAATTTAGCCTAGTCACATGAACTTTGTGAGTTGACCATCAAAGTAGATCTAAGGGAGGAAGTCTAAGCCATAGAGCCTTAACACCAAAATGATCGAAGTAGATAGTGGAGCAAGTTGTGGGAGGAAGTCATTTAGACCAAAAGGGTTGAACTTCAATCATGCTAATGACAAGCATAAAGAAAACATAAGTAATCAAAGCTATTACACTATCCATATCATAGTTTTCATAGATTATTAAATATTTTATAACCAATTTTTATATACATATATAATATTATGTTTATCATATGATTAATAAATTATTTACTACATCTCTTATAATAAAAATCTTTATAATTCTTTTTTTACAGACTGTTCTTATGAGTAGTCCTCCTCGGTTAGGATTCTAATGTACTTAAAATATTAATACCAAAGAGAGGCTAAGCTAATTATCACTAGTTTAGTATGCTATTTTTAAAAATAAAATAAATAATATTGTTAAGATAATCATATGTAAGGTTTAATCATAAACATCAACTATAGTATGTAAGTCAATATAAATGTAAAAAAATATGTTATACCATCCAAAAAATATGTTATGATATCTAAAAAAATAACAAATACATATGGTTTTTAATTCTATTTTTAAAACTCTTTTTTTAATATAGTCTTACTTATTAGTGCTTATTTTCACTTAATTAAGTAGCCTTATGTGCTAACCATATTTTAATTTACTTAGTTACAATAGAAATCTTATTTATTGATTTATTATATTATGTTCTCATACATAATCATACTTAGTTTTGTCATATTTTCGATATATATATATATATTTACAAATCTCAATAGTGTGACTTGCATGGCCACTAGCCACTATACGGTGGTAAAATCTTATGGTTTGCATAGCCACTAGCCACTTTATGGTGATGATATCTTAATATTATGACCCGCATTATCACTAGCTACCTCACAATGATAATATCTCAATCTTGTAGCCTGTATAACCACTAGTCACCTTGTGATGATAATATCTCAATCTTGTAACCCTCATGGTTACTAGACACATCTTGGTGGAAAGAATAACATATATTAAATTTTAATAATTCACTATTCATTTATGTCATTTAATATAACTTCAATTATCATTTTCTTAATTTTTTTCATATATAAAATTCTTATTTTTTATTTAATAATTAATTAACACTAAGTACATATTTTTTGTATATTTGCATAAAATAGTATGACATTAGTACTTCAAAATCATATATTTTGTATAAAATTCACATATAATACTTTAATTCTAATAAATTCATATTTCATCAAATATATGTATATAATATCTATATTAGAGTATTTACATTTTATGTAATGTCTTATTTTCAATAAAATAATACTACATTAAACATACACATATAATATTTATGTTAGAATACCTACATTACATGCAAGGTCTTAATTTTGAACAAATTATAAATTATTAAAATATTAATATAGAATTGCATGACTTTGTAAATTATAAAAATGACATTTTTCTTTCAACTTTTCTTGATTTTCTCTTTTATCAAAACCCTAACTTACTTAACTCAAGAGATTTTGCACATCATCAATCCAATAGCCATATATGATCCTAATTAAAACTAGATCCTAGCTTACCAAAAATTAAAGAAATTAGAAGCAAAAAAAGCACAAATGATGGGTTCAAAACTCACGAATCCTCACTGACACACCAAACTTCTCATCCTTGCTTTTTTGTCGATGTTTTAGTGATTCATGTAGCCTTTATCATTTGTGGAATGAGTTTCGACGAAGCTTCTGGCAACCACTTGAAAATCGCTATCTTAGGGTCTTGTTAAGCACGGGAACGCATTAGGTATGAGGGTAAGACAAAAGGAAAAATTTTGCTTTCGAAAATAGGAATCAAATTATATATATAGAGAAATTTATTAATATTTGTTCTAATTAGCTTCAGTAATTCATATAAATTCTAAATGAACTTTAATTGAGATGAATCAAATGTCGTTAGACTCGTCTCAACGACCTCTATGTAATTTTATATTTATTTTATATTTTAAAATATTTTATTTTTCAAAATTTTGACACATTTTAAAAAACATATTGATTCATAACTGATTTAACGATCGATGATGTTACTCTCAATCGATCCCAACAATATTATCAAATGAATACCTTTACTTTAAGATATATTTATTTTATATTTTAAATACTTCTCTCAAAATTTAATATCTTTTCTTATGATTCGTCTCTCTCTCTCTCTCTCCTTGTTTCATTATATCTCATAATAATATTTTACACTTTTTCCTATCCACTTTTGATTGATAAAAAATAATTATTTTTTACTCATTTATCAGTTATTTGAAATAAATTTTATTTTAACAAAACATGTAATATTCATATGAAAAAAAATTTATAAGATATTAGTACAAATTTTATTTTATTGAGTTTGTATAATTAGTATTTGAGAATTTAGATTTTATAATAGATTGCTATAATATTCTAGCATATAAGATTTATCATAAAGGCCTTGTAGATAGGGACAAAAACCAATGTGTTTAAGGCAAAGTTCATTATGTACTTGAGATATGCATAGAATAAGCAACAGAAACTTTGACCACGTCTTCTTTCGAAGTCTCTTGAAACACTTGAATAAAGGTGAAGTGAAAATGAGATTAAGTAGAGCTTCCTTCTTCTCTTCTTAGTAATTCTTTTTTCCTTTCTTTTTTTATTCTCTTGATCATTCTCTAATCATGCAACCTTTGCATTAGCAAGAATATTCTTTTATTTTAGATGATTATTGTCAAGCCCCCACCGACATCTAATACCATTATGTCACAAAGTTATCATCAGAGTCGCCAAATACAGCATTTAAGTGAGGACAAATAAACAAACCAAAGGTGGGGACCCGACGGTAAGACAAACACTAATTCAAAATCCAAAGTATATATATAAAGACATGTTTTTAAACATTTAATCACACTAAAATTTTCCCTCTCACACATCTCTTGGAAAGGGCTCTCCTGTAACAGCATCATTCCCAGTTCTCGGTGTAGTGGTTTCATGTCCTGTGATGTAAGCACTAAATGAGATTTTATAAATCTCAGTAGATAAATCCACATATTTAACCAAGAAAATAAAAGGCATAACAAATACCATTAACAGTAAAGATGAATGTCATACATACATATAAGATAATGTCAAATGAAAGTCATAAAGAAATGCAAGTTCCTTATATTGTGCTTATTACCGGGCCCAATTCCCTTTGACGCATTATCCTCTGGATCCAATCATCAATGACTGTCCTCTAGCCGGCATCCAACCAAGCACATAACACTAGGCAGATATCTGATCCGAAGATCGATACCCTGCGATCCAACACGCTGAGCCTAGTG
The DNA here is from genome assembly GCA_023846275.1 of Vanilla planifolia. Taxonomy (NCBI): domain Eukaryota; kingdom Viridiplantae; phylum Streptophyta; class Magnoliopsida; order Asparagales; family Orchidaceae; genus Vanilla; species Vanilla planifolia. Next base: position 24,437,232 of record CM043876.1, on the reverse strand, counting down.
CCACCAGGCAGGTATGGTACCATACCCTGCGATCCAACACGCTGAGCCTGGTGTAATCATCATGGAGTCATAGCACATAACACTAGGCAGATATCTGATCTGAAGATCGATACCCTGCGATCCCACACGCTGAGCCTAGTGGTGAGGATAATGTTCTCTGGGAATCCCATTGTTTTATTTGTCATTTTCCAAACATCAATCCATGTCATATCAAAAGTCCTTTCATGCCATATTGTTTCATCTCTTTCTTTAGCATATTGTATCATATTCTTTCTTTCCATGTTATTTCTTTCTTTTCAGTTTTTTCATGCAAATGCATAAATAATCCACACCATAATATTCCTTTCTTTTTATACCATAAACATATGCAACAATCAAAATTCTATAACAGTAAGAAAAGCATGTAAAAACACATAATATCGTGCTACATCACAGGGTTAGAAAATTATTCTACCTGGATTTGTTGTACCAAATTTTTCTTGTCAACTTCTAATTGGTTTTCTTGATGTCCTACAAGGCCATAGTGCAAACATAATCAAGTTAAAATATGTTTATTTGCCAAAAGTTGCTTTTTCTAAAAATTATTCCCAAATAGTTAAAAATTCTGCTTTCTAAAAGCTTTCCCAAACACACCCCAAACTAATCCCAAAAAATGGGCTTACGCGGCACTGAACCGCCCGCTGGACCGCGCGCACGTTCGGCGCTGGACCGCCCGCGCAGAAAAAGCTTTCTAAAAGCTTTTCCAAACGGATTTTCAAAAAAAATAAATCTGGCTTACGCAGGCGCTGGACCGCCCGCGACACTGGACCGGGCGCTGGGCGCGCTGGACCGGGCGCGCTGGGCGCTGGACCGGGCGCTCGGCGTGCTGGACCGCACGCGCTGGGCGCTGGACCGCGCGCTCGAAGTGCTGGACCGCGCGCCTCCGCATCCGGTTCAACGGCGTAACCCGGTCCAAAGCCTGGACCGGTTCACGCAGTCCCCCCTCTCTCTCGCGTCCGGCGAAGCCGAAATCTTTCGCCGGCGCTGGATCGGCTGTTTCATGTGCTGAATCGACCGAATCCGGCTCGGCTTCCTCCTCTCGGTCTCCCCCGCTCACCGGAAAATTAAATAACCCTAACGACGAATAAAAAAAATATTTTTTTTACCTTACGGAAGCCTTCGCCGGTGTCACTGTCGCTCGCCGGAAATCCTCGCCGGCCGTTACTGTCGCGTCCAATGCTCTCGGAATCCTCGTTGGATGTTAATGTAGCGTGCAGAAACTTCTTTAAGATATTTCTCCGAAATCTCGCCGTCGCACTCCGGTAACTCTTCGCCGCCGTTTTTCGCAGAAGCGCTTTTCCAAACGCACCTCGGTCGGCCTTTTATAAACGCGGTCGAAACTGATAAGCCTTGGTTCGTGAACCACGTTTTTGCAGAAAACCCCTTCTAAATTTTATATTTGCAAATATATCCTCCGCCAATCGGATTTGAACTAAGCCGACATTTAAAAATTACAGATCTATCCTCTACGTTACAAATTTATCCCAAATCTTCAAAAATTCATAATTTATTCATTAGAGCTCCGAAAATTACAAATTAAACATCGTTGGATTCGTCTCACAGAGCTCTTTCTATAAAAAATATAAGATAAAACTAGGACTGTTACAATCTTCCCTTCTTACAAAAATTTCGTCCCGAAATTTAGAACAGTTCTGGATACTGACCGATCATATCTGTCTCTACTTCCCATGTAGCTTCTCTTTCTGTTTGACCATTCCATAGGACTTTAACCATAGGAATGATTTTATTTCTGAGCTTTTTCTCCTGCCTATCAAGTATTCTCACAGGCAGTTCGGGATATGTCAAATCCATTTGAATTTCTATATCTGGGTCCATATAACTAACAACATGGGAGGGATCTGAAACATATCTTCGCAAAGATGAGACATGGAACACATTATGCACACCTGACAATTGAGGAGGCAAAGCAATTTGGTATGCCACTTGTCCAACCCTTCTTAGGATTTGGAAAGGACCAATGAATTTAGGCTTCAATTTTCCTGCTCTTCCAAATCTTATGACACCTTTTGTTGGACTCACCTTGATAAAAACATGTTCCCCCTCGTGGAACTCAACCATTCGATGTTTTGCGTCATAATACTTCTTTTGTCTGTCCTGAGCTGTTTTTATTCTGTCTTGAATAATTCTGATCTTTTCTGTTGCTTCTTCAACAAATCTAGGACCGAGCAAATTTCTTTCCTTCCCTTCATTCCAGCACAAAGGTGATTGACATTTTCTCCCATACAGCGCTTCATAGGGTGCCATCTCAATGCTGGACTGATGGCTATTATTATAAGCAAATTCCACCAAAGGTAAGTGGCTTTCCCAATCTCCACCAAAATCCAAGATGCAAAGTCGTAGCAAATCTTCCAAGGTTTTGATAGTTCTCTCTGTCTGACCATCTGTTTGAGGATGAAAGGCTGTGCTGAAACGCAATCTCGTACCAAAAGCTTGATGCACATTCTTCCAGAAGTGAGAAGTAAATTTAGGGTCTCTGTCAGATATAATGACTTTTGGAATCCCATGCAATCTGATAATCTGACTCACATATACCTGAGCTAACTTCTCTGCAGAATAAGTAGTTTTAACAGCTAAAAAGTGAGCAGATTTTGTTAGCCTATCAACAATTATCCAGATTGAGTCATGACCTGCAGGTGACCTAGGCAAACCGATCACAAAATCCATTGCCACTTCCTCCCATTTCCATTCTGGAATAGGTAATGACTGCAACAACCCCCCAGGTTTTTGTTGCTCTCCTTTCACCTGCTGACAAATTAAGCATTTTTGAACCCAGTTAGAAACATCCTTCTTCAATCCTGGCCACCAGTATTGTTGTCTCAATTCTTGATACATTTTATTCTCTCCTGGATGTATTGAATATCGAGAGTTATGAGCTTCCTTTAATAACAAATCCCTAAGTTGTTGATGTGCTGGTATGCATAACCTGCCTTGAAATCTAAGTAAACCAGCCTGGTCTAATTGAAAAGTAGATTCCTGTCCTTCCTGAACCCTCTGTATTATCTTTTGCAATTCAAGATCTTCTCCCTGATCATCTTTAATAGAGGCCAACCAATCTGGTCTTACTGATAAGTGTGCCAGCAAAGCCGTATTTATTCGAATATCTACTTCTAGTTGTAATTTATCCATCTCAAAAATTAATTGTTTTTCTTCTGTGATAGTCAAAATGCTACTAATACTAGCTTTCCTGCTAAGAGCATCAGCGACCACATTCGCTTTCCCAGGATGGTAAGTGATTTCCACATCATAATCTTTAATAAACTCCAGCCACCTTCGTTGCCTGAGATTTAGTTCCTTCTGAGTAAAAATATACTTTAAACTCTGATGATCAGTGAAAACCACACACTTAACTCCATACAAATAATGCCTCCAGATTTTTAAGGCAAAAACTATAGCTGCTAACTCCAAATCGTGCACAGGATAATTCTTTTCATGTATCTTAAGCTGTCTAGATGCATAAGCAATTACTTTCTTATTTTGCATCAATACACAGCCAAGACCTTGCAAAGATGTATCACTGTATATATGATAACCTTCTGTGCCTTCTGGTAATGTTAGAATTGGGGCTGAAACCAATTTATTCTTCAATATTTGGAAGCTATCTTCACAAGCTGCATCCCATTCAAACTTTATTGCTTTTCGCGTCAAATTTGTTAAGGGTGAGGCTATTTGGGAAAAGCCTTTCACAAACTTCCTGTAATACCCAGCCAAACCCAAGAAACTTCTAACTTCTGTTACTGTTGTAGGCCTTGGCCAATCTACAATGGCAGAAATCTTCTGAGGATCAACTGAGATTCCTTCTGCACTCACTATATGCCCCAAAAACAAGACCTTGGACAGCCAAAATTCGCATTTAGAGAATTTAGCAAATAGCTGATTTTCTTTCAAAGTCTGTAATGTTAAATGTAGATGTGCAGCGTGTTCTTCTAGGGATTTAGAATATATCAATATATCATCAATGAAGATAATGATAAACTGATCTAAATATTTCTTGAACACGCGATTCATCAAATCCATAAAAGCTGCTGGTGCATTTGTCAGTCCAATAGGTAGTACTAAGAATTCATAGTGTCCATATCTAGTTCTGAAAGCTGTCTTTGGAACATCTTCCTGCTTGATTTTTAACTGATGATATCCAGATCGCAAATCAATTTTTGAAAATACAACTGCTCCATGTAACTGATCAAACAACTCATCAATCCGAGGCAAAGGATATTTGTTCTTGATGGTGATTTTATTGATTTCTCGATAGTCCACGCACATACGAAGACTACCGTCCTTCTTTTTCACAAATAAGATGGGTGCTCCCCATGGGGAGACACTTGGCCTAATAAATCCTTTGTCTAATAATTCTTGTAGTTGTATTTTAACTTCTTGTAGTTCAGTAGGTGCCATACGATAAAGAGATTTTGAAATTGGCTCAGCACCAGGAATCAATAGAATTTTAAATTCAATTTCTCTATTTGGGGGTAACTCTGATAATTCCTCTGGGAAGACATTCAAATATTCTTTAACTATTGGTACTTTTGAGGGTTGATCAAATTATCTATCCAAGTCCACAATGGAAACAAGACATCCAGCATATCTTTTCTTCAATAGTTTCTGAGCTTTGAGCATAGTTATGATAGGAATTTTTCTTCCTTGGCCAAAATAGATTATTTTATTTTCTCCCGGGATTGGGATTTCAATTCTCTTTTCATAACAATCTATTTTTACTTTATGTTCACACAACCAATCTTGGCATGGATTGGTCGGATAGACTCTGATCTACATTCTCCCCTTATGTCATTTTTTAATATTTCTCATATCTATTCATTCCATTTGAACTCAAACTAGCTCTGCTAGTGCTTGGTTCAATGGTCTGAACCTACTATATCTTGAATGTTTCTTCTCTTGAAAAACTAAGACTACCTCTTTTTCTTGTGAATATGAATTTAGACTTTAGATGATCAAATCTTTTCTTCTCTTCTTCTTTACTCACTACTAGCAAACTAAGTTACAGCTCAAACGTATGGGCATGCTCTAGTAACTCCACATAGTTTATTGTTCGAACGGCTACTAAAGCTGCCCGAATTTCATCCCGTAAGCCTCGTCGAAACATGTAGCATCGTTGTTCTTCAGGTGTTACTAACTAGGGTACATATTTCGCTAGGTGGGAGAATTTGATTTCATATGCAGTAACTGATAGATTTTCTTGCCTGAGATTATTCGGTTCTTTCCTTATTTTAGCTTTGATTGATAGAGGCGTATACCATTGCTCAAATTCTTTTGTGAAGTCTTCCCAAGAAATGTCTTTCATTGGTCGGCTAGAAAATTGAAGCTTATGTCAAGAACTCCGCCATAGTCTGGCAGCATCTTTTAGTACCAAAACTGCCAAAGCTAACTTTCTGTCAGTTGGGCACAACGTCCCTTTCAAAGATAATATTCATGTGCTATAGCTATTTTTTAACAATTATAGGATCCTCTTCCCTAACAAAAGGAGGAGGATGCATCCGCTGAAATTAGTCAACCACCAAGTCGATAGATGCCTCTCCTCTATGACTACCAGTGCTTCCAATTGATTGCAACAAAGAGACTAAAGTTTGTGCTAATTCCTGTTGCGTATCTCCTTGTTACTATCTTTCTTTACCCTTATTTATATTTCCAAATTCAGATCATTCTATGGTTTGAGATATATTGCAATCCTGCAAACCATAGAAGATATTTGACAACTAGCATTTAAGCAAAAAGTATCACTAAACATGCAAATGTATATGATGTGCTGGTGTCCTCACTCACATTTCTCACCTATTTCTAAACCAAGGCTCTGATACCACCTTGTCAAGCCCCCACCGACATCTAATACCATTATGTCACAAAGTTATCATCAGAGTCGCCAAATACAGCATTTAAGTGAGGACAAATAAACAAACCAATGGTGGGGACCCGACGGTAAGACAAACACTAATTCAAAATCCAAAGTATATATATAAAGACATGTTTTTAAACATTTAATCACACTAAAATTTTCCCTCTCACACATCTCTTGGAAAGGGCTCTCCTGTAACAGCATCATTCCCAGTTCTCGGTGTAGTGGTTTCATGTCCTGTGATGTAAGCACTAAATGAGATTTTATAAATCTCAGTAGATAAATCCACATATTTAACCAAGAAAATAAAAGGCATAACAAATACCATTAACAGTAAAGATGAATGTCATACATACATATAAGATAATGTCAAATGAAAGTCATAAAGAAATGCAAGTTCCTTATATTGTGCTTATTACCGGGCCCAATTCCCTTTGACGCATTATCCTCTGGATCCAATCATCAATGACTGTCCTCTAGCCGGCATCCAACCAAGCACATAACACTAGGCAGATATCTGATCCGAAGATCGATACCCTGCGATCCAACACGCTGAGCCTAGTGCCACCAGGCAGGTATGGTACCATACCCTGCGATCCAACACGCTGAGCCTGGTGTAATCATCATGGAGTCATAGCACATAACACTAGGCAGATATCTGATCTGAAGATCGATACCCTGCGATCCCACACGCTGAGCCTAGTGGTGAGGATAATGTTCTCTGGGAATCCCATTGTTTTATTTGTCATTTTCCAAACATCAATCCATGTCATATCAAAAGTCCTTTCATGCCATATTGTTTCATCTCTTTCTTTAGCATATTGTATCATATTCTTTCTTTCCATGTTATTTCTTTCTTTTCAGTTTTTTCATTCAAATGCATAAATAATCCACACCATAATATTCCTTTCTTTTTATACCATAAACATATGCAACAATCAAAATTCTATAACAGTAAGAAAAGCATGTAAAAACACATAATATCGTGCTACATCACAGGGTTAGAAAATTATTCTACCTGGATTTGTTGTACCAAATTTTTCTTGTCAACTTCTAATTGGTTTTCTTGATGTCCTACAAGGCCATAGTGCAAACATAATCAAGTTAAAATATGTTTATTTGCCAAAAGTTGCTTTTTCTAAAAATTATTCCCAAATAGTTAAAAATTCTGCTTTCTAAAAGCTTTCCCAAACACACCCCAAACTAATCCCAAAAAATGGGCTTACGCGGCACTGAACCGCCCGCTGGACCGCGCGCACGTTCGGCGCTGGACCGCCCGCGCAGAAAAAGCTTTCTAAAAGCTTTTCCAAACGGATTTTCAAAAAAAATAAATCTGGCTTACGCAGGCGCTGGACCGCCCGCGACACTGGACCGGGCGCTGGGCGCGCTGGACCGCGCGCGCTGGGCGCTGGACCGGGCGCGCTGGGCGCTGGACCGGGCGCTCGGCGTGCTGGACCGCACGCGCTGGGCGCTGGACCGCGCGCTCGAAGTGCTGGACCGCGCGCCTCCGCATCCGGTTCAACGGCGTAACCCGGTCCAAAGCCTGGACCGGTTCACGCAGTCCCCCCTCTCTCTCGCGTCCGGCGAAGCCGAAATCTTTCGCCGGCGCTGGATCGGCTGTTTCATGTGCTGAATCGACCGAATCCGGCTCGGCTTCCTCCTCTCGGTCTCCCCCGCTCACCGGAAAATTAAATAACCCTAACGACGAATAAAAAAAATATTTTTTTTACCTTACGGAAGCCTTCGCCGGTGTCACTGTCGCTCGCCGGAAATCCTCGCCGGCCGTTACTGTCGCGTCCAATGCTCCCGGAATCCTCGTTGGATGTTAATGTAGCGTGCAGAAACTTCTTTAAGATATTTCTCCGAAATCTCGCCGTCGCACTCCGGTAACTCTTCGCCGCCGTTTTTCGCAGAAGCGCTTTTCCAAACGCACCTCGGTCGGCCTTTTATAAACGCGGTCGAAACTGATAAGCCTTGGTTCGTGAACCACGTTTTTGCAGAAAACCCCTTCTAAATTTTATATTTGCAAATATATCCTCCGCCAATCGGATTTGAACTAAGCCGACATTTAAAAATTACAGATCTATCCTCTACGTTACAAATTTATCCCAAATCTTCAAAAATTCATAATTTATTCATTAGAGCTCCGAAAATTACAAATTAAACATCGTTGGATTCGTCTCACAGAGCTCTTTCTATAAAAAATATAAGATAAAACTAGGGCTGTTACAATTATCTCCTCCAAAGATTAGGATGACGTCATGGCATTTTTTTTAGAACATCAATGAGAAGAGTAATAACAAAATTAATATGATTTTATTTTACAAAATAGAAATTGATATCTTCAATTTATCAAAAGAGATAATACAATAATTATGCAATAAAAGATAAATAATTCTATCACATATTATATAAAGATATTAGAGATCAAAATATTTACTCTATTTGTTTATTCAAATTGTATAATATTTATTTTTTGTTATATACTGTGGAGTAATGTAAGCTACATTTGGTCTTAAGCCAATATCTTTTATCTTCATTTGATTAAGTGGAGAGCATTATGATATGCTTGAGTTAAAGAAACATAAAAAATACATAGTTGGTTGGAGCATGAGCGACTGGTAGCCAGCGACCGAAAGCCAGCGACGGGAAGGTGTTCGTGACGGGGGGCTGGTAGCGGGGGGCTAGCTACGGGGGGTTGGAGACGGACTGCTGGTGGTGAAGTGCAGGGAACAAAACGTAAGTGGCGGAAGGCAGGTGAGGAGAAGTTGGCATCCGTAGCTGGTGGGGGAGGCGCAAACGGAGGGTGGGATACCGGGTCACCGTCGGAGACTGGATCAGGGAAACTCACGATAGGACGGAGGAGCAGGGGTGCACTTGACGGGCAGCTGGTAACAGCTAACGGTCGCACGTGCAAGCGGGCACGTGAGAAACCAAGACCGTTGTGCAAAATTGCAGGTCACGTGGATTCGGGAATTTTTGAATTTGAATCCTAAATATTCGTTTGGAGCGGGGGCGTGGGAACAACAAAACTATCCCACGACACACCACACCGGATCGTCCCCTTGCATGGTTCGGGGACACCTGCAGCCCTAACGGGAAGAAAGATGGTGGGAGGCAAGGTTAGGAAGAGTAACAGGAAGGTGAGGACTTCTGGAAGCAATTCGCCAGTGAGAGAATGCCTTTCTTCCACTTATGGAGGGAAAATAACGATCGCCGAGAAAAATCTCCCCCTCTCTCAAAACCCAGCTGCAGTGGCGGAGGTATTAATCGAAACTACTGGTATGACTAACCTAAGGGACAGCCCAACTAAGAAGGTGGAATATGTGGAACCTCCAGCTGAGCTACTTGACTATCAGAGCCAAGGGGACAGATATGGGGGAGAAAATGGAGGTCATACCGTGACAGCTGGCATGATGGAGCTAGAGGACACAACGTATATGGCTGTGGAACATGCGGTGAGCAAGCGATCGGAGGAAACGATTAACCCTGAGCATGGGGCTGCTGGGAGACGGGAGGTCCCTTCAACAAGGATTAGCTTCAGAGAAGCTCTAATTGCAAATAGCAACGCCCCGAATAGTCGTGCAACCTCTTATGTGCGTCCGGCCAATATCGATGTTAAAGATCGTGCTGTCGGTATTCCTGATCACGTTGAGGGTGGTGATGTCTTTATGTCATCGGAAGCATGCTATAGGCTTATCGAATTCCACAAATTCGATTTGGTTGAGCGAGTATACGGGAACACCCTTCAATTCTCCGTCATTGCACGGGTGCTACTGAAGAGATGGGGCCACTACAAGAATTTCAGGATTCTCGACATGTCATCCAGCTGTTTCTGCTTGCACTTCGACTCCATCTGCGACAGGAATAAAGTTTGGCTTGGCGGCCCGTGGCAGGTCGCAGGCCAAGCCATGGGGCTTGATATCTGGACGCATGAATTTGGGCCAAATGTCGCAACCGCGATGTGTGCACCAGTGTGGGTGCTCCTTTCGTGCCTCCCACTTATATATTGGGATGTGGAGAACATCTTAAGAATTGCCAAGGCAATTGGTGAGCCCTTTCTCCTTGACGGCTTGACTACTGATATGGGACGATCCTCCTATGCTCGGGTGTGCATCCAGATGGACCTCTCAAAGCCTTTAAAACTAGGTATATGGCTCAATGGAGAATTTGGAAGAATCTACCAGGCATTCGAGTACGAGGGATAACCGCGGGTTTGCTTCTCGTGCTGGCACATTGGTAACCTCGCTGGCCAATGCAACATGTACAAGTCCCCGAAGGCGGTGCACGCATGTCCAACTTCTATGGCGACCCCAGAAGATAATGTCGCTGGAGGAGGACTGCTGGAGGCGGAGGATACGCACAATGGTGGCGGGAAGACCATTGATGCGGAATGCTCCAGAGCTCCTTGGAAGCTGGAGGAGAATACGCATGTTCCAGAGTAAAAGGCACAAATGCTGGGCCCATGGATGCTTGTCCAACCCCGACGCAGGAGACAGGGCATGGTTGACCATAGGGGCACAGCAGGCAAGGTGAGGCAGAATCCTCGAATGACCGTCCACCGATGGATTCCTGATCAGGGGGCCGTTAGCAAGTATCACAGCACGAGGAGCCCATCCAAGGATCGTGACAGAGGTATGGCACGGCGGGCCTCGCCCTCAAGGGCCCGCGAGGATTGGGTGAGGCCACAACAGGTTGATGCTTCCATGAAGGATGTGGGATCGGGACAGGCGGTGCAGGCAGGAGGGAACAAGGGGAAATTGTCATTACTGCAGGAGTGTCCGATGGACAACTAGAAACCCAGATGGACACTACACCAAAACAAGATAGGAGAATTTCTCCTGGACTACGCTTCGTGGGGCGCAGGGGTCATCGAAGAGGAAGATGGAGGAGGCCTCACATGGGGAGGAGGTCTTTGGCATGGCGGGAGAATTGAGGGGCCGCATGTGGGCACCACTTACAAGCTCTAGGTGAAGATGCGTTTCGTGGTTTGGAATATCAGAGGAGTTAGGGACAGAAAGTCAAGAGATACTTGCAAAGATTGGTATGCGAGGGGAATGCTGCAGTCGTGGCCTTGATGGAGACGAAAGTGCAGTGTTTCTTACGGAAGGATGCAAATTAGCTCATTGGGAAGGACTGGAACTTCATTGCTCACCCTTCAGCCGGCATGTCTACAGGTATCATTCTATTATGGAAAAGCTGAGTGGATATCGCGATCAGAGAGGCCTCAATGCATGTTGTGGCATGCAAGGTGAGGCTTCGTGGAGCTTGCAAGATCAATTGTTTCGTTGTTTACGGCCCTAAAGACCACCACAAATGTCGGGAGGTCTGGGACCTTGTCAAGCCCCCACCTAACCAAGTACCATTATATAACAATATTATCATAAATTTGCTCAGCTGTTACATCAAGTGAGGACAACTAACCAAAAATCAAAGGTGGGGACCCGACGGTAAGACAAACACACACTCCAAAATTCGCAATATATATAAACATTACATGTTTTTATAATAATCGCACCAACCCCTCCCTTTGTTTTACACATCTCGTAAAAAGGGTTCTTTTGTAGCAGTACCATTCCCATCTCTCGGTGCAGTGGTTTCATGACCTGTGATGTAAGCACTAAATGAGATTTTATATATCTCAGTAGATAATTCCACATAGTTAACCAAGTAAATAAAAATGCATAACAAAATACCATGAACGTAAAGATGAATCACATGCATCAAGCTAAAATCATACCATATATCATCTATATAAGGTAATGCCAAATGAAAATCATAAAGAAATGCAAGTTCCTTATATAGTGTGTTATTACCGGGCCCAATTCCCTTTGACACATTATCCTCTGGATCCAATCATCAATGACTGTCCTCTAGCCGGCATCCAACCAAGCACATAACACTTGGCAGATATCTGATCCGAAGATCGATACCCTGCGATCCAACACGCTGAGCCTAATGCCACCAGGCAGGTATGGTACCATACCCTGCGATCCAACACGCTGAGCCTGGTGTAATCATCATGGAGTCATAGCACATAACACTAGGCAGATATCTGATCCGAAGATCGATACCCTGCGATCCCACACGCTGAGCCTAGTGGTGAGGATAATGTTCTCTGGGAATCCATTTTTTTATATTTGTCATTTCCCAAAATTCAATCCATGCCATATCAAAAGATGTTTCATGCCATATTGTTTCGTCTCTTTCTTTAGCATATTGTACCATATTATTTCTTTCCTTTTTAGTTGTCATGCAAATGAAATAAATATCAACATATAGAACAACCAAACACCATGTAACTGAAAGAAAATCATGTAAAGCAAACACATAGTAATGTGCTACATCACAGGGTTAGGAATCTATCTACCTAAATTTGCTGTACCAACCGTCTTACTCACTTCTGCTTCTTCTTGATGTCCTACAAGCCCATAAAATACAAAAATAATTAATTTAAATATGCTTATTAGTCAAAAATTGCTTTCTAAAAGCTTTCCCAAACACACCCAAAAATAAATCCCAAAAGGCGCTGGACCGGCCACGGTCTATGCTGGACCGCCCGCGCCCGTCCCGACCCGTCCGAGCAGAAAAACTTTCTAAAAGCTTTTCCAAACAGCTTTCCAAAACTGCGTTTTCTAAATTCCCAAATTCCTTACGCCGTCGCTGGACCTCGCGCTCTCGGCGCTGGACCTGGCGTGCTCGGCGCGCTGGACCGCGTGTGCTCGGTGCACTGGACCGCGCGTTCTCGGCGCGCTGGACCGCGCGTTCTCGGAGCGCTGGACCGCGCGCTCGACGTGCTGGACCGTGTGCGCTCGGCATTCGGTTCAGCAGCGTAACCCGGTCCAAAGCCTGGACCGGTTCACGCCGCCCCCTCTCTCTCTCGCGTTCGGCCAAACTGAAATATTTCGCCAGCGAACTTCGAAATTTCTTGCGTCTCTCGCCGGCCAACTGACCGCCGCTCGCAGAAAAACTTATAAAATCAACAAAGCAAATAAAATTCTCACCTTCGTTGGCCGTTGTCGTCGCGTGCCGAAAATCACGAAATTTCCTCGCCGCCGTGCCTCGCCGTCGTGTCTCGCCGCAGCGTTCGTAGAAACGCGTTTCAAACACGCAAAGTCGGCTTTTATAGCCGCGGCCGAAACCGACTAAATCGTTCGTGAACCGCATTTTGCAGAAAACCCCCTCTAAATTTTATATTTTCAAATATATCCTCCGCCAATCGGATTTGAACTAAGCCGACATTTAAAATTTACAGATCTATCCTCTACGTTACAATTTATCCCAAATCTTCAAAAATTCATAATTTATTCATTAGAGCTCCAAAAATTACAAATTAAACATCGTTGGATTCGTCTCACAGAGCTCTTTCGTTTAAGCAAATAAAATAAAATAACATACGAAACACTAAGGCTGTTACAGACGTCATTAGGCACACATCCAGTGGGGATGACCCACTCATCGTCACAGGGGATCTCAACCTTGTGATGGCGTAGGAGGAGAAACAGGGCGGGAAGAAGTTCATCTACGGTAGGGGACAACAAGAACTTGTTGACCTTATGCAGGAGCTGCAGCTGGTGAACATGGGGTTCACCGGTAATCGCTTTACCCGGTGTTACGGGAAGTAGGGTGGCACACGCATCCTGGAGCGATTGGATCGTATCCTCATGAACTTTGTGGGGATGCAGGTCTTTCCCGAATGCTCTGTGCAACACCTCTGCCAGCTTGAGTCTGATCACTGGCCGCTGCTGGTTGACCTGTGGTGTAGGAATCCACGGCCGAATAATGGAAGACTGCAATTCGAAAGCGTGTGGTTAGATTTTCCACAGTCGTTCCGGGTGGTGAATCGTGCATGACAAAGACGGGTGGGGGGAAACTGTATGGAGGCGATTATGACTAAATTTAAGCGCTCACTGATTGCGCTGTGGAGATGGAGCCAGGAGGAGGTGGGGAACATTGTTAATAGAAACGCGAAGCTGGAAAGAGGCATCGATGAACTACAAACAAAGGAGTCCCGGGAGGGACTAACAGAGGAAGAGAATATGCGGCTTGGTCAGATGATCAAGGCCTTCCATCGTGGCTGCGCACATGAGAAACAATGGTGGTGGCAGCGAGCTGAAGTGCATTGGGTGCAGCTTGGGGACAGCAAGACCAGGTTTTTCCACGCTGTTGCCAAGGCTCGTGCTCAGACAAACCGAATTACTTAGCTGAGGGACACGGAGGACAAGGTGGCAGATTCACCTGAGAGCATTAGGAATGTTCTTTTGGCTTACTTTGAAGGAAAATGGCGATGCGGGGGCCGGGTGGCCTTGCTGCCGATCTCTATGCTATCTGGCATCGTCTGTGGCGATATGACCTCCAAACTTGGCTGTAGGGTCATCAAGAGCGAGATTACTGTGGCCATGTGGGGAATCAGGAGGAACAGATCCCTGGGCATCGACAGGATCACGACAGAGTTCTTCCACGGTTATTGGGCCATCACGCGCAGGGACATCATTCACGCGGTGCAGGCTTTCTTTGAGGAACGAAGGCTGCCAGAGGAATGGAAGGACACGCTCATTGTCCTTATCCCGAAGAAGCAGGGGGCGTGCAGGCCGGAGCACTTCTGGCTAATCAGCCTCTGCAACACCTTCTACAAGGTGGTGGCGTGCAAACTGGTCGAGAGGCAGAAACCATTGATGTCAAGCTTCATCTCGTGCGAGCAAGCAACATTTATTCCCAAGCGAAGCATCTCAGATAATGCTTACATCGCACAGGAGATGGCATTGAAAATGCATGCCTACACCGCTGCTTCGGGCCTCATGACAGTAAAGATCGACATGGAGTAGGCCTACGATAGCGTGTGTTGGGACTTCTTGCTCGAGATGATGAAGACTATGGGATTTCCTCCTATCTGGTGTGAATGGATCGCTGCATGCATAACTTGTCCGAGATTTGGTGTTCTCGTTAATGGCTCTCGCCTCCCTTGGGTGGTGGCGCAGTGGAGACTCCGACAGGGATGTCCGCTTTCGCCCTACCTGTACGTTATGGCTACAGAATTCCTATCGATGCTGGTGAGGGACCACGAGACTAAGCAGCTACTCAGATTCAGACCTGGGCAACACGCATCGCGGATTTCGCACCTCCTATACGCGGATGATGTGTTGCTGTTTGCTCCCGCCACGAGAGAGGCCGTGCGCATCGTGAGAAGAATCATGCAGATATTCGGCGATGCTGTAGGGCTGCGCGTCAACTTCATGAAATCCAAAGTATACTTCAGCACAAAGATTAGCAAGAAGAAAGCCAGGCTGGTCTTGAGGAAACTCCACATGGAGCAAGACCGGACGCTCACGTACCTCGGGGTCCCCATTGCTGCGAGGCACCTGAATAAGGCTGACCTCAATTTTCTGGTTCAAAGGATTGACGCCGCGGTGGCCAATTGGCATATCCGTCGACTGTCGCTCGCGGGCAGAGCTACCTTGGCCTCCTCTGTTCTTACTGCCATCCAAAGTCACGTTCTGTGGCATTGTGCGGTGCTTGCAAGAGTAATTGAAGACATGGAAAAGAGAATTAGAAGGTTCCTATGGAACGGGACAAGCAGCACGCACACGATGCATTACGCGCCCTGGAATTGCGTCACCTTACAGAAGGCCGCTGGCAAGCTTGGACTTCGGGACTTTTGCGTATGGCAGTGCGTGCTGCAAATGAATAATTGCAAGCACATTCTCAGCCTTGAGGCGAGCCTTTGGGTTGAAATTATGAGGCGGAAGTACACGCTGATGAATCCTCTTATGAAAGCTCCCCATAACGCATCTCCTGTGTGCAGAATGGTGCTGGAGGCAATGCTAGTGGCAATGTCGATCTTCGTCTGGCGCATCGGCGATGGGAGGACGGTGAGATTCGCGGAGGATAATTGGCTGGGCATCCTTCCCCTCTGCTGCTGGCCGACCTTCATTAACATGAACATCAATTGGCCGCGCGAGTGTTGCTGACTGCATTAAAACAGTTGCTGGGGACTGGGACGTGGACAACATCTGTGCATGGGCAGGCGAGGAGCTGACTGACAGAATTCTGCATCTACCGAGAGCCCGGACGTCAGCCCAGGACATGCTCCTCCAAATGCACACCGAGACGGCGAGGGTCGATAACGGGAGAATCTACACGCACATGGTGTGCGGTGCTGATGACACTGTCAGGCGGGGTGGCCGGCGTCACACGGACGAGATGAGGGGCATTTGGAAGATTAAAGCAATGCCGAGGGTGTGCATGTTCATGTGGCGAGTCGCCGGTGACTTCCTCCCTAAAACGGTGTGGCTGGCCCGCAGGGGAATGCTCCAAAATAGTAGCTGCTAATGGGGCTGCGTGGCTGAAGAATCCATGCAACATGTGTTCTGGGACTGCCCGCGCACACAGGAACTCTAGGTTGACTGCCAGGCCCGTGGGGCAGTGGCTATGTTGGGTCAGTCCATGGGTGCAGGAGCCGGGCTGCATTTCCTCGACGGGCTCCTGAGGTTCATGGGTTCGCCCGCAGCACACAGCGGCGATGGCGTAAGGCATGCCGCCACACTGGCCACTACCATGTACTACATTTGGGCAAGGAGGAATGCGATGAGGCATAACAATTCGATGGCCATGCCATGCTTGTTGCTACAGATGATCAAGATCGAGGTAACTACTGCAGTCAGGCAACATAACTCCTATTCATCCCTGTCTAGCGGTAATCCTTGCAACTCTTCGGACTTGCTTGTAACCCATGGTTGGGTTCCCCCCCCCCCCAACAGGATGAATAAAAGTGAATTGCGATTCTGCGGTAGGTGATAACATTGGCCTGGATGTTAGAGACTACATGGGGAGGCCGCTCTTGGTGGTTGGCAAGAGGGTTTTCTCCCAGGCTGTCGATATGATGGAGGTTTAGGCTATGCTCAAGGCCCTTAACATGTTAAGGGGTTCCCTTCCCCTTCATCGAGCCGTGGGGATTCATACTGACTTGATAACGACGCTTCAGGTGGTCCGTGAGATGATATCCCACCCCTCTGTGGATGGCCACTTTGCTGAGACTCTTAGGTATACTAGGTGTCTGGAGGCAATTCGCTTTTCCCATATCCATAGAGAAGGGAATGTGTCTGCTGACTGTGTGGCACGTGCTGCATGTTGTAATGAGTTCGTATGAGAACTCGGGGAATCCATTCCTAAGCCTCTACTCAAACTTATGTGTCAGATTTCATATTTAATCCTCCACGAGGATCCTATATGTGAAATTCTTATATGACTTATGCCGCTTTTGATTTAATATCATAGTTTCATAAAAGAAAAATACATAGTTGATAAATATTCGCAACCTATAAAAACAAATACAGGAGAAAGCAAAAGGGCAACACTGTGACACTAAATGCTATTCAAAATTTTGTTTCATCTCACGCACAAAAAACTCTTTTCAGAATTTAGGTCGAACACCTGAAGCACAGCTCAACTCTACCTCCGTGAGCAGCCGAATCTTCGTTTCCGAGACGGATAGAAGCTTCGTTGCTTGAGCTCTTTGAAGTGGAACACATATCGATCTGAATAGAAGATCTAACTTCTTGTAACCGTTATCCTTCTCTGCTTTCCTGAATAGGGAAGGGGCAACTGTCACACGCTTCTCTGCCATTATTAAGTTTTCAACTTGCACATAAAGCTTTTTTCCAGCTGGCGCAATTTCTACTTGATTTTTCATCTTTCGCTAATATTCTGCTCTCAAGGACCCGAGAAAATTGAGAACGGAAGTTCAAAAGTTTATCTTGGCATACCCGTCATTTCGAAGCTCTGTGCAAAGTTCCCTCAAGGAATTTAAACCGAGGAGTTTTAATGTTATGGTTTCTATTCTTATTTCTCATGATTTCACGATCATGGATCCTTAGCGTGTTGCTTTTTCGTGATCCACATAAGCCACCAGCTATTGATGTTTTAAATGTTCTCTTGTTACTGACAACTTGGAACATTATTCGAAATGATAAGTGGAAGGTTATGTCTCATTTATGTAAGTTCTTATTCTTTATTCCTTGTGCCTAAAACCATGAAGGATGTAAAACCTATGTGGTCACGAGCATTTCCCTACACATTCCATGCTTAGATGCTGTAGCATGATAAAGGTACTGCACTTGTAAGCTAGTGAAACATGAAATTATCAGATTCTTATAAATTTTTTACACTTCCATTGTTCTCAATTCCAATAAATAGTGGTACCATGGTATACTCAAGTAGTAGTAGTGGGATTCAGCTGTTGATCCTTCCTCCTTCTCCATCTCCCTCCCTAATTGCAATTGCTTTTGTTTTCTTCTCTGGGCTTCTCGATGAAAGAAAATTTTAGAAGGAGAAGTTATTGGTAAAGTTCCCTTTCATATCTCCATGTTCTTTGATTATCTTACCTTGGGTCTGAAAGGCATTGCACGTTTGTTACATGAGGTTTGATAAAGAGTGTTAATTTTATCTAAACCGAAGGGTCAAGACTAAAAATTTTGTACTTACTGTAATAAAAATAACAATATTAGTTTGCACAAGAGTTGGTAAAAGAAATGATTATTTTGTTTTTATTGAAACCCAAAACAAACAATTCTAAGGCTAGAACAGCATACTTCAACTGCTCTACTCCAACAAAACTCTATTGAAATGAAAGCATAAAATCTAACATCAACTCCTTAGTAAATCTATGAGCAATGCTTATGCAATGAAGATCCTTCAATCAACAGGTGGAAACTATCACTATAGCATGAATGAAAATGATATTATGTAGTAGAGGATGATATGAATGTAAACTTTCATATAGAATGAATGGATACATTGTCTATACTAGTACAACAACTACTGCTGCATGGAATAAAGTTCTAGATCACATATAATGCATAATGATATTAGTGTATTTGAGAAATCATAAATTTTATGAATGTCAAAATTTTTGATATCGAAGAACTTCGTGACAACATTGATGTGTCTTCTTAAAGGCACTTTAGCAAGCAATTATCACACAAATGTTTGTCTATATGGTAATTGTGACATTTTAGTGGAACATGCTCTAATGTGGACATGTAGTAACTACTTTTTTTAAACTCCATAAAGAAAATGCCAATAGAGTGAGGATCAAAAGACAAAGTGTATGGATAAGCAACTCTTAAGTTTCTTCTTTCCTTCCAAGGATTTTTTTGAGTGTTGCTACCAACAAATGCTAGAACAAAGTTAAAAAGAGAAGCTTGTAAAACCTTTTAGAAGTTATGATAAAGATCTTTCATAATGCATTTATGGTTTTTTCTAAGTTTGAGTTTTGATATAAATCTTTATGCTCTTCGTTCATCTTGAGGTTTTACTTTTGTTCTTTTTGTATTTTTTCTTTCATTGGTCTCTTCATCCTCACGTTGCATGTTTCATTGTTTTGGTTGATTAGGGGTTTAGTTGTGAAGTATGAGATGTTAATTTCTATTATTTTAAAAAGTCTATCTAAAACCCAAGTGGGATTCGTAGTATTGCATATCCCACCAATTGGTAGAAGAGCAAAAGTCTGTAGGTTCATGCTGTAGAGTTTCGTCTTTTTTTTTATATATTTGGTATTAACTTGTTCTTCAATGAAATTGAAGGAAAACGATAAAGTTATGATTGATGGTTTGAGCTCAAAGATTTTTATTTCTTAAAGATGCAAATAGAATACTTGCTCTATCAAAATAACTTGTATTAGTCGTTAGTTGGATTAGAAGCCCAAGTCCATGAAGCAAAAAGATTAAAATGTTCTTCATTGTTAAGCATTATGGGTGGCTTGCTTGGCAATGGTTAGAAACGTAGCCTTTAGTCCTACTAAGGAGTCTATAACTGAGGGTTTGATGACAGCATTGTGCAATATGTATGAGAAGTCCTCAATAACTTATAAATTATATCTAAATGCGATGGTTATTCACCTTGAAGATAATAGGTCTTTTGTCACAAATCACATTGACAAGTTCAAGGTGATAATCATATACTTGAGTTCAATGAAAATTGGCCTTGAGGAGAGGTCAACATGCTAGTCCTACTATTGACTTTGTTGAATAGTTGAAATGGTACTATTATTGTGATGAGTAGTTGGTTTAGGCATCAAAAGTTTAAGCTATAAAAGGTTTGGGACCTAGCAAGGATGTATGAATCAAGTAAATATGTCAATGGAGGTAGATTAGTTAGTATTTAGAGCTCTTGATGAAGCTTCTATAGTGCATACAATGTGTACTTGAATAACATCATTTGTAACAGTACTGTGGATGCTCACTCACTATATGTCAAATTGTTTGTGCTACTCAAGCATTGGCTACAACTCAATTGAAAGAAGTGTGAATTTGCAAAACAAAACCTTATTATACTTGGGTTTTCATATCGGCAACTGAGGGATCTAGATAAACAAAACGAAGATCTAGGCGATCAAAGAGTGACAATGCCTGCAAAACATCATGGAGGTCCACAACTTTGTGTACTTCTTAGTTTGCTCATAAATTCATTCAAAAAACTTTCCACATCTTGGTTTTCCCTTTTCATGCTCTCATGAAAGCCAACCATGGTATGTTCGACTTATTCTATCATGTTACATTATCAATTCATTAGTACATGATGCAATCCAACCATGATTAGGAGCTCAATTGATGTTGGAGGTGGTTCAAGAAGGTAACCTATAAAATTTTGATGTAAGAAGGGTCACTAGGAAGGTGTTTTTCACTTTGCATGCCAAAGAAAGGAGATCAAGTTCACTAGATATGGGAGGTGTACACATCTATGATGGTGGGTCACATTGGTTTCTCTAAGGCCTCATAAACACTTTGGCTGCATCGGCCACATGTTGAACTAAACTTATTGAGTTCATGAAAGGAAGTGTTTTGTACTACACAGTGTAACCATCAAATTGAAAAGAAATATTCTTAATCCCTCTTCCAATTCCAATCTCGTCATGGGAGAGTATTTCCATGAACTTCATCAGAGGATTTCCCATGATTAAGGGGAAATAATTACATCTTTGTTGTTGTTGATAAATTTCCAATATGATAGTACTTATTACTTGCGAGGAGATAATAATTGAAAAGAGTTCACTTGAAGTGTTTTTTCCACATGCATGTGTACAATTTGGTGTCCCCACATCAATCATCTTAGATTGTGTGTTTCAAGATTTCTGGTTGCACTTTGGAAATCCTTTTAAGGCAAGATGGA
Source organism: Vanilla planifolia (assembly GCA_023846275.1). Taxonomy (NCBI): domain Eukaryota; kingdom Viridiplantae; phylum Streptophyta; class Magnoliopsida; order Asparagales; family Orchidaceae; genus Vanilla; species Vanilla planifolia. Next base: position 24,416,162 of record CM043876.1, on the reverse strand, counting down.
CATGACCTTGAAGAGGAGTATTATCTTCCAGCCATAAATCAACAAGCAAGAGGAGTTGGCCAATCATGCCATAGTTTATTACCAATGAGGCTTCCATTAAAACCACCCAAAAACTTGGAATGAAAGCCTGGCTACATTTAGCATGCTTTCAATTGAAAGATTCGTAGTTCAACTTGTCACAACTTTTTCACACCGTATTTGCCAAAGAGCATTTTTGACATGGATTTTGACATCGTTGGTTCCTCTTCTCCCGAAGAACAAAGACCTTATAATGTATCATAGTTCCTTGAAGGAATTCAAGTGTGTAACAAAATGGAAAAACATTTAGAAAATTCTCAGTATAAATACAAGAACACAATTAATACACTATTGAATGACAATATGAGTTAGGAGTCTAGCCCAACTCCATCTCGAAGGAGAGACTTGTGGTTTTAAGAAGAAATCCTTTTTAGTACAACGACTTCAATGTGTTTGAGGAAAGTGTTTATCAATGCAAAATCTTAGTTTGAACATTGAAGTTTTTTGAACAATGTGGCGAACTTGAAGTTTTTTGAGCATTGATGTTGGATGGTGTATCATGTGAGGCGATACCGTTAGTGATGACCTCTTTTTGAGCCAATAGAGTTCACTACTCTTTCTAGACTGATAGAATCTGCTGGTCGATGATAGGATCTTGGAGAGGAAGATTGCTATTGAACAAAAAATGAAGGAGTCTTTTTAGCATAAAAAATAATGAACAATTTGTTTTAGTATTAAAGTGGCACAAAGAGGAATGTGGAGCTTCCAGGTTCCCTCACTTGTTGAAAATGATGCAAGAATGTTACAAAGTAAAATTATTATTTGATACAAATTGAAAATGTTCAAACTAAGGATGCTATGCAGCAATATGAAGAGTTTTGTTTTTTGTTGTATACTGCCCTATTGAAGGACTTTGCTTTTTAATTCTCATCAAAATATTTTGTAATTTTTATCAAATTATTATTCTACTTGATTTGCTTCTCTTTTTATATGGATAAGGGAATCAGATGCAAATAAAGAATTTTCAACAGTTATAATATATTTCCTAAACTTGTCGTATTGGTACATCAAAGGTATCATATTTGAATGATAAGAATAAAATCAAGACTATATTGACGATTCAGTGATATGATTATCATTTATTGAATAAAAAAACTTATTATACAAGTCTGAGAGAGAACCTCGTATTGTATGATGCTAATTTATAATATAGAGCTTAAGTTCATTTATGTAACATATTGGATGAACACGTATATCATACTAATACAATGTAGTTCATATTTACAGTTTATTAGACCTTACATGTTTGATAGAAAATCATCTTATAATATTTAATTTCAACATGAGTTGAGTTCTTATGAAAATGTTGTATAATGTGATCATATAAGAACAATCCAATCAATCATGTAGTAATTTAGTTTATCTAAGCTTAACAAAATAATTGTACACATAAGATAAGATTATCGTATTAGTACAATGCCTTTATATCAAACTTATTTTAAGTCTCATGTGAAAGTGAATCACGCAGCTGTGATACCTAGATCGTCATTGTATTAGGATGTAGAACTTGAATATTTAGATTAAGTAGATGATCATTGTACTCATACGATACAAACATTGTATTCGTGTGACAACGAGAGCATCTTTTTTCTAAGTCGTTTAGGTTATCTGACTTATGAACAAAATCATACAAATACAATACTTTATATTGTAAGATATAAAAAATAAGAACATCCCAAAGCAAAACCTTGTTGATCGTATAAGAACTATTTTTCGCATGACTAAGCTATAGTAGGTTTTAAAATTGTACCAGTACGATATAATAATCGTACATATCCAACCACAGCTCAGTTTATATATGACTAGCCTTGAGAGGAAATAAGTTATATACTTGTAAGAAGAAAGGGTTGTTCTCATACAATGCTTGTGAAAATTCTATTCTCAAAGACTGAGCAAGACATATTCAAGGCTAAAACCTTGTGGGAGCAAGTTAACACTTTTAATCCTTTGTTTAGGAGGTGATCGTATCTGTATAATGAAGCCATCATACCTATATGATGCCATGACAATCTTAAATTTCAGTTGTAGCTTTATGTCAAAATGTAGACCGTATAAGTTCAATAGATGATATCATTATTGTATAGTTATTAGGCTGTAGAAAACATATCCTATTTTAAGTTAGATTTTATTAGCTTAAGTTTTGAGTTTTATTTAGAATTGATTGTTATGATATTATTAATGTGTTAATATTATTTTAGAAAATATATAACTAAAATTTGTCAATGAATGCATGAGTATGCAATGTAGTCCTAATTATATCATATAAAAACAAGTGATGTGTTTAACATATCAAACTAAAATGAAGTCTTGTAAATGAACTCTTGATGGGGATTCATTCCACCAAGAGTTTAAATGATGGTTCCAAGATATGCTAGTTGAGACAACTATTTCTTGAGCAAAGATCTTTCGTCTTCAATTTTCTTATAATCACCAAATTCATCAATCTACTCCTTGCACCAAACTATTGTGAAATACTACAACTATATAGCACTTTCAAACATTCGTTAATAATCATAATATTGATTTTGTGATTATTATCCTTAAAGGTATAATAATAACAGGAGATACAATGCAAAAATTTCTCTATATGTAGAATTAAGGGTTAGATCTGCTATCCATAATGGATGTTGACAGCATAAAGAAGGGCAACTTGTGGCTTTACTTCTTCCAATTTTAGAGAGAAATAAGAATTCGTTCTCTTTGTTATTAGTTTTCTCATCTTCTTTAACAAAAGTTTTAGCTTATGTGTATTAGTTGTAATAGAACAAGTTATTCTTGTGTTGTTCTCTTGGCATCATCAAACCTCTAGCAATGACCACTCTTTGAAGCATATTCTCAGTACTCATGAGGGGAGCCTTAGAACTTCTAGGAAGAGACAATTGCAAACTCAATGATGTTATATACAAATGATACTATTAGTTAGAGTTTCACAAAAGCACAAAAAACATTGACGACCAAATGGGTTTTAAAGATAAAGCAAGATGTTAATTAACAAAAGTAGAAACTCATATGGTTGTATAAATTTTGTTTAGAAAATCAATTTAAATAAAAATAATCAAAGTTATTTGGCATGAATAAAATACTTAGAGAATTAAATTATTTATAGTTAATATTAGTTTTGTTGATGTACTTTTATTAAATTGATTATGATCAAAATTAGATATGAGTCGTGAATTTGTGTTAAGTTAATTGTGATCAAAATTAGTAATGAGTCATAACTTATATTTAATTTGTTATAGTCAAAATTCAAATTTTGAAGTTTTTTAAGACTATATAGATAGTTGTAGCATGTCATAGATATGAAGTTTTCGTAAAAAAATGTTTTAAGTTTTATTGTCTCTGTTCTTCTCTCAGCCCAAATCTATCATTATTATTTGAAGTATTTTTTTGCAACACATTTTTTGTCAAAAAGAGGGAGTAAAATTTGATGGGTTCTTTTCCTCCATTTGCGAAGATGATTTCAATCTATGGCTCTAGAATGAAAGACTAGTATGGGTCTGGAGAGTTAGTAGCTCAATTTGAGGAATTGCATTTTTATTGGATGAATTAATGGAGGATATTTATATATTTCAAGCATTTGAAGTTAAATGAAAGAAGCAATTAGTTTGTAAGGTGAAAAAGAGCCCATGTGGGATAAACAAGTACCACAATAGTGGTACAAGAAATTGGATTCATTTATGGTGACCAATAAGCATGTTAGAATTGCTTCAGATAACTGTGTATATACTTGAAAATTATCTAAAGATAACTTTTTTAATCTTTGTGTTATATATTAATGACATGTTCATTAGCTAAAATATTTATAAGATTGTCAGTGTGGACTTGTTTAAGTACTTTGATATGAAAAATTTTGGTCCTGCTCAATGGATTTGCGCATGAGGTTGTTGCTTGAAAATAAATTTATAAAGTTAACTTTGCCACCAGAAAAGTCTTTGGCACAATTACTTGAAAAGTTTGATTTGAAATCTATGTTTGTGAACAATCTTTTAGCAAATGTGATAAAGCATGGAAAAAAAAGCTTTATCTAGCTATTGAAGTTGAAGGGAGACTGTAGTGTGAAGAGGTTTATTGGTGGCTCAGTTTTAAGATTTAGCCATGTGAAGAATTAATTTCCATAGTGTAGGATGGCTTCAAAAATGAGCATGGGTTAGCTGTAGTCATGGAAGGCTTCATTGTTGAATTTGTAATGACACTATGAATGAAGTTTCAAATCTTCCATTTATGAGATAACCCAAGATAAGGGAGAAGGGGGATGAACAAAGATCCAGGAAATGTATAACTTTTCTCCAGATTTTCACAATATCTTGGTGAGGTCTTTATTCATCTTCTTAGGGTTCTTCAATTTTTTTCTTCAAGCTTGTGTTTACTTTAAAAAGAAAAGAGTGTAATCTCTATATTTATATGATTTTTTTTCCTTTGAAGTAGTTTTTCATTATATTCGAAATGATCTACTATGATCTATATTTATCTCTCTATATTTCATATTTGGATTTGACTATTTTTGTTATATGTGTGAGATTTAGAAAATGACACATGGACGTATTAAGTCCAAATTTTGCTGATGAAAGAAGACAAGCATATCCATTAATCAATTAAAATTACAAGATTTGGCATAACATATCCATTCTCTTTGTGACAAACATTATAAACTGTGATCCAGAGGAGGTTTATAATGGCTCAAATCTGAAAGAAATCAATAGCCACCTCTAAGTCCCATGGATGGGGTATTTATAGTTGTTAGAAGAAGACTAAGGCACTGAAAACTACTATAATCATTGAAGTTTCTAAAAAGATTAACAGATAAGAGACCCCCTGACCTTTGCTAATGTGGATTGGAATTCATAAGCATTTGAGCTTGTCAAAGAACGATCTCTGGAAATCCTTTGTCGCACAAGGATCTTGGTTGCTGATTCAGAAGAAACAGTTGAAGTTTGTTGGAGAGTAGCATGGAGGCGGATCAAAGGAGCAAGGTTGGTCAAGAAATGACAATTGGTTGGAATTTTTGGCTGTGAAGTGATACTGGTCACCTGTTAGACTTTTGTGATGTCCAAGCAGTCAAGGTAATGCCAAACAATAAAAAAAACTTATCTCCATGCTCATCAACCCATTATTTATTAGGAATTTGATATCTCACTTCACTGATAATACTCACATGGCACTCCAAGGTTAGTGTCATCCTCTCTATGTAACGACACAGAGGATGCCTAAGTGCATTTTTTGCAGTTGCACAATCTTATCATTAAGAGATTTTAACTTAGAATTCTAGATAGCACGTAGACTTGGCATGACAATTAGCAAAAGTGATTAGAAAGGAAAAGATGCAAAATAATGATGTCCTTTTGCAATTCTGATTTGTGCTCGACTCACTTCCACTTTGCTCGAGCTCAGGACTCCAACCTCTGCTTCTTCCTGAGTGGAGTTTCCCCTCTTGTGGTTGATTCCTTTGCCACCAATTTGGTACTCCACTGATAAAGACTAGAGTTGGCCTTGTCAGTGTTTTGAAGGTGGAGCTGGAAAATTCTGTTGGGTTTCAAATTCAAATCTTTATAAAAAAATTTTCAAAGCTCGTGAGGTTTTGAATTTCAAATTTTGAATAGTAATGATTATTTGTTACGTCTCTAAATTCTGTTGGCTAGATCATCTCGTCCACCTGGTTGTTGATTGGATTGGTACTCTTGAGGAATCTATTATATAAAACCGTGTGGAGAGTCAGGGCGCCTTAGTGCTCTTATTCCACTTTCTTTTGACTGTTTTTACTTGTCCTTCTCCATGCTTTCTTTCATTCTTTATCCGATGATCTTTATGGTGAAAGTTATAAACCACTTTCGACACATCAATGTTGGTGATTAATGGTTACCACTTCAGATTTGATGAAAAATCTGATGGCGGTTTGCTACCCATCCCAAAATTAATGTTAAAGCTAAGCTTTGGAAGACAATCAGAGGGCAAACATATAAATTCTCAGGAAAGATTGTTTATTTATCGATTTCTTGTGTGACCTTTTCCTTCTTTCCTTTCTAGAGATGCTCTAAATTTTTTAGCATTTTGGGATTATCCTGGCACAACTTGCCCTGAACATGGTGGCAGCTATTTACTGCTTTTTTTGGGTCTTTTACAATAGTTATTGATCGTGAAAACTTGACCATCTCTTCTATGTTTCCAATTTTGTGGGAATTGAAAATAACACGAACATTCAACCTCTAGAGCAGATTGGGAGAAGTGTTTCTAACTAACGTCATCATGGAGGTGAACACGGCACATTTTCATTGGTGGGTTTGTTTGAGAAATCAGCCAAGTTGTAAAAGATAAAAATGAAGAGGCTTTCACCACTCTTGACTTAGAAGATGGCTTCAAAGAGTTTCTTAATGGGCTGTTCAAGAAAGAGAGGGTAGGCGACAAATTTTTGATATTCATCTCAACCTTTAGACTGATGGGATGTCTTGGAGTTACTCTCGAAGGAATAGGTAATTGAAAGAGATGACAATAATGATGGTTGGAACATCACATTCTCATTTTTAAGCCATTCAAATCATGTGAGGCGGAAGAGAAGATTGAATTGTTGATGTATGATGGAGAAGTTAATGATGAAACTTGATACTAACTTGAACAAGTACAAACTATTTCACTCTCTTTGGTATATAAGGTCTCTTTTGATTGGTTGAAATTACTAAACGAGGCTTTTACTTAATAGAAGAAAGGTGGAATGTTGACTTAAGATTTAGATTAGTGAACAATATCCCTTTGTACAAATTTAAATAGATAAGAGAAGCATTCCATCCTATGGGACATCATGAAGAAAGGTGGAAGAAATGGTAGAATAGCAAATATTGGCAAGGTTAAACCGTTTAGGACTACACAAGTGAGTTTTCATGACAGGTCGTTGTGCTTGCGGGTTTCATTGGATGGAATGCATACTTTGATGAAGTGTATAGTATTTTTGTATCACTCCATTGCCACTAAACTTAGTCTCATCATTATTTAGACCTTGAATCAAGTTACCATCATGGCTATTTTGAAGAAGAACAAAACTTGAGGTGAGAAATGGATCTAAAAGAATTCAAAATCTCAAGTGTAGAAGTAGTGCTAGTTGAAAATTATAATTAATTAAGAAAGTATATTAATAAAGTTTTCTAAGTAATCCCTCTTAACATATACTAAATGTTATTCTAGATTGCCCATTCTTTTGTGATCATGTTGCCCTATGTTATTGATGAGCTTAATAATACCATTTGATGATGGATGGCAAGAACTTCATCTTGAATTGAGATGAAAGGAAGCATATGGTGGATTTTGTAGCTGTTGCTCAAATGAAAAGATTAGTGAACGATTGTCAAAGCTATATTTTATTGCTCATGTGATCCAAGAAACATGATATCTCATTGACAAATTTCTTATCTTGTTTGTGGAGTGATGAGGTTTGTTGTCAAGAAGAGTTATTAAGCAAAAGATTAAACTATTATTCGAATTCTTGCTGCTTAATCCATGAATGTATCGACACTTTATCATGAAGAATGAGAAGATATGGTAAATAGGTGAATGGTTAGAAGCTAGATCATTAAAACCAAGTAGGTCGTTGTGTAATGCCCCAATTGTGTTAGTGCTAATGAAGGATGGTGGATGGCATATGTATATTCATTACATAGCACTTAACATTATTAAGAGTTGATAATTTCTTCTATCTCATAGTGAGGATTCACTCATCTACTCTATCTCACTAAGATCTTGTTAATGCTTAGGTTAAAGTCTGAATATCACCATAAGAAAATTTAAGAAAGAATTATCATCATCTATAAAAAAACAACCTTCAAAACTCTAGAGTTACAAAGGTTTGGTGATGTCATTAGGTAAGGTATTATTTACATTTTATCCCAAACATTAGCAGTCGAAGCATGTTTGAGCATATGCAAGATACATTATCATGATTGAAAGAAAACCAGCTCAAATTTAATCTAAACAATTGTGTTTAGAAGGAAAACCCTCATATATTTGGGGTTTTGATTTGGGAAAGGTGAGCTTAGTATTGACTCAGAGAAAACTAAAACCATTTGAGATTGCATTAGGATATACATTTGCAACTAAAGTTAGGAGTATCATGGGAACCTAGCAATAATTGAGGTAATTCGTTTGGGGCTTTTCTAAGATTGTTACAACATTAAATTCCTTGACTTATATTGATTGAAAATTTAAGTAGAAATATGTTGATGAGGTATTCTTTAAGATGGACATCATACGTAATGCACTTATACTAGTTTACCTCATCCTTTATGGTCATTCAAGTTGGAAGGTGATGCCTTTGTCTATGCCATTAGATTTATGTTGATGTAAGGTGCAAGGCTTGTATCTGATTATTTTGAATTACTATAAGGTATACTAAAGAATTATCTACTTTAGGACAAGGAGTCATTGAATTTGCATCAGGCATTTAAGTTTTGGTTGCATTATCTCCTTAGAAAAGAGAATTGTTCTCTAAGACAATTAATCTCTCCAGTATTTTCAATCATAGACCAAATTGTAGTAGGCTTAACACATGAAATGCATGTCTTATCTTCATTAGTTCAATCTTGTGATAAAGTACAAGAAAGAAAATTAGAACAAACTAAGAAGTATGCTTGCCGAATTAGGTCTTGTTGCTTTTTTCTAATCTACCATGATGCAAGTTCAACTAGGTTTATAAAGAGTAATTCACGATGTATTTTGAATATCTAGTCTTCAAAAAAGTTCTCAAAGTCATTAAAGATGGAAAGATGATCGACTATACTCTTTGGAATGAATTGTTATACAAAGTTCAACAACTCTGCATGTCTCGAGATTGAGATAAAATGGATTAGAGATGCAAAAACCTTAAAAGTTCTTGGATATGTTGGAGGTGGTTAAGGTCACACAAACTTGTAGATGTATGCTTATTGGTTCATGTCATCGTTAAAAGTGTAGGGAGACTGAATAATTAGTTGGCACTTCTTGGAAGAGAGGCCTATTGTTCAGGCTTATTGAGAATTGACTCCTTGATAAGTGATTGAGCTAAACTTGTTAAAAAAAATGGTCACATAAGTGGTAGTGGTTAATAAGCCATGTTGCATACAATCACAACTACTTTAGTTGTCATGTTAAAACTACAATCACGAACTATTGCATCATTTGTTGGAATCCTTATATATTGACATTCATGGTTTATAATTGGAGATTGGTCTAGGAAGTAGTGGAAACCTTTAGGGGAAGTTGGGTCGTGGTCCCCTCGAGAAGTCGTTTTGGGGAGATCGGAGGTGTCAGATTCCTCTTAATAGGTGTTGCATCTAAGACATCACAAGCCTTATTTGTACTTGTACATATGTTGCTGTTAAGAAAATCGTTGTATTTTTTCTCTCTCTTTTTGATGAGAAATACAATCCTTTATATAGGAGATTTGCTGGAGATAAAAAAGGAAACTAACTCAAATCCTATTCTTAGAAAATAGGCTAACCGAATATCCCTCAATTTAAGGGATTTAACAACTTGATTTTTCCTATTCTATTTACATCATATTTACAACTCGACACTCCCCCTCAAGCTGAGGAATAGATGTCTTCCATTCCCAGCTTGACTATAAGCTCATGAAAACTTGCATTGTTCAACCCCTTAGTTAGGACATCAGCCAATTGGTATTCGGATGGTACGTAGGACATACACACCAGCCCCGCCTCCAGTTTTTCTTTGATGAAGTGTCTATCAATCTCAATATGTTTCGTCCTATCATGCTGTATAGGATTATGTGCAATGTTGATGGTAGACTTGTTGTCACTGTAGAGCTTCATTGGACCATCTAGATTGACTCTCAAATCATCTAGAATAATCTTTAACCATAGTAGTTCACACAATCCTTGGGCGATGGCTCTAAATTCTGATTCAGCAGATGACCTTGCCACAACGTTCTGCTTCTTGCTCCTCCATGTCACCAGATTACCTCCGAGAAAAGTACAATACCCAGTAGTTGATCTTCTATCCACCACAGAACCTGCATAGTCTGCATCAGTGTATGCCTATAAGACCAGATCCTTACTCCTTTTGAATAATATTCCTTTTCCAGGACTCCCCTTCAAATAATGAAGGACTCTGTAGGCGGCTTGTAGGTGAGGTTCTCTAGGGTCATGCATGAATTGACTGATCACACTTACCGAGTAAGCTATATCTGGCCGAGTGTGAGCAAGGTATATGAGTCTACCAACCAATCTCTGGTACATCCGTTTATCAACAACTGGTTCTTCTTTAGCCTCTCCCAACTTATGGTTGGGGTCAATTGGTGTAGAGACCGGTTTACACCCAATCTTTCCTGTTTCGGTCAGTAGGTCCGATACGTATTTTTGCTGAGATATGAAGATCCCTTGGGTAGAGTAAGCTACCTCTATACCAAGAAAGTACCTCAATCTACCCAGTTCCTTGATCTCAAATTCCTTTACTAGTTTCTTCTTCAACTCAACCTTTCCTTGCTCATCATTTCCGGTCACTATGATGTCATCTACATAGACTAAAAGCGCTGTGACTCTCCCTGCAGCCGAATGTTTAATGAAGAGAGTATGATCACCTTGGCTTTGTCTATATCCAAGTTCCTTCATCATTTTTGCAAATCTCCCGAACCATGCCCTAGGAGACTGTTTTAACCCATAAAGTGCTTTCCGTAACCGACACACTTGATTGCTTGTGTCTTTTTCAAATCCTGGAGGGATGTTCATGTAAATTTCTTCGTCTAAGTCACCATGAAGAAATGCATTCTTAACATCATATTGTAGAAGCTGCCAATCAAAGTGAGCAGCTAAGGACAAGAGAATTCTTACTATATTCATTTTTGCAACCGGTGCAAATGTCTCCTGGTAATCCACCCCGTAAGTCTGAGTATACCCTTTAGCTACCAATCTTGCTTTATACCTTTCAAGTGATCCATCAGCCTTGTATTTAAGTGTGAAAATCCACTTACAATCAACAATATTTTTCCCATTGGGTCTATCAACAATCTCCCATGTCTTATTCTTCTCCAATGCTCTCATTTCTTCTGCCATAGCATCTCTCCATTCCCTTTTTGACAAAGCCTCAGAGACCGTGCTAGGAATGATAATAGTATTTAGGCTTACAATGAATTTTTTGTGGGTTGGTGATAGACGGTTTAGAGAGACATAGTGGAATAAGGGATATAGTGGTCTTTTTGTGCATTCTCTAGTTCTCTTCCGAAGAGCAATGGGTAGGTCAAGGTTTGTGGGATTGGTAGGTATTTCAGCAGGTTGATGAGGGAAGTCAGATCTTACCGTGGTCTCAATTCCAGGGTCTGAGTTGGATTCTTGAACTTGTGTTGAGTCTGGAACAGCCTTTCTCCTAGAGTACACCTGAGAAAACCTTGGAAAATCATGAGGGACACTGGTTGGAATAGGGGATGACTCGACAACAGGATCAGGATTATTTGGAACAAGAGAGGTCTCGGCTAGGACAGGAGACTCGGATGTGGAGATTCGGGCTGGAAGATGCGGAAGGTCAAGTGTGTGAAAAGGCTCACAAGGACTATCTTCTATCGAATTTTCCCCCTGAAGAGAGGACTTGGAGAAGAAATATTTGTTTTCTGCAAAAGTAACATCAGCTGAAATGTAGAATTTTCTAGATGAAGGATTGTAGCACTTATATCCCTTTTGAGTGGATGAATAACCAAGGAATATGCATTTGATGGCTCGGGGGTCCAATTTGTCTCTATGGGGACTGTGATTATGCACAAAAGCAGTGCATCCAAATACCTTGGGTGTAAGGCCATTGGTTGTTCGGAAGTGAGGGTAGAAACTGTTAAGGAGCTCTATGGGACTTTTATTGTCTAGCACACGGGAAGGAAGTCTATTTATGAGGTATGTGGCAGTAAGGACAGCTTCCCCCCAATAGGATTTTGGAACGCTCCCTTGAAGAAGTAGGGCTCGTGTAGTATTGAGTAAATGCCCATTTTTCCTTTCGGCAACCCCATTTTGTTGAGGTGTGTTAACACATGATGAGTCATGAATAATGCCTTGGGCTTAAAAATATGGAGATAGGAATTGGTTGAAGTAATCCCTAGCATTGTCTGTTCTAAAGCTTTTTATTTTTACCCCGAATTGGTTTTGAATCATTGAGTGAAAATTTTGTACAACAGTGCTCACTTCAGATTTGTGTTTAAGGAGAAAAAGCCAAGTAACCCGAGTGCAATCATCAATTAAGGAGACGAACCACCTAGCCCCAGAAATATTTGGTATAGTAGAGGGACCCCATATGTCACTATGAATCAAATGAAAAGGATGAGAACTTCTTTTATTGCTAATAGGAAAAGATACACGAGTGTGTTTTGGCAATTCACATGTATCACAATGGAATTCAAAAATCTCTAATCCTTGAAATAAATGAGGAAACATAAGTTTCAAAGACTTGAAAGATGGATGACCTAGACGTAGGTGATACAGCCAAATGGCATCTTTATTTGAGGAACTAAAGAAAGACAAAGACAAATCATTCCTAGCAATCAGAGATGGCTCAAGGTAGTAAAGGCCGCTCCTTTCCTTAGCAAGTCCAATCTTCCTCCCCGAGACCTGGTCCTGAAAAACACAATAAGAAGGGAAAAAAATGGCATAACATTTAAGATCATGTGTTAGTTTTTTAATGGAAACAAGGCTGGTCGATAACTTTGGGACATGTAGAACATCCTTAAGGATAAGTACAGGGGAGAGATGTATATCTCCAAAGCCGGCCACTGTCACTAGGGATCCATTGGCCACTACAATTTTTCTATTGCTCGGGCAAGGGGTATATGTGTGAAAAAGCTTAGAGGTAGGAGTCATATGATCTGTGGCACCTGAATCTATTATCCATGAGTTGGCATAAGGAGTTTCCGAGGCATTCATACAAACAGGGAAGGAAGGTTTACCTGACAAGGCTAGAGAACAGGTACCGAAAGGCTTCTCAAGGGACCCCAACAGATTTTTTAACCTCTCAATGTCCTCACTGCTGAATTCTCCTACGGCCACTGCTATTTTTTCTTCATTTTTTGGTTGCTCCACCATGTGTGCTTGTGGCCTCGGCGGATCTGTCATGTATGTTTGAGGCCGTGACTGCCCTCCTCTGGTTCCCCACTCATGGCTGGGTGGCTTTCCATTCAGTTTCCAGCACTTATCCCTTGTGTGCCTCGGTTTTTTGCAATAAGTACACCAAAGATTGTCCTTGTTCTCCTTCCATTGACCTTCTCTACTCTGATATTGCACTGGAGCGTCACTCCTTCCTTTTCCCCGATGGTTTGCTTTTGCTACTAGGGCTGAGCCGTCCAAGGTTTGTGGTTGAAGCATGACACCCCTCCTGCTTTCCTCTGCACGGACTAGTGAGATTGTTTCTTCCAACGGTGGTGTCTCTTCCTTGCCAAGGATTTGAATCCTTACATGATCAAATTCAGGATTTAATCCAACTAAAAAATCATAGACTCGGTCCTTTTCAATGAATTTCTTCAATATGGCAGCATCCTCTGGACTTTTCATCTCAAACACTCGGTAATGATCAAGTTCCTGCCACAGATTTTGCAGTAAGCTTGCATACTCTGTGACAGATTTGTCTCCTTGCTTAGTGGCTGTTGTTTTGACTTTTATTTCATATACTTGCGCTGCATCATTGGCTTTTGAATATGTGCGGCGAGTATAATCCCAAATCTCCCTTGCTGTACCAAAAAACATACATGCATCACTGATCATGGGGTCCATAGAATCCCATAGCCAGGACATGATCATTGAATCCTCCTCATCCCATGCTTCAAACTTTGGATCATTCTCAGCTGGACCTGTTCCAAGAAGATGGCTAAGTCTACCCTTGCCTTTGAGATAGGTACGAATGAATTGAGACCATTTGAGGTAGTTCTTTCCATTGAGCCGATTTGAGGCCCGAACATTCTGCAATTCTCCAGTTTTCTGAGCAGAGTTCATTTCTTCAGGCTGGTTGGTAGACACGATAACTTTTGAGGCTGACATTTTTGAGGGCTGGAATATACAGCAATGAAGGCTGTTTGAAGAGAGAAAAAATGCTCTGTTTTGATCTCAGGAAACAGGGTAAAACAGAGCACAAAAGAAGAAAGGAAAAAGCAGGGCTGAGAAGAATGGCTATGCTGTAGTGGTGGCCGCTTGAGGAAGAAGGGGAAGAAGAGACCCCAAAAAGAAACCTAGCTCTGATACCATGTTGAGAAAATCATTGTATTTTTTCTCTCTCTTTTTTATGAGAAATACAATCCTTTATATAGGAGATTTGCTGGAGATAAAAAAGGAAACTAACTCAAATCCTATTCCTAGAAAATAGGCTAACCGAATATCCCTCAATTTAAGGGATTTAACAACTTGATTTTTCCTATTCTATTTACATCATATTTACAACTCGACAGTTGCAATGAAACAAAAAGCGATAGAAGAGTTTTGTTGTTTACAAAAATCGAGGTTTCTCGTGATGCGTGCATGCATGCCATCAGTTGCTATTAGGATTCACCTCTCATTAAGGTTGCAATCCATAATATATCACATTATTTGAGTTGCTATTCAGATTTATTATGTTCCCACCTCTAGTCATTGTCAACAAGTACTGAGCTCCCATTGAGATCCTATTCTCATTCTTTTTAATCTTGGTTTTCACACGTCTATTACTAGTTCCCTATAGATCTTATTGGCATTTGATCCCATTAACTCATTGAGTTGGAACCGTAGTAACCATCTCAGACTAAACCTAACCCATTGGATCTTGTTATCGCATCTCTCAACCCAAGTGATCGTTTGGAACCTTAATACACTCCTTGATCTTTGTGATGTCCCTTGTGCAATTGCTAGCATTTTTGAAGGTTTTCTCCCATCCCACAATTTGCCTTGCCACATGTTTGCAACCCTGCAGCCCTTGCACATGGTCTACCATTGAACACATTGGGTTTCTACGAACTAGACCGATGCTTAGAGCTATGCTAAATTGGCCAATTTGAATTGGACTAGATTTCCAATTGCATGTGAGAACTTCTTTTCAATGAACATTTCAAGAGATTTTGGTTGAATCGTAAAGTATATTTAATTCCAAAATCTTGTTTCCAATAGTGTTACCATACCCCCATCACTTTCAATTTGAAAGCATAGTTTAGATCCAGCTTATGAGCTCTAGTCTTGCCACCTCTTTATTGTCTTTTGTGGATCTAATCATGTGATTTCCATCTTGACCCGTTTATCATTTCGAGTTTCAATGAATATTATAATCCAACTTAAGAGTTTTACTCCTACCCTCTATTGTTTTTGGTATTCCCAGTTCAAATTTAGCTCAAAAGTTATGCTTTTCCAAACCTCCACGATCATTATTGTAAGAGCCAATTTTTGGTTGTCCCAACCACTACTATAGTCATAGGAATCCAAAGCCTATTTTGTGGTGTCGTAACTATTTTTTAATTCATAGCATTGTTTTAGATTAAAGAAAATTTAAGTGAAGCAAATTTTGTTATATAAGGTATATTTTTGAAATTTTAGATTTATCTTTATGCTTTTAAAATTAAATTGTTGAATTTGTGTCTATTTCATTGTTAATTTACAAAAGTTTGTTATTTCTAAAACATGTTGATCATTGTATTCTAGATCATAAACTTTCATATTATTAATTATGTTATAACTGCATAAGATTTCATTATCTTGTTAACCATGAATAAGTTTTGAAAATATTTTTCTCATTTTTGGACTATGTTTATTTTTCTTTAGATATGCACTTAACCGTGGTTTGTGACCTCTTTATTTGATTTTTATCTAAAGTTCTTTGGGAGCTCACACAATTTGTATTCGTGATGATCAATTTGATATCATCTAATTTTGTTAGAATTCAAAAATTAAATCCATTCCATATTCTAGCTCTTATGCAATTACCTTTAATGATGGTATTTGTTGGCTCCATGAGTTCAAAAGGGCAAATATGATTTGGAGGGTAACAAATATTTAAGCTATTTATTTTAGTAATCTTAAAATTTCCTTAGTGTGTGCTTTTTAGATAGCAATTTAGATATGTAGAAGCGATCATTGTGATTTAATGAAGTCATATGTTTGAGCACAACTTATAAAAGATTTGAAAGTCTTCAATTATGCTCAATGAATTAGAACAAGTGATGTGAAACTTCAAGGATAGCTTGAGTCCGTGATGGAGACATCATTGCTAAGGACTTATGTAAATGTTAAATTACTATTTAATATGGTTTGATCAAGAGTTACAAATACACAATGCAAAACGTAGCATTTGTCATATCTCACTAGCATACATTTTAAGCATTGGGTAGATTTAAATATAATTCTAATACTTAATTTGAGATACAAGAATTAGATACCTAAATTAATTCAATAGGAGTCAGTTGAAAAATGGATCATACTTTATGATTCCTAGATTACTTTAAGGGGATTTTAAGAACATTATTACATCCATAAATACCCATCTAAACTTAATAGAAAATATTGACATTTTATTGGCAAAAGCTAAACAGAAGTTTGTATTCTAAATCGTTGTTGCATTATTTCTTTTAAAATCCCATTATGCTACAAAAGCTACATTCATCTGGGAAATCACATGTGCATTCTAGA
Source organism: Vanilla planifolia (assembly GCA_023846275.1). NCBI lineage: Eukaryota > Viridiplantae > Streptophyta > Magnoliopsida > Asparagales > Orchidaceae > Vanilla > Vanilla planifolia. The sequence goes on along the minus strand of CM043876.1, from coordinate 24,399,501 downwards.
AGAGCTGCCTCAATTATACATTTTACCCATATCATCCTCCTCATAACATGGCTCTTGATCTTACCTTAGTAACAATGATTTAATTTATATAGTTTCTCTCCCAAAAAAATGTTTTGAGTTGTATTTTGTTCTAGAATTTTTGATGCTATAAGAGCTCACTTTGAGGCTTTGTGTGGAGTTGAGATAGATAACATACTGCGAGGCTTTTTGTGGAAGTGAGGTTCTTACTTTGAGGCCTTGTGGAGCTTAACAAGATGCTAAGTATTGGCCTTAAGGAAAGATTAGTTGTAAGTGGTTTCTTATTCAACTATAACAAAAGAATGATAGCATAATACTGGGCTCAAGCTTGTTAGCTTAGGAGTGGACATATGCCAAGGTTTAATGGTCGAACCACCTAAAAATCTATGACCATTTTACTTTTCTGCATTTTTATTTTATTGTTGTTGGATGCTTCAAATATTTTAGTTGCTCTAATCACAACAAGCTATGCTTTATGGATTGTTGAGACATTTTGACAAAAAGAATTTTTAAAAATTTGTGATAGCCTAATATACCTACCCCCACATGGGCTTATCTAAATTGTATAATTAATATTTGAATAGTCTAGATACTTTATAGCACTTAAGTTGAAGTCACTCAAACATATTTTATTTTTATCTGTTATGAAAATTATTTAAATAATGTTTATTGTAACAATTTATATTATAATGTTATACTTGGTCAAACTTGTTTGGGTATAGTCGCTATTTGTTGCCTAATTCAAATAATGTCTTTCACTCTAAATAATTAACGTATCATCTTATATTGACCAAATTTATATTTTATTACAAATATCATACAAAAATTAATAAATTTCTTTTATATGAACCTAATTCTACTAAAATTTAGCCAAGTGAATCTATTTTGAGATTGAATCAATTTTTGAATCAGAGCTTTCTAAATGTAATCCATCTAGTCTATTTCCTTTGAGCCTGAACCATGTGAGCCATTAAAAGAGTATTAATTGAATTTATATTGCCTTTACACATCCTCAATTTTAGTTCCATTATTAAACATTAAAATTCTTTTTCTTATATATAGATTTTTCAATTGATTTAAATTTTATTTTGCATAAAGTTTTTAATTTAACTTTCAATTTGAAAGGTATGTCTATTTCTTGAGACATATAAAGGTCACTAGTTTTATTTGTAGGATAATTATATGTTTTGAGCTTTCATGTGACTCGACCACCAAAGGAGTTAATCAAGGGGTATGCTTAGCTAGTTGTTTTGAACTTTCATGTGGCCAGATTACTAAATAAATTAGTTAGAGGATGTATGCAACTTGTTTATCCAGCATTCTATGTAGTTAGACCACTTGATATCTTAATTATCAAGATTTGCAAAGATTGACACTAAGCATGATAAAGATTTACTTGGAGTACAAGTTTGTGAATAGAGTTTTCGTGATGGGATGGACTATTGTAGGACATATTGCATCAAGAGGTTGACATCAAACTGAGACTAGGATGCAAGAGGTTTAATTTCATTACCTATCATGGACTAGTTCATAGAGAAGGGCCTATAGTGAGCCTATATAAGAGTTATCTTAATTTATTTATATTTTTAGTTTTATGGGATTTTAATAGATTATGTATGAGACTTGTATAAATTTTTTTTATTTCTATATATTTTTCTCCTTTGTTATATTTTTTATCTGATCTAATTATGTTTATCATATTATTTCTAATCTAAAATTAATGTATATATATATATAATAAAAAAAGGAATTGTTTAGTTTCTTTTGTCTTTTACATAAATGAGGTATCTTGTAGTACATGTGTACATAATCTCAGGTTGTGATCTAAGTTTGCCCATTCTTTGGGTTGTGATTCAGAGTTTACCACATTATCTGAGTTACCATTTGGATTTACCATGCCATTATCGCTGCTCTATCGCAGTCTTTATCTTCTTTTGATGAGCACTGCACTATTATTGGTATCTCTCTATCACTTTCGTTTCTTTCGGGTTTCCTACCTTTAGCCATGCCATCTGCCATCATCAACTTGCGGGCTCTCTTGCTAGACGTCTTAATTTTCTTTTGGCTTTTGCTAGTCCCCTAAGGATCTTGTGAAGTTGATAAACAAAATTGAATGCTTTCAATTGAAATGCACCACCTGTGAAAGTTATATTTTCTAGAGGTATTGTAAGTTCAATTTTCTTGAAGTGTATCTTTCAATGCAATTAAGCAACATTCTGATTTGAGGCTTGTATCTAACTTTTGTATACTTGTTCAATAACTTGCTTGTTTGACATGTTTGCTTAAAAGTTTGTATTGTTGGGTTGATTGAATTGATGAGAGAAATGTTGGCCTTATTTTGAGTGCTTGTAATTGTTGCTGCTTAAAGTATTACTTATTTACATTGCTTCATGTGAACTAAATCATTTAAATTATCGTCTATAGCAGTTGTGGCAGTTTTTTTCGTTTAACTGGTTGAAATCCAGAATTGCTGCATTTAAGAATCAATATAACTTGTGTTTCTCTGCTAGCTTATTGTCATCTTGGGGTCAACTTTCTACACGTTCAAGCACTTGGCTTAAGGACTTTGCTTTTCGTGTCAAACAGTTGGTTTCTTAGGCAATCTAGTTGGATTGCATTATGAATGCTGTAGCAACCTGATAGAATGTAGTTTTTTATAGCTTTCATTAAATAAGCTTTGGGTGATGAGACTTGAATATGTGTATATATAAATATATAGATAGATAAAAAGATATAGATATAGGCACTATTTTTCATATTTTTCATCATTACTGGTTTATCAATCTGGAAAACTAATCTGGTCTAACAAACAGGGAAAGGAACTGAGAATTCATGAAGAAAATTGTTGGATGATTCTTGAACTTCAATCTTATTTAGCATCTTTAGAAAAATCAGCTCGTGCCCTCTTTGTATAGATAAATTATTTCTACTCAAAAATGTAAAAGCTCCTATTCTTATTTACTTTGGGAAAAAAATCAGAGGACAATACATCTATATTTCCTGCAAAACTTAAAAAGAAAAACAAGTGAGCTTAGATAGGAAGTCTGTTATCTGCTCACCTTCTCTATACTGATGGGATGCTACAAAACAGTAGACTTTTGTCAGTACAATGTGAGCCGTGGTTACAAAACCCTATTAATATTGCTGTAGCCGTTGTTTGAACCCTGAACGCATGTAGTATAACAACTATCGCAGTTTAATCTGTAGTCATTGTTAAATATTTAAAAAAAAAAAAAAGGAAAATCTACTATCCACACCACCTCAATTAACTAACCCAATTGAACCCATGTCCTCCTCTACCTCGGGCCAATGGATTGGCATCTTTCACACCTAGATCAAGACCTGTTTTTTTCTTTGTTCTGTTCGTTTTCCACTTAGGCAACTGATCTTAGGCATTCTACCAAATTAAAAGAAAACTTTATTATGAATTTTATAATACAAAATATAAAAAAATGATAAAATCATGTTATCTCACTATCTTCCACTCTCTCTAGGCAATGCTAGTATTGCTTATTGTGTGAAGACTTTTTTGCTGTTTGGAATTGGTAGCCTAAAAAGGTTTTTCTACCATCAAGACAAGTAATTATCATGGTTAATTACAACCATATATATAAGTCATTAACAAAGTTAATTAGTACATAATCTCTCTTTTTTATCCATTAGCTAACAAATTAGTATTAGTGGGACTCCACTTTGTTAGAGACATTGAACATAAAATGTCAAATATTTTGTATCATTTCTTAAGTGATTGTTTCAAGTCATATAAAAATATCTTCAGTAAATTTATATAATCTTCTTGTTTATAAACTTCAAATCTTAATAATTGCCTCATATATATATATATATCTTCTTAGAGATCATCACAAGGAAAGATAATTTTCATATCAAGTTATTATAACTCCAAATCCTAAGATGCAATTAGACCAAGTATGGATTAAATTAAGCTTAGCAATAGGAGATAGCTTAATTGAAGTTAAATCTTTTTTGAGTATAGTCGTTAGCATTCAACCATATTTTGTCTTTAACATTATCAACACTTAGAGATTCTTCTTTTCTTTTATAGACTTATTTATATTTAATAACTATACTCCCTTTAGTAAGTTTCATCAATTCTCATATTTGATTTTTTTTTGTAGAGATTCAAACTCCACCAATAGCACTAGTCTTTGTTTTGACATCTTCATCAATTCTTTTGTTTTGATAACTTCTTTTGTAAGTGGATGATACTTCATAGCCAATAGATTCTACACATTTATTTGAATCCTTCCTTGGAATTAACACTATTAAGTTTTCATAAATCTAGGTGAATATGATCCATAATAATTTTAACTTATGAATTGTTGTAGAGAACTTTAACTTTATAATGTTTGCCAAAATACTATACTCACAAAAATCTAATACAATAGTCATCTATCCACAAAAAAAAAAACTTATTTTCTTCACTTTGATAGACTTTGTGTTTCACATGTCAAAGTCTCATATGCCATAACATAATTGCAAAAGAAACTAAATTTACACCTATCGTTGTGTTGCGTTATAAGAAATAGAGATGATAAAATTTTTTAGTTTTCAACAAAATCGTGGTTAACATGTTTGATGTCTCCCAAAAATAGTAACAATTCCATTATTCTTGATTTGAATTGAACCTATTCCTTCAATATTGTTTGCCATTCATTGCTCATAAGGACGTTTTTACCATCAAATTATTTGTAAGTAATAAACCGATCCTTGTGAGGTGTCAAGTAATAAGAATAATAAGAATTCGATCCTTTATAAACAAGACAAAACAATCTGCAATTGTCAAAACTCTATTAGACTCATCTTAACACTCTTGAGTCACTTGAATTGCTTCAAAGTTTGATTATATCTTTATTTCTTGCACTTTTTTTAAATCTTCTTTGCTAGAAGTTTTCATTTAAATTTGTAGCACTTAGGCTTTTTGTTCTAGTGATATTCACACTTTATCTTGCTTTTTACTTTAAAGTATCGATATTTTTCCTATTGAATTTTTCTTCTACCCTTATTCTGACAAATAAACCTTCACTTGGAATCTCCATTGAACTTTCTTTCTCAAGTTACTTGATAACAAAGAAGCTTTCATTTCTTTTACAATTATTGTTTCTTTGCCATACTATAAGATTATAGCCAAATGTTCAAAGGATTTAGATAAATAATATAACAAAATCAAGATTTTATCTTTTTCTTCAACCTTTACATCAATATTAAAAAAATCTAGCAAATCTTGTTACAGCCATATAGCTGCTCTTGAAGTTGTGTTCCTTTCATGCAAAAAGCAAATATTGTTGCTTTAGATATAAACAATTTGAGATTGGCTTGAACATGCACAACTTTTTCAACCATTCTCATAAATCTTTTGTGGCATTTTGATCAGTGATATTTTGAAGAACTTCGTCTCCCAAATATGATTAAATTTGAATTGATAGCTATTTAATCAACCCGTTCTTTCTCTTTTTTTTTTCACCATAATACCCTTTTAACACTTTTAGGAAACCTTCCATGGTTAAAAATGACCACATTTTGATCCTTAGACATTAAAAACTTTTTTTCATCAAATTTTTTCAAATTTGTATTTTGTGGTGCCAAAAGATTTCAAACTAATTATTATTCTAGAAATTTCTATTATCTCTTATATTTTGTTAAAAACTATTGCTAATAATAATTTGTTTACACAAAAGTTAGTTTTTACATTAAAAATAGAGTTTGCCTAAGCTCTTTTCTAAAATATAACTAAAAAAGCTACACAAATATAAATATTTAACAAAGAAAAAAGATGACATTGAAAGTTTATATGGTTTGGCCAAGAGATTGCTACATTCACGAGATAAGGGGAAGTCATGCATCTATTATCAAGATCAAGTATAAATAAGAGAAATAAATTTTTAATCAAAAGTCCTTTACATGCAAACAAAGAAAAACACAAAAGATCTTAAAAAGATGGAATCAATCTTACATCTAAATGTAACCCAACTCACAAAACAACAATCCTTTTCTTTCTTGTCTAGCATCTCTCAATAATCGCAATGTGGAAAATCAAAAGATAGAAAACCAAATCATTGTAGCTAGAGATGCAATTCCAAATAGGAAAATTTCTAAATTTTCTCCTTGTTTGTCGTCATCTATGGTCATTTTTTGTTTCTTTTTGACATGCACGTATTGAGGGAATAAATTTTCAATTATAATTTTATTTTTTATTTAATCCTCTATTTAATCTAAAGAATTAGATTTATATTAAATAATTTGCATAAAGGTATCAAAAAATCTCTCAAGATTTTGTATTTTGACTTGGCTAGCTAAAATTAATAATTTTTATCTTAATAAATTAAAATAATTATTCTTCCTTTTTAAATTTAAGATAAGGTTTCACAAAATTGCATAGGATTATCATTATTACAATAATTGAGTAGTAGATCTTGTTGTTGGTGCTTGGACATCCAATTAGTATACTTAGTGTCTTATGTTTGGCTAGAAGGGATGACAAGGGGGATGTAGTTAATAGTATTGGTAGTGTAGTATTACATTTGGAAGGCAATGACAACTATAGACGACAGTATACGTTGCAACATGAGAGTCAAAATGGTGTGCCTCTACTTGAACAATGTGTGTTGGAAGGTTGGCAAACTAAAAAAGTATTCCTCTAGAAAAACAACAATCTTTGAATATTTAATTAAGATCCTTTTACACATTAAAATTATGTAGACATTACAAAGGAACAACCAAACCTTATTTCTAACTAAGGAAAGGTTAATATAGAATATAAGGTTAGATTTAATTTAATTTTAAAAATTAAGTATAATATTAAAGTCTTATTATATAATGATATGACTCTCTATTCATAAATTAAGTATTTTAATTATTAAATATGGGCCCTATTTTGATGAAACTCAACTAACAATTAGTATAATTTTATTGCAAACTCCCTAATAAAATGTGACCATGATTGATCATGCATTTATTGTCTTACATTAAGTATCTAGTACATCATTAGAGCCCTTACAATGTTTCCCATATAGAGTGGTCATAAGGTTGTGAATAAAGTCATAGAATGAAGCCCTGGTTGACTTCATAAATGCTTATCAATATTATCAAGTATCGTATATACCAGTGGCTACTCACCACATGAAATTGTCATTTGAGTTCACTAGGACTATGCTCAACATAGTGGAAAGGGTGCCAAAAACACATGGGTGCTATCAATAAAAGCATAGAAAGCAAAACATTTGGTCTCTTGCCTATGCAAAGTTTGAAATCATGCCCTTGATAGTGGGCAATTTTAAATTATAGTTTGAACTGCTCTAAAAACAACATTGGAGAGTCAATTCTCCAAGAAAATAAACTTGGAATATTCTCAATATCACGAACAATGGTTTAGGTCATCATCAATGCAGGAAATTCAAGGTTGAACTTCTTTAAAATGCTACTAGCACCCAGAATGTTGGCTTATACAATTTTGGTTCGCAAATTGAACATTGCAGCCAGAGATCTACTAGAATCTCATATGCTAGAAATCAAACCAAGATGATCTCATTAGCTAAGATCGAGATCAGTCATCAATCTAGCCCTTAAGGACCAAATTTCTTCAAGCAGGTCATCGCCAATAATCTTTGCTTCTATGTTGAACATAGTTCAAAAGATCTAAAAGCCAAACTAGCATGATCTCACAAGCTAAGGTTGAGATCACCATTCACTTCAATGCGTTCAGTGACTGAAACGTGCCTGATACCAACCAGATTATTCAATCAAACTTAATCCAATTCATAGGGGTAACATGGTAGGACAAACTATCATAACTTCTGTAGCTCGCAAGCCTAAGGGAAAAACTACTTCCCTACCATTCTTGCAGCTCCAAATCCTTTTAAATCCTCATTTATGTGTTGATGTCCCAGAAGAGGAACCCATGATTGTGAGTGAGATGCCCAAAAATTACTGCTATACTCATTGACATGTTAAACAAGAAGTAGGTGACTTCATGAAAACTTATTAATTCCCTCTAGTATTATACATTAAAAAATACTAATCATGGGTTGTCATGAGTTTGCTAAATGACTCATGAGTCATCAAATGCATGAGTCGATCACAACTCAACCATCAAATAGAGACCTAAATTGGATCCAATATATACTTGACACTCAACAACAAAAAAGTTTAAAATTATTGGTAGAGGATATAATAATTATATATTAAAGCTTCAGGATTATGCTTATCTTGCAATATGAGATTATATTTAGCCTCATTTGCATGCAACACAACCATTTGGTGCAACTCCTGTAATAGTCGATGGAGCTTTATCCCAAACTCTCCACAAAAAACATGGTCATTCCTGATTATTCCTCCCTTTTCCAATACCAAGTCCCTAGTGTATCAGCTGATCCCTGAAACTACTCCATATACAGAGAGGCCTAGGGTTTTGATCCTAGTTGGAGGAGTCCCACACAAGATTGTTTGGGTGTTGACGTTGAGTCCCTTCTTTAGCATCTTTATACAAGCCTATGAAAGCCTTGCATGTTGCCCCAGCAGCTTTGCTCTAAAATGCCAAGAGTACCACGAACTTGCATTCTCTTTAATTTTGGCTAGAATACCTTGACTCTGATTTAGGATCTTGGAAGCGTTCTTTGTCTGATTTATATTTCTTTAGGATAAGTGGCACTTTTAGCCACATGACCACATATGGTTAGGCAATCCAAAGAAGCTTGCGTTTGGTGGCATTTAAATCACTGAAGCTTTTTAACAGATAATGCCACTTAATGCTTTTAAGTTGCTTTGGGGAGAGCTTTAGTTTAAAGTATGATATAGTCCAAAATGAAAGGACCTGATTTGTGACATAAAGACGATTTAAAAATGCATAGAACATAAAAAAGAATATAATGAAGATACAACTTTTTATCCTGTATTTCTTGGTTTACTTGTTTTTCCATCTGCGTTGGTTGGTCTCTAATGTCTGCACCAAGAAATGTTTGCTTGATAACCGTTAGGAACAAGAAAGGGTTCAATTGTGAGGATCTTACCGATCTCCTTTAGCTGTATTTTCTCCCTCGAAGCACATCTTTTGTAGCAATGTTCAGTACTTTTGCCTTCCTAATAATTAGAAGACCCTTTGCGAGTCTTTTGGACCATCTGTTTGATCCAGGCTTTTGACTGAGACTGAAACCTGTTTGAAAGGAGCATCACGTTGTATTTTCGAATGATATTCTCTGCTGAGTGATGTGCTGTGCCAAATCTGCTTATGGTTTGCTTGCAAATAAACAAGAATAGGAAGTGCAGAAAGTGATTGAGGAATGAGATGAGGTCGTTCAAGTGGAGTGACCTGTATTTCTGTGCGCTTATTTAATCTCACCACCAAGAAGATGGTGGAGCTCTGCTTTCCATGTAAATGCAATACAAGGGAGACGATTTGCCTAAGTAGTCCATGACAAGATAAGTAACCCTTAAAAGTATCTTGGAGCTGCTCTCTAATTGGCATTGCATAATAAAACTCAAAGGAAATAAGATTGATATAACTTATCGCAACTAAAAGCTAACTTTTTCCTGTGCCTATTTTTTTTTTTTTTTTTTTTTTTTTTTTTTTTTTTTTTTTAAGTGGCTTCGAGGATAAAATCACATAAACATGCTGGAAATGTATGTAAAAAAATATAACATGACAATAATTGTTGTATTTATGAAAGTCTATTAATACTTCAAAAACAAATTATAAAATAAACATAATGATCTATGTTAGTGTTACTGATTAAGATTTATGATTCGTTTGTTCTCATGTGAATTACAGCAGTGCAAGGATGATAAGCTTGATCTTATATAATCAAGCTATGTTTATAAGTGAATTTAGTGAGATCATAAGGACGCAAGATTTGGTTTAAGGAACTTGCGTGCTGAAGAAAGAAGTGTTATGGGTGGCTTTCGAGTGTCATTCAGCTGCTTTATTCTTTGGCCGGTTTTTCTGAGCCAAGAATAAAAGAGGCCGTACACAGTTCCCGATTCCTTCGGGCTGCCCCGTAGCATTTTCCGTGGGGTCAGCGAAAGATACGAGGGAGGAACAGCCTCGCTTTCTGTGTCCATTAATCGATCAACGTAAATCATTTTGCCGGGAATCGTGTTTGGCTTTCGATCAAAGAACGCAAAGAGAAGTTCAAAAAAAAAAAAAAAAAAAAAAGGAAAGAAGTAAAGTGAGTTAACTATAAAAAATAGCTTTAGCTCTTGCTTAGGAAACGTATCAGAAAATTGTCAGGATTTCTCTTTATTTTTTTATTCTGCTAATTGATTGAAAAGAAGTTTATTCATATATGTGCTGGAATAAAGCTCCAGAGGGATACGAATTTGGAGCATATCTTTGTCGTTTTATGATGCATATTTCATTTTTTTTGTCAAGTTTTTTTTTTCTTGTAAACTTTTTTTTTTTGCCATCTTATGATAAAATTTCATGTTTATTAGAGACTCTCCAATGATTGATGTGTGTTAAGTCTTGGTCTCAATTATTCGAGAAACAGCGTTTTTTAGATGTACATGGCTATATTCTCTGATAGCCTTTGAGTTAACATTAGCATCCTAAGATAAACTTATAAACACATGGGAGTATCTCGTAAAATATGTTAGGAGTAACTAAAGAAATAAAATATTACAAAATATAGATACAATTTGAAGACTTTGTTTTCTCTCGATTTAGGTTCATTCGAAATTATAATTAATTATTGAATTTTAATATCTAAAAAATACACGCACACACACACACACACACACACACACCTAATTATCTAATCTTAACCTAGATCACCCTCATGCCTCTCTCGCTTCCTAATCTCTCATTTACTTGCTTAAGTTGGTCATCTCTTGATGTGAACATTATTCATAATATTCTCATCATCCAAATGTTAGAGAGAATTTAACACAAGTTAAAGGTAACACCAAGGTGATTCTAGTCATAAGTACTATGACATTTGAGATATTGAAGCAAATATCTAATCTTAAACAAGAACACTACATGAAAATTTAAAAATAAGCAAGCTTGTATTATGTATATATGTTTTGATGGTTGATGTTTATAAGTTAGAGACCCTCAAATGATTACGTTAATTTACAAAAAGTTGAAAATGATTTTATAGACTTATTAATACTCATGGCTAATGTTTGTTCAGTGTTACTTGTAAATGAGTAAATCCAAAAGTGATGATCACATATGAAAATCTTAAGAATATTTGATCTTTTTTTATTACAAAGATTGACACATTTGATTTGCCACATGATATTATAGCATGATACATTGAATTGCTTTTTTTACAAGCTTTATTTATTTTTATTCTATTGAATTAATGTTCACAAAAATAATGTAAAGAAAAGTAAAATCTATTTGTAATAGTAGTAGAAAAAAGAAAATAAAAGATAATTTTATGATGAGAGAAAAAAGTTTTGATAAAGGAATGGTCAAGTTCAAACAATAATATGGTGAATAGTTATCTAAAGCGACAATTACTATTCTAGAATAATGATTTCAAAAATAAGTCAAAAGAGTTATTTATCTATATTGTTTTATGTTAGAATGATGTGTTCCCAAGCATGCATAATCTTTTATAAAAAGGTCTGGCTTTAAGCCAATCTTTAAAAAAAAAATAAAAAAGGGTTAAAAGAAATGAATAAATTTATAAAGATAATAAAAGTTTAAAGATTATTAAGCATTTACAAAACAATTTCCTTTTACATTCTATTACTTATTTCATATGCTTGTTTCTATATTATATTATTGGCAAATAACCCTTATATATTGCTTCTCAATATTGTTTTATTTATATATATGTATATCCTTTTGTTTTAAGTCAATGATGGTTGGCTTTACATATTTTTGGTTTAACACTTTCAAGTCAAAATGAAACATATCATGAAATTATAGGGGAGCAATGAGAAATAAATCATGTTGATTTGACCTAATGGATGCTTATATTTTCTCTTTAAGTTTTCTAATTATAGTAATAGTATGTTCCTTATAAGAGATGATGGCTTATAATAAAACCTTATTTTCATGCCCTATTAAGTATAAATCAATACAACTCGATAATTTATATTTACAATACAAGTTTATTTGTTAAATCAGAATTTGTAATATCAAAATATGAACACAAGTTGATAAAAATGAATGAGTGATCTAAAAATCATAATAATCCTTAAACATCATATCGAAAATAGTAATACATAATAAATAGTTATCATACTATATGAAAAACTAAAAAATAATATTGATATGTAATTATGATAATAAGATATAAATATCCTTAAATATAATATCTCTTATACCTACAAAATATAAATAGTTCTCACCTACTATCTCATGCTATCATTTAAAAACTCTTAATTTTGAGAGTATCAACATTTTATCCTATAATTGTTATAAATAAAAAATATGACAATTTATAAAAAGAAGTAATATATATATATATATATCATAATTATTATATAATGCTTTTATCATACTTGTCTTTTTTTCATATTTAATTCTATTTTCATTTTCTATTTCCTTCACATATTCATTTTTTTTTAGTTTAAATTATTTTATGATAATTATCCCACCTCTTAGGAATCTCATATCATATCTCATCATCACAACCTCATCGCTCAGATATATCAAGATCCCATCTCTAAGCACCCATGATATCCAAAAGTAAAATATCTCATCTTATCATCATTAATCTCACCATTAATATAAATATTTTATGTTGACAAAGAATGAGATACTCGAACATGTTAGATCTTCATCTTTGAGTACCTATGACACTGAAAAATGAAATATATCATCTCATCATCATTAATCTCTTCCCTTAATGCTAACATCCTATGTTAATAAGGAATGAGATGCTTGAACATGTTGGAGCTCCATCCTAAGTTCTTATAATACTTGAAAGTAAAGTATTTTATCTATCATCATTAGTCTCATACTCTAATGCCAACATCTTATGTCATTAGTGAACGGGGTGCTCAGACATAACAGAGGCCCATCTTTGAGAAACCACTACACTCATAAGTGAAGTATATCATCTCATCATCATTAGTTGAGACACTCTAACATATCATGGCCTCACATTAGACTACCAAAACACAATGAGTGATGTATGTCACGTCTATCATATATATCAAGTCGTTATTAGATAGGATTATTCTCTTTCTTTGGTATAATAACATATTTTTTTATTTTTTTTATTTTTTTGTCTTATCATATGTTCTGATTTATAACATCATATAACTTATATATATATATCTATATATATGTGTGTGTGTGTGTGTCTGTGTGTGTGTGTATGTGTGTATTATAAATCATAATAAATTATTATAAATTAAAAATATGCAAGAAATGTTATGTCATACATATAAATAATCACATAATCATATATTTCATAATAACATCAAGGATTTATTTAATAACTCACTTATATCATAGTTATTTAATTTTTTATATGATGACTATGAGAAACCTCTTTCATCATTTTCTTCTTTCTTTTATTAGTTCTTCTTATTTTTTACATAATTCACATTAACTCTTATTAATAACAAATTAATTTTTATTGAGAAAATACTTTCAAGAGCTCTACCAAAGCATACACTAACAAACTATTCTCTTTCATATTTCTGCTTTTACATAGTATAGTATGATTAGGCAAATCCTATTATACGATCTATCTCTTATTCATACTGTTGCTCTAACATCATGCAGTATGATTATGTAAATCGTACTGTATGATCACCTAAATAATAATATAATATCCATGCTTCATGCTAATTAGATATTAAATCATTCAGTAAGCCTCTTTTAAATAGTTTAGAAACTAACTATAAATGTCCAATGTCAATTTTATACTAGTACACTCAATAGTAATGACCTGAACAACCAAAGGATTAGATAAATGATATCTTTTAAACATCTCTTAATGCATTGTATTAATTTGATATCATTGTCATATTGGTACAATTTAGTATAGATGATCTTTATTAAACACATATTCATCATACTTGTTTGATCCAATGTCATACTAGTATGATAACATATAATTTATATAAAACTTGTCTAACAACTAATCATATTAATTTGATTCATTTTTTTATGTTTGTACGATTTACAACATATATCATATTGTACAGGGAATTAGACAGATGCTCCAACATAATTTTCTCATAACTAGATCATATAAGTTTAACCTATAGTACTAATATAATTCTCTCAAATATTACATTAGATAAGTGATCAAATCAGATGATTTCTCAATTACATACTCGATTGTGCTAGTTTAATCAGTCGATTATACTAGTACAATGACTAGTAGATTCTCTTTCCACACAAAAGCTAAAAGCCTTTTCTAGCACCATTACCAATGTCATACTAATATGATGTAAATGATCATCATGTATGATCATTATAATAAAAAATTGTAATAACCTCTTATCACTTCAATTTAAATTCGCACATATCACTTCATTGACATCCAAATTCAATAATACTTTAAAAACAAAGTTGAGATACAATCATTACCTTTTTGAACTTTTCTTTTACAATATAAAGTTAAAAGTTTTTTTTTCTTGAAGGATTTTCTCTTTCTTCTTGAATCTCTTCCATTTTTTTTAAAGAACTACTCAAGTTCCCTTTCTTTCTCTCCAATTCTTCTCTCCCTTTTTTTGGCTTTCTTGTTAAGTTTCCAAATACAAAAAATCACTTTCAAGTTCGAGAGTGAGAGATATCTATTTCTTATATATGAGGATTAAATTAATATTTAATAATTACTTTTATCATCAATATTTACAAAATATTTAAATCATCCTAAAAAAATACAAATGGTATGTCTAAGAATTTCTCACTATAAGACTTTCGTAATGGTATACTCAAACATAAGATTTTACCATTATCATTGTAACATATTATTTAGGCACTCATAAATCAATATAATTTTAGGTTTTGTATCTGTAACACATATATCTAATATATAAAATATGTTTTAGAAGAATATTTGAGATTTAATTAAATGGGTTATTACATATATTATGATAATGGTTTAGACAATACTTAATTTGCACAATGAATGAACTATAGATTTTAAAGGCTTTGGTTGCTTTAATAATTAAATGATTTCTTTATAAAAAAATGTGATTTCAATGTAAAGATATTTTAAAATGTGATTTTGTTGTAGGATTTTCTAAAATCTGCTTCTGTAATATGTTAAAAGAAATCATTAGAAAGAGAGTTTTGCAAATAGCTTATGCTACATGTTTTATAAAAAGAAACTTTTTGGCTTTCAAAAGAGGAAGAAAAAGTAAATAAATCAAATGTTGTAGAACCAAATTTGAGAAAAAGCATGAAGGTCGAGACATTGGGGTTTAACCTAAAACCTTTGTAATGTTCTCTTACTCACCAAGAACCTATCTCCTTATA
Organism: Vanilla planifolia; assembly: GCA_023846275.1. Taxonomy (NCBI): domain Eukaryota; kingdom Viridiplantae; phylum Streptophyta; class Magnoliopsida; order Asparagales; family Orchidaceae; genus Vanilla; species Vanilla planifolia. The sequence continues at coordinate 24,384,071 of CM043876.1, read as the reverse complement.
GCATATCAAAGCTTAAACTATTTTTTGCTAAGATACAAATTATCTTATATATGATGAGTTTGTCAAACATCTTAGATATGATGCACTACTCTACATGGATGATCATTTCGAATTTATTTGGGATTCACTCATCCCACTTAAAGGGTCTACATCTTTGGTAAGCTTAGACTAATCTCTTTACTTTAGTTCAATCCCATATATTGTTGCAACCCCTCGTCGACCTTTTGCGGATTTCAGTGTCATGCCAACTAGTTCTATTAAATCTTTCTTTTATCAAATTGAAAACTTGTAAGTATTTTTTTCAATAACTTGAAGCATCTTTTCAAATTGATTTATTTTGCAAACCAACTCTTTTTTAAATAAAATTAAATCAATGTGAAAGAGAATAAAAACATTTGCTCATAAAGTTCAATCCCTTAAAAAAAGGTTTCAAACTCGTAAGATTTTAACATATTCTTATAATAACCATGAGCTATATAATCTCCCTATTACATGTCTCTCAACACAAAATAAAGTGCAAATTACACATCTAATCAACCAACACTTTTTAAAAATATCATCTATGATCTAGCTCTTAATACTTCTCGACAATCTTATGTAATACCTCATTTTGTCATGTAAGTGTCATGCCAAAATAGGATTAACTAACCAATACTAACTTAGTGGTAAAAATGTGTATAATATGTAAAAAAAATCTATTATTGGGTAATTGCATCATGATCAATAATAACAATACATAATAAAAGATCATGTCAATGAAATATCAAGAGTAAAGTAAATGTTCATATGAAAACTTATAATCATATTTCTCTTTTATAATTTTACAACTTTTCTTATTCTTTTCTTTTTTCTTTTTATCTTTTTAGAGGTTAGCTTAGGAAAAGATCAATCACTAATTGTTAAGCATGTTTAGGAATCGCCATTCTAATATAAATAGCTTAGATGATTGGCTTATTTGGCTCAGTTTTTGGAATACATTATTTTAGAATGCTAGTCATCTCTTTGGACAATCGAATAATTCTTTCATCATTAACATTTTCTTCCATTCATCAATTATTCTCATTTTTTCTTTTTACCTTTTATTTCTTATTTCATATGCTTATACTTTTACAATTCAACATTTTATCTTTCTTTTTTGTGAGCATGTATATATAAATTAACATTAGTATGGAAAGAATATTATAAATGAAATACCAATAAATTATGCTCAATCATCATGAAGACATAACATATATGCAAACATATTAATTTGCAAAACAATTTAACTTTTCTTATAAACAGTTGTAAAACTCTATCAATACTTTAACAATTAACAAGATATCAAGCATCAGTAATGCACTAACATTTTTATACATGCACCTCCACATTTGTTAAGAAACAAAATCATTTATTGGCTTTTGACCTATAAGGATCAAATAACAAACAAACCCATATGCATTGAACAAGTTTACCTATATAATCATCTTTAACATGTCTTACATTGTTAAGGCTTTTATTTTATATTATACATTACATTAAACACATGCACAACTACAAGATTGCTTATTTTTTATTTTCCTTTTGGAGTGCTCCCCAAGGCTTGAATCCTTCCCAACTCTCTTGGAAGTATCTTCTCCTACTCTCTTCTTCCTTTTTTAGTCTTAAGCTGATCATTGGATCTCTAAAGTTTCCAAAATAATTTCTAAGTTATAACCCAGCCTTTTTTATACTTATTATATGATTTTTCATATTCTTAACCCTCCAAATATCTCTAATAGTTATCCCTTAATGTGGATGTCTTTTTACCTTTTATCATCTCATTTTTAAATATTCTCCCAATAATTAAACTTGCATCAATGTCAATTTTTTTAGTCTTTCATCATTTCATGTTTTAAAATCTTTACGATTTTTATAGATCTTACATGTATGATCACTATCTTCGTATTATATGATTCTCATCTTTGACTATCTTAAATTCTTATTGTATTAATATGAACTCATTATCATATTTGTATGATATGCTTATTCCTCTTACATTCATTAGTCTACACACTATTGTAATTGTGTGATTATGCTCATCATTCTATATGATACTCTTTTTTTCTTTAATTTATATTAAAGTTTTCTTATTTTACTAATATGCCTGTTCATTGGTTGATCCAATTATTATATCTTTTATTAAGTAATAATTGATGATAGTTTTATATATTATGCTCTTTTGTCTACATTATAGTTATATGATTCATTTTATCGTATTGTATGATCAGTCTAGGACATTACTAAATTTATTTAATTTAGTTTTTTTGTTCTCATTTGATTGTATGTGCATAATCTTGATTTCATGATTATCTGATTTATTTATAATATTTCTTTACTAAGTCATGCCGACAATGATCCTGTACGATTATACACTTAGCTTTATCATACTTATACAATCTACTTATTCATATTATACAATACTTCAAGGCAATTTTTTGAATATATCCACATTATAGTCCACTTTTTTCTCTTGCTTAATCGTAAGGTATGATATGCTTATGTCATATTGTATAATCCAATTCTTTTAACATATTTGCATTAATTGCACATTTCATATCATTACATTATTCTAATCATTCTTGTAACATAAAATCTTTTTAAAAAGTTTCTTTATATTTTCTTCCAAGAATTATGTCTTCGTAATATATGATGTACTCTTATCATATTACATAATAAATGTTCCTCTTAGCCTTTCAGACTTCTCTAACTTAACTTGGTGATGTGTTGTTTGTCCTTAATCATATCGAAACAATTTTCAACCTTGTACCATATAATCTATCTCAATTTATGTAAATGAATTTTATCTTATATTGTATAGTTTGATAGCTTCAAAAAAGATGCATTACTCAAAAACTTTCAAAACAATTTATAAAATTACAAAATGTAAAAATAATTTAGATTATCTTTAGAATGTTCTCATTTATAAGATTTAAAAATGCTATAGCTTTACTCATTGGTCTTCTTACCACTATCTTTTATTTTTAATTGTGTAATAAGAATAATAAGGTGCCCACCTAAGTGTCCTTATTTCATGTATCCTTTCTCCATTACATCCTTAGCATGCCTAACCACTTTCCTTGCTTTTAAGAGAAATAAGAGCCCTTTGGGCCATTCAGCCTCTATCTATCATCTCTTGATTGATGGTTTCCCCCTCTTTCTAGTAGGAATAAGATGAATTGTGATGACTTAACTAATGATCATGGATATGTTGTAATTGTTATCATCATTTGAGATAACTTAAGGGCCTTCATGGTGGCTTTGAGCTAGGGTGCTTCTTCAACTGCACCTCAGATGTTAGGGAGCAAGCATTCTATGACATTATCTTTTTAATCTATTTATCCCTCTCTTCTAGACCTTTTATGAGATTTATGCATGACATATTATTTCTATTATCCAGGTTTTTCCCATTGTATTTATGCTAGTGGATCATGATCCCTTTTTGTTAATTTTTTATTACTTTTTAATTCATTTTCATCACAAAAGTTGTCACATATTTTTAGAGAGGATACTCATGTGACTAATTGGATTACATCTTTTATTCCTTTTTTTATTGAATGCAGATAAGGGCTATGTCATTCCTTATTGATAAGGTTTACAACTTAAAGCAAGATGCTACGTATGAACCTCTATGATTTATTATTAATATTGGTTGTGGTCATTTCTAAAAAACTCAACTTGATCAATATAAGAAAACTAAAAACATAATACTTCAATGTAATAAGATAATGTTGTCATGAATATGATACCATAGTAGCATTTCTTTTAGTTTGATATAATTTGAGGATGAACCAAAAAGAAAATAAAGGACCTATAACATCTAGGATTGAAGAGAGTTGAGAGTAATTATTAAATAATATCTCAAGGAGATGAATCATTAGATAAGGATAAACTCCTAATAAACTTTTAGGTGAAATGGCATAAGGATGAATAGTCTCAAATTGAATACGAAACATAAATATTAGAATTTATATGTTATATTATGATCTTAAGATGTTGATATATCTTTTAGAATAAATCCTCATTTGGGTTAACAACAACTCAAGGGAATATTTTCTCAACATAGTAAGACCAAGTGATCACTAAAACAATATTGTATAATAAAATATCTTATGAAAAAAATTTGCATATGAAATAAAAATAAAAGGTTCTTAAAAAGATAGTATAAAGTATTACATTGGCACATTTTATTTATTTATTTTCAACAATGCTTGTTATCTTGTTGTATGGTATGAATGTACTATAAACTCGACATATATCATGACCTAAAATTACAATATTTTGTATGTATGGTTATCTAGTCTTTGCTTACCAATCTCGTGATAATGACTCAACTTGTATTTTAGTTTATATTTTAGGTTACTTAGATGTACATCATGGATAAAAGAGTAGTGAGAAGGGATGATTATCTAGCATCTCTAATATGATATTATGTTAGAAAGATAATGTATTAGGATCTAAAATATTTGAAAGAATTTGGGATATTAATATCACTTAAGGTTTTCTTATATGTATAAATGGTGGTTATTTTATTTAGTATCAAAAACTAAAATATTTATTGTTATGTTTTAAAAGAGAATATGGATATTTTTTTGTTTAGAGGAAAGATCGTGATAAGTTTATATCAAAGACAAAACATATTAGCTTCGCATCATTTTAAATTAGGTATGTGCATATAATAAATTGGATTGATAATGCTATGGTATGACGATTGACCATTTTGGAATAGTCTCAAAGCACACTAGGTGTCTCTGGGTTGATTGCATCATGCAATTATTTAACTATATTGGATAGTTCTCTATAGATCACCCTTGTTTGGTAACATACTCCAAACAATAGTCTTTCATAGTACAATTTAAGAGCCAACTTCCTTTTCAAAATTCCTCACTTTGTGGGGAAGGTCCTTTATTTACCTTAAAAATTTTGTCCCTCACATCTTATATATGTTATTTTAGTTATTAGAGTTGTTCACTCAATCTTGCACATATGTGAAAATCTAACATGCACTAGTGGTTGCTATTGTTGTAGTTCGCACAACCATTTGATCAATTTCCAAACTTATTTAGTCAATCAATAACCTTCCAACATATGTCATAACTTTGTCATTGATATTGATCTTTTTATGCTTTAAATGGCCAAGTTATTCTTTATATCTTGTCAAGCATGCATTATTATTCAATAGAAGAAATAAAAATGTCATTCGAATATGCTACATAAAAATTTTAAAGTAGGTCCAAGTCACTAATTTTTTCAAAATAAAACATTCATCATGGCTAAATCATGTTTACGATGGCATAATCATCTGGGATCTTAAGGTTTTGTACATCCAAATCAAAATATTTTAAGGTTTATTGCATTGGAGTATGAGAAATCGAACTTGAGAAGTATGTATTTGAAAAAAAAACATATTTGGCTAACACCTACAAAAACACATTAAAAAATGACACTAAGATGTCTTAATTAGACATTTCATGAAAGTATGGAACGTAGGAAAGAAAAAACAAGGAGTTGGATAAAAATATACTAGTTTAAGCATGTTTAATGTTTCTACAATGTATAATTCCAAAATGCTATTTATGGATTGGTTCACATCATAATAATGGTTGTTACAAGCACTTAGTCTATAATTTTTATGGTGCATACTTAACTTATATTCATGGATAATGGGTAAATAAAGATTGATCATGTTGGTTTATAATAAGCAAGACACATATGTTTAAGGTGATCAAGACTGTAGCTAATTTGTGTGGCCCTATCAATGTTGTAAGTCAGCACAATATGCAAGAGAAATTTCAAAGATAACATTAGACGAGTTCAAGAAGGCTAGTATGATGATGTTCATTGTTTAATCTTAAATCAACTTTCTTGGCTCAAAATCATATTGAACATATTCTAATTGATCATGATTAGATCTAAGCTATGTAAGAAATATTTGATTTGATCTTAATTTTAGCTAGATTTGAATAATTGGTTATAGAATTCGAGCTCAATTTTAATAAAAAAATAATTTTGGTTTTTATTTTTGTCAAATTCTTAATCAAAAAATATTTGTACATCCAAATGTATATCTTCTCTCTCATACTCTCTTTCTATCTCTGTCTATATGTCTATCACTTATCTATCAATTATCTGTATGTAAATATTTATGAGTGCACAGAAATGAGCAAATGCTCCAATAGGTGTGTGCAGGCGTGCATGCCTAGGTGTATGTGTATGTGCATACATGCATCTTTGTATGTATGTGCATATGTGTATATATTTAAATGATATGATTTCAAATTGTATTGAGCTAATCTTTTCATGCTTAAAATTAGCTTGTAATATGTAACAAGACATTTTTCATCTCATTGTTTGGCTTATTTCGATTTAAACTAATATTCAATAAGAATCTTTACCTATCGTTAATCTTTGGGTGAAACTCTCACTTTAGGCTAGCACAAGTAAATAATAAATAAAAATGATAAGAAAAAGAAATGTGGGCTATAATTTAATCAAAGTGTCTTGATATGCTTCTAGTGTAATTTTGACATATATACACACATAATGTTTTAAGAAAAATTCAATACATTTTAACCCAAGACAAATCTAATGGACTTTAAATGATACTTCTTTGAACTTCTTTCCCATTGTAATATAACCAATACAATGTTAGACTACCATAAACCCTCTTAGATTTAAGGTACACAAAAGGGTAGTGAAGTGAAGTTTTGCAATTGATGGGGAATCCATCACTTGCTGCCTTGATAACCAATTACCTGCAATGGGATGATTATCAAGTAGAAGATGAGAGAAAATGTCATTTGTAAAGTACAAACAAATGGGGAAACTATAAAAAGTTGATTGTAGGATAGTGTTAATGCAGATTTGATCGACAAGTTATGAAGGTTACAAGAGTTGGATCTTTTGAACAAGACTTAAATTTTACAAAACCTATGGGCTTGATATAGAATACATGTGCTTACACTTAATGAGTTTGAAAATAGTTGTTTAAGAATAACGATGAGAATTAGGTTAGCAATGAAGCTTAGGTTTACCTTTCTATGAAGGTTTTGATGTTAAAGAAGCTAGCTACATATTTATTAGAGAAAATAAAATGTTCTTACTCTTTGTTTTTTTTTTCTATATCTCTTTCTTTTTATATTATTATTTTTAGTTGATCAAATATGTCTAAACTTTAGAGATCAAAGATGAAAAAGACCTTTTTGATAAAAATGACAATAATATAATAATTCTAAAAAAACATTTTATGGGTGGCTTTCAATTACTCAATAGAGAATACTAATATATGTGAAGATAAAATCATTATAGTAAGATGAATAAGAAGAAATGTGATTTCAAGTTTATGAAAGAGTTTTTTAGTCTCTTAATGAGAATACTAAATTTTTTTATAACAATCATCAAATTGTTTAGAAGATTTGATGATTTGAATTCCCATAGGGATCAACCTTGTTGAATGATGAACTCGAGTTTATCATCGAAAATATCATAATCAAATGGTGCATGTTGAAAAATTATCTAAAGTTTATGAATAAATTAATAAAAAAACTTATCAAACTAGAACGATTAAAAGTTAAGAGGGAATTGAGTTTGATAGCATCAAAGCGTCAAATTTATAGAATCAAGATAGGTCTTGTCACCAATGTTACCTAACTTAGAGAAACAAGCAAAAGAGATTGATACTAATCAAAATACTCATCTTCATAGGTCATGAATGGCAAAGGCATCATTTTATGATTCACTTACACATCACCTACTGTTTGACATTCTCCTTTCAAAACATGAAATCTTTAAATTGTGTTATCTAATATGTGATACGCTACTATCAAAATCAGATCACAAGCATGCAGACTAAAAATGCTAATTTTATAATTATCAATTACCAATCAGCCAGGCATCATGAGTGTGAATCTCAACACAGAAGCAATGGCTATAAATGATGAAATCCACCAGTCGCCCACAAGGTCCCTTTTTTCTCACAGTAACAAAGCTGCCGTGCCTTCGATTCTATCACATGCATTTCACTTTCCACTGCAAGAAAATCGACTTTGGACCATCGATTTAACCTCCCATGCAAGAAAGGAACAGAGCTCATGAAATCCTTCCTCATATCACTGTTCTTCCCCAGCCCCACCCTCCCTTACGGCCCCGAAAAGAACAAAAACAAAAAAAGAAGGAATAAAAAAAAAATCACCCAAATCTAACCGCCGCTTCCTTATACATACATACGCCGATACAGCTGCACTCACTCTGATAGCCATCGACAAACCAACTACAAAGCCACACTCTCAAAGCCCAACGACCTTCTTTCTCTTCTCCTCCATCATCTCTTCCGACCCTTCTTTAACTATTTCGTAGGGAGCAGGCAGAATAGACCTCAAAGAGATGAGAGCCGGGGGGTGCACGGTGCAACAAGCCCTCACCGCTGAAGCGGCTGCGGTGGTGAAGCAAGCGGTGAGCCTCGCGCGCCGCCGTGGTCACGCGCAGGTGACTCCTCTCCACGTGGCGAGCACCTTGCTCTCCTCCTCGTCAGGCCTCCTCCGCTCCGCCTGCCTCCACTCCCACTCCCATCCCCTGCAGTGCAAAGCGCTGGAGCTCTGCTTCAACGTGGCGCTCAATCGCCTCCCCGTGGCCTCCACCTCCTCCTCCTCTCCTGCCCCATCCCCTTCGCCTTCCCCTCCCCTCCTCTCTCACCACCACCAACAGTATCACCATCAACCCTCCCTCTCCAATGCCCTCGTCGCCGCCTTCAAGCGGGCCCAGGCCCACCAACGCCGCGGCTCCATCGAGACGCAACAACAGCCGCTCCTTCCCGTCAAGATCGAGCTCGAGCAGCTCGTTGTCTCCATCCTCGACGACCCCAGCGTCAGCCGGGTCATGCGCGAGGCCGGCTTCTCGAGCACCCAGGTCAAGTCTAACGTCGAGCAGGCTATCTCCTCTTCTGAGCCTAACCCTAACCCTAAACCCAACGCCTGCTCCACCACCGCCGTCATAAACAGCGGTGGTAAGCCACGAAGCGAGGATGTTTCCAGCTTGGTGGAAGGCTTTGTGAAGGGCAACAAGAGAAGCCTGGTTGTGGTCGGGGAGTGTTTGGGCAGCGCAGAAAGAGTTGTGAAAGGTTTGATGGACCGAGTGGATCAGGGACAAGTGCCCGAGACACTGCGCAACCTACAGTTTATAACGCTTCCTCTGTTCTCATTCCGGGGGATGTCGAGGGGCGAGGTGGAGCTCAAGTTGGGGGAACTGAACTGTTTGCTAAAGAGATGCTGCTTGGGGAGAGGAGCTGTGCTCTACTTGGAAGATCTCAAGTGGATTGCCGAGTTCAGGACCAATAGCTTTGGAGAGAGAGGCCGTGGGTTATACTGTCCCGTGGAGCATGTCATCATGGAGATAGGAAGGCTGGTGTGCGGAGGGACGAAGGGAGACGAGGGTAGTGAGGGAGGAAGAGGTATTTGGTTGATGGGGATCGCTACGTATCAGACATACATGAAGTGCAAGATTGGGAGCCCTTCCCTTGAGCTTCTTTGGGGGCTGCAACCACTCACAACTCCAGTAGGAAGCTTGGAGCTCGCCCTCAACTGTGACTTTAGGTAATCTCATTCATGAACTAAACAATTATTATTACTATAAGCTTATACTTGAGGATTTGTAATTATGGTTCTCAATCGAGGTTTTTGCTAGCTATATTGAAACTCAAATCTACGAGCTTGCTTGCAAGGTGTGCTAACTTGTGAATCTAGTAAACAAAAGTTGGGATCAGGGCTTTTGATCATTAAAAGTTGCAGCTTCTTCCTCACACTCTTTTCTTCTTTTCTTTTCTCTTTTTTTTTTCTTTCATTCTCTTTCTTTTTATGACCTTTCATGTTACTTCAAATTGGAAGAAAACAATCCATGTAAAAGAATCAGTTTTTTTCAGGAAAATAATATGAAAAGGATCTTTCACTTTCACTCCTCTTACGTTATGTGTCACACCACTTTTCAATGTATGCAATGTATGTATGTAACCAAATTTAATATAAATGGAAAGCATGCTCTACAGACTATACAGCTTGGGAATGACATGTTACAATGGTTGCTAATTAGCTTTGCGCATTATCAATTATTATAGAGATCAGGAGATAAAGCAATTACTAATTTTCTATTGCTTCCTTTATCAAAAGCAACAGAAGTGGAGCTTGGCGTATAACGGGAGATAATACAGCAGGGAATCTGCTGACCTTCTGCAGCGATAGTGTCATCAAGCTCGAGAAAGATGCTGAATGCCATTCTAAAATTCCAATTACCTCAAATTTACCTTCATGGCTTCAAAAGTACAAGGAAGAGAATGGGACAGCTATCATGGATCAGGTATAATTGGTACATCTCAATGTTAAACTAATAAATCATTCTCTCTCTCTCTCTCTCTCTCTCTCTCTCTCTCTCTCTCTCTCTCTCTCTCTCTATTTCTCAAGAGTGTTCACATCTCTGACATTTCTGTCTTCAAGCAGAACCCAGATATGAGCCTCCATTTCTCTTCTACGTCTCCATCTTCTTCATCTGTCTCTTCCTACTGCGAACGGAACAAAAGCTTGCTTCTTCCAGCTACTAAAGGACGATCATTCGGAAGCAAGTCGAGAGCATCTCCTTGTTCAAGTGACGGTATGGACTTCGAGAGCTACGGGAAGTTCAAAGAGGTGAACGCCGAGAATTTGAAGGTACTCTGCAACGCATTGGAGAAAAGGGTTCCATGGCAAACGGCCATCATCCCGGAAATCGCGAGCACCATCCTTCATTGTAGAGCGGGAATGACCAAGAAGAGTGGTAACTCGAGAGAAGATACTTGGCTATTCTTCCAGGGCGGCGATGTCGAAGGCAAGGAGAAGATTGGAAGAGAGCTTGCAAGTCTTGTTTTTGGTTCCGAGATGTACTTCTATGAAATTGGATTCCGCTCCTTCTCACCGACCAAATCCGACTCGAGCGATTTCGACGTTGGCAGCAAGCGGTCGAGATCGGACTCGAGTCGTGGCTCTCTCGAGAGACTTGCGGATGCATTCCGAGAAAACCCACATCGCGTGTTCTTCGTGGAGGACGCAGAACAAATGGATCTGCGCTCTCAAATGGGCTTTGGGAGCGCTATTAAGCAGGGAAGAACAGGGAAATCGAGCCATTATGAAGTAACTGTCGGGGATGCCATCGTCATATTGTCTTGCGAATGTTTTGACTCGAGGTCGAGAGCTTGCTCGCCCCACGTGAGACAAAAACTGCAGAGCGAAGAAGAAGGAGAGGAGGAGGAGAAGAGGACAAGGAACGAGAATGGTGGAGGGCGCCTTTGTTTGGACTTGAATCTTTGTGCGGGAGACGATGAAACGCCCGAGGTATGTTCCTTGGAGGAAGACGAAGGACTTTTGGAAGCTGTCGATGGAGCATTCTTTTTCAAATTGCCCCAAGATTTGTAATTCAATGCATGTCATGCATGGGTTGTATTCGCGTGCAGAATGGGTTGTTTCGGTTCTGTGAAGTTTGAAAAAAAAAACGAGTTTTGTGTTGTAAACAACCTATCAGTTTCTAAGAGAACTAACGGCTAAATTGATATGAATTTTTAAGCATTTTATACTCCAAATAACTCATAAATACATGCAAGAAATATATTAATTAATGTACATGTATATACGTGAAGGGTTACTGTTTGAGGAACAAAAGGTAATATAAAGTGTATAGGAATGAAACAATTGAACACAGCAACCAACAATATGAAAAGATCACAACTTTTCATGCATGACGAATCATTTAGAAAAAGCATGACTTTTCCGGCAATAGATTTCATAACAAACCCTTACCCTTATTTCCAAAGCAGTGGAGCGTTAAAAGGATTAACACAAACAAAGATAAGCATCTTCTCTTTTAGACCTTAAAGTGGGTCACTTTAGAATCCTGATGAGAAAAATGAAGAAAATTCCCTTGCTATTTTACAATCCGTTTCCCACATCCATGCGATTTAAAAGAAAGGAAAAACAGAGTAGTTTTTATGTGGCCGTTAAAAAAGAGATTTATGTAGGAAAGTATTATTGAAAATTTTATTAGGATAGTTTTTTGAATATTTAATTGTAAAAAAATATTTATTATTATTGAATTTTATCAATCCTCGGTGTGATGAAGAGGAGAAAAAAATATTGTTTTTTATCACTTATATTACGCCTATATTTTAGCGTCTATTGCTACATAGGAATATTCGTATAAATTTTCAACTAGTTTATAAAAAAATTCTTAAAGATAGTCACAAAAATAAATCAATCGTAATTGATTAACTAAGAATATAATACTCATCACCAAACACAATAGAGATATCAAGAGAAGTTGAAAAATCTTAACAATCAAAAAATAACAAAAAGAATAGAAGAAATAAATCCAAAAAACTGAAGGTAAATAATTTATATAAAAATCCAAACCCCCAAAAATCATGATAACTTTCTGCTTTTCTTAAAGTCAAGTCAATTATTCTCAAGCATTGTTTTGTTGTATGCTCCTCATCCATATTGTATGCCTCATGGTTATGATTTTATACTCGTAGTGTTATTCGTAAGACACATCTATAATATATAGACTTGTATTCATACAATATAATATTGCTAATTGAAACTATTTAATATACAAATTGTATATATCAAACTTTTTGTACTAATCACAATTATCTATATCAAATTTCATATATTAATAACATATATTTTATTCACAATTTTTCTAAATGTCAAAATATGATGAATAAAGGGTTATAAAAAATGTGTTATTCAAGACCCCCCCTTTTAGAAATTCTAAACAATTTATCTTGAGCTGATCAACCGACCCTAGCTCAAAATCGAATTAAAAGTTGTCTATCAAGATCTTGATTTGATCTAAACTTTGAAAATGAAGGAATGGTCATCATATTTCTAACAAGAGTCAAGCAAAAAAAAAACAATCCAAATTTCATAAAAATTTGAATTAATAATCAATTTTTTTGTCATAAATGTGATCATACATCTAATTGTATTAGTATACTAAAGTAAGTTCTTATGTTTTCATATTTTTACTTTACATGAAAAGACCATTTTTTTATTAGCAAATACATAAAAAATATAAAGACAAACAATTTTTGTATTTTTTTTATTTTGAATCAGTTAGATCTGATCTTAAGTTTGATTTCTAACAACTTGAACCACAATGAATAGTATTCTCACAATTTGCTCATTCCTCTTCAATTCCAAATCAATCCAAACAACATACCAATCCCAATTTTCAAAAAAATGTTTTCATTTACAAACAAGTATAATAACCCTGTCCTCCCAAACAGTCCTTTGTGTTACAAAAAATGTGCTTTTCAAGGCCACCCTAGTAGAGACGTTAAAGAATTTATCTTGAGCTGATCAACCCACCCTGGCTCCAAATAGAATTAAAATTGTCCATCAAGAACTCGATCTGATCTAAACTTTGAAAATGAAGGATTGGTTATCATATTTCAAACAAGATTCAAGCAAAATAACAATCCAAATTTCATAAAAGTTTGAATTTATAATCAAATTTTTTGTCGTAAATGTGATCATGCATCTAATTGTATTAATATACTAAAGTAAGTTCTTATGCTTTCATAGTTTTACTTTACCTGTCAAAACATGTTTTCATTGACAAATACATAAAACTATAAGTACAAACATTTTTTGTGCTTTTTATTTCGAATCAGTTTGATCTGATCTTAAGTTTGACTTATAGCAATTTGAACCACAATGAATCATATTCTTCTAATTTGCTCATTCCTCTTCAATTTCAAATCAATCCAAACCACGTACCAATCCCAATTTTCAAAAAACTCTTTCATTTACGAACAAGTATGATAACCCCGTCCTCCCAAACAGTCCTTTGTGTTTTCAAACTTGCAAGGCCCTCATATGTCCAACCACATACCACAAAAAACCAAACAAAGTTATATTCTCCTCAACTTTTGATCTAACTTGCATCACGTTTCGACAGTACCAAAGGATGAAGCCTCATTGTGCTTGCTTTCACATCTACATTATTTCCATTCAAAACTCCTTTTGCTTTTCTTTTTGCTTCGTTCAAGTGTAGTTGATTATTCTAAACTCAGCCTTGACTTACCCTTTTTGAAATATTAACCTCTGATTATGGAAGAAAAGCTATTACAGTACTCATATGAATTTAATATTTTTTAACTAAAAATGTAAATTTTTCAAGTTATATGAATGACAAGTAGAGCCGATCCAATTTTCGTGTACAAATGACTATGTTCTAATCTAGTATAAACTTTGATTAAAATTCTGCAGAGTTGAAAATAAATCTGATTGAAGGAAACCATATGAAGTTCGCCACAACCAGTTTTAAATTATACATTTATGAATTGAAAAAATCTCTATCTTCATTTTTTGTTGAAACCCTGCAAACGCTGTATGTATTTCCATACCAAATGTCAGCATAGATGTTCTCATTTTTTATTGGATAAAAGCATGACGATTGAATAGGTAATCATGACAAATAGTACGAGTATAGTTGTCATGGTAGATATAGAAATTGACCCCTTGTGTAATTTTCGAACATGCCTTCATTTAGACTATGATGGTATTATATTTCGCAGAGAATTTGGTGTTTAATTAGAGGACTAGTATTGTGTTCAATGAAAGACCTTTGCCCTGTTGCAAATACAAACTTCAAGGGAGTTTACAGGTTGTTGATTTGTATTCAAACAAGCAATTTTCAAGAATTATTAAATAGATGACGTGGGATTTTCTTTGAAGTTAATAGCAACTGTATTGGAAATCTGTAACAATTCACGTTTTCTTAGCATGTAGTGTCATCTAGAATAAGAAAGAAATGTTGTTATCATAACTTCTAGTATTCCCCCATGCATCTATCTCTTACGTACACAGTGTAACATAAAAATTTCTCCTCATTGTTTTTTTTTTCATAGATATTTGAGATTTTATATTAATATTTAATTTTTTTTTTGGAAAAGAATAAAATATTATTATTGGGCACACCTTAAAAAACATGCTCATCAGAACATCTCAAAATTTGATCGTTAGCACGTTTTTCAAAAAAAAATTCTGAGGAATTCATTTACTGTGTTTTATAATTTTAAAAGCCAATTAGATGTGTTTCAAATTGTTAAATAAAAAAGAATTAAAAAATCTTATTTGTTTGTTCATTACATAACAGTGATTGATTATGTCTTCCTTTATCCTTGGATAACATGAGGGGTAATTTGTATTTAGTGCCTTAGTATTAAAAAAAGTGAAAAAATGTTTTTCTCACATTTTAAGTTGACATAGTATTTGTCTTAACATACAAGTGAGGTGACCCTAAAATTTCGGTTTACTAAGTGTTTACCTAAGGCTATATTAGTAAATCATTGGCATATGGTGCTTCACTCTCTACAAATCACATTTGGTCATTATAGGTCTTTGCATTTTTAAATAGATTTTATAATATTATTGTAATTTTGAGTTATTTTTTTACTTATTTGATATGTTTGGACATGTTTCTAGGTATGTATCTATCTACCTAGATATATCTATAGCATTGAGGGTAATCATGCTACCTTTCTGAGCAATAAGAGGTTTTGCAATTTAAAACCAAGGGATTTTCATTGTTCATTAATCTAAAGTGACTAGAATTAATGATGATGTTTTATAATATTCTAGGACTATTATTATTTGTTGAAGAGGATTTTAAAAAACTACAATTCAAGTCATCATTTTTAAGGATGCCCATAAAATAATAATATTACAAAACTAGCATTATATTTGTAATGGTATTCTATGTTTTGTGATATAGATAAGGTTCTAGAACAATATGTGGTTTTTTTCATGTTATTTGGAGTTCATGAATGTGCAAGTTGACTACAATCTTTATTTAAACATTTTGATAATAATGGGATGAAATAGAGGACAAACACTCATTGGGACTTTGTATATCTATTACTTAGATTGCCCAAGAAGATCATAAGCAAACATATTTTAGTTATGATTAAACTCATGCCCTTTAATGGCTAAGTTTAATTGAGCTTCCCTTAGAAGGTTCATGAAATGTACAATGTTGCACCTGTTAAACCACACCTTGCAATCCAATTGATTTGTCCAAAGTTGGGGTATCAAATTTTTCAATCATGCCTAAAATTGAAATTCATTGACATGTGTTTTATAATTTTAAAAGCCAATTAGATTTGTTTCAAATTGTTAAATAAAAAAGAATTGAGAAATCTTTTTCTTTTTTCATTATATAATAGTGGTTGATTATGTCTTTTCTTCACCTTGAGAAACATGAGGTATAATTTGTATTTAGTGCCTTAGCATTAAAAAAAGTGAAAGAATATTTTTCTCACATTTTAAGTTGACATAGCATTTGAGTCTTAAAATACAAATGAGGTGATCCTTAAAATTTTGGTTTATTAAGTGTTTACCTAAGACTATATTAGTAAATCATGGGCATATGGTGCTTCATTGTCTACAAATCACATCTAGTCATTATAAGTCTTTGCATTTTTAAATAGATTTTATAAAATTATAATAGTTTTGAGTTTCAATTTAAAACCAAGGGATTTTCATTGTTCATTAATCTAAAAGGACTAGAACTACTTATGATGTTTTTATAGTATTTTAGTACTATTATTATATGATGAAGGGGATTGAAACTACAATTCAAGTCATCATTTTTAAGGATACCCATAACCTACTAATATTATGAAACTAACATTTTATTTGTAATGATACTCTATGTTTTGTGGTATAGATAAGGCTCTAGAAGAATATGTGGTTTTGTTCATGTTACTTGGAGTTCATGAATGTGCAAGTTGACTACAATCTTTATTTAAAAATTTTGATAATAATGGGATGAAATAGAGGACAAACACTCATTGGGATTTTGTATATATGTTACTTGGATTTCTCAAGAAGATCATAAGCAAACATATTTTAATTATGATTAAACTCATACCCTTTAGTGGCTAAGTTTAATTGAGCTTTCCTAGAAGGTTCATGAAATGTACAATGTGGTGCTTATTACACCACACCTTACAATCCAATTGATTTGCCCAAGGGTTGGGTATCAAATTATTCAATCATGCCTAATATTGGAATTGCTTTTTGAGTCATATATTGGAATATGAAATTGTCTACTCTTTTAAGAGGCACAAAGTATATAATTGAATGCCAACAACATTTAATGCCCATCTCAATATCTAAAGGATGAACAATATGATAAACAATCTTAATAATAAAATCATAGAAAAAGATCTCCTATGATAAACAATATGAAAAAGATCTCACTATAAGAGTATTAAATACATGTGAAACAAGATATAGTTTCACATTAAAAATAAATCATAGAAATACAATCTTAATATACAATTAAAATGATAAAAACTTATGTTTTAAAATTTGAGCATTATTTAAGTATATATTTGACTCAATTTTAACCCTCAATCAAACCGATGTGTTTAATGTCTTATAAGTGCAAATAATGAAATATCAAGGAGCTTCATTTCCCATCTTCCAAGAAATAGATTAAATCACGTTTGAGAACATCAAAGATTTAAAATCTGTCAAAACATCTGTGATGAATAGATAGATTTCATCGTAACAATATAATGAGCCTGTGTTGCAGTTATAGTTGGCCTTTCTTTATTGCAAACGATTGCAATGATCTACAACAGTAGCAGTGGATGGTGTTTCAATCACATATGACTGAATTTGGAAAGTTAGTGAAATCAGATATGTAGCCTAAGGATGTCTAAAATATTGTGAATATTATATAAGATCTCGATCAATAATGCAGGAGCATAACTTTAAATTGCTCCTGTAGAAAAAATTATTACACAACGGGAGGCAGTAACAAAGATGCGTGTTTCATCTTTGGCGAACCGCAATAAAGCATCTTTGCGAGCACCTAAGGTGTCACCCCGAAGCCTTCCATGTCGTAACTACTAGCCTTCACCTAATTAATTCCCGTGGTCCTCCCTCTGCATCTATAACAAGACAAGTTGCAGCTCCGCAAGCTGCTCTGCTTTCCTTTAATCATCTGCTCCATTTCAAAACCAAAAGACGGCCAATCGTCGAGCCGGCACATCTACAACGCATGGAGACAAAGTTTCCACACGTTAAGTTCTTTCCCAGACTTTAAGAAAGGGGAGCAGCGCCCACCCATATATACCTTGTGGAAGAGCTCTCCTCCCCCTTTTGTTTCCTTTGTATATTTCCCTTATCTTTCAGATGAAAAGAACACAAAAGTGGCATCGAAGTAAGGGAATTCTTGGATCGGAAGAAGCTCGTAATCATCCATCGGATTACACATCCGTAGGTATCCTTCCCCATCATTTCAAAGCGATGCTTGGTTGAAGGATCCAAGGGCATATTGGCTTCTTTTTATTATCTTATGAGATCGGTGCCTTGTTGTGTTCTCTGTAGCATTTTGCTGTACTGGCTTTTGTGCTCTTTTCAACAGAAATCAAGACCCATATGGGTCGAGGGCCTGAGGAACTTTTCTCTTTTATTTTATCTTTTAGTTGGCACTCCGGGAGGTGAGGCAGAAGACCAGTCAAGACTCAAAAAGGGAGAATAGCTTCTTTATATTGCATTGTCAGTGAGCCGTTTAGTTGGTTGTGTCTTTTGTGGTAAGTTAATTAGTGAGAGGTGGGATGTTTCATTTGCTGAATGCGCTTGCTGTCGGCGTGAAGGGTGCGGGCTCCATAGGCGGGACGAGCTCTGCGGGCGCGCGCGGGGGACGTCCAATGTTTCTTGAGGAAAATGTACCAAAATTCACTACAGTTCCTAAGTTATAAAATTGAGGACTGATGTCGAGTGATAATCATCATTCAAAAAATGTTGATGAAAATATTTCGGAATTTTATTAAATGATTGTTAAAATGTGTTTTATTTGATAAAATTCATTAAAAATTAGTATACTATTTATTATTTTAGATTTTTTATATTTAATAGACTGCTAAAATATGTTTTATAAGTTTAAAAGACTTGTTCTCATTTAATCTTGAAAGAGGTGACAGATCTACACGTGCCTTAAATGGGTAAGATATTGTTTAATTTTTAAATAGCAATAAATAAGATTCATATGAGGACCAGTAAGTGGGACAAAAAATATATGAATTATTTGGTATTTTTATCTTATATGTTTTCAACAATTTTTTAAATGCATTTGAATATTTTTTATGTTATTTTTCTTTCTCTCTTTTTTTTATTAACAAAAAAATTTCATTTACTTGTATCTTCTAATAGATATTTAACATATGCCAAATCTCTCTTAATCAATAAAATACTAGTTCTTTTTAAAACATATTTATTTTAAATAATAATTTTTTAATATATCTATTTATCTATTTTTATTATTTTTAAATTTGTTATATTATACTATTTGCATGCTTAAATTTAGTTATGAAATATTTCACAAAATGCAATGTTTTCAATATCATTCAACACTTAATCAATGAGATATTTTAAGATACATTAGTATTATTATAATATTTTTATCTAATTTATCCAAATCGTATTCTTGAAATTCAAATATTTTTGTTGATATTTTTTAAGTATATATAACATATTCAAATCTAAAATTTGTTAATATTTTATGCTAATAATTTTTAAACATATATTTTCGATAAAAAATCTCTAATTTCTAAATACTTTAATAAGAGTGTTTTTTTAACAAATACAAAATTTCATGTCAAAGATATTTCAATTCTTCACATGAAACTCTCCTAAAAGATCCTATGAACAAAGAAGTATCATAGTTAATTGATTCAAAATGTGACAAAATAGTGTATGATTAAAAGTTGCAAGTATTGAAATCTAATGACAAGGTTGAGATGTGGCATTATCATGAAATAAAATATGCCAAATTATAGTAACAATAAAAGTCAACTTCCCTTCTAAGCAAATATTATCATGACAGTTGACAAAAAGAGAAGAATGAAGGCAATACCTTTTCAAAAAAAAATGAAGGCAATAACTATGACACCATGAATCTTTGCACAAGAGGTAACAAATCATTGTGACAACATTGACCTAGTCAAAGTAGAAGATTTTTATTTCAAAGTTAATTTTTGCTTAATTTTGGGGTGTATGATGGGTAAGGAGAAGGAGAATGGTAATGTGTTTATTATTATTAAGCAATACATGAATAGCTTATATGATATTATTAAATTTAAGTCGAAGGTGGCCTAATGGATTGACTCGAGTGTGTGACAAAGAATATTGTCGAGAGATATTTATTTTCTTATGTCCATGAACGTATTGGGTTTTGGTTTAGAAAAAGGAAGTATATCATAATATTGAACAAACAAATAAAGTGATTTTATTGTTTTGGTTTTGTTCAATTAAGACAATATTTGTTTTAACATTATTTATATAATTTATTTTGGCATATTCTTTTATTTGATTCAATGCTAAACATATAATCTTTAATTCTATTTTTTAATATCACGACATCTAAATATTTAGATACTACTCTAATTTGGGTAACATCTCAATGAATTTTAAGCAACAAAATAACATTTCTGAGCAATGTTTTCTAAAGATATAATATTAGTCAAGATTTATAAAATCATTAAATAATATTATATGATGTAATAATAATCCATAAACAAATATCTCAAAATTCATGTTCACATATTTTATAAGTCACAGTTTGGCCTACATAGTTATACAAAATATGACAAATGCAAAATTATTATTGAGTAGAGAAAGATGAAATTATTGAAAATAAAAAAAAGATATATAAAAAAATGGGCAAAAAAAATTATTATGAAAATCCAATAAATGAAACAAGTTAATGATGCAATGTTAAAAAAATCTTTTTTCTTCAATAAATAATTAAAAAGTACTAGTTGAGAAGAAAATGAACCTCACTAATAAAAATTAAGTACGATATGTTATGAAATTAGACTTGATGTTTTAGATCTCTTTGTAAGTTTTAATACCCTTTAAAATAGGAAAAACTAGTTTAATATATAAAAAATAAAAATATAATTTGTCAACAAATGCAAAATTTTGTTAATAAAACAACAAATGTTATTTTCCAAGTATAATACCATGTGTCATTATGGCCAAAACTTTGGCTATTTTTCTTTCTAAATATTTTTGATAAATAGTTAAAATTCTCCATGACACTAATTCAACTTTATATGATTGTTTTCTTATCTTGGATAATTTATGTACTTTATTGTCTGAGAAATAAGATAAAAGATTTCTACTTATGGTTAATCATTGAATAAAAGTCATATTAATAAAAAAATATTTTTTATTTTCTTACTCTTAAATATATTCATATTTCAGTTAAGAATGAATCTCGACATAATAAATATGATAATTTATTTAGTAAAGGAAAGAACGAGAGCTAGCAATGCATTCACCAAAAGTGTGAGGTCCTGTATTCTTATGAAGTTCGTTGCATTGAGAAACATTTATTGACTTGAGTATGAAGTCTATTCTTTTGTCGTAATGATCTACCATTTTTAGATAAGCAATAAAATGAAATTAAGAAATATTAAAAATAAATAATATTATTATTTTAAATAAATAAAGTATATCTTAAAGTTTGTAAAAGAGCCAAATAAATTCTTATTAGGTAAATTTGGCGTGCGTTTGAAAGAACTTGTTATTCTGAGGTCAATTTCAGTTAGCTGCCATAGTTTACAGAATTATTGTTAAAATAATAAAATAATAATGTTGAATTATTACTAGAGTTTATATTACTAAATTTTAATAATTTATTACATTATTGCAAGAAAATCTTTGTAGAATATCAAATCAGTTAAAGGCCAAGATAGTTTTTAAATCTTTAATAGCAATAAAAAAAATAGTATTTACCTTCCATTTTTTTGACCTTTTGTTTTGAAATAAAATTGAATTATTGTTTTTATTTATTTATTTATTATCTCTTTTCTATTAGCCAAAAAAATTCGTCTACTCATATCGCCCAATTGATAGCATCAAAGCAGCTTATATTTACTATGCTCAGATTGTCTAAATTGAATTATTCTAAGTTTATTTCAATCAATGTAATATTAATCCTTTAATAATATACTAACTTTGAATCATCTTCTTTTGAATATAATTATTCATTTATTTTAATATTTTAAATTTTTTTTAGATTATTCTATTTGCTTGCTAAAATTTAGAGAAAAAATATTTTGAAATATATAACTGTTTTAATGTCATTGCAATCTTAGAAAAATTTGATTGATGAAATACTTAAATTACACATAGTACAATAAAAATATTTTTATCCAACTTATTTCAAATTATTATTAACATTCAAAGTTCATTGCTAATATTTTGTAAGAATATATCAGCCATAAAAAATATAAAGCTTTTTTAATCATTTATGATAATAATTTTCAACTTCAAGATAAAGATGTACACGTGTTTATTATTTCTACAATAAAAGCCGTAATACTATTAGTAAAGTTAACTCTAAAGGAGGCCCAATTGATTGACATAGGTCTGCCCAAGAAGAAGATTGTCCATCTGCATGGACAGATTAGTAAAAAAATTATCATAAATATTAAACAAACAAAAACAGTACGCATATTGTTTTTGGCTTGAGTGAATCAAAATAGTCTTTATTTAAGATACTTAATATTGACATTGTTTTCTTATTTGATTCAATGCTAAAATATAATATTTTATTTTATTTTTTTAATATCAAGATACCAAAATATTTAGATACTATTTTATTTTAGATAAAATCTTTATAAATTTTAAAGTGATAAAATCATATTTTGAATGATATTATTTAATAGTATAACATTAATCAATATATTTAAAATTTTTAAATAATATTATTTAATTTAATAATGATGGTTGACTAAACACCTCAAAGTTCATGTTAAAGTATTCTAAAAATCTCAATTTGACCTACATAATTTATGATTTATAGATGTAGAAAATGTAACAATTTCAAAATAATTATTGATTGGAGAAAGATGAAATGATAGAAAATTAAAAAAAAATGTTGAAATTGTTGAGCAAAAAGATTTTATCAGGCATCTAAATGGAAAACCAAGTTAGCAATGCAAGTTGAAAACTCCATTTCCTTTTATTGGAGAGTAAACTATTACTTCAGAAGGAGATAAGATTGTTGCTATAGAAGATGTTTGATATCTTAACTTAGCATGGAATTTTTCATGTTTTTGTGTTGAATATCTTTTGAAATAGACAAAAATAGTTTAATAAAAAAAATTAAAAAAGTCAATTTGTTAACAAATACAAAATCTATTTAATAAGACAACAAATATTTCTTTGTAAGCATAATGTCCATACATCATTGAAAAACTACTTTTACCTATTATTAATCTTTTTAATGTTTTTGATAAACAATTGTGGTTAACTATAATAATAATTAGTCTTTAAATAACAATTTTATTATTTTTAATGATCTATGTAATTTATATAATATCTTAAAAATATGAGTAAATAATTTTAATAAATTTAAATCATGAGATGTTAAAAATAAAAATATCAAAAAAATATTGCTGACTCGAAAAAGAGAGTAATAAAAAGTTATAAAATAATTGTAATTTTAATTGAGAAAATAATTAGTAGGATTATAGAATTTTTTTTAAAAAAATAATCATATAATACAATAATAGCAAATTGTATAGTATGGCATAAATAGTATAAAAAAAAAAGTAATGACGATCATTGTCAAGTAAGATATAATACATTTTACAATATGTTAAAAAAATAAACTAAGATTGAATGGGATCATGTGATAAGATAATGACCATAGTATCAATATTATGATAAATAATATCCTAACATATATGAGCCAAATTAGTCCAATAGGCTTATGAAGAAGAATTAGAACATATAATTTGATAGAGATATATCGTACAATACTATCAAGTAATAGAAAATAAATTTGGATAAAGTGTAAATAGATGCTAAATCGATTAATAATCATATGAAGACGACCAAGAAATCGTATAAGAACATTAATGTAAAGAATAGAGGGTTGGTATAGATGTAGTATCATATAACATGCAAGTAGACATTATACATGTAAAATAAAATTGTGAAAAAACTTTTTGTTAAGTTTGATGAGTTGAGTAATTGATAGACAAATTATACAATATGATAAACATTAACCTGGGAACTTGGCTGATGATCCATACTACCCGCATCGACTAGTCACACATAACGGCATGATTTATCTGCTCCGACCCATGTTACTCGTGCCGACCCGCCAGCCTTCGTCGACCTAGGTTGTTCTACTCAACCTGCCCCTACCTGAAACCAGACCAGATGCATCAAGACCTCCACCCACACTACATTGATTGCACTCAGTCATTTCAGCACCTGTCATTTCACCGTCCATCATTTTGTTGCTCATTATTACCAACGTTTGAAATGCACGATTTATTTGGGAACTACTTAATTTAATTATTTTTAGAGCTTTTAAAGTCAATTTTTATTCAAAATATTTCTTTTATAATTTATATTTCTATGTTAGTAAATTATTATTATACTATTGATGTTTTTATAAATAGGGATGCTCACTAGACTGTAAAAAGAAAAAGATGAAAATCTTCAAAAGAATTTTTTATTTGTATGCTTCCACCATTATGGATAATATGTGTATACTCAACTCTAGTTAAAAAGATTTTAACTTTCATCTTCTTATAAGAGACAATGATCAAAGGTGAGAGATCTTTTATCAGGAGAGTCGACAACCAAATCCTTGTGAAAGATAAGGATAGAAGGTGACAGACCTTTCACTGGGAGAGTTAGTAACTAAACAAATTCACGCTTTTGTCAACACATGTAAGTCAACACTCACCCTTTCACGCTCTTCATCTAGTCACTAAATTGTCACCTTCGTCGTCAATGCTCCAAATTCTAGCCTACCATCTTATTACCATTTAAGTTAAGATTCTCTTTTAACCTAAACTATCACCTTGTCACCTTTTTTTATCTTTGATGCTTCACAAGCTAATGCCTATAGAACTATAAGATATCATCGCCAAGAAGCTGCGCTCTTTCAGAAACTTTTATTTTCTATGTAATAATATAAAGTTAGAATTATTATTTCTTCTATTAAAGAACTCTACATATAATTTATTTTAAATTTTTTATTTTATATATGTGAAATTTGATGTGATAAAAACTATTTTGTAAGACTCTATGTTTAATTCTTAATATGTTGTCACATATTTTACTTAATAATTCATACTATAATGTCAGATATCAATCTTTGAATAATTTTAAAATGTCACACATATTAGTATCATTTTACATTCTCTAATAATTTATTAAATATATTCAATATTATATACTCTAAATTATACTTGATAGAAGTCTAAATTTGGCTCGTATCATTTTACTTTTATGAGATGTTTTGTCAAATGATTCTATTATTTACCATTTGAATCAAAATTAAGTCATCACTACTAATTATTATATATCAGGGTTAACATATTAAGGTATACTATTATAGATTATTTCTTAAATCATGTTATATTTTTCATCAAATTTATCATATTTAGATGTACCTTTAAGAATTGTTTTTTTGCATTAAACTGTATATTGAATTCACTCTCACGCATTGCCTTTTATATTAAGTTACACCCATTATCATTGTTTTCAATTTGAAGTACACTCTTATGAATGGCTTCTGTATTAAATTATATCATTTTTAAGATATAATGTTTTGACTTAATATTGAATACACCTGAAATTACATTCATTGTCATTGTTCTTATTTTTAAGCACACCCTTAAGAACTATTTTTTGTATTATACTATTCTCTTTTTGAAACTCAATGTTTCAAATTTATTCTCTTATAGATTTTTCTTATTTTATATGTCTTTGTTCTTAAGTGATTAATTTTAGCTTTCGAACATTAGAAAATCATGTTTATTTAATTTTATCATACCATTATATTCGTTATCCTTTTTTCATATAATTATATTAAATATAATAATATCATATAATATTTATTTTAATCATGATTTGAAATATAGAATTATGTTGATGAATTTTCATCTATCCTTAACAATGTTTTAGATCAAATTATTTAAATTATTGAATTTTTAAATATTTACAATCATAAATTTAAGTAGTGAATTTACTTAACCTACAATTCACATATCATGCAATTACATCATCACATACATAATCTTTTTACTCATTTTCATAACTAATGCCAATCTTTGCATCTTTTTAACATTGCCCTAGCTTACTCTTCAGTTGAATATAATAATAACAAAAGCTAAGTCTAAATATATTTTATCCATTTTTTATGGTTTAAATTTAGCAAAAAGTATTTATTTTCATAATATCATGAAACACCTTAAATATAATACATATTTTATAACTTGCCTATTTATCATGAATTTCAAATTTATTTATTTAAATACCAATTGTTACACATGTCAAACTTCACTCAAATATA
The DNA here is from genome assembly GCA_023846275.1 of Vanilla planifolia. Taxonomy (NCBI): domain Eukaryota; kingdom Viridiplantae; phylum Streptophyta; class Magnoliopsida; order Asparagales; family Orchidaceae; genus Vanilla; species Vanilla planifolia. The sequence continues at coordinate 24,357,632 of CM043876.1, read as the reverse complement.
TTATGGAGTTACATAGATGCCTAACTTTATTTAAAATTTTTAATTTTTTTAATATGAAATACAACTTGTTATAATATTATAAACATCATACTTGTTTATAATAAATTCTAATATTGCCTAACCAATTCAAAACCTTATTGATATTTATCAGAAGAGATACTAATTTGCAAAAATTAAACGTCAAACTACCAAATGTACCACACATTGCATAATATTCTTATTTTTAATTCTAAGTAGTGGTCAATTCTTAGAATTTTGCATGTTTGTGTGCTTCCTCACAAATTTTCCAAAATCAATTTCTTTTTTTTTCTCTCTTTTCTTCCTATTTAATTTCCCAAAACAAATTCCCTTTCGTGACATCCACAAGGAATTCCTCTCAAAATCTCCTTCTTAACTCCTCTCAAAATCCTTTCTTGCACAGCCAAAAAACCCCTTTTTATGATTTTTCTAGTTTCTCTTCCTCTTCTTGAAATATTCAATTTATTCAATGAAAAATATTTTAAGCTATTTTCTCTTCCTTTAATATTCAAAATTTTCTGTTTAATATCTCCCTCCCGTTGTTTCTCATAGCTGGTACTGCCCTCTAGTATTTAGGAAAATTAGTTTATTAGTTTAAGTTTTAATGAAAATATTATACAAAAATTTTGACTGAATGTAAAATTGTTTACACCATGAGCTCTATTTTGTCATAAAAATTTTATACATTGTCTACATCATTTGTTATTTTTAATACTTTTTAAAAATTATATAAATATTAATACAATATTATTTTTTATAAGTTGGAAATCTCTTATAATTAAGGCATGTCTAATTTCTAAAAAAATTAGAATCTCCTAATAAAATGTATTGTTTGCCATAAAATGTTTTAATTTTGTAACCAATTTAATATTTTTAATAATTTTATTTTACCAATATTTATACAAATTAAAATAAAATATTTGTCTATAACTTTGATTATTTATTTTATTTCATATTTTATGTAAAAAACTTTATATTATTGAATTCCTATGAAAATATATTTTAATATCTAAAATTTATTTACCTCATTTTTAAAAATCATAACCCTTTTTTAATTAATGTTTCAAATTTTATTAAATGAATAAATTATCAAAATTTGATAACACTTATTAAAATGTTAAATTGATAAGTTTACTTTTCATTAAGATTGTTTATAATATTTTCTCTCTTGTTTTAAAGCCCAAATTCATTTGATTACTAATTTATGTTATAGTTATTTATAAATTATAAATAATTATTATTTAAATATTTTTTATGTTTTTAGGTGTAATATTTATTCATGACTTGTATCTATAATAATTAACTACATACTAATTTTATATATTTCATATATTTGTAGTAATTTGTCATATGTTATTTGAGCATTTTATTGGAAATAGTTTTTTAAGAGAAATTAAATTGCATTGAGTTTATAATCTATAGATTTTTATTTAAGTAATTATAAATTTTTACATAAAATGATAGAAAAATAAATTTCCAAATTATTTAAAGGTATAATGGTAAATTTTCAATCCATGTAGTACTAACTATGTAAGGATAGGTTTAAATGCAGACCTTGACTATACTAGGTAAGAAAGTTAAAGAGAAATGTGTAAGGGAAAGAGAGAAAGATCAATTAAGAAGAGAAAGAAAAAGATAAGGGATTGAGAAGAAATGAGAAGGAGAAGCTTAGTTGGGAAGCAAAATAGAGAAGAATAATAGGAAAAGGAGAGGAAGAGGTGCAAAGAATATTTCAAACTTGTTGCTTCGACTTAAAGCGGAATAAAGAAATAAAGGAGAAGATTAGAGAAGCTACTAGGGGCCAATTTCATCAATGAAAAAAGGGAAGTTGTAGTAGGCAAAGAATAGGCAAAAACTTAATATTGGTTTTTATTGAGTTCAATTAGCTTTATGCAAAAGTTAGAGGGATTGGTTTGATTCATGAGCTAGGAATATTATATGAATAATTTGGAAAGATTTAGAAGTGATTTGGATTAGAAAATGATCATATTTCAATGAGTTTGTTCATGTCTATAACCATGGTCCTTTCTTTTGGCATAGTGTTTTGTATAGCTAAATATATTATACGAGGAGGTCAAGTATGGTACATTTAGAGAGACAAACAAAAGAAACTAGGTAATAAGAAAATGTATAGTATGTCAGATGTAAAGTGATGCATGAGCGTCTAAAATCAGCTCACAAATACACACTCGTTGGTGTCATACCAGTTCCATAATTATATCGATACAAAATTTGATTGAAAGTTGCTTAAAAAATATTTAAAATTAGAATTTTTATTGATTTCACTGCTTGCAGTTGTCTATTGTCATCAACACCCGTTGATGTCGCTCGAGCCTACCCGTGTGCCCATGTGACCCAAATTGACATGGGAACACTGATTGACGTGAGCTCGACCCGCATTAACCTGTTAACTGTCGACCAACGATGATTCGTGCAAACCCACCAGTCCCGTCGACTTGTTCTGTTCCACCCAACCCATGCCTACACGAAACCTTGAACATACAAACGGAGACCTTTGATCACACCTCATTGATTGTGCCCAACCGTTTTGCACCCACTATTACCATCATATAAAACTCACAATCTATTTGGGAACTGCTTGATTCAATTAATTTATTAGTTTTTTTATTATTTTTTTAAATTAGTGATGAACATCTAAAATCTCTATAAATAATGATGTTAACCATATTAGAGATAAAAAAAATTCTGGAATAAAATTAATTTTATTTGTGTACTTTACTTTTGTGAACAAAATGTGTAAGCCTAACCTTAGTTGAAGAGATTTTAACTTCTCTTGTGGGATGCAAGAATCGAATGTGAGAAATCTTTCATCGGGAGAGCCGACAACTAAATTCCTTATAAGATAATGATCAAAGGTGAGAGACATTTCATCAGGACAGCTAACAACCGAATAAATTCTTGTTTTTGTTAACACCCACATCGTAGTCAAAAAGGTGAATTCTTCTAGTAACTTTTATTTTTTAGATAGTAATATAAAGTTAGAGTTGATCTTTTCTATTAGAGTACTTTATATATAATATGTCTAAATTTTTATTTTATGTTTGAAATTGGATGTGATAAAAATCATTTTTGTAGAATTTTATATTTTAATATTTAAAAAATTACTGTTTACTCAACTTAATGATCTATGCTATAGCTTTAGAATGCTAATATTTGAATAGTCTAAAATACCACATATGTTACTTAATCCTGATTAATATATAGTATTTTTTTTATATTTTTAAAAATTGATGGAGCATTTTTAGTATTGTAAGCTTTAATTTAGATGCTGATAGAAATCTAAATATATCTTACATTAATTTTGATTTCAGAGAATATAGTTTTTTACTAAAATATTTTTTATTTAATACATCAACTTTGGTATAAGACCTAAATTTTTCTACTTAAAAAAGGAATTTTTTTCTTCTTTTATTTAGCATATTCAACTTTGGTATTAGAGAATATTTTTTCTTATTCTACATCAACTTTAGTATTAGATAATATTATTTTATATTAAAAAAAGAATTTTTTTATTTAGTTTATTTACTAAAGAACTCTTAGTTGATTTTTGTTAAACTTTGTCTCAAGAGATGGTACAAAGGTGGTAATATGACTCCCCATCATCTTTCCTGAAAACTATTTAGTTCTATCTTGAAGGTGGTCTGATAAAAATAGGACCCTGATCACTTGTCATTTTCTACGAAGCACACTCCATCTTATCTTTGGCAGTCTATAGTTGTAATTACTTTAATAATTTTTTTATAAAAGAAAAGAAAAGATATTTCAAATTATTTTTTTTCTTAATATCTTTGGTGTGACAAATCTTTGAATGACTACGAGATTTAGTAGATCTTCTCAAATGATAAACCAAAGTTAAGAATTATTTTAAAACTAAAAATAAAATTTAAACTAAGATCACATATTAGAAATATCTTAATAAATAGCCCAACTCACCTAGATGGTTGGTCAAATCCTCCTAAATCAATAACATGAATCAAATCTTAGAAGAGAAAAAGATAATAAGATAAAGAGTGTCATACCCAATGATTTAGAAGAAAGAAACCCTATGAGATGTAAAAATCATAGAAAACATGATGATCTTTTTGATGAATCTGACCAAGATATTTATTGAAAATATCATGACTATAAAAAAGAAATAAATCTTCAGATGAGTAAAACAAAAATAATGATATAAATATATTAAGTGAAGAAAGACCCAAGAAGTATTAAGATAGAAAGTATATCTTCGATATAAAACTAGATACCACAACTTTTAATGATAGTTCTAATCTTAAAGATTTTATAAAAAAAACAGACTAGTATGAATGATTACTTTGATTGACACCAAATGAGTGAATAAAAAAATATCAATTTATTATGACTAAACTCATTAGTACTACTTGTAAGTTTTATAGACTTAGAATGATAATATGTTAATAATGATGAAACGATATCCCAAACTTAGAGAAATCTTAATGTTATGTAATATAACAGGTTCATTCTAATAACATATACTATCAAAATGCTAAATAAATGATAGATTTTTTCTAATGTAGTAGATTTGTTGAGAAATATATTAATAAGTTTGAGGATTATAAACTTAGGTACGATATAGATAAACCCGAGTGTGTAGTGTTATCCCATTTTAGGGTAGGTTTAAATGAATACATACAAGCTAAGTTTAACTTAAGAAATGCTATTACTTTAAAGAAATCTTATCGCATAGCTAGAAATGTGAAAAAAGTAAAACTTCCTATTTTAAAAGAAACAACGTTCTAGAGCCTTTAAATGCTCACACCATAATTTCTCAAACCACTCATACTCGCACTTTGTCTACCTTATTCACCCTAGTTTTTGAACCTCTAAAACCCACATTTTCATTTACTTCTTTATAATCTTCTTTAAGTCAACCCATATAATCTTAAATCTCTTATTTTAAGTGCTATAAAAAAGGACACGTAGTTGTAAATTACCTAAAGAGATTCATGACTACGAACCTATAAAGTATTAATGAACAAGAAGAGTCAGAATAAGAAAAAACATAATACATGATAAGAAAGCTAAGAAAGAATTTGAAAATATAAAATATTTTATGGTTAGATGCACCCCTACAACCCACAACCACAAGACAACTAGATGCACACCAATATCTTTAGCACCAACATAAAAATTAAGGAATGATCATATAGGATGATCATAGATAATGGTAGTTACATTAATATAATATCTCCTAATACTAGTAAACAAATAGGAGATTCTTCATTTAAACACCCAAACTCCTATTCTGTATTATGGATAGATAAAATCTCTATGTCTATTAAGCAATAATGTTTTGTATCCTTGAAATTGGGTAGGTATAGCAATGAGATTTTATGTGACGTCATACCTATGCAAGTAGGCCATCTTATCCTAGAAAAAATCATGGCTTTTTGATAAGGACGCAACTTTGAAAGGTAAGATTAGCACATGTTCTTTTATTTATAAAGAAAAGATCATCACATTACATTCTACTCCACCTCATAAATGATCACAATCACTTAAGCCTAGTAAATTTATAAAAAATTCTAAACCTATTAATAAAGAAAAGGAAAAGATAAAAATATTAAGCTTGATCACATTACTCCAACTTTAGAAGACTCTTAATCAAAGAGACTTAGTTTGATTTCTTATAATTAAAAAGTTAGCCACCACCTTATTAGATTCACCATCTTACCAAACCTATGACTTGTTAAACAAGCTCATGGTAATAAGGCAATGTCTTTCATTGATCTTATTTTCTTATCAACGAACTTTCAGACTTCTGCTTTTGCTTTTTTCCTTTGCCCCTTATAAAACAATATCTAAAAAATTAATCTAATTATTAAAAGAGATGATAAATTAACAGATGCTCAAAGAAATGTTAAGAAGTTTTATGAAAGAGATTATATTATAATTAGAGTTAGGTCAAAATATTTTTTCTTAGAGTTTACAAGAAATCACAAGAGTATAGAGTAGGACCTTTTAGGATTATTAAAAAATTGAGAAATAATATGTATGTATTGGATTTGCTAAAAAAATATGAGATTAGTGCAACTTTTAATATTAAGGATTTAGTTTCTTATAAGACACCACATCCAATATCTAATGAGCTATTTGAGTATAATTCTTTCATATTGAGTGAACTTGTTCTTACCATTACATTTCCTTGAGAGAAGATAATATGGAGGAAGTTTTAGATCATAAGATAATTCTAAGCAAAGATTATAAATTTAGAAAAATTTTAGTTTATTAGAAGGGTAAACCTCCAATCGAGAACTCCTAGCTTACTTATGATAACTTACACCATATCATGCAACACTTATTAGAGCACTATTATACCCATCACCTCAATACCACCAAGTCAAGCTCTCTATCACCTGAGGAGGATGACATAGGAGCATCTAAAATTAGCTTACAGACGTACATTCGTTAGTGTCACACCAGTTCCACAAGTCTACCATTATAAAATTTGATTGAAAATTGCTTAAAATTGAATTTTTTATTGATTTTGTAGCCTGCCATCATCTGTCACCATCTGTCATTGTCAATGCCTCTGTCGACATCCCATGTCTTTGCCCAAGTCAACTTGTGCATCTACGTGACCAGAATTTACCCAAATTGCCCATGCCAACTTGTTACCACCCCAACTTGTGCCAACCCATTAGTCTTGTTGACCCATTTTGTTTTTCCTGACCCATGCCTACTCGAAACCCAAAATGGACGTGTCAATACCTCTACCCACACCACGTCAATTGTGCCTGATCGTTTCATCGTCTGTCGTTACTATCGCCTAAAACTCACAATTTATTTTAGAACTACTTAATTTAATTAATTTCATTATTTTTATTTATTTTTAAAAATTTAATGATGAATATTTGAAATTCTTATAAATATGAATGTTTATCATATTAGAGATAAAAAAAAATTATGGAATAAAATTTCTTTTGTTTATGTGTTCTTACTTTTTGTGAATAAAGTTTGTATGCCTAATCTCAGTTGGAGAGATTCTAACTTTTTTATGATGTACAAGGATTGAAAGTGAGAAAATTCCATTGGGAGAGTCAGTAGCTAAATTTTTTATGAGAAATAAGGATCAAAGATAAGAGACACTCCACCGAAAGAGCTGTTAATCAAACAAGTTCTCACTTCTGTCAACACCTACATCGTCATTAAAAATGTAAATCTATCAAACAACTTTTATTTTCTATGTAATAATCTAAAGTTAGAGTTACTCTTTATTATTAGAGTACTCCACATAAAGTTTGTTTAAATTTTTTATTTTATTTGTATGAAATTGGATGTAAAAAAGTTACCTTTATAGAATTTTATGCTTAATACTTAAGGAGTTGTTACATACTTAACTTAATAATTCATGCTATAGTTTTAAAATACTAATTTTTGAATAGTTCTAAAATATCTTATATGTCACATAACCTTGATTATTATATAGTGTTTTTTATATTTTCTAATAATATATTAAGCTTCTTTAGTATTATAGGCTTCAATTTAGACCCTAATAGAAGTTTAAATCTTTCCTACATCATGAAAGATGATATATTAGGTTAAGAATAATTAAAGTTAATCGAAAGGATAATACTTCACAAGTGGATGGTTGTGTAGAATTAGAGCACAAGGCGACATGAGGTATCGTACGATGGAATTGTAGAAACTTTGCAAGAGAAACATATCGTAAAAAGAGGCCAAGAGATTATACATTAGTAGAACAATAAAAGAGTAATGAGAAGAATATTTTTAAGAATTTTATAACTAATAATATAAGTGTTATATATATATATTAAAAAAGAAAATTTAGTGATTTATTGTATACATGACATTTTGGAATAAAAAATAGATCAACTAGATAAAGAATTATCATCTAAGGTTCAGATAGGTAAGTATGTAAAACTAGAAAAGACTAGGGAGTGGACGTTTAGGTGATGTCATGAGAGAGAAATTATTGAAGTGAAGAGCAGTTCAAGTGTAAGGCTTCTAGAGGTGTGGAATAAAATCATTTCATATTGATTACTAAGTGAAGGATTCTGATCTATATATGTAATACCTCAATCTTGAAATGTTTAGGCTCCTTTTAAGGAAAACTTACATAGAATTTCATGAGAACTCTATAATTAAGAACATTAGGATTGAAGTTATTTTGGGATGAGTGACCATATAAAAGCACCTTATGTAAATGGCTGACTAACTCAGGTAGAGATAGGGTGATCCAATGGTATAAAATCTTAATATATTGAGACCAAGAGTCATAATTTAGTAATAGAGTTAACCCCTTTACTAGTTCGATATGGTTTGAGGATAAACCAAGCTGAAGCTAATGGGTCTGCAATGCCCAAAGAGGGTAAGAAGCAAACATTAGATGATATCCAAAGAATCACTAAAGTAAAGAGAGTTCTTAAATAGGGTAAGGAGTGTATGTCAAGTATGTCCTAAGAGGGAGAAATCACTAAAGCATATAACAACTCTTTACAAGGTTTCATGGGATAAAAGAATAAATTATTTCACATAAACTATTAAGGGAATGATTTTGATCAATATATGTAATATCTTAGTCTTAAAATATCAAGATACTTTTTGAGAAAAAAACTAAATAAGGTCCTATGAAAACTTCATGGTTATACATATTAGAGTTAAAATAATTTTGGGATAGGTGACCATATAAGAGTTACCCTATGTAAAGGAAAAAAGTCAAGTTTGGATTAGATGACCTAAGGGATAATATTGACATAGTAAGATCGGGATGCACATTATGATGTAAATTCATTAACAAACTCATATATATTTTACATGGCTTCTCTTGTGGTTATTTTGTTGACTTTTGTGATATTTTTATTTATCATATATTTTCATTCCAAAATTATGTACTGCTGGGTTCATATAGACATAAAAAATACTTATATAAACACCTAAATAAGATACAAAAATATAGACAAAGTTTAAAATAATAATTTATGATATTAATATATGACATGATTTATAAGGTTATTTATAAAGAATGAAATATAAAACAATGATTTGTTTTTACCTAAGACATTATTTTCAATATATAGATAAGGCGAGGACACCTTTTATGGGTGTTTTGATCTTATATGATAAGATAAGAAAACATTTATATATATTAAGCTAAGAATATTCTGTGCAAGTAGTTTGAGTGAAGATACCATTATTTGGATTGATGTCAACTTATTATTTCTATTGATTGAGATCACATGATTATTAGTTATTAGATCCAGAAAATGATGATCAAAAGAAAACTAAGGCCTTATCCAATATAGTACATTGGAATTTGGAAATAAAAAGAACAAATAAGGAACAATTATTTTTGTAACTTATGTGGTTTCGCTTATAGTTATTGAATTTATTAAATTACTTGGATCTTAGTTTATTTTTTCATAGTTATCAATTATTTTATTATCAAATTATTATTTTATTATATTATCATATTATAGAATTTCTTATGTTTTATTATCTTATATAGTTTATCTACTAAGCTTGTTAATGTCTCATTAGTATTTACATCACATTAAGTGATAAGGATTATGATGCCATAGAGGAGTATCTTATGCCTTAAATAGGACAACATATAGAGTTTTGTGTGATTTTGTTCATGTGATAATTTTTATATGTGTATAATCCAATATGTATGCATGCATTTATGTTTGTGTGTGTATATGTGTATATATGTAAGGATGTGTTAGGCATAAGAGGAAGGTTTGAATTATGCTTTTTTAAAAAACTTAAAATAATAAGCTATGTGTGTAAACGAGTTTACTATTATTGTAGCTAAATATTCAAAAAATCTTTTAAAAAAATATTTGATTAGTTTTGCAAAACTTTTGTATGATAAATAGAGTATAAATAACACAATTATTTTAGATGATTTAACCAAAATCAAGGCATACATCCATCTTTTTGTTAAATGATTAAGTTTACATTAATTAATCCACTCTCTTTTATCAATAGTTAATAGGATAAATCTTACAAAAGAAGATCTACAGGGGATCTATTAGAGGAGTCAGAAACAAAAATCCATACGAGTCAAACCAAATGACCAAAGAATACTGTATAGTACTTTCTAATATAATTATACAAATATTCTACACTTTTTACTTGTTAACTCAAGAGCTTGATTTGTTGTTTGGGAGGTATTTTAATAAATTCATTAACCTTCTCTCAAGTGCATAACCAACTATTTATATTATTTATTTTTTAAAAATAAAATAATTTAGGAAACTCTTAATATCTAAAATAAAAAAATCCAATGAGATTAACTAGTTGATAAAGTTCATAGGTTTTATTTGTACATATGGCATCCATATATTGTACCATTGTAAAATAAATATAAGAGCCGATCACTCGATAAACATCTTATAAGATGTGCTTATTTGTGTTATTTAAAATGTATCATATAAGTTAGACGATGGATATCATCTTATACATTTCTTACATAACTCATATAGTTAAAACACTCAAATTTTTTAAATTTTATAATGGACAATGATAAAGATCATACAAATATGATTCCTTTAACACTTATCTGTTCCCTATTGTGACAGAATCATACAAGCCTATTTAGAGCATTGTATATGTATGATGCATTTTTAACTTAAAACATGTTTTTAGGTTTTCAGATTCTTTGTACAAGTATGATAACCATATCATATAAGTACAAAGATGTTAAGGGTTAAGCTTGACTCATTGGTCTTAGGTTATAGTTACTTCATACAGATATGATAGATACATAATATTTGTATGAAGCTTTTTAGTTTTACTATTATGTTACACTTATATGAATCATACTCATGTAATATTGTATCATATCAGTCATTGACTTTTAGTTTAGTTTTTGGCCTAAGTCTAATTAAGTGTTATGTAAGATTTTATACAATATTTGTATTTACTTAAAACACCAAACTGAAAGTAGTATTGTATAAAATTTATAATGAATATTGTTAATGTATGATCATGTTATAACTTATTTAACACTTTGAAAAATAATGATCATACTAATATAATAAGATAATCATACATATAAGACATAATAATCAACATATATTAAGTATGAGTTTCAAATCAAATATGCTAATTGTATAAACAAAAAATATATTAAGATATCATTTTATATGATTAGAGTATTTAATTGATTTCATTATATACAATGATTCTTATCAATCTTAAAATTATTTGGCTATAAACATACATAACATTTAGCCTTTAATTATTTGTTAAGCATGACTTAAACTCATGAAAGAATTATAAAACTTTAATGCATGAATGAGCAAAATGAATGTATTTTTATGTGTCATATGACAATAGTGAATGTTTAATATTCTAACTATTGAGATACTATTTAATGAGTTATAGAGGGGTAGTTATTCCACTAAGAGCTAATTTCTCATGGCTCTAAGATGTGAGAGTTGAGCCATCTTCCTTAAGCAGAAGTTAGCAATCCTTGTACACATTGCATCTGGATTGTCCCTAATTTCTTTAATCTTCATGACTCTGTATCTACGCATAGCATCTTATGTAGTATGTTAGTAAATAATTTATTGATTTTATTATCATCAAATCTTTTGAGACATGGTTTATTATGCAAACACACACAGTATTGTAGCTTGAGATATTTTGTTTACATTTGTATTTATTTGATTTACATTATTATTTATTAGATTAGAAATTTTGTTTCGCCATCAAGTTTCTATCTATATTTAGGCGTCCTCATATGTTTATTTCTTTAAGTTTAGTTTTTTTTATTTCTAGGCATTATAGATTAGTAGGTAAGCTCTAACACCACTAGTTCATGATAGAAGCATATGACAAAAGATAGAGTATCTCTTATGCATTCCTATAAATTTTTTTATATTATAATCATGAATTTACATGAACCAGGATTTTAATAAATTAATGTTTTACTTATAAAATAAATTACAAAAATAAGTGGCATCTAATTATAACTCCACAAGTCTTATGGGCAAACTAAAGCATAAGCGGAGCTATTACAACTTGACTTACCTATTAATTTAATTTTATTCTACTTTAAATGAGTTATGTTGCTATGATGAAGGTCTTCTTCACTTTTATGGCTTTTAAGGTCTCATGTACCTTCTCAAGGTACTTCCTTATTAATGCCAACTTTGTAAAAGGACATATTAGAAAAAGCTTTTGTCAGCTAAAGTTTGGTTCAATACGTGATAAAAGAGAGGGCATTTTTTATGAGTTGTTTTCAAGCATTACAAATGGAACACAAAAGCTAGAATAAAAGCAAGTGAAGTTTTCCTTATAATGTTCAACTATAATGTCTAAGAGTAAGCCCTAATGTCTAAATGTGGTAAGCATTATGATAAGTGTTAGATTTAATAAAAAGATCATTATCATGCTTATTGAGAGAATTTATTATTAACGAGAAGCTTTGACATGGATTAATCCATACTTTATTCCCTAATTGAGAACAGATGATAATGGCATGACCTTGTGGTGGCCATGATTTTGTTCATGATGGTGATGTCACAAGAAGAGGAAGATCAAGTGGCTGAATGACAAAGAGGATAAAATTGGTGACCTTGAGCAAAGCCATTCATGGGGAGGAAGTGAAAACGAATAGAAAAACGAGTTCCTTTTTTTTTTATAATGTTGCATTTTATTTTGATTTATTGTGCTTATATGCACTCATCCAAAGCAATTTGAACATTCTTATATATTTATTATTATTATTATTATTATTATTATGTCATTTTTATTATTTTATATTTGTGTTGTGCAAATGATTTATTATATTTTGGGTTAAGTCTGATTATTTAAAATTATAATTTAAAGATTTTTATGTATTCATAAGTTTAATAATTGCTAAGAATCATTATAAGAACCAAATATAAAAGGTGGCCAACTTTCTGACCACTTAAGTTAGCTCGCAACTAAATGTTGTTAAACAACTCATGCCATGTGTTAGGACAATTTTGTTTATAATTTTCATTGTTAGGAGAGTTAATATTCATGTTTCCTAGTTTAATAAGATAAGAAATGTTCTATTTTCTCATCCATTTTATGCACATTTCCTTTACCATCTATTCTCTTTCTTTTGCTTTGTCATAATCATTGTAATAAGTTATTCTATTATGATCACTCCAACTTATCTGTATCACTAATGAAATGATAAAATCTTTCTCCTCTCTTGATTGTAGATGTGGTAGTTATTTAATCTTTTTATCATAATATAACACCTAAGATCGAAGATGATAGAATGTGAACACTGGGTGATGTCTTGAAAAAAATCATTAGATAAGGAACAACTCTTAGTATACTTTTGAGTCAAAAGATGTAGAGATGAATTCTCTCTTGGTTATTAAGAGAGTGATTATAGTATTTAAATGAGAAGCCATTATCTTAAGATGTTGATGATCTTTTTTATAATAATGGGGCTAAAATGGGATAACATAAAAGAATAATATCTTAATATAATAAAATTAAGATATTATATTAATATTAAGCTTGATATTCTACTAGTCTAATGTGTTTTGAGAATGAATCAAAGGAAAGCTGGTAGGCCTATAACACTTGGGACAAAAAAACGAGAAGTGAGTGCTTGGTGATGTCTTAAGAGAGGGATTTTTAGATAAGAAGTAACTTTTGATAAGTTTCTAAGCAGAGGGATATATAGATGAATTATTTTATATTTGCTATTAAGTATGTGATTTTGGTATTGTTATAAAATATCATGATCTTAATATGTTAAAAGCTTTATTGAGAATAATAAAACTCAATTAAGATGTAATAATCTAAAAAGATAATATTTTAACATAAAGATCAAGATTTCAAACATAACTATTATATTCATCCCCTCTGTTATCTATCATTTTTTTTTTCATCATTATAAACCACCCTTTATCCACTATCATCACCTCCTTTACTCACCACCATCATCACCTCCTCTCAACTCATCCAACTTTTATTATATAGAAATAAAAAAAATTGATTCTATTTAATATGGATTTTATTATATCAAGGATTAAATTCTAACTAAGCATATTCAATTTTATGTTACATAAAATCAAAATATCCAAAATCAAATGCTATATCAATAAAATTTTCATAAAATTTAATGGAATTATTACCCTTTTATGAATAAGCTAAAAAGTATTAAAGATTTGTAGGTTGAGAACAAATATTCAACTATAAATATAATTATAAATAAAATAATCAATTATTTATAAAAATAACAATTTCATTTTCGAAGCCATCATTCAAAATATCCAATCATTATCATATCTTTTTAGTATTGGATTAAAAATTGTTATTTGATTATTATTATTTAAAAGAAACTGAAATGATCGTTTATTTGACAAAAATAATTTAGGTTATGTTATAATAAACAAATAAAAATATTTGTCTTGGTTCGTGGTATGGGAGTGGATCGGTTGTGTTGTTCGTGTCCTTTTACGCGTAAAAATACTCTCTTTCGATATACAAGGGCAGATACCGCGAGGTAGAGGTCGGCGGCTGTTCGCGAGTCCGGTTCGAAGTCAACACCTGAGAGATCTAACTTTGAGGTTTTGCCTGCCAGGGCTACAGGCCTGAGGAAACAGAATCGAAATACGGATCTGAAGTCCTCGAGGAGTGACAAGGGAAGGTTTTAAGAGAGAATTAAGAGGAACCTAATCTCAACCCAGTGCGCTAAGCAGAACCTTTGGGTATGGAGGGTGAAAGGAAGGTGGTGGTGGCTTCCCTACAGTTTGCTTGTTCTGACTTCATCTCCGAGAACGTGGAAACCGCTGAAAGGTATCATATGCACAGTTTTGAAGTGAAGTTTTCCGTCAGGTTTTTCTTGCAATTAAATAAACTTCGACACGTCCGGTGCTCTTGCATGTAAAACCCCCTCAACCTAGATAAAAAATGCTAGCTAAACAAGTTTGCGGGGTGGGCCAAGTCTAGAACAAAGGTGATACTTGCTCTTTGGTTTGTTGGATAAAGACCGGAGGCTTTGGAACAACCGTGGTTTTGACCCTCTTTGTTCTATGGATAGGCAAGAATCATAGAAGGGATAGGATTTTCTTCACTTAATATTCCTTTCCATGAAAATCAATTACTAATAGACGAGGACACTGGCTTTGCTTCTGAATGAGGCCAATTTTCTTAGAGACATTGAAAGAACCTTTCACCTAGTATTCTTGCTGCAGTTTTGGATTGTATGGAGTGCCCTTTTTTCAAGAAAGGATTGCAAATGTGATGGCTATCATTTCTGTAAAAACAGGTTGTAAGTATCCAAAGGTTGTCTGAAATGCAAGGCATGGATTGAAAAGAAATATAATAAATGTGATCCCCTCATTGTTTATGAATCAAACTGACCAAAGTTTCAAATAAATATTAGGCATCATAATAATATGCTCTTGCATACTCCTTGACCCATCCAAGTCCATGGTTGTGAAGTTTGCCATGAGCACGAGCTAGTGACTTATCAATTGAGCTAAATCTTTTTTTCCACAAACTTCATAAAATCTTTAGCACTTTATATTTATGGAGTGATGGTCTAATGTTGTTGAGAATTATTATATGCAAAAGCATATGTGCTAATCTATTACTGTTTTCCAAGTGTTATGGTGTAATTTCTCCTTCTCATTGTTCAAATCAGTAATAATGTTATGCTTATCGTTGGCATCAAGCAAAGATCTATTACACCTAAGTGAAAATTGAGTTGTTCTTGTCATTCAGATATATTTAATCAGTTGAAGGCAATAACAGATGTAACGTAAGAATGAATAAGATTTGTTCCAAAAAAAACAAGTAATTCTAATTAATTTGCAACCATTATTTTTTATTCAAATATACAATATAGAATTTTACAACAATCTTCCTTTGAGCAAGATTATTATATACTATTATAATTAGATGCTAGATTAACTTTGTGAGGTCAATAACATATATTTCAATGAACTACATTTGTTATCTTTGAATAAAATATTGCAAATAACTGAAACTTCTAATGATCTCCATTATGTTTAATCAAAGAGTACAATTTACCTTTGGGAAAATCCCAAAATTCTTTATACTAAGAAACTTGAATTTACCTGATATGAAATATTGTAAATATTGTAGTTATGCATGGATAATCAATAATTTTCAATATATTTAATTAAACATCATCAGGATAGATCAGCCACTTTGAGGACAAATGAACTATTAAGTTTAGATAATCTTTAATGAGCTGCTAACTCACAATGATACAAAAAGAAAATAAAAAAAACTTCATTTTAGTGACTCTATTAGCATATATGAACCAAAACATTAGGCCAACATTCTTGTAGTTTGTCGAACATAATTTACAAGTGATAAAAATGAGTATATTCCTTATTGATGTGTTAGAAAGCCAATATAGTAAGGTAAATAGTGAAAAACTATTAATGATGTACAAACTATAAGCATTGAAATTAGACAATTAATTCAATTCATCATGCAACAGAAAACAAAAGACATGCTTTTGGATACATTTTTATTATCATTAGTCTATAAATATATCAATGCACAAAATGAGAGGTTTTGTATATATCAAATACTCACTTTATTAATATAAACTTACATATTAACATTGAGATTAGACAAATTTAGAAAGGTGAATCTTTTCATAATTTTGAGTGCTTTTCTAATTTCATTGGAAATTTAAATATATAAAAAAAAATTGTAGATGCATATCGGAGGTTGAAGAGAGTGTTGAGGATGATGCCATTTAGTGATTTGGAAGGCTTTTTCTTCCTAGAAAACCTGGAGATCTCTTCTAGATATTTTGGTTTCTCAAATCCTCTTTATTTCTTTGATTTTGTGCGTTTTGCTAAGAACTTGTTTTAGTTCTTACTAAGAGGTAGAAGGCATTTATATTCTTTAATCTAATTAAATTTAGGACATCCATCAAATATTGAAAATCTGGACATTTGAGATCGTTTCTAGCCCTTATATCTTTTAAACATCTAATCAAACCAAAATGGCACTTCATTGACTATCAAATCATAATTAATTTTACAAGCTATTCATTAAAGGGGTTTTGATTATGATTGAACCTACTTTTTACATGCTTCTTTTATCATTGATGCTTTTTGGATTTGGTTGATTTGTTTTTTTTTTTTCTTTGAGAGGTGATGAGATCACATAGAGTTATGATGCTTAGACCCTCATGAATCATAAATGGTTAAAGCAATTGATACATGACAAATTAGACTTTTACAAAGGTTTAATTTGCAGCATACAATATTATAGATATTCAGCATATTATTAGGAAATATTAAATGGTATCATACATTAATTAGGGTTAGGTAGTGTGTGTGATATTTTATAATTATTCAAAGATTAGCTTTCAAATTTGTTGCATGGATTATTAAATAGAGCAAGTGACATGTTAAGAGTTAAGTATAAAATCTTACTAAGTAGTTTTATCACATCTAATTTCGTATAAATAAAATAAAGATTTTAAGACAAACTCTATGAAGAGTATTCTAATAGAAGAAAAGAGTAATCCTAACTTTAGATTATCACTTAGAAAATAAAAGTTATACAAAGAGTACTTTTTTTGATGATAATGGCTTGTAGTTCCTTTCGGAGTTACGTGTGAAGTATTGAAGATGAGGTTTGGGTTAGCGGAGAAGTTTGGTTAAAAGGGTAACAAAATGGTAAGTTAAGATTTGGAGCCTCATTGAGAAAAGTGGCTGTTTGATGATTGGATCAAGAGAGTAAAGTGGTGGGTGAAAACTTATAAATGTTGGTAGAAACGAGAATTTGTTTGGTTGTTGGTTCTCCCGATAGAATGTCTCTCACCTTCAATCCTTGTCTCTTATTAGATAGGAAAAATTAGAATTTCTTAAACTAGAGTTGGGCGCATACTCTTTGCTCACAAAAGTGAAAGTATACAAACAAGAGAAATTTCATTCATCAATAATTATGTTATAATGAGAAAATTTCGTTTATTTATAAATGAAAGAGAGCTCATTACATGAAAAAAAGAAAAATATACATTTGAAAAATATCATAAGTATGAAAAAAGAAAAAAAAAATTTTAGATTTAAATTCTTTGAGTGAACATTAACTCTTAGTGAGTGAACAATATTAAATGCAAAATATATAAAAAAAGATAATTTTGGAGTTAAATCACTTGAAATTTTAAAAAAATCTTTAAAATTTTATGACATTAACTCCACATGGGTAAACCACATCAAATACAACATATAAAAATGCATGAAAAATTTATGATATAAGAAAAATTATACAATCATGTAACATGATAGAATGCTAATGACGATGCGACTAAGATGCCAGTAATGGACGAGATGGATGACAGTGGCTGGCGGTGGTCGGAGGGTGATGGCTGGCGGGTGGTTAGGCAATGGTGGGTAGTTGGGGAGCAACGGATGGCTTAGCGATGGTGGGCGACCAAGTGATCTTGGGTAATTAGACAGTAAAGATCGGGAGCAGCAGGTGATTAGGTGATAGCGGACCACTAATGATAGCGGGTGAAGCATGCGCAAGAATCGACGTCGATGGTGACATATTTTACTGCAAAATATGCTTGGACGAACAGAGCAAAAATAACAGAGATAACCATAGGAAAAAATAGAGCGTTGTAGTCAACCCTTATGATTGACAAAAATGATTAATCGAAATAAGATTTGGCTCAGGTACGGTTTGTAGTTTGAATGAGACTAGTGCGATGCTAGTAGGTGTGTGTTTGTGAACTAACACAAGACATTCCTGTGTCAGAAACTAATATTTCTCCTTTTACTAAGAGGTAAGCAGAAGACACCATCATTTATGATGGAGTGGTGCAACCCTTTGATTTTTGCTCAACTCTCCTTGAACTCTAAAAGAAGATAGATAACATCCAAAAGAGTTTATGCTTCCTTCATTTTAGTATCATTCATGATTATGTAGGTATCTTTAAATAGGAAATTTTAAGCAAGCTACACGAAAATTTTCATGAAAGGTAATTCAGATATATCAAGGCACACTTGGTCATCTATGATCAATCTTATATCTAATGGTGGAATGTATGATAACTACATGGATTCTATCCAATCTAAACCTTACCTAGTCTAATATATCTGTAATTATAACTAATATATTATATTAAAAGATCCATTGTATCCCAAGAAAAAATCTAATTCAAGTTCCAAATACCTCTTAGTAGTAAGCAGCTAATCAACAATTTCTTTTTTATGTTGATTATAAAAGAGGAAGATATTATGATAAATGCTTGGATATTATTTCGTATGCCATTAAATAATTTTATATAGAGATTTGTTTGCTAATTGTACTAATTTTTCAACCAAATCCTGAACTATTTAAGTTCAATTGAGGATAGGGCTCCTCTTCTTGCTTGGTTGTTTCACTCTTGATTCCTAATGTTTTAGGATGTCTTTTATGGAATTCTTAAGCCATCCAACTATATATCTAGATGGTTATTTTGGGTTTGTAGTTTGATCTTGTGTTTTGGCTTGATCGAACTGGTTTATTTTTGCTATCTTTAGTGGTTAAGTTGGTTGGATTTTGTTATTGGTAAGTTTTTGGGCTGCTAGGTAAACCCATGTTTTTTTCCATAAAGTGAAGGACTAAAATATAAATGAGGCCATTAGTTGTCAAAGAGTGCATCAGTCCATAGGCATTTTGTCTTAAATAATCTTATTAGGTTAAATGTAACTAAATACTATCATTCTTAGTTGGAATTTATCCATGAGAAGCATCATAACCATCCTCTTAGGGTTTTCTTAAAAGGATACCATGAAGATTACCACACTCCAAGATTTATCTTTTTATTAAGGGTTTAAACCTACTTTCGTTAGGGGCATTGGTTGGCATTTTGCATTTATTCTTATGAAATTATTTGGTATTTCAATGATATTTTTTCTCAATTCAAGAGTTTTTTGCCCTCTTTCTTTTTGTAAACTCTCATAATACTTTCATTATTATCGTTGTCTTTCTTATTTAGATGCTAGTAAATTCCCTTACAAAAATCATCATGACATAACCTAATCAGACCCCTGGTACAATTCTACAAGTTTTATTGGCATTTTCATTTCTTTTTCATCCCAAGGGTTGTTTTGATTATTTTGGTCAAATGACAATCTAGCAATTTTGGTTGGGTCCTTGACTAGAAAGTGTGGTTATGAGGCTTTTGAACTATTTGTATGTTTGTTTTCATTATTTTCTTCTTTTTTATTTTATTTTTACTACATTTTAATTATTTTTAAAGTTTCCAAATTTAGATGGAATTTTGACAGCTTTCAACTTGGGTTGATGTCCATGACATCAAAGAGTAAGCCTTTCCAAAATGTGGGAACTTATATGAAAATATTTAAAAATAAAGTAATGACTTATGGATTTCTTCTTAGATTGATGAACATACGTTGTGAATTTTAATCCACTTATTGGAACAAATCTCAAGGTGTTGACTTGTATGCTTTAATTGTTTGACTTACAAATAGATGAGATGAGAATTGAGAAACTTCATTGCCCATTGGAAGTTATTTTAGTATTATGGATTAATGAAACATAGGAATGTTGCTTTTTCTATTTTTCTAGTATCTTAATGTCATATGTGCTTAGATGTTGGCCTTAGTTGGTGTTTTAATTGGCCTATTTTGGTTGATTTCATGGTTAAAATTCCTTTCATTTTATCTGTTTTCTCGTCCTTACTCTAACAAGGGAATCCCTTTTTCTACTTGGTGGCAATAACAATGACAAGTTTAGTTTATGGGTTTGACTAGGGTTCTTATCTAGGTATGTGATGAAGACATGGATGTGAGGTTTGACTGCACCATTAGTGGGAGGTTATACATGTTTGAGAAAGGGGATAACCTCAACTCTGGGGATTTAGTCTAAGATTATTTTGATTGTGTCAAGGTGGTATTGTTTGTTTGGAGGAAGTAAATGGCCTTGCTCTATTTGGGATAAGTTACCTTCAAGAATGTAGATGTTGTCATTAGTGCTTGTTATTGGTTGTAGAGGTGTGGTTGAGGTGCCATGAAGGTGGTGTAGCCACAAGCAATGACATGTTGGTGTTTCTCTTCTTCTCTTTTCTTTCTCCCAATTATCCTATAATTTTCTCATCTTGTGTGCTCTCTTTCTTGCATCTAGCTTCCCCTTGGTAGATTTGTGAGTGTGAAAACTCATTTGCTTAAGGCAATAGGAGTGGGCTTTTCGTTGTTGTAGTGGTATTATGGGTATTAGTCATTGAAATAGTAGAGATAAGCAAAGAGAGAATGTGGAGTGGGGTGATGGTTTTAAAGAGAGGGTATAGTACAGAACAAGTGTTGAATGTGGGAGCATATGACAACTAGAGAAAAATAACATGAAATTTCCATTTATGGCAAAGAACGAGAGAGTTCTTGAATAGCAATTATATGATGTAGAGTTTAATTTGTTCACAAAAAAACTTATAAAATGGAAAGTCACATAGAGTCAAACACATATACGATATTGACATTGAAGGGGTTGTGACCACGAAAGTTTCCTAAGGTCAAAGTCATGGAATGCTTTGATGAGAAGCTTGAACTAGTAAGCAACAGTTGCAATTTGTGCATACCATGTTAACTGATCTGTAGCGTTGATAGCAGATCATGGAATGTGAACAGTTAAAGTTGTGCTGACAATGAAATATGCATTGGAGATGTATATAAATAGGAATAATGTCATAAGTGAAGTAGATGTGTGTGGGAATATCCCAAGCGGCCAAAGTTAGGCTAATGTCTCCTTATTAGCTACCATAAGCATGATAATGGAAGGAAAGCTGGTTGCTGTGGTAAAAAAGCTTATAGGAGTAATTGATTCTCCTTGTAATCTTTTGATTTTGTAGCTTGTATTTATTTTTTGATTTGGGGTTTCTATGTAAATTTTGTGTCATTCTATTGAGTTCATCATATTTTTTTGATGAAGATAGTTTTGCTATGGGACAGAGGTGGTTTGTGGGTAATTGTTCAAAGAGATGTTCTCATCTTTTACCTCATTGTTTTTGGAGACTATATCCAACAATTGTTGTAATAACCCCATGATTACATTAAGATCAAAATGTATATAATTTTACGGCTTTGTTATGAAGTCTAATCAACCTACAAAAAAGTTGCTTTGGTCTTCAATAAGACTATTTTAGCCCTTTTAGAAATCAAGAAAGCATTCATATACTTGAGAAGAGAGGGATAAATTGATATTTTTGGAGCCCATATCAAGTCTTTTGATCAGTTGATGGGGTTTCATAATATTTTAGATAATTTTAAGCAAAAATAAATTTAGTCTAATTATGTTAGTTTGCCATATTTTAAATAGAGCTTGAAAAGACTAGTTCATTGCGACAATTTTTGCTAAATGTTTGGGTAGATTTATTTGTTACCAAACAAAAGCTGTAATAAATTAGTAAACATGGAAGACTGTCATCTATTGTCAACATCTAGGCATCACTAGCTATGAGATAGGAATGGTTGTGGTGGATGTGAATGTAGGGGAGTGGAAGGAAAAAAGAGGGGTTGAATAATGATTAGGATAAAACAGCATGTGTTTGAGAAGAGTGGGGAGAAGGAGAGACTTGAAGTAGGTTAAAGTGGAGAAATTGAACCTCAATGGGATAGAATAAGAGAAATAGAGAAAAAGAATAAAAGTTGATGTATTGAAACAAGCATAAAATTACATATTCATGTATGATTATTATTTTTAAGTATAATTTTAGAAGATGATTTAAGCATATTTAACATAAACATAGAATGTAATGTGTGTTTAATATATATATGTGGGTGCGGGCGGGCGGGCGGGCCAGTTGAAAAAATATATCAAATATCCTACTTTCATGTTATGTGATCATATCTAACATATAGTATTGATTATTAAGAAAGTTGTAATGTGAATAATTTGAAATTGAAATAATGATTTTTTTATATTTAAAAATGAAAAAGTTGAACTGTGCAAAATTAAGTAAAGAAATGAAATGCATAGTTTTTTTTTTTTGAGATTTGCTTTTGAGCTCGAGCTTGCTATTGATTTGGCAACCTCCATGGATGATAGAGCATCCATATCTAGTTTTGAGATGATAAGTTCTGGTGATGATTTTGTCCAACTAAAATAATGATTGAAACTGAATCTCTAGAGGTTCTATAGTTAACTACCAATGAAATTGAGGTGATAATGTTTATCTTTAATTTGAGGTGTTGACCTCCGAAGGTATCTAGTGAGTAGATCATGTCCTGTACAAAGGTAAGATTATGATTGAGAATACTCAAGGGCCCTACATAATAAAATAAACAATATAGATGACGAGAAAATAATTATAGAAGTTTTATCATAAAAATGCTTGACGGAAAGATTGATTATGCATGTGTTGAAATGAGTTTGTATATCTTGTTAATGTCATGTTTATTAGTTAATTGTTTGTTATTTATATGGAAAATATTATGCTCTTGCAAATGAACAATATGCGATGCTTTTTGTGCTTAAATAGGCTTTACATTCGTTGTTTGTGTAGATTTGTATCTTTATTTAACAATTTTTAATTATTACAATTATACTTCATTTAGAAAAAATAATGATATTTAGAATTTTATCTTAGTTGTACCAAAACTTTTAAAGCATGTAGATGTTCTTATGAAAATTTATTGTGCGATAAGTATTATTTTATATACATAATATTTGAAGTTGTTTTCTTATTAAAATAAAGGTTATGAATGTGTGGTTTTTAGTAGTCTTTTTATTATTTTAGAGCATGAGTAGACCCATTACCTTTGATCTATTGAGATCCACTTCTAGTATCTTGTTAGTGTGTTGAGAAAGTGATATTAGATCTAAATTTGATCTTTAGATTGTCATGGAAGTGCACATCAAATGATACTTGATTAATGAATTTTTATTTCATGAATAAGAAAATATGGCAATTAGTGATCAAAATTTGGGTGGAAAAAATTAGTTTGTATGATAAAAAAGAAGGGGAAGAGACCAACCAAGTGATAACAATGGGCAGTCAATGTATTTGTTTTTGTTACTAGAATAAAGCAGAGGGAGAAGAGAGCAACCAATTAGTAGCAATGAGTAGATGCTCGTCAACCTAAGCTATTTGGGATGTGTCACAAGTTCTTATCTAGATGGAAGGAAATGTATCATTAGCAATTTTTGAGGTCTAACGAATAATAGAAGCTGAAGATTAGATAGAATTGATAGAAAAGATGTTTGGTGGGATGTTGTTTAGATGATAATGGGTGGTATTGAAGCATTGGTATCAGATGGAGCTATATCAGAGGTGGAAGAGTTAACGACACATCATTTTAGTTCGAGTTTGAAGTATAAATGTATTTTTATGAGAAAGAATAGGGTTATATGTTATAATATTGGAAGTTTTGTTCTAAGAAAAGAGTAATGGTTGTGAATATTAGTAGTTTTTATTTATCTTTTGATTATAGTAGCATGTTTGTTGACTTCGATGGACATCAACTTTGTCGATGAGGTAACAACACATGAGAATTTGGATGCAATTATTTTCATTGAAGTTGTAGCTACCAGAGTTGGGGTTTAAGTTTGGAGGAGAAAATCAAAGTCGAAAGATTTGTACAAGTCATGATCTCACGAAAAAATTGCGTATTAGAATTGTGACAACAATGGTTTATACAAATAAGATTGAAAGCATAAGGAAGAAGATGAGTGAAATGCTAGGGATAAATAAATAAAATGATCAAGAGCATTCAGTTTCGTTGGTCATAAGTGTATATTTTCCTATTGTGTTGTGGTTTCTAGACTCATGTGCATTGCTTCACCCTACACCATGCAAAGATTTGTGATAGTGTTTGGTATACTGAGTTTATACTATTTCTCTTGTTGATGATGAAGCTCTAGAGATTATGGTAAAAGATTATGTGCAAATTATTACATTAATGAAATTTGATGTAAGTTATGTGACATCAAGTTTTCTTTAGTTTGTTGGTCAGTTAGATGGTGTGGTTACATTAACATATTTTGTAATTACTTGTGAAGCATATTGAGAGTATCATGGTCATATTTTGTAATTATTTGTGGAGCATAATGCGGGCACCATGGTGACAACATGAGGCATAAAAGTTAGAACCCATTTTTAACAAAATGGTAGAAGGGTTGATGGTGATACCAAATACTAAAGTATGTCGAAAAAATTGTGGCATTTTTGCACTTTGCCACTTGAGTAAAAAATAATGTAGATTGTGACAATTAAAGGGTTTTACCAAATCCAAGTCTATGGGCTTAGACTTGTGTGAGAATGACAACTTTGGTAGTAGGGATGATTAAGTTTAATATAGAGAAATCATGAACCCAAGTTGAGGATGCTTCACTTAATACATTCAAAGGATCCAACCGTACTACTTTATCTTAGTGAATCGAGATATACACTTAATACCTTTATACGAGTAAACCAAGAAAGCTTGTGTCTACTCTTGAAAAAAGTTGAATTTTTTAAACACATTCAAGAGGTGGAAAGAGGATGTGGTGTTGGAGAGCAGGTTAATGGCTAAATGTTTAATGTTAGATACTAATAGCAAGTGTGATGGCACTAAATCTTTACTACTCGTGGAATCAAGATGACTAAGATCTTTCAAACAAGCCATAGTGAATGAACATTTTGAACAAGCGTTTGAGGAGCATGAGATTGTATGTTGGTCTTTTTAAGTCTTTTTGGGTAGAAGATGCCTAGAGCAACCAGGAATTTTTGGAGTGGTGAAATGCATAAAAATAAGTTTGATGCTTTAAGAGATTTTTTAGGTATATGTTGGATAACATGTTGACTTGCACAACAAGGACAAGCTAGATGTTAGGGCAGTTGAGTAAAACTTGATGCATATAGAACTTATAGTTTTGAATATTATTGATGATATGCAAAAAATTAAACATAAAATTAAGACAAATGATATCTCATTCAATTAATGAAAGATATATAATGACTAGTCTAATAAACAGTTAAAGAAAGTATGAAGTTGAGAAGAAAAAGACGACACAACTTTAAAGAGAGTTCAAATGGATACCCTTAAAACTATTGGGAAACCATATACATCTTCACCCACTTCAATTTTGGGTATGATAAACTTAGAAAATAGACATCATTGTTTGCACCAACATTGAATAGAGCAATTGAACTAGTCAATCCAATCTAGTGATATTTTCTTTCTATTTGTTGACAACTTTAAATTGGTGTATAGAAGTAAATTTTTTTTTTTTTGAGACCAAACTACTAGAAGATTTAGGATTTAATGAAGTAAGAACATATCATTCTACTTAAGAATTGTAGAAATAAGATAAAGGCAATAAAAAGGTGTAAGATGAGAGTTGCAGTTCTATGTTTACAATAAAAGAAAGGTATAGACTATATAGTGGTATTCTCACCTGTCATAGAATTAAGGATAGTAGTTGATGAACTTTTACATTTTAATTTGATGTTAAAAATTTATTTCTTGTTGGCAATTTGTGAAGGCTTCTTTGTTGTTTCGTTGTAAGGTTTTCTAAGTCATAGGCATGGAAAACCTAATATACTAGCTGAAGAAGAGTTTTTATGCTCTCAAACAAGCTTCAAGGCAATGATATTCATGTTTAACATGTTCATCTACGGTGTGGATATACAAGATTTGATATGAACAACTATAGCTACAATAGCTCATTTGAACATTGATTCATTATTTTTATAATATGTGGACAACTTTTTTGTTGTAGAGTTAAGTGTGAGAGGAATCCACAATTTGAGGATACAATTGTTAAGAGAATTTAAAATGAAGGATCTAAGTGTTGTATCATGTTTAATAATTGGTAGACTGTTATTCATCTTGTGAATCTTGTTTTTATTTAAATGACAACATATTTATATGAAGTATTATTTTATTTGTTTACTGATCATCATTAATCACTACTATTGAAGAAAATCCTTGACACAAACATTGACAAACAAATTAACCAAGGTAGTAACTATTAAAAAAATTGAGGTCGTGCATAACATTTAAGCTTAAGTGGTGTTCAAGATGAATGATGAGAATGCAAGTTGCATTAGACAAGTTGAAAGAGTGATAAAGTAGGCTACTCAAAGAATGTCAGCTTGTAAAAACGTTCAAAACATTATCTAGATCTTTGTGAAAAATTGATAAGATGTAGAGTTAGATCTGATCATTAAAGATACCTATGATTGACTAAGTTGTATGTGTCAAGTCATATTTTTTATGTGGTATATGCTTAGTTCTTATGATAATAGATTAAACTAGTACGCGAAATCGATATTGAAGGAAAGTGTTTTGGTTTTGGAGATCCTCTAAAGTTGATGTCGTGGAAGAATCTTGTGGGATATTTTAGCGGGTGACAAGTGCATGGAATATTGGTCATGTTAATTGGTAGATCATGTGACATTAACAACAAATCATGTGGTGCGACCAACAGAAGTTGAGTTGATGATGACATTTGTTCTGAAAATATCAATAGAACTGGTTAATAATGTACATGAAGATGTGTGTGAGAATATTTTAAGTGACCAAAGGAACCTTAGGTCTCTAACTAGTAGGAGTGTGGGAAAGGGAGTAGAGCCAACCATTGACTAATGAGGAAAAGTTCATAGGATGAATTTAATCCTCTTTTATCATTTGTTACGCTCTAATAATGATCATTGGTGAGTTTTTTTCCCAAATATACATTCTTCTTTGTAAATCTTGTTTCCTTCTATATTTCTGTTCTTTTGATTTTTTGATGATTTTGTTGTATTGTTCTAGCAAAGTCACTTTTGAAGTTGGGATGAAAGATAGTTTGAGGGTTGATTAGAGATTATTTTTTGGCTTTTATACAATTTTGTATGTCATACCTAACAAAGAGATGATATGAGGTGGAAAAAGACATTGGAGTAGTAAATAACATGACGAGGAGAATAGAGGTTGGGAAAGCATAGGTTAATTGGGGGATAGTTAGCTGGTTCCACGAAATAAGCTGATTTGGCCCCAAATCAGCGACCTCCTTTTTTTTATAGGAAAACACATGCATCCAATGTATATGTGTGTGCATGCCTGTGCAAATGCATATTATGATGCTAAGACTGTTTGTACTTAATATAGGGACTTTAAATTTTCTAGAACTCTATTACAGTGACTAAAGTAACTAATTTTTTTTATCCAGATTGGTCAGGACTGCTCACAAGAAGGGTGCAAACATTATTCTTATTCAGGTACCATCCATTTCAATTTTGTTTGATCTATTATCTTAGACCAGAGACCTTTTTATGTTTTTCTTTTGTTTCTCAAATTTTTCACCCATTTTAACTTGTTATGGGTTCTACCTTTAATTTCTAGTATATGTTCCCATCACTTGGGCTGTTAAATCCATGTTCATATGGACTAGATATCATGGAAGAAATTTGTTACTCTTTTCTTTCTTTTTTTTTCTTAGTTTTTTTTATTCCAGGAGTGCTCAAGTTTTTATTTGGTAGTGTAGTGCCACTACAATGTGTTGTATCAAATTGAATTACAATTATTTGTTAAAATGATTTTCCATGTTGAATGTAGTAAGACATTTACTTGCTAAAGCATTACTGTATTAAAGCTGTTCCAAATATGGCAAAGTTAGGGGAAAAAAAATTGTGATGTGATAAGGATATGCGTATAAAGGAACTATTTGTGTATTCTTGAAGACATTAGAACTTTATCTTAACTTGATGCAACCCATAAAACCATTGAGTGACTAGTTCCACATTATATTGTTTGATGTAGCGAAACCCTAATTTGGTTTCTAATGTTCAATATTTTTTTGGAAGGTCAGAAAGTTTAAATGGTATAATTGAATTCCTTTGGGACATAATTTCTCAAGATCATTGGGCTTCTTTTGTTGGTGCTGGGTTAAGTTGTTTCTGTTTTACAGGTTCAGAGGTTGATCATGGTGTGTAGCATTAGGGAATGCTGTCTCCTACTATGGGAGCTTTTGGAGGAATTTGTTTCCAAAAAAAAAATGGTAGTATTTTTGTGATGTAGAAGCCATAGTATTAGGTCAAGCCATTATTATTGTATAGAATCTGATATAGACATAATTTTTAATACGGAATGGACATTGTAATATTTATACAAGTATTATTGTCAGGCATAGTTTATGAACATGATGTTTGTATCATGGGCGACCTAAATATAGCATAAGACTGGACCTTCTTGAAGAAGTAAAGTTTATGTAGCGGTTATGATGTAGACATGTGACATGGTATAACATAGTTGATAATTTGTTGGCAAATTATGCTTTGACATGGACGTGTGGCAACTATTTTTGTATGTTATATAACAAGAAGATTATATGTGTGAAGATGGAGCGAAGTGTGCATTAGGTGAAACCTTAGTTTTCTTCCTTCTTTAAGCTATTATGTACACCAAAAGAACCATCCGATTTTGCCTGAATGCTAATAGCATATGGTGTTGCGTATAGCATGAGCATATTGATATGGGAAAATCAAAGTTGAAGGACCTTAGCATTTCATGACCAAACAATGAACTAGGTGCTACCCTTGCTCTTTGTCGGTGGCCTAGTTGGTCCCATTTCAATCTCTTTATCAACTCCTAATTGACCTGCAAGGGAGATCCTCTGTGAACCATTGTGGTGCCAATGCTATTCTTATAGTTATTGCCCTCTTCCATCATTGATAGTACGGAACTATGTGACAGATGCTCGACCTTACCGTAATATTTCAGCTCTGGAGAAGGTGATTATTCAAAGGTTGCTAATAATACCCCTTGTCAGTAGGACCTCTGGGATCTTCTAAGTCTCTCTAGCCTTTGTCAACCATCTTCTCGATGGTTTCCCTCTCTCTTTTGCCATGCTTCTCTTATGTGTAGTTTGTGAATGACTCCTACATCATCCAGCACATCAATGATTATTTCTCTGGTCCTAATCAATGTTAGATTTTCTTTCCTATATTCGCAGCCATCTAGGGTCTCTATGGTTTTATGTTTACTCATGTTCTTAGAGAGGGGAATATGCAGCCTACTAGGTTGCCAACTGTGCTCTTACTAGTGATTGTGTATGGGTTAGGGGTATGCCGTTTCCCATTGAGTACTCTTGCATTTTATAGAAGGATGCTATTATGATCCACCTTGATTTAGTAATAAACAGGTTGTGAACTATGTGTGACAAGTAGGTTCATTGAATCATGACCGTAAATCTCCAAGGAAGAAAAGTGGTTAAACTAGAAAGGATGAAAGGATGGTGCATCCATAAACACAATGTTTGAGAGAGCATAGTGATGAACTATTACTTAAGTTCATGACGACGCCAAGTCCAAGTCATAGTGAAGCTGATTGGTTTTTGCACCAACTAGACCAAACATTGTTTATGTAATAAATCTAGGTAGGAAGAACTTGGTAGTGAAACTTTTCTACTTTGTTATGAACAACAAATACAAGGCTTGTAATTTTGACAGAATGGTGTAATTTTATGTGGGCATGTTAATGCTTAACTTGGAGATATGGATAATCAAAAGAACACCTTTGGGTTTGTATGTGTTATTGATGATATTGTACTATGTTGAATGTTGAAACTTCAGAAGTATATGATGCTCTAAACCACATATATTGAGTATATAGTCATTTTATATATATGACTCAGAAACTTTGAAAAATGTGACAAAACAGTAAAATAAATATATTCTGTTTGATGACTATCAAAATATTGTGTCTTATAAAAAACCTTATATTTTATTTAAATACAAAGCACATTCAATTCTAATATTATCACATCAAATTTTGCTTGATGATAAGTTGTCACTGATGAAAATCTTTGATAAGGGGATTCCAATTGATATGTTGACAAAATGATTATTGATTCAGTTGAGAGTATGCATACTGCATGAAGATATAGAAGATTTTCAAGATCTTTTATAGATATGGGAGATTATTATGGTATGGAGCTTTATAGAAATTAATAAGTTCATGTAGACTCAACCATATGATGTTCATGCTGTTGTGATTGTCCAACTTAATTTACGAATGCAATGTGTTCATTATGGACGAGTCAAGTATAGTTTAATATTATAGGTGTTTTTGAAAGACAATGTTTATGAGCCTTTATAGTGTGGGAACATTAGGCAACAATTGAGATATGGCTTCTGAAAAGTGGTTTGTCAAGTGGTTATGACACATTCGGCATGGTGTAACATGGTGGTTGTCAGTTTATTAACTAATCTTGCTCTAATGAACAGACGTGACAATTACATTTTTGTGGTGAAACGTTAGTCTTTTCCCTTCCTTGCTCAGCATTAATATGTGAGTTATGCCACACCTTTGTAAGAGAAAAGCTGTGAATGTAGTTTTGTAAATCAGTAGAATGAATCTTAAGTGTTCATGGTCTACCTTCCCAATGATTACCGTTTTGTCTTTTTTTTATGATTTTCTTTTTTGCGTAATTTTCGGTTGACTGCAGTTATCTTAGTTACTCCATTTGTATTATGTTGCCTTAACTAGTGTCTATTTTAGTGCATTTTTGTGTATACACAAGTTCCTATTTTAGTCAATGTAAAAAAAAAATTGTTGGTGTTAACATCAACTATATAGATTTGATGCTCTATCCGAGCTTTTGTGCATGACATCATGTTAAATTTTGGGAAAATGATATCGGTGCCACAGTATCCATTGTCTGCTTCAGGCTCAGTACTGTAAACCTTAGATTTATTCATAAAGCTACTGTTCTGCAGGAACTATTTGAAGGGTATTACTTTTGTCAGGCTCAGAGGGAAGATTTCTTGAAACGTGCAAAGCCTTATGAAGGACATCCAACAATTTTAAGGTGCTGACAAAAGAACTTATCATGGAAGACCTTTGTGTTGTCTTTTATTTCAGGATCTTTTAATGAGAAGTCTTGAACTGCATGCCAGCTTATTATATGATGAACCTTTGTTGAAAACTGGAAATCTAACTTCGATTTGTTTCCTATAGAATGCAGAAACTTGCTAAGGAGTTAGGTGTTGTTCTACCTGTAAGCTTTTTTGAAGAGGCAAATAATGCACATTACAATTCAGTAGCTATTATCGATGCGGATGGAACAGATCTTGGGCTTTATAGAAAATCACATATTCCTGATGGACCAGGCATGTGTTGTTTAGAACTTTGGTTGACCTCATGCCTTAACTACTTGGGAAGCAATTAACCGTTTCATGCTCTTCAGGATATCAAGAGAAATTCTACTTCAATCCCGGTGATACTGGTTTCAAGGTAGGCATTATCACATTGTAGTGTAACTTTTGATTATTCTTAATAGGTGATTCCACTTTATTCTATTTTGATCTCTTTATGGAAATAATATAGGTCTTTATTTCTTTGCAGATTTTTTCTACAAAATTTGCCAAAATCGGAGTAGGTAGGCTGCTTATATTGTATGTTGTTATCATAGCAACTTCTTAATCTTGCATGATGGCACTCACCTTCATTCCCGTTACAAATGACGATATTATATGTACTAGAACAGAGAACTCGACATTCTGCCTAGGAACGGACCATGCAAAAATGATGCAAAATCGTAGTTTGGAACTTCAACGGCATTTAGGCTTGCATCATTTTGTCACATATCTCCCAAATTGGCATGGTACTTATTCATTGTTGTTGGAACTAGCTAGAAATGAAAGCAATGCTTCTCGTGTTCCAACTGAGCTACATCTTTTGAGTACAAAAGCTTCATCTTTGTGCTACAATTAGGAAGTAGAAGGAGAAGATGCACTCAATAACTAATGATTACAGAATGCGGGTAACAGTTTGGCGCTCTCCAACTCTTTTTCTATCTCCTTTTAATTCTAGAGTGAAAATCGAAGGAACAAACCCAAAAAATGTTAAGGTCTAAAAGTCCTATTTCTATACCATGGATGGGGTAGCTGAAGTACTAACACCTGACGACTGTCTTAGTTTCCAAGATGTTTGGTGGCTCTCTCAGATGTAGATTCCATGAGTGCTAACCTTGTCGGAGAATGAACTAAGGATCATCATTAAAATATGCCTGTTGGAAAATAGCTCTGAAGGGACACTTGCCGCCCATGTAAACTGCTTTGGAGAGAGAGGCAACTTAAGATTGTAGCAATATCAACATTCTCATCTTGAATATATTAATTGTCTTTTAGTAAATATGTTCAATTATGATAACCATTTTGTGGTTATGACAACAACTTTATTTTCTCTTCGTTTATTCTAGCAATATGCTGGGATCAGTGGTTTCCAGAAGCGGCAAGAGCCATGGTTCTTCAAGGTGCAGAAATATTGTTTTATCCAACTGCTATAGGATCAGAACCGCAAGACTCTGACCTTGATTCTCGAGAACATTGGAAGCGAGTAATGCAAGGGCATGCCGGGGCCAACTTGGTCAGATAACGTTGTATACCTCTCCCAACTTAAGTCACAAACTTCAATAGCCAGACTTGACCTTTATCTCCTACTTTGCCCTGCATTCACCTGTTTTGCAGGTTCCTCTTGTTGCGTCCAACCGCATAGGCAAAGAGACGATCCAAACAGAACATGGCGATAGCTCAATAACATTTTATGGAAACTCGTTCATAGCAGGTATCGTTTTGTATTAACTTGAATGTTTTAATGTTTCCATGCACAAAAGATTGGTAGGTTGAGTTCAACTCGATGGGAAACAGGGCCAACTGGGGAAATAGTCTCAATTGCGAATGATAAAGATGAATCAGTTATAACAGCTGAATTCAACTTGGATAAAATAAGATTACAGAGACATAGCTGGGGGGTATTCAGGGATCGACGCCCAGATTTATATAAGGTTCTCTTAACATTAGATGGAGCTCAAAGTTAGTCAACGGCTTGCAGTAATATTGATGCGTTTCAATCTGACTGATGTACTCCAAACCATTAATTTATGCTGTTGTCTTCAAGGCTTTATAACCTTGGGATTTTTCTAATGAAAAATTTCTTGAGAAACCTGCATATTATGTGCGATGTTGCAAAATCATGGATGTCTGATGACGTTTGGAAAATAAGTTACCGATAAAGGATTATTAGCTTCAAAAAAAAAAAGGCCATGCAACCCTAGAAAACAATTTAAATGTTTATCATAATTGCAAAATCAATAAAAATATTATACAAAAAATTTGCAATACACAAAGGGTGTGAAAACTTAGAAGTTAAGACAATGTAATAGCTGTATCATTGAAATAATTTTAATACGACTGTTTTGTTGGAGTAAAAGTATTCGCATACAGAGCAGGGCTATGGTTCGCAGGTCTCGGGAATATTTTTATTGAAATCTTCCTCATCTACCTGGTCTTGAAATTGTTCTTTGTCCAAGTATTTGTCAATATCAAAGCCTTCATTAGGATGAGGCGAGTGTAAGCCAAGATCCCACATAGCAGAAACTCCAATTTCTACTTCTAATTCTTTCTGATAGGCACAAAAAAGGTTATCCATTCCAGTAAAAGGAACATCTCCAGTTTCAAAACCCAGATTCCAGATTTCGGCATCTAAAGCACAGCCTCCTGCATGCGTTACAGAATCGTGAAACAGCAAATCTTGTGAAATATCATCTGATGCTAACGAAGAATATTGGACAAATTTATCACCATCGTCAATTTCTATTGCACCCTTGCTGCTTGATGCTTCGATCCTCACTTGTCGTCGAGTGAAGTTTGGCTCTGGAGAGCGGAGTCCGACATCTACTTCCAATTTCATTAGATTCTTTCCCTTAAAAGAGGCATTTTGATCGAACACTTGGTCAGCTAATTCTTCAACCGTTTTATCTGTTTTACCATGTGTTTCCTGTAAGTTTATATCTTTTTTGTCAGCCATGTAGTGCAAACTATAATAAGGTGGTTCTTTTACTGCACTAGTGTCCATACCTTGAAGCACAGAAGTTTCACAATGATCCTGGGAGGTAAGTCTATAGTTTTCAATTAGCTGTAACGCTGATTCATTATCATCACGTTCAATTAGTGGCTGACTCTGCTTGAGGAACTTCCTTGTTGGTCTCGAAGAAGCAATTTCCTTCTGTGCTTTCATCTGTTTTAGCTGAACGAGGAACTCTGGATTACGGAGTGCCTTTGCCCAGAAAGAGAGCACTTGTTTCTGCCTCGCTTCTGCTGATTCAATCCTACAATTCATTGCATCCATCTGCTTGAGTGTCAAAAGGTGTTCTTGCTTCATTTTCACCAACTCTTGCATCAACATTTCCTTGTCATTTCTCAGTTTCTGAAGTTTTTCTGTTCCAATAAGTTCCATTTGCATGGAAGAATTCGGATGAGTGCCTGTTTCCAGAGCCTGGGAGCATCTCCGTCTGCTTATATTTTTCAGCAATGATCTTCCGCCACGCAGGAAATTTTCGTTGGCAAACTCCCATCGGTTGGTGTCAATCTTGTGAAAACCCTAAAAAGTATGCACCATTTGTCAAATTGTGCCCATGAAATTAAATAAATTCATACGTGGACATGGTTAAAGCAAGAAACTATAAAACAAATTATAGGATTCAAACAAAATCCACTCATTAAACCGATGATCTTAAAATGACAAGAGTATTGTAAGATAACAATGGTGTATTGTAGTATGGTCCAAAAATGTTGAGCTTTCAATGCTAACCAAAATAAAACTTGTTCCCTCATTGGTCAAAGCAACAACTGAATAGCTTTTTCATTAACATTAACAAAAAAATCATGACAATAGTAATGACAACTGAATTGCACTAATTGAATCATATGTTCATGTAATTCAATTAAGTTGGCAAAAAAATGGCTTCATACTTTAAGACTGATCACTTAAACTTTCATTAAAAAGTATAACAACATCAAGGATTATGGATTCATGATATTCATTCTTATGAAACATCAATACTTCTTTAAGGCTTATATATCTATATTTTGATACTGATATTGTTTAACACTTGTATAGTATATATCTTGTACATCATGTAGTTTTCAGATTTAAAAAAAAATTAAATGAATTCATACTCTCTAACCTTATTTGACGCTACCAAACAATATCTCATATCATGCATGATGTGCCATGGGATGATCAAAAAAGTAAGGACAATTATCTATAAGCATATAAGAGAAAAAGGACAAAAAATTAATTCTTCTTTAATGTTGTGCATGAAATTATTATTCAATGTATTATTAAAAATGACAAAATCTTTTATTTTTTGATAGAACAAGTGATGATTAACATTTTGTTTTTCATTGTATCTAATAGTGATATTCCTTGATACTTTCTTAAACCATATCAAATTTTCCATGGGCATTTCAAATTTAAGAAAAAAATCAGATGGATGGATACTCCTCAACATTAGTCTAATGCTAATCAAACATTACTAGATCAAGATTTCATATTGTATATGATATGTGCAATAGAATAATTGGAAAAATAAAAACAATCATTCATAATTATAAAAAAAAGAAAAAAAAAAGATACAAAATTAAGTATTCCAATATCGTGTATGAGATTTCTTAAACAAAAAATGACTAACAAGATTACTATATTTGTGTTATAAATTTATATTAGAATAGTTTTAAAAATTAAAAAATTTAAAGTTTATTTGTTAGTATGATGATGATGATTTGACATTACAAATTTTCATTATTGTAGCCATAAATAATTTAAAAAAAATATAATTTAAGCCAAAATATAACTATCCAAAACTTATATCTATAGCTAGCAAACACAAATGCTTCTTTTGTGTGCAATACTATGATAAATTAATTATGTTTGTATCTGTATTTAATTATCTTTTATTATATTTGACTGTCATATCCTAACTATCTTTTTTTTAAAATATTTTTCTATAATCAATTCATATTCCCATAGTTTTCATATCCCCAAATCCTGTCCATACTTCAAAGTGAACATAGTGAATATGCAAGGCACAAACAGCAAATAGTGTGCTAACATGTCAAAGTAGTGGCTCACACATGAATTTTATAGCTTACCCGTTAGAACAAAGCTCTTATCCTCCAGCAACCAACCACCTCGAGATCGAAGTATGCTGCAATCAAACCAGTTGCTCTTCCAATCAACAGAGGGAAAGGTTTGGAAACTCGAATTAAGAAACCTATGTAATCGATACTTCATTGATACTCATTACATAGCATACTCAGGTGAATTACAAACAATTTGTTCTTGACCAAAATAACATCAAATTTGTATCATCACAAAACAAAACCCTTACAAAAAATTTAACAAGAAAACAAACAGATAAAAGAAGTGATCTAAGTTAATAGTTTACATAACACAAACTTGTAGACAATCAAACTCCAAATAAACAAAAGAACAAAGAAACGGATTAAAAGCAGCAGGATTGGAGTAACATAAATACCCACATAGGTATTCAGCTGGCGAACGAAGCTGGAGAAGTTGTTGTGCTTGAAATTTCGAGGAAGAACTTCCCTGGAGAAGTCCACCGGATCCCACACCACGAAGCTCTGCCCAGTGGGTCCCCATGAAACGACGCGGTCCAGACTCGGATCGTCGACTATCTCGTACGTTTTGGAGAGAAATGGTGGGATCGGAGCGCTCTGAAGCAATTCCAAAGGCCGAGGAGAGGATGGATTGCCTGAAGGAGAGGTAACATCCGGAGAACTTTTTCCTTGCAGAGGAGGGAATTTAGGACTGCTGTCGGCGATGCCCTCTATGTGCTCGACCTTTGGCTCCACAGGCGAGATAACCGAACCGATGGCCGCTACAAATGGCATCGGACCAGCAGAAGAGAGCAGAGGAAATGTGAATCCCAGATCTTCAGTTAGGGAAGGGAAAATGGATTCGGTTGCTGCGGAATACGAGGAAGCGGGAACCGTAGTTAAAGATGTACAGGACGACAACGAACAGAACGAAGGAGAAGTTGGAGTTCGGGTTGGATTAAGCTTCGGCTTCTCGGCAGGCTCCATCAACAGAGAACTCAACTAGATAAGGGGTAGAACGAGAACAAGCACTCGAACAAGCGAAAAGGCGCGACAAAGCAACGAATGCAGTTTTGTGCCGATTCTTGGGGTTTATTATATTGCGACTGATGCGCCGCTTGAACCGCCTCAGTGCTCTCCCCGGGTCCAATTGACCTCTCCCACAAATTCGCCGAAGCCTGACGTGGACGTTGTTTATTAGTCAGATGACGCAACGGGAAATCTTTGTGGGACCTACTAATACATTGGAAAATTTTACTATAAAGCCTACAACGCCGTTAATTCCTGTTCTATAGAAAAAAAAAATACTTTTGTAAGCAATATGGGGCGACTATTTACTTTTATGAAAAAAAATCATTTTTAAAAGCACGAAATATTTATTATTAAATACAAACTTTATTAAAAAAATCACATAAAAATTTAATTTCGAATCTCATTTTTTTTTTTCCAACATAATTTGACATTAGTTCATAACATAAGTTCATTTTTCTATAATCATTAAGTAATCTTCAATTTCATCTCATAATTTATTTTTCATTAATTTTGATGATTTTTTAAACATCAAATCTAGAATTTTATCTTATGATAGATTATTTTGATATTCCAAGAATTATAAGATTTGAAAGATGTAATAATTTATCATCTCTTAATTATCTTAGTCTTATTTAATGATAAATAAAATAGGCATTTTAAAGATCATAATTTATGAAAATTTAATAATTTATCAATGATTAATTGTTTTGAATTTATTTCAAAATCCATACATAAATTTAATAAAAAGAAATTTAACATCATAAAAATTTTCATATTTTTTATTTGTTTAAAATTTACAAATATAATCATTATAAAGAAATATTTTATTATTATTTTTATTTTTTATTTTTCTCTAATTATAATATTTTTATTTTTTTCATCATTCTCATGATAGATAAGTTTGTTTTATTTCTCAAAGTATTCATTAACTAAAAGCGTGTGATTTCATTTTTTTTCTAGGATTAATATTAAATATTAGGTTTTTTTTCTTAAACAAGCAACTGTTGTATACATTTCCTGTTTAGATTTATGTATTATAGGAACGCGAAAAAAAACTACAAAAATGAATAATGTTTTGGAGATGAGTAAAAAAAATTAAATATATCACTAAATTACCTTTATTGGTCATTTTTATGCCGTACTACAAAATTTCTATAAATAGCGTTAAAAAAAAAATCTATAACGACTCCATTTTTTTAATTACAAAAACTAACGTTCCAACGTGAACTTTGGATGGTCGCACGTGAGACTTTATGGGCGAGGGGAAGGGGCGAAGCTGGCGTCGTCGAATACGACTGCTCGTAATGTGGTCACCACTTGTCAAACCTGGAGAATGTCCTCCTTCGTAGATGAGGAGAACAGTTAAGATATTTCCCCTCGCTTGGGGTCTTTTTTATTTTTGCAGGGCCCATTTGTCCAAACATTTGTCTTCGTTGCCAAGGAAGCAAAGGTTGAGGCGGTGAGCAGGTGACCGACGAGTGTTTTCGAGTTGTTTTTTGGGCGTCCGTTTAACCCTACGATGTCGGTGTAGACAAAAGTGTTTTTAAAAAATAATATAATTTAAATTTTTTTTAATAAATGGTTAATGCCAAAAAAGATAACTTTCGAAAAACATTGTCTGATATACTAATCTTAAATTAAAAAGTTAATTCTAAAATTGGGACTCACATTGTATGTTAAATATAATTTTATTAAAATCTTAATATCTAATTAATGTATTCTCCGCTTAATAAGATTTTGCCAATTAACATTTTTGGATTCTTTTGCCTATTAGAGACTTAGATATGTGCTACTAGAATACTATAAGAATTGGTGAAAATTATTCTATTAACTCCTTGTTTAGGATTAGACATAAGTTGCAATCTAAGCCTAATGAATTAACATTGGAGTAGACGTGTTATTGTTAGGAAGCCAATTCACTAAAAGTTTGTCATATATTTTTTATTTGCACCCGCCCTATTTTCCCCTCCAATAAGCTCCCACAAGTTTGATAGTCATATTCATTGTTTTATATAAGATATTTTCATCATTATCTATTTCAATAGCATGATGTCAAATAACCAATATAATTACTAGAGACATAGTCATTATTATTATCATAGTTTTCATTAGACATTACAATGCCTAAGTTATTACAATTAAATTTCAAGTTTTTACTTTTATCGAAGAGCTCGTTATTGCAAGATTCATTAGAGTTTATGACTTTATTGTTTGAGAATGAACCAGTTGATCCATCAAATATACAATTGCTAGTAGTTTGATAAGATAGTTCTCTATTAGTATTGCAAGAGTTTCTATAAAATATTAAAACACTTAGTTACCTTATCTCATGTTATGAGTTTGTTTTGTTAATGATTTTTCAATGAGATGTCTTATTCTAAGCTCTCAATAAATAGACATTATGAAAAGTCAAAAAATAGAAGATATCAAAAGTAAATCACAATACTTATCAAGGGTGCCTCACTGTATGCACCACATTTCGAGCAAGCTAAATCATGTGGGAAGAAAGCAAGGGAGGAGTGTAGTTAGCTTGGCACCATTACTTGAAAACAACTATAAGAAAAACCTCATCCTTTTAGCTTGAAGAAAGACATGTGATCAAGAGATAAAGCTCCTTGAATCTAAATTTATATAAAAAAAATCAAGAGATAAGATAAAATGATGAAAATCATTATCGCAATGCAAATAGTAGGAGTCATATGTTAGGCTACATGCAGAGGATCACCAATATGCTTGATTGAGTAAAATGTGTGCACAGGTGTTGCATGTGCTCCCTATCGCCACCTATCATGTGGTCGTCAATGTGCACACGGAGAGCTGTTTGTGCAAAGAATAGTGCATGCATGTGAACAATCATCTTGAATTGGTCATATGCATACAAGGCATGAGCACATAGGTAGACATGCATAAAATCAAGCTAGATTTTGTAAAATTTGTGAAATTTGGGAGGGTTATATAAATATATATATATTTTTATCAAAATCACATATTTTTTGTTTTATAATTAAATGTTGTATCCAAATATCCATACAAATGGGTGAGAAGGTTATGTGAAGAAAATTTTTTATAATTTTGGAAATTGAAGTTTTGTGAATTCAGAACTACTAAAATAAAAAAAAATTGGATAATTTAATTTCTTTGTGACAAAAACCTTCTTCTTTTTTTCTTTGTTTGTTGTTATTATCATGTTTCCACTTCCATTGTTATTATTCTAAAAATACATCTACTATTAAAGGTTCAAAACAAAAATACTTCAAAACATATCAACATGAGATATAGGATGATAGCATAACATAGTTCTTCCTAAAAGAAATTCTCTAATTTCTCAAAGAATATTGTGGTTTCTCACACCACAATGCTCACTTCTATCTGACTTAGAGGAGAGCCTTGAGTCTTCTTTTCTCTTTGTTTACAAGTCTTTCCTTTGCTCTTGTCATTCTAGAGTCCCTTTTTTCTCCTCATCAAAGAACGAGATCTCTTTGCTTCTTGAGCCTTATGTTCTCTCCTCTTGAAGACCTTATTCTTTGCTCAAAAGCTTGATTGTGCCTCTCAAGTCATCTCAAAGAATATTTTGACTTATAAAAGCTTAAAAAAAAAAAATGCTAAGATGGTAATGACTAGATCTTAAATTTGAGTATATTGTTACAAAGATCTCATTGTGAAAAATCTATTTGTATACGAAATAATTTGTGAAAAATTATAAAAAAATCATTAATAAAAAGTATTATTTTAATCATTTTATTTAGTTAAGAGAATAAACCTCCCTACTTTACCCTCAAGAACTCCATTATTGCATTTGGAAATGCTAGGAGAGAGAGCAAGAAAAAAGGAGAGAGTTGAAGAGGATAATATAAGGGGACTCAAGCGATTCTTTGAGAAAAATCAAAGTGATTGGAAAAGAAAGAGAAAAACTTGTAGGAAAGGAGTTTCAAGTTTTCTAATAAAAAAAGAATAGAAAGGTAAAGATACTACTTAATTTTTCTTCTTAAAGCAAGTATTATTCGCTCTGGAGGTCAAGGGAAAGATTTGTGTGAATTTAAAATTGAGTTGGAGTGATTTGAGATTTTTACAATTTATGACTGTAATGTTCGTATAAGATGATTGTTTAGATTATACTAATATGACCATGACAGTTGGAGCTGGTAAAGGCTTTCAACCTTAATGTGAAAAGAGAATTTGAGCATTATATAAGTTTACCAATTGATAAGATTTTTATATTAGGCTATGTAATACTTAATTGAGAAATTGTCTAATCTAATTTGTGTTTGATTTAATAGTTGGGATGATCATATTAACATGACATGTTAATTACATTGGTACATTCTAGTTATGAAAAGACTATGTTGGAACATCTAGTTGTTCTCTTGTAATATTTGTTACGAATCATACTAGTATGAAAGATGAATTGGATTAGTGCTATTAGTTACTAAAAAAGTTTCATATAAAGTGTATATCATTGTATTAGTATGACTTTGGGTTAGACAAGTATGATTAGTTTATGATTAATGAAAATTGCATATATTGGATTGTACAAGTATAACAATAAGATCAAACTAATATGATGTATTAAGGGATGTTTAAAAGAGTTTGTTTGTTCAATCCCTTAACCAATCACTCATTGTTATGGATTGTAATAATACAAAATAGAGATTGGTCATGTATGATTAGTTTTCAGGTTGTTTAAAAGATATTAGTTGAATGATTTGGTGTTCTACCTTCACAAAATGTGAATTGTGTAAAAAATAAGAACTAATAAAGAAAAAAGTTATAGGATTGGCTTCTCAAAGTCATAAGATAGGTAAATTAATTATGATGTAAGTGATTTGTTAAAAGAATATTTATTATTATATTGAAATAAATAATGATGTGAGTATTTAAATGTATATAATAATATTTGTATATATGTTTTAATTTTATTATAGTTTATTATGATTGATGATGTATATATATACACACAAACATATCACACACACACACAAACATAAATAGATAAGAGTTACATAATATTATAAGTTAGAGCATATGATAAGACAAAATAAAATAAAATAAATATGACTACAGAAAGACAATGACCTTATCTAATAAGGATCTGATAGATATGATACATATGATATATATCATTTCTTATTTTATAGTACTCTAATGTAGGACAATGATATGTTAAAGTATTTTGACTAGTGATGATAAGATATATTTTTCTTCTAAGTGTCGTAGGCACTCAGAAATGTGGCTTCGACATGTCTAAGAGTTTCATTTTCCATCTACATTGAATGCTGAAATTAAGAAGCGAGACCAATGATGAAGAGATGAGATGTTTTACTTTTGAGTATTGTGAGCACTTAAAAATTAGGCTTTGACATGTCCTAATATAATATGTTTGTATTAGGGGTGAGATTAACAATCATAAGATACTTTATTTCAATATATCATGGATACTTAGAAATGAGGCTTCGACATGTCTTAACATAGAATATTGGTATTAGGAGATGAGATTAGTGATGATGAGATATTTTACTTCAAGATATCATAGGCACTCAAAAATAGGCCTTCAACATATGTGAATGCCTTGTTTCTCACCAACATAAGATGTTTGTATTAGGGGATAAGACTAATGATGATGAGATGAAATACTTTTTTTTCAAATATTATGGATGTTTAGAGAAGAGATCTTGACATGTCTAAGCATCAGAGTTATGATAATAAGATATAATATGAGGTCTCTAAAAGTTGGGTATGGAGTCATAAAAGGGTCTAAGTCTATAAAAAGAAAAAATATATAAAAAAATAAAAAAATAAAAAAATAAAAATAAAATTAAATGCAAAAGGAATGAAAAATAAGATAAAAATACTATATGATAACTATGAGTTTGAGATATATATATTACCATATATATATATATATATATATATATATATATATTATAATACTTTTCTTTATAAATTATAATACATTTCTTTATTTATTATTATATTTAATTTCTTAACTATATTTTTTTCTTTTCGTATTGTTTCACTACATGTAACTAGCAGTGTACTTGGAGAATATATCATACTTATTTTTTTTACTTATAATGCAAGACAAGATATTGATCTTCATAAAACTAGGGTTTTTAGATAATAATACAAAACTCTAAGAAAGAACTTATTAAACTTTGTGACTAATATTATATATTTTTTAGGACATGTATTTTATTATTAGAGTTTTATATGAGCATTGATTTTTAGATTTTTATGTTTATGATAGTTGTTTATTGTATC
Organism: Vanilla planifolia; assembly: GCA_023846275.1. Lineage (NCBI taxonomy): Eukaryota > Viridiplantae > Streptophyta > Magnoliopsida > Asparagales > Orchidaceae > Vanilla > Vanilla planifolia. The sequence continues at coordinate 24,313,456 of CM043876.1, read as the reverse complement.
ATGATATGTTCTGTGCATTTTTTAAGATTATCATAATTTTTACATAATCCTCACTCATTTTATTAGCTCGTGTTCTTACTTTTATATTATAGACTTTGATTAAATTGATAAACTTGTATTATGGATATAATTTATTATGTTGTGTTAATTTATGTTGAGTGGGGCATGATATAAGTTTAATCAGTCCTCATCCTGCTGGTTTTTTCATCCCTCAGCTTTCTTTGCCCAGGAAATGAAGCTGCGTCTCCTGAAGTTGGCTAAGAGGGCCTTCGAGGTTCTTCTCCTCCGTGGCCTCAACCGGCATCGGAGGAAACTGTTTGTGGTATGTCTACCTTTGGCTTCAACACCGGCGGGCCGTCTGTTGTTTACGTGGGAGAGGAGAGGCAGAGGTTTGTGATTCCGATTGCGTTCCTTTCTCATCCGTTATTTAGAATGCTTTTGGAGACCAATCGCACGGCCGCTGTGCGCAGTGGGATGGGGCACGAGAAGGGGGTAATGATACATTTAGATGTCTCCTTCAAGCTCGTGTTGCACACCGTGGAGGAGCTCCATGGGAAATTTGATGTCGAGGAGCTCGACGACGAAATGGTTTAATGATGAAAGGTATGCACATTTTACCGATGTTTTTTCCGTTCTGTTTCGCGGCTGCTGCTGGTGCCGCGAAAGGCTCTTGAAATTTAAACCAAAGGAGAGTAGAACATGGGCACAATAGAGTAATTCACGGTGTGAAAAGAGTGAAGACTCCGGCGTGTGTGAAGACTCCGGCGTTCACCATGATGCCCCGCTAGCTGCCGCCTCTTGAACCCGCGCCACTCCTCCACCATCCCTTCGTTATCCTTTGTGAACCGCCTTCGGACCTCTCTCAGAACCTTCCACCGCCACCTCCACCTGAGTTTCTGAGATCCGCCCCTGGATCTCCCACCTTTGTCCTTGCTTCCTGAGCCTATACTGCCTCGGGGGGCCGCCAACCTCTCCGGCGGTCTGCACCACCTTTGCGTGCTTTCTTTTTCCTTCTTTCTTTCTTTCAAATTTTGAATTTTGAATTCCGGAGCCAGGGGAGATGCTGGAATAGTATTAGGCGGTTTGGGCTTGTCCGCGGAGGAGTATGCCTTCCCTACAAATTGTTTTGCGGATGATTGTTGATTGCGCGGGGACTGCCACGTATCTGGTTTGTTGATCATGGTGGGCTCGAAAGCAAAAAAGAGCAACAAGAAGACTAGATCCCAAGTCGAGATTGAATCTCTGGAGTGGATGGAATCGATCAAGACTCAAGTCGAGATGGGGGATGTGGGTCTGATGCAAGGGATGAACGCGGGGGATGAAGGTGTGGACCCTCTGCTGATTGACTGTGCCACTTCATGCGGCTCGGTAGCCTCATCTAGCGAGGCTGTGGGGGATCCGTCGGTGACCAGGGATCATGGCATTGCCGCGCAACCTGTAGATGACATCTGTGCGACGCTTGTGGAAAGCGAGACTGGAATGAACAGGGAGGATGGCGTTGAGGTGAAAAATGTTCAAGCTGTAGACTCTGGGACGCTGCATGCCCATGAGGTGATCGAACAGAAGGAGAAGTTTCCGGGGCCCATGGCCGTCTGCGCTACTACTGAGCGTACAAATCGGCAAATGACTGCTGTTAACAAGGTGAGCTTTAAAGATGCACTAACAGCAAAATCTGTCCCCTCAAATGGGGTGGTCACGCAGTTCATCAAGTCAATTGACATCGACGTCGCGGCAAGAGCAGCTGGGATGGCTGAGTGCGAGGCCAATGGAGTAGTGTTGATGTCAAATGAGGCGTGCCAACGACGCAGAGATTTCCATAAATACGACCTGGTTGGACGGGTTTACGGTGACTCACTTCCTTTCTCCGTCATTGCGCGTGTACTGCACAACCGTTGGGGCCATTTCACTAATTTTCGAATACTGGACTTGACAGAGGGATGCTTCTGTCTTCACTTCAGCTCCATCAAAGATAGGAACGACGTGTGGCTATGGGGGCCATGGCAGGTAGCCAGTCTTGCTATGGGATTGGACCTATGGACTGCTGAGTTTGGCCCCTTAGCAAAGGCTGCAATGCGAGCCCCAGTATGGGTAAGGTTCCCTGGGTTACCCTTAATATACTGAGATATAGACAATATCTTAAGAATCGTAAAATCAATTGGGGAACCGATTTTAGTGGACAGGTGGACAGCTGATATGTAGAGGTCCTCATATGCGAGAGTTTGCATCAGGATGGATCTGTCGCAGCCATTGAAGCCAGGGATTTGGCTGAATGGGGAGCTGGGGCTAACTCATCAAGCTTTTGAATACGAGGGCTTGACGCGTGTCTGCTTTGGCTGTGGACATATAGGACATTTGAAGGAGCATTGTAAAGCAGCAGGAACAAGGGATGTTATCACTGCGCAGCAGGCTGGGGAGGGGTTGATTTCCCGTGTAGCACCCACGAGGGACGTGGAACATGAACAAAGCGGAAGCAGTGCGCGTGGGACTTCCACTAGTGAGCTGCTTGCTCGGGCTATGGCGAATGCATTCAATGCGCCTACTCCGGACGGTAAGAGGCCCTTGGCCCCCGAGATGCTCGGGCCTAGGGATGATCTTCCGTCGTTGACTCAGCAGAAGATTGATGACGAGAAGCCTGAAGGATTGGGGCCGTGGATGCTTGTGAAGCAACGGCGACGGCGTCCCCAGGATGCTCTGCAAAAAAATGAAGGGGCCTCTGGAATGGGACAGATCTCACGTATGGGGATGAGGGGTCATGCACAGAGGAATGAAAGATTGGGGTAATATAGCAAGAGGAGAAGCTTATCAACAACAAGGGGAAGAAAGCCAGCACGTAGACCGAGATACTCTGATGACAGGTGGCAGGCGGAAACTGCACAAGCCCTACTGAACCCAAAGGCCGCTAAACAAAAGGCTTCGATGATAATGCAGCAGGCAATCGATCGCAAAGGTAAGAAGCCTATGGTGTTAGATGAATTTGGTCATGATAATGAGAATGTCAACCCTTGACAGAACTGTGTTCGCTCTGCACGTCATGGGGTGCAGTGATCTTAGCATGGGAGGATTAAATAATGGCAGGAGGACCCATTATGCGGATGCGATAGGCGCGAGGCTTCGTGGGTGGAGTATACATGCTCACTATGACTGTGGAGGTGCGTCGGGTTGCGAGAAGGTGGCTAATGCTGCTTGGGATCTGGGTCGTACACGTGTGGCGTATGTGGGGTCTGGAGCGGGGCTATTTTCAAAGGAGCGTTTGACCCTCATACTAACCTGGTTGACGCGTTGCTTAATGTGTCGTTGTGCGCGTGCATGAATTGTGCATGCTCCTGTAGCTGTGCCTCTCTGGAGTCCCAGGAAGGCGTATGGAGTAGCTGACTAAGGTTTTTTTTTCTCAGGCTGCTGTTTCCAAATGTTAAAGCTTGCGGTATGGAATATCCGTGGGGTTCGGAATAAAAACTCCAGAACATACCTTCAACGCTTCATCAGAGAAGGGGCTGTGGACGTCGTTGCCCTCGTGGAGACGAGAGTACCAACCTTTACCAAGAAGGACGCGGACTGGTTACTGGGTAGGGAGTGGAATTATGAAGTTCAGCCATCAGAGGGGAAGTCAGGTGGCATCATTCTACTGTGGCGCAATGGGCTGACTGTCAATCTACTGGGGTCGATGAGGCATGTTGTCGCTTTTGAAGTCACTTTGAGAATAGGCAGGAAGATCATTTGCTGCGCGGTCTATGGCCCAAAAGAGACATATAGGCGGACCGAGATGTGGGAAGCACTTAGAGAAGTTAATGGCAGAGGTGGCCCGCTGATGGTTGCAGGTGATTTCAACCTCATCTTGTCGCAAAATGAGAAAAGAGGGGGCATGAAATTCATCTTCGGAAAAGCTCACCAGGAGTTTTTGGACATCACTCAAGAGCTGCACCTGGTTGATCTTAAGTACACAGGGAACAACTTGGTGCAACGACAAGGAGGAGGGTGCGAGGATCTACGAAAGACTGGACAGAGCATTTATGAACACTCAGGGGCTCCAACTGTTCCCAAGATGCATGGTTACCTTCCTAGGGTGGGCTCTGACCATTGTCTGCTCCTCATTGACCTAAGTGGGAGCCAAAGACCGTGTGTGGGAGCCAGAACTCACTTTGAAAATGCTTGGCTTGACTTCCCTCAGACCAGGGGCGTGGTCCACAGTGTTTGGGGTATTATCAACCAAATTTAAAAGGGTGCCGGTGGCTCTGCGCTGCTGGAGCAAGAACACCTTGAGCAATGTAATAAGAAAGAATATGGAGATGGAGGAGAGTATTAATAGCTTGCAGTTAAAAGAATCGCAAGTGGGATTGGATGACTCAGAGCATGCGCTCCTCAGCCGGCTAATCACGGAATTTCACCGCAGCGGTGCATTTGAAGAGAGGTGGTGGTGGCAAAGGGCGAAGGTACACTGGGCACGATTGGGGGACCGAAACACCAAATTCTTTCAAGCTGCTGCTACTGCGCGCATGCGAAGGAATTTCATTGCCCATATGCGGGATGAGAGGGGACGGGATGCAAACTCGGCTGATGACATTGGCTCCATCCTGACATCCTATTTTGAGACAAAGTGGCGTGATGCAACATGCGCGCATCAGGAGGAGCGTTGAGGCTTGCGGGCTTATCTTAGCAGAGAACAGGCAAACATGCTGGAGCGGACAGTATGGATGCAGAGATAATACATGCTATTAAGGCTATGCAGAACAACAAGTCCCCGGGCATCGATGGAATAACGTCTGAATTTGTGAAGGGTTACTGGTCCACAACTCAGAAGGATATTCTGTAGGCTGCTCATTGTTTCTTTGATGAGAGACGGATGCCTGTGAGCTGGAAGGATACACTAGTGGTGTTAATTCCCAAAACGCAAAATGTGAGCAAGCCGGAGCACTACTGGCCCATAAGCCTGTGCAATGTCATATACAAAGTTATCGCGAGAGTTCTGGTGGAGAGACTTAAGTTGGTCTTGCCTGGTATCATCTCTAGGGAACAAGGTGCGTTTGTTCCAGGAAGATCCATCTCAGACAATATCTTTGTGGCCCTGGAGATGGTTTCACGAATGCATCACTTAAGCACCAAGAAGGGTCTGATGGCGATAAAGATTGACATGGAGCAGGCCTTTGACCACGTTCGCTGGGACTTTCTGCTCAACATGCTCAAAATGATGCGGTTCCCGCTGCTGTGGTGCGACTAGGTGGAAGCCTGTATTGCCAAACCTAGATTTGGGGTCTTGCTGAATGGAATCTGCCTGCTTTGGATTAAGGCCAGCCGCAGCCTGCGTCAAGAGTGTCCACTTTCACCCTATCTGTTCACTATTGTGACTGAGTACTTCTCTGTACTCGTTCGGGCACATGAGGAGAATGCTATTCTGGGGTTCAGGTGCAGCCAGCAAGTGCCTGCTGTGTCTCATCTTTTGTTCGCTGATGATATTGTGGTGTTTGCCCCTGCTACGCGGAAAGCAGCAAACTCTGTTTGCAAGACACTCCATGAGTTTGGGACTGTGGCTGGATTGATGGTTAACCGCTCTAAATCCAGCATCCTTTTTAGTAAAGCAATGAGGAATAAGCGCAAACGCTTCATCAGCAACATCCTGGGCATGAGTCAAAGTGTGAAATTGAAGTATTTGGGTATCTCTATGTCGACAAAGGTGCTGGGAAAGGATGATGCCGGGTTCGTGATTCATAACATGGAGGAAATGGTGACTAAGTGCAGAGTAAAGCCCTTGTCGCTTGTTGGGAGGATTATCATGATCAGGGCAGTGTTAAGTGCAATTCCAAGCTACCTAATGAGGCATTGTGTCGTTCCTTCGGCCACTATTGTTGCTGGGGAGAGGATTATTAGAAATTTTTTGTGGAGCGGCGTGGAGGGAGTAAATGTCATGCACTACGTAGACTGGGATACCGTTACATTGCCGAAGGATGCGGGTGGCCTCGGATTGCTGGACTTGCTCATCTGGCAATGGGTGCTCAATATAAAGATGTGCAAGCGGCTTCTCGACCGCGAGCAAGGCCTATGGACGGAAATAATGAGGAAAATATGGACACGACAACAGCTTTCTAAAAGCGCCACGCGGAGCATCTCATGCTTGCAGATTGGTGACTAGGGCTATGACACATGCGGTTTCAAGTTTTGTTTGGAGAATTGGTGCGGTTAATAGGGTCCATTTTGCGGAGGATAATTGGATAGACTTCCTCCCGCTCTCTTGCTAGCCAACTTATATTAACATGAATGTTCAGTGGCCAACTATGGTGGGGGAATGCGTCATCAAGTGTGTAGTGTGGGATGAATTGAAGATTCGATGCTGGGCTGGTGCTCCTTTATTGGAAAGAATTATGCGTTTACCTTGGGCTCACGAGCAGGAGGAGGATGTACTCACTCAAGCAAATACCAGAATGGAGAAGATTGACAACCGCCACCTCTACAAAGATCTTAAGCTGGGTGCCAGGAGGAGAGATGGGGAACGGGGAAAGGAAATTAGGGAGGTTGCCAAAGGGGTTTGGAAGTTGAATGTGCTGCCGCATGTTCACATATTTACTTGGAGGCTAGTGGGGTATTATTTGCCTACTGCGGTTTGGCTTCAGCGCAGAAAGCTTGCCGAAAGCAACATTTGCTCCTGGGGTTGTGATGAGGTTGAAACACTACAACATATATTCTAGAAGTGTCCTAGTGCTCAAGATGCGTGGACTGCATGTCATATGTGTCAAGCTGCTCTTGTCCTGGGGCCTTCCAATGGGGAGGGGGAAGTGACCAGGATTTTATTCACAACATTAAGGAATTCATTGCCTCGCCTGAAATTCATGGGGGAGAGGGCAGAGCATGGGCGGCTAGCCTAATGACAACAATGTTTTACATATGGGAGAACATGAACGCGAGAAGACACAATGAAAATCCCCTGCACCCCGGGACCTTTTGGCGGAAAATTCAAATTGAGTTGGCTGCAGTTTCTACAACTCGTAATCAGCACTTGTCCATGGCTTGCTGGAGCCCTTACAGCTCTTTTGAGCTGAACGTAACTCATGTCTGGGTTCCTCCCCCCAGTGGCTGGATTTTGATTAATTGCGATGCTGCTATCGGTGATGACATCTCCGAGATTGGTCTTGTGGCGCGGGATCACCACGGCAGACCCCTGTTGGTTACCGGGAGGCGGTTCTTTTCACATGCTACGGAAGAGATGGAGATTCTGGCGATGTTAGAAGCTTTGGAGATACTGAGGATTAGCTTACCCGATTATACTGCAGTTGAGATAAAGTCAGACTCGATGATTGCTGAACAGAGGGTGCGAAACCTACTTGTTAATCCTCCCGAGGGTGGACGCTCTTGCGCTTCGGCATGCACATATTTTGAGCTCCCTAAAAACGTCACATATCGACAGGGAGGGGAACGTGCCGACGGACTGGATCGCGCGCGCTTGTGAGAAGTCGGACTTCACGTGGAGTGGTGACACGCGGATGCCCGAGGCTTTTCTTAATCTTCTGCTTCATGACTTTTGCTTTGATCCTCCTTAGGATTTCATGTTAGCTTATTAAGCACCTACTTATGATAAAAAAAAAAAAGAAAGACTCTTAGTCAGTGAGAAGCCGCTTTTCGAAAGTGCTGTTCAAAAGCACGTTCGATAGCTAGTGCTGATGGTTATTAGTTCATTTTTAAAAGTTAAAAGATGATATTATATATTGAAATCGAATGCATGTTTAAAACCAAACAAGATTTTTTTTTGTTTCTTTTTTTTTATCATAAGTGCTTAATTAACTAACATGGAATCCTAAAGGAGGATCAAAGCAAAAATCGTGAAGCAGAAGATTAAGAAGAGCCTCGGGCATCTACGAGTCTCCACTCCACATGAAGTCCGAGTCGCATGCAGCGTGCGCGATCCAGTCCGCCGACGCGTTCCCCTCCCTGTCGATGTGTGACGTTTTCAGGGAGCTCAAATTACGTGCATGCTGAAGCGCTAAAACCTGGCAACCACCCTCAGGAGGATTAACGAGAAGGTTTCGCACCCTCTGTTCGGTAATCACTGAATCCGATTGTATCTCCACTGCAGGATAATCAGGCAGGCTATTCCTCAGCATCTCTAAAGCTTCTAACATCGCCAGAATCTCCATCTCCTCCGTAGCATGCGAGAAAAACCGCCTCCCGATTACCAGCAGGGGCCTGCCGTGGTGATCCTGCGCCACAAGACCAATCCCGGAGGTGTCATCACCAACTGCAGCATCACAATTAATCAGGATCCAGCCAGTGGGGGGAACCCAGACATGGGTTACGTTCAGCTCAGAAGAGTTGTAAGGGCTCTCGCAAACCATGGACAGGTGATGATTACGAGTCTCATAAACTGCAATCACCTCAATTTGAATCTTCCGCCAAAGGGTCCCAGAATATAAGGGATGCTCATTGTGCCTTCTCGCATTCCTATTCTCCTATATGTAAAACATTATCGTCATAAGAGATGCCGCCCATGCTCTGCCCTCTCCCCAATGCACATCAGGCGAGGCAACGAACTCCTTGATGCTTTGTATAAAACCCTGCTCACTCCCCCCCAGTGGAAGGCCCCAGTACATCAGCGGCCTGACGCATATGACACGCGATCCACACTTCTTGAGCACAAGGACACTCCCAGAATATATGCTGCAGTGTTTCAACCTCATCACAGCCCCAGGAGCACTTGTTGCTATCGACAAGCTTTCTGCGTTGTAACCATACCGCAGTAGGCAAATAATACCCCACCAGCCTCCATATAAATATGCGTACAAACGGCAGCACATTCAGCTTTTATATCCCTTTGGCTACCTCCCTAACTTCCTTTCCCTGTTCCCCATCTCTCCTCCTTGCACCTAGCTTAAGCTCTTTGTAGAAGTGGCAGTTGTCAACCTTCTCCAATCCCATATTTGCTTGAATAAATACATCCTTCTCTTGCCCGTGAGCCCAAGGCAAACACATAATCCTCTCAAATAAAGGAGCACCAGCCCAAGATCGAATATTCAATTCATCCCACACTCCACACTTGATGACGCATTCCCTCACCATAGTTGGCCACTGAACATCCATGTTAAATATAGGTGGGCCAGCAGGAAAGTGGGAGGAAGTCTATTCAGTTATCCTCCACAAAATGGACGCTGTTGCCCGCACCAATTCTCCAAACAAAACTGGCAACCGCATGTGTCATGGCCCCAGTCACCAATCTGCATGCATGAGACACCCCACGCGGCCCTTTAAGAAAGTTGTTATCGTATCCGTATTTCCCTCTCATTACTTCCGTCCACAGGCTCTGCTCACGGCTTAAAAGTCGCTTACACATCTTCATATTGAGCACCCGTTGCCAGATGCGTAAGTCCAGTAATCCGAGGCCACTCGCATCATTCGGCAATGTAACGGTATCCTAGTCCACGTAATACATGGCATAGGCCCCCCCTCCGCACCGCTCCACAAGAATTTCCTAATGATCCTCTCCCCAGCAGCAATAGTGGCCAAAAGAACGACACAATGCCTCATAAGGTAGCTTGGAATTGCACTTAACACTACCCTGATCATGGTGATCCTCCCAGCAAGCGACAAGGGCCTTACCCTCCACTTAGTCACCCTTTCCTCCATGTTGTGAATCACGAACCGGACATCATCCTTCCCCAGTGTCTTCGCCAAAATAGGGATACCAAATACTTCAATTTGACACTTTGACTCATTCCCAGAATATTGCTAATGAAGCGCTTGCGCTTACTTCTCATTGCTTTACTAAAAAGGATGCTGGATTTAGAGCGGTTAACCATCAATCCCGCAACTTTCCCAAACTCGTGGAGTGTCCTGCAAACAGCGTTTGCTGCTTTCCACGTAGCAGGGGCAAACACCACAATATCATCTGCGAACAGAAGATGAGACATAAGAGGCGCGTGCTGGCCACACCTGAAACCCAGTAGAGCTTTCTCCTCGTGTGCCAGAATGAATGTAGAGAAGTACTCAGTCACAATAGTGAACAGATAGGGTGATAGTGGACACCCTTGACGCAAGCCGCGGTTGGCCTCAATCCAAGGCAGACGGGTGCCATTTAGCAAGACCCCAAACCTAGGATTGGCAATACAAACTTCCACCCAGTCACAAAACAGCAACGAGAAGCACATCATCTTGAGCATGTTGAGCACAAAGTCCCAGCAACGTGGTCAAAAGCCTGCTCCATGTCAATCTTTATCGCCATCAGACCCTTCTTAGTACTTGAATGATGCATCCGCGAAGCCATCTCCTTGGCCACAAAGATATTGTCTGAGATGGATCTTCCTGAAACGAAAGCTTCTTGTTCCCTGGAAATGATATCAGGCAAGACCAATTTAAGTCTCTCCACCAGAACTCTCGCGATAACTTTGTATATGACGTTGCACAGGCTGATGGGCCTGTAGTGCTCCAGCTTGTTCGCATTTTGTGTTTTGGGAATTAACACCACTAATGTGTCCTTCCATTCCACTGGTATCCTTCTCTCATCAAAGAAACAATGAGCAGCCCGTAGAATATCTTTCTGTGTTATGGACCAGTAACCCTTCACAAATTCAACCGTTATCCCATCGATGCCCAGAGACTTGTTGTTCTTCATGGCCTTAATGGCTTGTATTATCTCCGCTTCCGTCATCTTCTGCGCCAACATATTTTCCTGCTCGCTGCTTAGACAAGCCCATTGGCCCCAGCGCACCTCCTGATGCGTACAGATTGCACCACACCATTTTGCCTCAAAGTAGGATGTCAGGATCGAGCCGATGCTCTCGGCTGAAGTCGCATCCAGTCCCCCCTCATCCCGCATATGGGCAATGAAATTGCTCCGCAAGCGCACAGTAGCAGCAGCTTGAAAGAATTTGGTGTTACAGTCCCCCAAACGTGCCCAGTGTACTTTCGCTCTTTGCTACCACCACTTTTCTTCAAACGCGCCACCGCGGTGAAATTCCGTGATTAGCCGGCCGAGGAGAGATTGTCATCCAAACCTACTTGCGACTCCTTAATCTGCAGGCTATTAATGCACTTCTCCATCTCCACATTCTTTCTTATTACATTGCTCAAGGTATTCTTGCTCCAGCAACGCAGAGCCACCAGCACCCTTTTAAATTTAGTGGATAGTACTTCCATACTATCACCTTTGGCGTGTCTCCCCCATACACTGTGGACCACACCCCTGGTCTGAAGGTTGTCAAGCCAGGCGCTCTCAAAATGAGTTCTAGCTCCAACACACGATCCTTGGCCCCCGCCTAAATCAATGAGTAGCAGACAATGATCAGAGCCCACCCTAGCAAGGTGAGTGACCGTGCACTTTGGGAACGCTTGGAGCCCCAGAGGGTTCATAAACGCTCTGTCCAGTCTTTCGTAGATTCTCGCACCCCCTTCATTGCCGTTGCACCAGGTAAAGTTGTTCCCTACGTACTTAAGGTCAACCAGTTGCAGCTCCTGAACAACATCCAAGAATTCCTGGTGTGCTTTCCCAAAGGTAAATTTCCTGCCCCCTCTTTTCTCATTTTGCGACAAGATTAGGTTGAAATCGCCCGCCACCATCAGCGGACCTCCTCTGCCATTAACTCTTCTAAGAACTTCCCACATCTTAGTCCGCCTATATGTCTCTTTTGAGCCATAAACCACACAGCACTTGATCTTCCTGTCTACTCCCAAAGTGACTTCAAAAGCCACAACATGCCTCATCGACCCCAGCAGATTGACAGTCAGCCCATTACGCCACAGCAGAATGATTCCACCTGACTTCCCCTCCGACGGCTGAACTTCATAACTCCACTCCCTGCCCAATAACCAATCCACGTCCTTCCTGGTAAAAGTTGGTGCTCTCGTCTCCACAAGAGCCACGGCATCCACATCCCCTTCTCTGATAAAGCGTTGAAGGTAAGTCCTAGAGTTTTTTATTCCGAACCCCACGGATGTTCCATACCGCAAGCTTAATCATTTGGAAACAACAGTCCGAATAAAGGTCATAAGTCAGCTGCCCATACGCCATCCCGGAACTCCAGAAGAGGCACAGCTATAGGCACATGCACAATCCATGCACACGCACGATGGCACAATGAGCAACGCGTTTGCCATATTAGTATGTGGATAGCGTCCTGTAGTCAAACGCCCCATGAAGAAAGCCTTGCTCCAGGCCCCACATACGCTACGTGCACCACCCGGTGCCCATGCAGCATAAGTCACATTCTCGCAACCCGACGTACCTCCATGATCACAATGAGCATGTTTACACCCCACACGAGGCCCCACACATATCGCATCCGCATAATGGGTCCTCCCGCCATTATTCAGACCCCACACACTGAGATCACTACACCCCACGATGTGCAGAGCGAACGCAGTTCTCTCAAGGTTTGACATTCTCATTATCACGACCAAATTCATTTAACACCATAGGCTTCTTCCCTTTACGATCGATTTCCTGCTGCCTCATCAACCAAGCCTTCTGCTCAGCAGCCTTTGGATTCAGCAGAGCTTGTGCAGTTCCTACCTGCCTCCTGTCATCATAGTATCTTGGTCTACTGGCTGGCTCTCTCCCCCTTGTTGTTGATAAGCTTCTCCTCCTGTCATAGTATCCCAATCTTTCATTGCCCTGTGCATGACCCCTCATCCCCATATGTGAGGTCTGCCCCATTCCAGAGACCCCTTCTTTTTTCTACAGGGCCTCCTGTGGACGTCGTCGCCGTTGCTTCACGAGCATCCACGGCTCTAATCCTTCAGGCTTCCCGTCGTCGTTCGTCTGCTGAGTCAACGGCGAAAGATCATCCCTGGACCTGAGCACCTCAGGAGCTAATGGCCTTTTACCATCCAAAGCAGGCGCATTGAATGCATTCGCCACAACCCGAGCAAGCAGCTCCCTAACGGGTGTTCCACGAGCACTACTCCCACTTTGTTCTTGTTCCACATCCCTTGTGGGTGCTCCACGGGTATTCAACCCCTCCCCAGCCTGCTGCGTAGGGATAACATCCCTTGTTCCTTTTGTAACATCCCTTGTTCCTTCTGCTCTACAGTGCTCCTTCAAATGTCCTACATGCCCACAACCGAAACAGACGCGCGACAAGCCCTCATATTCAAAAGCCTGGTGAGCTAGTCCTAGCTCACCATTCAGCCAAATCCCTGGCTTCAATGGCTGCGACAAGTCCAATCTAATGCAAACTCTTGCATATGAGGACCTCTGCATATCCGTCGTCCACCCGTCAACTAATATCGGTTCTCCAATTGATTTTGCGATTCTCAAAATATTGTCTATGTCCCAATATATTAAGGGAAGTCCAGGGAACCTTACCCACACAGGGGCGCACATTGCAGCCTTAGTTAAGGGGCCAAACTCAACAGACCATAGGTCCAGTCCCATAGCATGACCAACGACTTGCCATGGCCCTCTGAGCCACACTTCGTTCCTGTCTTTGAAAGAGTTGAAGTGAAGACAGAAGCATCCCTCCGTCAAGTCAAGTATTCGAAAATTTGTGAAATGGCCCCAACGGTTGTGTAGTACACGCGCAATGACGGAGAATGGAAGAGTGTCACCATAAACCTGTCCAACCAAGTCGTATTTATGGAAGTCTCTGCGTCGTTGGCACGCCTCATTTGACATCAACACTACACCATTGGCTCCGCACTCAGTCATCCCAGCTGCTCTTGCCGCGACATCAATATCTGCCGGCTTGACAAATTGGGTCACCACCCCATTAGAGGGGATAGATTTTGCCGTTAGTGCATCTTTAAAGCTCACCTTGTTAGCATTGTTCATTTGCCCATTTGTACCTTCCGTGCTAGTGAAGACGGGCATGGGCCCCGAAAGCTTCTCCCTCTATTCGCAGACCCCATAGGCCTGCAACATCCCAGAGACTACTGCTTGAGTGTTATCCTCCTCAATTCCATCCTCCTTATTCATTCTAGTCCCATTGTCATCTAACCTTGCGCAATTGTCATCCTCAGACTGTGCCACTACACTGTGATCCCCGATCACCGACCGATCCCTTGCAGCCCCGCTAGATGAGGCCACCGAGCCGCTTGAAGTGGCACAATCATTTAGCAGAGGGTCCTCTCCTCCTTCCCCCGCATTCATCCCTAGCATCAGACCCGCCTCCCCATTCGCAGCTTGAGTCTTGATCAATTCCATCCTTTCCGGAGATTCACCCCCATGGGATCTGGACATCTTGTTGCTCTTTCTTACTTTCAAGCCCGCCATGATCAACTAACCAGATTTGCAGCAATCCCCACGTGAGCAACAGTCACCAACAAACTATTTATAGGGAAGGTATTCTCCTCCGCAGACTAGCGTAACCGCCTAAAACTGTTCCAACATCTCCCCCAGGCTCCGAAATTCAAAATTCAAAATTCGAAAAAAAACAAAACCGCGTGTTCCCCCGAAGAAACGCTGCCAGAGAAACGAGGTGACGAGGTTGAGTGCAAAAAGACGGCCCCAGTGACAGTGTAGGCTCGGGAAACAGTGACAGGACGCTCAAAGGCGGATCGCAATGGTGAGAGCTCAAAGGTGGAGATTCAGAGGTGGATCTCAAAGGCTCAAGAGGAGGCGGCGACGGAGCGGAGGCGAGGGTTCAGGAAGCGATAGCGGCGCGGCAGAGTTCCAAAGGCGGATCTCAAAGTCTCATGAAGAGGTGGTGGAGGAGCGGCGAGGGTTCAGAAGGCGATTGAAAGGCGGAGCACTTCAAGCAAAGCACTTCAGGCGGAGCATCACTAACCAGAGCAGCCATATGTGGTTTAGTTTTACAGCTACTCGTAAACCAAAACTGTTGGATTGACCCGGATGGAGCGAGCGTAACCCAAAGGCGAAAGAAGAAGGCCGTAGGGAACACTGAACGGAACAGAGCGAAATCAACACACCTACGAGCTGAATGGAACAGTGAGAGGAAACCGGAGATTGATACATTTGGTTAATTTCTGGCCCTTGATGGGTAGAAGTTAAGCCAAGTTCCAAAATATGAGTCATAGACATTAAATGGCTCTTTTTTATGAAACTATAATATATTAAAGTCAAAATGGCATAAGCCATAAAAGTATTTCACATATGAGATCCTCACAGGGGATCAAACATGAAGTCTAACAGCATAAGTTTGATGAGGGGCTTGAGAAGGGATTCCCCGAATTCCCATACGAACTCATTACAGCATGCAGCACGTGCCACCCAATCAGCAGGCGCATTTCCTTCTCTATGGATAAGAGAGAACCTAATTGCCTCCAGACATCTGGCATACCTGACAGTCTCAGCAAAGTGGCCAGCCACAGGGGGGTAGGATATCATCTCACGGACCTCCTAAAGCGCCGTCATCGAGTCAGTCTGAATCTCCACGGCCCTGTGGTGGGGAAGGGAACCCCTTAGCATGTTAAGGGCCTCGAGCATAGCGTGGACCTCCATCGCATGGGTAGCCTAAGAGAAAGCCCTCTTACCAGCCACCAAGAGCGGCCTCCCCATGCAGTCTCTGATTAACAAGCCAAGGCCAGCAGTGTTATCCCCTATCGCAGGGTCGCAATTCACTTTTATCCATCTTATTGGGGGGGACCCAACCATGGGTTACAAGCAGATCCGAAGAGTTGCAAGAATTCTCGTTGGACAGGGATTAATAGAAGTTTTGTTGCCTTGCTGCAGTAATCACCTCGATCTTGATCTTCCTTAGCAGCGTACATGACATGACAATCGGATTGTTATGCCTCATCGCATTCCTCCTTGCCCAGATGTAGTACATGGTGGTGGCCAACGTGGCAGCATGCCCAGTGCCATGTCGTGCTGTCGACAAACCCATGAACCTCAAGAGCTGGTCAAGGAAAGTCAGCCCGGCACCCGCACCCGTGGGTCGTCTCAGCGCAGCCACAGCCCCACGAGCCTAGCAGTCATCCCAAAGTTCCTTGGCGTGCGGGCAGTCCCAGAACATGTGCTGCATGGATTCCTCCGCCGCGCAGCCCCATTGGCAGCTGCTGTTCTTGAGCATTCCCCTGCGGGCCAGCCACGCCGCCGTAGGGAGGAAGTCACCGCCGACTCGCCACACGAACATTCGCACCCTCGGCACTGCTTTAATCTTCCAAATGCCCCTCATCAAGTCCGCGTGACTCAGGCCACCCCGCGTGACGGTGTCATCAGCTCCGCACACCATGTGCACATAAATTCTCCCGATATCGACCCTCACCGTCTCGGTGTGCTTCTGAAGGAGCGTGTCCTGAGCCGACGTTCAGGCTCTAGGGAGATGCAGAATTCTATCAATCAACTCCTCGCCCGCCCATGCACGGATATTGTCGACGTCCCAGATCCTAGCAACAATGATGCAATCAGCCACGCTCGCTGGCCAAATGTTCATGTTGATGAAGGTCGGCCAGCAGCAAAGTGGAACGATGCCCAGCCAATTATCCTCCGCGAATATCACCGTCCTCTCATCGCCGATTTGCCAGACAAAGATCGACACTGCTTCTGGCATTGCCTTCAGCACCAGTCTACAAGCATGAGATGCGTTTCGGGGAACTTTCATAACAGGATTCATCATCGTGTACTTCCGCCTCATAATTTCAACCCAAAGGCTCGTCTCGCAACTGAGAATGCGTTTGCAATTATTCATTTGCAGCATGAGCTGCCATACGCAGAAGTCCCGAAGATCAAGCCCGTCGGTGGCCTTCGGCAAAGTAAAGCAATCCCAGGGAGCGTAATGCATCGTGTGCGCACTGCTTGTCCTATTCCATAAAAACCTTCTAATTCTCTTTTCCATGTCGTCAATTACTCCCTCTGGCACAGCACAGTGTTGCAGAATGTGACTTGGGCTGGCAGTGAGAACAGAGGAGACCAAGGCAGGTTTGCCCGCGAGCGACAGTGGACGAATTAGCCAATTGGCCACCGCGGCATCAATCCTCTGAAGCAGGAAATTGAGGTCAGCTTTACTCAGGCGCCTCACAACAATAAGGACCCCGAGGTACGTGAGCATCCGGCCTTGCTCCATATGAAGTTTCCTCGACACCAGCCTAGCTTTCTTCTTGCTAATCTTCGTGCTAAAATATACTTTGGATTTCAGAAGGTTGACGCGCAGCCCTGCAGCTTCCCTGAATGTCCGCATGATTCTCCCCACCGCGCGCGCGGCTTCTTGAATGGCGGGAGTAAACAGTAGCACATCATCCGTGTATAGGAGGTGCGAAATCAGCGGTGCGTGTTGTCCAGGTCTGAATCCGAGCAGCTGCTTAGTCTCGTAGTCCCTCACCAACACCGATAAGAATTCTGTAACCATAACGTACATGTAGGGCGAAAGCGGACATCCCTACCGGAGTCCCCGCTGCGCCACCACCCAAGGAAGGTGAGAGCCATTGATGAGAACACCAAATCTCGGAAATGTAATGCATGCTGCAATCCATTCGCACCAGATAGGAGGAAATCCCATAATCTTCATCATCCCGAGCAGGAAATCACATCGCACGCTGTTGTAGGCCTACTCCATGTCAATCTTTATTGCTATGAGGCCTGAAGCAGTGGTGCAGGCGTGCATTTTCGACGCCGTCTCCTGCGCGATGTAAACATTATCTGAGATACTTCGCCCGGGAATAAAAGCTACTTGTTCGCGCGAGATGAAGCTTGACACCAACGGTTTCAGCCTCTCGACCAGTACGCGCGCCACCACCTTATATATGGTGTTGCAGAGGCTGATTGGCCGGAAGTGCTCCGGCCTGCATGCCCCCTGCTTCTTCGGGATAAGGACAAAAAGCGTGTCCTTCCAATCCTCTGGCAGCCTCCACTCCTCAAAGAAAGCCTGCATCGCGCGAATGACGTCCATGCGCGTGATGGCCCAATAGCCATGCAGAAACTCCGTCGTGATCCCGTCAATACCCGGAGCTTTGTTCCTCCTGATTCCCCGCATGGCTGCAATTATCTCGCTCTCGGTGACCCTGTAGCCAAGTTTAGAGGCTATTTCTCCGCAAACAATGCCGGACAGCATAGAGATCGGCGACAAGGCCGCCCGCCCCCGCATCACCACTTTTCTTCAAAGTAAGCCGAAAGGACAATCCTGATGCTTTCAGGTGTATCCGCTACCTTGTCCTCCGCGTCCCTCAGCTGAGTAATTCGGTTTGTCCGTGCACGAGCCGTGGCAGCAGCATGGAAAAACCTAGTGTTGCTGTCCCCAAGCTGCGCCCAATGCACTTTCGCTCGCTGCCACCACCATTGTTCCTGATGTGCACAGCCACGGTGGAAAGCCGTGATCATTTGAGCAAGCTGCATACTCTCTTCCTCTGTTAATCCCTCCCGAGATTCCTTTGTCGGTAGTTCATCGATGCCTCTTTCCAGCTCCGCGTTTCTATTGACAATGTTCCCCAACTCCTCTTAGCTCCACCTCCGCAGCGCCACCAGCGAGCGTTTGAATTTGGTCATAATCGCCTCCATGTAGTCCCCCCCCACACGTCTTTGCCATGCACGGTTCACCACCCAGAACGACTGCGGGAAGTCCAACCACACACTTTCGAATTGCAGCCTTCCATTGTTCGATCATGGATTTCTGCACCCCAGATCAACCAGCAGCGGGCAATGATCAGACCCAAGCCGGCTGAATGTTGCACAGAGCATTCGGGAAAGACCTGCATCCCTGCAGAGTTCATGAGGACACGATCAAGTCGCTCCAGGATGCATGCGCCACCCTGCTTCCCGTTGCACCAGGTAAAGCGATTGCCGGTGAAGCCTATGTCCACCAGCTGCAGCTCCTGCATAAGGTCAGCAAGTTCTTGCTGTCCCCTACCATAGATGAACTTCTTCTCGCCCTGTTTCTCTTCTTGAGCCATCATAAGGTTGAGATCCCCTGCGACAATGAGTGGGTCGCCCAACCTGGATGCATGCTTGATAGCATCCCAAACCTCCTGATGCTTGTGGTGGTCTTTAGGGCCATAGACAACGAAACAATTTATCTTGCCAGGACCATGTAGCCTCACCTCGCACGCCACAACATGTGTTGAGGCCACCATGATCGTGATATCAAACCAGCTCTTCCATAGCAGAATAATACCAACTGACATGCCAACTGAAGGATGAGCAACGAAGTTTCAGTCCTTCCCAAGGAGCCAATCCGCATCCTTAGGAAACATTGCACTTTCGTCTCCATCAGGGCTACGACTACAACATTCCCCTCGCGTACAAATCTTTGCAGGTATCTCCTTGACTTCTTGTCCCTAACTCCTCTGATATTCCAAACCACGAAACGCATCTTCACCTGGAATTTGTAACTGGTGCCCTCATGCGACCGTGCAGTTCTCCCGCCATGCCGAGGACCTCCTCTCTATATGAGGCCTCCTCCATCTTCCTCCTCGATGTCCCTTGCGCCCCACGAAGCACAGCCCAGGAGAGATTCTCCTACATCGTCTTGGTGTAGTGGCCATCTGAGCTTTTAGTTTGGTCCACTGCACAATCCTCCTGCAGCAATGGCAATTTCCCCTTGTTCCCACCTGCTTGCGCCGTCTGCCCTGTTTCCACATCCTTCGTTAGAGCATCTGCCCGTTGAGTCCTCACCCAATCCTCGCGGACCCTTTGGGGGCGAAGCCCGCCTCGCTATACCTCTTCCTCAAACCTTGGAAAGGCTCCTCGTCCTTTGATGCATGCTAACGACCCCCTCATCAGGAATCCCTCGACTGAAAGTCATCCGTGGATTCTGGCTTGCCTTACTTGTTGTACCCCTGTGGTCAGCCACGCCCTGTCTCCTGCGCCAGGGTTGGACAAGCATCCACGGGCCCAGCTTTTGTCCCTTTTCTCCAGATCATACATATTCTCCTCCCGCTTCCGAAGAGTTCTGGAACATTCCGCCTCAGTAAACTTCTCACCACAGTTATGCGTATCCTCCGTCTCCAGCAATCCACCTCCAATGACATTGTCTTATGGGGTCGCAGTGATAATTGGACATGCATGCACAGCCTCCGGGGACTTATACGTATTGCACTGCCCCGTGAGGTGACCAACGTGCCCGCACGAGAAGCAAACCCGCGATAGTCCCTCGTACTCGTATGCTTGGTAGATTCTTCCAAATTCCCCGTTAAGCCATATGCCTGGTTTTAAAGGCTTCGAGAGGTCCATCCGGACACACCCTGGCATAGGAAGATCGTCCCATATCAGCAGTCCAGCCGTCAAGTAAAAAAGGCTCCCCAATTGCCTTGACAATTCTCAGGATGTTCTCCACATCCCAATATATTAATAGGAGGCACGGAAGGCACACCCACACTGGTGCACACATCGTCGTTGCGGCGTTTGGCCCGAATTCATGCGTCCAGATGTCAAGTCCCATGGCTTGGCCTGCGACTTGCCACGGGCCGCCAAGCCAGACTTCATTCCTGTCACGAATGGAGTCGAAATGCAAGCAGAAACAGACGGATGACAAGTCGAGAATCCTGAAGTTCTTGTAGTAGCCCCATCTCTTCAGCAGCACCCGTGCAATGGCAGAGAATGGAAGGGTGTTCCTGTATACTCGCCCAACCAGATCGAATTTGTGGAATTCGATACGCCTACAGCATGCTTCTGATGATATAAAGACATCTCCACCCTCGACATGATCTGGCATGCCCGCAGCACGATCTTTTACATCGATATTGGCCGGACGCACAAAGGAAGTTGCATGAATGTTCGGGGCATTGCTATTTGCTATTAGGGCTTCCCTGAAGCTGATCCTGGTTGAGAGGGCCTCCCGTCTCCCAACATCCCCATGCTCAGGGTTGATCATTTCCTCTGATCGCCTGCTCACCGCATATTCCGCAATCGTGTGCGCGCTATGTCCTCCAGCTCCATCAGGCCAGCAATCGCAATATGACATCCATTTTCTCCCCCGCATCCATCCCCCTGGCTCTGACATTCAAGTAACTCAACTGGAGCTTCCACAGATTCCACCTCCTTCACCGGGCTGTCCCTTGGGTCAGTAGTTCTAGTAGTTTCGATTAATACCTCCGCCGTTGCAGCTGAATTTTGAGGATTCTGCTCGGCGGTCGTCATTCCACCCCAGAAGTGGAAGAGAGGCATTCTCTCACTGGCGAGTTGCTTCCAGAGGTCCTCACCTTCCTTCTACTCTTCCTCACCTTGTTTCCCGCCATCTTTTTTCCCGTTAGGGCTGCAGGTGTCCCAGAACCATGCAAGGGGACGATCCGGTATGGTGCACCGCGAGATGACTTTGCAGTTTAATCCTGTCCCCGCGCCCCCCGCTCAGAGCGAATACTCAGGATTTCAAATTCAAAATTCCCGGATCCACGTGGCCAGGCAGTTCGACACAATGGTCTTGGCTTCTCACATGCCCGCTTGCATGCACATCAACTAGCCGTTACCAGCTACCCGTCACGTGCACACCTTCTCTTCCGTCCTGTCATGAGTTTCCCTGATCCAGTCTCCGGTGCCAACCCAGTACCTCACCCTCCGTTTACGCCTCCACCACCAGCTTCAGATGCCAACTTCTCCTCACCTACCTTCCGCCACTCACGTCCTGTCCCCTGCACTTCGCCACCAGCAATCCGTCTCCAGCCCCCCGTCACCAGCCCCCCGCTGCCAGCTCCCCGGCACGAACTCCTTCTCATCACTAGCTTCTGGTCGCGAGCTCCTTCCCGTCTCTAGCTTCCCGTCACCTCCCCTCGTACGCCTCCACCACCAGCTTCTCCTCACCTGCCTTCCGCCACTCACGTCCTGTCCCCTGCACTTTGCCACCAGCAATCCGTCTCCAGACCCCCGTCACCAGGCCCCCGCTACCAACTCCCCTCATTAAAGGGCTCTTTGGTTACACAAAGTAGGCAGCAGTATGATTCATATCCCCAGATTTGAGAAAAAAAATGAATCGAAGAACATGCTGAATAACTTAGGCTTCCCTCTCCAATTGATGCACATCTTGGTCATGATGTGGAGTTTCCTAAGGTTTGAGTTTGCAAAGGACCAATTCTAATCTTAAGATCTTTGAGAATTGAGGCTATAAAAGGTCCAATGCTGGAGATTCCAAGTGGTTTTTTTTAGATTTAGTGCAAACGATGACTACATGTTGTGAGTTAAAATAAGATTATAGTTAAAGGTAGGAAGGATGAACATCCAACTCATCACAAAACTTAAATGCAATCTCATAGATTTCTTCCTTGGCAGCATTTTACAAGAAAGTTTGGTTGTATGAAAAACCCAAGAATCAAAATGCAACACAAAGGCAAAAAACTAGATTGGAAGAAAGCAAATGATTTTATCTAAGGACGCAAGATTTTAATAAAACTCAGCAATGGGTGAAGAATCCGTAGAAGAGTAGTTTCGGTAGCCAAGTGTTTGGATGGTTCACTTTGAATTCACAGCGTTATATAGCCCAGATTTTAAGTGAATTCACCCCCACTTTTATGTGAAAGAACTCTCTGCATGAACTGTTCGCTCATTGGGAAACATCAAAAGAGTCGTAAACCTGTGTCATATCTGGGGGAAAACTCTGGTGTTTGGCATATAACACACATGACTGCAGTGTTTTCAGAGATCTTGCAGGCTACAAAGTCAAGAGCAGCAGTAATATTAAAGCCAAGAGTTACTGGCAAGCTGAACGACAATGAGTAGTCCAAAACAAATGGCATTCTTTTGTTTGAGAAATAAATAAAATTTTATTACAATTTCAATAGTCCTTTGGTATGAATGAATCTGCAAGCTCTACTACTTGGTAATAGTTTGTTATTAATTTTTTGAAATCTTGTTCAAGATAATGACCAAAAAACTATTCATAAAATAAATAAAAATGTTAAAGAGTCCAGCTCTAAAAAAATTAATTTGAGCTCCAAAAGATTTTTTATTTATCCATTCTTTGTCAAGTATACATGATTCCCCTTTATTTTTATGAGTAAAAAAGACTCTTCAAGAGTCAAAATAATATTGTTGATAGATAGATTAGACTCCGCCTATAACAAAATGAAGCTATTTATGCATTTCAATTCAATGAACCAGGAAACAGATTATATGCTCATTCATTTTCACTTAGAATTTTTTTTTTTTTTTCACTTTGCTAAAACTTAACCAAAATTGCTTCAATGTGGCTGCAGCCTGTAGATAGCAAGAATTCAAAATGAAAACATTTAGCAAAGTAACAAAAATTTACCTGTTAGTATGGCAAGTAGATGTATACTGGAAAGGACCCCAAAAGCTGAGGGAAATTTCTGCATAAAATAGTTTAAGGAAGATCCATGTCACAGAACAAGACATACTGAGAACAGCAAAAGGTACAAAAATATAAAGCAGAAACTTGATACGCAATGCAGAAATACCAAGCTCCAGCAAAATAATTTAAAGAATATAAAAAATTTAGTACAATTTGCACAAGATAGCAATAACAAACGGCACCTTTCATCATTGAGCAACATCTTGGGCTGCAAACATGGCGGCATCAGGAGATGATTCGTACGATCAGCCTTGACCTTCATCAATCCTGCAAACACACAGAAATAAGTTCAATACAAATCAAGGTATGAAACCTGCATCCCCCAAGAAGAAGAGTCAATGCCCCTTACAAGAAACTTAACTTTAGCAAGCTCAAAGTGATGCTTACCTTCCCATGTGCTTGGCAGCGTTCAGTATCAACTGGATTCTGCATTGCTTCTGAATTACTAGTTATCATGCCTGAATGAATCTGACACTCAAATTCTTTAAATAATGTTCAACTTGGTTCATCGAAACATAGACTCAACACAGTTCAAAAAATGGCCATCAAACCACTCTTTAAGAGTTTGTAAATTCTTCACAATATGCCCAAGTTCTTCAAGTCACAACTTGGCTCAAAAGAAACAAATACATCCATATGATTCCTTTGATGCAAGACTTGATTAAGAGTAATTAGACTAGAGATATTACACAAGAAAAATCTTTAGATCCATGCAACTAGAGAGATTAGAGAGAGAGAGAGAGATGAACTTTTTTCAAGAAAAAAGTATAATAAGAAAGGAATCCAAAGAAAAGAAGACCTAAATCCAAAAACAAACATAACCAAGTACAAGAAGAATCTATAGCAAAAAGTTTCTAACTCTTCAACAATGGAATTCTGACATGGGAATCCAAAATCCTTTAAATGAATATATATACCTTGCACCTCCTTCTATAGGCAACTAAGGCAATGAAAGAGAGATGAAATCATCCTTCATGTGAAATAATTCTTGACAACATGTTATAATGGTTAACAGTGGCCTCTACAGTCCAATTATGATAGAAATAACAATTGTAACATACTAATGTAACAACTCCCTCAAATAATCTTGTCCATCAAAACTTCAAGAGAACAAAAACATCCTGTAGCTTCCCCTCGATAGGCAAGCATAATAATATCCTATAGCTTCCCCTCCCTTGACAAGCACAATGGCCTTGAGAGAGCCTTCCCAACTAAAGATGTTGTTTGATAATTAATGCACCATAAGCTATGAAGTTAGGTCTCAAATTCCTTCCAAATTGAAAACCAAAGTGGCAGCACCCCATGTTTTGAACAACCCTTGATCTATGGATAAAATTACCAAGCAAATTTCTACATCTTCACTGGTCCCCCCTAACTTCTTTTTCCAAGAAATAAGTACAATACGAAAGAAAGGAATCCAAAGAAAAGAAGGCCTAAATCCCAAAACAAACATAACCAAGTACAAGAACCTATAGAAAAAATTTTCTAACTCTCCAACAATGAATTCTAATGTGAGAATCCAAAATCCTTTAAATGAATATACCTTAAGCCTCCTATAAACTATCAAGACAATGGAGGAGAGATGAAATCATCTTCCACGTGAAATAATTCTTGACAATATGTTATAATGGTCAATAGTGGCCTCTGCACTCCAACTATGATAGAAGTAGCAATTATAACATATTGATGTAACAACTCCTTCAAATAATCTTGTCAATCGGCACTTCGAGAGAGAAAAAATATCTTATAGCTTCCCTTCACTTGACAAGCACAATAACATCTTATAGCTTCCCCACCCTTGACAAGCACAATGGCCTTGAGAGCGCCTCAATTAAAGATGTTGTCTAATAATTAATGCACCCAACGCTATGAAGTTAAGTCTCTAATCACTTCTAAACTAAAAACCAAAGTGGTACAATCCCATGTTTTGAACAACCCTTGATCCATGGACAATATTATCAAGCAAATATCTACATCTTCATTGGTCCACCCCTAACTTTTTATAATTTTATTTATGCAGAGCATGGAGATTTGCTTCTTGAGAGAGAACAATACAAAAATAAAGACAAAAAATGATGCACTCAAGGGCAAAATTTTGAATATCAAGATACGAGAATATAATAACAAATAAGCAAACATCCTAATGACTAGTTTCCCATATTTAACGAGTCAAATTTTTTTTTAAGCTAGAAGAACCTTAATTTGAATTTGCAAAGAAGATTATTTTCATTCATACTTGATTGCCCATCTACTACTAAAGATGGATCATTATTGCATGGAGCAAATCTATCTTTGAAGCTTTATCAATAACAACGAGAACAATGTATAAATTGTGAAAGGTGAACTACAATCAAATAAGCAAAAGACCAATTCATCTTCTAAATTTTCTTCTTATAACATATGATTATAGGGTATAAATGCCTAATCTTACAAAGGGAATGCATAACTTCCGCCATGGGAAGCACAATCACCCTTGCCAAAGAACCAAATAGGTTCAATGCACTTCAATCAAAAGATTACTTATTGTGTTGTTGACCTTTTCCCCAGCAACTTCTTTAATGGCATTTGTGCCAACTAAGAAAAGAAGGGTTATAGAATTAAGAACTATTGCCACAATCAACCTATGATTTAATTTGGTTGTGATGAAGAACTTTAAAGTATTGCAACAAAGTTATAGACATCAATTAATGTTGATGCAACAATAATGGAAACTAATACTAGAAGAATTGATGAAACATTATCACAAAGAAATCAGAGCAAACAGAGTGATGCACTTCAAGACATTATTGAGACAAAGAAAATTGCCATTGAGCGGCCTTGACTGAACCTTAAGAGGTTTCTTAGCTAATGAAATCCCAAAAATTACTTACAAGCTACTACAAAGCTAGAGGATATAGAAATTACAAAAGCTTTATTTGAGATAACTCACAAATCATACTATTATACAAAGTCATGAAGTGAGATTTCAACATTATCAATTCAAGATGATTGACTTCCCACAAATTGGTGAAGCCTTAGCTAAAGGAAATGAGCAGCTAACTCGAGCAGCTTTTTGGACAGAAGAATAGAATAATGTCCTAGAAGAATATACTTGAGATAAAGTTAATGACCAAAAGAGAAAAAGCACTTGAGGTTGAAAAGAGCTCACCATCTATAAGCAAAAGAAAGAATACATTGTGAGTCATACATAGTCAAAGAAGGCTGAGATGAAACCACGAGCACATTTTAGACCAATTGTTAAAGAGGTTAAACAAATTGTACTGTTGTCTTGACTCGAGTAGACGAGCTAAGGAGAAAGTAGATCATAAAACCTTTTGCTTTAGTTAGCACTCTTCAAGTCACAAGGATGTAACCATGGCATTGCAAAGTTTACCTTAGGAAAAGGTTTGAACCAAGGAAAAAAATTTTCGACTATAATTGCTACAATGATGCCAAAAAACTCTCCAAAACTATTTGAAATGACTCAAAAAGTAGATTCAAAGTAAATAGGTGACCATTCGTGTGATACAATTGTGGAAATATTATATGAAAGAAAGGCGTTCGTGAAAAGCAAAAGGAAATCATTAAAGAAGAAATTTGCATGATGATTATGCAATTAAGTACCCATGTTTGAAGCTTTCTTGATTAGTATTTGTTGAGCACCCTAAGGAATACGAAGAAAAGTTAATAGTGTGGCCAAAAAGATTATGATCAAAAGAAACATTACCTAGTTTCTTACTCACCTAAAGAAGCATTGGTGGCTATAAAAGAACAAGGGCTATGTCCATGCCACAACCAATATCACAATGATTACAATCACTTAACTCATGAATGCCAAGCTTGTTAGCAAGGAGTGGGTTGACGCTCCAAGTGACTTGTGGTTTGCTATAGCTCCCCTCTGTCGCTACCCAACCTTTTGTAGAATTATGAAAGATCTCCCACGAGTAGTCTTAGGTATTATTTAAGCAAATGGTGAATGAGATATGAAACATCTAAAGAGATTCTTCAAGCCTTCCCTTGTCAACCTTATACATGGGCTTGAGTAAATCTGATACTCTTAGTATACATATGTTGGCTTAGGTATAAATCAAGGAGGCAATGGCTCCCATGTCCGAGATCCATTATCAGTTCTTTGATGATGGTAGGGCCGATGTGACTTGGACCTACCCTTTACTATTGTGGCAAGGGGCCCTCTTAACTAGAAAGCCTGCAATGCCAGACCATGGGTGTTCATGTTATTCAATGTTTGATATTACAAGATCTATTATAAATTTCTCTTCTCCTTGTACCCTCTAAGGTTCACCCTGACTTAGGGAATTGGTGAAATGTGCTTCTTGTTAACACAAGTTTCCCTTTCTCCCATCAATGGAGATCCTAAATCCATAATGAATCACCATAAACTTTGATGGTTCAATCAACAGAAATGGCTTTGCTAAATATGACATTGTGCTTTGAGATTAGTTCAAGCACCTCGCGATAAAGTGACATCTT
This sequence comes from Vanilla planifolia, assembly GCA_023846275.1. Taxonomy (NCBI): domain Eukaryota; kingdom Viridiplantae; phylum Streptophyta; class Magnoliopsida; order Asparagales; family Orchidaceae; genus Vanilla; species Vanilla planifolia. The sequence continues at coordinate 24,285,887 of CM043876.1, read as the reverse complement.
ATCACGGCTTTATTTGATGTAGATGAAATGGTTAGAGCTTCACTCATGATAGATCTCCATTTTTCTTGTATTGTTCGAGCTTTTTACCACATTGTGTATGGTGACTCAGCTCAGATTATTAAGCACAATATGATGGACCTCAACATACACAGCTGCAATAATATCAGATATCAAAGGTTTGCCCTTTTCAAATCTTCATGTCAATCCTGTCTACAACTTGGAAATAGATGTTGATTTAGTGTCACACTAGAGTTTTTTTTTTATTTATTTTAGGAGGTGAAGATTGACCTTGAAATCAATTTTATACATTCCTCAATGGAAACTGTAATTTTACAACTGCAGGCTGATATATGATAAATAGGTTATGAGCAATTTTTAAAAAGAGCCCACAAAATGCAAGCATTATAGAGTTAACTAAAAAAAACTAATTACATAGGGACATTTATGAGTGTTTATAGAATAAACATCAACAACATCAAAACTTAATAAGAGTTCATGGAGGAAATCCCACAAATAGCACGAGAACAACCAAATCACATCGTTCCCATTCCATCATCATCATTTGATTAACCAAAACACGAGTGCATTGCCTATCCAACCAAGACCACCTTAATGAAGCTCTTCCAACCAAGACTCAAGCCCTACATAACTTCTAAAGCTTACCTTAGACTTGAAACCTTATGTGTTATAGTTTAGTTCAACTTACATTCTATATAGAAAACTCTTAAGATGTTTTTAAAAATTTTGACGAATTAAAAATTAAGTTACCTAATGATTATTAGTGTTGTGAAATCTCAAATAAAATCTATAGAAGGATGGGTAAAAAGCTCCAAAAGACAAAAGTCCTACTCAAACCCCCGTCAAGATAGCTACATGGGAGGAAAGGCACAAAGCCAATAGGCCCATTATTTCCAACAACAACTACCATTGTCGCATGCACCTCATCAATGGACATTCTTAAACTCAGTGCTTGTCGTCAAAATTCAGTGGTATATTCTTATAATATTTATCCTCATCAATGTCATAAACTATGTCATTTCCTTCAACGTTTTCTCTATAAATCTCATAGAATACAATTCTTCACTAATTATTCTTTTAAACAAAATCCATATTACTTTTACAATTATATCAATCCTTAAGTGAGAATTCCACCACACTAATGCATGACTCGTCATCTCTAATCAAACATTAGCTACCTTATCAGTTAATGAAGAATTATGTAGAGAAAATTATGTCTATAACTACAACAAGACATCCAATTTTTCTACATCCATTATATCATTATAAATAAGTAAATCAAGAGTTCCTCCAATTAAAAGTATTTTTTTTGACAAATTGTCGTTTGAATCTATCATAGATAGAAATTGAGATTTTAGTACTATCTCTATTAACACTTGCATTTGTTGGGTTAATAGAGCTCTATCTGTGCCTCAATCTTCGATTGTGATATAATTGGGACAGTCATCTCAATTAATATCTCCTCAATCTCCTAATTAACTTTCACGACTTAATCTTCAACTCCTTTTTTTTTTGCTCCTGTCATTGACGTCAATTGAAAGGCTTTGATACTAAAATATACAATCCGTCCCTCTCCAAGCCCTTGCAGTAGACCTTCCAAGTTTCAGCAGCAAAATGAAAGCGTCAGAATATCAAAGAAATAAAAGAGAAAACAAGATGGAGTATTTCTGTCGAATTTTGAGAATATCTTGTTTCACCCTTATTCCCCTTTTTATAGAAGTTTGAATACAATATTTTATTAAAAAATACTTATTTTTTTATTTCTCACATGTTTCATTCATTTTAACTTGAAATTTGCTTCTCCAGAGAATTTCCACACGCAATGGAGCGCATCTGCAAGCACATCTTCAAGCGCACGCCTTATTGTAAGCTTACGATCTATGCGACTACCATGCAAGTGATCCACGTTAGATGATAGGCGTGCACGTAATGATAACTGTACCTATCGTGCCCATGATCTGTGTGAAAAAGTAGATGTAGCCACCATGTGCACATGATGCACATGCACAGTAGGTGTACCTACCGCAACACGTACTGCGCATGTGATAATGGATCCTATGCACACTGCACTTCTTTGGCTCCGCTTTCTGCCACAAGCCACTGTCCCACATGCTATCAAATGTTGTCTTATGCACTGTCCCAAGGGCGTCTATGCCTACCATGTGACCTACGCATAGATGCTCATATGCTATCACGCATGTAGTATGATTCCGCCCACAATGGCTCCGCAGGTGTGCTGAACAACAAACCATTGTTATGTATCATCCTTGAATCTTCCTCAAATATGAATTTATTGATAATTGAATGAACTTATAATTGATCAACTGTTCAACCTCCAAAAACTATTATAATAGATACCATTAAGAATAATATCAAACATAGCTTCTTCATCCTACTTAATATCAATGCAACAATATGAAGCATAACTCAAAAATTTTTTACATTTTGGATAAAATAAATGTGCACAACAATTCTTACCATATTATGAATGAAGGGAACAGTTGAGGGCATGTCATTATCTTCAACAATGTCAATGTTCAGTTCTGAACTTATTTGTTGTTGAATGCACAATCTCCTTTCCCAGACAAGAAATTCAAAATATCATTAGGAAGAGTTGGGTCTCACAAGATTTCATCATACTCATATCCATAACAACTAAATCATAAATGAAGCAATCATAAGAAGGATATGATAGCCATAGTAAGCAATTTCTTCTGAAATGAAACAATATAACAATTCGATCAAGGTGTATCATAATAATCAAAAGATCCACAGACAAAATTTAACATCTTCCAAGAGAAGGAAAATTTTATTTTAATGACTTTTTATGTTGTTATCAAGTTCTTGCACCTACATTTGAAGAAAGTCCATCTCTAACCCTTCCATAATGCAAAAGCTGAACAAAGCAAAGAAAGCACAAGTAAATATCGAGTAAAATTTTGTTTAGTGAAATTAACACTCTTGAATTTAAAAAATAGGTTGGCAGGCTATTTATTAGATTAAACTCTACTACAATTTAGTAAGCTTATAGCTTATAGGACTAGCTTCCCATACAAAAAAAATAAAAACTCATAAAATACTAAGTCTCTATTTGGTTGCATGTTTTTCTAAATTAATGATTGAAAAAAGATGAAACTAACATAATTTCATTAATTTGATAATTAGATTAATTCAAAAATAATTCAAAAGAGTATTTAAGATCATTAATTTTTTTTATAAAAATATACGAGAATAAAATCTTTTCTTCAAATCTCTATCTTTTTAATTGGAGATCATCATCATTACCCATAGGTTGCCATGCTCCAATGCCACTGCACACCATTGGCAATTGGAATTTGTAGATCACCTAAAATCACCTCCAACAACATATTGCCAATGTTGGCGATCTATTGCCATTAGTCAACATTACCCACCAAGCAACAAGGATCCACTACCTCTAGCTTGCCATTTGTCCAAAAAAAATACATCAATGTTGATGTTCATCATCTATCTAGTAACGATCCATAGGAAACCAACAAAGGGTCACCAGTGATCCTCGATCATCGCCAACAATTTCCAATTACCATTAGCATGCTACTATAACTTTGGTTAACTAGTCTTCAAATACAACGAAACAAATAATAAATTTTAATTTATTACAATAAATGTATTCATTAAATGAAGTGTAATTCTATCATTTATAACTTCATGAATTTGCCATTTACATGAAGTTTGAATTACACTCAACCAACATTAAATGAAGAGTTAACTTGTAGTTCATTTATAAATCCATTGAATGAATGTGGTGGTATTCACTCAATGAAGAGCTTACTTGGCATGTGGTCTGAGTTAATCTAAAGTGAGATAACCTAGCTGAGTATTTTAGTTCTAACCCATAATCTGTTTGGATGCTATCCTAACCTTTTAACCACTAATCTTGTTTTTCTATTTGGTTGTTTAATGACTTAACCCTGTTGGGTTAAATTAATGAGGGTTAAACAGGGTTAACAAAATAGATTAGATTAACTTTTAATTTAAAAACCATGTTCTGTTCTAATATTAATATTAAATATTGAATAATATAAATAATACAAAGACCACAGAGGAATATCGAAACCATATCTGGCAAACTGCTAAAGGGAAGAAGAGACAGCTGATATACCTCGACGAGTCCTCCTAAGTTGTGTTAAATCTTGGAGAGCAACATAAAGGCATAACATGTGAGGATGGCAATTTCACAGCTTTAGAATGCAACTGCAATCTATGCTCCTCGGCAGAGAAGAAAGCAATGGTACCGAGACAAGGATTAATTCTCGGAAGAGGAACGAGAGATGAGAGAGGTGTTGCTGAAAGGGAAGAAGAAGCCATCGACACAGAATGACCCGGTTCGAACGGAGCCCACGGAAGCTTCTTGTGCTAAACTATCAGGGGAGACCAGAATCCACGATCATCTGGACAGAAAGGTTCGACCTTGAGATGCTTTATTTATTCCATCCCCACCGCCCAATCGGAATATAAAGGTCCCGATTACAACCTAAAATCTTCGATTCGGCAACTGCTCCAAATATCTTCTCGTGTTGCTGAACAAGAGCCCAAACCCTAGCAAACCCAATTCATCCTCGGAAAATCATAGAATTTCACTGCGGAGAGGAAGGCCATGCTTATCGGAAGAAAGGTCAGACGAAACCTTTTTTTTCACTGCTCCAAAATCTTGGATGCCTTCTACTATCTTCAAAAAGTAAGCTATGTTGAGGTGAGCATGAAATGGAAGAAGGACCCTTTCTTTGACTCCATTGACATCCTCACGAAGGCTAGGGAACTCCGGCCCCTCCTTTCACTAAAGAACATCATCGCCAAAGAGCCCGAGAAGTGCATCCCCATCTCCGCAGTTTCCAAACGCGACCGAGAGCTCGAAATTTCAGGTAGAGTTGCGAGCTTCCTCCGGCGATACCCCGCAGTCTTCGAAGAGTTTACTGGCCCCAAGCACAACCTTCCCTGGTTCCGTCTCACCCAAGAAGCTATCCATCTTGACCAGAAAGAGCGCGATGTTTACTTGAAGCGGCGACCAGAGATCCTCGACCGGCTGCGGCGATTCATAATGATGTCAAGGAACAATGTGGTTCCATTAAGGATTATTCAAGGGATGCTCTGGTATTTGGGTCTCCCTGAAGATTTTCTAAAGAACTCAGAAGAGATATCTGATGGATTATTCAGAATTGTCGACATTGGAGACGGAGAACAAGGGCTGAGCACCGAAGCCAACCCCAACGAACAAGTTTTTTCCGCTCTGCAGAAATACGCCATGAAACAGGACACTATTGGTCCGGTTACTTTCCCTCTCTTTCCTTCCAAAGGACTTCGCTTGAAGAAAAAGATCGAGAACTGGTTGGAAGAGTTCCAGAGGATTCCATATGTGTCTCCCTACGAAGAGTTTTCCTCTCTCGATCCAAACAGTGACATCTCCGAGAAACGTGTCGTCGGCGTCCTGCACGAACTTCTCTGTCTCTTTGTGGATAACTCCGCGGAAAGAAGGAAGCTTCTTTGTCTCAAGAAGTTCTTGGGTCTACCGCAGAAGTTTCACAAAGCTTTCGAGCGCCATCCCCACGTATTCTACCTTCTTCTTAAGAGCAAGACTTGCTTCGTCGTCCTCAAGGAGGCATATTGTGGATGCACAACCACCGAAATTGAGAGGCATCCCATGTTGGAGACTAGAAATCAATACGTCAAATTGATGAGCAAGTCTCAGGGCATGCTGCGAAGCCGGCGCAATAAGAAACCTTACGTAGAGTCCGAAGGTGGGAATGGTTTCGAACCGGAAAAAGGCCATGAGAAGGCGTTCAACGACATTTTGTAGGAAAAAAAAAATGGGAAATGTTCGGCCCCAAAAACTTAAAATGTACTGCAATTCCAAGAACGTTTGCTGTTTATTTGGTTACATCACTAGTTTTTTGTCCATGGATTAGTTTTTAGTTTCGATTTTTATCCATATAGCTTTAATACAATATCCCATTTGAAAACAAATAAAAAATATAGATACTATTTTAGACTTATTTATATAAATTATTTTTTGTGTAATTTAAATTTTATATAAACTTTAAATTGATAATAGTTATGAATGATAGAATGTAGTTTCATGGGGTAATTTTTTAATAATTATTTTATAAGTTAATTATAATTAATTTTGTTAACAAATGAAATATTATTTTAATAGAATTTAATAATTATCTTAGACAATTTATTGAATTTTAAAAAAAAACAATTGCGTATAACATGAGCATCTCTCATAAAAATTGTCCAAAAATAACTTTTTTTGTTAGCAAAAGAAGATTTATTTTAAATTTGTTTTATCAATATATGATGTCAAGTTTTGTCTCTAGATAATAATAAAGGATTCAGAAACATTTTTTGATAACAAGTCAATTCTTAACTTATGGTTAGAAGATCATTTTGAAAAATGAGAATGCTCACTACAGCTAATAGAGTAAGCCATCAACTACAAGAAGAGGATACATTTTTACATACTTAATTTATTAAGTTCTTTCAATCAATGCATAATCTTATATTATAGTCATTATATCTTTATAAATAAAACTAGAACTATTTAAGGTGAGAAATTGAATCCAATGAAAATAAACCAAGTACCTTATACAAGTTGTTTGATTATAATATTAATTTCAAATTTTCAAATAAAAAATGATGATTAATAATTATTATGTTAGTCATAAATTAGGTATATGTTGCATCTATTAAAAGAATGTTGTTGGTCCATAAAAACACCTAAAAGAGCGATGAATTGGGTTTAATTAGATTTTTAGTAAGTCATGAAGGTTTACTTATTTTGATTGGTCTATTTTTACATTGCATAAATAATTATAAATATAAAATGCATTAAAATAAAAGATATAAGAATTTTTTATAATTTGCCTACAGTCAACCCCAATCACCCCACTTGAGCTTGCACTATCTAATCACTCGTTCATTTAAATGAGTAGACGAAGAAGTCTTTACAAAAAGACAAGCCCAAACTATCCAACACCAAGCTTGGAATAGGGCATTACAATCTCCCACCAAGTTTGGAGTAAGGCTCTACAATCTTCTACTAGTAGAAAGCCCTAATGTGAGCACTCACAATCTCACCTATAGCATGTCTTGCTATAAGATCACTAAACTCCTCCCAACACAAAATCTTAAGGCTCTCAATTTTTAATAAACTAAGCCAAAGAGATCACTCACAAGATAATTACAAAGAAATTGAAAAGTACCAACCCAATCTTACTTTGAGAGATATGTAATTAAAATCATTAAAGATCGAGTAAGAATATTATCAAAGATAATTGACAATTTTGTGTGGAACTGAAGATGTAAGAGAATGAAGATATTATATAACAATTCTTCACTTATATGTTTAAATTTCTTCCAAGATGATGTTGCAAATATAGCTTTCCCAATAATAGTAATTTCAAATGAGCAGTTGCAGTTGCAGGAAGGCTTTCTAACAATTTTTTAATGACCATGGCATTGGTGTTGTTATTTTATTCTTATGAAAGAAATCTATTTACAATGCAAAATAATAGTTTTTACACCCTCTAATAATCCTCAACATTTACATGGACATTTCCAACATATCTACTTGGAAAAATATCAAGTAGCTATTACCTAAAATAGTTTTTACCTTCATGTCGATTGATCTAATTAATCCATCGAATGGTTAAATCAGATCAAAGCTAATCATGCAGTTTTATCAAATTATTTATCAAACTAAACTATACATTATATCAATCAAGTGTTCTAATGGTCTTTCTACAAAACTTATTTTTAACTTCAATATTTTCCAAATCATCTGACTAACATTGAACTCATAACTAAATGCATCATTGAAAATATATTAGATAGTTTAATTGTTGTTTAATAAAGATTAATTATTGGTGATTCATCTTGACTTATTATTAAATTAAGCCATTGAATGGCTTAGATATCATTGAAATAGCTATAATATAATGATAAAGTTGACAGAAATTCCAATTTGATTTCTAAAATTTTTAGCATCAAATCTATTCATCAAATTGTCAAATACATATTAGATGCATGATTAGATTGTTATCAATCATTCTAATGGCTTGTTGGACAAATATTGCATTTGTCGATGATACTTTTATTTTACATGATAATTTTTACTTGAGTAACATTAGTATAAATGCTTGAGACGTGAAATGCTTCAAGACCACATTGAAACACTTAGAAAAGTTTGTAATCAAAGTGTTACGTTGATATCCTTCGTCACAAAAATCATGTTTTTTGTTCACTCTCGAATTTCCAACCATTTTTATGCTTCTTGATAGATTATAGTGATGCCTTACATTTATAAATTCAAGGTGTTAACATCATTAGCATTCTCGACTATGTACCTTATGCCACAATGTTTCTTTTGATGGCCAAGATTCTAAGCCTTCTCAACATTTTTAAGAATTTTTCCATTAAATGTTAAAAAGAAGGTTTGTGGACAACCCTGTGATGATCAAGCCACCTTTCATAAGGATCATGTAACACAGCATCTCTTTCTTTTACTTTTCATTAATTCTTTGGTTTTGAAAGTATTGTTTTAAACAAATCAATACAATTACCTTCTAAAACCTTTAACATGCACACATGTTAGAAACAAATGAAGTAATTGTTGAACCATTGCTTATTACACTATTAGTTTAATAATAACAAAACTATTGTATTATTTTACTAATATTTTTTAATTATTTCAAATCATGCATCTCAAGATCAAATAAGTTAAGTAATTAGAAAGTTTAATTAGTTGATCAAGTAAGAGAATATAAATATAAATAGACACAAAAGTAAGAGAGAGAATATAAATATAATTAGTTGTTAATGATTGTACAAACAGTTAGAGAAAGAATATAAATAGGCACAAAAGAAAATACGATATATTCTACAATAAGAGAATATAAATATATTGTACAGTATGATCAAGTAAGAGAGAGAATATAAATAGACACAAAAGTTGGTAAGGATTATACAAACACAACCAGGCCATTGTATAAAGCCATTAGTACATAAGATTAAATAATTAGTACATGTAATTCACTATTGAATAAGTACAAAAGTAAGGATAATACAAATACGATAGCGTGAAAATGGAAAGTTTAACTAATGGGTTGAGCAACAGATGAAAGCATCATATAATATGATGAGCATGATTATAAAAGTATGAACAATTAAAGAATAATTTAGTACTTGGAATAATCAGGTTTACAATGTAAGACCTATATGCATCAAAGCGTATTGCACAAGATAATGAAATCATATTATTATGATAATAATAATGTAACAAAGATTTAGAAAAAGATAATGATTGTATAATACTAAGATGGAGATCATACATGTATGATTTGTTATAAAATTTAAAACTCGAAATGACAAAATGGCAAAGTAAATCATCATAGGAAGACTCTAAGTGATTAGGAATCATCATATTTAAGTGAAAATAAGGTAAAGAGACAAAAAACTAAAGTTACATGATTGTTAAAGGGAAGTGAAGCAGTTGGGTATGCAAAGAGTTATTAGTTGAGTATAAATGAAAGTAAGGTTGAGCTTGGGGAGAATTTTGATGAAAAATTAATGTGGTTAGCTTTGACCAATGCAATAGAGTGAGAAAATAAGAGAAAAGAAACACCTCAAGAGTTTGAGCCCATGTAATAAGTAAAACTAAGGGTCCCAAGCCATGAGTACTATAGTAATCGAGACTTAGAACAAATTCTGAACCTTAGTGAGACTACTATATAAGAAAACAATAGATAAGAATAACTTGTTCATCATGTGTATGTTTAATTTAATGTGTAATGTAAGCTAAAAGCCTTAATGATGAAGGAAATATTTTAGATAATTGTGTAGGTAAAATTTATATGACATATAGATCATTTTATGTCATGTGTAATACTAATCGAGATGCCAAAATTAATAAATGAAAAGATTATATAGTAGATACTTGGCATTATTTATTATAATAACATGGTGTTATGCTTACTTTGACATATATTTTGATTTGAGCATGATGATGTCATATTATTTAGTTATAAGCTAAATATATGTCATATATGTTAAAATGAAAAATGAATGTTTAACAAATGTTTATTTATGTGAATGTGGAAAAAAACAAGGAGATGCAACATATGAAAGTGATGAAAATTGGGCTAATTAGTTAAGATGGAGCATCAATGAATGTTTCCAAAATAAACTTTCTATCTAAAAATAAATTATCTTTGAAAGTAACTATTTTGCTATCCAATATAACATTTCTCTAGAAATAAGACTACTACTCTTTTTAAAATGTATTTAGGAGAGTTAGTAAAGAGATATCATTAGACTATTCAGAATAAAATATTTTAGATGTACTAAAATTTTAAAGAAATTAATTAGATTTTTTTAAAAAAACTTGGGTTTCAAATGAATTCAAAGAAAAAAATAAAATAACATTTCTAACTATTTTCATATTATTGTTATTATAAATCATGCTTATGATTAGCTAAGATTACTTATTTTATATCATGTTACGTGATTTTGTTATTAAGTTAGTCTTAGTTGGCACATACTAATTTTGACTTAATATTTTTAGGTTAAAAGAGTCATCTCATTGGGTTACTAAAAAAGAGTGATAGCTCATTAGCATTTGATGATATGAAAGATGCTAATTTTGTTACCAAATGTTTTTAAATTCTATTTTTATTGTATTGATCAAATGGACATGTAAATAGCTTGTCATCTCATTAAAGTTGTATGGAACATATGATGGTTTTGAAAGAAATATGAACAATTTATGATTCCATAAGTTGTACAAATATTATTTCTACTATGACTTAAAATGATTTCTTAAGACGGTTTGAATTATCATTTACTATTTGAAATTTTACAAGGAATGGAAATGCTTCACTATTTGATTTTTAAAATGAAGCAAAGGAAAAAGTGAAAAAAAGGAGTTAGTGGCTCCAAAAGATTTATACAGGTTAAGTGATGAAAAAGGCGATGCCACAACTCCCTACCCTCTTCAATCTCAAGTACTACAGGCCCACCAACTTCTATTTAATTTATTCTCAAATTATATTGGATTAGAAGAGGTACTAACTTAATACCATATTTTAATAATCCAACCATCCTAATGAAGTATGTCCCAAACCAATCAATTTTACCATTATCTAGAAGATCCTTTCTTGCTTGGTCACACATTCCAAAACTATTTTGCTCAAGTATGTTTAATCATGAAGTTCTTAGGAGATCCAATCCCACATTTCTCTTAAAAAGAATCTCACCAACTTAATGTTTTTTTATTTCACTTATATTATTGATTCTCTCCAATAATTGATATGAAACTTATTCATCCTTATACCCTTCTACTTAGAAGCCTACCAAAGAGCTAATCTTTGTCCAATGGTTTTCTTATCTAAATATTACAAAAATTAAATATACCATACGGTGATGATCCCAATGTACACTAAGTTAGCTAAGCTAAATATAAAAAGAAATAAGTTGTATTGGAACATATGATATGTATGATGTAAAATATAGTATATTAGGTTAAGGACAATATAGAAAAAATGATACTTCATAATGATTAATAAAAGAATTTAGAGATATCATACATTATAGTGTATTTGATATACAACATTATAAGAACATCTTGATAACATGTATGATATGTTAAGGTCAAAGGTTAGTATGCTAGAGGAATAAAAAGAGAGTAATAGAAAAAATTCTTTGAGAAATTAGCGATTAATAATATAGGTGTTATACATATTAAAAAAATTTCTAATGATTTATGTGCATGTATGGTATTGTAAGGAATCAAGAAAGTAAAGATATTAGATAAAAAAAACTTCCTCTCAAATTTTTGTTGATAAATTATTAACTATGATGTAAATACAATAATAAATTAATACATAATTTTAAATATTTTTATATAATTTCTTATCACATTAGTTACTTTGATATATATATATATATATATATATATATATATTTATATATTGTATTTTATCATGAAAAATTGATAATATATAAATCTGATCACTGTGGTATAAATATAATGATAAATTTATGCAAATTTTTAAATAATTTTAAATGTGATTATTTTATTAATTAATCAAATACTTTTACATGGCATAATTCCTTGAGATTTTTGTCACATGTGATTCATTCCAGCATTATATATTTGCTTGATATACATGAAAATAAAAGTACTCACATAGAAACATTTACATAATAAGATATGGATATTTAAGAAATTATTAAAAAAAATAATTTGTTGCACTAGTAAATGATATTTTATAAATTTATTTACAAATTGGCACACTAAGTAAATTTATTTAATGAAGTTACCAATTTTTGAAATATGGAAAAAGAAGGATGCTTGAAATAAATGCTAAATTCCTATCTCACCACAAGAATTCTTCAAAAATAATGGTGCACAAAGTCAAACTTGGTTGAAGCAAGTTCTCACTTAGTAAATAGTATGAAAGTTATGTTTAGTCTCTTCTCAATCAATTTTAAGTTTTATTTATATTGGTATAAAAGTTAACACAATATTTTTGAAACTTCCAACATATACAAATTATTAATTTGTATTCCAATGAGAGTAATTAGTCATTATGAGTTTTCTCTTCTATACATACTTTATGATCAGGAAGATCCTATTATTTGAAATATATTAATTTATTGATCATCCAAATCATTAACTTGTCATATCCTCCTTATGTACTTACTTCAAATCAATTGTAATGCACTATAGAATATAACGTATTATATGACTTTATTTGATTTCAACACTCATTATATTAAGTCTCTGTTAATCTATGATTGAACATGTATGATGAGAATCATGGTATTATATGAAATACCTTAGCTCTTTAGTTGCCTAAAATTTTTTTTACATCTCTCTGATTTGATAAAAATCAAATTATACATTTACCAAAATCATAAATTATAAAAATAATCATTTTCTACATTTGCCTAAATACCATAAACCATCTCTTATGAATTATAAGTATCATATCAAATGATAACAAATATTGTATTGTATGATAATATCGATCCTCATAGATAAACAGAATCATACTTGTACGATATAATACATAATATTTTATGAATGTTTATTGTTTAATATTTTGTACTTTCTTGTAATGCTAAAATTTTGAAATATGACATTTTGGATTAGTAGTCTTTTATATATAAATAACCTTGGGATGTCGTGAGTTAATTTGAGATCATTCCTAAACTATTCTTCAATAGATGTAAAAAAAACTAATATCTTCTTTAATTTCTTTATTATTTCTCTTTCATATAATTATAACACCATTTATTCCCAAATTTAACCTTTGATTTGTACCCTTTTTATAGCTACTAAGTGTCATTTTTTTTCTCAATTTTAAGTTTTGTTTTAAGTAGAGGATTTATTGTTCATCAAAGAAAGTGAAATTAAAACTTCATTTATATTAAAAGAGTTTAGGTGATTGGTTGGAGCCAACATAAGTAAAATAAGTAATGGAATTGGAGATGAAGGAATATATTCGTTGTGATAAGCATAAAATGAGTATGGTAAAGTAAATGATGAAGATATATTGTTTGACAATGGAATTGTTGGTGGAAGAGATTGTAGAGGTAGGTAATTTTTTTTATTATATGATGAAAGTGAAAATAATGATAAAACAAGATATATTACTTTCGTAGCATGTAATATAATTTTAAAGTCTTGCAAATTATTAAAAAAAAGAAATCATAAGTGGAGACATTAAAGTAATGAGTAATTAAGCCATGGAAAATGTTAAAAGTGGAATGATAGGAAATGAAGAAGATTGTAAGAGCATTTTAGTTAAAACTTAAGGAACTATTGTAGACTAAGTACGCACGCTCAACTATCTAACCTTATTTGTTAGTCTTTACATTTGATCTAAGATAATTAAAAATATCTCTTAATTAATTATTTTAATTATAAAAATATTAGTTTGAGCACTTATTTATTAGCTATTGAGATCAACCAATGATGTCACTAGTGGTAAAGTCAAAATCACAAATAGAAGGTCTTGAGTATGTGTCTTAATAAAAACATTGTTAAATTATCTATAATCATTAGATTAGATATATGTCCTTTGAAAGCTAATGAGATTTAGAATATAAAAAAATAGTAAAAAAAAGAGAATTTTTATTGTGAAAACTCTCTAAATCAGTGACTATTATGTTTGTAGTGTGCCTCGGAATAAGTTTAATGTCTTTTTATTCTTTATTTATAGGTTTTCTTGAATTCATTTTACATAAGAAAGGATAAAACAAATCCTTTTATTATCTTATTATCCCCTAAATAACAACATTTCTTTTAAAACTATTTTCTCATCTTTCTTCATCCCAAATAAGTTATTTAGTAAATTTTGAAAAAATAAGTTTAATATTTAAGACAAGTGAAATGGTGACTTTTAAAACATCAAAGTAGATAATTTCTCTATTATTACAAATGACTTAGAATTTGTAACTTTTTATATCTACAATGATAATAAGATGCTTCAAATTCAATTATTATGGAAGCCAAGCAATTAAGTCAATGATGCATACTTAACTTATAATTGTCACTAATTATTAGACATCAATTATGCATTTTATGAACACAATCAATGAGAAGTTAAACTTTTGTACTAGGCTTATATTGTAAACTATAAAGATTATTATTATTATGCTTTTTATGACTCTTTTTTCACATTTAAATTTGTTTTATACTCAAATTATCGTTATGATGTAATTATTTTTATCTTAGTGTTTCTTGCCAGGATAGTTGCTTTCTTTTAGAAGAACTTTCACATTGAGGATTAAGATAATGCTTTATTTTTGGGATAAACATAAATCTTTAGAAGAATTTGAATGATTTTAAGAAAAGATGAAAGAAAGGAAACCATAGACACAGAAGAAGAATAACATAAAAATATTAATAGAAGAAGAATCTTTAAAAAAACACCATATTGATAAATTATTAGAATGATAAATTGAAAACATTAACTTCAAATTATATACTATAAACATCAACATCTCTTCCAAAGGATAGCTTTGGTCCCTTTTTTTTTGGAACATAAAGCATTGTTTGATCTTTTAATATTATATTAAAATACAATATTTAAGTATTATATTCTCATTTAGATGATTGGTTTATGTGATACTCTCAATTATAATCTTTAAAATAAAAAAAATTGATATTTACATTATACTTTTATTTTTAATTTTTATATTTTAATTATAATTCACCAAACAATAATGTATTCCAATCAGATAATTTCATGTCACATACCTCTCACTTGATCTGACTGTGTCCCTAAAATATTAATAGAAGAAGAATCTTTAAAAAAACCATGTTGATAAATTCTTAGAATGATAAATTGAAAACATTAATTTCAAATTATATACTATAAACATCAACATCTCTTCCAAAGGATAGCTTTGGTCCCTTTTTTTTTGGAACATTAAACTTTGTATTGATCTTTTAATATTATATTAAAATACAATATTTAAGTATTATATTCTCATTTAGATGATTGGTTTATGTGATACTCTCAATTATATTCTTTAAAATAAAAAAAATTGATATTTACATTATACTTTTATTTTTAATTTTTATATTTTAATTATAATTCATCAAATAATTATGTATTCTAATCAGATAATTTCATGTCACATACCTCTTACTTAATCTGACTGTGTCTCTAAAAAAGTTCACATCGAAAGCTATATATTAATAAATAATGGATGCTTTAATTAAATTAAGAGAAAATGCAACAAATATAAATATACATAGTGGTCATGGAAGAGGAGCTTAAGTGGCATAGGAGAAATTGAGTGCGGTTTGGCAATCGATTATACTCTTCATTACTGACTTTTTCGTACCGAAATGTTAATGAATGTTATCTCTGAGGAGCATTTGTGATCCGACTGTCACTGCCTTCAATTCTGATGCCCTCGTTCCTTCCGCCGCTGCACGCTTCAACTATAAAGCCACACCACTGCAGCATCCCCAAACCCGTCCACCGAACCGAGGGGATGTCCTCCTTTGCCCCCGTCTTCTCTCAACTCCCTCCTACTGTTATCTCCGCATCTCGTAAACTCGTACCTCTTAGGATCTGCAACAACTTCCTCTCCCTCCAGCCGGAGCACCGTCCCGAATCCCTCTCTCTCCCCATCGAATGGCACGACCCCTCGGCCTCGGCCTACGATGCTGCCATCCTTGGAAGTGGACCCGCCGGCCTCCGCCTCGCAGATCTCGCCTCCGCTCGCGGCCTCCGCGTCTGCTGCATCGACCCCGCCCCGTTGGCCTCCTGGACAAACAACTATGGCTCCTGGGTGGACGAGCTGGCCCCTCTCGGGTTAGGTTCCTGCTTCGACCACACGTGGCCTAGCGCTGCTGTCTTTATCGATGAGGGCAAAGTCATAAGTCTTGACCGCCCATACGGGCGCATCTCTCGCCGTGCACTTAAGACCCGCCTTCTAGAGTCCTGCGCAGAAGCCGGAGTCCGTTTCCACCGCGCCAAGGCCCTGGCGATCCACCACAGCGAGTTTTCCTCCACCGTTTCGTGCTCTGACGGTTCCCACATAAAAGCGGCCCTCGTCGTCGACGCCACCGGCTTCGCCACCCCCTTCGTCGACTATGCCGTCGACAGCAAGAGGGACCATGGCTACCAGATCGCCCACGGCATCCTTGCGGAGGTGGACTCCCACCCTTTCAACTCCGATCAGATGGTGCTTATGGACTGGAGAGACGGGCACTTAGGCAACGAGCCTTACCTTCGCCAGGGAAACAATAAGACCCCGACTTTCCTCTACGTTATGCCGTTCGACGAGAGGTTGGTGTTCCTCGAGGAGACGTCGCTTGTGAGCCGGCCGATGCTATGCTACGTCGACATCAAGAAGCGGATGTCCGCTCGGCTGCGTCACCTGGGAATTGCGGTTCGGCGGGTTTTCGAGGACGAGAAGTGCGTGATCCGGATGGGCGGCCCACTGCCACGGATACCCCAGGCCGTGTTGGGATTTGGAGGCGCGGCGGCTATGGCACACCCGTCAACGGGGTATATGGTGGCAAAGATGCTGGAACTGGCGCCATCAGTGGCGGACGCCATGGCGGAGTGCCTCGGCTCTACACGAATGATTCGGGGGAGACCGCTATACGAAAGGGTATGGGGCGTGCTGTGGACGCCGGGAAGGAAGCAAGAGAGAGAATTCTACAGGTTTGGGATGGAGACTCTGCTTGGGCTCGACTTACCCGGGACGCGTTCCTTCTTCGACGCCTTCTTCGACTTGGACCCTGAATATTGGTACGGTTTCCTTTCATCCAGGTTGTCGATAAGGGACCTTGGGGCGCTCAGCCTTGCATTCTTCGCGCGGGCATCGAGCCGATCTAAGATCGATGTCATCACCAAGTGTCCTTTTCCTCTGGCTAGAATGGCCGGCAATCTCGCGTACCAGTACCTGTGAGTGGTCACAGGTACATATCACAAAACCTATGTTTCGTCAAATGTACCATAAAACCATTCGATATGATGTAAATTGAATGTTAAGCTTCGAACTTGAATGAAACCAAAAAAAAAGGCGTCCTTCTTTTATACATGAATTAATCAAGTAGCTGAATTCAAAGCTAATTGGGTCGAGAAAGCTGATTCATATCGCTGTTTAGTTTTAACATATTGTTTGGTTTGGAATTGTGTTAAAATGTAAAATGAAGAAGAAAAGTGCATAGGGGTATGCATGGATGCCTAAAAGATTGCATGTTCAGATTTGGAGTAAAGTGTTTACCTAATTATGTGGCTTTGGTCTCCTTAAAATGCATCTATTACAATTCTTTCTTTTGATGATATGACTATTGATCATTTTTATATCAGTATTTTTAGTATATTAAAATTATATTATCTTATAGTTACTATTTAGCTTAATTTTTCTTATGATTATTCTATTGTGTCTACAGTCAAATAAGTTTAATCATCTCACCTGATGTTTGAATTGGCCATTTTCCCTTCTTATTTTAACTCTTTTCACTCAATCAATGCCCTTGTTTAGACCCATTGTGGACTGCATATTTCCTTGATATATCCCAAGCCCTCCTTTAACCCATGTGTTTCACCCCTCCTCTCCAACCATTTTAACCATTTTATTTCTTTATTGAATGCTATATGATTCATGATTGAAATGTAACCTCTCAAATATTCCAATGCTTGTCACTTATCTCTTGCCTTATCATATTTATTCTATCAATTCTTGTTGTTCCTATGTAAACCCAATTTGATCTAAAAATCAAATGGAATGTGATTCTGAATATATTAGAGTCTATAATCAAAACTTTTGCACATTTTCATTATTTAACTTTTGTCTTTCTTTTTCTCAATTTTATTTTACCTATCTACCTTAGTTGGAGTTTCATCAACTGTTGTAGAGCAATTGTCATCATAAACAAAAATAAATAGCATAATTGTTTTATTATTTGAAGACATGATATTTTTTTCTATTTGTGGATTTTCTAAGTTAGTAATTTTTGTATTTTATTTTTGTATGTTTTCCTTTATTATTTTGTGATCTATATAATCAACTAGCATTTCATGACAAGTATGTGAGATCAATAACATGTGTTGAAGAATATCTTTGGTATCAACATTCTTTTGGTACTTTTATTGAACTCATCTAATCTTTAGACTTGAAAATGCCTCCATGCAAAAGATAAGCAAAGTGCATCATAGTGAGAGTTTTACCATTTTGTTGAATATATGATAGACTAAATGCATCTTCCAACCTAAGTGTTTCTCTTTGTCAAGATTGGCCAAGTCTTTCTACCAATTACCTTTTGATCATGGAGATGGGGCCATCAATAGTGGTGATCTTTTAGTTTGTTCCAGTGCCCTTTATGTCATCATTAGGCTGGCCCATCATTGTCTAGATGTTCATTCAATTTGTGATCTTATTCATTTCACATGGACTAGTCATCTTCAATGTATGTAATTATTGCTCATAACCTAGATCCCTTGTGTGATCCTTACAATTGAGGCCTTTGTTTATAAAAGGAAAGCTAATTTTTATTAAAGCCTTTCTCAGTAACCTTTAGTTATTTCCATGTGGATCTGGCTTGGGACACTTTAGAAGTAGTTGATAAGTTGATTGATGTAGAAAAAATTTACACTTTTACTGAGGTCTAATTTGGAGCATACAATATTAGAAATGCTTAATAGGTTATTAGAGAATATGAAAGATAACATGCACTAATTAGGAGTTTGGTGACATGTGCATATTTTAAAACTATTCAAATATTATGTTCAAAAGCTGTCGCGTGGATTATTAAGTTGAGTAGGTGGAAACACCTTAAGTATTAAGCATAAATCCTATAAAGTAGGTTTTGTCATCTCCAATATCACAAATATAAAATAAAAAATTTAGGACAAACTATATGTAAAGTATTTTAATAAAAAAAACAACTCTAACTTTAGATTTTTACTTAGAAAATAAAAGTTGTTAAAAATTATTCCTTTTTGACAATGATGTATTATAGTTCTTTAAAAGTCGATGTGTAGAGTACCAAGATAAAAAAGGACAACGAGGTAATGATTTGGGTTAGTGGAAAAGTTTGGTTTAAAAGGGTGACAAGATGTTAGGCTAAGATTTGGAGCATTGTTCAAGAGGGGTGGTGGTTGAGTGAAGATTTACAGGTGTTTGCAAAAGCAGGAATTTATTTGGATGTTGATTCTCTAGTGGAAGGTATTTTTCCTCTGATCCTTGTCTCTCAAAAGGGTTTGGTTGGTTATCGACTCTCTTGGTGGAAGGTCTCTCATCTTTGATCCTTGTCTCTCATAAGGGAAAGGAAAGATGGAATCTCTCTAGCTAGCGCACAATTTTTTATCCAAAAATTACAAACAAGAGAAAATTCTTTCATTAATAGCTATATCATAATGAGAGAATCTCTTTTATTTATAGATAAAGGATAGCTCAATGCATGAAAAAAAATAAAAAAAATGGGAAATGAATCTTTACAAAACATCATAAGCATAGAAAAAAGAGAAAGATAATTTTAGAGTTAAATCACTTGAGAACCTAAAAAAATCTTTAGAATTTTATGAAACTAACACTTAGTGAATCAACCACATTAAATACAAAAGGATATGAGAAAAATTTATTTTGAAATTAAATCATTTAGGAATCTAAAAAGAACTTTAGTATTTCATGAGATTAACTCCAAATAGGTCAATCACATTAAATATAAAAATAAAAATGCATTGAATAAATTATGACATAGGAAAAATTATATAATCATACAATATGACAATTGAACGTGAATAACAATATGACCAGAATGCCAACACTAAACAAAATGGATGATAATGATCAACGATGGCCAGAGAGTTGTAGCTAACGATTGCCAGGCGATGTTGGACGATCGGGGAGCAACAGGTGGCTTAGTAATAATGAGTGACCTGTGATGTTTGGTCACTAGGTAGTAGTGATTGGGAGCTGTAGACGATCAAGTGATGACAAACCACTAACAATAATAAGCAAAGCATGCATAGGAATTGTCGTCAATGATGACGTATTGTACTATGAAATATGCTTAAAGAAACAAAACAAAAATAGTAGAAATAATCATAGGGAAAAATAAAGTATTGTAGTTAATCCATATAGTTAACAAAGATGACAAATCAAAATAAGATTCAACTTAGATACGAGTCTGTGTTTGAATGGGTCTAATAGGATGCCAGTGGGCGTGTTTATCAACTAACATAAGAAACTCTTCTATCATTGACCCTCTCAACCCTTAAGTTGTTAGAGTTGGCACAAAATACATCTAAACCAAAGAAGATGCATTTTAGACTCTATTGTTCTCAAATCTAGTGAAACCAAATGGTGCATCATGATGCTATGATCAAGGTGGGCCATCTCAATTGCTAGAGCTAATGAAATGAGACAAATTGTTTCAAAAGGAAAATATTCTAATGTAGTAGAGCTTAAGATGAAAAAGATTGGCCTTCATCATCCTTTGAGTCATGTTCTAAAATTATCTCAATATCTGGGTTGTAATCAAGTTTATCATGTAAATCAGTGTTGCTTTCCTATCATATTTGTTATCTTTTCATCCATCGATCACTACTAGTGACCTCAGCACCATTTCATTCTCTTTAAGCCACCTTGAATTCATCATTGTCCCATTTGTTTATCTCTATCATTTCTTCTATGGTTGGTACTGGCAACCCTATAGCTACATGCAATGAAGTTGAAATTTCATTGCAATTCTACAACTGTAGAATTTCAGTACTAAATGATACATCTACACTAGCTTCTCAAAACCTTATTTGATATATCATCAATCTCATGCAATGTACGATGCCAATAGAATATCTGAATCCTAGTAACATCTTATGATTATCCTCTATTGTTTCAAGTATTGAATAATAGAACACCAACTAGCTTCTCTTTGGACCCAATGGATATATGATACTCATATGCTTCTATTCAAAGGATTTTCTAATATAGAAAAATTTGTGTGATAATGCCATCATCAAGGCCTCTCAAGTTTGCCACATCATGGATGACAAGAAAATTTCATTAACATCTTCATTCTATCATATTTTTAACATTTTGCATAAGATTATATCATTTAACCTCTCTAAGATGACAACTATTTAGATTCTTTAGATCATTATTTTTATAAACCATCATAAAGAATGAACTAAACTAAGAATCTTCTTGAATATAAATAAATTTTACCACATGTCATTCAAACTTATCTTTATTCATCCTATAATATCAGTTCAGGCCAACATATCTACTTAGGCAACACTCAATTGAAGATGTCACCATCATTCTTCTCATAATAGTAACTTCATTAAGCCTGAGTAATTTATCAATCATAAATCACAGTTGTAATGCATGTTACATACTACCTATTTAAAATTGTGTTTTATAAAAATCTAATAATATGATCAAATAGTGAAATCTAAATGTAACTACATAAAAGTTATATTCGTTTCTTAAAAGATAGTATTCACACAAATATTATTGTAGAAAAATATAAAAAAATAAAGTACTAATATAAGACTTATGTCTCTATTATTATAACAATATTATTATAATATTAAAAGCAATCTTAATAGATGATTTTTAATTCAAAGTAAAGGTAAATAACTAGTGAGTTATTAACAATGTCCTCTCATTGGTCCTTTTAGAATCTCGTGAAGTGCATTATTGTCACATATAATTACTAAGCCAAAGAAAATGGTTGTTTATTTATACTAACTTAGTGGACAATGACTACATAACATATATGACATATTATGTAAAGTATCATATCAAAACATGTGCAAAATAATCAAACTAATTATGTAGATGTACATAGTAATGGAATGGTTCCATTAAATACACCAATTTAATGTTATAATATCCCTTTTCCTGTTTAGCATTTTAATTAATCTATTTATTATTTTTTATCATTAACAGACCTGATATTTAAGTTTACAGTTTTTTTGTTTCTTTGATCTCACTCATATATCAAAAAATATACTCTTAAGGGATTCCTTCAGCCTAAGTAACACCTTGGGACAAGACGATAAAGTATATGATTTACTCTCGTATACCACATATCATTTTTGTATATGATTTAATTTCTTTTACAAGGAATCGCATATTAATTCTTCTCGTTATAGTTCCATGGTTATATTAATAATTATGACTCAGTTTGATATAAAATAGAAATTATACAATACCAAGATGTATGAAGCAACCCCTTATATTTTCAACCATCATAATATTAACATGTCAAATAAAACATAACATTCTCAAGTGTGATTAATAGGAATGATTTGAAATACTCACCCATGAAATAAATTATTTTAATATAAATATTTTCTTACTAATAGCACTAGTAGTAATACAACAACATATAAAACATGTTAAACTATATAAAGCAACCATTAATCGTCAACATTTAATCATTTTTTTTAATTAAAATGATAGTAGGTCACTAAACTACATTTACTAGTACATCATCCAAATGCACCTACAATATATAACATTACTTACATCAATATTAATTTTGTAGTGTTCATCCCTTATAATTAGGCTTTGTTCATGAAATTGATCTTATAAATCTTGAATTATCCTCTTTCCTCTAGAGTTTTACTAAAGAATTTCTCCAAATCTCATTTTTAATTTTTAACTTTCTTTTCTTTATCTCAAATTGGCTTGGACTGACTTGAAAAAATTTCTTCAATTTTCTTTTTCTTCATAACCACATGATCAAACTACTAAATTACTCCAAATCTCCTACAACACCTCCTCTTATCTCTCTTTGTGATGACCAAACTTGTCACAACCAAATTAAAATCTAATTTCTCGATCTTAAACCAATTAAACTCTAATTTCTTAACATTAATGTTTTCAAATGGACATAATCTCCTCTATAATTTATTCATTTTCCTAAATAGATAAACAACTATTCAATACCTAGGTCACCTATGATAATATTATGTATTACATGTCACACAACACACAACTGAACTCGCCCACATAGTTTTATGTATCCACATTCACACAAGTCCATAGTATTCACTATAACTATCCATCCATATGTACATGTACATGATACAAAAACATATAAATTACAAGTTAAGTTCGTTTATAAATTTTTAACAATAATAATTATTTATAATAGGTCCTTTTCCATGTGCAGCCATTCTTGCACTACAATTTTTGATGCACTTGAATAGTCAACACAAAAAAAATGAAGTCAAACATCACAGGATGAGCAGGTTACATTTACCAATAATATATACAAAACAAATAAACATTTGTTGCATGCTAGGTCTAAAACATACATATCAACGAAAGAATAAACAACCAAAGTTCATTTAAACTTATAACATAACATGAAACATAAGATCTTACAATGACATTATCACAAACATAAAGAGATAAACATATACATGCAATCTCTTGTTGTTCACTTCTTTTCTTAATCTGGTCTTATTTCTCAATGTCATGTCTACTTAATTAAGTAAACCTAATAATAATTGTACTATTGCTCCCACTCTCTCTAAGAATAGTCAGTTAATATCATTTTTTTAGTTTACTTAGTTATATTAAAAATCTTATTTATTAGTTGCCTATTCTATTTTTTATGCACAAAATGCTTTGTATTTAATATTAATTAGTATTGCCATTGACCATTTTTTGTGACAAATTTTAATCATGTAGCACACTGACATTATCCATTATCATAGTGAAAAATCTTAATATATGACATATTGGTTACTAGTCACGAAGGAAATAACACAACTCAATTATATGACTCATTAACCATTGAATTTATTTCAAATGGCATTTTTAATTCTTTATTTGACATGCATATATTTCACAAATCATAATTCTTGGAACAACACCTGTTCACAATATACAACTAAATACATGCTAATAATAAACAATCAAATCAACACAAAGCTTTCATTAAATGCTATCATAACATTGCTTTAATTCTTTAATTAATGGATTATCATGCTTATATATTTCATAAGTATGTTAGTCATTACAAAATTAGGATATTAATTAATATCAACAAAATAACATGTACTCTATGCAACATGTTTACATATTCATGGTCCCACAACTACTTATTACATAGTCCAATTGATTCAAACACAATAATATTATATCAATGCATCATAAAGATTATGTAAGACTATTACACCATGCCATATTTATTATTTAGTATTACATTAGATATATACATATAAATAATGTTAGAGTGTCTATGTCAAAGTTTTGATATTTTTCATACTTAGATCTTATTACTTGTTGACATTTTCCTACTTCTGAAGTTTAACTTATCCAGCAACAATACCTTTAGGGTAATATAAGAAAGTATTATATGGTTGTATTTGCAATAATAGAATACTCAAGGTTTGCATTTGCTCACTTCACTAATTATTGAAAATTTTGATTCCTCAACTTTGTTTTCCATTTTAAACCCAAACACTTGCTTTGCACTTTCTCCAATTTCACTCTCTATTTCACTTTTCTCTCTCCTCATGTTCCAACCTTCTTAAGAACAAATTTGTGAAATTTGTTAACTTTCTCTCTCAAAACAACCTATTGGCAAGATAAAAATTTGATTAGAACTTAGGACTAACAATTTCCAACTTAGATCTATTTCTATGCTAATCAAAACAAGTCACAATTGAATAAAACAAAGGTAAATTCTAAAAATCAATGGCTTGAGCAAGTGAGGGAAAGCATGAAATTGAGAAGCAAAAGTCTTAAAAAAATATGAAGCAAGGTTCCATCCATAAGATCCACTTCTTTTTGCACAAGAGAAAGGAAGTATAACCATTGTGCCAATGAGCATGACAAAGAGGAAAGGGGGAGGAATTCTCAAAATCTAAACACTATTTCAAAAAATTTCATCGAAAAATATATTTATTTTAATATTTTAAAATACTTTATTTTGTTAAGTAAATTGGCATGTTTTATGATAGTTTAATAAGATTTGAGATGATACTCTTTCTCTCTCTTATGCTCAAGATTGTTTTCAATATTCTTTATTATTTTTTTAAAAATCTTAGATAAGGAATATAGTTCTTAGTCAATTCCTCTTCTTGGCTCTTCATATTCCTCCAAACGACATCATTGGCTTCACCGAATGCATCATCTTATTCTTTCCCTTCACTTTTTGACATGTACTAATAATTGGATCACTATTTCACTTAGTTTATTTCGTTAATCATTCAAGGTTTATATTTTTAAAAATTAGAACATTAAAATAAGTTTTAATTAAAACTTTAGGATTTATAATATTTTTTAAATAATTTTTATTAATTTAATCTCTAAAACTTTGTCAACAAACTTTATATGATTGTTTATAATGAGCTCTACTAGACAATCAATTTTTTGTATTTTTTACCTCATTTATAAAAAACTCTTCATATTCCTGCAAACGACCTCATTGGCTCCACCGAATGCATCTTATTCTTTCCCCTCAATTTTTGACATTTATTATTTAGTTTTAATTAAAACTTTAGGGTTAATAATATTTTTTAATAATTTTATTAATTTATTCTCTAAATATTCGTCAACAAACTTTATGTGATTCTTTATAACGAGCTCTCCTAGCCAGCCAATTTTTGTATTTGTTACCTCATTTAATATTTTTAATAAATTTTAAAATTTGAAAATATTTATAATAATTATTCTATTGTATCTTCTTTTTAATATTCAAATTTTTAATACTTCTATTTTATACCAAGAGAATAGTTTTTTGAGCTTCTTTATAATCTTTAACTCTTAGTTAGATTTCATAAATTTTAAACCCCATTTAATATTTTGTAATTATCAAAAATTATTATTTAATACTTAAAATTTCTATTATTTTTTAGGTCTATACATTTTTGATTTTCACTAATTTAATATTGTTAAGTTTCAGATAAATCACATTTTTAATTTCTAATTTTGTCTCCCTCTTTTTAAGACTCTAAATCATTTTGTCCAATATATGAGTTTAAAAAAATCATTAGCTTACAAAAAATTTTAAACACATTGAAATAGTTATTTAACATATTTATTTACTTTCAATGATATATATTTTTTCTCCTCTTTCTTTAAAGATCTATTCCAACCTTTGGGATACTAGAATTGTGTTATTTACCTTAATAATAGATAAAAGTTGATTGTGTGTTTTAATAGTATGAGAATTAACCATCCATCTTTTTGAGAAATTTCTTGCTTAGCATGAAATTCACCATAGTTGGAATTAAGGCTAAGAAAAATTATAAGTGCCAAGAGGTGTGGAACATCAACATGTGACAAACTTGATTCCTTCCTAAGTTTAAGGATATTTTTGCCATCAAACTTCAAAATATCATATAATATAACATAAGAATATCGTATAGTATAATAAAGTAATAAAAAATGGAGCTACAAAACAGGCTAATCATCATACAAGACAACAAAATTGTATAAGTATGGTAGAGCATGGTCAGTGCATAATCACTATGAATTGGATGAGTTTGAGAGGTTATGTAATGTAAGGATCCAATCGTATAATATAATCAAGTAAGAGAGAGAAAGAGATTAAACTTAAGAGAAATAGAAATATGGACAAAAATTGGCTAATGATCATATGAAGATGACTGGACCATAGTATTAGACCTTTAATGTGTAAAAAAGGCTAAAGTATGTAATACAATATCTTACAATATTAAATCAAAGAATGCATAAGTATAATCAATTAAAAATGTAAAACTAACTTAGTTTAATAGGTTGAGTAGTAGATAGACAAATTATATAATACAATAAGTATTAACATTTAAGTATGATCCATTGTAATATAAGAATAGTACATACGAATTCTCAGGTTTTGTCATAAGAAGTTATATCATATTGTATGATATAAGTTGAATATGGATATCATACAAGTACAATAATGATATCTTAAGAGTATGATTAGAAGAACTTAAGACAAGTTAAGATAAGATTGAGAAATGTACAGTATGATTATGTCTATTATATTAATATGATCCATATAAGCTAAAAAGATTTAAGACCTAAAATGATGAATGGTTCATGTCAAGATGAGAGTTTAATCAAAGAGAACCCATTGGATTTAAATGGAAATAAAGTCCAAATAGATGCAAAATCAAAACAACAAAAATTTTTGAAAAAGATGAATAGATAATAAATGCAAGAAAAAATCTTGTTATAGCATGTAAACAAGTGAGGCTGAGCACAGGAAGAATTTTTTAAGGATGTACCAAAGCAGTTAGCTTCAACCACTTGTGTTAAAGGGAAGAAAATAGACAAAGAAAACTCTCTCAAGCATGAAAAAGAATTCAAGAGAAGTTAGTGCACAACAAAAATAAAACTAAGAGAAATAACTTTTAGGTACTATAAAAATTGAGACTTGAAGCAAAGATTTAAGCCTTGGTAAGATCACTACTCGGATTTAAAAGATAAGAAAAACTTATTATGATATATATGTTTAATGTAATATGTATTGTAAGATAAATGTCTCATTGATTTGAAATATACCAAATTAAAGATGCTTGAAATATATCATATATATTCTTGATGTAATTTATAATACTATGTTAAGAGTCTTAAATGATATGTGAAAATGTTAATTAAATAATATTTGTTATATGTGAATATAATTATATTTTGGTATGATTTGATATATGATTGTATGAGAATGATGGTATCCTGTTCATAGGTTATAAGCTTTATTTATTTTATATTTTGGTGATAATAATTATAAATGAAAATAATATCAAATAATATGTCATTATTTAATTGAAAAATATGTAACAAAATGATCAATATGAGAAGCAACAATGATTATTTTCTAAAGTGACATTGCTATCTAGAATAACATTTCTTTAGAATTAAATGTTTTATTATTCGTATAATATTTTTTAAAAAGTAGAATTATTACCTTAAAAATATTTCTTTGTGAGTGTTTCAAAGGAGATGTCATTAAGTAATAGAGAAAAAAATATTTCACATAAATAAAAGAATGAAAAGGATTAAAAATAAATTAATATGTGACACTAGTGTGTCTAACATTAGCCCACAAACACACACCTATTGGTATCGTATAAGTTTCATAGTCTATTGGTGTAAATTTTGGTTGAAAATTGCTTCAAAAAATATTTAAAATTGATTTTTTGTTGTTTTCACCACTATTGCTATCCACTATAATCTATCATCGCCACGTTATTGTTAGCGCCCGTTGTTGTCTCTCGAGCCAACCTACATGCCTACTAACCTAATTTGACCTAGGATTCAAACTAATCCACTCTGACCCACGACGATCTTCGATAACCCGTCTGTTCTATTAACTAATTTTGTTATGTTTAACCCACACCTTCCCAAAAATTGGACTGATTGCTCTGCCCGCATCACTCACCCTATCATTTTGTTGCCCATCATTTCATCGCTTGCCATTATTGTGATTTTTTATTTATTTTTTATTTTTTAAAAAAATTACTGATGAAACTTTGATGTTCTTATAAATAAAGATGTTTACCCCATTAAGGAAGATGAAAAATAATGAAATAATTTTTTTGTTTGTATGCTTCCACCATTATGAACAAAGTATGTGTACCAAACTCTAATTAAAGAGATTCTAACTTTTCTTATAAAAAATAAGGATTGAATGTGAGAGATCATCACTATGATAGCTGGTAATCAAATCCCTTATAAGAGATAAAGAACGAATATGAGAGACCTTCTATTGGGAGAGCTAGTAATTAAATAAAATATTACTTTTACCAATGCCCACATCATCATCAAAATATGTAGTATTTCAAAAACTTTTATTTTCTATATAGTAATTTAAAGTTAAAGTTTTTGTTTTTTATTAAAGTACTCTACTTATAATTTGTC
This sequence comes from Vanilla planifolia, assembly GCA_023846275.1. Classification (NCBI taxonomy): domain Eukaryota; kingdom Viridiplantae; phylum Streptophyta; class Magnoliopsida; order Asparagales; family Orchidaceae; genus Vanilla; species Vanilla planifolia. Next base: position 24,256,463 of record CM043876.1, on the reverse strand, counting down.
TTAGATTCTTTATTATATATATATATATATAAATTGAATGTGATAAAAATTATTTTATAAGATTTTATACTTAATAGTTAAGGTGTTATCATCTACTTAATAATCCACACAATAACTTTGGAACACTAACCTTTTAAATGTTTTAAAATATCACACACATCACCTAATCTTAATTAATGTATAATATCTTTTTATATTTATGAATAATTTATTAAATATCTCTAGTATTGTATGATCCAATTTAGACCCTGGTAGAAGTTTAAATTAGTCAAGCATCAACTTTGATATTCAAATATATGATTTTTTACTAAAAATATTTTTATTTAGTGTATTCAATTTTGGTATTAGAGAACATGATTTTCTACTCTACATCAACTTTAGTATTAAATGATATTATTTTTTATTTAACAAAGATTTTTTTTCTTTTTTGCTCGTTATATCTACTAAAAAACTCTTAGTTAGTTTAGGATAAATTTTATCTTTGAAGGTGATATAAAAGTAGTGATATGACTCTCTATCATCTTTTTAAAAACTATCTGATTCTATTTAGAATGTGATCTAACAAAAGAGAGACCCTGATCACTCATAATTTTCTTGAAAGCACACCTTACTAAGCTTTAGTGGTCTATAGTTATGATTGCTTTGCTTTCATAATTATTTTAAAAAAAATGATTTGTCATATTATTTTTCTTAATATCTCCTTGTGTGACAAATCTTTTTATGACCACAAGATCTGATAAATCTAATCAAATGGCAAATCAAAGTCAATAATTTGTTCAAAACTAAAGACAATTAAAACCAAGATCTTATGTTAAAAATATCCTAATTAATAGCTCAACTCACCCAGATAATTGGACAAATCTTCTTAAACTAATAATGTGAACCAAATCCTTAAAGACAATGAGATAATATGAGAGAAAGTACCATGCCCAATAATTTATAAGAAGAAAATCTTATAATACATGAGAACCATAAAAGACATGATCATTCTGATGAATTTGACCAAGATATCTATATAAGAAATCATGACTATAGAAAGTCAAATGAATTTTTGGATGAGTTAGACCAAAATGATGATCAAAACATGTCTTGTAAGGAGAAAAGACCTAAGAGACATCAAGAGAAATAGCATATTCATAATGTGAAATTAGATGCCATAACTTTTGATGATAGATTTGATACTAAGGATTACATAAACTAACATACTAATATAGATGATTACCTCGACTAGCATTAAATGTGTGAGCAAAGAAAGTATATATTTATTAAGACAAAACTCATTGGTACTACCCGTAGGTTCCTTAGAAGTACTCAAAACTTGGAAAAACCTTAAGGATAGGTTATACAATAGGTTTGTTCTAATGACCTATAGTGTCGAATTGTTAGATAAATGACAAAGGTTTTCCCAAAATAAAAGATTCGTTGAGGAGTATATTATCAAGTTTGAGAATTATAAATTTACGTGTGATATAGATGTACTCAAGCATGTAGTAATCTCTCTTTTTAAGATAAGTTTAAAAGAATACATAATTGTTGAACTTAACTTGAGGATGTTACCACTTTAGAGAAAGCTTATTGCATAGCTAGAGATGTGAAAAAATATAAAACTTCTTATTTTAAGAGAAATGATGAGCTAGACCTTTTAAAGACCTACATCATAATTTCTTAACCCATTTATACTTACACTTTGTCTACTATCCACCATAGTTTTTAAATCTCTTAAACTCACATTACCGCCAACTTTTTCACAACCTTCTTCAAGCTAACTTACCCAATTTGAAATTTCTTATTTTAAGTATTATAAAAATAGACATGTAGTTATTAATTATCCAAAGAAATTCATGACTATAAACCTAGAAAGTATTAATTAATAAGAAGAATCAAAATAAGAAAAAAAAACATAATATTTGATAAGGATCATGAGTAAGAATTAAAAAACATGAAAAATTTCATGATTTTAATAGTTAATTGTACTCTTACAATCCTATAATTTCAAGATGATTAGAGGTGCACCAACATCTTTAGCACCAATATTAAGGAATAATCATGTAAGATGACTATAGTATCTAACAGAGAGTATGATTTACTAGTTATTTTTGAAAGACCTTATGGCATGTATTATGAACCAATTTAAAATTTTTTTCAACGTACCACCCACAAATAGATGGACAAATAGAAATAGTAAATCGTGATTTAAGAAATCTTTTTCTTAACTTGATAAGAGATTGATCTAAGCTTAGACATCTACTACTATCATGAGTAGAATTTGCATATAATAACTCCATGAATCACAGTATTGGTCTGTCTCTTCAAAATGTGTTATGGTAATCAGCTAAGACCTTTCATTGATCTTATTTCCTTATTACTAGACTTTCAAACTTTTGTTTATATTTTTTTCTTTACTTCTCATAAATAATATCTAAAAAGATTAATCAAAGTAATAACAGATACAAAAAATAAACAAATGCTTAAAAGAATGTTAGAAAATTTTATAAAAAAACCATGTTATAATTAGACTTAGGATTGAATCATTCCCTCGTAGAGCAACAAGAAATTATAAGTATATGAAGCTAGCTTTTTAGAAATATTAAAATCAAGAAACTTATGTGTATGTGTTGGATTTACTAAAAGAATATTGAGTTTAGTATAATCTTTAATATTAAAGATTTAGTCTAATATAATGCACTGCATCTAATAATTAAAGAATCATTTTTGCATGAATTTTCTATATTGAGTGAACCTATTCCTACCAAGACATTAGCCTTGAGTGTAAGAACAATGTAAAGAAAAATTTAGATAATAAGACAATTTTAATTAAAGATTATAAACTTAAAAAAATTAGTCTATTAGAAGGGCAAGCCTTCAATCAAGAAACTATTAGCTTACCTATAATGACGTACACTATATCACATCACATCTATTAAATCATTACTATACCAAACCATCATAATATCATTAAGCTAAGCTCTCTCTTACTTGGGGAGGATGGTGTAGAAACATCTAACATTAGCCCACAAATACACCCACTAGTGTACACTAGTTCCATAACTCTTTCAAAGAAAAATTTGGGTGAAACTGCTTTAAAAATTGAGTTGTTTTTACTATTTTCATCACCGCCATTGTCACGTCGCCATTAACCCCCATTGTCACCTCTCGAACTAATATGCATGCCCACATGACCCAATTTGACCTAGAAATCTAAACTGATCTGCTCGACCCATGTCAACTCATTACCCGTAATGACCCACTTGATTTGCTCTAACCCATGACATCGCACACCGACCTACTAGTCCCACTAACTGATTCTGTTTTGCCCAACTCATGCCTACCCAAAAATCAGACTAGCAACGCCACTTATATCGCTCACCCCACTATTTTGACGCTCGCCATTACCATCGCTCAAAATACATGGTCAATTTGGGAACTACTTAAATTCCACTAATTTTATAGTATTTTTTATTTATTTTTTAAAAAATTATTGAGAATTTTTTAGGTTATTAAAAATAAAAATGTTTACTATGTTAAAGAAGATGAAAAATTATAGAATATAATTTTCTTTTATTTATATACTTTTACCTTTATAAACAAAGTATTTACACCAAACTCTAGTTAAAAAAATATCAATTTCTCTTATGAGAGACAAGGATTGAAGATGAGAGACGTTTTAATGGAGAGACGAGAACCAAATTTATTATAAAAGATAAAGATCGAAGGTGCGAGACCTTTCACTGAGAGAGTCAGTAACTAAACAAAATCTCGCTTCTATCAACACCCACATCATCATCAAAAGATGCACTCTTTCAACAACTTTTAATTTTTAAATAATAATATAATGTTAAAATTATTTTTTTCTAATTAAAGTATTTTATATAAAATTTGTCTTATATTCTTTATTTTATATGTGTAAAATTAGATGCGATAAATAATCTATGCTACAACTTTGTATGCGTAGAATTTGTCTTAAGATGTTATCACTTACTCAACTTAATAATCTATGTTACAACTTTATAATACCAATCTTTAAATAGTTCTAAAATATCATGCACACTAAGTGCATAGTATCTTTTCATATTTTTTAATAATCTATTAAGTATTTTTAGTGTTATAAGCTCCAATTTAGACCCTAATACAAGTCTAAGTTTGTCATAAATCAATATAATTTCTTAAAAATAAAAATTAAGATTTTTAATAAATCCAAAGAAAAATAAAAATAACATGTTGTTTTATTACTTTCATATATTTTGTTGATAAGTCCAAGTATGTAGTTAACTAAAAATATTAATTTTATATTATATTACATATTTTTGTCACTTAAATTTTATTAGTCGGCTCATACCTATTTTGTCTTAATACTTTCAATTCAAAAAAGTGACACCATATCAAGCTATTTGGATAGAATGAGAGTTGAAATATGATGATTGGTAGATGCTAATACATAATAATTTTTATATTTATTATATTTAAGAAAAAATATATGTAAAATTATTAATATTTTATGTATATATGATTTTAAAAAGAATGTGAAAATATTAACGTTTTTAATAGTTATAAATGTTTGATTTTTATATCACTTTCGTGATCAATTTACAAAGGTTAAAAAGAGAATTCTTCCACTATTTTAAAAAGAAAAATTGGCATGGTTTTCAAAATATAAACAAGAAGAAAAATGTAAAATAAAATATTTAAGTGACCCTCAAAGGATAGTTGGGAATGATCAGGTGATGAAATGAGAGATGCCACATCGTTGGTCTTTATTATTTATAATAGAAGCTTCTATAATGGAATGTCTCCCCATGATTCTTAACTTGGAAGAACAATCACCATCATAGAGGAGGTTGATCATGAAAGAATCACAAAGAAGGTTACAAAAACAATGCATTCTAAAGTTAAGTTTTGCAAATTGCTCAAAACCATTAGTAAGTTAGTTCATTTATGTCACTCGTGCATCATTCTCTCTTCTATATTAGTTGCTCGATCAAATAGCCTTCATCAAGTGCATCTTCATTTCCCATACCAACAATGAGTGCCATAAAATTGAAATTCCATAGTTGTTTTGCATTATTCTCACTTCTCTCTTAGCTTTATGATGCAATTTCTCTACACCTAATGTATTCTACTTAGATCACCAACTTATGTAAACTCTTAATAATTCTTATATTTTAGTTAGAGAGGGAGAGAGAAATAGAGAATAGTGTTGAATCCTTAGTCTTTATATCACTAATTTTATTATAACAAAATTATTATATTATTTTATTAATATTTTTTATTAATGTTCAAGATCATGTATTCGAAGATTAATTAGGTTAATCATGGGAAGAGTTTCATCACTTGACTCAATGAGCTTAACAACAATATTTTGATGTTAACCATTTCTAGCATCAAAAGAAATACAAAGCTTGAGTAATGCACATAGAAATTTTTTTTGAGTCATTTTTATTCGCTTTAGAAATTGGACCTATAATAATTTATCTTAAAGCAATCAGATTCAGTGAGATTTTGAGTATGATTTTTAAATGTTTTTAAAGTTAATCTCCACTTATATAGATTTAAGTTTATAACATGCATTTCATTTACATTGATTTTCATATATCTCTAACTTGAAATATTATGAAGTTAATATGTTTCATTTGTTGATTAAGCCCAATCAAGTAGAAATTAAAAATGGGTTGGATTGAGTTGATCTAAAAAAGTATGCACTAACCATGCTTATATGATGACATAATCATACAATAAAACTAATTAATTTTTTGATTAAATAGGAAGAATGAACAGGGTTATCAGACTGAGTAACTTAAGTAAATTTTGAAGTTTGCTTGGTCGTACGATGTCTTCATCATATAAATACAATATTGTTTTCTAGAGAGGTCTATTTTAGGAAATGAGTGAGCTAATTTGTTTTGCACAAATATAATACATTTATTGTACAAATACGATCGTTTAATTTATAGAGAGGGTTTTAAAAAAGTCTTCATACATGTATGATCATTTTTATCATATTATATGATAATGTAAAAATTTAAGAAGTAAAAATTTAGATCTTAATAATTATATTATTTGTACACATATGATGTAGTCATTGTATAAGTATGATAATTTGTTAACAAAATGAGCTAATGAGACTTATTTGATGGATTAGATGATAAGCATTAAAGTCATTATACTAATATGATCTTTGAATCAGATAGAATGATCAATTTAAGAAGTGTTAGTAACAAGTAGTTTGACTAGATTTTAATAAACTTTAATTTAGCCATTGATAACACACCCCACCTGGCGATCATACTCGATAATATACATAACAATATTAATATTAGGTTAATTATCATAGTATATGGTCAAGTAGAGGACACTATCAATTATTTAAGTGAGGTGACACTAAAACTATGAATAATACTTCTTAAACATCATTTTCTACTCTAAAATAAATGCAATTGATTCAAGATTTTAGAAGTTAAATAGAAAGAATGTCCCTTGAAAATATTCATTTCATTTTTATACAAACATTTATATTATCGCATACATTACTAAATATTATAATGAATTCACTATTTCAAATTAATAATCTCAATTTATAATTCATAATATAAGTACAAGTGAAACATCTATAGCCCAAACCATATAAATATCATAAGACCCACCTTATTATAACCCTTATCTTGAATATTAGATGAAACCTATACATAAAAGCAATACATAACTCATATTAGATAAAGGACTACACAATGGGAGCATCTATAAATTGCAAAAAATATAACAAAATCAAACTTAAGGAAGTAGTCTTATATAGTAATAATCAGATAGATATGGCATAAGTTTCTCTTAGGACAAAGTTCCTCATAAAGTTCTCAAAATATGATATCCTCTCACACTCATGGAATTATGTTAAAACCTCTAAGAACCATAACTTTATAGATATTTTGTATTTTGGCATATGGTATAAATAGAAAATTAGAATGATATTCTTAATAAGTAAATTATTAGCGATACACAATTAACCAGTATCAAAGTGTGATAGTATAACTAATTAATAAAGTAAAACAATACATAATTATTGATAAAATAAACACAGTAACAATGCGTCTATGCTTAGATGCATCCAACTCAAGTATACACACTTATTGTATAATTCTCGAGCTATATCATGCTTTTTCTTTTCTTTTTCATATTTAAATTCATTTTGGTTCTCATTGTTTCTTTTTTTTCATATTCTTTTTATCTCGACCCATATTTCCTCTATAATTGTTATCCTTACTCTAAGGGATTCCTATATCATATATCATCGTGATGTAATTACTACATCATTTTGCTAATATCTTGTGTTGACGAAAATGAAGAATCTAACATGTTGTCACCTCCATCTCTTAATGCTAATGAGAGTGTGAAGTATATCTCATTATCACGTAGTCATTGCCTTTATTGCCAACATCTTAATATGGTTTATGATACATCATAGCCATATCTTTGATTGCTTACAACACCATGGTTTGAAATATATATCACGATCATGTAGCCATCAATCATTATTACCAACATCTTGTGTTGATAATGATAGGATCTCTAACAGGCGATGGCCTTATCTCTAAGTGCCCACGATACTAAGGTATCAAGTATATCTCATTTAATATGTTACTACTAAATAAGGTCATATAAGAAAAAAAGATGTTTCTCAACTTTTGTTCTTTATTTTTGCTAAAAGGTATTTAGTGTTTTCCCTAGAAAATTTTTTACATTTAAAATTTTAGGTGCATTGGTTGTACATTTGAAGCATAAGGATTATGTGAGTTGTGTGTTATTTCAAGAAAGCAATGAGTATATGAAGAAATCTTATTTTCGAGATATGCATAATTTATATTTAAGTTGTTCAAATATAAAATCGTAAAATCATCTTAATATTTATACTTTATATGTTATATACTTAAACTATGTGGTTAAATAGTAAATTATTATGTAGACAAAATAGTAGATAATTAGACATGATGTATATAGTTAGTGGATGTTATATTTTTAAATTATATATATATATATATGAAAAATAGACCAGATATATGGAAGGTTATGTTCATTTGAAATCTAAAAACTTGAATTAAATGATGTTAAATGGTTTTAAAATTATCAAAATGTATCTTACATTTTTAAAGAGAGGAGAAAACATCATAATAAGCTCCTAGCAACATTTGTACAATACAGTATTAAGTAATATGTAAAACCAATTTGTCTTCTAAGACAATATTATAACAATATGAATGATTCATAATTGTGAGGTTCATCATTGATGATGAGAAAATGATAAGTAAACAATATTCTTATGACTAATAAAAAGTTTGCAAGTGTTAATGGTTTCTTGATGAGTCAACATATGAAAAGAGTGCTTTGAATGTAAAGATGGTGGTACATGATCAAGTTAATGAAAGTTGGGTGGTAGTGAGCATATATAGGAGATCCATTATTTTAGTGAACTTCTTTGGCCATATTATGGACATTGTAATAGTCTTAATTTTCTTTATTTTATTTATTGTATTTTTTTTAGAAAGAGCTCTTTGAGACGAGCCTAATGATATTTAATTTGTAATTTTCCGAACTCTAATAAATAAATTATGAATTTTTAAAGATTTGGATAAATTTGTAATATTGAGGATATATTTTTAATTTTTAAATGTCGGCTTAGTTCAAATTCGATTTGGTGGAGGATATATTTGCAAATACCAAATTTAGAAGGGGTTTTCTGTAAAATGCGGCTCACAAACCATCGGTTAAGTCGGTTCCGACCGTGGCTTAAAAGTCGATCCATGTGCATTTGAAACACACTTCTGTGAACACGGCGGCAATGCACGACGGCTAGGCACGGCGGCGAGGAATTTTCATGATTTCCGACACGCGACAGCGACGGCCGACGAAGGTGAGAATTTTTGTTTGCATTGTCGTCGGGTTGTATAAGTTTTTTCGGTAAGTGGCGATCAATTGGTCGGCGAGAGATGCAAGAGATTTCGAGTTCGCCTGTGAAATTTCGGTTTTGCCGGACGTACAGGAGAGAGAGAGAGAGAGAGAGAGAGAGAGAGAAAGAGCGAAAAATCGGTCCACGCCTTTGGACTGGGTTACACTGCTGAACGCCGGCAGTCCCGCACGCCAAGAGCGCGCGGTCCAACGCGCCAAGCGCCCGCGGTCCAGCTTCAGGCACGGGTGGTTCAACGCCCGTGTAAGCCTATTTTGGGATTTATTTTGGGGGTTTGTTTGGGAAAGCTTTTCAGAAAGCACTTTTGGTTAATGAACATATTTTAATTTATGATCATGGGCTTGTAGGACATCAAGAAAAAAAATAAGAAGCGGGAAATATAAATTGTACAGCAACTCCAGGTAGGTAAATTCCTAACCCTGTGATGTAACACGATATTATATGTTTTTACAAGTTTTTCTTACTGTTATAGTATTTTGATTGTTGCATATGTTGTTTATGGCATAAAAAGGAAGAAACACTATGGCATGGATTACTTATGCATTTGCATGAAAACTTAAAAGGAAGAAATAACATGGTATGATAATGAAATAAAAAGGAAGAAACAATGGGAAAAGAAATGTCTTTTGATATGGCATAATTTTTTGGAATTATGATTGAAAATGGTAGTAAAAAATAGATTCCCAGAGAACATTATCCTCACCACTAGGCCCAGCATGTATTACAGGGTATCGATCTTTGGATCAGATATCTTCCTAGTGCTTACACCAGGCCCAGCGTGTGTCGCAGGGTATTGATCTTCGGATCAGATATCTGCCTGGTATTATGTGCTATGACTCCATGATGATTTACACCAGGCCCAGCATGTGTTGTAGGGTATGGTACTATACCTGCCTGGTGGCACTAGGCCCTGTATGTGTTGTAGGGTATCAATCTTCAAATCAGATATCTGTCTAATGTTATGTGTTTGGTTGGATGCTGGCTGAAGGTCATTTATTGATGATGATTGGATTCAGAGGATAATGCGTCAAAGGGAATTGAGCCTGGTAATAAGACACTATATAAGGAACTGGCATTTTTTTATGGTTTTTCATTTGGCATTACCTTATATATATGACATCTGGTATGATTTTATCTTTATACATATGATTGATCTTTACTGCTCATGATATTTTGATATCTCTTTTTCATACTTGGTTAGTTGTTGTGATTTATCTACTGAGATGTGTAAAATCTCATTTAGTGCTTACATCACAGGTCATGAAACCACTACACCGAGAGATGGGAATGGTGTTGCTATAGAAGAGCCATTTTCAAGAGATGTGTGAGAGAAGGAAAGTTTTCGTGTGATTAAATGTTTAAAAACATGCCTTTATATATATACTTGGGATTTTGGGGTTGGTGTTTATCTTATCGTTGGGTCCCCACCCTTGGTTTTGTTTATTGTCCTCACTCTGATAATAATTTATTATTTAGAGGTACTGGTTTAGGTGGGGGCTTGACAAGGTGGTATTAGAGCTTTGGTTCAAGAATAGGTAGGAAATGGGAGTGAGGACACCAGCATAGCATATGCATTGCATCTTTAGTGTTACTTTTAGATTAGATATTCGTTGTCAAATACCTATGTGGTTTTGCAAGATTGCAATATATTTCAAATCATGGAAAGATTTGAATCTGACAATATAGATAAGGGTAAAGAAAGACAGTAACAAGGAGATATGCAACAAGAATTAGTGCAAACCTTAGTCTCTTTGATGCGATCAATAAGAAGCACTGGTAGCCACAGAGGAGATGCATTTATCAACTTGGTGGTTGACCAATTTCAACGGATGTATTCCCCTTCTTTTGTTGGGGAAGAGGATTCTATGAATGCTGAAAATTGGCTAGTGCACATAAATATTATCTTTGAAGGGATGTCTTGCCTAGTTAATAGAAAAGTGGTCTTGGCAGTTTTGGTACTAAAAGTTGCTGTCAGACTATGGTGGAGTTCTCGACATCGGCTTCAATTTTTAAGCCGATTAATGGAAGACATCTCTTAGAGAAGATAAAATAATCTATTTTTGCCAAGGGAGAAAAATTCCTATCATAACTATGCTCAAAGCCCAAAAGCTACTGAAGAAAGGATGTGATGGATATTTGGTATCTATTGTGGACTTGGATCGACAATTTTGTCAACCCTCAGAAGTACCGATAGTTAAAGAATATTTGGATGTTCCCAAAGGTATTATCAGGGTTACCCCCGGATAGGGAAATTGAATTTGAAATTCAATTGATTCCTGGTGCTGATCCAATTTTGAAATCTCCTTATCGTATGGCACCTATTAAACTACAAGAAGTCAAAATACAACTACAAGAATTATTAGACAAAGGATTTATTAGGCCAAGTATGTCCTCGTGGGGAGCACCTATCCTATTTGTGAAAAAGAAAGGCGGTAGTCTTCGTATGTGTGTTGACTATCGAGAAATCAATAAAATCACTTTCAAGAACAAATATCCTTTGCCATGGATTGATGAGTTGTTTGATCAGTTACTTGGAGCAGTTGTATTTTCAAAAATTAATTTACGATCTAGATATCATCAGTTAAAAATCAAGCTGGAAGATGTTCCAAAGAAAGCTTTCAGAACCAAGTATAGACACTATGAATTCTTAGTACTACCGTTTGGGCTAACTAATGCACCAGCAACCTTTATGGATTTAATGAATCGAGTGTTCAAGAAATATTTGGACCATTTTATTATTGTCTTTATTGATGATATCCTAATTTATTCCAAATCTTTGGAAGAACATGGTACACATTTGTATTTAACATTACAGACTTTGAGAAAAAACTAATTATATGCCAAATTCTCGAAATGTGAGTTTTGGTTATCGAAAGTCATTTTCTTAGGACATATGGTCAGTGCAAAAGGGATTTCTGTGGATCCACAAAAGATTTCAAGTATCATCGATTGGCCAAGACCTACAACAGTGATGGAGGTCAGAAGCTTCTTGGGATTAGCTAGATATTACAGGAAATTTGTCAAGGGCTTTTCTAAGATTGTCACACCATTAACCAACTTAATATGGAAGGCAACAAAATTTGAATGGGATGCAGCTTGTAAAAATAGCTTTCAAATATTGAAAGAGAAATTAATTACAGCTCCAATTCTAGTAGTGCCAGAAGGAACAAAAGGTTATCCGATATATAGTGATGCCTCGTTGCAAGGGTAGGTTGTGTACTGATGCAGCATCACAAGGTAATTACATACGCATTTAAACAACTTAAGATACATGAAAAGAATTATCCTGTTCATGATTTAGAGTTAGCAGCTATCATTTTTGTCCTAAAAATTTGGAGACATTACTTATATGGAGTTAAATATATGATATTTACTGATCATTAGTGCTTAAAATATATCTTCACTAAAAAAGAATTAAATTTTAAGCAAAGAAGATGGTTGGAATTTATTAAAGATTATGATGTGGAAATCATATATCATCCAGGTAAAGCAAATGTGGTGACAGATGCTCTCAGTAGGAAAGCTAATGTTAATAGTTTATTAACTATCTTAGAAGAAAAGCAATTGATCTTTGAGATGGACAAGTTACAATTGAAATCTGAAATACAAAGAAACATGACGTTACTAGCCCACCTATCTGTAAGACCAGATTGGTTGATGTCAATTAAAGAAAACCAGGCTGAAGACCCAGAACTACAAAAGATAATCCAAATGGTCCACGAAGGACGAGAATCTGAATTTAAAATCGATCAAGATGGTTTACTCTGATTTCAAGATAGATTATGTATACCAGCACATCAGCAACTCAAAGAATTACTATTAAAAGAAGCTTACAACTCTCGTTATCCCATACATCCAGGAGAGAATAAAATGTATCAAGAGCTATGACAACAATACTGGTGGCCAATGTTAAAGAAAGATGTGGCTAATTGGGTTCAAAGGTGTTTAATTTGTCAACAAGTGAAAGAAGAACAACAAAAGCCTGGAGGATTACTATAGTCATTGCCAATACCAAAATGAAAATGGGAGAAAGTGACAATGGATTTTGTAGTTGGATTACCAAGATCACCAGTAGGTCATGATGCAATTTGGGTAATTATGGATAGGCTAACAAAAACTGCTCATTTTCTTGCTATAAAGGCAATTTATTCTGTTGAAAAATTAGCTCAAGAATATGTAAAGCAAATTGTCAAGTTGCAAGGGATACTAAAAGTTATTGTCTCTGATAGAGATCTTAAATTTACTTCTCACTTTTGGAAGTGTATATATCAAGGTTTTGGTACAAGTTTAAAGTTCAGTACAACCTTCTAACCTCAAACAGATGGTCAATCAAAAAGAACTATAAAAACCTTGGAAGATTTACTATGACTTTGTATTTTAGATTTTGGAGGAGATTGGGAAAGTCACTTGTCGCTGGTAGAATTTGCTTATAATAACAGTTATTAGTCTAGCATTGGAATAGCTCCATATGAAGCACTTTACGGTAGAAAATGTCAATCACCTTTATGCTGGAATGAGGGGAAGAAAAGAAGTTTGATGGGTCCTACATTTGTGGAAGAAGTAACGGAAAAGATCAAAACTATTCGAGGAAGAATGAAAGCAGCCTAGGATAGACAGAAGAAATATTATGATATCAAACATCGAATGATAGAATTTTAAGGAGAGCATGCATTTATTAAAATAAATCCAACAAAAGATATCATCAAGTTTGGAAGGACAGGAAAATTAAAACCTAAAATTCCTTTTCAAATACTAGAAATGGTTGGACAAGTGGCATATCAGATAGCTTTACCTCCTCAGTTGGCAGGAGTACATCATGTTTTTCATGTCTCAGTGTTAAGAAGATACATTCCAGATCCCTCCCATGTGGCGAGTTACATGGATCCAGACATCGAAATTCAGAAAGATCTGACTTATCTAGAAACACCAGTGAGGATCCTTGATCGACAAGAGAAAAAGCTAAGAAACAAGATTATTCTCATGGTTAAAGTCTTATGACATGGTCAAACAGAAAGAAAAACTGTATAGGAAGTAGAGACAGATATGATCACTCAGTATCCAAAGCTGTTCTAAATTTTAGGACGAAATTTTTGAAAGGAGGGAAGATTGTAACGACCTTAGTTTCCTTTATTTTATTTATTGTATTTTTTTTAGAAAGAGCTCTTTGAGACGAGTCTAATGATGTTTAATTTGTAATTTTCGGAACTCTAATGAATAAATTATGAATTTTTAAATATTTGGATAGATTTGTAATATTGAGGATATCTTTGTAATTTTTAAATGTCGGCTTAGTTCAAATTCGATTTGGCGGAGGATATATTTGCAAATACCAAATTTAGAAGGGGTTTTCTGCAAAATGCGGCTCACAAACCATCGGTTAAGTCGGTTCCGACCGCGGCTATAAAAGCCGATCCATGTGCATTTGAAACGTACTTCTGCGAACACGGCGGCAAGGCACGACGGCAAGGCACGGCGGCGAGGAATTTTCGTGATTTCCGGCACGCGACGACGACGGCCGACGAAGGTAAGAATTTTTGTTTGCTTTGTCGTCCGATTGTATAAGTTTTTCCGGTGAGTGGCGGTCAATTGGCCGACGAGAGATGCAAGAGATTTCGAGTTCGCCGGCGAAATATTTCGATTTCGCCGGACGTACAGGGGGAGAGAGAGAGAGAAAGAGCAAAAAACAGGTCCACGCCTTTGGACCGGGTTACGTTGTTGAACCGGGCTGCTGAGCTCCAGCGCGCGGTCCAGCTCTCCGAGCGCGCCCGGTCTAGCATTGGGCGTGGGCTGTTCAGTGCCCGTGTAAGCCGATTTTGGGATTTATTTTTGGGATTTATTTGGGAAAGCTTTTCAGAAAGCACTTTTAGTTAATGAACATATTTTAATTTGTGACCATAGGCTTTTATGACATCAAGAAAACAAATAAGTGGGTAATACAAATTGTACAGCAAATCTAGGTAGATAAATTCCTAACCCTGTGATGTAGCACAATATGATATGTTTTTACAAGCTTTTCTTATTGTTATAGTATTTTGATTATTGCATATGTTATTTATGGCATAAAAAAGAAGAAACACTATGGTATGGATTACTTATGTATTTGCATGAAAACTTAAAAGGAAGAAATAACATGGTATGATAATGAAGTAAAAAGGAAGAAACAATACGGAAAGAAAGGTCTTTTTATATGACATAATTTTTTGGAATTATGATTGAAAATGGTAGTAAAAAATGGATTTCTAGAGAACATTATCCTCACCACTAGGCCCAACATGTGTTGCAGGGTATCGATCTTCGAATCAGATATCTGCCTAGTGTATACACAAGGCCCAACGTGTGTCGCAAGGTATCGATCTTCGGATCAGATATCTGCCTGGTATTATGTGCTATGAATCCATGATGATTTATACCAGGCTCAGCATGTGTTGTAGGGTATGGTACCATACCTGCTTGGTGGCACTAGGCCCAGCATGTGTTGCAGGGTATCGATCTTCGGATCAGATATCTTTCTAGTGTTATGTGTTTGGTTAGATGTCGGTTGGAGGTCATTTATTGATGATGTTTAGATCCAGAGGATAATGCGTTAAAGGGAATTGGGCCCTGTAATAACACACTTTATAAGGAACTGGCATTTCTTTATGGTTTTTCATTTGGCATTACCTTATATATATGAAATCTGGTATTGTTTTATCTTTAGACATTTGATTGATCTTCACTGTTCATGGTATTTTGATCTCTTTTTCATACTTGGTTAGTTGTTGTGATTTATCTACTGAGATGTGTAAAATCTCATTTAGTGCTTACATCATAGGTCATGAAACCACTGCACTGAGAGATAGGAATGGTGCTACTACAGAAGAGCCATTTTCAAGAGTTATGTTAGAGAGGGAAAGTTTTGGTGTGATTAAATGTTTAAAAATATTCATTTATATATATACTTGAGATTTTGGAGTTGGTGTTTATCTTACCGTCGGGTCCCCACCCTTGGTTTTGTTTATTGTCCTCACTCTGATAATAATTTGTTATTTAGAGGTACTGGTTTAGGTGGGGGCTTGACAAGGTGGTATCATATATATAAGGTAATGCCAAATGAAAAACCATAAAGAAATACCAGTCCCTTATATAGTGTATTATTACTGGGCCCAATTCTCTTTGACGCATTATCCTCTGGATCCAATCATCATCAATAAATGACCTCCAGCCGACATCCAACCAAACACATAACACTAGGCATATATCTTATCCGAAGATCGATACCCTGCAATACATGCTAGGCCTAGTGACACCAGGTAGGTATGGTACCATACCCTGCAACACATACTGGGCCTGGTGTAAATCATCATAGAGTCATAGCACATAATACTAGGCAGATATCTGATCCGAAGTTCGATACCCTGCAACACTCGCTGGGCCTGGTGTAGACACTAGGCAGATATTTGATTCGAAGATCAATACCCTGCAACACATGCTGGGCCTAGTAGTGAGGATAATGTTCTATGAAAATCTATTTTTACTATTATTTTCAATCATAATTCCAAACAATTATGCCATATCAAAAGACCTTACTTTCCATATTTTTTCTTCCTTTTTATTTTATTATCATACAATGTTATTTCTTCCTTTTTCAGTTTTCATGCAAATGCATAAGTAATCCATACCATAGTGTTTTTTTTTCTTTTTATGCCATAAACAACATATGTAACAATCAAAATACTATAACAGTAAGAAAAACATGTAAAAACATATAATATTATGCTACATCACAGGGTTAGGAATTTATCTACTGAGATGTGTAAAAATCTCATTTAGTGCTTACATCACAAGTCATAAAACCACTACACCGAGAGATGGGAATGATACTGCTACAAAAGAGTCATTTTTAAGAGATGTGTGAGAGAGAAAAAGTTTTGGTGTTATTAAATGTTTAAAACATGCCTTTATATATATACTTTTATTTTGGGAGTTGGTGTTTGTCTTACCGTCGGGTCCCTACCTTGTGTTTGGTTTTTTGTCCTCACTTAGATGTTGTATCTCACGACTCTGATGATAATTTTGTGATTTAATGGTACTGGTGAGGTGGGGGCTTGACAGACATATTCTTGAGTTGTGCATGCAACACGAAGAAAATTTCATCATGTTGATGGTCAATGAGCCCATTATGTCAAGTTCATATGTAATCTAAGCATTTATCTTTGGATTATTAACTAGGTTAATACAATATATAGATCTATGAGGCATTTACTTAAGAATTTATTATGTCATGCATAGTTATCCCAACATGGCATGATGCTAATTTTCTAAGGCATAGATCCCAATAAACAATCAAAATAATAAGGTAAAGACTGGATACTATTAAATTGTAGTACTATAAATTTGCTCTTAATGAGGTTTAATGAACATTATATAGATCTAGTTCAATATTGATTCCTTTGAAATAATTTGTCAAAATAATCTCTAATATAACATAAAAACTTAATAATTGTAAAACTTAATGCCAAGATTATGCAATATAATTTTAAAATTACATAAATATTTGTAAATTTATTTTGTTTAATTTTTTTCATAATTATATATTATATGCATTTATAACACTTACATGATGCTTATATCATTACTGTGTTCATATAACTTGGAATATGACAAAATTTCATATGAATATTCCTAAGTGATTTTGAAACTAAGTTAAATTATCATATATCATTAGTGCTTTATATTGTTGAGCCGGTTTGCTCACGACAATAAGTTAAATTATCATAATTGATTTTGAAACTAACCATACAAAATAATTAAGATTCTTAAGTGATTAGTTTGTGCTCCTACTTATCCAAAGTATAACAGGTTGAAAATAAGAATCCAGACAAATTTGATTGGAAGAATTTTCTCATCAACTTAATTAAACATTTCAATAATGATAGTTGATAACCTAAATTAAAAGAATAAAGCAATAATATAAATATGATAGTTTTTAATGGAATCATAGAGATAAAAAAACAATAAAAGCATGCTACTACTATTGTATTTACAATAAGATAACAACGAGTACAGTGAAAAAAATACAACATAACTAAAATAAGATGCACATATAAATGGGACGATTAATTCCTTTGATCTCTAAGCTCCAATATCTTCTGTAGATAGCAAACAATTACACCTCTGTCTTGGGGGCCATGGCCATCGACACACTACTATGTAGGAAGATCATACTATATTTCAAAGAAACTCTCACAAAATATTTATGAAATGCAAATAAGACAAATAAAAAAAAAATCTCTAATGAAATAGAGTTTAAATAACATCAAAAGATTGTTTCCTAAGCCATTACAAAATATCATCCTTTTTTCACTTCTTAATTCTTCCTATTGTTATATTCCATGTCTATCATATTCTCTAAGCACTTAAAACACCTCGAACATCTACATGTTTGTTTTTTTCTCCTTTTTGTTTGTACGTTTCTTTTTTAGAAAATGCACAAAAAATTTGTTTAATAAAATATATTTTATTATTTTTATTTTCTCTAAATCTTTCATCTTCTTTTTATTCTGCACTATGGTCAATGGCTTGCTCTAGTAAGCTCGTTCACAAATAATCACTTTTAATTCTTCTTTCTCTCATAACCCTTTTCTGTCTTTCTTCTTATTATTTTCTTCAAATTTATTCAAATTTCTCTCTTCTCTCTCTCTCTCTCTCTCCGATGACAACCTAATCTTATTCACAAGCATAAGAATAAGTCTGCCGCCATATCCATCAACTTTAGAAGATTTTAAATTCTTTTTTTTAATGAAATAGTTGTACGCAATTAAAAATATACATGCAAATAAATAATATATACGATCGCACAAGCATTTAATATGTGGCAGGCATAAAATATTAATATATATGCATAAATACTTTCTTCCGTCTTCTAATGCATTTTTTGCTTCTTATTTTACTCCAAATTATAAATTATAATTTGCGGCTTTAGCAAACATTTTTATTTTCCAAAAAAACAAAACGCCAAAGATTCTCGGAAGAGGTGAGAGAGAGAGAGAGAGAGACGAACGAGCCCTAATCCTTGTCGCGCGAAAGACGTCTCTTGTCGAAGTATCTGTTCCTTAACGCCGAATCGCGATTGTTCGCACGCTTTTTCTCTGGAGGCGGAGCCTTTCTAAGAACTGATCGTAATTGAAGCCCTAGTTCACGCACTACCGTGGTCGAAACTGTTATTTAGGCGCCAATAGTGCCGATGAGGCCTATAAGGCTCCCGGAACCGCCGAATGGATCGGTTGGGATACCTGAAATATTTGAAGGAGGGGTTAACATTGTAAGGAGAGCGATTGTGATTGGGAATGGTTTCCCTGGGTCCGAGAATCAGAGCATCGGTTTGATTCGTGCGCTCGGGCTGTCTGATAATCATAGGATTTATGTAAACTTTTCTTTCCTTAAATTTCTTTTTGCTGTGAATCTATATGGTTTATGAGGCTACTACAACATGCTTCGATTTCGAACGCTAACTTTTATGTTACCTTTATTTCTTATTGAGGATGGAAACCTATGTTTGCGAACTTGCCGTAGATTCTTAGGCTAACCTCGCCAATCTCTTTCCATGTTTAGGATAATTTTTGGCATGGGTTAAAAGGAGTAAATTTTGTTGGTCATTACTGCTGTTATGCAAAGATGAAAATGCAGTTTTGGTTTTTAAAATTATTCCGAAGTAGAGTGAGGCTTTAGTAATATGTGCCACAATATTAACTGCCATGGACTCCTTTGTATGTTTAGTGCAACTCTTAACCGTGGATTTGTTGAATCTACTATTAAAATTTACCAGACGTCGCATGCTTGCTTTTTTGTGAAACAGAAATTGTATTTAGATGCAATACAACTTTTGATTGTTCAGCTAATTACAATTCTTTATTCTATTAAGGTTTTAGTTTTCTTTTAAGAAATCTGTTTGCAAATAATGTCTGGTTCTTGCCAGTATATATTGATACGTAATGGCTCTTATCTGGTGTTTGGATTTGAATGAGCTTTTGCAGCGAGTAATCAGACCAAGAGGTGGATATAATGAGTGGCTAAAATGGTTACCTTTATCGTTACACAAAGTTTTGGACAATCTTATCAACCAGTTGCTTGGACAATCAAGATTTGCAATGAAATCACAAGCAAAAAAGTTCATTCCCTTTCCTACTCAAAATGGTGGAATTATTGGTTTGTCGTCAATTGTTGAAGCTGATGCCAAGCATATTGCTTCCATTGCACAAGATAATTTTGAGAAGTATGATATTACCTCCTTGTTTAAAGTTATTTCATATTAATATGTTTCTTGATATTAGGGTCATCCTTTTTGTTCATTGCCAAGCATTTCCTTTTTTGTGGTTAATATATTTTTGTAGAAGGGACATAAGCAAATGACTGTTTAGGCATGTCTTCCTTTATTTTAGAACAGAATGTGAATGGTACAACTAAAGCCAAAAATCTGTGGATTGCTAGAATTGTGAGTTTTTTTAATAAGTTGCAATGATTATATCACTTTCAAACTTATTTATTGTAGAACTTGAATGTGTTGTTAAATTCTGATATTATACAAATAATGGAGGTCAAGCTAAATGTTTGTGTTCATTTCCCCAACGATAAATTTTGAGGAAATTTTAATAATATTCTAATTATAAAACCTATAACAGAATAAATTCATTTATATCTTTATGTATCTTTCTGTCTTTGCCATTTCATTCCGATTTTAAATTTCATCATCATAGTTTTCTAATCTTTTTAAATCAGCAGTATGGCCTTTGGCACAACTTTTGTATTTCTTATTGCAGAAAGTTCCATCAATCCTTGGTTGCAATGAAATTGCTCGGGGGCCAGCAATCAAGCAAAGCCATAGATTGTGTTTTCTTTGTTTTCAAGCTTGTAACCATTTAAAGCTAAACCTTAGACGAGTTTTCTAATCGTTAGTTGTTCTTTCCATATCGTAAATGCTTTTTCTCTGTTTTTTTTCTTGTGCACTGTTTTGTTTTATTCATTAATTTGCATATTGTTCTGTCTCATCTCTATTGAATTCTTTGCAAGCTGTTAAATGTACATCTTTCTTCAAGTTCTTCCACAATACGTCTGTTTCTTAATCACTATTTTGACTGCCAGGCAATGCTTCATCATTGTTTTATTTAACCTCATCCATTCATGTATTACAGTGTTTAGAAATATGCCTTTTTAAGGTCAATAAGAACATTATTAACATCTTTTTGCTTCTTCTCTCTGCTCTTTTTCATTGTAAGCATAAAACTTATTTGTTAGTTGCTTGATTTCATTGCAGAAGTTTATTCTTAGCTGATTCTAAATGTTTGGATTATTTATTTTTTGGCAATTTTGTCGAATAATTGGCATATTACTAGGTGTCTTAATTCTCCATATTGTATAATTCTAGCATAAGTAAAGAGATGATGGAGTTCCATAGAACATGGATATTACTATTTGGAAGCTGTTTGACCAATTGGACATGATTTGACTTAGTATTTGCAACTGACTTGACATTTGCTATAACCTATGTGTTTGTTTCCTTTTTATTCTGGTTGTTTACAAGTTTGTTATAGAATTGCTAGATGAACTAGAAAGATTGCCATTTTATCAATATTTGTTATTATTCCATTTAACATGGAATTTTTGTTAGTTACATGCCTCGAGCTATCTTGCTTTCATGTTTATTTTTCACATTGATGAAAGCAAGTGCTCTTTGCTATATTGCAAAACTATGCTCTTTTTGGCATTATCTGAAGACTTTGTCATTGTTCTTAATAAATTCTCTGCCTTAAACTGACAGGTAAACTTTGTTTCAGGGAGGGCCCTCTTTTAGTAATAGCTTCTGGATGGGATACAGTTTCCATTGCTAGTTCAATAAAACGGTTGGCTCCACGAAACGTCTTTGTAATTCAGGTTGAGAAATTTTATTTCTTATTTCATTCAATTTTTTAATCTTGCATTGTTTCTAATGATTTCAATATCCATTGATTTGTTTGTTCTTTATGTGCCTTTGTTTTAATTTTTTTGTTTCATTTCTATGTTGACCTTCATGTTAGTGAACCCTTCATGATTTTTTTGGGGTGGTATTTTCTAGATACAACATCCTAGATCATGTCTCAATCGGTTTGACTTAGTTGTAACCCCTCAACATGATTATTATGCTTTGACCCCTCAAGGACAACAAGAGACTCCTCGATTATTTCGGCGGTGGATAACTCCTCGAGAGCCACTTGGCAAAAATGTGGTATGTTTCTCTCTTTTTGCTCGTATGTTTCTTGATTTTTTGAAGCATATTAACTATTTTGTGTGGTTCTTAAACATTTAATAATGATTCCATTGTGCTAAAAAAATGTCTCTTTTTTATTGTTAAAGGTTCTTACGTTGGGCGCATTACACAAGGCTGATTCTGCTGCATTACGCATTGCTGCTTCTGAATGGCATGATGAACTAGCTCCTTTACCAAAACCCTTGATCGTTGTGAATGTTGGAGGCCCAACAAGTAATGTTTGGCTCACTTTAGATTACTGTTTTGGCGGATATTTTTTGTGCTGAAGAGATGCATACCACAGTTATTTATTTAAGAGCTTAATGCATTGCCATGTATTTTGTAGATATATTTCAAAGACCCTAAATTAAATAATAAACCAATAATTATGGCCTCATTTTTTTTAGGTGATGCTATTGCTTGTTGTGGTATAATGCCTCACTTGGCAGTTCATTAAACCTAGGATCTGTTTCACTGATGCAGGTTTAGTTTTAAATTGCACTTCAACAAAAAAAAATTGAACTAGAAGCTCTTGAGGAGAATGGAATTGTTTTGCTGATTCATAGCTTGTTGCATTGGAGTTGCTAATTGTGTTCGTTTTGCTATAGATGATGAAGACAATAGCTAGTACAAGAAATTGGTCACTAATATTGTGTAATTTGTTGTAGCTATAGAAGCTGTTGCTATGCAGCTTTAAGGCTGTTTGCTCAAGTTATAGAAACAACCTTTTACAAAATTTTGGGTGAAGTTGTGTATACAATAGTTCATTTGTGTCTGGATTAGTCGTAGAACTGGGAATCTCTTTCTTGGCAGGAAAGGCTATGAATAGCAGAATGAATTTACATTTTGTTGTTGTTTATTGGCAACTTTGTGGATGTTTTTCAATGAATATGTTATAATGAGGTGTTAACATAACAATTATCCCACTAATAGGGATCAGCTACACAGCTCCTTGGATGCCAACATGCTTCACCATGTATGCTATGTGGATCAAATAGCTGAAGAGATGCCATAGATTTGTGATAAAGATTTTTGTGTGTAGATGAGGGCCAGAATGCCAAATGTGAATTGGCTGCCCAATTGCAAGAAGATTAGGAGAGTATGTTGGTGTTTAGTTGGCAAATGTGCTGATTTTCATTTGAAGTTTAGATCATAGGAATGGAAGGTCTGTCCTAGATGAACTTGTCATAGCCAGATTGGTAATTGGTGTTTTGGTGCTCAAATGCTTAACAACAAAGTACTGAAAATTGCACCGTTTATACATAACAAAGGATGGCATGAAGTTGTTTTATTAGCTTACTTATCAATTTAAAGTTGCTGATGCTTTTTGGTTAGGTTTTATGTTGTTTAAGCGGATTTTCATGGGATAAAGCTTGAGATCGTTATAGACCATAATAACAAGCATACCAAGCAGCCTAGTGATATCTTACACATAACCCAAAAAAACGTTAACCCTCTTTTTCCATTCAACGCACTTGTCAAACTGCAAAAGTTTCTTCGGCAACTCCAACATTCTAATTGGCATTGTTTGTTGGAAAGCAATCATGACTATGGAAAGATGAGTGGTGGAATCCTTTTAGTTCTTAAAGTTCTTTGTAGTTCTCTGCCCAGTAAATTTCTAGACACCTTTCACTTGATCTCTATGAATTCTGCTGCTAGCTTGAATATGCAGATAGTCTTTTTCGAGTCATGAAAAGAGACTAAGATATTGTAAGGAAAGAGTGCCACTGGCTGTTGGAGAGGGAAAATGGAAGAAAAAAGAGAGAATTTTATACAAGCAATTGGTAAAATTTAAGATACATGTTGTACTACTATTAGGGTGGGAAAAGATGTTGATAGAAAATTGATGTCAAACAGTTTATTTACATCTTTGGATGTTAGTAGACAAGCACTTTTCTTTGCTTTGCCACAATTCTGTAAACCAATGAACGCCGTTTTTGCTACCTAGCTGGTCCCCACTTGTCATGTTCTATGAATCATCTCTTTCGATTGCAATTGAGTTACCATAGCAAACCGTAGTTGCTAACCGTTGGACTCTCCCTTTGAAACACGCGTCGTTGATTCTACCTTAAATGGTTGAATTGGTTTTCTTCATTGTTGTACATATCTGCGTAGATCCAAATTGACCCATCACTTGACCAAGCTAAATACCCCTGCAAATTGGCACACTTTTTGGTTGTGCACTGCCGACATTAAACTAACGCATCTCGAGACTTGAAGTAGCTAGTTTTTCAGCTTATTTCAGATTTAGTTTGAAACAACTTTTCAATTTGTTTTGTGAGGATCTTCAACCATGCTTTTTTCAAATTAGGAATTAAAATATTAGAAGATTCAACTTCAAAAAG
Organism: Vanilla planifolia; assembly: GCA_023846275.1. Taxonomy (NCBI): domain Eukaryota; kingdom Viridiplantae; phylum Streptophyta; class Magnoliopsida; order Asparagales; family Orchidaceae; genus Vanilla; species Vanilla planifolia. Next base: position 24,231,910 of record CM043876.1, on the reverse strand, counting down.
TGTGGTATCAGCAAAAAAAAAACCCAACTTAGGATCTAAAGAGTTTGCATTAGGATTGGCATGAATATCTTGGTTGCAAATCCTATGAATAGTATGTGGTCAACTAAATTTATTGTTATTAATTAATTTTAAATTAATTGAACTAATCATTAGCTCCTAAGTGATGTTTGAGAAAGTGATCTACAAATTAATTTGTTGTTGCACTTTAAAAAAATCGCATACTTTTTTGACATAAATCTTTTTCATAAAGCATTATAAATTTAGTTGATTGGATTTAAGACTAAAGTTTAATATTAAAATGTTAAATTTTGTCTGCAAAAAGACTTGGTTTTTTTCTTGATATAATTTATTGGCATATTGAAACTATATTTATCTCATCAAAATAGAACTAAGTAGATAATTGAGAGATCTTTAGGATTGAATTGGACCCAATGTACTAAGAAAACAGTAATGTTGATTGAGGAGGGCATGAATGCTTAGATTAGACACCATGGCCAAATTGAATGAGTCTCCAACTCGATCTTTACCAAATGAATCTCAAGAAAACCTATGCACTCCTAGGGAAAGTGGATTGAATTTTTAAACTATGGTATTCTTGGAGTTATAAGATGATAGGATGGAGATACATAATAAAAGGTTAAAGTGGAGGGACTAATAATTGATGGTGTTTATGACCCCAATAATTTTTAGATTAGTTGATTAAAATGGAGTGTTATGGGTTTGATAACTATTCGAATATTTATTATGCTAAAATGAAGCTAATAATTCATGCTAAAATATTTTGGATAAAAAAATTTAATAGTTATATACAATTTAGCATATTGTATCCACAATTCAATCCTAATGATCCCTAGATTATCTATTTAGTTTTGCTTTGATGGTATGCTATAATTTTAATATGTCAAGAAAATATATCAAGATGAGAAAACTAAGTATTTTTGCAAGCAAGATTTAATATTTTACAAATTTAAACTTTATGTTTTAAATTTAATTAATTAAATTAATAATTTTTTTATTAAAATGATTTATGCAAAAAAATATACATTTTTTTTGAAATGTTGTAGTAGGTTAAATTAACTAATTTAAAAGTTCTTTTGCACAACAATGTTAGCATATCACTCCCTCAAGTGTTGCACAAGGCTTAATAATAGGTTTTTTTAATTTAAGGATGACTAATAATAGTTAACTAAGCTAATCACATGATGTTCATGGGAGTTACAGCAAAAAAAGGGGTCGGGAAACAATTTTGAGTGAGAAACATATTCATGCCAATCTTATAACAAAAAATTCAAGCCACAATCAGTAATGAAAAACAATCAAATTGCTCACAAATTTCTCCTTTTCAATAGTTCTTCTGACTGAAACTCTTTAACATTCAAGTTGTTTTTTTTTTATGATGATAGAATGCTTTTTGATGTTGAAACTTAACTTATAATTCTTAGTTTGAAAAAATATGACTGAAAATCATATAAGTTGTTTCCAACTGAATTTGACTAGTTTGACACTAGGCCGAGCATGTATAGGGTGGATGCCAGTTAGCACGGCTGATCGGCTTGAGCAGGTTCTTGGGTAGTTTGGATTTACACAAGCATGGTTCATCATGCAAAGAAATCCAATTCAGGTGCTTAAGACTGATTTGGCAGAGCATGCTTTGGCTGGATGGACTAGTGGTTGGCAATTTGGGTTTGTTAGGATTGCTCGTTTTAGGCTAGAAGAGAGGATTTGTAGGAGGTGGTGTGTAAGGACTAGGTAGGTAGCAGTAACGAAATTCACTGGTTTGTGGGATTAGAGAAAAAACAGCAAGCAAGTTAGGGTTTTATTACTTGTGGGATCAGGAAGGAGAAAACTCTGGTCTTGAGATTCAAACAAAGGCTCAAGAATTGAGTGGGTGGCATTGGATCATTACGGTGGTTAGAACACTAAAATTCTGCCTTTGATACCAATTTGATGGAGTCAATAGTGGAATTATACAACTACACCTCATTTGTGTTTTGATACCAAATTAACGAAGGAGGCGTAAATGAAATTTCTACAATTAGATCTCAATGTTTGCTCTGATAACAAAAGGATAGGATGAGCATGACAGAAACCCTGAAGCAGAATGAGGTGTAATAGATGAAGAGGATGATGATGGTAGAGATAGATTTGAATCACAACTCAGATATCTTTAGATCATAATTCAAAGAAACATCATGCACGATAAGAAATTGTAATTTCATTAAGATGCAATGTAAAACAAATATTATTCTAAATATGTTACAATGCTAAATCTTGGACCTAAAAAAAATTGATGAAAATGTCATTTCTAATAAAATCAGAAAATTTAAAAAAGAAATAAAAAAGTGTGGTTAAAAAAATAAAATTATTAAGGATCTTATATATGATTTTTTATAGCTCATAATAAATTACAAATGCTAAATAAGTAGAACCCTATTTTGGTTTACCGTGGGCCTTTGCCTACAATGTGATTTTTGTATCGAAATGGCCTTTTTGTGTTTGGACTTCGTTACGTCCACCTTATTTGTCTAATGTGCTGCATCAACCTCCTAACTACATGATATACTAGTAAAGATTTTTTTGTCAAATGTTGCATAGCAATCATGTCAAGGTTTTTGTTGATGGCAGAAATGCATTCCAGTCCAAAGTATAACTTTTGTTAAGCTAGCAAGTTTCTCTCATTTATTTTTTTTTGTCGATACCTTAAAGTGGTTCCTTGGCAAGGCTTTTTGGCAAAAAACTTACAAAGCTTATTGTTTAAATTACTTAATTTTAACAAGTGAATGCTAGCCAATTTTGTTGTAATTTAGGCTCCATTAGGGGAAGTTTTAATTCAAATTTACTTGCAAGGCTTTACATATAATAATAGTTTAGTTTGCTTTCCATGTACGTTGTGTTTTTCCCCCATGAAAAAACATATGGTGAGGCTTTTAACTTTTTTGATAACGCTATTGGTTTTACTCCAAGCTTAACAATAAATCAGCAGCACAATATTTTAAATGAAACCTTAGTCATAGGGTCATTCCTAAGCGGGCTTATCATGATTGTCATGAAAATGATTTGGAAAAATTCTCCCAATTTTTTGGGAAATCTTATTGCTTTATTTCTTTGTGATTTCTCTTATGATTGTCGTGGATATAGTATGTCTGAATAATAACTTTTATTCTCCTTTACCAGCTTTTATGAGGCTTAACACTCTCTGCTTTACTAATTCATTTTCCAAGCAAGAGTTTTACTGCTAGCGTTTCTTGATTTGTTTGTCTATTTTGATGTGATACTTCCAATTCTTTTTGACAGTACTAAGTCATATACATGACTTTTAGAAGATGACACCAAGGGAAGAAAATGTAGGGAATAAATTCACAACTAAATGAGTTAGGTGTAACTTCGCTGACTTCAAATTTCCCATCATGGATAACAACTTCAACGCCAAGAGCATTGAATTTGAATTGAAAGTTGTTATCTTTCAGCATCATTCGTAGCTCCTCCACATTGTATCTTGGATGCTTTGTACTGCCAACATGTTTTAGTATGTAATGACCTCTATCGTATAATATCAACAAATAATCAACAATTGACTAAAAAAAACACGACAATTATGATTACAGAAAAAGAAATGAAAGCCTGAAATAATTAACCAATCGATTCTGTCCATGGTTAAGCAAGCTCTTGTAATGCTTCATTAATTTGAAGTGTAAATAATTTTACGTGTCTATGTGTTATCTATGTTTTAAGGTGTTACTAAACGACTTCCCAAAATTTTATTTAGGACACTGTCGATATGGTGCCAACCTTGCTACACAGTTATCAGGTGCACTACTAAATGTTTTGCCTAGCTGTGGTAGCGTTAGAGTTTCTTTTTCTAGGAGAACTCCTCAAAAGGTATCATTCTGTCACTGACTGCTTTTATCTGTGTTATTATCTAAATCCTTTATATTTACAGTGTGCTCTTGTTCATTCATAGGTTTCTGACATTATATTGAGAGAATTTGTTGATGAACCAAAAATTTATGTATGGGATGGAAAAGGTAACTCAAACCTTTTACTTGGCATCCTTTCAGCTGTTCAGATGTAAGGTTGATTTCCTTCTGCACTAATTGACATTAACAGGTCCTAATCCACACATGGGACACCTGGCCTGGGCTGATGCGTTTGTCATAACTGCTGATTCTATTAGCATGTTGAGTGAGGCATGTAGTACAGGGTATGCTCTAAGCTCTACAATATGCTCAGTATGTTTTGATGCGTAAGACGCTCATGATTTTTGACCGACTGATTATTTTATAGGAAACCTGTTTACGTGATTGGATCAGAAAGATGCACTTGGAAATTCTCTGCTTTCCACAGGAGCTTGCGAGAAAGGGGCCTGGTTAGGCCATTCACTGGGATGGAGGATGTAAGTGCTCATATTTTGGGTTTAGTGCGAGTTATTTTTACAGGCCTGTTATTTAGATATCAGTGTTATCAAAAGCTTGTTGATGTTTTTTAATTATTTGGCTTAGTGTCATTCAAGTGGCTGTTATTAAGTATGTAATTTTTAATAATATTATTCAAATATATTATAAAATCAAATACTCAAAATATTTAAATAACAGTACAAGTAATGACAAATTTCACCAAACCAAATGTGTCCTATTAGGTCTTTATATTCCCTTTTACGAAGTTCATTACCTTGGAAAGATCTTATTCATAAGATTGTTTGATTTTAGGTTGTTTGTAACACAAAAAATTCACCCTTTATTTAAAGTGAAAATAGACTGACCTGACAATGGGGAATCAGTTTTCCCTGACCTTAAAAGGCTTTATTCAATCATTATTTATAAGTTGGTCTCAAGCTTTTCAAACCAGAGAAAATATCATCCTTAGTAATATGGTGGTTCAAATTAAAATTGATCCAATCAATTGACCAGGTAATCCTTAACATGGGCAGATATAGCTGGTTATTTGAACCTTTTCAAACGCTGAACTTCAAAATACCTAGGATCGAAACAGTGTATCAGTTCTTGAGGTAACCAATGGTTAGCCATTTAACCAAGTATTATAAGGTGATTTTTCGTATTCAATATGAGGTAACCGGTGGCCAGCCATTTCACCCAAACCAAGTATTTTAAGGTGAACTCTTGTATTCGGCATGCTTCATAATCCAAATTTTGTTTTTAAGCGCTGATCAAACATCAAATTTGATTGTACCAATAGCTGGATGCTTGATGCAATGACTCGTGACCTGGTGATCCGAGTTCTTAACCAGATTTACGCTGGTTGTTGTTAATAATGTATTGGAGCCTCTTGTAACAAATCTGTGGTGAGTTTTATGCTGCCCTTGTTTCTATGGGCAAGCAATGTATTGAACTGTTTGGTTTGTGAAAGTTTTCCTATTACTTGGTTTATTTGATTATTTTCTTTTGTTCCTTTGCTCATTTCCTTAGAAGAAATTATTGAACCTCGCCTTAACTCTTGCAGTTATCAAAGTTTTGGAGCTATCCGCCTCTTAATGATGCAGCTGAGGTTGCTTCGCGTGTTCGTGAAGCTCTTGCAGAACGAGGGTGGAGTTTAAGACGCTAGTACGGGCTGCAACTAAGTAACAACTTTGCAGCACAGAGTTCCATTAATGTTTTGTATTCAGCTTATTTGGTTCACATTGTGGTTTTCCAGAATTTTTTTGGGTAAAATACTCCTTCCTGCACATACATTAGCATGCAGATCAACTTGAGACTGGTGAGGTCTGCCCTTTCTGATGCCAACCATACATAAAAGAAGATACATGCGGAGCGAAGTGCTGCTGTGTTATCCAAAGAGTTTTTTTATTTGTAGTACATAAGTTTTACCGAGCATTGTTTGTATTTGTAAATGCCGAGTTAGCATGCGAAATCCATGTGGTTATTTTTGCTTTTTGTACAGCGAAGCTCCGCTTTTTCTTGAGTAATAATATGTACGCTTTTTTTTTTTTATGATCTTTCAATGTTTTGTGGGCTTGATCTATAAGCGAATCGTGTTTGGGCTTTTGGTCTACAAATGAATCGGATCTTTACCTTATATGATTCGAGCTTTGAGAAAAAGTGCATCCATTTTAATGTTTTTCTTTTAATCCATCGCCTGAACTTGTTCATTTAAACTATGCAAATGGGGTGATGGATTGAGCTTGATCTAGTACTATTTTATTTTGAATGATTAAATGTCTATATATATAGAGAGAGAGAGAAAAGATAAATATATTGTGCATTGTGGTAGGTTAAATAACGAAAATGGGTGTATGAAAATAAGCTATGGATCAATTCTGATTTGATTTGATCTGATTATTGATTATTTTTTGAATTGGGGTTATTCTGCGATAAATCCATCTCATTTAGGGGCTTGTTGTGGGGGTACATGGTGATGTATCACATATATTGAAAGTATTGTATCTTTCTTTGTTGATTTTACTATATGTTAATTTGCTGCTTCATAAGTCATTGTGAGCGAATCAATGCTGTTCAAACTAATTTATTTGTTTTTAGTGAGTGTCGAGTATGATGTTATTGAAAGAATATTAATATTTGAATGTTTAGATGTTATCATTATTATACTTAATGTTAATTAAACAGATTTTATTTATCTTTTTAATATTAAAATGTATGGCATCTAGAAATTTGCTAAATTTTGAGTGACATCTCTGTAATTTTAACTGATAATATTAATTTTTAACAATGTTGTTTAAATATCAAAACAAAGGCTTAAATTATCCAATAAACTATCTACTTAAAATCTCTAAATCACATATCATATTATAATAATGTAATTGAATCAAATAATTCCTTAGTTTGATGAGGATAATAATTGATTATGAACAAACTTAGCATTCGGTGTGTCAGTTTGTAGGCAAAAAAGATGTTAAAAGCATTATTTATAATTCAAAGACTAACTACTAAAGACGAACGTTATTTATTTCCCTGATGATGCCTTCTTACGAGCAGGACTCTGCATCGATGTCTCACCACTTTCAATATGGATTTGCTCACAACGAATCTCCACATATGCTTCACGAGATGCCCAACCCATCCGAACCATTCCTTCCCTCCCCTGCTCCTCCTAACCAGCAACAAATCCAACTTCTTCTCAATGTATTAGTTGCAACCTTTTCCCTCTCCTCCTACCATATATATAAGCCTCATCTCCCATTCCCAAATCAAGTAGAAGTAATCCCCCTTCCCCTGCTCTTCTCAGCATCCCACCTAGCTCCCGCACACAATGGACTCTGGCGATGCTGTCCCCTTCACGGCAATCGCCATTGGCAACGGAAGTTCCGGTGCCGGAACGAGGGACATCGCTCCTCCACCAGCAGCCGTCCCGCCACGTCGATCTCTCTTCGCCCGCTTCCTCAGGAGGGAAACCAAAACCCGTGGTGGATGGAAGAGAGGTTTGGCCATCTTTGATTTCTTGCTGAGGATCCTCGCGATAGCAGCCCTCGTCGCCGCCGCAATTCTCATGGGAACTGACGACGATACCCTGCCGTTCTTCACTGAGGATTACCAGTTCTCCGCCAACTTCGCCGACCTCCCGGCTTTTACGTAACAAAATTGCACCTTTTACTTGTTTCTACTGTTCTCCGTGCTAAGAACTTAAACCCATTACAGGTTTTTGGTGATTGCCGATGGCATCGCTGCGGGGTACCTTCTGCTTTCGATCCCTTTCTCCATCTTCTGCATTGTCCGGCCAGTGTTCTCATGTCCACGCCTGTTCCTGCTCATATTCGATCTCGTAAGGTCCATAATCCAGAGGAAAAATGTCATGAAACTCAATTAACTCATCCAAAAGAGCCGACTTGAACTGAAAAGATAATGCATATTGTTAATGCCATGTCAGAGAGACTCGTATATAATTTATGGTTAATATTGCAGCTGGCCGTTGCTCTAACCGTGGCTGCGGCGGCGTCTGCAGCGGCCATTGTGTATCTGGCGCACACGGGGAATTCCAAGGCAAATTGGGTTCCTTTCTGCATAAGGTTCCAAGATTTCTGCCAGCAATCCAGTGGAGCCGTTGTGGCGACTTTTGTCGGCGCGCTTATTGTGATGCTAATGGTGGTAATGTCCGCACTTGCCCTGCGAAAGAAGTAGCTTAGTTGTGTCCTGTGTTGCTGTTTCCCTTGTTTAGGCTTCATGGATGCTGAGTTGCATTTCTTTTCTATGTGATATGCAAATGTGATGTGTGGTGGGTTGAGAAATGTGGCGTTTGTTAATTCCTTGTTTTGTTCGATAGTTATTTTTATTTTTTAAATTTTTATTATGAAAAATTTAATAAAATTAATTTTTTAAAATTAAACAAGATCTAGCAAATAAACTAATATATAATTTTATAATAATAGGATTTAATCAAGAAAAGAATTATGAGAATAAAAAATAGAATATTATTTATTTATTAAATTATGAAGATGACTGAACAATTTGAATACTAGAATATGATTTGAAATTAATATGAAAGAAGAGTATTTTAAAATCAATAAGCTAACATTCTATTTCATAGTAAAAGAAAATCTTATTAAAGTTAATATACATATCTTCAATTCTTGAAGCTTGATACACATTTCAAGGTGCTTTAAAGATCATTAGTTTACTATCTTCAAAAACATGTGACTTGTTCTTTATATGTAAACTTGTTTTACATTAAATAAGCCCATTAGAATGAAATCTTAAAAATTTAAAGCTTGACTTATCAAACACAATGATGACTCAACAATCTTAGATGAAGTAGTCTTATAAACATAAGATAATAGGAGAGTTTATTGTCTTTGTCTTTTGTTGTATTGACTTTAAGGTTTAGAATCTTTTAGCTAGTTTTACTTGTCTTATTTTTCTCAAGTTACTTAAGGAGATGAATTTTATTCAAGTCCTGAGTGAGTGATGGACCTCTTGAAGGTCATCTAGCCTAAATATTGTATGTTAGGGATGGTGATCGATGGTGTCTTAAACCAATAAAAGATCTTGAATCATAATAACTTATGTAACTCACTTATGGTATATTTGATGCTAGGCTTTGGCTAATTCATTTTGTAAATTAAAGTGTTAAGACAAGACGGTGGTTTCTCTTCCTTATGACTATAAAAAATGAATTAAGTCCATCCCCTTTGTCACATGTTGCGTGACATCTCATTTTAGTATTAGTCTTAATAATATAAGGATTATAATAATAAGAGTTTAAACATAATTAGATGATACTAATAATTTAAGTAGACAAGAAATAATGATAAATCTTACTCAAATATGTGTTCAAATCATTTAAATTTTTAAATCTTGTTTAAAAAACTATTATGCTTTAGAAATCAAACTGATATAGTCTCCTAAAATTATATATTTCTTTTATATAAGTCAACAATCAATAATAATAATTATAATAGATATATAACATTTATAATAATTATAAATCTATAAATATAATTTTAACATAATCAAATCCATAATACACACATATAACCAACTATTTCATATTTAAAAGATATTATAATTATCAATATTTTTTGAGATAATAAAATCACAGTTTTATTATTAGTTCATTGAGTATTAGTTAGAACTTGTAGATCTAACTATACTTATCAAAGATACAAATATAAATATATACATCTATACATCACTTTAAATACAACCATCTATATATTATTTAAAATACATAAACATAAATATCATAATCTCCTTAAAAATATACTATCAAACTTAAGTATAACTAAAATTTCTCTTCTCTTGATATTTTAAGATTTTGACATGTAATATAAGTATAAAATAAACTTAAAAGCTTAATAGATAAATTTATATTTAAACAATAAGTTGAGATAAAATATGATAATAAAACATATAAAATATTGATAAATAAATAAGATATTGTTGTTTTCATCTAAACATATATTCAAAATAATCAATAAAAACATGATATCAAAATATAAAAAGATATTTAAGCATATATGAACATGTGGTTAAAGTGTATAAATGTATAAATAATTAATATATAAAAAATGCATAAATATAGTTTCTAATTGTGTAAATGCATACACATCTTTCTATCTATAATAATTTATTTTTATTTATTTAAAATATAATCTCTTTATATGTTTCTAAATAATATTGATTTTAGTATTTCTCTAACTTTTTTAAGCTAATGTTATTTTTCATAATCCATCTCATCTATATTATATCTGCATCAAGTACACAATATATAAATCTCATATCATATCATTTGATATTATATAATAATATATAGACCCAATCTTTAGGCATATTACATCATGTCTATCTCATAACAAATCTCATTTATAGGTTATTATATCACACAACAAATAGCTTATTACATATCATATCTATATCATAGTGGATTTGAAAAATTAGATGAATTGAATACAAATTGATGTAACTTTTATCATCATTCATCGTCCAGTTAGTTATTACTATCTTTTAATCATATTTAAATTCTAATTATTATAATCCTAAAATTGTTAGGTCTAATATTAAAATTAGATGTTATGTGAGATGTGACGCCCCACATAAGGAATTGCCAAGAGATGTTGATTGATTAAAGGGATGTAGATAAATATCATAACATTTTGGACACAAAGTTTACGATCAAAATTGGCTTGCATACATTAAGGTCAGCAGTCTATATGAGACATTTGAATTGTGATTGGTCGTTGGACAATAAAGGTTACCAGTCTTAGATAAGTTATGATAAGAGTATGAGTAACCATGAAAGCTTAGGGACCTGGTGCAAACATGTTTGACAATGGGGCCAAGTATAGCTTAAAAATTTTACATGAATTTCATCATCTAAGCTTGGAGTAAATGTGAGAGGACATAAAAATGTACAAGATGAGGAGACGAAGATGCTACAATACAAAATGGTAGCCCTTTAGCCATAGATGCTCTTCAACCTACCAATTATTCTTATTGATTATGCTAAAAAGATGGAAATACTTAATTTGAACTTTTAGAAAAAGATTGTTATACTTAAATTTAGTAAAGAGAAAAAAGTTGCAATTGCATTATGCCTTAAGTGAATTTTGTTCATCACTTAAAACAATATAAAGAATTAGTCATTTTGATTTGTTCATTAATGTTTTTATGATTCATTCATTAATTAAAGAATTATGTTTTATGATTCATTTACTAATAATATTATATGTAATGCCTTAAGATTTAATAATAAAAAAAAATAAATGCTAAACGATTTAAATTACTTGTTTTTTTAGTGATTCAATCATGAATCAACTTTATGTTAAAGATTTTCAAAATAAATACATGCACACACATACACACACACACACACATACACACGCAAGAGAGAGAAAGAAAAAGTTCTTATCAATTGTATAAGATGCAACATGAGTAAAAAAAGAGGACGCGTGCTTTTAAAGAGTATAAAATAGATTTATAGTTTAATGTACTCAATGGCTAATCTATTCTAAAGGTGTGGGTCCTTTAAGAGTTTTTTTTTCTCACTCCTTTTTATTAAATTGACAATAGTTTCATTATTTTTAATATTTCTTTTGTAACAATCTTAAGTAGATAAAAGTATTTTTAACTTTAATTATTTTATAAAATATCTACATATATTTCATCTTTGTCATGATGGTACTAACCCCAATAATTTCATTAGCACTTGCCTCAAAAGATGTCAAAAGAAAGCATTCACTTAATCATAATGTAGACAAAGAAAATAAATCTTCTTTTGATGTAGAATTAGCTAAAGAAGTCCTCAACAAATTGATTTATTTGCTATTGTCATATTTTTAATGTTTTATTAATTGGTTTATATGATACATTTTGTGGACACATTCTTTTAAACTTTGGAAAGGGTATAAGTTAAAATTCGAAAAAGAAGACATGCTATGAAAAATATTTGGTTGAATCATTCAACAAATACAAAATAACCAACACTGAATCTATATTAGATCAAGTGAGTATAATTCAAGTCATTATCTATAATTTGAAAGAATATGACATAATCATAATGGAAGCTTCTTATATTATAAGAAAATTATCATCATATTAGAGTTAATTAATACATGCACTTAGGAATGACATGAATAAAGTGCCGATTTTTTATTTCATTGTTATATTTAGGATAGACAAAAAATAAAATATTAAAGATAAATGACTTGCAAAACTAATTTTAATTGCATGTCAACCTAGTTGAGAATGCCAAAATGAAAAATAAATTGTATTAGTTTAAAAGAAAAATTAATACAAATAAAGAAATAAAAACAAAAGTAAGATTCAATATTGGGTTTATGAGACCACCAATTATCTTACCACAATTGCTATTATCACAAAGATGAACTGCCCAAAGAGAAAAGCAATGCATTGATCAAAATAAATGTCAATTACATGATAATATCACTTCCAAACTAGATGCTTCACTTCAATAAGGCATGCTATGTCCTCTTTGAAAATAAAGTTTTCACATAACTTGATAGATTTATGATTGATATTTTGGTTGTCATACATGAATTTTGATAAATCTTAATTTTTTTTACTAGGCATCACTAACAAAAGTGTAAACAAGAGAAATAAAGCCTTGGTTGTTTTAGTCTTAAAGGGTTGGAGCTGGTCCTTAGTTGATATTCTTGAAAACTTTGACTTTATATGATAGATTGTATGTTCATCAAATTAAGAGAAACTTGCTTACTAGTTCTCTTTTTACTTAATATGATTATTGTTTATTTTTTAAAATAAAATAAAACTATTATAAGTAAAAATAGATCATTTAAAAGAATTAGCTATTTATGTCATGATTTATTTAAATTAAATGTATTATCTTTTAATAATGAATTTTCTTGTTTAAGTCATTAAGTTTTAATAGCCTTTTTTTGCAATATTAATTAGAAGACAAGGACATGTGAATTACAAAATAAATAGAAAATGATGGATATACATTTAATACATAAAAAATAAAACTAATAATGAACTAAAGTATGTGTGCTAAGTAAAACAAATTACATAATCATTTAAGTCATTTTCACTCAAATGAAAATAACGTATTACATCTTATTCATAAGAATTTGTGTGACAAATGACAGGTTAGTTAAAGATTGTACAATATATTTTTTTAGTGATGATTATTCAAAATTTTATTATGTTTATTTAGTCAAAACTAAAGATGAAATTACGAAGAAGTTCAAAAAATATAAGAAATATCAAATCCATTAAAAAAATTAAGATTTTTAAGATCAAATAGAAGAAAATATAATCATCTATTAATTAGTAATTTTGGTGAAAAAAATAAAATTATTCATTGAATAGCTTTTTCACATTCACCTAAATTTAATTTAATAGTCTAATTAAAAGTGAATTATACATTTATATTAATTATTATGTTAATTTCTTCAAACTTTTTTAATAACTTATGAGGTAACAGTATTTTAAATGAAAGTTCTTGCAATATTTTGAATAAAACTCTATTAATTTTTTATTGGTAGGAAACTTAATTTGAAATATCTTAATAGTTTTGAATTGTTTAGCCTAAAATACCTATTCTAAATTTAAGAAGAGAAGATTTAATTTTAGATTTTAGAGTTCTTATAAAAATAAGATTTTAAGAACTATCATTTAAAAAAAAAATATTAGAAATGTGTTTGTAAATAATAATGATTTCTTATTGAAAAAAAAATCATAGAGATAATTTATGAAGAGAACTAATTAAAAGAGAATAATTTTAGAGATGATTTTTGTTTTCTTTTAAAAATCTTTATTTTAGAAAAAATACTGATAGTTCTTGACAATGCTATAAAATCTATTTATATAGCTTTTTGACAAATAGTTATTAATAATAAAATATATTCTATTATGTAAAATAAATGTTAGTTGTTTTGCAGTTTATCTCATTTTAGTCAAATCATTTAATGTAAATTGATTTTAAAAAGAAGTTAAAACAAAATGATTTCATAAATAAATATAATGCAATACTATTATCTTAAGGATATTTTCTTTCTTTAAATGCATTATATTTATTGATTTGATGTACTAAAAGTTTTATTATTCATACTCTTGCTTTATTAAATGTGTTCATATGCCAAATAGACTTTGAGCTTGTATTCCTAAATGGCGATTTAGAGGAAGAGTTTTATACGACTTTGGTCTTGAAGGTCAGGAAGACGAATATTACAGCCTAATTAAATTATTATATAAATTAAATCAAGTTCTTAAATAAACATAGAAAAAATTTGTTATATGAAATTTTTATAAGCAATGTTATTAAATATTTTATATGAATTTTTTATAAGCAATGTTATTAAATATTTTATATTAAAACTATAGTTCAAGATAGAGTTATTTTTTTCTTTATGTTGATGATATCTTAAATTTTGATATGACTGTATATTACGCATATAACAAAATTTATTTAACAAGTCAATTTGACATAAAAAATCTAGATGATGCCAATGTTAGTTTAGGTGTAAAAATATAAAAAGTGATAAGTAAATTTGTTTACACGATGACGCTTTTTTCATAAGCTTCTTAAGAAAAATAATTATTGTGTTACAAATCTTGATGTACCTTAGTTGAAGTATTTTTAAATAATCAATTGTCTTATTTATTTGAAAAATTATATTCGACCTAATATTTCTTTTGTTAAAAAGAAAAAAGAGATACACTAGTAAATCAATTAAAGATCATTAGAATTCTTTGAAGTCTTCAAATATTTGAAAGGAATTATGAATATTGCATTCATTATAATTGTTTTTTTTTTAACTTTAAAAAGACGTAGTGATGCGAGTTGGATAACCAATATTGATGAAGTTAAGGTCACAATAAGTTATGTTGTTACATTTTATGATGGTACGTTATTATGACAATCCATTAAAAAAATTTTAATTTATAAATCTAATATAGAATTATAATTTATTGCACTTGATATTGTTTTTTTAAATTAAATGTTTAAAAATTTATTATCATATATATATATTTATTGAAAAGTCTTGTCTTCTATTATATTTATTTGTGCTAATCTAGTTATTATAGGAAAAATAGAATGTCAAAAAAATATAAGGATAAAACTTTTGATATGAAAATAAGATACAACGATGCAATCATTATCATTTTATTCATTTGAAAAAAAATATTAAAGAAAAATATTTCAAAGAATATTATATTAGATAATAAATGGAAAGGGTGCTAAAGTCATCAAAATAATCATTGATAGTCAATCTTGAAAATATCATGATAAAAAGTTTAATATGATAAAAACAAAATTGATTGAATTAAGAAAAACACAAATTTAAAAATATTTTATATGTGAACCTTATGCAAATGATTTACGCAAATGTGTAATAAAAAGGAGGATAAGGTTTAGCTATTGATGAAATTGAAGCTAGAATTTGCATGCTATTATAATTATAGTGTGTTATATACATCTCATTTATATAAGTATTATAGTAATAGGTTGCCATTGTAGGACCTTAGTTAAAGTTTAAAATATTTATGAATTTAGATATGGTATAAAATATCTAAATCATACCTAAAGTAAAACCACGATGAGTTTTTTTATCATGTATGTATTAGTTGAGGTAATAATCTAAAATATTTATTCAAATTATCAATTACAATAGTATTTTTGTTACCAAAATTATGTATATTAAATAGACATTCAAATCTAGAGGATACATGCACCAAACTTGTGATAAAAATTACAAATTTGTTTTTATTATCTAGCATTTTATTTTTAAATAATACTTTCAATTTGGATAGGAATATTGATAGTTCAAAATAAAACAAAAAGATAGTTATTCTGATTCATTCATTAATACTATTATGAGTTTGTCATTCAATAATATTATTATGAGTTATCATATAATTCATTTAGTAATATTATTATGAATTAATTGTTATGAGTCAATAATAAAAGAATAATCTTTAGCTAATTTAAAGGAAGTTATAGTTATTTAATTTGAATGATTCAATTGTAAATCGATTTTATATTAAAGTACACTTGCACAAATATAAGATTATTGTTAAAAGTATCTAAGTAGTAAGCTCACCCCAAATGAGTGCTTTCTTATTCTTACTTCCTTGGAACATCTAATAACAATGTCGAGATGGTAAGGGCTTTTCTGTTCTTGTAGAGAAAATTGATAGAAGTCATGCGAATCCAAGATAAGATAATATTGACATAATAGATTTATTATTATGATATATGTTAAGTGAAAGTTCAATAAAAAAAAATTTCACTCTTAACTTTTTAGTTATTTTCTTAGATAACAAGTTACAAATTCTTGTTTTAGAGTTTTATTGATAATATATGATGCAAATAGGATCAAGGTAAGGGGATGAATTATTTCATTAGAGTAGAAGAGGAAGTCTTAATTTGGTGGAACCAAGGTTTTATTTACTTTTAGGACAATACTATCGACATGACTTTCTCTAGAGCTACACCTTTACCAGTTATCTTTTATTAAATTATTAATTTATGATTACTTTGAATCATAATAATTTATATAATTTTAGTTATCATTTTTAATATTTTACAATGTATTACGCTACGTGATATTTTAAAATAATCTTACGACTTCATAAAAAAAATCTCATAGGTTTGTGCGAAGGAAAAACTCATTCCTGATAATGAAAAAGAAATGGAAGATGAAGTGAATATGGGTGCTAGGCTCAAATGAGGTGACTTATTGTGATCTTAAAGTAGTGATGTGATGTCATGTTATATTATAAGCAATATCTTGACAATAGATTTAGTGTTTGATGACCAATAATCATGTTTTTTTTTTACTTTTCTCTTAAGATTAGAGCTTTACTATTTCAAAATAGTGTCTATTTGATGCTTATTCCTTGTAAGAAGATCATGTTTTTCTCTTCAAGAACTTCAAGCCTTATTCACTTGAAGTGTGTGGAAATTGATGCTATTCCTGCAAAGCCTTCAATTCATGTGTTTAAGTTCATGCTTATGAGTGGAATGTGTAAAAGATTGAAAGAATTAGATGTCAATCTAAGGTCGAAGATGCCTTCAATGCTTTTAGACTCTTGAGGTACTCCAGTTGTTATGGATTTGGAAAGCACACATGACACAATATCAACCTGTTGATATTAAACAATTTAAATATTTTATTGAACGTATTATGTATATGAAATAAGGAAATGTTAATGCATATTTTAAATAACAATATTTCATCTTTGTATCCATCAAAGAAAATATTTATTTACAAAGTTTTGCTATTAAACATTCAAAATCAAGTTAAACAAAAATATTAAAAAAAGGTAATCATAGAGACATGTATTATCCACCCAATTTTATAGTAAATGAATTTTATTGGTGAATTGTGACATGGATGTAACATAAGATTTTTTTAATGTGAAAGACAGATAATAACCATTATAACAAGTCTTGTTATCTCTTCAAAAAAACAAGTCTTGTTATGCAAGCAAGCCTCAGTCCAAACTCGATGATTACGACATTGCTTATGTTTGACCGTTAGTTTTTATCTAGTTTTTTAAATTAAAAATATTAAATCCTTAACAAATAGTACTTGTCAATATTTTATTCTTATTGATATATAACTCTTTTTATTTTTTTTTCTAAATCTTTTTTTTATTAAATTCAAAACAAACTTATTAGCTGTTTATCAATTTATGAGATGGCGGGCAGCCGTTGTTGTACTTGTTTGCATTTTCTATCCAAAATAAGTTACCAAGTTCAGTCGTCAACCTTCAAAATCGAGAAAAAAAAAAAAAAAAAAAAAAAAAAAAACCCGGTTGGGCGGCGCTCTCTTGGAGTAAAAAGAAAAATCTCCTTCCCTTGCTACGATTTCGTTCCCCGGCCGCTTCCTTCCCAATTCCCAGTGCGAGAACCTCAAATAATAGCCACGCTTGTTCTTGTAGGAAATTTGCGAGTTCAGCATAGATAAGGTGGGGCTAGGGTTTGTAGATTAGAGATGTCGAAGCTGATGCCTAACTTGGATCAGCAAAACACCAAGGTGCTCAATCTGACTGTGCTCCAAAGGATCGATCCCTATGTGGAGGAGATTCTGATGACAGCGGCGCACGTTACCTTCTACGAGTTCAACGTTGAGCTCAATCAATGGGTGCGCTAATGTGGAAGATCTCACTATTTTGACTGTGCTTGACACAGTGATTTGTGGCCTTTTCATCTTGGTACTATTATTTTTGCAGAGTCGGAAAGACGTCGAAGGCTCTCTTTTTGTCGTCAAGAGGTGGCTAGTTCGGGAATTTTTTTTCCATTTATTATTAATTTTTGCGAAACCTGTTATTGGGCAGATAGCATACATTTGTTTATATTTATAATACCTTTGTTTTTAATATTTCTGCATGCTTTTTTGGTTGATTAATGTAACATAGGTTTGTTTTTCTTGCAATAAATGGCGCATTCAATATGCTTTTATATTCATTAGTTTAAATCTCAATTCTAGCACCTCATTGCAGAAACACTCAGCCGAGGTTCCAGTTTATTGTGATGAACCGGCGCAACACAGGTATGGCATTTAGCCTTCAACATTGTTGAGTTTGATGAAGTTACATGTTTGTTTGGTTTAAGTGGTTTCTGAATCGAATCACTTCAGTTGTATTCTTGTTTTCTCATTCACTTTATACATTTGAAAAGACATTTTATTTCTTTTTTGAATGGGTTTGTCAATCATTGTGGTATTGAGATTATATTTTCTTTTTTATGTTTTTCCCCGCTAAATTCCATTAAACTGTGGGTGCAATTGCATTGAATATGACACTCTATTTATGGTTTTTATATGTTAAGACGACTATTTCTTTATTGCTGCAACATATTTAAATTTTGACTAGACTTTGTACCATGGAGAGGTTAAAACGTTTTATAAAACTCAATATTGGATTTTGTTATTTCAAAGGTTATTACTAATCAGTGGTACATTTTTTTCCTTTTTTTTGTTTCTGTGATTGAATGAATTTTTATTCTTTTATGAAGTTTAAAGGCCCAGAAACTTAATCCTTTATTTAAACCCAATGAATATCTATTATTAATAGTTAGAAGAACGATTGCACATGACATGGTAATTTGTTTTGCCCTTTATGTTGTTTGTTTAACATGTTAGACCTATTTGTTTCTCCACTGACTAAGAAGCACTGCATGATTCAGCTGCCGTGGGTTATGAAAAGGTCAATTATTTGACTAATAGGATTCAAGTTTGTTTAGAATTCGGCTGCTACAGATCAACAAATTATTACAAAACAAATGTAATTCATTTGATGAAGTTGTTGAGCAAATTGAATGCAAGAGACATGATGTTTGTGTGATACCTTATTCAATGTCCTTAATTTTACAATACCTTCTATACTACTATATCATACAATGCTACATAAGTCAATTGAATATTTATGAAGCATATTGTTTATTGTTATATATATATTAAAATACCAAATAATCAATATAAATAGCCATTTTAGCATGCACAATAACATGTGCTGTATTTCAAAAAAATTTATCTAATGGTTATTTTTTTATTGTATATTTTTGAATAAATCACCATCTCCATTTAAATCTAGTAATGCTTGGGAGTTGATTGGATCTACAAAGTCATTTTTTATGTTTCCAATGATTGGTATGCCACCTTGTGTATCCAATTCGTGTTGAATTTCTTATGCATGAGGATACATTGTTGATAGGTTATTGGGCAAGTATCTAGGAGGATGGGATATTATATTCAATCCGAGGTCAATTACCTTGGAGAAATATCCATGGTTCATGGTTTCATTGTTTTATATTTCATTTAGATATAATTGTTTCATAAAAGAGATAATTGTGCTAGCTTTCATTTAGATATAATTGTTTCATTTAAAGAGTTACCATTATTTCTTGAGGGAGATGTCCATTTTGGCTTAATTGCTTGAGCTGTTAGCTTAGGAATAAGATTTACTACTATTACTAGCAAATTCATAGTTTGGTTTGGCATTGATTCATTGGTCTTAAGTGCATGCCCTAAATGATCGGGGTTTGAGCGTTTCAACTCGAATGGTTTGAATACTGTGTTTTTACTTCAATCGACTTAGCCTTAAGTGTCCTGGTCACGATCATTGAGGTCTCTAGGATTTGGCCTTGACTGTTTGTCTCAAGAACCTATCCTCGAGTGCTCAATGTTTGCTGTGTGTCTACTTTTTGGATTTGAGATTGACTTAACAAATTTTTGCATCTTTATATTCTAAATAGATGTGAGTTGTTGTTCCATTTGAGTTATGTAGTGAACTTGGCTTGATTTTGTATAAATCTTGTTGATAATAACTTATATGATATTGGATTGGAAAAGATTTGGGTCTTTGGAGTAGAGTAGCTATTGTCAATTGTTGGTTGTTAAATTAGACTGGAGCTTTGTAGACTGATGTCTATATTTTGGAAGTTTTGGTATTGTAGTTATAGTTAATTTATAAAATTCTTCAAGTGCATAATTGAACTTGGGATGTGGGCCATCCTACTTGATCATTGTTCAGGCTTGGGTGTGTCATTTTGAGCTATTCATCAACATAGAGTGACCTAGATTGGGCTCATCATGTGTTTTAGTGACCTTGGATCGGTTCGATGCAATTTAGATTGGTTTGACGAAATTAGTCTCAAGGGACACAGCAATAAGGGGTGTAGTGGGCATGATCGATTGAGCAAGAATTTGGTCGACACGGGTCAAGCACTACGGTGGGTTTGAACAGCACAAGTGAAGGCTTTTGGGATCTTATGTGAGGCACTAGTATGGGCTGAACTCTTGGAAGGAGAGAGGATGTGGTGCTCAACTTTAGGTGCCCTCTGGAAAAAAGCGATGTCGAACCAGAGGGGAGCTCAAGTCGGGAGGAAAGGTTAGGAGTAAAGGAAGTAAAGCATTGGGAAGGAGTTGTGTTGGAGGATGAAAAATACTTGGAGACCTGTCTCGGGAAGCTCTGGGGAGGACCAAATGGTGGGAGTGATGGATTCGAAGAAGATGACCTTAGTGGCTTGGGGAAGGCGAGCTCAAGAGCTCAATAAGAAGGAAGAGATGTTGAAATGTCTAAGGGAAAGAACTTCAGTGGAGATGTGTGTCTAATGCCCTCTTCCTTGAGCTCGAGATGTCTTCTTATAGGCATTCTTGGCAAGCGGTGCCACATCCACATTGGACCCATTTTATTCGCACGTGAACATGTTCTTCGGCGAGGTGCATCTGGTAAGTATCGCGGGTCTTAGTTTTTACGACATTTTTCTGCCTTTTGCTTCTTCACTGATTGGGCCAGAAATGAGACAACTGCATAGACACGATTAAGCCGGCTTGGGCGAAGAATCTTAATGCTTCAACATTACCTCGAGAGTTCTATTCCCACTTTTATGCTTGATAGGTTTATTTTAAGATCATAATTGGTCATCATTGAGTTGTGCATGGATCAATGATATTCTATATATCATATTGTTAATATGGCACCTATTTAATTGTTTTTCTTGATTCAAAGGGATATTTCAACTATACTAATATAACAATCAATAAAAGGCAGTGCTAAAATGAAGAATTATTAAGAATGAATATAGAAAGAAGGAGAGCGAGAAAAAGAAGATTGTGGTGAATATAGACATCCCTTATCACTTTTGATTCTTGGTCTACTATGTGGTATTGAATTTCCTAAGGTACCATTCTTTTACAATTTATAGATAACTCAACAATTGATCTCCCTTGGCGAATTGTGCTCATTTTGAAAGCATGCACCATTTTCTTTGGATACAAATGCTATTTAATGGAAACCCCTTTTGTCATAATATTTGTATTTTGTTCACATATGGTACATATGTTGCATTTAGTACACGCCCTTTTTGACAAAGTAATTATCAATTTAAATATGTTTTGACTTATCATGATAAATAGATTTAACTGCAATTGATCCTAAAAGACAAAGCGATATGAGTAAAATTAATATGAATCAGGCGCCTTATGTTGGTGTCATTCCCTTGGAACTTTGGTCCCCTGTAGGGCGGAAATTAAGCATCATTTGCCATCTTTAGGTGCTATTTGTGCCTTTGAGACACAAGATGCTGTATTAGGTAATTTCGTATCCAACAATGCATACTTGGTAGACCATCTGTTCTTTCAGATTATAATACTTTACAATGTGAATTGTTGCAACTATTCTGATTTCGAAATTTATAATAGTGATTATTTTATTTTGTCTCTTTGTGCATAAATTTTGTTGATGTCAACAGAATTATGTTTTTTAAATATGCTTTAATCTCTTAGTTGAAATGTGTGATATTTAATTGAATTCATTTGTTGCTTTGATCTTTATATGTGCTTATCTCACCAATTTTTTTTTGTTTAAAAGAAAATTTTCATGATAAAACTCAATCTTTTTTTTTTTAACATTGTATCATCTATGATTTTAATGCCCTTTATCATACCAATATGCTACAATCCAATTTGTGGCAAATATTTTAGTATTAAAAAACTAAATATAATCTTAATATCCATAATATATGTTAATTTATTTGAATTTTTCAAGGTTTTTCAAGAGAATATACAAGTCATTCACAAAATCATGTGTTATGATCAAGCTAAGAAATATATTGATTATTTGTTAATTTGGCTTTTAAGATTAGTTGATTGCTTAAATTAAAGATGTTTTGGCTTCATTGTTTTGATGCTTTTCTTCAACGTGTTCTATACTTTTTAGATGATATTACTCTAATTTATTTTTTATTTGTATTCTTCTATGTTTATTGAATTATTTTCTAATGATTTTATTTTTGAAATATGCTTTATGGATTTGTTTAGCATACTTTATGTGCATGCACGCATGCATATATATATATATATATATATATATATATATATATATAATATTTAAATTTTTGTGTACATTTTTATGCAAATATTTGACCACACTTTCACGTATATAAATATATACATATATACATACATGCATATATTTATACACACACACACTCACACACATATATATACACACATATATATGATATATATACATATAACATATATATATGTATACATGCATATAGACATGTATATATGTATATAGATATGTTATATATATGCATGTGTATAAATGTGTATATATATGTGTGTTTTTGTGTGTATGTATGTATGTATGTATATATATATATATATATATATATATATATATATATATACACACACACACACATTGGAAACTTTGGTGCAAACAACTTACCCGAAGTAATCTCTACAAGTTTTATACGGACTCTTTATTTGCTGCCTTGTTGTGCAGCATATTGGCATGAGATTTGATGAAATATTACGTAAAATCTTATTGTTTTACAAGTCATCAAGATAAATTCCTCTCAGCTTGTGATTTAAGAAAAGCATCTAAGTTAGTGAAAAACTTCAAATACTTTGGACCTTTGCTTTCACAGTCTAATTATTGCAAAAAGGCTAATCAACAGCACTAACATAATTATTGGAAAATGATGAAGTACTAGTAGGTGGAGCCTAACCATTCATTAGCATATATCAACTGAAAAGATCTTTTTTCATCTATTTCTAGAAAAGAAAGATAAAATTTTTTCTCAAATTAACAAGCATGTCATACTTTGTAATCCTTAGTTCTTCCATTAAAAAGGAATGGCCCTTTGATAAAAATTCCCTGTGGGGAGAAATGGAATTAGCCTTCTCCATGAGCCATTTTCTTGTTGGCTCGACCTTGCTTTGGATCATGTCCCTTTCTTTTTGTGTCAGATCAGAAATGGAGTTGGTAGGGGTTAATTTAGATATGATTTGTGACCCATGATAGGTTTTATTTTGGTCTCCATTTCTGTCATTGGTCACCATCATAAGTGTAATGACTAAGACATGATTATTATTGTTGGCCTGAGATTAACAAAGCTAGTTATGCCAATATCCTTGTTGTTGCTGATATCTTAGGAGTTGGTTTATGATTATGGATGTGTCATGATTGCTTTCTTTAAAAGAGCATGTAGGCTCTAGAATACGATCCATTGGATGAGACTTTTATAAGTACTTCGAGGTAATTTGCTAAGGAATTGGTAAAGGAGTTGTCACCCTAAGACCACCAATGCGGATTCATATTGTCTGTTCATGTGGCACCACCGCTCTTTCTTGGATGCTCTACCAAACAAACAACATTTTGTGATCCCTCTGCTCTTCAGGTTGACTGATACTAAGATGGATAGTTTTGAGGTGTAGATGGTTCAACTTTTATCTCCAGTATCAATGTAATTACCTTTATTAACATTTAGAACCATAAATGGATCTGAAGTGTGTCATTTCAAATAGCTATGGACTCATTGGTTTCTGATAATGCGATCCTTTCCTGATTCATTGCAGTGACCCTTTCCATATTTTTTGCAGCTTGAAACATATTCTGATGAATTCCAATAATGGTGGTTTTTCCCCCTCAAAGTTGACAGTAAGCAAGTTGATATCTGTGTCTAGTTTTCTGATGAAAAGGACTATGTGGGGCATTAGACTTTTTGGCAACTTGTACCTTGGTGATAGTTTTGAGTAGTTAGAAATCTTTTTCCACCTAAACCGTGACTTGGTTGGTCTTTGTTTGAGTAGGATAACTAGTATTGATAACCGGAGCTATACTAAAATTATGTGATAGACATTTTTGAATGCTATGAATAAAACCACATTCTTGATGTATTAACAAAGACCTCAATTCTTTGAATATTGGAGATAGTGCCCTACTAGATACTGAAATAATAAACACAGGATATCATCTCACAAGCCACTTGAGACAAAAATGCTGTATTTGATTCCAATACTACAACAATCCCTGTTGGTCCTGTTGAAGATCATAACATAATTTCATGATCTTTGCTATACAGCTTGTTCTGAAAAGCTATTCGTTAATGTATCTCAAAGGTCATTAGATATATTTTGACTGAGGACATCTATTATAGTTGATTTGATCCATCAATTGTTGGTCAAGAGCACTCTTTTCAGAATATTCCTGGTTGAAAGCTGTAACTACATCTGTTATACCTTTGTCAGCTCAACAAATTTGAGTGTGATATTTTCTTCAAATAAATGTGGATGTAATAGGCGATGATCCATAACTTGTTCCATAGACCTTTTGCCATTGTCAGTGGTTCAACTAGACTACCCCAATTGGATAAGTGAATGATTTTAACTTCTCAATCACCATTTGATTATGTTGAGATGGCTATTCCCCTTGGAAAAGCTTATCAACAGTTGGATTCAATGGCGTCTCCTAAACCTGTTTTGTTGAACCTTTTCCTTTCCTTAGAAAATGGCCCATCAAGCTTAACCATGAGTATCTTCTAACATAGTCTTTTTTGAATCTTTTTCTTTCCTTGTTATTCTATCCATGCCTTGAATTTCTAGTGACTTATTAGAGTCTTCTTGATACACCTGCTACAATTTTTTTTCTACTACTTTTTGAATCCTGCATGATATTCTCATCATTGCCAGATTGATAGAGTTGAAAGAAAGAGTATTCAAGAGCAGTTATACTCTAATTGGAAGAGAGAAACTCCAGATGTGCTTCAACAGGAAGAGAGAAACTCTTAGGGAGCGATTGTTTTGCCTACTCCTTGTACTTTGTGCCCTAGTCACCTGTTGACGATTGGTTGTTTTGGAATAAAAGATGTTAATGTTTCTTTTCTCGCCTAGGAGATAGCTAATGTCATACCCAACTTTGAGCTCAGTTTTTATAAGTGAAATTACTGACTTTTGGACCAAAGTGTTGAAGGAAGAAGGTTGAATGGAGATACATTTAGTGAAGCCTCAAAGCTTGATTTTCTAGACCACAATTCTCAAACAAACTTCAAATAATATAAATTGTAAGCAGAACAGTTAAATTAAGAAAGAACTCTGCTGAGGTGATTGGAGTACCATCCTTGTATGATGTGCAGGAAAAAGATCTGAAAAGGCTACACTTGCATAGAGTACTACAGCGGAATAATATCCATAAGGCATCTGATCACTCAACTTATTGCATTCTCTGCTCTGATATCACGAAGCATGAAAATGAGAACAAGAAAGGATTGTTTTGGGCGTTCACATCTTCATTGGCCAGCAAATCATTTCTTGGAATCTATTACTTTGCATATTGAACTGTAGTTTACATTTTTTATTAATTGTTTATATACCCAATCTGTGCAATAAACAAATAATACAGGCCTTTAACAAATGCTATGATGAATTACAAAAAACTAATCTAACCTTTCAATCTTATGCCTTGTGGATTCGTGTAACTTCCACCAGATAGAATTGAGTTCTATGCTGTACTATGGAATTAGATTAGTTGTGGCCGAAACTGGTCTGAAGGAGATTAGCTTATTTTACATTAGGATTGATGAAGGTTCAAGCACTTTTCATTGTATATTCATAGATAAATATTATTGATTGGAGAAAGAGTTCCTTAAACCCAAAGGTATAGAATTTTACCTTTCTTCTGTAGGCATTTTTAGCTTTCACAAGGATAACAATAGTAGGTGCTAAATTTACATTGTTTGCTCCCAAAATTATGCAATATCATTGGAGAATAAGAACTTTCTGGTTAGGGAAGTGGATTAATTCCGTCTGCATATGATCAATTGCCAAGTGATTTCTTGAAAAAAAAGTCGAGGAAGCAAGAAAATTCAGTTCTTTTGTTCATTTCTGGAGCTTTTCCAATGAGGCTGAAGCAAAACATGTTTGCTCGCTTGTTTAGCTTATAGTTGAGGCCAAAAGAGGGACTGTGAAATTGGCAAAAGCATCATGTTTACATATTAGTGAGGACATGTGATAAAGGAAATGTGCTCATACGTTTCATTAAGATACTTTATTTTTCAATTTTCTATGGCCTATATTTGTTAATACTTGCTTAATGTTTCAATTTGTTCACAGATAATCTGGTGGAGGATCTCTTGGGGGATTTTGAGTATGAAGTTCAAGTTCCATATTTGTTATACAGGAATGCTGCTCAAGAAGTTAATGGTATATGGTTTTACAACTCACATGATTGTGAAGCTATTGCAAGCCTTTTTAGCAGGTATTCTCAATTTGCTTATATCTATTTTGTATGATTGCAAAGGGATGATTTTTTTCATGATCCTCCTTGAGAGTTTGTAATCACTTGAAAACAATGGAAATTTATTTGGTTGTGAACAAAAGAAGTCTATTTGAATTCTATAATTTTATGGTCTTCTCCTTTTTTTTATTCGCATGGCTAGGTTAACCCCACTTCTTCGTGTAGAATTTAAATTGTGTTGATCCTACTAAATATAGCTAATGTATAAATAACCTTTTTGAATTAGACTTATGATAGCAGGTTAACGTATTTCATTGAAGTTTAAATTTTCAAGCTGTGTTACAACACACAGGCTGTTTAATCTTGCAAATTTTATCCAATTTTTTGCATAAATGTATGATAGTTTATTCTTTATAATCTCAAATTTTGATAACTTTTGAATATAGTTGTAAGTCATTATATAACATAATTATGCATGAGTGCATGAAGTGTACATTAAAGTTTAACATCTAGATCCTTGATGCTAATATACAATTTAAGGACACCATTTATTGGTAGCAAAACTGAATCAAGAGCTAAAAGTGATGTCAAGCATTTTATGTTTTAAAGGTCTTTATGAAAAGAAAATTTATTCTTTGCAATGGAGAGGGGTTTAGGCTAGTTAGCTCGATGCTCCAAGCTTACTTAGATGTTTAATCAAGTTGAAATTGGCATGAATAATTTTGAGTTAGCACCAACTTAATTTTTGAACTCTAATTTATTTGGAGTTGAGGTTGAGCAAAATTTGGCACACTTGAAATTTCTGTTTGAGTTGGCTTGGAATTGGCATGGTTGTGCAAGCACAACCATGCATATTACTAATTATGTTTTGCAAGAATGGTTCTATTGCATTTACTATTTGGTTGTTATGTTCTATTACTTAGGTTTGAAAGCTCTCATTGCATTCCCTAAAATAAGGCTGATGTCTATTCGAGTTTAGAGAATTTTGGCTCGAATTTGCATAAATTCAAAATTGACTCAAATTTGAATATGCTTCTATTTTGAGACATCTTAAAATGAAACGAGAAAAAAACTTTGCAATGTAAATGTGATATTAAGAACAAATTCAAAATTCATTGGATAGGTGTTTGTTTCTACAACTATGCTAACAAAGATTTCTTGTAGCATACATGTAGTGGCATGCTTATACAAAATTCAAATTCAAGACATAAATAGAAAATAAAAAAAAATTGTGGGAATGGAAATTAATCAAGGTCTCACCTCCTCATTCAAGAATACCTTCCATTGCCTTAGCGAAGTAATTTGAAAATTATATATATTTAACATATTTATGTATTTTTAGTTGACATAATGATTGGTTCAAAATTTTGCTCAAATCAAAATAAAGTTAAAATCAAGCCAGCAAGAAAAGTTTACTGAAATCAAATGATGGTCACATTAGAATGTAAATCATGAAAGAAAATTAAATCTAATGAACTTGAAAATTATTATGATTTTGTAATCTATTGTAATCTATTCATGATTAGTTCAATTATGCACAATCTAACAAATATAACAAAATAAACCAAAAGCATTTGCTCAAGGACCTACAAGCATGCATGCAAATGGATGACAATGATAATATTAAAGCTTCTTTTTCTTGTTAGGCAGTGGACTCCCATTGTCTTAACTAATGTATAAATGTTGTCTTATTTAGTTTTTTTGTTCTATATGAGAACTTGAACTTGTGTAAGGAGTCCAAGAATTCAATCCTTGAAAGCGTGTATGGTGCAGAAGGGGTAGTTGAGAAATCTTTTTTCTTCAACTTGTAAACACTCATAGAACTGGTTGATCTTTGAGTCACACAACAAACAAGATTTTGATTTTAGTTTGAAGGGGTTTTCACAACAAATTCAGATTCTTCATATTTTCCTTTTATTTTCATCATGATTCTTTGACTGGTATTTTGGATGTTTATCTCTATTTTACATTTTTTTCATGTTAACATTTGTTTTGGTTGGGTTTTTGTTCTTCATACAGTGCAATGTTTATTTGGTTTTGATTTAGTTTTTAATATCTGTATATTTGTTCTTGTTTGCTTTATTGTTCTTCATTTGTTTGTTTGGTAATGTTTTGTTGAGCACTGTGAGTTACAATTGATAATAAGCAAATGCGATGCTGTTTTTTTGTTTTTCGATCATCCCTTTGGTCATCTTAATTTGAAAACACAATATGTATGTCTAATCCTTGATATTTTGGTTGTTTATTTGTAATATTTGTAATATGATTCACATGAAAGCTACCTGCTATGTTCATCTGTAGAGGTTTTTTTAATTATATCTCATGGATTTTAAGTTGAGATTTGGAGTAAGCTTGCATGATTTTGATGCTAAAAATGGATTCGAAAAATTTAAACAAAAATTTACAAAGGATAACGACGAGGAAGCTTGAATGGACGAAATTTTTGATTTGTTTAGAAGATGATTGGAGCACATCTTTAGGACAAGTTGGTATGATGTGGCGAAGTTTTGATTAAGATGCATCGATTTGCGAGTTTGTGACACTATTGAAGGATGTCTTGTTGATGTTGAATGCAACGTAGTTGATGTTGAGATAGTGTAGTAGGATGCGGCAACACCTCGTCTTGGATCGGCGACGACTCAGTTGGGATCGGTGCTGATTCCGCCAGGATCGGCTGCGACTTGGTCAGAATCGGCGGTAACTCACCGGGATCGGCAGCGAATTGGCGGCTAATCGGTTTGGATCAGTGGTGAATCGGGAAGATCGTTGGTGAGCTAGCTGGATTGGCGACAGATCGGTTGGATAGGCGGCAAATCAACTAGAATAAGCGGTGAGTAGTTGGAAATTGGCGGTGAGGCGGCGGTGAGTCGGTTGGGCGAGCTTGAAGTTGGTGTGGGCTGGCACAGCTTTGCTCGGGTCGGTGTTAGTCAATGTGGGGTGGCGTTGATCGGCTCGGGTCGGTGAGTTGTCTTGGGTCAACATAGGTGTGCGGGTCACCACGGATTGATGCTGGTTGCTGCAGGTTGCATTGGTCGTTGCGGGTTGACGCAGGTGTGCGAGTCGATGTGGTTTGCAATGGGTGGGTGTAGGTTGTTGCGGGTTGGCACTGGCCGACGAGTCGTAGCGGGTCAGCACAGGCATGCGGATCACCGCGGGTCTCTTCAAATCGACGTGGGATGATGCGGGTAGATGCGAGTCGATTAGGGTAGCTTTTTAAAAGCTGTGGCCAAGCGTATTTTAATCCCTAATTACCTGTTCGTGTTGACAGCAGTCGGGAAGACGGGAGTCTGCGGTGACGGCTTGTGAAGCAACGAAGACTGGGATCGGCGATAGAGGAGAAGAAATCGGCAAAGGTTCTAGCGAAGTCGAGATTGCGGACGGAGGAAGTCGAAACTCGTTCATCTTGTAATCGGTTTCCGATAACAACTGCGAAGGTTCTGGTCGCGTTGCAGGAGCTTCTCAAATTGTCTCTTTCCTTCTCTCTCTGCTTCCGTCTTCCGCTTCCTCTCGTCCCTCTTGCAGCTGGTGGAAGGAGGATATATAGCGGCGCTCGCCTGACGACGCCAAAATCACGTCGAAACCAAAAATTCTATTAGTTTCATTGCTCAAAAAACCCTTAGGAGCACTTGCATCTGAATCTAGGTTACTCTTTGTTTGTATGAGGATAAGTTGCATTGATTAGCTCTAATTTATGGTTTTGAATGTTTGGCATGTTCATATGGTTGACATTGGAAGCTTTGAGAAATTGGGTAATTGAAAGAAAATGAATCCCTTAAGCTTTTAATAGGAGTCATCCACATCTTTCATACAAGCTGGAAAGTTTTGTTTGCAAGCCTTAAAATATTCAATTTTCATCTTTCTGCAAGTTTGGCTTGTTATTCATTGGCTTATGTTCAGGTCTTTTTAATTAAACCATGGAGAAGTTAATAATGTGAAAGTACGGTTGTCCAAATGTTGAAGTTAAGTTTCCTATGCAATTTGCTGTTGGAGAATATTGGAGTATCCAAATAAGACTTCTACTTTGTGGTCCATGCTGTTTCTTGTACTCCTTGACAGATTATTGTTGCATATTTTTCTTGTTATTTCGTTTTTTGTCCATGCCAATTGTTGTTTACAATATTGAATTTTGACAGATTTTGTCAACTTATTATAAATATTTAAATCTTAGATTTATTTACTTGATCTTTTTTGAAGTGATCATATGTTGATAAAATGGAACATTTTTTCAGGATACTTAATGCATTCGCTAAAGTTCCACCTAAATCTAAGGTTCCTGCTAGCAAGAGGTAGTGTCCGACTCCATGGTAAATTAGTTCTCCACTTTACTGTTATTATTAGCTGTTGTTGTTACAGTTTCGGTTTGTATTCAGTTGTATTCACCACTTAATACTCACTATGCTCACAAGAAGCAAAGACAAGAAATATTCTTCCTAATTAGAAACTGGAACTAAATTGATTTATGTTTAGCTTTTCCTAATTCTTTAGATTCTCAAAGACATATATGAATAAAAGCATTTGAATTATTCATTCCATTTGAAATTGATGTGCATTGAGCAAATCAGCTTGACTGGCGTACATTTATGCCATTTCAGCTTGTTTTGAGAATTATAGAATAAAGGACAAATTATGGACTAATCATCTCAAAATCATAATCCTAAATAACCTGCAAAAACATAAAAGCCAGTAAAAAAAAAATAGCATTCAAGGTAAATCTTAATCCTAAATAACCTGCAAAAACATAAAAGCCAGTAAAAAAAAAAATAGCATTCAATTACTTGGTGTGAATGGGTTGAATGGTGGTCTTCTCTTTTACTCATGTCTTTGTCTCTGCTGTGGCAACATGCAGGGGTAACTGCTTTCCTAAGCCAGCCTGAAAAAATTTCACTAGGCTTTGTTTACCTTGCACATGCAAGCAAATCTTTTATTTTAGCCGAAGCTGTTTAGCCGGGTAGAAACTCATGCAAACACTTCCAAGTTGTGTACAGTTCCACAATGAAAGAGTAAAAAGAAAGTAAGATCTTCCCTTTAAATAATCTCTGAAATACCAATCATAAAATTCTGCCCACTTCTTCTTTTGAAAGTTATTTGTGTGCGAATGCATTTTTTTAATATAATTTGATTTCTTTTAGGTTAAAGTGAAAAGTTAGTCAAATGCATAACAGAAGTTAGATGTTGAAACCATTAAAATCGAAATTCCAGGAATTTGGTTAAAACTGAAACTATAAACCTTGATACTATGGTATGTGAAAGTGCCGATTGGTTGTAAAACCACAATAAAGGTTTTATTTAAGTTTTTTTTGTCTTAAATGGTCATCCATCACTCTTAGAAATTAAACTTTTTGAACTGTTGTCGTGGACTTCCTTAGAAGATCTTAAGAGATGTTTGGGAGATTATCCTTTTTCTTAAATAAACTTTATCAATATGATTATTTTTAAAATTAATTGTATACCTCTTCTCTTGTTCAAATTCTGATGTTTTGCAAATGAATATTAGGTTTGTAGAAAAGAAATATAATGTCGACTTTCCGCTCCACTTTAGTTGTGTTCATAATGTAAATATTGATATAATAATCATCTCATCATTATTATAAAATTATATTTGAATAAAAAATTTAATTATGATAAATGATATCGTAGATATAAAATTTTACCTTTTAAATCTCAATCGTTGTTATAGATCACAACCATGTGACAATCAACAATGGTTCAACATTAGTACTTGTGGCCAGATCATCGAGACTATAATCTTGAAGCTAGTCCCTTGAGGTGGGAACCTCAAAGCCAACTTTTCAATGCCCTCCAGTCAAAAGATAGCCCAACATGTAAATGTGCGATCATGTGACTATCTTTCATTGACTAGCATAGATTTAGCTTCATTAGATTATTACTAAAGTCATAGAGCTTAGATTAAATCATTTAAGTTATGATGAGTTCAACAGTTAAAACAGATTTGATCACATGATCAATCGTCTAGTTTTTTTACCATTGTGGTTATAATTAATTTGATCACATCAGCAATACTCTATCTCATACTTAGCAATTATAATTGACTCTATTATGTTAACAGAAGCCGTGCTAACCCCATATGGTTAGACGGTTATAATGGTATGATAGCTAGAATTCTCCAAAGTGAGCTTTGCTTGCATCGTTAACTTCAACCATGCATAGATCCCTAATCCAACTCTTACATCTAATCAAAGACACGACATCTGAGTCTAGCCAGCAAACTGCCACCATTGCAGCCAAATTTCACCTCATGGAGAGCTTTCTTTCACTTTTCTCCTCACTCATTATTCTTCTCCTTGATAGAGGTCTTCTCCCTTTTTCCTTGATCTTGTTTGGCTTTTGAGGATCTCAAGTTTTCTCTCTCATGCACTATAATCTCCTTGTAAACTCTCAAAAAAAGTAAGTTTTTGTTGCATTCTTATAAATCTATAACTCACATGAGCTTTTTTCTAGCATGGTTTGTGAGAATCTTGTAGAAAAATTGAAATGAGAGCTAAAAGAGAAAAGTCTTTGATTTCAAAAGTAGAATTTTTTTATCTTTATGATCAAGTGGTGGAAGCAACAGAACCTTTGCCTTCACCACAGTTAGTTTTTGAGTCTTTCACTTCATCTTGTGATCCGCTTTTCTATCTATTTTGATATCAGATGGAGCATTTCATGAAAGCATTGTCTACCATTCCTTCGTTGATTGTAGAGTGCTTAAATTCGAGTTGGGTCACTCCAAGTCACATGTGTATCATTTATCTTCTAATTATTCTTTTCTTGTTCCTCTCTTTGACACCTACTCTATCGGTAGTAAACCCAACCACTTTGTTTCATCTTGCGAAGGATAGGATTTATATGTCCTTAACTTCCTCTAGTGTTCAAACTTCCAACATCTTACTATTTTATGCTCTACAACTCAAATCCTATCTTTGCTCCCTTCTTTGTTTGACCAAGATTTGGAGCTACACCAATTTTTCCACCTCATCTATTAGTCATCTATCATACATTCCATCTTATGCAAACTTGATGGGACCACTCTATTGTTCTGACGTCTATGGGCATATGGATATAGCCCTAATACTATTGAAGAAATTTGTTCCATATCTTTGACCCCTCCTTTGTTTGACTAGGATTTAAAACTTCATCAATTTTATCACCTCATTTATCCAGTAATCCATCATACATTTCGCCTTATGTAAACCCGATGGGACCACTCACTCACTCTAGCATCTATGGGCATATGGATATATAGCCCTCATACAATAGAAGCAATTTCTTCTTTCTCTAGCAAAATTCTCTCCACATGACGACCAAAGTTGTGATTATTATTCTTTATTTTCTTTTATGAAAACTCCAATCTTTATGGTCTCCTTTTGTAATTTAAACCTGTAGCCATTGTACATGTAGCTAGTGGACATATAAGATATAAAATCTTTTCTACCTTGTTCAAAGATTTTGTATCAAAGTGGTTTTGAAAATTGTCTCCCAGTTCTATCTCTTCCTTGGAGCCATTCAAGAGAATATTTATTTTTTTTTGGTAGTTGTATCAAACTTAAGAAAATCTTTGAAATTTGTTTTATCGAAGCCAACTCGAGAGTCAGTCTCTTTATTTTTTTTTCTCCAACACTTTAAGATTGTCCTAAAGAATGAAGATGGGGAAGATTTCAGTTGACCTAAGCTACTTTCATCAAGTTGTTGCAATTTATTGATTTCCAAAATTCCTTTATTCGTTATCTTTTGAAATCTTTTGAAGAAATTTTTAATAAATCTCTGTTATATTAACGAGGAAGAGTTTTTTGTAGTTTTAATAGTTGGATCTGGAATAAAAGCATCTTCTCCTCTATACTCCTGAATGCCAAAAGTTCTTCAATGGCTTTCCTTACAAGAACAATTAGGAAGGCCATCATTTTCAAGACCCTTAATACTTCTCATTTTGTAACTCCTCTAAACACTTCTCATGAAGTTCTTGCTACTATGATGAAGGCTTGTATCAAAAGCTAAGGCTTTTTTTAGGGAACAATTGGGACAAATCCAAGTTTTATAAGTTTCATAAAGAGCACAAGTGCACTACTTTTGAATAAAAAGCTATAAAGTCTTTGATTGACAAGTTGTTAAAAGAAGATTGTTGCCTCCAAAAGTCTACAGCCAAAATCTGAGCTAGTTGCATCTCAAATAGATTTGAAAGCTCTAGATTATAATCAGCCCCAAGCTGTTCATGATGACCAAGCTTTGCCCTTGATGTTTAGAGACATGCACAGGGCTCTTATCAAAACTGTGTATGTTATATCAGGAAGAAATTAAGCTTACACAAGAAGATTTATTGTGTAATCTAATCAGGCTTTGATAACCTTCAGTCTAAAAGATCTACCATGAAGGCAATCCCTATGATGACACTACAGTATTCTTTGAATTTATTGCAAATATCGGCAATGGCAGTTTTGCTGATATTCTTTTCTTGGATGCTCCCGACAAAATAGGCATAAGCTGAAGCCTTCTTCCTTGTGTGGGATCTTTAATAAGCTTCTTGGGAAATGCAGCTAAGCTTGAAGGGATTGCTACATTTATTTTGGGTTTGTAATACATCTGATAAATTTTCTAGTTATAGTTAATTTTTCCTCTTATAACGGGCATTGTTGGTTGTACAAATATGAACAAGTTTGGGATGACCATTTCGATGCCACACTTGTGCATCATGTTCAACTATTTTTAGCCTTATTCATGTTATGGGAGACTTATTACAATTGATGCTATGCTACTTAAATATAATGAATGGTATCCTCAATCCCTCTATTTTAGGCATCGAGCTTCTAGACAGAGCACCAATATATTGTCTTTCTTTGCACTTTCTTAGGTTGATCCCTTTGGTGATACAAAAATTGTAAATATTTTGATTTTATCCAAATGAATTAAAAGGGCCACCACCCTCAATTTTTTGGTTAAGTATATTGATATCTTCATCTGTTCACAATCTGATATGCTTGGAATAGATTGTACTGTGTCGTAACACTTTCTCAACATTTATCTAGATCATTCGATAATTTGCCATAATATGTAAGTTTTTGGCTCTAAGAAGCAGCTTGCCATAAAAAATGAAACTTCTAAGCTCTTGATACTAATTTTTTTTGCCCTATTGACTATTTTGATTGGTTTGCCAATATCATTCTTGTTAAGAAAAGTAACAAAAAGTGGTGCTTGTATTTAGACTATGGATTTCAATCATGCCAATTTAAAGAATTGTTATCCTCTTTCTTATGTTGATGATTTTGTAGATTTAGTTGTTGGCTTCAATTATTTCAGTTTTTTGTATGTTTTTTTTGGTTATCATCAAATTAAAATTGTTGAAGAGAATGAAAAAATGACATTTTTCATCAATTACCTTAGAACATCCAGCTATATTGTCATGCCTTTTGGTTTTGAAAAAGGCAGGAGCATCATAATGGAGGATGATTAACTCAATTTCTAGGGTTAGATGGGAGAAACTTGGAGGCTTTCGTAGATGATTCCTTGGTCAAAGGCAAGTTATTAGAGACTCATTTTTGTGATCTGAAAGAAATTCTAGAAACTTTTAGGACGTTCGACATCAGACTAAATCCGTTAAAACATGTTTTGCTCCATCAAGAAATTTTCTAGGCTTTTATGGTGTTGAAAAGAGAATCCAAGTTAATCTAGACAAACTAAAAGCTTTGATCAACCTGTCATTCCCTAAGACTTGTTGAGACATTCAACGTCTACCTGGCCATATCGTAGGTCTCAGTAGATTTATCTCCATGTTATTGGACAAATCTCAACCTTTCCTGAAGTTGGTTTAGTTTACATTTGAATAGATTGAGCATTGTTAGAAAGCATTTTAGGAGTTGAAAGTTTATCCATTTCAATCTCAAATTCTAAGTAGTCTAGTTCAAGGGAAATTAACATTCATTTATCTTGCTTCATCTAGCTCAGCAGTCAGTTCTATACTAATTTGAGAAGATGATGAAGTCTAACACCTGATTTATTATGTCTCTCACACCCTTAAAGAAACATAACTCAGGTACTCTCCTTTCAAGATACTAGCTTTGACATTAATCATGTTAACACATTAACTATGAGAGTACTTTCAAGCTCATGTTATCAATGTGGTAACTAATCAACCATTAAACTACATCTTCAATTCACAAAAATTTTATGCATACTACAAAAGTGGGCTATCAAGCTTATTGAGTTTGAGATCAATTTTGTTTGTTGTTCATCTGTAGATTTCACATGTTAACCTATTTTTTTGATGGAAGATAACTTTTTTAAAACTAAAAATCTGTTTCGTTAGAAAACGCTTAGCAGCTATTTGTTGATAGTGCATTTGGTTAAGAGTCAATTGGAATGGGATTTATTCTCATCAGTCAAGAGCAAGTCAAGCTAAAAGGAATCATTTGAGTTGCATTCTCTACTCTACAATCAGGTTGAACATGAAACATTGATTGCTGGTCAAAGTTTACTTTTGGTTTGCAACTCAAAAGATTAGAAGTCCTTAGCAATTCATAGTTAGTGGTCAACCAAATCAAAGGCTTGTTCAAGAACAAAAGATTCTATTCTTAAAGCTTATCAACTGCTAGCTTAGTCTCTCCTTCAAAAGCTTGATTAAGTCAATTTGTTCCAAATTTCTTGAGAGCAAAATCAAGTAGATTTCCTAGCCAAGTACGGAGACCTAAGCGAAGATTTTTCTCCTCTCAAGAAGCTAGGTCTTGAATTGCAAGGTCTTTCAATGCATCAACTCTAGAAAGTTATTGTTTAGTTCATAAGAAGATGCAGAGATTTTCTGATTCATACTTCTCACAATAGCTAGCAAGCTTAATGAAAGCAACGACGATATCCTAGCCAATCATAGTTTGGGCATGGGCTTTTTTGGCCGATTCTCAACTGCTATAAGTAGAAGTTCCTTCTTATGGCTATCAATTATTTCTCCAAGTGGATTGATGCTATGCCTCTTGTAAGTTAAATCATTGTCAAGATAGAAAATTTCTTGTTGGCAAACACTTTTAGCAAGTTTAGAATTCTCTCAACAATTGTTTTTGATAATGCAATAGTATCTAAGCCAAGAAACTTTTGGAATTTTGTAATAAACATGATTGTCATCTTATGGATGCTTTAGTTTATTCAAAAATAAATGATCAAGCAGAGACGACGAATAGAAGTCTTCTCAAAATTCTAAAGCCTTGTTTGGATGAAAAGAAAGGTAAGTGATCTAATGAACTGCGTGGTGTGGGCAAAATAAGCAACACCTTTTGCAGCTCGAACTTTTGGAGCAATATAGAGAATAATAAAAGAGCAATGCAAAAATGAGCTATAACCAATGAAATGGAAATTCAATTAATCCTTCTTGCATGGTAATTAATAATTCAGCAAGCATTGATGACTTTTCCTCTTAAATAGAAGAAAACCTTTTTCCATAGTAAGTGTTGGCACTTTTGCCAAAGGATCAAACAAGCTTGTTGTGATCTTGACTGAGAGTTATTGACTATATAGTTCTTACCCTTTCACTTATGACTTCTTTGATTGTAGTTTATTGTTAGGAAATGTAAGTGTTGAAGAGATTGATACAAATTGATGTTGCAATGAGTGTGAAGATCGTCTTGATTGTAATTGACAAACTTGAAATTGTTACAACTGAGTTAGAGGTATCAACAAATGTTGATATGCCTATAATGATAACTGATGCTAAAAGAGTCAAAGAGATCATTGCTTTAGAGTAGACAAAATGGAACTTATAATTTTTTTTGAGATAAAGAGAAATCCATAGTGTTGACTAAAATAACTTCGAGAGGTTTATAGAGAATTTTCAAACATCGCGTACAAAATTGTCTAAGCACTAGCAAATATTTTAGTTCCAGAGTTATTTGATTTATAGCTTACAAGACATACTTGGATACCAAATTCTTGAAGAGGGATTTGAACGTTTTGAGTTCATAATGGCTAGTTCTCACATATTGTTAGATTTTGCTAAGCAAAATGGGTAGTTGTCTTTAGGCACTTTGCAATGAAAAGATCTACTAATGGAGGAGAAGAATAACCTCGAGGCACTAATGAGCATGAGGGTTAAGGGTTAAGGTTGGTGCAGTCAAGCTTGAGTGAGCCGCTTGTATGAAAAAGACAATTCGTTCTAGGAGCCTTGGTTAAAGAAGGCAAGGGGGAAGACTATGAACATTGCTTGACTAAGGAGATGGCAGCATTCGTGCTATCAAAATAGTTGGATACCAATGAGGGGTTGATGTTGTGTTGACCTTCCTTGAGTAAGGATTGATTAGAAAAGAATCACTGTTTCTATCATTTATAAAATATATATTAAGATCTATTACTTTTTATATTGTTTGTGAAAGGCCAAAGTTTTTGAAGTTTAAAAAATAGACAGATGTGGAATTACATGTGGAGACCTTACTGACTCTAGAACCAAATTTGCAAGTTATTGAATTTGTTTGAATTGGTTAGTGAAACATTTTTCTTAAAGTACTAATGATAACGAACACTTAATAAATGCTCACCTTATTTATCCCATGCCTTTTCTAAGACATTTTTTTTGTCTTTCAACAAATATAAGTTGACACTAAAATTTGGAAAGATAAAGTCAATTCTACTGGTTGAATAGCTGAGGCCTATAGTGCCTTTAGAATATAAGAGAATTGTTGTTGTTGACAAGAAAAAGATAAGAAGTTAGGCTGTCAAACTTGATCAATTGCTTATACTTAGCATCATAAGCAATGTCTTCTTGTCTTCTTCAGCTATTTAACAAGATAGCTTTGAGCAATTGTAAGAAAAATATCATGATGACTAACGAAGGAGCTGTGGTTGAGCCATATTCTATGACCATAAACTATATTATCTGTAATGATTTTCTTGTCTCAAGTAAACGATGTGGATAAAATTAATGATAGTTGTAACCACAATTCACCACAAGAGCGTCTTGATAATTCCTATAAGGAGCCATAATTTTTAGAGACAGAAGATAACTATTTGCATTTTTGTCAACTTGTTGAATGTCGTGTTCTTGCCAATGCAATTAATTAAAATTTTCAATCGTTATGGAGTGATTCTTGCCTTAATTAGCTCCAATGTAATGTCTACTAGTTATTGTTTCATCTAAATGTTGAAGAAGATTATCAATTGGTCCCTGAATAAGTTCATGTATATATTTAAATTAATAAAAAAATCAGAAATATTTTATTTTTGTATACTTCGAGCTAAGAGGTGGAAAAAAGTTATGTTAAGTTTTTTTTACTTTATATGATATGAATAAATAGTTATTTCTTTGTTAAGACAATGTCATGTGAATTAGTAGAATCTCATAATATAACTTTTGATAAGCTAAAGTGTTTCATATGTCTATTTATTGAGAGGAAGTAGTTGGACAATGGATTTCTCTTTCCCATAGAAAGTTCTCAATTGTGTAAACTTATCTCCTAAAAAACAATTTGAACTTTGCTTGGAGGATACATCAAACCTGACAGACGTTTTTGAATATGAAACTTGTAATTGCCAAGAGGAAGTAGAAGCTATGGCTATTATGGTCAAGACAGGGAAGAAAAATTGCTATCGACGGAACCAAGGGTTGAACAAGAGTGGTAAAGTCATGAACAAAGATAAGCATGCCTTCAACTTGAGTGACTTGACAATAGATTTGTTTATTGTCCACATAGCAAAGAAAATTGGTTGACACTCTTGATGTGGAAAAGGAGCCCTTGGAGAAGAGCTTGACTTGATTGAAGGTGCCTCAAATTGTACCTATTGCTATGATAATTTTGGCAAGCTTGTTGTTGTGCCGAAGAAACTTTTAATAAATGAGTTTTTAGGAGAGTTGTTCGCTCTCCAAATTAATTTAGAAACCTATTACTTTGAATCAACTAATGACATTAGATATTTTGAACTTTTCTTTCGTTCCTTAGAAGTTAGTAGCAACCAAGAATTTTGAAGTTCAAGAAGTAAAAAGCCTACCATCCCAAATGCTAAAAGAAATTGGCCATAATGCCATTATTGAAGATGTCACCTTCTAGCAACCAATGCAAATGACATTGCAATTTTGATGAGTAGTGATGTGTTGAGAATGCTCCAGTGGGGATAGACAATGACCAAATGGAGGAAGTCACTTCAGAAGTTCTTGTTATTCAAATTGTACTAGTTTGTTGGAGGTAACAAATGCACTCTTGACAATTCAAATATTTTAGTGTTCTAGCGATTTATCCCCTCTAACATTGTATTTGGGTATTCTTTTAATCATTCAATTTTAAATTTGAATGGCCTTTACTATGTCTTGTCGGACAACCAACAATGCTTCGTCTCTAAGCAACCTATTATACTTGAAAATGTTCTATTTTATATTTGTGCAGCTGAGGCATCATGTTACTTATATTCATGAAGTGTTTTTGACTATATCTTGGAGTGGAGTTGGAGGGGGATTTGATGAGCTCAACAAGGAGATTAGTATGCTTAGATTCAAACTTGAGGAAACAAAGGTTAGGAAGAAGATTGAACCAAAATTGAAGAACAAATATATTAAACTCTGAGGAGAATAAGAAAAAAAATGTTGAAGTAATTTGCAGTAATTGTCTTTATTTTTCTCTTTTTGA
The DNA here is from genome assembly GCA_023846275.1 of Vanilla planifolia. Classification (NCBI taxonomy): domain Eukaryota; kingdom Viridiplantae; phylum Streptophyta; class Magnoliopsida; order Asparagales; family Orchidaceae; genus Vanilla; species Vanilla planifolia. Next base: position 24,190,407 of record CM043876.1, on the reverse strand, counting down.
AGAATTAATTGACTTGATGTTTAGTGCTTTTACATGCAAGCAAGGAAGGAACAAAAAGCGAAAATGGAAATTATTCTCAATGTTGAAATATTGAGAATTAAACAATAATTTACTGCGCCATTGGCATCGATCGACTACCCATGGCTTTCTTTGAAGACATTTATTGCCATCAAGTAATCATATTTTTATGGCAAATTTCAACTAATGCAGCTTATGGAAGGATTATAGGTAGCCAAATCTTTGTTTAATACTTAAGCCAGGATTAAAGATGAATTTGATAAAATTTGTAATAATTGCCTTCCATCTTCTCTTTTCAAGTATTGATTGTGTCAATATCAAGTACCTTCATATGCTGGAAAGGAAGGAAGACAAGGAGAAAATGAAAACTATTCTCACCATTGAGATGAGGAGAATCAATAAAAAATTTATTTCTCCATCGATATCAACTGGCAATCCGTAGCTTTAATTGAAAGCTTATATGTTGGATACAATCAATTATATCTTTACCACAAATTGCAACTAATGTGTCTAATAGAAGAATTTCAAATGTCTAAATCATTAAAAAAAAAATTCACTAAAAGGAGATCTTGCATTTAGAAGCTAATTTAGTCCAAAAGTTAAACATAAATGGAATTATTATGGCGGGATCTTTAATAGAAGCAGGTGATATCTCAACAGGTAAATTAACATATCAGGAAGCAAACAATTGTCATATATCTTAGATCATTGAAGTCATAATTGAAGAATTCAAGCATGGAGATGAGTTGAGAATCCATCTTTAGCAAATTATGCCTAATAGAAAACCATAGAACATAACGTAGGCGTTAAAGATCCTTAAATGATAATTTATATTTGTTTTTGTTTTTAATTGTCTATATAAGCCATTTAATGAATTTAACAAATAAAATTTTTATCAATTAAATTTTGTACTCAATCAATATATATTAGTTTTCCATATTCTATGAGATTGCTTGAGCAAGCGTAAAATGAAACACAATGAAATTAATTGTGAAATATATGTGATGTAATTGAGCTTAATTGTTAGGCTAGGGTTTCTTAGAGTGAAGCATCTACAAAAGAATTAGATGAATGGCCATTCAATTGATGCCTTTTACCTAAAAATGACAAAAAAGGCCTTTTGAGAGAAAATTGGACACATAGACCGGCTTGTCCTCAAGTATGTCATTTCATGCTTTGTAAAAAATTCTTACATCTCAAAGGTATTTCTTTTAACACGAGGATTGTTATTGATTTGATGCAATCGTTCTAAAGGGGTAGGTACTACCCTCTAATGATAAGTGGTAAATGTGTTGTCCAAATGTAGGTCTCAAGCTAATATAGTATGGAGTCATTGTGGAGTCAACGGATACATAACTCATGTTAGTGCATTAAGTCGACAAGAAATTGAATGACAAATGAAGTGTAATAACTTCACTTTAAGAAATATTTGTTATGTGCTCAACATAGTCACCTTTACGATGTTCAAACTATATGATTATTCCATGTCTCATAAAAGGTTCTCTCTCGAAAAAATGATTTGAATTCAACACATTAACCTTACATCTTGTTTTAAACCTGGTTTGATATTATGCACTATCATATGATTACCTAAGGCTTTTATGTTGTGAGTAATTATTGGTTTACTCATAGGGATAGTGGCATATGAAATATAACTCTTGTAACTACGTACCACAAGAAATTTTTAGTACGCTCATGTGGTATTAATATATGCAATGTTTTTGTTCTTTCACATATAGAGCTATTGTGCCACACTCAAGGGGTTGTCAAAAGATTTTGGCTACAAGTTCTAATGTAGGTTGAATGACTTATATTAATTTGATAATTTGACATTGTGAACTATGCTTAAGCTTATTTGCCTATTATTCATATTTTTCGAGAGAATTTCGTGTCTTGAATGATTGTGTCACTCTAAAGGATGATTACAAATCCTTAAACATATGAATGTTACTTTAATTAGCTCATGTTTCAAGGGGATTGGCCATGGTAGGAGGGATGGTTTTGACATGTATGTCTAAGTGGTAGACTTGACATCTAAAAGATAAACTTTGGAGGGAGTCATTAAAAGATGTCTCAAGATGTGATGGAGGTTTGTTTAAGTACTTAATGATTAGCTAGATCATTTAAGATCATATCTAAGGTTAAGGCATGGTTGTATCCTTATGAATAATCAATCATAATAATAAAAATAAGGATATTCTTCCCATAAAAAACATAGACGATGCAAACAACATTAGTTGTAACATTCAAGTTTTGGTGTGATATTTGGGTATTGAAATATGAATGGATGTATATCTTAATACGATGGTTGTGGAACCATATTAACATGTAGAAATTGTCTCATTAACTACAAACTAAGAAGTGGACCAAAGCAATGTAGTAGTGCTTGGTTCTTGATATGGTCCTTGGTCATGGGTGTGTGTGTGAATGCTCATGAACTATAATGGTGCTATTGCAATAACAAGAAGGGTAAACTTGGTCGGTCCCTTCAATTTCGTTATATATGTGGATGGATTCCTCATAGTTTTGAAATATTCAAATACTTCATGTTAGTTTCATTAGTATATCAATTAGGTCTATAATTTTTTTTTTCTTCAATTTTTAAAAATAGTTATATGGGTTCTTATTGTTCATATAATTATACAAGTAGGTTCCTATAAGAAAGTGTTTTTTGGGAATAAAAAACATTTAGGCATTTAGTTGTTACATTAATGACATTATAGGATCTACTTAGTTATTTTGGAAATTTGGGAACTTGTTTGTACATAAAACAAAATGAAAATGATTTATTTGTTACTTAACTTAAAAAGAAGGTGATAGAAGGTATAGCAATTTTATTGAAGTATGCTTGTATTTGAATTATGTGAGATTGTTTTGAAGAGGTCAAATTGGAAATACAGGATAAAGCATTCCAATGGCGAAGGATTTGAAGATGATCACCATTCCATGTTCATGAAAGCATTGCTCCATCATCAATTTGTAAAGTGTAAGCATTAGGTTAAACAAATACTTTGATAAAATAGGGGCTATGCTTATTAAGAAACAACTTGTTTAGTCTTTGTTGATGCGAAACCTCAATTTTTCTGAGTAGAAGATCTTCAACCTTGAATAGTCACTTATGAATGTGTTTGTTGATATATTTTTTCATGCTTATTTTTTGTCTAGTTAAGGGCATGCCACCTTTGTTCCTCACGAAGAACCAACACTAGTCTTTGAGCTTCTTTATTTTCTCCATTGATCTTAGGAAGAACACAAGGATTCACAAGCTGTTGCACTCAACTGGCAGGATGATTAAGCTTGGTAGGAGTATTGCTTTGAACTATAAGCTAGAGAGAATAGTGTTTCAAGTATTTTGGTAGATGGTATTTTTTGATATGCCTGAGAACTTAAGTTCATCATCCCATTTATCTTTCTTCTCATTAATTTGAAGTTTGACAATTTTGAAAAGATGTTTGTTTGCTTCTTCAACCAGATCCCTGGGCAATTAGTGCATGCTGCATATGTCATCCAAAGGATCAACAGAATGATTGAAGTTCTTTTATGGCAAAAATGATTGCATTGTTTGTTACAATAGCACAAGGAATCCCAAATTGACAAGATCGACAAGATTGCAGCAATTTTCTGACTTCTATGATGATTTGCTTGACTATAGGTCTGGCATTGATTGACTTCATATAGTAGTCAGCATGCATAAGTAGATTTTTCCTGTTGCCATGTTAGGAATTGTCCGAGGGATTCTATAGACAGAGAATGACTTAGAGACATTAATTGGTTTCACGATTTTTGTAAGTTGTCTAGGAAGACGACCATAGTTTTGAAGCTTCTAGCACTGCTTGACATCCTTAGCAACTTTTTGTATAAAACAGGCAATAGTAATCTTTTATGACTTTGATAAAAAGATTTCTGACTGATGCATGATAATTCGGCCCCCTATTAAGTGAATTTAATCAATGTCTTATTGAGGTGAAATCATTAAAGAAGAGATTTAAGATCTGACTTATGATAGTATTTTCCTTAAACTAGAACATATTGAGTCAGTTATCTATATTTTTTTAGCCTTATAATGGGAGATTTATCATTCTTTAGATGGTAAGATTTCTAAAGAACAACATCAAGATTTCTATCTATCATTCTTCAGGATGAAAATAACAATCTTGCACATGACTTGGATAGCAAGAAATCTGGCAAATGAGTGGTTGTCACACCCTCCAAAGTGAATATAGTTGTTGTCATAAATCTCATTGGGATGAAAACGTCAAAGAAGAGATTGAAGATGTGCCTCACAATATAATTTTTCTAACATATTGTGCTAATTGTCTTTTAATTTTTTTTGGCTTTAGAACAAGATGTGTTTCATTCTTCAGATAATCTTCAAGGGGGCCCATCTGATAGGGTCTATTCTTGAGTTGTATAACTTGACAAACTTCTGCATCGATTCTAGGCCTAACAAGGGTTGGATTGTAACCAGTTTGATCTTCAAATTTGGTGAGATCTTCAATGTCTTGGTTCTAATGTCTTGGGATCTGAGATATTTCTATGCTTGCTCAAATTTCTCTTCAAGAGTGAAATATCAATAGACTTTCACTGTTGCATCTTTTGTGACAAAAATATTTTTGATCTGATTCTTAATTGAGTCATTGTGATCCTTAATGCATTTGACCTCGTGAACTGAAGCCTAGGGATGAGCGACTTGTACTCAGTTTATTTTTTAGTAACACTGAAAGTAATTTTGATTGCATATGTTAGTATTACCTCTTCTAGGATTGGTGAAGCATGAGCACAATGTCATTTCTTTGTTACCCAGATGCAGCAAAGTCCAAGCTCGAGCAATGTAGATTCTGGCCGCATGTATTCATGAGAATCTCCTTATACGATGACATCAGCCAGAATAAATAAGTTCATTGAGTTTTGAAGTATAATAAATTTCATGTTTGCTCAAATTGACAACCATTTTTGATGATGGATAGAACTTTATAAAGTGGAAGTTTCATCAGGAAGGCTTATCAGGTGATCAGAAGAGCCAATGCAAGTTTCTCAAGGGGAGAGTATTACCTCTTCTAGGATTTTTGCATTTTTAACAGTGGAACGTAATAGGCTGACTTTTGAATGCTATCATCTTTTGGTTTAAGAGCATAGCTGACAAGATAAATAAAGAGTTCCTTTAGTCAGAATGTCGGTGGAAGGAGTAAAGGTCGTGTCATGGCTCATGACTGATGCTTTGCAGTGTTCAGAGATGATTGACTAAGTCGTGAAAGAGGTTGGGGAAGAAAGGGCAATAAAAAAATTTGCTTTCGATCTTTTTGAACAGAATATGAAAGCCACCTGCGATGGAGGTTTGAGATAGTAGTGCCTCTGTGCCTTCAATGGCAAGCAGGAGTATGGAAGAGGTTGCAGATGAAATTCAAGGAGGTGCTGGTATATTGCGTCCTAAGGCTGGCATGTGAGATTAATGAAATGGCAACTAAATTACTTGAGTTTTGATGCACTCGGAATATTGTTTTGAATATGCTGACTGCCCTGAGTTTCAAAGTTGGTTGCTAAATTATTCAAAAGATTGGCCAGATCAGCCACTGAACAGGGACATTAGTTTGAGCAAATGTTGATCTATTTTTGTTCTTAGGCTAAGTGTATGTGGGATGATTGGTAAAGTTGGAAGGAAGCGAACTCTTAATGCGCCACAATCAAATATTTGTACCTGTTAAAATTGCATGAATTATTCAACACGGTTTTTTTTTATGAAAATGTTGACATACTTTATTCAATTACATGGAAAGCAATTATTGTTTAACATTCTGTAATTGTATGAAATTACCCATACATTTGTGTACTTTATGGAGAATTGTTCATCAGCTATTTATTGTAAACTATGCTGGATTTTATGATTTCTCCCCCCTAAAAATTATCAGAATGATAGTTGAGATTAAAAATCTTGTGTTAAAGAGTGTGGAGGTTCAAGTCTTCTTCAAGGGATAACCATAAATAAATGAGATGCTCGGCATATCGATATTGATTTGTCGAGTATCTTATTTGTTGATACAAAGAATTCCGGCAATCCTCACCATCCAAGTCTGTTTGGAAATCGTGCGTGCTAAGTGCACCACCCCTCCCCCCAGAGTGTGTGAATATATGATTAAACAAGAATTTCACAAGTTTAGATTGATAGAAACCTTTGGTAAAATACCCACCAGCACCTGAGAATAACTCGAAATCTATAGTATTGCTAAAAGAAGCATTGAATGATTCTTATTTGATCATTTTATATGGAGATAGGCAATCCATTAGTAAAATCGATCTCTATGGGCATGCTAACATGTAAATATCTTACAATAATGCAAACCTCTGGTAATTGAATTGTTAAAGTTATTATTGACTACTGCTAGAATCATTCTCGAACCCAATCATAAGTTTTTTTTTTTTAGATGTCTTTCAGTTAATAAAGTACATCAAGCATTCCTTTGAGTTCCTACCATTACTTTTTTCATCATTGATTTCCAGTTTGTTATTCTTAACAATGAAATTCATGTCTGATGATCTTTCATCTGCAGCAGTGAGTTTGAGGAGTTGGAGCCCAGTTTGTCACTCGTTGAAGGTCCTTTGGAACCACCAACTTCATCTTCTGCTACAGTTCCGGATGTTCCTGAGGATTCCTTCGTTAACTTTTATAGTGTATGTGTCTCGTTTTGGTAACTGCCTGAATTATTTGATCTATTATTGCTTTAACACAGCCTTACCCGAACTTCTGTGGCATAAAACTTGTACTTCCAAATCTTCTGGATTTTATATGCTTCTAATTATGTTTCTAGCATTAATAATTACTTATTTTACAAGGATTCCTCTTCGGTTTTGTGGAGCTAATTTAGAGGATCTGTCTGTTTTTAATTCAAGTTATTTTGTTGTTTTTCCAGGCAGCTATGAACTTGGGTAATGCATCTAATACGAATGTAACTGGACAACAACACCAGTCTTCTGCTCCAATTCCCTTGTCTTCTCACACTCCAAGCGTGTCCCTAACACCTGTTTTACCTGCTCAACTTATGCCATCTTTGCCAACATCATCTGCTTCCGTGATGCCTGTACTTGATTCTCATGAAACTGCTACTGCAAGTAACCTGGCGGCCAATCTTGTGAAACCTTCATTGTTTGCACATTCTACTTCAACTCCTGGTTTGTTGATGCCCCCAATATCCTCTTCCGCACCTACTGCTCCACCGCTTTATCCTCCCGTCACCATGCAGCGTCCATATGGAACTCCATTTCTCCAACCCTACCCACCACCCAGTCCGCCCCCATCCCTTACTCCCATGCAAAATTATGGTCCAGTCATCACAAGAGATAAGGTTCGTGATGCTTTGCTGAGGCTTGTTCAGGTATGCTTATTTTTTTATTTTTAGGAATCGGCCTTCATTTTTATTTACCATACAAGGACGTTGAGTTCTTTCAATTTGAAGAAAATTTATAATCGCTTTCCTTGCCTTTGGAATCTTAGACTTCATTAGTAGTAGTAGATTATAGATGAAACTGCAACTCATTTACCACGTAATTTTAATTTAGATCAGTTGTGTTGCTCTGCTTTCTGGGTAAGTTGTTCATAGAAGTTTATTTTACAATATTTCGACTGTAAAATGTATTTATGGAGCTTTCTGTGTAAGCTGTTCATAATAGTTTGTTTTACAGGAATTATGTCGTGAAAATTATTTATGGAGCTTGCCTTGGGAAATGGAGGGAGAAATTGTGAGAGGAAGCAATAATGATGGCCCCATCAATTGGAGTGAAATCACCTCTATTGTTTAATTCAGTGACCTTCACCTCATCATTTGCTTCACCGTAGACCTCTAATCCAATGTCATTTGTCATGCTTCCATCTTAATTCCATATGCATCTTACCCTTTTAATCCAAACCACGTAGAGTCTCAGCTTCTCTGTTAACACTGTAAAATTCGTAGCTGCTGTTATCATTTGAAGTGGTGATATGCTCTGGACCGTTTTGACTAGTTCACTGAGCTAGCTTGAGCAAGTTCTTTTGATGAACACATTCATCAAAAAGGCTCACGTTTAGATCATGCCTTTGTTTTGACTTGGGTAAGTGATGCCTTTTGGCCGGGCCTGACTGAGATTCTGGGGTTGGGATAGCCCAATTATTTGATTAAGTCTAGGTTTGGGCAGAGGTTTTAATGTTTTAGGGTGAACTTGGCCTGAGCGCCCAAGTGCTTGGATCTAATTCAGTCTTTTATAACAGTGCTGCCTTCACATGCCAGCCATCTAATCGTTTTTTGATTCATTGTCTTGATCATCCTTTAGTCATGAGAGAGTTAGTGAGAGAGAGAGAGAGAGAGAGAGAGAGTAGCATCTTTTTCAATGATAAGATATCCAGTTTATTCAGGAACATATAATTAAGTTTTATATGAATAAAATTAATATCTAAGTTATAATGCTATCATCCTCATGAATGATAGGATATTCAAGTTTATTCAGGAGCATATAGTTAAGTGTTATTTAGATACAATTGATATTTAAGTTACAATACTTCTAGATAATATTATCTAAAAATTTATCAAAAATATTTTATTATTTGCTTTAGTGAATTTTTTATTCTTCTTTTTACCTTCAAAATGATCAATTTCTATATATTATTCAAATATGAGAGACATCTCAACATTATTTTATGAGCGTTAAATTATATTTTTAACAATGCTATTTAAACTTATCATTAAACCGATATTTAATATCTTCAAATAATGGCCAAACCAAAGGATTTTAAGGTTGTAATTTTGGGAAATGTTCAAACTTTGTAGAGAAATAGATAGTTTTGTAGGTAATACCTGTAGCAACACATTCGGCCTTGGGTATGGTTACATTGCGGAATCCAGCAGAAAAGTTGCCCCTATTATTACATAAATTAGTTAACCTAAATCGGCCTTATTCTTGTCATTTCCTTTATGTAAAATCTTGGCAAAGATCAATTACTGGAATTTTGAAAACGATAATTCCTCTGAGCTCCTTCAGCTTTATTAGATATCAGAGGAGTGCACAATAACGTGCCTTCAGGTGCCTTTAAGTGCACAATAGGGCAAATTGCTTAGAAGTAGGGGAACTGGTGCTACAAATGCATGTCAAGGAATGCTTTCAAGTTTATTTGTCTTGCTAATATGTTGTAGTTTATTTGATATTATTTGTCTTTCGGCTTTCTTCAATGTATAATTGTGTTAAAGGTTGAATAAATATAATGAAATTCAGTATTTTAATTGAATGTAGAAGCAGTTTTTAAGATTGTTAGTGGTCTGATTGCACGTGTTGTGAGGGGCATGTTAAAAGAACTAGTATATACCAATGACATGGTGCAACCTTTTGGGAACAAAAATAATTTAGAATTTTTTTGACATAACTTTTGTTGAATGGTTAAACAAGTTTGATTGAGCAAATTTCAAACATTATTATAATAAATTATTTTTTCAAGTTTTATGTTTGAGCATATGTGAAGACCACTAGTGTTTTCTCAAGGCATGATGTAACTCATATTGGATGCTAATTTAGGAGTTTTTTGGCTAAATTTTTATTGAATTGTTAGACAATTTTAAATAAATAGATTTGAAAGGATATTATTTAATGAGGTTTCAAAGGAGTTTATGAAAAAGGGTTTTATGTAAGTGAGATTTTGATACAAATTATTTATTAAGATTTTTGTATAGAATTTGAAAAGAGATTGAAAAGCTAGTGTTATTAGAACCAGTATTTTTGATACTTTTGCTAGTGAAAATTGTTCATTTGAAAATTTTGATCAAACTATCGTTTGATTTTGTAGTTAGAAATTAAGATATTAATGATTATATTTTGATTATTCATTCTCTTGATAAAATTATAATGGTTGGCTGATTTATTTAGTAAATAACCAGATTTTCTTAAGCCATTTGACATTAAATAATAAAACCACTTTTGTTTGCAAAGCTGCTTTTTAAAGTTGTACCAAACCAAGGCATTTTTGTGTTTATATGCTGTTTTTTTTTTTTTAAAAGTTACTCGAGCTCTTATAATGAGTTTCCTACCCCCAGAACAATCAATTCATTGACATGGTGTACCGGGAGATGCTCAATTCTCATTACGCATAGCAAATCGAACAACCAGTCTCGTGGCTGCAGATGGAAACTCAGTGGTGATTGTCTTGGGTGTATAGAGTCTGTTTCCAGTATTTTTCTTACCAACATGTCGAATTGATTCAGTGATTGCCCAATCATGCTGCATTTGTTTTTAAATTTTTTTAGTTGTTTGATGGAAACCATGTTCTTTGTGTGTGTGTGTGTGTGTGCAATGATGTTTGCTAGTTTATGGTGATATTTCATCAGTGTCAAGATGTGCTGTTTTACGTTTTTGTTTGAAATTAATTAAAAGTTCATATTTCTTTTTTCTTTTTTTTTTTACATAATACAAAAGTACGTTTTGTATGTGTCTTTTGGTGTTAAAAAACGAAGAATGATATTTTTGTGTCACAAGGGAATTGGTAGGTCGTGTTTGGTATATAAACAATTAAAATAAAGCTTTCCCTCATCTGGTTTTTAATGCTAATCTAGGCTCCATAATCTGCAAGTTTAGTTTAGTTATTCAACAACGGACGTGTTAAAATCTTCCGCACAATCTATGCTTACACATCTTGTTTCAGTTGTTGTCAGAATAGATGTTTAAAACAACGAATTTTAACAGGAAAAGCTTCTTCGTTGGTTGAAAAAAAGAATGCCGAGAGTGAGCTGAAATCATCAACTACTTTTTGTTCTTGATTGCCGAAAGTTAGTCCTCGGAAAAAAGTATCGGAAGAGTGGAGTTGGCTCTTATTTTACATATTTGATATCATGTGGTTTGATTTGTGCCTGCGATCGGCTTTAAAAGAACCTCTAAGATGGCGTGAGTTTCTTTGTACCTTGCTTAACAAAACATTTTTTAATAAAATCATTTTTGTTAAGAACGTCAGACATAATTTATTTAAACTCATTCTACTTGAAGAACATAAAATCATTTACCAAAAAAATCAAAAGATTCGTTTAAAGTATATCCACAATATTTCTTGACTACTTGCATAGATATTTATTAAAGGACATTACGTGGATTTCTAAAATGGCGCAGCCCTAACGATGGTTAGTCGACGGCTCAGCCAGTACCAAATTTACCGGCTTTCCAAGTTTAAAGAACAGACGGTGTGCACCAAGGGAACTGGAAAAGATGGCGATACCATACCGTGGAGCACCCGTTTGGTGGAACAGATTGCGCTATCGATGTCCACTTGTTGGCAGCTGGAACCCTAGCTTTCTCCCCTCGCAACTCGTGGTTTCCCGCGGGATTGCATCCAAGCTATTCGTAGGCGGTACGCCCTTCTGATTTGCTACTCTTCTATGAATAAAGACGTTTGGATTATTAATAAGAGCTCACCATTTGTACAGTCTATTTGTTTGTTCATCTGATTCTTTGTTCTCATTGGTATACTTTTGATGCTAGAGAGTTTGTTGCACTGAAATGAGTAATCTATTTCCGAAAAACGTAGTAGATCGAACTATTTGCACCAAGAAACTGGTATGCATAGTACCAGTTGAGGAAAAAGGAAGGAGCCGAATAGCGCCGCATAGTCTTTCCCTGATTATCTAATCACTTAGCCCACATTTTGAGTGGGTTGTGTTAAGTTAGTGTTAACATAACATGGTTAAGTTACTTGTGTTAGTTATGTTAATAGAAATAATGTGTGGTTTTTATCAAAGATTATTTGATATTAACTCTAGTTTATATTTGTCTTTGTTGTGTTAGATAGTGTTTGTTGGCGATAATTGAAAATTTTTTGAGAAGGTATTTCAATGAAATTTTAGCTTAGGGAGAGTTGGGTTTGTTTAACCTATATTGATATGAATTAGAAGGGGTAGTGGTTTAACTCATGAAATACTTTTTTGACCTATGTGGTTGGTTAGTGGAGTTATTTAAATATAACTCCATTAAATAAGTGAAACAGGGGCTTAAATGTTTAAAGAAAACTCATGTTTTTTTTTTCTTTTCTTTTATTTTTCAAAACAGTTTTGGTTCATTTGCTTTGTTTGGATCCTATACTACATATGAACATTGTTTCTTCTTCCAGCCAATGAATTGGCCAGTTGTTTACCATCATGTGGAATATAAAAGTAATTGAACTCTTTGTACCTCTCCAAATCTTTACTTTTATAGGGGCATTTGCTACAGCTTCATGATGAGTTTGTGGTATGGCCTTATGTAGATTTTCTTGACCAACAAATTTCTCTCAATCTAATATTAAATTTTTTTTTTTGAATCTAATAGAGTAGAATTTAACTAGAATAATTTATTAACCTAAACAAGATTCATATTTCAATTAAGCTAAACATGATCCAACCATCGACTAAGCTTAAACTAAATCGTGATTTACACCAAACACTACTTATTTTGAGTCAAGACCAAGATTTTTCAATTGAGTTTATCTAATCGTTCTTGAGATATTTGATGTAAAAAAATTAAAGAATTACATTAGTAAAGTAATAGAATTGTTTTATTATCATTAAAATAGCAATACATGGATCAAAGGTTCAACAATATCAATATTTTTATATATTTAGTAGTTATTTTATTGTAATTTTAAGTAGAAAACTTTGATCACAAAACATACTAGAAGCATTTTTCAATATTATAAAACTTGCCTAGATTCTATTGTTAAGGTATTGATCATTCTTTAATATAGGTATAAGTTAACGAAATCTCTTATTCTTAAAATTTTATGTCCCAAATTATAATCTTTATATTGTTTGTACACTTATTATAGTTAAGTTTGTATTTTATATATTTTGTTTTAGATCTACTTAGATGAATCATTTAGCCTATATTTGGATTTTGTTGTTTAAAATTAATTGGTATTATTTGAACCTAAACACCTAGTCGGTTAAATTAGGCCTATTTCATGCTTTGTTGTTAAAATATTTATTCAATATTAAATATTTTTTTTTCATTTTGATGAAAACTTGTTGATTGGATTAGATATATTGTTTTATTATGGTTTTTAATTTTATATTATTTTTTAATCTTACATTGTAAATCACACAAATGCGATGATAACATCGTATGGTTGATTAGAACAGACTTCGTAACAACCAAATTCTAAGCTATTGGAAAAACGTTGTATGATACAACATTGTACACTATGATAAGTCATATGATAAGTCATTTATGCTAATCATAAGATATCGTATTAGTATGGTAAACGTATCATGCTCATATGTTGCAAATTTGTACACTATGGCTAAATCCCATTATCAGTCTCTTAAGTGAAATGGTATCTTACAAGTATGAAAGTGATATCGTATTGTGCAATCAAAATTGACATGCTTACAATCCAAGTATTGATCACCTATTATATAGACATGGTAATCGTACAAATGCGAAGAAGTTATCATACTGATATGATAATACAACTTCTTAATATTGCTCGGTTTAGTCCCTCGTTCAATCCCTCAAATAAATATGTCATACAAGTACAAAAAATAACATTGTACTGTACGAAGATCAAAAACACTAAACATTAACATTCATCTCTCGAGTAAACTATCAACGCATTGGTATGGTATGGATATCATACTCCTATGAACAGCATAAACCACCATACACTATAGAATTGCTCTTGATTTATTCTTCATTTGATCCTAAACTATGACTAGTCGTATTGTGCGATGGATAAGACCATATAAGTATTAGTACTAAACATGTAATCATCACTCAATTCAAATTCCTTTTCACTTTAATTTGGAAATGACTAAACTTATTAAGAATGTAATGTCTTAAGACAAAATATATAAGCAATCTAAATAGAATGCATGCCAAAAAATATATACTTTATGAGTGAAATGGATGCTTTAAAAAAAAATTTAAATACACTTGCTTGTGGTTCATTGAATCTTAAGTGCCTTAAAAAAAATTGTATATGTTTCACATTCTAATTGCCAATATAAATGGACTCAATAAAATTTTTTTTGTTGTTTAAGCTTGTATTTCTCATAATGCTAATTACGATTTATACCAAACAACGTCGTTAAAGCTCTTTAAGTCATCAATTGATCAAGCTTTCTATACAATTAGCCAATGTTCTTGAGATGTATGATCTAAAAACAACAATTAAAAAGTGTTACTTAACGTAGCACAATGATTTTGTTATTATCGAATAAGTGGTATAACAATCAAGAGTACAACAAGCATATAATTTATTTGTCTTTCTTAATGGATGTTTGTTTTAGAGACATTGTTTTATCGTGTAATGTCATTTAAATATTTAAGTATTTGTTTTGATCATATTTTAAGTAATATTATTAACAATTATGATTTTATTATTTAAAAATGAAGTCTAAATATTACCCAAATTAAATGGACTTCTAATATGAAGCAACATGATATTAAAACTAATATAAAAGTTTATTTTGATAGAATTAAGCCAAGCAACAAGAAAAAATATCTAACTATTAGATAACACTTATATCTAAATATGATTAACATCTATATGCCAATGTTTTTCAAGTCATACTCAATGAAACAACACCTTAGCATTATCAACTACTTATTTAGCCTCTTGATGTACTTGTTGATATCTCTCTAATTGTCCACATTGTATCAATGTTTTACAAATAACACTCAATAAAATAATTCCTTATTATCATCAAATGCTTTTTTAGTCTCTTGATGTGAGAGTTTATACCTTTCTAATCATTCATAAACTACAATTTTAGCACATTTATAAAAAATCCTTTTCTTCTTAATTTTATCTTGGATTTTTTTGTTTGCATTGCAAGGTATATTTGTAATTTCGAACATGAACTTTATATGTCCAAATAGATCCTTTAATACCTTGCAAATGTAATCAATAGTTTCATTCATATAAGGTTAGCTTCCTCATTTCTATCACATGGGCATAGCTCTAAAAGTTGTCCTGCATAAACTTTTATTTTAGTCTTAATTTTTTTATTGCTTATCATTTTTCTTATATGAAAATTATTAAGACAATTATGTTATAGCTAGTGCTGTATCCGATATACTTTTAGATTGTTTCCAATTGCTTATATTGATGGATAAGAGCAATTTTAATAGTACATGAAGGCTCCAACATTATCTTTAATTTTAATGTGGGATTAATTTAAATCTTACTTGTGTTCATTATTTTTTTCTCTCAAGTGGGGTTTTCATCCATTTTGCTCATCTCTGTCTCTAGCTTTGAAATATTCCAACTGATTAGGTTGAGTATCATGTAGATCTTCAGGGATATCAATGTGATCAATTATGCTTTTTACATTACATGCAGATTTACACTCTAATTGCTTCATGATTTCTCGCCAAAATGCAACTTTTTCATTGATCATTCATGCTAAGCCTAAATGGCTTATTAGAATCTTATTAGTACTATCAAGTATCATGCATACAAGGCTTGTTCTATCTCACTAGGGTCATTGTAAGAATCCTCAAAGCTTGTCCTATCACAATGGTGATGATGAGAGACTAGATGGGACCTAAACCTGCAAGAACCCCTTTAACTAAATATGATTCTTCTCTTAACAATTTTGATATCACTTGTTAAGAGATTTGTGTCAAATGGGGTGCATATTAGATTTGACATACGCTTGAATTCCTAATAATGCAAAAGTCTAAGTTGATGGATAAGGACAAACTTAATTGCATATTAATGCTCCAACTCTAGTTTCAATTTCAATGTGGGATTAATCTAAATTTGACTTGCACTTAATAGAAATAATCAATTTGTGGTTTAGTGGATCCACAAGAATATTAAATGTTCTTCTAATTTCTTAAAGATAGTGATAACAACCATATGCTAAAACAAACTCAAAAAATGGTTTACCTTTTTTATGCGCTTTAAACCATAATCATCAACTATAATCATTTGGTTCACTATTAATGCATTTAAAGGAAATTCTGAAATTATGAGAAAACATTTTGTAGATGCTGATTCTTATACACCCCAAACCACAGTCCACTTCAGTTGCCCTGCAAATTTAAAATTCTGAATACTCAAAAAATAGTGTCTTCTTTAGCCTTCTTAAATTCATAATCATCTTCATTACTACATTTTGAGGAACTCAGACATTATGAAAACCATTGTATGCTTTCAGTTGCTCTGTACATTTAAAATTCCGACAAGAAACAGAATGAATGAACAACTCTTAATCAATATCATTCAGTTGCTTTGATCACTCGTGCTTCATTCTGTAACCATCTTATTTTGAAACTCCAGTACAATTTTAACGATTATATCAAACTTACATATATTATCGTGCAAAACTTATCAAAAGTTTGGCTCGCAATAATAGCTGTGCTTAATCTGTTCACCTAAAAAGAAAATATATATATCAGGCAGTGTTAATTCCTGGATATTTGCTGATTGTGGTTGCTAGTTTTGATTGATATTCTCTGCTGAAAAGGTAGTTCAACTTAATTTAATTTTTTATTTGCTTAATGCCTAATAAACTTGAAGCTTTTGCATTTAACTAACCATTTTACTATTTGAATTGGAAACTATGTTTCTTGGAGAAGATTTCTGTAAACTATATCTGAAATTAAGGTGATAGATGAATTTCTTCTTCCTTTATTGTTTGCAATCAGCTCTGAGCTACATTCTAGAGACTAATATTTTTTGGTTTGTTTAACAATAATGACCTCGTTTGTCTGATGACCGGTACTATTATTTTGTTCTTTTTTGTGGTTGTAGGTCTATCATTCTACACATCAGAGCAGTCATTATCCGATGCCTTCTCAAAATTTGGCCAAGTTGTTGAAGGTATAACTGCAGATATTATTTTGTTGGTTCATCTTTTCACTCTCATCTTTGATGTGGAAATGCATCCATTTCTATTTATTATTTTGCTTGCAACATGGGTTCTGCTAACAATCATGGCGAAGTTGTTTTCATGAAAATTCTGATCCAAAAACTGCAAAAAATGAATTCCAAATTTGTTTTATAACAATGTTGAGCCGTCAAACGTAAACCCTTGATTCATGCAATTAGCAGCCACAATAGTCATGGACAGAGTCTCGGACAGGTCGAAGGGCTTTGGATTTGTAACATTTGCTTCAGAAATGGAAGCCCAGAAAGCCCTCGAAGAGATGAATGGAAAGGTAAGGGCTCTATTTTCAGTGGATTATTGCTATTGACACTTTATATTACTGTCTTAGTAATGAGAGCCACTGCCTATAGGCTCTTAACGGCAGGGTCATTTTTGTTGAAATTGCAAAGGCCAAGAAAACAAACTTTGCTCCTGTGCTCATCTCACGAGGGCCGCCTGATTCAGAAAGCAGCAAATGACTAGAATATTCAAACCTGGGAAACTTTTAAGCAGTATCAATTTGATATTCTTGTGTGTACATTTTTGTAGTCATTTTTATTTTCTTATTTAGGTTGTTGGTCTGTGGCGCAATTCTGTAGCTATATATATGCTCTCATATTTGCAATAATCTCTATAATTAAAAAGTTGCTCACTGACTTCTACATTTTTGTTTTTTGAATATTAGCCATGGCCTGTAAGAATATATCGCTGATGTTAAGCATCATTCGAACACTTTCCTCATCTGTCTTTCACATTCATAAGATTATAGCTATAAAATGTCACTTTGGCCAAATTCTGTAGTCCCATAACTGCCTTGTTTCACCAAGTTCTCCATCTCCTCAGTCGATTGAGCTTCGGTTCCCACAAACATGGATGTAGTTATCCTAACTTAAATTGCCACTATTAGATTCCCTGCGTAGTCTTAAGCAGTTGTTAATACACTTCTTGAGATCAGAGCTATCAGAACTCATTTTTGTCCACTGCAGGAGAGGTGTGTCTTCAAAACATGGGAGGGATTACTTCGAACGCTTTCCAAGCTTCCAATTGACCCAATAATTGGGCTGGGAGAATTATTTAGTTTAGCTGCCAAACTTGACTGGTTATGTGTGGTCCATATTTCTGAAGCTTGGCATCCCTGACATGTACCACCCAGGTCAACCTTGCCATATTCAAAGCTGAGGTGGCCATGATTGAAAGGCAGGCCTCTGCTTGAACGACCTTTTACTGGTCCAGATGAGGTCTGTAGTGGTTGTATCCTACTTCCCATCGGCTTCTATCTCCTCTCTTTTACATGAACACACGCATAGAAAATTTTAGCTACCAACTTGCACATTGTGAGAAGAGCACGAACCGGTTTGGGGCTTAGTAGGGGACACATTGTCCTGCTCTAAGGTCATGTTACATATTTGTATGGTAGGCAGCAAATTAAGTATTTGCTCACACGTATTTAAAGCTTACTTGATTGGGTTCTTCTTGATAGGCGATGGAGTCGTATAAAGGAAGTCAGTGGAGGGGCCACTGGGGCCTGGGACACAGTAAGAGACTCATGCTTACTGAGTGGGCAGGTCTCCATCCCATTATTGAATGATTATGTGCAGTCACACAAGCCACTGGGCCACAGGCCATGCGTGCCTGCCCTCCAACCGTCCAGTTGTAGGACGGCCGGGTTATAAAAGATTGCAGAACCCAGGTAATTTTGTGCTTTTTGAGAGTTGATCTACCTACCTCGGCCGACTTGAAAAAAAAAACTTCTTAAAAGAACACTATTATCGAATTGTGTAGTTGAATTTCCTTTAACATTAAAATTATTAAGCCAAACTATACGTTTAAATGTAAGGTATGGGAGTGGGTAACTCTTCTTTGTAAAGTTAATTTTGTTTGAAGTTGTATACCTTCTGGTCTAATAAGACGAAGCCTTAACTACTTGTCGGAAGGCTGCTAACAAAGCAACTTGTTGAGCGCGCAAACTCCCACTGCCAAGTTATGCATTTTTTATTATTTGTAATTTTAATGGAAAATAAGAGATTCTGGAAGTTATTTGTTTTGTACGTAATAATTTGTGAGATTAAACATTGCATTTTTTTTTTATAAAATTGATATAAAAAAAAAAAGAAATCTGAAGATTGTTCTTAAAAATATTTTTAAAAGAGCTGCAAGTTAACTTAGAACGCGGCAGCTTGTTAGTTTTGTTTTTTAGAAAGAAATTTTTTTTTTGAACTTTTATTGAAGATCTGTGCAAAATAAGGTAAAGTTGGATAAATCATACATTAACAAAAAATTAGCTTTCATTTAAAGCCAAAACAACTAAGCAAAGAGAAAATGACAAGGCATCAGCTTTCCGGGATTCCAAGGACTACGTGGCCTTCCCCCAAAGCCAAACAAAAGCCGAATAATTTCCACGTGTATTCCTCATCACCTTGCAATTATTATATATAATAAAATAGGCATAAACCACCCGACCCTCGTCTATAAGGTAGGAAATGATAAAGTGAAGCGGTAACTAGAGATGACGTCATGAAAAAAAAAATGATACAGAAAGAAAGCGAGAGGACGGTGGACGGCCACGACAGTCCTTGGCAAGTGTGAGATTGGATAAATCTTATCTTTTTTTCAGGCTTATTGAAAAATGAAATTAGGATC
This sequence comes from Vanilla planifolia, assembly GCA_023846275.1. Lineage (NCBI taxonomy): Eukaryota > Viridiplantae > Streptophyta > Magnoliopsida > Asparagales > Orchidaceae > Vanilla > Vanilla planifolia. The sequence goes on along the minus strand of CM043876.1, from coordinate 24,170,902 downwards.
TCCGCAGGTCCAACTGATGTTTACTTCTAAAATGGTCCCCACAATACAGTGCAGGAATAATAATGGATCATGCCTTCTTCCTTCCCCGCGTGGGAAAATCGCCATTACTGGTTGCTTCAAGACGCTCTATTTTGAAGGATATACAACTGAAGTATACCTACGGAGCTCAGGTGAATTCGGACAGGTTAGACACTTAGCCAGGTTTTAGCATCAGGTTTTGTCTGCTTTGGTCTTTGGGTCAGGGGAGGGTTAAATTGAATGAAATTTTTAAACTTTTCTAAGTGGCATCTGATATTAGTTTTAACTCTTATAATTAATTGTTCTCTTTTTCCCCCTTCGAATTGCTTCTCACGAATAGTGGTGTGAATATGCCAAAGTGCTAAACTACGCAATAGTAGCCTATAAGGTTTATGTTGTTAGACAACAAATCATGCTTGATAATCGTGTATAAAAAATATTATCTCAAAGATTTTTTAATCGAATAAAGAGCATTCATCAAAAAGAGATATAAAAGATATCTTATGATGAAGTGTCGAAGACCTCATGTTCTAAGTTAAGAAGAAAGATATACATATGCAGCCATGATGAGCATGTGAAAAAGCTCATGATACTAGGTTGGATCATTCCAAGTTATGCCCAAAAGTTTATGCCATCCATGGAATGTTATAGTTCAACCATTCATTGTACATAATCATGATACCAAGATATTTGTCATGCTACAGATCGTTTATTTATTTATTTAAAAAAAATCATTAAATATATTTTTAATTAATAAATTTTAAATATATTAATTTTTAAGGATTTTTATCAATTAAATATATCTATTGTTTATTTAATTTGTTTCAACTAACTAAAAATTACAATATCCAAATACTATTGTTATAATATCTAGCAATATGTTTGTTAAATCTAAAATGTAAATTATCAAATATGAGACATATAATTTGTTTCTAGCATCATTTTGCCATGGTACATATCCACAAATTGTATTGATAATATTGATTGAAATGGCCCATTGTGTTGGAATAGAGGTATTTAATGAGATTTTTAAACCCTTTAAAAAATGTCATGAGTTTTTAAGATTCTTTACAATATTTAATTAATAGATTTATTTAGATCACTCATGTAATCTCAAATCAAGAAACACATATTTAGAAACTACTAATCAACATATATTCATTCATAATTTTGTTTTATATTTTAATATATTAAATAATGGTTAATTTTTACATAAATTTATGAGATATCAATAATCGTATGAAATTTTATCAATCTAAACCCTTATCTATAATCTTACTTAAGATATACTTAATTTAAGAGAGTTTTAAGATGAAATGAATTCTCAACTCATTTTGGTATCCCTATTTGCTTGCAAATTGAGTACCTAATATTTTTGTTTTGGCTCTATTTAGCATATTATTTTTAACTCACTTTTTGTTTATAAAAAGTGTTTTAATAAATGCAATTAGTTGTTTGTGTGGTAGTATTTTGAAACATAATTTATAAATAAAAAATTTTTAAAATAAAAATATTTAAAGAATATATATATTTTTTAAAAAATATATATTAAAAAAACTAATTTCACACTTTTACCAAAAATGTTAAAGAAATTTTTAATTTTTTTAATGATATTAATTTTTTTATTAAATACTTATGATACAAATATTAATCTAGCGCACAAATCTTTAATAATACTTTTCAAATATACTTTTAATGAATCAATTGTTGTGCCAATGTAATGTTGTTCAACTAAAAAGTTAAAAAAAAAATTTGAACAACATAAATTTTTATTTTCAAAATTATTTATGATTGTTGAAATGTGTGTTATGAAAAAAAGAATTAAGATGAACATTGAATTTATCATCCTCGAATAATGATTATTCTTGATTATTCAAAGTTGTCTTTTTTGGATCGAATTAGGTATGATATTGAATTTAGTTCTACCTTGATTCTATCCAACACAAGCCTAGTAGCAATGCACCAAAGTAGTCAATTATAAACATTGTTAAAATCACGTCATGTTTTTTGGTGAATTATTATATTTTACAAGAAGTTCAAATTTGTTTAAAATCTATTTAACGAAATCTAGATATTTTTAAAGCCTCGCAAGGCTATCTCATTTTTTAATGGTTTTATTTAGTCAATTCATTCGATCACACATAAAAATCTAACTATCAATTATCCCATAATTATTGATAATCTTCATTTTATATTTTAACACACTCAAAACATTTAAAATCCATATAAAATTTTAAAAGAATTAAATGATAATAATAATCATATGAGAATGATGAATTCTAATTATGCAAATACATATGCATATGATTAAACACAATCCAAATTCATCAATTAACCTTATTGCCAACCAAGAATATTTGTAGCAACAGCCTTTTTTTCTTTCAAAAAAAATGCAGTAATTCTTATTTTGAAGATATCAATGTAATGATATCAATGTAATGCATGTTATGAAAAGGATACATTGAACATTGAATTCATTATTTTTAAATTATAATTTGTTATTAAATCATCGCCAAAATAGCAATGACTCTTTAATGATTTTTTATGAGTTTGTTCTCAAGATTAAAAAAAAAAAAAAAAAAAAAAGACCATTCTCAAACAGATCTATAATAATCCAGCTGTTCAATTATCTTAAGATCGATCACGTGGACATTTACAGTAACCTAGAATTCAATGGAAACACAGTCTCGGCCGTAGCTGCATGCAAGTCAGATCGCCAGCTTCATCGCCTCCAGTTATTGCTCATTTGGTGCCACGCAGCTTCCATTATACTATTGAAGGAAAATTAAAGAGCAGCACCTTCTTTTTCCTCTCCTTTTCTCTCTCTATAACATGTTCTGAGATGTGCAGATCATTTCTGGATTCCCAGAACAGAATTATAGCCGTTTTTAGCGAACAATTAATTCGGCATTGGGAGTCGCTAACCCACATGCAGATGCCGATTGCAGGTCTATCTGTGATTGCCTAATTTCCATGGCCGGAACCCAATCCTGCTTCAAATAATTGTTGGACCAAGGTTCTGTTTGTTTATTGCGGTTGAAAAACTGCATTTACTGTAATTTTTATCCAAAGTTGAAAAAAAATTCTATTCCTAAAAATCCCAAGCCACACAATCTTCAGATCTATTCGCCAAACCTTCTCCTTTCTCTAATATATATGTATGGCTAACCAGCAATGCCTTTACTTCTTTTAACATTTTGTCCTAAATGCTCACGTCGATATCTTACCATCTCAATTGAGTGTTATAAATGCAAGGGAAATGTATGTACATGCTTCTCAACATCACCGTCTTCCACCTGCTCTCGAACACTTTCTACCCTCCCCTTCGGAAAAAACACTCCCACTTAGGTTCGAGATGCCTGCAAATCCTTTCGCGTTCCAAGCGCAGCAAGCTTGGATTTTGGACGCGCCCATGGATTCCTTCCACTACCTCCATCATCGACATAGCCAAGAGCTCCATTTCCAGGCGGAGCAGCAGCAGCTCGGTGGAGATATGATGATGAGCTGCGAGAAGGAGCCCATGTTCGAGAAGCCACTGACGCCGAGCGACGTGGGGAAGCTTAACCGTCTTGTGATTCCCAAGCAGCACGCAGAGAAATACTTCCCGCTTGACGGAGAGGCAGGCGAGAAGGGTCTGCTTCTGAGCTTTGAGGACGAGGGCGGGAAGACATGGCGGTTCCGCTACTCTTATTGGACCAGCAGCCAGAGCTATGTGCTCACTAAAGGCTGGAGCCGGTTTGTCAAAGAGAAGCAACTCGATGCAGGGGATGCCGTTCTCTTCCTCCGCCGCCGAACTGACGCTGAGAGGCTCTACATTGGATGCCGCCGTCGAAGCGGCTCTCAGGAACCCACCGCAGCCTCCTTTGCCGCGCAGCAGGGCATCACAACAACGCCTCAGAATGCCCCAATGCAATGGACGTCGTCGTCGGTTTGCAACCCCCCCTCCCCATCTCGCGTGTGCCTTAACTCAATTCCTAAAGGTAAGTCGATCGATTTGGTACGCTGCAAGTCATGCGTGTGTGATCGAATTTAATAGGATGAGGTGTTTGTTTGTAATTGCAGAAGAACAGAGTTCTGCAGCTGCGGTTGCAATCCCGGGGAATTCAAAGCGGCTTAGACTGTTCGGCGTTAACTTGGAATGTGGCCATTTATTTCCTGGTTCATCGGTCATGACCTTCCATGCCTCGAGCCACCAGTTGTAGTTTTGCATTCGCATTCTGCTCCCCTGCTAAGCAAATCGTCGAACACTTAATGGATCGATACTTCATTTTCTATCGTTTATGCTCAGACTTGTATTTGCTGCACCACTAATCGAAAGGGAGAGCGAGAACGATCGGAAGGCCATACTCTCAGAATCCAGGCCATCAAAGCCCGATTCGACCAAGCGACGTTTTGAATGACTTGTCAATAAAGTTGGGAGAGCGAGAAGAAAAGAAAGGACGGAGAGGAAGTAGTGCGCGCGTAACAACAAGGAAGAGAGAGAGAGAGAGAGATCCCTGGTTTTCCGGGTAATCTGCAGAGAGCCTTGGGAGTGAGCGCTGTCTCAGGAAACATCAGGTTGAAAAGCGGGAAATGGGGAATGGAGACGTGGGTAATGTGTCCCAAGAGCGCAGGCCATGGAGCCCACTTCCTCTTTAGCACACCCCAACTCTGCATGCCATATCGCTCCATGGTTCAATCGCTGTCTATTGATCGCCTTCGACCAAAGCCTAAAAGCAAGCTTCTTTTGAGTTTTAATCTTTCAACAATAGCGATTTTAAGAATTTTTATGTAAAACCCATCACTTTTTTAAATATTTTTTAAAATTCTATATTTTTATCTGTTTTTAATCCACTCATTATATTTATATTTTATTCTAATCTCTTTAATTAGTTGAAATATTATTTATATTACTTTATTTAGAAGATTGTGTTTGTAATGTATTTGATCGTATATAATATCATTTTTATTAGATATTTTAATTTTATTAATCTCATTTATTTCTATCACAATCTCATCATTAATAAAAAAACTTTTTTTAACAAGTTATGTGACTATCACAATCATTTTATTCTAATCTAAAAACCTATCAATATTTTATTTCTGTCAAAATTTTATTTCAAAATGAAAATAAGTTTGGCCAAATTTTCAAGTAAAATTTATTTCGAAACGATTTCTTTCAAAAAAAATTCCTTCAAAAACTAATTTAAAGAAGGTCAAAATCTTTCATCAATCACAAGGTATTAGCAATTTGATAAGTTAATTAAAAAATCTCAAATAGAACTAAGTTTCAAACTAGAGTTGAACTTTAATTCTTAAATTCATAATTATTTCTATCCAGTTTTATACTTGTTCAATTTAACTGAGATTTGACTTATAATTTATTTTCATTAGAACAAAGTTGTACTCATAACAATCCATCAGAATTTTATTTGAATCAAAATCTATTCTAATTTTCCAATCCTTCACATCCATGATAACTAAATCTCCTAATCCACCAATCCAGAAGGCTTCTCCCCTCACCTCCACTGTGTTCATGTTCTCCACAGAAAATTGACTGTTGGGTTTTAATAATCTTGTCTTCATGTGCACAATTAAAGCAGTAATAAATATATTTTCTCACGGAGTTACCATAGAAGATGCATGCATGAAGCCTTTCTTTTCCCAGCATGTAAAATCATAAGAAAGTAAAAAAGCAAATATTGAACAAAAGCTTTTCTATCTGAAGCTTAACCTGCTCCAATTGTTCTGATTGTTTGCAAGGACCATAAATAAAATATAAAGGTCAAAGAGATCACAATGTGAAAACAACTGCAGAGAACATGGCAGGATCCGGGACGAACGTTTCAAAGCAGCTTTATAAAATCGTAGAGTACTGAGATCATTATAATAGTATAGTTTGAAATAGTGAACATATATAGAAAGCACAGGAGTCAAAATGGATGGACAGGGTGAAAGTGATCGTAAAGAAAGTGGAACACGGCATTTGGCAGTTTTACTTTACCCAAAAGGCTTTCTGGCCAATTGCAGATGCAGCAGTCCCATGGTCGAGATTTAAGTCAAATGTTTGATAACCGACACACAGTTCTGTACCTCATCTGGATTTCTGATTATGAATTAGATGAAAGCTAAGGGATAGCAGTGAAAGGCATGCGCAAATTCTTATTAGTGGAGTTACATCAATGAATAATTCGTTAGCATCTTTCATAACTTTTAAATGGCAACATGACTTTATTTGGAATTTAGTATTGACTAAATTATTATAGTTTAAATGATTGAAGATTTTAGAGTTTAGAAAAAAAAAAAAATCTAAAATTGGTCATATAAGTCTTGGTAAAAAAGATTCACGATTATGGCATTGTAAAAAAGTATTGAAGTAGAAGATAAATTTTTTTGGAAAGGTTGAGTTTTGTTAATTTCGAAAGAGAAACTAGTATGAGGTGTTTAATATTGTGCTTAAATGTGATGTATAAACATAGTTTTGACAAGTACTCAGAGGGGTGAGTTTGGGTTTTAAAAGAAGATAAATTGGAATATTATCTTTTTGTAATTTTTTCTTGATTATGATGAATGTTTTATGTTCAAATACTTGAGAATGTTAATTTGGTAAGATGATGTGCTAACTAAGCCAAAAGATTTGTTTGACATGAGCGATAAATCTAACAACAAAATTTCTATAACTATTACTGTTTTTAGTAAAGAAGAAAAGAAGATCGACTCTCCTCCAATATAAGTTTGAAATGTTATCAAAGAATAGGGATTAAGGTACTTTATGTTGCGCGATGATAATTTAGCTGTTTTTTTAGTTATGCTTCATATTCCTACTTATTAGAATATTATTGTTCATTCATTGCATTTTGATTAGTTTGTCTTTTGTATTATTTATTTCATTTTAAACATGAAACTTGAATACCCTAACCATGTATGTAGATTGGTTTTGAAATCCCTTAGGAGAAAGAGGAATAATGCGATGTATGTAGCAAAAAAGGATAAAGTATTTTTCATATCATTTTTTTTAAAATAGAATGCCACTTGATTTTTGAAATTATTTTTTTTATAAGAAAACCTTGTATTAAAATCACCTTTAGTTTTAAAAGTTTTTTCATTTTGACTTTTGTTTTTCATACTAATAACCAAGTATCTTTTACAATATAAAAAATCCTTTTTAATCATAATTGAATGTAAGAAAACTATACATTTCATTTCTCATAATTAAAACCAAATGTTCATATTTTTTAAAGCAAAACCAAACTAAAAAAATTCTAAAATATTAAACATATCAAATTATTATTGCAAAAATGTTAACCATACTAGAGTATTCTTCTTCTATTATGTCATTATCAAAATACATATCTACTAGGGTCCAACTCCACTAAAAGCTCTTATGGAGTTCAACTGAAATATATTTTTTATTACTTGTAATTATTAAGTTAAAAATAAGTTAGATAAATCATTACAAGCTTATCACATAAAGTTTACATAATCATATATGTAAATCAATACATATTTGGATCATGTTGTATATTAAGGATCATAAATATATAAAATTATATAACAATTGAAACCGTGTTGCTATTCTTTAAAAGAAATAAACAATGATATGTCAATATAATGTATCCAACATTTCAATTCTAAATTTTTAATATTTCTTTAATTTATCCTTACAATTTTTCTCTGCTTGATCTCTTTCTTGAGACCTTTTTTTTATTAAATATGATTCTAATGTTTACATTAGACTTGTAGTTAAGCCACGGATACTAAGTTAATAGATATTAAGGCACTCGTACATCCTTTTGCAAATTGGGTTATACTTGTTGCTATACTTCTTATATTTTGATTCACCCTTATGGACTATTTTTCACTTTAGATTACAACATTCTCGAGACCAAATATTTTAACTTAATATTGAATGTATCATCTTATAATGTGCTATGTATTTGGTCAAACCCACTACCATTGTTCCTATAGTATGATGCATTGGACTAAACTTTTTTGCAACTTAATTTCCTAACTCAATATTAAATTCACTCTCATAAACTATCATGTATATCGAGATACACCTATTGTTATTATTCATATATTCAAGTACACTTCTATAGATTTTTTTTTGGCATGAATGAGTTTACACAATAACACACTTCATTTTCTCTTATGTGATTAAATGATACAATATACTTTTGTAATACTATATGATTCAATATTTTTATGGATTTGTAGTACACATCGTTGTATTAATTCTTTTATTTTATTATACATATATGACAAGATGTTAGGTTCTATACTTTATCATACTTATACGATGATAAAATTATACAATACAATAGTCATTCAACCTTAATTTCTCACTTGAACAAAACTATATGATCTTTATTATACGATATATCTTCCTTTTTATGTTAGAACTTGACGATTCCCTTATACTATGCTTATTATGCACTAAGAACATTAGATTGTACTAATCCATTAATGCTCATCATATTATATGATTTGTCCACTCATTATTAATCCATAAGACTTAATTAATTTTTTTAATTGATTATGGTTATATGTTCCTTGATTTATACTATATAATAATGTATTATTTGTACTAATATTTGACTTTTATGTATCAATGAATTTGTATTATATTCTAGTCATCTTGTATGCTATTTAGCCCATTTATATGCATGTTCATACTTCTTTCAAGTTCATTCTTTCTTAATCATATCCTATGATACTTTACGATTGTATAGTATAACAAACAATTTTCTTAACATGTTGGACTACTCTAGACACAATAATAATGCACTAATCATACTCTATTATATTAATATGATGTCATAGTCATATTTATTTTTTATAATCTCATCTTATGAGCTCATTCACATTATACCCAACTCCATTTTTCTATTAATTAATTGTGTTGGAGGCACCACATGGGTCTATAGAAGAACATTAAAGGCTATAACATAGATGTCACCATTGAAAGACGTGATTTCATAAATATGTTAAATTTTTTATAATTTATTATGTGAAGTAAAGACATAATATTAAGTTGTATGACTCTTGGTTATAGTAAGATTATGTTGAAAACTTATGCTTTAAAACTTGTAAAAGTCAATATTTATTTAACAAATATTTTTATTTTTTTACATTAGGTTGAAAAGAAAAGTTTTATGTGAAAAGAATATCCTTTGAAAATATGCTTATGTTATTTTATTATTTAGAAAAATGAAAATGATGATGTGGCACTAAAATATGCTTTGGTTGGTGAGGGATTGCTACAATTTGACATAATCTATGAATAAAAAAAATCAAACAACATATGCTTTCACAAGTTTTAAAGATTCAACTGATCTTTTATTCTTTCTATCATGAACACTAAAGTTCTTTAGGCAATAGTGGTTGAGTTTAGTGCTCCATTAATAGACCTCATCATAGGTCTTCTATAGTTGGGGATTTTACCAAAAGAGCATTCTAAAACTTGAAACAATGGATTGTAATTCTCTTGATATCCATTAATTGTTGATGTACGATAATTGTGACCGTACCAACAACCTCTTTTCCAATGCTTTCATGTGACCTAAGTTCCAAGGCAATCAATTTTTTTTCCTTTTGAGTTGGTTGATTACTTGAGTAAGTAGATTGAAGCCAAGGTTGAAGTTAAGAAATTTTTATGATAAGAGATTTTTTGTCATTTTGGTTCAAAGCATCATTGTAATGGATAACGCCAAAATGTTCCCCCTTGAGGTGTTGCAATCATTATGATATCTCAAGATTGTCATTTGAATTATGCATTTGTTGAGCATCTTGATTCAAATAAGCAAGCCATTGAAGCAAATTAGTATATTCTTTAAATAATGAAGTCTCATCATTGGAAAGTAAAGAAAAAATCTTAATAGGTTGCCATCAATTTTATGGGTCTATCATTCAACAATAAAGTTCACCAAAAAAATCTCTCCCATTAACTTATGGAGTAGAAGTCATATTTTTTATTGAATTGGAGCATCTATTAACTCAAGTTCAATAACATAGTAGTTACTAAAGAAAACCTAGAGGCTAGCTCAAGGAAAACAATTAATTCCATCTTCTTAACTTTAATTTTCTTTTCGAGAAAATTTGATTAATGGTGGATTAGAAACAAAGAGAAAAAGAGAGAGAACAACCAAATAAATAGTTCAACAAGAATATTTTTTACAGTTTGCAACATAGGGACCAAGTGGTAAGGAAATCCAATGTGTTTTGGAGATTAGCAAGGGATTGTAAAGCTTGCTCCATGTTGGAAACACTTCAAATCCATACATCTTCCCCAATGTTATTGGCTACAAATTTGAAGGATTTGGAGTGAAAAGGACTTCAAGAAGTTTTTTAGGTAACTACATTTTTGAAATCAATAAAAAAGAGTTGTTTCAAGTTAAATGAGATTTGTAGAACTAAGTTGTCAATAAAAGCTCCCAACAGAGTCTTCAATTAATGAGTACTCTAATCTTGAGACTTATCTAAGAAAATAAAATATTTCGATGACAAAGTCACGTAGAGAGCCTTAAGACTCTTGCCTTAGGGTTCATGTCAGAAAAGAAAAGATTTTGATAATAAAAGTTGATTTTGATAATAAAAGTTCGCAGTCTGAACAATGGGCTCTCATGTACTAAAATTTATCTTGAAAAATATAATGTTTCACAACATATGACATAAGAAAAGACTGAAAGCTAACTAATGTCCTGTTTCTAGGAACCATCTCAGAAAATAAATTATTTTGATGGCAGATCCAAAGAAGAAGTTCCGACCATCTGGAATAATGAATGCGAAACCCGTCTTTCAGAAAACCATGATGCCCTCTTCTTTGTTTAATAATTTAAAACTTAGGAGTGTACTATTTGTCAAAATTAAATACAGAATCGATCAACATACTAAGCTTATTTAATTCTATTATTATTAAATTAAGTTATTATGATGTTTTTCCATGAGAACAGTTGGCAATTTATTCAAAATCTAACACAACTTATACATCTCATGTAAACATGACTTTTCTAATTCGGATTACTGATCAGTTTATTTTAGAAATCATTACCTTGGCTCCGTTTAAAGGATAAGGGAAACATTCTTAACATAACTATATAACATGCAATGTAAACATTAGACATGATCGAAATAATAATGATTTGTGGCCAAAATCTTTATTGACCAACTTTTAATAATCTAGTTCTCACAGGGGTGATGGAGTAGTCGCAAAAAGACGAGACAAATCGTGCCATCAAATTCGAGAGATTGATCATCAACATATTATATAATAGATCTTATTCTTTAAAAATGAATAATTTTTATTAAAAATTTATGTTTTAAAATATATTTAATTAATTTCTTTTTAAAAAATTTAAGATTTATGTTAATTTTTTTTTTAAATTATTTAAGAAACTTTAGTCCTAGATATTTATCTACCCATCTAGAAATGTTTGACTACATTAAGATACTTTATTGATAAAAGTTCATACATGATACATATATGTTATTTTAATAGGTATGATTATGATACAAATGTGTCAAAATGTGGTACCTCAACACCTCAAGGATTCATGCACCTAGTCATTATCAGATACAGACGCCTCACACAAGGTTGCTAAGGATCCATGTGTAACATATTAAGTTTTGTCTATATGCCTATTTCCACATTCACTGTCACATTCCTGACATAGCATGCACCACACTGTTGCGCACAAAGAACAAAATAGTGGTGGAGAGTAAGGTGTCACTACACAAGGTTTTTTTAATTTTTTATTTGATTTTGACATAGTATTCGATAATATTGTATAAAAAATATTGACAAGGAAAATATAAATAAAAAGCTTGTTCTTAATGTCTGACTTTCTTACTATGGAATCTGTAACAGCAGATTCATGGTAATGAAAAATTGAACTTACCACTAAAAACAATGTACATCCAATGGAGTGAACCATCCCAAAAATTATTATTAAACAATAAAAAAATAAAATAAACTTAAGACTAAAATAACGACAGAAATCTCTATAACTGCGTTGAAAACTTGTGACAGCATGAATATTCTAAACATAAGCTGTATCTTTAATTACTGATATAATTTTGATGTGTAGCTATATTCTTAAAGCACAGGATACTATATTAGTAACAAATTTGGACCAAACCAGCAAACCCAAGCACATCCACCCTGTAGCTCTCTTAGATCCATTTGAACGAAAATTGAAATTTTTAATTCAGTTCAGAGTACAGAAGAACGACATTATGCTTTAAAGGTTGAGGAGTTGAAAACAGAAACAAATCTGGTATAGATTTATTGTCGGAGAGTTGAGAAATTTATCAAATTTAAAAGAAACATACAATGTGTTGGGATGACTTTTCAGAATAATCGCATGTGCAAAGTTATCCTGCTCCACTAAATAAGCTTATTGAAAACTTAAGTGGTTTACTTAACTATAGTTTTACTGCAAAAAATGGAGAAAAAAGATTGAATTTTGAGTGAGCAATGGATGACGACGACGTGATGACCAGTTGAATAAGAGCATACTTAACGGCATTGTCGAGCATCAATAGGGAGACAATGCCCATTAAGTGCTGTCAAGCCGATGGTTGGGTGGAGGGTAAATGCAAGAAGGCATTGTCGACTACATGATGGAATATCTCGTTACTGTTTACTCACCTAAGGGACAACTGGATATTTAACACTGTTGGCCGTAACTAGGGCAGCAAAGCTGTTTGAAGATTTATAAATTCAATCAATCTTCTTTTCATTTGTTCAACCAAAATAGTTCTTGTGCTTTTGGGCTAATGACTGGATGAGAACTTCGTAATAGTGGATAAACTTGTTTTCGTGGGTACATTAACTCGGTCAATTTCTGAATGTTAAGGTGAAGGAACAGCAGCAGCAGAAGTGATTAGAATGTGACTTCATGAGCATAATATGGCTGAAACAATCAAAGGCTGTACTGTTTTTCACTAGTTTAGTGATGAGCAAAAGATATTTAGGCACTGATATGTCCACAACATCAGAAAGTTGGGCCAAATTATACCGCAAAAAGAAGTTTAATGCATTGTTTTAGGGTCATCTTATGAAGATCCAGCCTTAAAATCCTCCATCAGAAAAATGTTCAAATAGTACAGAGGCATATCTTTTTATATCTATTTTTTCATGGATCTAGTACAAAATTTTCTATGGACAGGAAGGGACCATTAGGGTGTTTGAAAACAATTAGCAATTGAACATGTTTTTCATCACTAATCCATTATTGTCAGTCCTAATTAGGTTGAAATGGGTCACTTTGTTCTTTTTTGTCTTCCCATATCCCTAATCACCCACCCCCCAATTGCTCCATCTTGGAACTCAAAGCAGTCTATCTTAAATGTTGTCGAGCCTCCCCCTCATGTCAAGGTGAACTCACCTTTCCTCCTTGTATGTTAATGGTTGTTGAAGGGTCTCCATGAAGTCAAAAAAGATGTTTGCCATTCATCCCCCCATCCGCGTGCATCTCCTCTCTTCATAACCTTTGACATGTATGGTCAAACAAATTGTTGCCCTTGAGTTCACTAATGCTCTTCCCTAAGTGGTGCACTCCTTTTTCTCCAACCACCAAACAAAAAATTCATGTGCATTTAATGTGACATTGATTGCATAATGTTTCACTAATGACAAGTGTCATATGATAGCTATTCTGGTATCACAAATTCCTTTTTATCTTTTTCTTTTTCTCTTTAAAACTATTGTAATTTTTCTTTCTTTACAAATGTTTAAAAAAAATCAAATAATAGAAACAAATTCAAATATTTTTATATTCTGAAGAAATTATTTTAAACCATTTTATAACAATATGGAAACAAATAAAAACAACTTCTATACAAATTAACTTCAATAGGATTAATTTTTATATAAGATTTTATTTTACATATATATATGTGATTAGTTCTTTAAAAATTATAAAAACTCTAATAACAAAACTAGCATCTTTAGTCATATCTTCATGTGCTAACTCTCGCTTTACTTTGACAATTCAACTAAATATCCCATACTGTTCTAAATGTGTTAGGTTAAGATTAGGTTAAACTAAGAGATAAATTCAATAGCAATAATATGCATATATATGTAAAGAAAACAACACTTAGATAGAATCATACATAATCATTTGCAAACAATATAATGAAATAAGAGCACAAGAATGATACTATGAGCAACAATAAACAAAATATTATGAAACATATTTTCAAATAAAAGTCTATTCACTATTATCTTTTTATTGTGTTTATATATATGATCATTTCCTTCATTTTTTTCATCTTCTTTAGGATTAGTTTAAGATAATGCTACTTTATAATGATTGGGCATGGCTTACAGAAGAAACTTTATACTAATTATTTTAATGTCTATTGAACACAGACTAAAGATCCAAATTAATTTTGTTGCTAGTCTATTGTCCCATAAATACCTTCCCACCGCACCCCCTCTCTATCTCCTCCCTATATCTAAACCTTGTAGTCACTATTAATCTAATTGTTGTCACCCATTTAGAAGTTGTCTACTTGCTTAAGATTCCTCAAATCATCATAGATCTTCCTTTTAACATTCATCTTGTTCAAGATCTTCCCTCTAAACATTGAACACACTCTCCCTTTAGTGCCATGTTATCATCATTAGCTCAGTATTGTCATCCTGCATTATCATGGCCTAATGCTTGTTATCTGACAATTGTCAATCCTTTAAGATAGAGTCCTCCCATACACCTCCTCCCACCTCTTTAGTTTTCATTGTTTTCAAAGACATGTATGTGATTGCACACACAAAGTTTGGCAAGGAAAGCATCAAGCAAAGTATGTCCATGGTCAAATCTCATGAAAATAGTTTAGTTGATTGCAGTGGTGACTCAAGCACATTCTTGACGTAAGGGGAAGGAATCACTATAAGAGTATTATCACTTAACAATAAAAAAAAACAATGATTCATTATCCTTTTATAGTTATTTTTTCATGGATTTACAACAAAAATTTCTATGGTAAGAAAGGAGCCAGTGGGGTGTTTGAAACAATTAGCAATTGAACGTGGGTTTCTTCACTAATATGTTATTGTCCATCTTAATTAGGTTCAAATGGGTCTCTTTGTTCTTTTTTTGTCTTCCCATCTCCTTAATCACCCACCCCCCATTGCCTCATATTGGTGCTCCAATTCAAGGTCATTGGAGCATCAAAGTAGTTAGTCTTAAATGTTGTCGAGCCTCCCCCTCCTCTCAAGGTGAGCTATCCTTTCCTCCTTGTACGTTATTGGTTGTTGAAGGGTCTCCATGAAGCCGAACAAGATGTTTGCTACTCATGCCCCCCTCCTTGTGGTTCTCATCTCTTCATAGCCTTTGACATGTGTATGGTCGACTAAATTGCTGCCCTTGAGTTCATTGATGCTTCCCTAAATGGTGCACTCCTTTTTCTCCAACCACCAAACAAAAAATTCATGTACATTTAATGTGGCATTGATTACATGATGTTTCACTAGTGACAAATGTCATGCGATAACTCTTCCCAAAATGATGTCACAAATTTCTTTTTATCTTTTCTTTTTTACTTCAAAACTATTGTAATTTTTCTTTCTTTACAAATCTTTAAAAAAATCAAATAATAGAAACAAATTCAAATATTTTTAAGAAATTATTTTAAACCCTTTTATAACAATATGGAGATAAATAAAACCAACTTTTATACAAATTAAATTCAATAGGATTAATTATTATACAATATTTTATTTTACATAAAAATGTGATTAGTTCTTAAAAAATTGTAAAAGTTTTCATAACAAAACTAGCATCTTTTATGTCATATCTTCATGTGTTAACTCTCACTTCTCTTTGACAATTCCATTAAATGTCTCATATTGTTCTAAAAGTGTTAGGTTAAAATTAGGTTGAACTAATTAACAAATTCAATGACAATAATGTACATATATATGTAAAGAAAACAATACTTAGATAACATCATACATAATCATTCACAAACAATACAATGAAATAAAAGCATGAGAATGATATTATGACAGGCAATTGAAAAATATTATGAAACATATTTTCAAATAAAAGTCTATTTACTTTATCTTTTTATCGTGTTTATATATATGATCATTTTCTTTATTTTTTTCATCCTATTTAAGATTAGTTTAAGATAATGCTACTTCATAATGATTGGACATGACTTATAGAAGAATCTTCATACCAATTATTTTAATGTCTTGATTATACATTGAAGACAAAATAAATATCAAAATTAATTTCGTTGCTAGCCTATTGTCCCATAAACCCTTTCCCACCACACACCCTTCTCTCTAATCCTTATATCTAAACCTTGTAGTCACAATTAATCTAATTGTTGTCAGCCCTTTAGAAGTTATCGACTTGCCTAAGATCCCTGGAATCATCATAGATCTTCCCTCTAACATTGAACACACTCTCCCTTCAATGCCATATTGCATCGTTAGCTCAGTGTTATCAACTCTACACTATCATAGCCTAGTGCTTGTTATCTCACAATTGCCAATCCTTTAAACAAGGTCCTCCCATACCCCTCATTCCACCTCTTTAGTTTTCATTGTTTTCAAAGACATGCATGTGATTGCACACACAAAGTCACGCAAGGAAAGCATCAAGCCAAGTACGTCTATCATCGTTAGTATCCCTTGTATATCAAACAACGTGCAACCTTGTCTCTCTTAACAAAGAAACCATGATGGTTTCAATTGTAAACAAAACCTTAAAAAAGATCAAATGTTAAAAATGTGTATGTGTGTATACATACATGTCTTTTGTTTATATGTATTTGTGTGTTAATATGTGTGTACAAATTATATATGCATAAAACTATAAAAACCTATGCATGGGTTTCCAAACCGATGTTCTAACTCTAAATCTGCTATTTAGAAAACAAACCTTAAAATGAGATGGGGGAATTGGCACAGCCTTGCACTTAAAGCAGCTGCCTATATACAACTTTAGTTTCCATGATGATTTTATCAATGCCATAAAAATAGCTTCTCATCAAGAGTCTTTAAAACAGCTTTTTTCTAAAAAAAATGCATAATGACACCAAAAGAGATCAAAAAAAAAAACGCTACATCATCTACAAATTCAGTAACACGTGCACCTTTAAAAGTAACTAGTGTAGCACATCGTTACCCATTGAGAAAGTGCATTGCTAAACCGAAGTGCATGTGGTCCTCTGAAGCTTGTTTCTAACAATTTATACTTTAACAAACTAAAACACTGGTTTTGAACTAAAACTTGCGTGTGAATAGGAATATAAAAACCAATGCACAACCTCGACAGGCCTTCAATCCAGTTTTCTAAGTCTAATCTCTTATTTGGAAGCAGATTCTTAAAAGTAGTAGTAGATTAGGCACCTTGTACTACAAACACCACCTTATACAACTTTAGATCGACATTTTATCAAGATTTTTTAAAAGTAGCTGTTATCAACAACTTTTTAAATAAGGTTTTCTAACTTCTAACCTGTATATTTACATCGAAGGAGAGGAAAAACCATTCCACCTACTACTCTGCAGCATAAGGACCTCTAAAGGTAACACAAAGCAACACATACATTCACATTGACGAAGTGCATTTGCTGAACTGAAGTGCGTGATGCTCTGAAGCTTCTAACAATTGACACATTTTACAATTAAAACATTGGATATCAATTAAAACATGATCCTATATATAAACACACATCCTCCACGGGTCTGCAAACCAATGTTCTAACTCTAATCTCTTTTTTGCAAGCAGAACCATAAAAGGGAGATGGGTTAGGGAACATGAACTAAAGCAGGTCCTTATATACAACTTTAGTTCGTATTTAATGTTTTACTATATGATTTTTAAAAATATTTATCAACAACTTCCTAAATGGTATTCTCAAACTTCTAAACTGCATAAATGCAATGAAAGAGACGATAAATTAAACCTGCAATTCAACAAATAAAGCAATATATTCTACAAGCTGACAAAGTGCATTTACTGAGCTGAAAAAAAGTGCATTTCATGAGCTAAAGCTCGTGATACTCTGAAGCTTCTACGAATTTACACCTTTACAATAAAAACAATCTACAAACCAAAACTTAGAGAATGTAAATGTGTACATACATATATGAATATATAAAACTATAAAACCCAATGAACATGACCATGGGAAATAACCTTTTTCAAACAAGGTTTCTAACTCTAAACTCTTGTTTGGAAAACAAAACGTCAAAGAGGTGTGCAGTTAGGCACATCGCACTAAACCAAGGGATGGACACAACAGGTCACACATGATGCTCAGCAACAGTTGCAAAATTAAGTTCTCATTCAAACAAGCTACTCACTCGCATTAGCTAGGCCCACCATCTTAAGCATGTTGTGGTCCTCTTGGAATCTCTCAAGAACTGTACCTTCAACAATCCCGGTTTTTCCATTGTTAGATCCTTCCGATATAACCCCCCAGCACTCTATCACGTCAACCACAAAATGGTTGGTTTTTGAGAGGCAAGGGCTATTGAAAGTGGTGCACGCGAATGAGTGTCCCTTGTCCAAGTTTGCTGATAGAAAGAGGCCAAAGTGATTGGCACGACCACCAAACCCTATGCCATTGGGGATGCTATCTGAGCTAAAATGCATAGCACACTGCAAGAATAAAGGAATCAACAACTGTGAGATGATTCATTCCCCTTCAGATGTTATAGCCAAACAAGTGTCAAATTCAAGAGATGCAATTTACTTCTATCCGCTACTTATTTCACCCCCAGAAAAAAACTATTCCATGTTATGTCACTCGATTCCCATTGAAAGTCCTTTTCTACGCAATAATCAGTATTCAAAAATGACTTTTCAAGAACATCATTTCCAACCACCATCACATCGCCAAAAAAATAATAAATTACCTTGGGCTTCTCTAGTTTTGCTTGCAAAAAATCTTTGAATTTTTAATAGTTACTTAAAAAATTAGCATAAAGTTGACAATAAACAATACAAAGCAGAGCAAATTTTTTTTTACAAATTAATAACCAAAAATTGACGATAATCATTCATAGATCTAGCAATGGTTGTATTTTCATATGCACATTTACTTTCTTATAGAAGATCAATAGACATTTTACAAACTTAATTGTTTCAAAGCACAAGAGAATAAACATTAAACAAAATAACAGCACTTATTCTATTTAATATTTAGATTTGTTTATATATCTATAATGATATCTACATCATCATCAACATCATTATCATCTATTTTATATCAATTTTAGATCTATTCTCTATCTAACTATATTGTTTTTCGATTAGAATTTGATTCTTCTTTTTTTTTATCTTTTAAAATAAGACGAAGGATTGATTCCTTTGGATAAGCTTTTGATAAAAATAACTTGAAAATTTTTAAAAAAAATGACTTGTTTGAATTTTCATCTCTCGAACATGAAACATGCTAAACCTGATATAGCTACACTATCCTGCTAAGCTAACAGCCCTAAGCACTTCCAACTCCATGGAGTCGACCATGAACAAGCAGCCAATGATGACATAATAAGTCTAGAATAAACACTCCACTAGATGCGACCAATAATGGCCTTGGCTATTGGTACAGCATCATATTTGACAAAGGTCTATATATTGTCTACCAGACAGATTTATACATCCTAAAAAATTTCCAACATGCATGTATTGATTCATTGAAAAAAAATATTACATAATTTATATTTTTTTATAAGCCAATCAAAATATAACCCTCCTGATGTTAGAACAAATTAGCATAACCATAGTAAAAATTTAACAGAAAAATTCATAGTAGTGTTGAGGTTTAATAATACTTTCATATAGGCCAATGCTTTAGACAACTTTTAATAAGTCTCCAAACTTAAGTAATTGTTTTTTCATTCAACTTAATTTATTATATTTTTTCATAACTAAACATACTTCCTATCTCTTACCCAATCTCTCTTATAACCCTCCACTCATTTATGTCACATCTATTTCTCTCTCTCTCTCTCTCTCTCTCTCTCTCCTCCCTCTTTTCTCTAACCTCTCTTTCGCCATCCCTCTTTCCTATCACTCTCCTTGTTTGCTATCTAGTCATTTCTAACCAACCCATAGCTAATAATGGCCAGACCTCTCTTTCTTACTTCCTCTCTTCTAGTAACCTAGCCACTCTCCTCTCACCCTTAGCCCACCTCCCCACCTTTTTCAACTCCCTCGCCTCATATCTCTGTCCATCATTCATTCCTATCACTCCCATGTTCTTAGTTTCATTGTTATTTCTAACTAACACAATTAACAACTGTTCAACCCCTCCCCTTTCTTCCTCTCTAGCAAATTAGCCTCCTACATCAAACTCAACAATGATCGTTGAACTGTTTTCCAATATCTATTAATCTCACAATATGCCCTCCCCTTTCTAGTTGTGCTTCTTGATTTCACAACTCTCTCTTCCTTTTGCATTATCAAAGCCAACATCATAGGAGATGAAGTCGTCAAATTAGCAAGTGAGAATTTAGACAACAACTATGACCTTTGAGGTCACTTCTAAACAATAACACTTCAACAACTAGTATGATCATTCCACGTTCATGCACCTCTACCCTGTTATGCCAAGTTCATCACTCTTGTTACTTCTATTAATTTAATGGCATTCCTAATAAGCCTCCTTTTTTCTCTTTTCTTATAACAATTCTTGCAACCACATCTCATTGTTCTGTTTGCCTCTTTTGTCATAGCATAAGATAAGAAAAGCAAAACCCAAAGGAAACAAGCCACAAAAAAGCGCCAATAATCTAGAGGAGTAATGGCTTGGAAGAAGAAAAAGCCAATGTACAATTATTTTGTGCCTATCTCTCTTAATAAAAAAACACCATGGTGTCGTCATTGTAGGTAAGAGATGAGAGTAGAGAGAATTGGATAAAAAAAGAAGTGATTAGGGATTAGTATAGAGTTTAAGAGAGATATTTTGCTCAAAAAGATTGTAAAAAAAAGAAATAAAAAAGGATAGTAAATATCGGAAAAAAACTTTGACCTATATGAAATTAACTCACAATATCATTTTATCAAAAAATTAAAACAAAAGAAAAATGATTTCAATTATTTTGTTCTCAAAAGTTAAATAAAACTTTGATAAGTTTGTATACTCTAATTTTTGAATATACCATCTTTTGGTTATTAAAATAGAATATAATATACATAAAGATTAACTACCATATATTACTTACCTCATATTTTTCAAGGGAACATTTCATGAGAAAACGTAATCAAGAAAACCAATCTCTCACAAGCTTATCCTTAACACAAAATGTACAAGATAATAAAGAATTCATATAAAAGAAAATGTGCTATTGTTGTCAAGAGAAAATCTAGTTCCTATAATAATTACATACCATTATACCAATTATAACAATACGAAGAATAGCAAACAATACTCGTTTAAGATACACAATATTTTAGCTATTCAAAGAGACCTTAGACCTATTCCAAATTCATAAAGGATACACTAACAACCATTTTAAAATTTCATAATATTTATATATTATCAAATTTTTTTTATTTGACAATCTAATATGAAAGGTCTATTAAATTGTTCAACCATATCTTATGAAGAGTGAATTATTAGAAATAAAAATTTTAATTTCTTATAATTATTTCAAACAAATATTTAACTTAATTTTTAATAAGATTTAACAAATCTATAAAAATGATTTTCTACAAATTTTAATTTTATTTTCAAATATATTATTTTATAAAAATATTGTAATAAAAAAAATCAATAATAATAAAAGATGTACACAATTGATTTTTAGGTGGTTCGACTTGTAAAACAAGCCTATGTCCACTCTCAACAAAAGCCAGATAAAAACAAATATTGAATATAAATCTTTTGTTAGAAAACGGATAGGCTAAACCCTCACAACAAACAAAGAAACGAGACCGACTACTATGACCTTACAACGAAATCAACGAGACATGCTACAACGGCCTTACAACTAATCACAGTAAAAGAAAAACATTCGACGACATAAAATTGAAATTAATATTAACAAAATCCTATGCTTGATGAAATGATTAAAGAGACATAAATATTTTAATTAAATCAATTAAGAATAGAAAAATTGATTACTTAGCTGATTTGTGATGAAACAAAATTTTAGAAGTTTGATGAGTGAATGACGCGACAATGTATGGAAGCGACAAAATAGAAACGAGCTACTAATGGCTTGAATATTTTTGCTTGAAACTTTTCTTAGATCACATAAAAATTAATCCCTATTTCGTACAAATATTCTCTTATTTATAGATAATTTTTAACAGTTAAAAGCACTTAGCAAACAGGAAAATAGTCGTTACTATTATGTCGTTCATACATTATTTTAATTAAAAAATAATTATTCAATTAAAAGTTATATCGGCTCAAAATAATGGCTAAAATAACCATTATGCAGGAGTTGTTCGATCGGAACGATCTGTGACCGCTCAATCGCAAAAACTACAAGATCTAATGGATGTAATTCAAGTGGCGCTATTTAGAAATAAGATTTGATTATAACCGTTAGATCTAAACGTTGATTGATCAAGATCGTTCGATCGTGAAATTGTGTGATCGAATGGTTTCGGTTAATCTAGCAATTCGAAAAAAAGCCGCGTGAAAGAAGACGAAGTTTTAGTTCCACATGTTTTATTTCTGATTTGACTTTCTCCTTATAATATTTTTTGTGCTCTTGAAATGCAACCTTATTTCGAGGTTAACTACCCCCATGGTTTTGCTCAAAAAATTGCTTACCCTTACAACCATAATTCATTGCACTTAATTTACGAATGCAGAATTAATAACCCGATCCATGTTGGATTTGGGTTCTCGAACCATTCGCTATACCAAACGGGTTCGGGCTTAATTGCTTTGACTCGAAATGGCTTGTAACTGTATCGAAAGGGTTAAGTTTAAATTTTTTTAATTAATTAAAAAAATTATAACATTTTTTTTTGCAATAGATTAGTTAAAGATTTCAAAGATATTATTTAAGTAAAATGATAAATAAGATAATCACGAAGGACAGATTAAAAATATTAGAAATCTAAATATTTTTCTAAGATGATTAATTTTAATTCAAGTGTGTATTATAATAAATATTTCAATCAAACTTAACATTACAATTAAAATAAAAATTAAAATACTTAAAATTAAATTTAAAATTTATCTTTTAATAGTTCGTCACTCTAATCAAGATGATCTTCATAGGATTTGATATTTTCTCATCTTCTTCTTTTAGTTCTCCTATGAATAAGAGTATCGACTACCTAAAATCTAAAAATTTACTTAAACAAATACATTAGAAATACTTAGGATTTGTCATCATCAAATAAAATATCATGACTAGAAGTCAACAATACAACAAGAAGAAGGTGCAAGAGTATATATAATTGCAAAATAGGAAGGTGATGAACACGAGAAAAAATAATCTTTTTTTTTAATTGAGTCATAATGTGAGAGATAAGAATTAGTTTCTACAATATCACTCTTAAGAGTCAAGTCATACCTTAAGTTGTCTTATGTAATACCTTTAAGTTTTCATCTCCTTTAAATGATTTATTTAGTAGAATAAAACATATGGTATACCCAAAAATTAACCCCCTATGTCCTAAGAAGTGTTCAACACCAACACTTCCTAGACTTTGTCATATCTATAAAGTTTATATGTATTTTACACATTTTATATATTTACAAAAAAACATCAAACTACTATTTCATTAACATTTTCAAATGCTATATCAAACATAAACTTATGGTCATACAAAATATTAAACAATTTTGACAAGTATCCCAATTATTAAGTCCAACTCAAGAGTGATCTAACATATTTATGACTAAATCTAACAAACATTGAGCATATGAATGACAAATATTTTCAAAACAAACAATTATTGTTTAATATCTTATGAAGAAATAGCCTAAAATTAACAAAACTAATTATATTATATAATAATTACATTCACACTTGTCTCTTAGAGACTTACTCAGTTCTATATAAGTGCTCATGAATGATCAAAACCTCCTCAATTGCACAAAGCAAATCATTTAGTAAGCATGAACAAATATTTCCATTCTCCAAAAGAATGCAATGTTTGGAAAAATTTTGAGTAATAATGTAACACAAAAAAGATGGAAGTTATACCTCTAATGTTAAAAAAGTAATATGAGCATAAAGTTATATCACTTAAAAGAGTAAGAATGCAGGAATGCCATTCTTACCCATTGCAAGTTATTGTTTGCTCCACTAGGACGGAGTATATATGCCTGTGGATATAATTGAAACACAAATGATTTCATGTCCCCATAAAAATCACCATGTCTCTCCCATGGCTGAGAGGCATACCCTCCATGAATGTAGCCGTCAATATCCTTGACCACCAAAATTGTTGGACCCTTCACACGACTGCAGAAGTATTTAAAACAGTAAATGAATACATCCAAAAAGAAGTCCTCTAGTAAACTAATAAAAGATGAAAGAAAAATATTAATATATGCTGTGAAAGAATTTTACATTAGTCATGCCACAATACAACATCCAAATTCTAAATTTCTAATAACAAATTTTGGGGTACTAAATTTTGTACCAAAGCAGTATTAGCGTTTGCTATTAAGAATCTGAAATCTTAAAGACAGTCTATCAATCCTCTCAAATCAACCCTTTGCAAAGTTAGCAACAATGTTATGTTTCCCTCTAAAAAGTAAAATCTCAAAATCCACTAGAAAAGTGCATCATAAAGGGGGGCACTTACGATATGATCCCCATAAATGTAGTAAAACTACGCCCATATATTGCACTGTGGTATAAAAGATTCCACTTCTCTGTCTCCATTTGGGAAAGACCTCCAGCAATATGCCAAGCATATTCTTTCTGCAATATTAGGACATCAGGATTCGTATTTTCTGGATAGAGAAGCTGTGGGACTTGAAAGCCAGGCCTGTCTAAGCAAAACAAATAAAAATAAAATACAAAGAAAAGCATAGAATTGACATTAATTATCAAATAATATGAAAATAAATAAAGTGTGATTCCAGTTCTGTACCCTCAAAAAGCAGGAAAAAATGCATGCATGTTGTGTCAGTTAAAATTAATTGAGATGATTGATCAGTAAATCCAACTAGATTGAAATTTTCTGGTTGATGAATGCACATTGAGAAGTCCAATGGTTTGCTTAAAATTATTTGAAAAATGTTAAAATTTAATCCCAAATATGGAAAAAAAGTCAAAATATTCACAATTTCCTTCTTTGTTACCCCTACGCTGGTTTGCAAAAATCTCCATGTGAAAACTGGTATACAAAATCCTCTATTAGCTCACTAAAGAAATCGGCACAATAAAAAATTTGGCAGACTTCCTCAAAATATACTCCAATTGGGTCTAGTTTACCCTTACCACCTGGTGGCAGATATTGGACACAACAAGAGGCTATATTGAATACCATGGAACTCTGCTGATGCCATAATTTAGAGAAAGAGCTTCTTTGATTCAGAAAAGAGAAAGAGCCACTCAAAACCCATTACAGGAAAGGAACAAAGGATACGGAAGCATAAGTGTCGTCAATTGCTTGTAATGCGTAAGCTGTAGAACAGTTATGTTACGAAATGAGGTTCTTGGGAGCCCTCATTTCAATTTCCTGGGAGGGCTTCTGTGGCAAACAATGACAAAGATATTTTCCCTTCCCTTCCAATGGGCATCAGTCTTTGTTCAAGGTTTTGTGCACGAATCTAAGACAGTACGAGGAGGAAACAAACTATCTTAGGTCCAGAAGATGCAAGACCTCTGCATGGGGGTGTAGCTGGCCTGGATGTTGCTGTTCACGTGAACAAAGCAGGGCCATTCTTCACAGCGATGAAAGCATCCAAACAGGTCAATGATGGAAAGCAAGTGGTTTTTAATTGCAAAGGGATGAGAGATAAGCACCTAGCCTCTAATACCAAGTTTTTTAGCCAGCTACACGGGGTAAGAAGGGGAATTCAACGAAGATATGAAAAGAGAGAAAAGGCAAGATTTCAGGTCTGATGAAAGTAGTGTAACCAGAAGATAATCTTGGTCAGGTGCCAGCAGCTCGCAGACATGAAAGATTGAGAGAAGGGCATCTGGCCTCAGATGGCAAGTTCTTTGTTGGTATGTCGGACGAAGTTTGTTGAAGCTATAGAAAGAAGAGGCTCTATTTTGGATTCAATGATAAGCCATATAGCCAGAAGATACTCTTCCTTAGGTGCCAACGGCCAGCAGCCATGAAGGATTGAGAGAGGCATCTAAGCTGGGATGGAAAGTTTTTCGTTAGGGGAGTAATACAAAGACATAGAAAAAGAGAAGAGACGCTATTTCATGTTTGATGATAAGCCGTGTAGCTAGAAGATAATCTTGGTCATGTTCTAGCAGAGAGCAGGTCTATCAGAGAAGAAAACTGGGAGGACGTTCTCGCAGCATAAGCGTCCTAAGGCTGACTGAGATGATCTTTGCCAATGCCTCGATTCTAATTTGTTCCTGGCCAATGAAGTAAAGGTCCCTCAAATTGCCAGCATGAACTTCAGGATTCCTTTTGCTGATGACATGTTACAAAAGGGAAAGGGAAACTTGCAGTAGAAGCTATCCTCTCACTCAGGTTCAAGGAGGTAAGCGCAACAGAAACTTTTGGACAAGGAGATCCTTCGGCAGTTATAAATTTAATTTTCACAAGATGAAGAGAGCAGTTCAAATAGAAGATAGAGCCCTGCTCTATGCTTGGGCCCATGTGACATTGCTTTTGTGCGTTGGCTGTATGGAAGGAGATTTCCTTTCTGTGGCTAACAGCTGACTGATGCAGCATGCCACATCCCTATCGCTGACAGTAACTATTGTCACTGCTTACCACTTATCCATTGACATTTTAGTTGTATTTTCCTATTTTTAATGTTGTCAGCATTTTATACCCCCATGATACTCTAGAACTTGTACAATTTGATCGCAGATTATTTTTACATATTTTGGGATATTTTGTAGGGCTTGTACTAAGCAAATGCACAATCACACACAATGGAATAGCTTTCGGTGATTTGCACTATATTAGTTGGTAAAAAATACGACGGGCAATTTGATCAACCACTCATGGTGATCATGATTTATTAGTAACTCAATTTGTCTTCTTTACTTACTATCCAAGCCACACTCTGCCCGCATAAATAACCTTGTATGCTAGTAGTTTAGATGATAATGAATCAAGTTTTTATTACGGCAATGGCTTAGGTTCATTTTAATGAAATTAAGAAAATGTCTCTTCTTCTTCCTCTTTGTGTGACACAAGGAAGGCCCTCACAACATGTGACAAGAGACGGCTACATCAATAAAGGACAAGGCAAGAACAATCATATTCTAGGATTCATTGAGGAGTTTTCGTTGTGATGCTAAAGCAAGTTATGGAGTTGAGCAGCTTTTATAGGTCTCTATAATTTTGTGTTCGCAAGTTTACCTGTGATTTTTGACTTCTTGTTTTGCTTCCTATTCGATGTTATTTTGAAATAGCAAATGGATTCAGAAGTTCAAGGAATTCTCTAGCAGCCCTTTAAATGCTATTAGCTTCAATTTTGGTGTTCAATTGGCTCCATTTATTTGTCCTTTAACTGCATGTTTCAAGCTTCAAAAAACAATTGTGCTTAAAATTCTAAAAATTTGTTGTTTTTTAATCAAATCCATATCAAATGAAATCTAAATCTTGTGCAAAATGTGAAATTCATGTTGTGTGCAACATTTTGTTAATTCAAAACATTTATTGATTTTGACTTTTAAATGTGTTTTTAAACGCTTTGCATACAACTAATCTAAAAAAATCCATATATTTCTGACTTCACTACTTTCTTGTAAAAAAGCCCCATCAACCGAACTCCCATTGAAACAAAACTTTGTATATTAAAAGTTTAGAAAGTTAAAAACAAACTATCCTCCGTCCTACAAAAATGTAAGGAAAAATATTAAAGCTGGTTGTTGAGGTTATTTACTTAACTAAAAGTTTAATGAAACGTAACAATCTGTTTAACTTATACATTACAAGTTTTGTTTAGATATCACCTTTCAATTTGAGGTCATTTTAATGGAGTATTTCCTTTTGCAAAATTGTTGAACCCTAAGTGTTCCTGATTTCAGCTTGATTGACTACCAAACTTAAATCTTAGAGTTATTTAACTCCAGCAACCGCGATCTCTTGCTATATCAATTTCACAATCATTCAAACTTTTGCCTTCAAAATATTTAGTTCAATTTTATCATTTCAGCAAATTTAAAAATTTAATTTTCAACATGGTATTTGATCAAAGATTCCCTATTTGATCTTGGCAGTCTTGTTTCAACGTCCTAGACCTAGAACAAAAAATCTTAAAAAATATGTTTTCAGCTATCCTCTATTGTCACCAGCCATCTCTTGTTGTGCTTAGCATGAGCTAATACTGCAAGACATACATGCATTCATCATCCCTAGTAACATCGTATTGGGAATCATTATGCATAAGGTGGTGTTTTGATACCACTTTGATGCGGTGGCACTAGGAACAATAAATACACCTATGCCTCATGATTCTAGCCCAATCCAATGCACACTAAGGTATGGAAGTACAATTGAAAAAGAGGACAACAAAAGGGCAATATCTTTTTTTTTTTTTTTTGGTATTTGTAATGTAGGTTTAGGATGCTAGAAACAAAAGCAAACTTAAGGAATTAAAGGAAAAGTGTTAAATGGGAAAAGCTGAATGCAAACAAACACAAGGCTAAAATGAAAATCCTATTGCTAGAAAAGGATGGCTAAGGAATTGATCTAACAAAAGATCAAGTTTATTCAAGTGAAGTAATTCCAAGATTTTAGCTCATTTTTAATAACCTAAATCAGGAAAAATCAATGTGAAAAAATTTTTCAAGTAAAAAGTGATCAAAACTTGCAAGGGATAAGTTGAATTAAAGAATTTCCTAGTTTTAATTGGAAAAGTCCAAGATATCATGGGTGTAAAAAACACGAAAAATATACAAAGTAGAGAAATACAACTGAAATCTCAAAAAAACACAACAAAAAAGCACTAAGTGGAAAAAATACTCCACGATCCACTTGGATAAATTTCAGGGTATCATGGGTTCACAAAACATTAACATGAAAAATAGGAAAACACAACCTAAATGTTACAAAAAAACCAACAAAAAAACAATAGGTATGAGCCCATTGATGTATATTGTAGGGCTGTATCACACCATTTGGATCAATTTAAGTTCCCCAACCAAGGAACCAATCATTTTATCCAACACTTCAACAAAAGGGAGAAATACGAAATCATTTGGAGATAGTCAATGGTGGTGGCTAACCAAGTAATGGGCCTACATGCATGGAGCTACAACTTCAAACTATCATAAGATGTCATTACGTTAGTTCCTCCATGGACCTTGTTACCTAGCTTGCAACCATATTGCTCAAACATGATAAACTTATATCCAGTTGGGTCAAAAATCGGTATTTATGAATTGCTTCTAGTGGAGCTAGAAATAATAGCTTTTATTAGCATTTGTGTGAAGGTTGATTGCAATAAGCCACTTGTCACAAGCACAAAGATAAATATATGTCATGATCATTTCTTCCATACAATATAATGAACTCCAAGTGGTTTGCAACCCCAAACATTGGCCTTATGGTAGTGGACCAGCTGGCCAATGACAAGGAGATTGGTTGTCTCAATTATAAGTTTCATGCTCCACCAATGGTAGAGCATAATGATGAACCTTAACGTAAACTTTGTAACCTTTAGGACGAAAAGAACAATCTCAACAAAACAAACAACTAAGTGAGACAATGACAAAGCAAGCCTCAAGAATGTGATGGACCATGATGTTTCTTCTAAGCACATTGTTTTCTCTCTTACTCAAAAAAATATTATGATCAAGGGATATGTTCATGGTTCAACAAGAAATTGAATCATTCAAATTCAAGAAAATCTTAAAGAAGAAAAAAAATCTTTTAATTAAGAAAATTGATAGAAAGAATTGTTATGCATATCAAGAAGTAACACATGCAGCATTTAGGGCACCTGCAACACGTGAAATGTGCAAATTGCTTGCCGCAATAAGCCAATTGTTAAAGAGTAGAGGCGCACAACACTGTGAGCACAACTGACCTCGAGCAATCAAAATTGGTCACATAGAAGAACCACATGCATGGTAGACTAGTGAACATGAAATCAGGCGTGTGGTAAAACTGCAAACACGTAGTAGACTATTGTAGACCCGCATGCATGTGGAACTGCCCTCGTAGCTGACTGCTTGCATGCACAACACCCATGTGTGTACACCTACTCGATTAATAGGTGGAACGTGCACCACTTACTTTCAACACATGAGCCATGCATGCATTAGATATGGTAGGTGAGCACCAACAGCCTATGCACAAAATTTTTGAACGTGGAGAGAATAAGCATGTAGTTTGGTGATTTTTATATTATTTTGCACAAAACATAAGAATTAAAAAAAATATGTGTATAGAATAAAGTATCCTTGTTATACTATCATAGATATATAATCGAATCTCTTCTGAAGAAGCATTTTCCTTGATCTTCAATTCTTGACATAAAACCCTATCTTTTAACCCTATTCTTCTAGTTTTTTTTATTATTTATGCTTTAATCTTGTTACACTTATCTTTGTAATAAGATTGTTGGGATGCCTTGAAATAAGTTCCTTTGTAGGTATATCATATTGGTTTTGGGGGTTTTCACAACAGTTTCAAGGAAAACAAAAGCAAGAAGAGTAGAGAAATTTTGGACAATTTATCCATTATGCCTCCTTGTTCAAGTAGCCCCAATCCACCCTAAAACCATCCCATGCTCAAGGGCATATGTTAGCCATGATTAGGCTATGAGGTTTGTTGCCTTTATCACAAAGGAGATTTGTGAAGTAACCTACTCTCTTAGAGACAAACATGCCCTTAACATTGCTTCATGTTTAATACACACCTCATACCTTAATGCCAACTAATGTTGGCAACATTTATTGGGTTGATCATGTAATTTTTAAAAATGGAGACTTTAAGAGGAGTTCCATTAACTATCAAGCATGGGACAAAAATTGCAAGCATAAATGCATGGGTAGGTTAGGTATTCAAAAGGCTCAAGGTATAAAGAGAAGTCCCCTTGGCCAAGCTTGTGGCTAAAAAGCAAGTATGGTCAATAACTTCTAAGTGGAATGATTTAAAGCTAAGCATGGCTCCATGGAGAATTGTTTTTCAATTGGATGGAGGGATTCATATACCTAGCACCTCATTTGCATGGTGTAGAGGTTCAATGCAACATGTAATGGATCCTTAGGTCCAGTAAAGGAAATTCAAGATATGATACCTTCTATGGTGTATTTTCAACAACATTGTTTTGATATTAAAGTGACCTGTCTTGAGGGTGATAGTGTCATCTACTAGTTGTCAATGGGTTCATCATATCTCTAAAAGCTTAGTGCCTATGATTAGAAGGTGTCAATGAGTTCTTGTATTGTGCAAGGAATTGAGCCATTTGGACTTGCATATTTGTTGGCCAATTGTGCTTAATGATTTCATCAAGGTATTGGTTTCCTACATTTCAAAGGACAATAAAAGAAGAGTTTCCAAAAAATAGTGGTTGTTCTTTGCTTCATCTGATAAGCTCATTGCATGGTTTGCTCTCTAGGTGCTATTGAATCTAACATCTAGGTTATAAAATCATATCTTCGCATTTTTGCTTGCTTGAAGAACTAAGATCCTAGCAACTTTCTAGTGTCGTTTGAGTCCATTGGGACCCCTCAAATGGTCATGCAAAAGCTACTACCAAATGAAAGCAAAACTTTGATAGATCATTACAACCAAATGGTCATGTAGAAGCTACCATTATTATCAGGGATCACTTAGGCTATTCACTTGAACATTTTGTCAGAGAGATCTCCTCACAAGCTATCGTTGTGGTTGAGAGAGTGGTGGGAGGCGATCCAATAGATTAGGCCAAGGTTTATGTATGTTGATGGGATATGGCTTCAAGAGGATTCATCCTATTCTATTATCGAATCTTTTATCCAATTAAAAAGGACATTGCAATACCCACCTGCAAGGTATTGCTAGTGAATTTCTATCAAAAACAATAGACTTTCACATGAATTGAGCAACAAAAAAATTGCTGCCAAAGTGGCTTCTTTCAGAGATGTTCAATGACATTGAGATGAGCCTTGCCTTTATTATTTTTGCATGATTTCAACATGAGACATGACTTTTGTACTGAGTTTTAAAATCACTAATTAAAATTGGCCAAGTCAACCAGCAAAAAACGAAGGCTTTTTTCCTAATTGGTAGCCAATTGGCCAAGAACTGATTATCTACATGGATTTTCATCCTTAATTTATTGGGTGAAAATTTCAATGATATAGTAGAGAAAGTAAACAAAATAATAAGAAAACAATCATCTTCATAGCAAAAAGCTTATAGCCTTCCCCTCTTCAATGCTGCTCAGAGCACTGGTTTAAGACAAAAGATGAGTAAAATACAAGCAAAACGTATGAATAAACTTATAACCTTCCCCTCTTCAATGCTGCTCAGAGCATTGATCTAAGACATATGAGTAAAAAAACAAAAAAAAACATATGAGTAACCTATAGCCTTCCAATTTATGTGATTTCAGGATTGGCATCATTCAATTATTAAATAATCACAATCCATATCAAAGTTTAGGTGAAATAGAAGGGGTTTGCCAGCTAGTATTGAAACACACTAAAGTTTTAAATAGAAGGAAAAAAACAAACGCATGCTTCATACGAGAAAAGTTGTCCAGAAATTTTCATTCCATATGAACTTTTAAGCTGCCACTCATTATATATTTAAAAATATGCCAAAATATTTTAGGAAAATTAAATAATCCACATATAATGAGCAAGAGTTATTAAGAATATAAAGAAAAGTACCTAAATCTGGTGGCATCAACAAACTTCCAAGGTACTTTCTTGCAGATGGTATAAGATTACACCAATTTCTAAAGTCATCCAATGACATACTGTTTTCAGACATCCCTTCGACTTTCTGTGAAAAGTTTGCAGTACTCAAAAATACTTCCATAACAACCTGATATGTGCTCAAGGAACTTTGACTACACTTGTGATGAAAAACAGTATCTCTGATGGAATCCAAAACAGCTTCAAGATCACACCTAGATTTTGGTGTTTGTATTAGAATCTCATATACCTTTTTATGCCTATTATATTCAGCAAAGGCTATGTAGTATAAACTTATTATGTGATAAAAACTACAAACTGAAAAATGGGATTAGTTAGTAAATCAATGCATAAAATAGCAACGCAAAAAAATAACAGAAATAAACAAGTTAGCTTTTAGAGAATGTTCAAAACAACTTTTCGGTAAATGTGCTTTTAAAATTGTATTTGATTCAGCAAAAAGGAAAACTAAAGGATGCTCGTAGGACACATTTTCCTTAAAAAATTCAAAAAGGCTTGCCTGCAAACAAACTAATCTATAATATACGCAGTTAATGTCCTACTGCATTACCTTAGCAAGATACCATCACCATTAACATCGCATATATCATAAATGAAGTCCTCAATTTCATTCCGAGTACCTTTCTCATAAACAGCCTGTCAAATAGAGAAAAACAAAGGTAATGCGGCTCCTGCAGGCAACAAAAATCAATCCTTCGTTTAGTTCAAATCAACCGAATAAAAATTGTGGAAGGAAACACAAACTTTGGCAATAACGAGATCCTCAAAAGTGAGCATGTCATCTTTTCTGTTCTGCGTGACCACTTCAAACAGCCTAAAAGCAAGAGGTCCACAGATGCCATAATAAGCCTATCGTCATCACCAAAAAGAAAAAAAAAAAATTATTATTTTAATGAAACGAAAGGAAAAAAAAAGAGGGAAATGGTGCAAGTACCTCAAAAACAGAGGGAGATATGTACTTCGAATTGCTCCGGGATTGGGCCGCGAGAGATTCGAAGAGGGAATTCAGATCTTCCACTTCCTGAGGCGTGAAAGCCCTGATTCACCAGTGCCTGTAAGCTAAAGAAAGAAATCTATGGAAGAAAAAAAGAAATGAAAAAGCATCACCGTGGATTTACCTGCTCGCCATCACGAATCGGTGACTTGAGGAAGGGGCCTGAGTATTTCCCATTCCTTCCACCGGATTTCCTTCCGAATATGAGATCTGAGGACATTGACGAGAATGATCGGTGATTTATGCAGGAGCTTACTGGGCGGTCAGCCGCGTTACATATTCAAGGGAAAATTATCATTTTAACAAACAGTTTTTATGAACATTTAAGAATTACGTCACGGACGTTTAAAAAACTATCATTTTAAAATGTTTCCTTCAAAACATTTTTTTCATTTATCTAAATAGAAAAACTTTGCTATTTAAATAAATTATTTTTAAATTAAAAAACAGCTTTTTTTAAACCATAAGTCATCTCAAGCATTTTTTTGTGAGAACATCCATAATTAAATAAAGAAAACATGTGAATTTATATTACTTGGATGACTGTTATTTTGTGAGACCAGATCATCAATTATATATTAAATTAAATCATAATTAGATTTAATTAGTGAACAGATTGAAATCACTTAAATAACCTGTCATAATTTACTTATGCATGCTGATCAAAGGTCACTCGTACGTGTAAGCTGTTTAAATGAACATAGATAAATCTATAGTGTAGATAATAAACGAATATAAAAACAAGCAAGATAAAAAACAATTTTCCGTTTACCACCAATCCTTTTCGGTACAGGTGCATTTCATTAGTTCAATTCTTTTCAAAAGTAAACTTGATTAGGCACCAATGCTTTGCTGAAACTTTTTTTGTTTTCGAATGATGGACAGGAGAAAGAAACATGGGCCATTCATTTCAGCAGCCAATATGATATCAGTTCAATTCGTAAAACCTTGTTATTATCAAAATTCTTTATGCTTATGAATGAAAATATAATGAAATATATGATTAAAATACAATGACATTTAATAAATTATAATTAAAATAAAAAGGAGAATAGGAGCATTTCACCTGCCAACGGTAATTCTGGGTTGATTTTTAATAACTCTTCGAAGTTCCAAAGAACACGCGAATATTTATAAAGAAGACGAAATGCATTCAAGGAGAATACTAGCTAAAAATCAACACTTAGCTTCTTGTCTATGCTGGAGAAAGCTCGGAAAAATGCCATGAAATGCCTGTAAGCAATGTCTACATCATCCTTTCCACATATCTCCCGCACACTGCAATGAGATTTAAAAACAACAGTTGAAGTTTGACTATCCTTTCAAGCAAGCTAATAAGGCTCAATAATTTTTGCAGTCTAATAGCCAGCAGTATCAGTAACAGACGTGATCTAAACTAGGCAAATTTCACATCAAGGAAAATTAAGCTAATGAGTCTCACTTTCAACTGTTAAGAGTTGCTAAAACGGAGAAGATTTCATTGGGCTGTGATAAGGAAATGTTTGGAAACACATGAGAAGTGCATTCCTCATGGAGCCAATCAACAATAAAAAAAAGGTTAATAGCGGTTTTGTTTTCCATTAGCAGCGGTTTCCAACTGTTTATTGGTTTACCTAATTGAAGGAACATAAAGGCTCGAGATATTTCACTCGTTTATGGCTTAAAACAACTAAAGTTTCAGCTATTCCAAAAAATTATACCTGTTAAATAGCAGACTAAATTGTTGGAAGTGAGACAATTGCAGCATTTCAACACTCAAAAGTATACATTGCAACAAAGGACATTTTTGGATTGTGCTTGACATCAACATGATGGTATCCTAAAAGCTAAGAGTTAATCAACATGTTGATGCTACTTGTGCAAATTGGATCACTAAAAAAGATATTATTCAAGTATGGTTATTGATATTATTGCATGGAAATAAAAAAACACTCCTAACGAATAGGAAGAAAAGGGAAAATGACCTTTACAAGAATAATGATCTCAATTTTCAAAATCACTAATAGAATAACCAAGACACCAAGATAGCCAAGCATTAAAGTTTCAAAGTCATCAACCTAGTTTTGAAAAACCCACTTCTTATAAGAAAGAAACCATTGAACATTTGTCTTGATTTCTAAGCTCAGTTCCAACATGTGAACATGTGTAAACAAAAAGGTTTGATAATATGACAAATAATGTACCTAAATAATTCTTGAAGTTTAAGAAATTGACAAAGAAGAAGCCGTTTTAACCCGATACAATGTAATGTGACCAAAACTTCACGCTATGAACATTTCATTCAGTTTACATAGCAATACAATATATTGAACTACAACATTAGTTACATGGGATTTATCCAAAATTAATAAAAACAGCAAGCCTTAAATTTGCTAAATATAGTCAATTAAATGAATCCTCTAGTATCATTATGTTCTATATATTAAACTTCTTCTATAATATGCAAATATGCCACATTTTCTAATAGAATCTTGTCACATTATTTTTTGTTCTTTATCTTCTTTTATTTATAGAAGAATTTTAATAATTCATCTCAATATCTAAGAACAATATATTTATATTATAAAATGTCCAAATCATCTAAGCCAACTCTTTTTAGACCAATTTTTAATAATATTACATCATCTTCTTTTATAAATATATATATATATATATATATATATATATATATATATATATATATATATATATACTCATTTCTAATCATGCCTCTTTAGTCACTCAATATCTTTGGATATACAATACTTATATTATTTATGTGCGTATGTATATCATAGACCAATATACTATAACATATGAATTATTAATCTCACTATGGTCTTATAAAGTTTCAATTACATCTTTCATAAGATGTCTCAAGCAAACAATTGGACAAGAATTTGTCAATTTTAACCAAGATCCTTGGATCCTTTTTGTAATATCCCCACCAAATTCTCCATCAGTTTGGAATATAGATTGAAAATAATGAAATCATTCATTTTTCAATATTTCATCATCATCGATTATAACATTTACAACATTTATATTCCTACTCTGACTGAGCTTAAATTTTATATGTTTTAATGTTAGATTGATTGCAAAAAACCTTAAGCTCTATTATGTTTGTGAAATTTAAGAAAATAAAATTAATTATTTATCACAATTTCTTTTTTGATGTTTGGACGAAATGAATTTATGCATAAAACTAATTACTTGTGAAATTAATTTGCTTATATATTTTTATTCAACAATCCCTATCATATTCTAGAAAATAATTTAACAAAATATTCATTTTCTACACCAAAAAATAAGAGTGTAATATTAATATAAAATTTCAAAGTCAAATTTGTGTTAAAATAATTTCTAGGGCTTATGCATAGAATCCAAATAAACTAGATAAATCAAATTTCACACAATTTTCTTTTTCTTTACAATTTCAGTTTCAATTTCCATTCTTTTTTCACTCAAAACAACAATAATCTAAAACTCCAACATTGTTCTCTGTAACTCTTATTTTGATTAGTCCATTTCAAAATCACATCAACAAGTACATCATCTACAAAAATACAGATCATGATAATTTATCTCAAATTTGGCTAATAAGAATATTGATATGGATTATAAAAAGATAAATATTTAAAACATACCTTTGATAGAGTCTAACTATAATATTGAAAGACTATAATATTGAAATATTCAAATAATCCAAGACATTTCAAACATTGTTAACATCCTCAATAATTTCAATAGATATAATATTAACTATTTAAATAAGTTTTTGATATGTAATGTCAAATATATTCTTGCCTAATTGTTTAGTGCATTCCTTCAGAGACTATCATACACCTTTTCCAATCAACAAAAACTATATGAAGATTTTATTTTCTTATTTTGGAATATTTTTATTACAGTTTTGAACAATTATATAACCTCTGTGATAGACAATTCTAACATAAAATCAAATCGATCTTGTATCATAACCTATACTTTCTCCTGAAGTATAAAATTATGCGTCATTGAATTAGTTTCTTATGATTACTATAATTCTAAACATCATATTTGTTATTTACAAAGATACTTTCTTTTACTCATCTATACATTTTTAGTCATTAAAATAACATTAGATAATTTAATAGGTTAAAAGGTACTTTCTTAATAGGATAAAAATATTCTTTTTATAAATATCCACACATGTCTTATATTCAAATTGAAAAGTTGATGCAAAACATGTTAGATGCTTAGATCAGCATTCAAAAACACCAACAAAGAAGATTGGGAAAAGAGATGAAAAAATTTGGAAAACTAAAATTTATCATTGAGTCCCATTGATATAAGGAAAAATCACATCAATTATGTACCTCCAAAGTTCCACCCACATTATGATGGCTTACAAATGAAGGAAATTATTCTCTCATTTCTCTCTTTTACAACACATAGGCTCTCCAAGATCCCATCCTTTGGTCAACACTCTCTTACAATAAAAGGAAATTAGCCTATGCATAGAATACAAAAAGGTCGAGTTATGAAAATCCATTTCCCAACAAGACAGAATCATCATTACTTGAATTAATGGGGGCAAACTATGGTTACCACCTTATCATGCCTAGCACCCTGTAAGAACTCATAATGGAAAGTTTGCCATGCACTTGCCACTTTTCAATACCTTTTGCTCTCAATTCTCTTGAAATATTCTAATCTATAAGATGAAATAATGCCAAAG
The DNA here is from genome assembly GCA_023846275.1 of Vanilla planifolia. Lineage (NCBI taxonomy): Eukaryota > Viridiplantae > Streptophyta > Magnoliopsida > Asparagales > Orchidaceae > Vanilla > Vanilla planifolia. The sequence goes on along the minus strand of CM043876.1, from coordinate 24,132,238 downwards.
CATTTTATTGGTATTTTTGTGTAGACAATGATACACCCTTGCTAATGTGCCACACCACACTTCAAACTATTTAGATTCGTAACATAGGCCTCAAATCATAGATGAATCCATAATAGGATCTTAGTTTGGATTATTTCAGGCGGTGTAAAGGCAATAAACTCAGAACCTGTAATAAGTAATATCCAAGTATCATTTATTACTTAGATGATCACAATTAGATATCATAAGAGAAAGCGAGCCATAGGTCTTCTTTGAAATATAATAATAGAAAATAACTCAAATAAAAGAAACAAATACCAAAAAAACAAAAAGATACATTGGAGCACTACACAAGGACCAAGGAATAGCCTTAGCTAGCAAAACCCAAACATAGAAAAACTTGAATTAATCATATAAATTGTGTTAGAAGATGATGAACTCACCAAATGAATGCACCAACCCAAGGTGGTGCTTCTCTTGCCACATCAAGTTTGGATTAACAATGAAACAGAAAGGGTTTTCCTGCTCCTATATACGAACAGCGACCCTAGTGCCAAAGATGAGGAAAAATAATCTATCATGCATTTAATAGGTCATAAGCATTGACGAGCTCAACATTGTGCTCTTAATAACAAAAAAGATGGTGGTGATAAGACACTAGATAGTGCAATTGCATGCAACAAACAAAATATAAAACCTCCACTAAACCAATGATCAATTAACCTATATTAATGTGGCAATCTAGCAAAAAGATATCTACAAAACATTGAATAGTATTTTGTTTTTTTTAAAAGAATTTGAGTGAAAAGCTTGTGTATCACTAATATTGAAAAATTATAAAAACATTGGGATACAAGACAAAAAGCTCACTATAATATAATTAAAACAGAGAAACATCACGAATATCTTTAAAAATGAAAAAACCACCACAACAAGTCTAATTGAGAGGCCGAAGGAAGAAGACCACAAGCGACCAGCAAAACAACAACGACTACTAAAGGAAAACAATGACATCCCCTTTCAATATAACAAGAAGAAATTGTCTCGTGGAAGTTGAGCACTTAAATAATCTATTGTTCTTATCTCTTCCTTCAGATGGTAAACCAATGAAACGATGACCATCTTATTCTAAATGGTAGAAATATAGCTAGCATAAAGGGTTTAAAAGAGCTGAATAATGTCTTTAGAGTTGGGAGTGCACAACTACCTGAAGAAATCTATTCAGGATGTTTTTGCTACAGTCACACTCAAAGAATTTGTGATCATGGTATTCATTAAAGAGTACACAAAAAAGAAATGAAACAAGAGGCTGAAACCCAAGATTTGCAACAACAATTTAAAACATTAGTTTTTCTTTCTTAAGAGCCATTTATAAATAAACACTATATCTAAACTTTGTCTTCTTGCATACTAGATGAATTCAATGCACTCTTATATGATGAAATTCCCAAAGAGATAGACATAGATGTTATTGAAACTATTGACTTTGTAATCTAGGATATCAAACATGTTTCTTTGACTAGTGAGACACCAAAGATTACTAAAATTCAACATCACAATGAGTAAATCTTTCCAATAAGCTCAATAAGACTTGGTCAGTAATTCCCAAAAAAAAAAAAATTCTTAAAGTATTGATTTTTTATTCAAATTTCCCAGAACTATTGGAAAGAAGAGTTTGTTAAGACACATTCAAGAGATAAGCATGGTTAATGATAGTCGTATTACCCTAACTTTCCACAGCCTTTGGGGTTCAAATATCTCTCCAAATAACAGTAGCCATTTCTTGTTGAGATTCCTTTGTAAAACAAAGCAAGCACAAACATTGTTCATCTTCTTGAGAATTACTTTTGGAAAATTGAATGCTTCACACCAAAGTGGATCATGCTTGAGATGGAAGTCTTCACAAGCTAGATTCTAGCAAGTAAAGATAGAAAATGATTTGACCATCTATCAAGCTTAGAATAGACCTATTGAAGAACAAGGGAATAATCACTAACAAAACAAAACCAATACATCTAACAAGAACCTTTCTATTTGTCACTCCCTATTAAAAAGACAATGGAACTCTTATGTTTATTTATAAAAAACCAAAAGCCCATTTGAAGACTCTTAGGAAGGATCTCAAGGCTACAATGAAAGTTGAGTTCATTTTGACAAACGAGAGGTAACCTTGTGGCAACAACCCTCATTTAGAAATGACAGATATTGACAACCATCAAATAAAAACCATGAAGCCATTAGCTTGGTCTTTAAGACAAAAATATCAAATATGTGATGACAAAAAAGTCACTCAAGAGCTTTCAAGTGTTATGCTATCTGCAAACTTTCCACACAAGAATTGAAGGAGGCTTATTCATGATGGGAGGTTAAAATAAATTCTTTCCAATGGGAAATATGCCTTGGGTGCCTTCCTCCTTGAAGGATTATAAGATTGAGATAGGCCATGTTGGCCATCACTGTCACCAACACAGTTTGAATAAAATTTTATATTTCACCATAATTTCCAATGTGACTTTTATACATGGATTTGATATTGATCTTGATCAGTAGATTGTGGGAGAGATTGTTATTAGGCCACAGGAGATGATAGGGGTTCATGAATTTCCACTTTCATGATTTTCGACCATGATGACCAACTGCCATTTCGAGTGGCAATATGTTGTTTTATTCTGTTGGTTTGGAAGTCCATCTTTTCTTTTATAAAATAAGCAAGTCACATAATCATGTTTTGAAAGCCAATTTAATAAAAATATAAAATGAAAGTAATATAGAACTATCACACTTCTTTTAAATAACAAAAATTCATACCTTATTTTTCACAAAAAAAATAGAGTACATGTCCTATGATTTCATACTTAAATTCAACTATTACAATAGCTTCTACAACATAATAAATAAACTAAATCATTAGATATAATAGCCAATGTTCTATCACTCTCAAAGGCTCTCTTGGAGCCTTATGTTATTTCTTATTTTTTCTTAAAATTTTTGTCATAAAATATGATTGAGCTAACCACCATTGAGTAGATGGCAAAGCAATATAACATACAAATAAAAGAATCAACTTAGGATCATATCACATGTTAAATCAAGATCATATAATAAAACATGCAAAACAACATATTAAAAGCAAATAAATAAAATTTTAATTTTTCTTTCAAATTTACCTAGTCTATTTTAAGAAAATACTATAAATTCCTTCCATAAAACTTTCTTTTATATTTAAAAGTTTATCATTTTATTTTGGTTTATTCTAAGACAAGGCTTTTAAACATTTTTAAATCCCTTTGGGGCTGCACTTTGAAATTTATTATTGCCAAATAACATTAGTCTTAATAATGACTCCTTTGACTCTACCTCTAAAATATGTTATTCTGAAACGTAACCCCAATACTAAAACATGTTATTTCAAAACAAGATATACTGCTTCGAAAAATCACCATTTATATACTCTAAAAATAATTCCTTCTCCTTTACAACCAAGTCTTGCTCTTATTCTTTTTCCTTTTTTTTTTCTTTTCCAATTCATTTATAAAAACAATTAAAATTGAAATAACATTTCCTTTTTCCTTTATTTCTCCAATAAATACTTTAATTTAAATTTGCATGATACATATATATAATCACAGTGAATTTTGTTATCATGATTTCCAAATATGTTCATTTTTAACAATCATGTTGAATAACTTTGAAAAAGCATCAAAAGGCAAAACAAGTAAACATTTTTCGATTTTCCAAATTAAATATCAGATTCCTATTGAAGTCATTATGCATCAAACAACTTTGGATTTTCTCCCAAATTTGTGCTTCATTGCACAAGCTCCACCTTTTATAACTTTGGTAGACTCCTCTTCTTCCCATTGCTCTAAATGAGCAGCAAAAATGACTCTCCGTCTTCCTGGCCTCTCTTCATAATCATGATCCTTCCCTTTCCAGTGGTTACAACATTTAAGTTTTTAGAAATTAAATTGAGGTTTTTAATGAAAACTATAAGTTAATAATATCTGTTGTATTTTTTGATTAATTTAACTTCAAAAGTTCACCATCCAATTTCATATCATTCTCTTTAGCAACTTCTATCTGTTAGTTCTTTTTTTGTATCATTTAATATTTTTAATAATTTTTTAAATATAAACACACTTATAATATTTATTTTTGTTATTTCTTTAAAACTATTTTGACTTTTAATTTTGTGATCATAGCACATTCTTGTTGTGTTGAAAACATTTTACTAAGCATATCTTTACAAGCTTTATATCTTATTCCAAAATCACAATTTTTCAAGTCAATTTTATACTTATTAATTTCTAAGATATCTCGAAACTTATAAATTAAGTGATTATTTAATCTTATGTTTTATTGCTTAGAAAATTCTGATTTCAACCAATTTGACATTGTTGAATTTCAAATAAATTGTACACTTATCTTTACAATTCACCTCCTACATTTAAGGTGTTGCATTTACTTTTAATAATATAAGATTTTTTAGATGACATTAAATAAATCTCTAAAAATTCACAAAAATTTTAAAAAATTTTAAATATTACAAAATCATGATAAAATATTATTTTATTATAGTTGAGATGCTACATCAACTATGTTGCATTAATAAAGAAGAGATGTCTAACAAAGGAATACTAGTCTAATACTTTGAGCTAGAGCTAGTCTTCTTCAAGGATTTTCATTTTTGGAGAAGCCTTGTCCAAATCAATAGAACTTGTTGAACCCCTCAAGCTTAGGTTGTTTAATGGATATGTCTGAGCTTTCTGTTTAGGAATATGATAGCACATGGAAGCAATGTACTCAAAAGTATCACACAACTTGAAAGGGTTTAAAATCCAATCATATGTTGCCATAACTCAAATTATTCCACACAAGTTCTTGCAAAATTGTATCTCCACTCTAAAGCATTTAGAGAATTAATCGTAATTGGATCACAATATAACTAGCAATTCGAGAGGGGCATTTTGCACTTCTTAATTGTAGCAAAAGGCTCAAGAAATTGATCCAGAATAGAATACACTTGAAGAAGTCCTCCAAGACAATGTCAAGCATCCAAAATTTGAGAATAAGAGTCTTATTACCAATTACTCATGCAGCAATAAAACTCTATTGAATTCTTCTTTTGCAAAGTACTTAAAAAGAATCTATTGTGGAGGAAAAAAAAAAAAAAAAAAAAAAAAAAAAAAAAAAAAAAAAAAAAATCTATTGTGGAGGACAAAAATCTCAAAGGAGCCATGAGGTTTCCAAAGATGTTTAGTTATTTCCACAAGATGAGAATAGACTAACCTTCCACCAATATAATATCCAACACATAATGTTCCTAATGGTTCTGAGTTTTGGACAAGTCTTTGGCAAGGAGATGGTCTCATACACAAAGGGAACAAATTGAAGGTGTTAAGAGGCTTATGAAATTTGGAGTTATTGGGCCATGGGGGTGAAAGAGGACAAGGTAAGAGTAGTTGTAAGGGTAAAGGTAAGGCATTGTGGCCAGAGGAGAGAGGCAGCTGATGGTCTTTCCCCCATCTCAATCGAGAAGAGGCACAAAGCAAAGAATTGCAAGGCAAGAAATTAGAACTTGATAAGAGAGAGAAGATAAGGTAACACAGAATGGAAGGACACCAACAATGGTGATCGACAATTGGTGAAAAGCTAGGTGAAGGTCCCTTCCTCTCTTTTTCAAGCATACATTTATAAAGGAAGAGTATTCAACCCAATTTGAATGATTAGAACATCTTAGCAACTATAAAATATATTGCAAGGCACCTACACATTAGAGAGCCTTAAAATTGCATGCCTTCACACCATTATTGGTATCTTCCACAAGAAAAATTTACAAATCAATAAATAATAATCAAGGCATATGATGTAGCCATAAAATAGATACAATGCAAGGCACATGAACATTAAAGAAACTTAAAGCTGCAAGCATTTCTCACTATAATTGATCTCTCTCAAAAGCAAGATTTATCAAAATCATAGAGACTAAATACATGAGGCACTTTGCATGTAAACCCATTTTAAGTACTAAGCATCATAAACATGGATTTTATCTTCTAAAATGAACTTTTAAAGAACAAAATTTTCTTAATGCAATAAAAATAAGGATAATTATTTTATTGAATGCTAAGTGTATGAAAGATACAAACCTGTGCATTGAGAGTTGAGGAATACCACAATCTACTGTTCGGATTCCAACACCAGATGCAAGTATAGGACCGATGGTAGACCCACAACCCATATCATTTCTCACTACAAATTCCTAAAATAAATTTATGATTCACATATTATTCATTACTCTAAAGGAAAAGACATAATTTTAAAGTTTAATGTCTAAGAGATTACAAAAACATGAGACCGATAGTAACCATAATCTTACAAACTCAACAAAAGTAATTCTAAAAAAAAGACAATCATGCATACTATCTTGAAACAAAAAGGAATTATTCTAGAATATTGATATCCTTAATAACGAATAATACCACATATATCAAAATTATTATCTATTATTAAACATTTAAACAAAAAAAATGATGAAAAGCAAAGTAATAGGAATAACAAATAAATATTTAAAATGAACCTATATATCTCTTCAAATATACCTAATTATCAACACAGCACCAAAGTTTTACATTTGCCTATGCTACCTAAAACTCAAAAAACTTATCAACCTAATTAACTTTCATCCTCAAAAAAGTAATATTCCATCACTTCAAAATTCTCCATTGGCATAAGGCTAATTGAACAATAATTTTATATTTAAGTTTCATTTATACACTATCACACATTCTCATCAGCTCTTTCCCTTTCAAGTTCACAAAAATTACTTCTCTTTACTAATTTATGATTATTTTGATAAAATTAAGCTAAGAGGGCGTGGTCTACTCTAAGCATGATGGTGAAAGATGCGAGAGGAGAATGCACTAGAAAAGGAAAATGTGATGGACTGAAGTTTAAAATGGTAGATGATTATAAAATTTACATCAATCGAAATGGAAGAAGATCATTAAACCTACCTCAAGTTAACATAGTAATCCTTTTTAGAGATGATAGTGTAAACAATTGAGATATATGAAGTGGTATATAGGGAAATAGGGAAATTTTCCATAAATATAAATCAAATGATAAGGATAATTAGGGACATATTAAGAACAGTAACCTAAGAGCATATTAATTTAACATACATCAGAATCAGCAATAATTCTTATGTGTAACTTGTGTCCTTATCTGTAGTGTACCTAAAACTTGTTGGAAGTTGTAATTTTTTTTCTTGAATAATAAAAGAGACATTGAGTAGCATGCCTAATGCTTTCTTGAGTATTCATTGGTAAACTCATTAACATAAGCCCAAAAATACATGGCAACTGTCAACAAGTGCTTCTCTTATAATCTATTAATTTCATTTGCAAAGTAGACATATCACGTTGAAAGAAAATAACTACTCTCACCAAGAGAAAATTTGTTGCATGTAATGCATGCCTAGAAATTATATTATTCTAACAAAATTCTTTTTCTTTTTACAAGTAAATAGCCAATACATCCCTATAGTTTGGATCTATATAAGAATAGATTTCACGCATCCAAAATACTCAATTAGTAACTCTAATTTTTTAATAGCAACAAATACATCCCTTTGACATTAATCCCATGGTAAATACCCTTTTTTTACACCCACTTGATAATGTATTACTTCTCAATTACAACATTTTTCCATAACCTCAAAAACTCTCTTATGCTGCCATTTTAACCAAGGATCCATTGCAACTCTATCATTGAACTCTTTTCAAGTGACCACACTCACTAGCTCCATTTGCCCTCACAAATTTGAGTCACATTTCAGCATTAACGAAAATCCCTTAAATGAACTTTCGAAAATGTAGCAAGGACAAACAATGTTGGACAAAGAAAATATAGATGGCATACCTTTGAGAAATGTCAAAGAAAGAACTATAATGATCTTTTGTTAATGACCTCTATTAAGATGATATTTTGATACTAGCATACTTATTATAGATCTGAAATAACGATCAACAAAATCAAACATCATGGTGTTGAAAATCTAGTAGGAACCTTGGGGATCTCGAGACAAGGAAAGATAAACAAAAGATAATTATTTTTCCTTCTTAGAAGCAGATAATTTTGGATATCTATAATAATTAAAATTATGAGCATTGATTAGAAGAGTTTATTTCTTGAATAGTTACAATAATTTGAAACAATATTCTATGTATAACAATGTGTTGCTGTAAGAAAATGTTGAACTAAAGTCATCAATTCTACGTCCTTAAGCTCTTATTTCACGATATCTAAGCTAAAATAATCTCTGGTGTCCAGTGAGGAGGTTCATTGTTTTTCTTGACCAGACTCACCCAATTTGCCTCTTTTTTGTGCTAACACCACAAAACATGGGTGTCCAAAGAGTTCCTCTTCTTATCATGAAAGATGTAAGGGTTTGACTTGTTCTCCTTCCATCCTTTTGTATTCTTGCAGATTTGAGGCTTCATGTGAAAACTTTTATTCTTATAAGGTAAAAAAACAGGTGTTTCATAGATATTGAGTAATACAACATATAACCCAATTTTTTCATCAACTTCTTTTTCATGGAGAATCATTCACTTCAAACAACTCAGCACAACTATATAAGACCAATTTCAATGAATGGTTCTAATCCATCATGCTGACTATTAAAAGAAAAGGAAAACTTAAATATTTAACTAGAGAAACCACAAAACTTCTATCCATTGATATTAAGTGAAAAATTCTGTTGTAATGGCTTGGCTCATAATGAAATGGAGTTAAAACTCAAGAGGACTTATCTATTCTATAAGACTACCAGGGAGATTTGGGAAGAAAGTATGCAATTGACTTAGACTTAAAGAAAACATCACAATAATTGGGCTTAGATCAAAGCTTCACAAGACAAGACAAGAAAGTATATGAGACACAAATTACTGATCTGTGGCAAGAAATGGATCTCTTCTATGAGACCAATTGGAAAACCTCAAACAATAAATTAAAATAAATGCTAGCAAAATAAAATGTGTTTGCTTTCCTAAAAGGACTTAATCTTGATTTGGATGAAGTTAGCAGTCATCACCTTAGAACCAAGCATCCAACTCTTGGGGATGTCTATGCTGAGGTGAGGACAGAAGAAAATAAGAAACAAGTAATGATTTATCCAAGCATGGATCCCATCAAGAATTCAAGAATGGTACCTCCCAAAATTATTGTTTTGTGGTTCGTTTGAGCGATGACAAACCTCAAGGCGAAAATGACCCAAAGAGATAAACTTTGGTGTGAACATTATGATAGATTTTTTAATACTAGAGATACTCGCAAAAATTACATCGAAGATGAGCTAATTCGAAGTTCAAAGCACATAATAGCTACATATGTGGCTAAAAATGAAAATCTGAAAGGCAACAAACCTAAATTTGTCCATCGAACCAACCAATCTCCTTAACCAACTCCTTAATAAAGAAAAGATCACTCAAGAGGGAGACAGATCAACCACTAAAAATTATGTTGAAAATTGCTAGCAAATGAACAAAATAGTATCAAACGATATGACAGAACTATGGAAGGATTAGAGGAGTATACAAGGGGCGGTAAGAACATTAAAGTATCGGTTTTAGATGAAAACATCCCCCCAATGTTGAAAAGCAAAAAATGTTCACTATCAATCCTAATATTAAATTTTGTTTTGTATGTTTCATAATTAAAATACAATCTATTATTTGTTAGCAACCTAATTAAAGACATAGATTATGTACTAACATTTTCTCTTCACATTGCTTTTTCAGGACCAAACTTTGACAAGGGTGATTGGCAGTGCTAAGGAACAAGATAAACATGCACCCAAGAAAGAGTCTTTCAACCAAATAGCCTTTTCAATTTCATTTATTCAAATATAACTATTTGCCACAAGCATATCTTGGTCATCCTAGTACTTTTTACTTGAAGTTAATGTATTCACATCTTTTTTATTAGTTGATTCAAAGTGATATTTAGGAATCAACAAAAGTCAAAAATTCTTAGGGTACATGATGATCTATGATTTTAATTGACAATAACACCAAGGTGCATTGGGTTTACTAATGAAGAGAAAAATCAGAAGTACCATTTTCAAAATCTTCAATAAATTTTTTAGATTATATTCCAAACTTCAATTCATATGATACCTATCATGTGTATTTCTCAATTGATTTTATCGAATGACTCATATCCCATGATATCTTTCATCAAAATACTTTTGCTTATACCCTCAAACAAAAAGGGATTGCTAAAAGAAAGAATCATCAATTCATTGAAGTTGCTTGTTCAATTATGCTTTCAATCATGTTCCATATTCTTTTTGGGAAGAAGCATTCGCTATAGCCTCATACTCGATTAACCAATTACCATCCAAAGAACTTAAATTTCAAATACCACTAACTTGTTGAACCAAGCTCTCATATCCATATATTAAACTTTCTTCCTGCAAAGGTATTTAGTGACACCAAAAAGGTCATAATCATGGTCCTCAACACCACAAACTCCAATAAAAAAAGCCTTAAAATACATCTTTATAGGGATATTCACTAGTCAATAAGGATATAAATGCTATTATACTCATGCTTTAAAATTCTGTGATATTAGATGTCACATTCTTTGAGGATTACTCCTATTTCCCTAATACATTTCTTTAGATAGAGAGATTATGTCAAGATCAGCATTGGGATCCTAAAGTTTCCTTACCTATTTCACCCTCAATGTTCAGCCAAGTTGCCTCAAAGCAACAACCACCAAGTCCAAAACAAAATTATTGTCCAAGATAACCTATACTAACTAACCAAGCCATTCTTGATATCCTATGTGAATTCACAACTAAGAAGAATCAAAGAGGAGAAACCTAAGAAGCCTATTTTATCTACTCTAGAAAACCAAGACCACCCTTCCATCACTAACAATCTTTCGAACATAACAAGATTTTGAAGGTCTTCCAATGGCCACAAGTAATTTACATATTCTTATTGCTTTTCAAAAAGGATAAGATCCTACCTTAAATATCCTTTCTATCCCCCTATTTCAAAGCTTACATTAGGAACTTGATGGGTAGGTATACCATGGAATGTTCAAAAAGTTGTTTTTAACTGGAAATGGCACATTGCAATTCATGAAGAAATGAAAGCCTCGACAAAAAAAAAAAACAAATAGATAGTTAATTAAAAATAGGTATTTCTTGTTAAATACAAGTTTGATGGGAGCTTTGACATGTATAAAGCACAAATGGTAGACCAAGGGTTTACACAAATTTATAAGATTGACTATGAAGACCAATAACAAAGATAAATTTTATTAGAATCCTATTGTCTATTTCTATTGACCTTGATTGAAAATTAAATCAAATTGATATAAAAAATGTCATTTTAAGTGGAGATCTTAAAGGGAATACATATATATATATATATATACACATACATACATATATATATACATATATATATACATATATATGTATATATATATGTATGTATGTGTATATATATTTATATACATATATATATATATATATGTATGTATGTATATATACATACACACACACACACACACACACACACACATATATATAAGGATTCCACTAAAATTTGAAGAAAAACAAAAATGAAAAGTGTGCATCAATCGAAGAAAGTCATTCTATGGGATTAATCAATTTAGGACAACCTTAAAGAAGTGAGGATACAATTGAGTGTATTATATTAATCATATCTTATTTATAAAGAACTAGTTCAATGATAAGAAATCTTACCATGTAGAAGATATTATCATTATTATTGATGACTATGCTGAAATCATAAACCTAAAACAATAGCTAAAATTAAAACTTGAGATAAAAGATCTTGGTCAAATAAAATACTTTCATTTTTAGCATAGGAGAGGTAAGGAGCAAGCAAGGCATATACATCTTTCAAAGAAAATACATCCTAGGTCTTTTAAAAAAAATGTCGTAGTTGGATGCAAACCAACAAGAATCCTTTTAAAGCATAGCAAGAAAAGAAAATAGTAGAAGGATGACTCCTCGATTGCTAAAAGAAGTTATTAAAAATTAGTTGGATAATTAATCTATTTATTTCTCACTCTACCTAATATTTCCTTCATAATAAGCATTGTGGGTCAACTCATGTACTCACCTACTCAAAAATTATGGGGAAAATCTACTAGCTGAGGAGTGAAAAACAACAAGTGGATGCACAAACTAGTGGTTAAGCTGAGTATAAGGCAATGAGTTTTGCCTCATATTGAACTTTTCACAAGTTTCAAATGTTACCCTCAAATCTTGAAGACGAGCCTTGAAAAATTTTTTTGTCACTAGGAAATCATACATATAAATCTCTATATTTCTACCCCTCTTACTTGAGACCAATAAATCAAGCATTCCTTGGTAAGTGATTCTTGCATTCTTCAGACTAAAAGGCAACATGATATAATAGAATATACTATACTTAGTATTGAAAGTTATCTTTTTCTCATCCTCTTTAGCTATTTTAATTTAATGACACCTGAAAAAATATACAAGAAATTAAAGCAATTAAAGCTTGCAATTGGATCTATATGAATCTTTTGAATTGGAATAATTAAGATCAATACAATCTATACAAATATTTGCTACTTCCTATTACTTTTTTAACAAGAACTAAATTGGCAAGTCAATCAGGATAATAAATGAGTCAAATGAAATTTGCATGAAGGATCTTTGAAATCTCATATTTTATGATTGATTATTCGAGTCTAAAAATTTGCTTCTTTTAATGGATAGCTACAAGATCAAAGTTAATATCTAAAAAGCGCATTGACACAAATTATCAATATCAAGCATATCAAACGTTGACCAAACAAAAAATCAGTATACTAAGCCAAAAGGTTGAGGGTTGCTGCCCTCTTAATTTCATTAAAATCTAGTGAAATATTTATAGCCTTTGAGGCATCAATATGATTAATAGAAAAAGAATTAAATAAGATACAATGTTTATTAGGACTCTATCAAGAAATTTAACAACTAAAGAAAAGGAACTAAGGATATTTTTTCATGGTATTCAAATACCAATGCCTCAATTGCAAAAGGTTTTGAATTCAAATGACATTAGAATTAGAGCTAAACTAGATGCAAAGGTAAGATTTTGAGAGATAAGAAAGGATAATGTTATATGAGGAAGAAGTAGCTAATACCAAGAAATTGACCATATGCATTATCAATCCAAAAGAGTTTCCAAGTGTTGGAGGTAATTTGGTCATCTCTTCTAGTTTGGCTAAATCTCTATGAAAGCTTACCAAGGATCCAACACAAGGAAGAAAAAGACCTTAGTCAATAGCTATCTTTTTGAGAGAATCTAAAAGGAGAACATCAATTGTGCTGCCAATGTCAGCAAGCATCTGCCAAACTTTGATAATGTGATCAATCAAGAAATGATTACAATATCATCATAAGGATTATCAAAGGATGGCAAATCTTTTGATTCGAAGGTAATTATAACTTGATCAGATGCCTTGGTAGTTATATTAGCCAACAATGATTTCTTGAGAGACATCAAGGTAAATCTCTCAAAGTGAACTTGACTTCCTCCTGATGTTACATAAACTATTTTCATTGGAGTTTTGCTCATATCATGGAACATCAAGGGCAATGCTTGGTCATTGCAAGCAACTTAGGATTGGCTCGAGTCTAGATTTTTCAGTTCCAAAAGAGTTATAGTTGGGTAAGACATTTTAGCCCATAGTCTTGGAGGTGACCTTCCTTCAGCAATCTCTCAATCAAGAATTTCAGCACTTGCATTTTGAAATGGTATGAACATGATCTTTATAGAATTTGTAAAATTTTGATTTATTGTGATTGTCCCTTAGAGAGGTTGTGGTCGTTGTACAAGCTCTCTTTGTTGATTACGGTAAGAACTTCCTCATGGAAAGCAATAAGAGTTTCAGAGTAAGCTATCTTAAAATCTCAACAAGGGTTTCCTTAATTATTTTGTGAGGAAAGCCATAGAAGAATTTTTGATAATTTGGTGCAGTATTGGATTTCTTTTTATTAGCTTTAGAAGGAGCTACCTTATTTTTGACCAAGTAATCAGGGCGACAAAAAATTCTTCATTTATTTAACTAACGGGTCTATCAAAACTTTATCACAAAGAACTATAGGGATATCGAATGAGATTTTTAGAAAACACCAAATTGTAATGGTCTAATAAGAGCTGCATTAGTTAAGTAGGAATCCTCTTGATCTAATCCTTTAAGAGCATTTTTAAATTATTGAAGAAAGACATGATGGAATTTACTTTCAAGCTAACTTAAATCCAACAATGATTTTGATATTTTTTTAGGTTTGATGTAGCTAGCAAAATAGAGATAAATATTCCCTTAAATTGACCAAAAGAAGTGATAAATAAAGAAGGTAGATTCTAAAACCATCTTGAGATAAATTCTTTTAATAAGTAGAAAATATTTTACGCTTGATATGCCCAGTGACAACATATAGGGTTGTAACCATTTAATATTCATGGAGAAAAACATATGGAGCATAATTTTCATGGAAAAAAAACGAGAAAGGAAGGCATTTGAAGCTTTGAAGGCAAGGGTGTAGAAAGAACCTCATCTAATAAGGTTAAGAAGAAAATACAGGAGAAAAAATAAGACAGTCTCTATCAAGGAGAATACAAGGAAAGAACTCTCATTAGAATGGATCTCACTTCTCACTCTACTCATTTAATCAAAATCCAAAGATCAATGCCTAAACCAAACTACTACGGAGTTCATTTATAATGGAAGAATTTACTAACATATGCAAAACTCAAATTCACACAGAAGATTATAGCTAACCTCCAATTATAACAATGTAATTGTCCAAAGTTGACATGTGCCTATTGTTGAAATGGTAAAGACATCCAAATGGATGAGGTGGTGGGACTAGAGCCTCAAACTTAGGCAATGAAAATCAAGGGATTGATGCTAGATTAGAGCTAAAAGGAATAAAGCAATATGGCATTAGAGTGCATAACGGAGGTTGAATGGATTGGTTATTCATGAGAAAAGATAGATGGAACATGACCTTTGCAAGAGAAAGCAAAGAGAGATGGATAAAACAACATAAAAGGAAATGCCTGAGCTTAAGGAATAACGAGAGTAGGATCAAAAGTCAGATGATCTTAAAGGTTTAGGGAGAGCTAGCTCAAATTTGATCCACTCAACAATTACGAATGATAAGGTGGAGATAACTTTCATGAAACATTCCACCTATTGTTAGAAAAGCCAAAAGGAGATTAAAGGATGATATGGATGGATTTAAGATCAATAGTAATCCTAATTTTTTGCTCATGTTATAGATATTAGGCATATAAATTTTTTAATGTATAATTTTATATATTTCAATATTATAAGTGACTTCTTAAGAATTGAGATGTTTGAATAAAATATTTATATTTGGCCGTGTCTCGTAAAACATATCAATTGCAAGTATCTCAAAATTTGAATATGAATATATACTTGTATATTAAGAGGAAGCTTATGGTTCTTGTCACATAATTTTTGGAGATTTTTTTTAATTTTTATTAATTCTTAAAATTATGGAGTTATAAAGAAATTAAATTTTAATAAAAATTTGTTTTTTTCCCTTAATTGCAGAGCTGAGTTTGGGAGTGTTTGTGATCCCTCACTCAAGAAGGATCACAAATAGTGTAGCTTCTCTAGAAGACTTGCAAAGGCAAGTACATTTATAAGAAAAGATGAGGGGATTAGAGGGCGAGCCGCGGAAGTCCCGTACCAGAGAGAGGAAGGCACAAGAAGAGTGCAACTACGGTTGCAGAAAACAAAGTGGAAATTAGGAATTTTTGCCAAACTATTAGGAGGAGAAGCCCTCCAGCAAGAAGTGGATGTGCAGTTGAAGGTGGAATTAGAGAAACAAAGAAATTGCTACTATTGGGGCTGTTGATTTAGGGTAAGTGAAAGCCGCTGCCAGTTTTTTATTTGAGCTGTTTGTCAGTGCGGCCACCATTGCTGGAAACAGCAACGGAACAGTGGTTCTGTTCAGATTTTGGAGGCTTTTCGTTGCTGCTGCACTGATAGAAACGGTAAAGGAAGCTTGTTTTGCTGTGAAAATAGCACCAGGTTAAAGCAGTAAAGCTGCAGCTATAAGGAAACGAAACTAGCAAGAAGTTGAAAAAGAAGTAAAATCAATGTCTATATTAAACTTTGTTCTAAAGAAAAAAAAATTAACAAGCATGTGAATAATATTAAAAATATAATGTTATGATAGAAATGTCATGTCTCTTGTTAGAAATGAAATACAGAAGAAAGAACTAGTAATAAAAAGATAGAAAATCTAGATATGTGAATTCAAATCAGTTTAATATACATAGTTGTGATTATTTGAATATTTAAGTATGATATCCATGTTTTATAATGGCATGTTCTAATATAATAATGCTTTCATAACATAAAACTATCAAAATATAGTCTAATAAAAATATTATAGAAGATAAAAAAAAATGAAATATCCTATGATATGATATAAGTTATAACATGATTAAATATTCTAAATAACAAAAACAAATAAAGAATAAAATTTTTCCTAAATTTTATTCTACGATTGTATTATATATAATAAGTTACAACACATAATACTGGATATGATAGATATTGGTTTATACCAGACCATGAAATAGCATTAGAAATCACCTCAATTATTGTATTTTGTGCAGAGCTGATGTATGAAATTAAGAAAATCATGAAGCTTATGATGCCCACAAGAGGAAGGTGAATTATACAAATACAAAATAAAATATTAACAGAAATCCTTTACATTCTCAAATCAATTTCAACCAACTTAAACTGAATTTAATAATTCAAGTTATTTCAAGATTACAAAGACTTAAGCAATAATAAATCCTAAGTAATTTTACAAAATATCTTTGCATAATCTCAAACTAAAATCAACTAACTTAAATTATTTTTGTAACAAAGACAAATTGTTTATCTCAATGGCTATTATATCAACTTTAACAAAACATTTTTTAGCTTTTCCAAATTGCTTTGAGCAATGTTGTTTGTTATAAAACCCTAATCCCTAATAAAGTTATGCAAATATAAAAAAGATACACAATAATTTTTTGGCGATTCGACAAACATTTACCTACATCTACCCCCAGTCAATCCATCCAAAATTCTACTAAATCTATCCCTATTTCGCCACAGCTAGTAAGTGCAAACCTTACACAAATGCTTTCTTTTTGCCCATAACTAGGTAGGAGTCACCTTCACAAACAATTAACTTTTCGCCCATTGCTAAATAGGAATCACCTCACTCAAATCTACTCCTTTTTTGTCCACGACCAAATAAGAGTCACCTCACACAAACAATTTAATAGCAGCCAAACTAATATTATAGTACTCGTACAAAATAATTCATACAAAATCTTAAACCATGCACTTGAAAAATAATATGATAGTATCTAAATAAGTTGGAAGAATGTTACCAATCAACATGCTAAGCTCTTAAGTGTAATAGCTAAAAGACGATACAAATAAGCTAAGAATAATGTAACAAGAATAAGGATTTCTTTACTTTGAAGCTCAATTTGCAACTATAAACTTTGTTTCACTTGCAAAATGGTTTAACAATAGATTCATTAGCCTATTTTTCCACAAAATCACTGTTATTTATAAGAATCCAAAAAATATCCGCAAATAAAGAAGTTTCAATGACTAAAATCTCATTCCTGAAAAGATTAAAATAGCCGTTATGCTCTCACAATTCACATCATACTAGTACATTAAGGATATCATACCATAGAGATATTGTCTGCACAATAATCATCTCACGATTCGCCTGTTCGAATAATTCATTTCTATTAGCGCAAATGTATCATACAAATAAGATGATGACATTGTACAATTGGAATAGAACAAAGTCTTGTTAAACCAAATACTGAGCTCTCAGGAAAATGATATACAATGTATGATCGTACAATACAATATGTTGTACAAAAAGATCACAGTATTGATCAACTAATACCAATAGATTTTAAAAAATGTATCGTATAAGTCCGACACGGCTCTCGTATTGTACGACTCTAATGTAGTAAATAACACTTAAGTTTTGATATTAATCATACTAGTATGAAGATGGATCACCACCATATCATACAAATTCTCACAAAAGTTGAAACCTAAAATATCGTACATTGTGATCATACAATACAAATTTTTATACGATACAAATTTTACTTAGACTAACCTAATTAGAAAACAAATCGAATTTATACGATATACACCATCGTATCGGCCAAATACTACATGCAACATATACTGAGTGATAAACGTACTCTTATGATATAACTATCATATTCATACAATGCAGTAAGCATGTCTAAACAAACATACAATTACAACACAAATACTTCGTACTGTACGACATGTAATACTCGTTTAATACACTTAATAGAATTTGAACATAATAATACGAAACATGAAATCGTACATGTCCAGCCCAGCGAATCCTCAGAGAATAAGCTACATATTTGTACAAAAGAGGCTTCATACATATATGATATAAATGTAAACTTAACTCTCAAAGACTGTAAAACATTCATACAAGATGATACCTTGTACAGCCAACTTTGCAAACTCACAAATAGTTCAATTAATGGTCGCATTTATAAGATGGATACATCATATCGGTACATTCCTAACACCAGTTCACTATCAAGTGCAAATATAAGTTAGAAAAGAGATTATCCAAGTATGATACCTACCATCGTACTATACAACTAGTAGGTAGTGAAGATCATGACTTGAATTTTTATGTTTTAAACTGGATTTTTTAAAACTAAAACTTTGTAAGGCTTAAAGCAATATGAAGTGATATTTAATAAAATCCAAATACAGTTCTAGCCATCATAGAGACATCAAAATAATATAGCAAATGAATGTATATAATATAATCTTAATGGTGTCATATTTAATATCAAGCGATAAGTTTAACAATTCTAGCCCAAATAAAATGTAGATGATGAGCTATGGATGAAAAGCCAGTCCACTAAGAGCTGGAACAACAGCTTCATGATTTGCAAGTTGAGCTACACTTGAGCAAAACCACCAAAACTTCTTAACATGTCTTCATATATGAATTGCTCTATGAAATATTTGATCAAGCTCTCCAATTGATTAATCCCTATTTAATCTTAAGATGCATTATCAAAACAATAAAAAGTATTAATAACAACACAATAGGTTGTACTTATCAAATAAGTGATGCACAACTAAGAGTCTAATATGAAAACAATATTATGTGATTAATATGATTGACCAGTTATGATGTGCTAATGGGCAAAAGCCTAAAGATAATGTAATGAGATTTTATACATAAATGCGATGAGATAAGATAAGATATGATTAGAAATATAAGATAACAAAACTATGAAAAAGTCTAAGTCTAGTTAGAATGCATAAAAAATAATAAAAAAGTAAAACAAAGAAATGAATAAGAAATAACATACAATATATATATATATAGTAACTAATTTATTCTTTGAGAATTATATACCCATGTTTATTATCATTTTTGTTATTGTTCATTATATCATATCATGTTAATTGTTATATACAAAATTTACCTATTAAGTATTGTATAATTCAATTTGCTACTTATGCCACTGATTCATAAAAAGATGATACTTAAAATTGCATGTGAAGTGATTATGAGTATAATATTTTATACATTACAATTTTATACTTAACATAATATCTCTAAGTTTTATTTCAAATGAATATACATATATTATATTATGATGTAGTTATTTTAAATAAAAATGATTTAAATATAGATTATATCAATGATTTTTGTCACCTTTATCTATTTTGGCTTTGGTGTCCCTCTTAATGCTATTATACCCTGATTTTTACTAGATTATCAATCCATACATATAGTTAGTGCAGACAGGGTGTGACATAAATTGAGGCGGAAACAAAGATTTTAATGCTTTTGTTACCTCAAACATTGTAGACCTCTAGTTTGCATTTTCAAATTTTCAATTCATTCCCATAATGACTCCAAAAAAAGCTCATGAAAGATATTGATGCATAGGAATTTAACAAAACATTACTAAGCAAGAAGTAGAGGAGGAAGGTGATTACAAGGGAAATGAAGAATGCTTAAGATTTTCAAAGGCCAAGGATTACTAAGAGAAAAAAAAGACAAACTCCATCGAAGAGAATATGAGAAAAAGAAGAAAGAATTCTCACTTATGTGGATCTCACTCCTCTTTTTATACCCTTTGAACTAGAATCTAAAGATCATATACCAAATATAAAACCCCTTTTTTATAATAGAAAAATTTGCTAACATACCTTGTTTTCACATATAGGAATTACAACTAACTTCAGTTATAATAGCTTACTAATTGGAACTGACATACGCCTTCTATTGATGTGGCTAAGTTCTTTATAAACCCCAAATTAGGATACTTGATCGTTGATGATGCAACTAAATTAGTTATAGCTATCACAATAAGATAATCGTTGATGATGTAACAAAATTAGTTATACTCTCTGGATTAAAGTACTTAATCATATATGATGTGATTAAATTAAGTAGAAAATGCCAAATACATTAGAGAATCACAACTAAAACAATTGATTGAGCTCCATTTGTTTAGGAATTTCTAAATACAATTAGATTTATGTTGTTTAAAGGAATGGCACATGATCTTTATGCATCTTCTACTAATGGAATTGGCTTCAATGCATTAGTCTCAAGGGGCTAGCTTCTAAACGATGGCCTTAAGAAACTGGCCTCAATGGATTAGCCTCTAAAGGTTGACTTTGAGTCATTGATGATGGCCCCATTACCAAACTCTGGATCAACAACTGAAATCAAAGAGAAATTCTGAATTGTCATATCATAAAAAGAAATAAGAATACTTTTGTGGAAATAATTGGTCAAGGCCTCATTTTGTCCAAACTTTATCCTTAATAGGAATGCTTGTCTTCACAATTTCATTGTTTGATCTTGATAATTAATGCCAATTCCACCACCTTGTATCCTCACATCACATTAGACAAAACTCTTTTCCTGGGAATTTCTCGAAGTTAACATCAAATGCAATCTTGCATAGCAATGCAAGTAAATCACAAGAATGTATCAATCTAACAAATGCCATTGTATCAAAACTTGGATCCCCATGGATCAACATAAAGCCTCCAACTAATCTCGTCATGCATTGATCTTCTTCCCATTAACCTCCATCATAGGTTGTGTTCTCAATCTTGCCCTCCAATTTGAAATGTTTTATCCAACAGCCACCTCTCAAAGTTGCAAAATGATTTTGGGCTTGATGATCACCTCTTATTTAAGGTACTATTCTCTTGCCATCTATTGTAGTCCACTACATAAGATTTTCATTTGTTAATCATTCTCCAAAGAAGTCCCCATTAGCTCCAACTTTATCTTCACTACCATTTCTTGACCTACTTTGTCAATAGAGCAACTTAAATTTCCAAAGGCATAATATTGTCAGTTCCTTGAGCCATGCCTTCCCCCATTACTGCCAATATTATCTTCTTCAATAGTTCCATTATTCCTCAAATGTACCATAACAATTTTCAATTTTACAATCCAATTTGATACTATTTTATGGTGTCACTAAACCTATTATTCATTCAAAAGAACCTTTCTAGAATGAGGATCCAAGGCAAAGCACATGGAAAGTTTAATAGGTGTCAAGAAATCAAGGGAAAGGACACCAAATTAACTCACCAAGGTCCCCTCAATCACCAATCAAACAAGGGTGCACCACAAATGTGCAGTGCAAGAACATCTTAGGCCATATTTTTGTGTTCTTTTTATTACATAAGCTCCAAATTTTAATAAAGAGAGAAGGAGAAACCTAGAGAAATGCAAGGAAACCATCATTATTAAAAAACCTATAAGCAATTCATACAAAGTAATGAAATTCTCAAACTCTTACCTTGCAACACCCTGCCACCAAAAAGATCTTAATGCCCTTAAATAGTCGAGATAGATTGAATAGGACAATCAAATTCATCCTCAAAGGACTTATCATCTCAAGATCCTTAGAATGAACTTGATGAAGATGAACACAACCATCCACTCATCCCCTAGATATGGTGAAGCATGGAAACCTCCATGAATTCAATACAATCTCCCTTATCCTTGCAATCTAGATAGATTACTTCATATCTATCCCTCAACTAATCCTTAACAACAAATAATTAAAATCAATTTGTAAAATAACCCCATTCTTTGAAGTTGAAAACTTCCAATTATGAAAGATGTACAAACCCTCAAGAAGGCAAGGTTGGCAAGGGAGGGGTGCTTGGATTTTAATGAAAACTCTTGAAATGAAAACCTTTTTTTCAATGACATGTAAATTAAAAATGTTTGCATAAATAAAAGTGCAGGAAAAAAAAACATCAAGATTTTTAAATGGTTTAATAATATTGCCTATCTCTCCCAATCACAAAGATTGGACCTATTAATTGTCTTTTGTAAACACAAGAGAACAAACACATACACATCAATTACAAATGGAATCTACACATTTCGGATTCAAACGAATCCTACATCAACCCCAACAGGTCCAGTAATACGTCTAAGAGAACTTTCTACAGTCACAAAGTTCGACATAGATAAGTCAAATTTGAAAGGAAAAGATAAAAAAAATATAGAAATTATAGCAAATATAATAAAATTGACACTCTTAAAACAAGTTCTATGATCACTAAGCAAAATCACAACTGAGACATTAAAAACTAACATTGACAATTTGGCTTATGCAATAGAAGACATCTTTTTCCACGTGAAAGCTCTCAAATTTAGTATTTGACACATGTAAAGCTTACATTAGATTAAGCCAGGATCAAACCTCTTTTTACAACTTAATAACTTATTAAGATCCTTTCAATAGTTATTAGAATATTTCAATTTCCTTAAATAAAGAAATTATAACTATAGTTTCAAAAATCTAATAGATTACAGTTTTCATATGCATATCAAATTATCCAAACTCAATGGACTATCTAATTAATTCACATTATTAAAAAATTGCTCTCTATAGAACAATCATATCCAATCTCAAATAGTTATTAGAACATTTCAATTTCATTAAATAAAGAAATTATAACTATAGTTTCAAAAATCTAATAGATTACACTTTTCATATGCATATCAAAGTATTCAAACTCAAATGGACCATCTAATCAATTCAACATTGTTAAAAAATTGCTCTCTATAAAACAATCATATATAACCCCATCGAACTATCCATTGGCCTTAATAGTCTAGACCTTTTAAAAAATGCCCCACCATATTATTGTCCAATAATATCAAATTATGAGAGGGTTGGAAAAAACTCCATCTCTATAAAACTATTTAATGCCTCTCATTGACCATCAAATCTATGCATTGGTCCATCCAATCCATTTAATAAACCAACCAATCTATGTAATAGGTCATCTAATGTGTATATGACACCATTTGAATAGTTGAACCAATCAATTAATTCTTATGACCTTTAAAAACTAATTTAATAAAAATATAAATAGTATGCGTACATTTTAGAAAACACTTTATGATAATTAGTCTTTAGAAAACAAAAATTAGAATTTTGAAAATATATTTCAAAATATTTATTTTAGAGAGGAATTGGTTTGAGAATTTTCAAATTACGTTAAAAATTTCTATTTATTTTGACTGTTAAGCCTCAAGCCGTGAAATTGAAAATAATCTACAATCTAAAGCTTTTAAAATAAACTTCGGCACTAAATATCGTTGGATGTTCCCTTTACAAACTTCAAATCCTCCAAGACAAACTTTGGTCAAGCCTTATCATGATCAACCAATCTTGATAACTTATATTCACTAATAATGCCAACCAAGATAGTGACTAGCAAATGACATTTTTAAGTTTGTTATTGTTAAACACTTGTAGTAAACTCAGGAGGCTAAGATTAATTCTAAGAAGTCGTGATAATTGTCC
Source organism: Vanilla planifolia (assembly GCA_023846275.1). Taxonomy (NCBI): domain Eukaryota; kingdom Viridiplantae; phylum Streptophyta; class Magnoliopsida; order Asparagales; family Orchidaceae; genus Vanilla; species Vanilla planifolia. Next base: position 24,108,239 of record CM043876.1, on the reverse strand, counting down.
TAAATTACCCAACGATCATACTGGACAATTATAACATGTCTTCAATTGATGACATTTTTTTTCTTCAAGCAATGACTTGACAATAAAATCCTTATACTAGATAATAGCTTTTGTTCCAGATCTTCTTAGGATAATTGTATATCGCATTAAACAATCTAGCCTAATTGGCCCAAACAATTATGGTTCAGCCCAAAAGATCAGTGAGACTATCCTTGTTCTTCTATAGGTTACATTGATTGCAACTAACATTCTCTTGGACAAGGTTTAATCACCTAATTAATATCACATGATTTTAAGTTATAAAAACTTTCTTGCAACCACAAGGCCTTATGAGTGACACCATAACAATGAAATCAGTAAACATACTCTGATTCAAAGTGATTGGTTATGCTGTTATCTTTATTTCTTTCAACATTAAGAATGTATTCAATTATTTAAAACTAAACAGTTTTCATGTACATAAATAGCTGACTATGGCTTCAAAATCAAAACACACAGAAATCAAAGCCAGACAACTACTACTAAGGGTTGCGTTGTGATGCCTTTTAGGACACATGCAAACAGCAACCAAATCATTCAGAAAGATGCAATACTTTTGGCCTTTAGGAAACTGTGTTTTTAGTTTCTTATATCATACTGTCCAAAGAACCATTATTGCCTTCACAAACACAAAACAAACTGCTTAACATTTTGTTCCCAGTAATTGTGAAGTTGTAAACGAAGTGCACATGCAATATCACACTCAAAAAAAAAATTTCAATAAAAATAATTTATGCTAGCTTTTCAAATAGAAATGGTCAAGAAAATCTTTTCCTGATGAAACTTTTATTTCATAACACAGTAAACAAGTCGTAATACGTTATTAACAAAAAAAAGCTTTTATGTACTACTCAAGGATCACAGCACAAACAAATTCTTAAACCGTGTTAAACCATGTATTTGATATTAAACTATAAAGTCAGTGTGGCAACAACATTTCATGTTTGCAAGTAGCATGTTGCATATGTGAAAAGCAAATCAAAATGAGAAAGATTAATCCCATAGCAGAACCTGAACTGGAATTTTATTAATTTCTGCAAGCTCCTTAAAGAGAAAAGCAGTCACAGCACTTGTAGCATAGCGTTGGTTTGAGTTATATTTAATAACAAGCCCTTTTTGTAGCTCTGGTCTATGACTCTCTTCATATTTGTCTAGGAAGTTTGGGTGCACACCATGGGCCATGTCTGCAGAGACTGGTAAAAGCAAAGTAGTTATCCATTGTTAATTAAACTAATAATTAACTTAGAACAACAAAGGCATACAATTCAGGAACTGATAGTTCGTAGAGCATAATGGCAACAAAAGATCCATGAAGCCAACTCCACTTAATGGGGTTAGACTTTCTCATTACCTTCTAGTTGTTACTGTAACCTGCTTCAATTTGAAAACGTACCAATTTGTCTACCAACATCTTGTTTATTCTTAGCCATCTGGTCAATAAATTGGCTCAAAACAAATGCAGACAAGTAATAAATGCAGGTATTAGAATACCTAGGCTATTGCTATGGTCAGCATTATGTAAGTCCTTCAAATTCAGTGAAAAGTATAAAAAGAATTTTGGAGTGCAATTGTGACATTCCAAATAATGGAAGTCAAATGATAAATATAGAAAATGAAGCACATGATTGCAAAATCATTTGTTAGGAAAGCTCAAAATATAAGGTGGTATGAGTAGTGGCTAATCTTGATTAGGTTGCAATTTACCTAAGAATGATGACCTTATTGTACGCTCAAAAGCACATGCACCGAGGTAGTCACTAGCTAGACAACCAACTATCCGTTTCATAGCTTGGAACATGGTAGGTGCCCCGGCTCCCTGTAATGAATTTGATCCAACCTATACAATATAAAGAAGGGCAAATGATATCTTTCTGTGTCGAAGCAAGTAAAAGGATGACAATTAATACAAGCTAAACTGAAATGCTGTAAAAATAAGCTAACACACTTAGGTTCATACTTTAAATATCACTGATCCTTGAAATAAGAATTAGCATTAGACTAAAAAGCATGAACTTTTTTTCTGTTACATCAAATTTTCATTACAAGTGAATCAGATCATGAAGGGTACTTTTTTTAAGTACGTAAATGTTGGGGAAAATTTTCAAAACTATCCTAGAAGCATGGATCTAAATGTTGATAAGCCACTTTAGATACAAAAGACATCAAGAAAAAGAATTATGGCAATCATAGACAAAAGAAAGCTTTCTGTTCACCAAACAGAGAAAAATGATTTATGTATTCCCTCATTATACTCGAAGGAAACTTTCTAAGTGGATCCTTCCCTAAAAGGTGGCACATACAGCACTAGATTTCCATATTTTTTTTAATGCACAACTATTGGATTAAAAAGAAAACCAACTAAAATTCTGGCTTACAGTTGTACTTATTTCATTGAACACAAAACCAATCCAAGCTCAAAAGACTGCTTAGCTAAATTTTTTATAGTAGATTATGAAATAATCCCCCACCTAATTAGATTGAGGCCCCTAGCAGTTATTGTTTGAGATATTGTCATCTCACAGATAATCCATCATATGAATTACGAATTTCAGAAAATTGCTATACAATGCTTGTTACCTTCGGCCAAACAGGATATAGAATCTAGAATACTAAACTAGAAAGAGAACGAAGGAAAACTCCATCAAATATAATAATGAGATCTTTAGAAGTCAAAATATAAAGGAATGTAGCACAAGAAATTACCTAAACAAGCAATGAAGAAGAAGCTAATAATTAGGCAACCCACGTCACGAATGCATAGAAAGACCTAACAATTCATTCTTCGATTAACATAAAAAAGAAAAAATGGTTGATTCGTGTCAGTTATGTGTTAAAACAAAAAAGAGGGACACGTTTTTAGCTTGTATTGAAAGGTTAGACAAGTTTGATAATGTTAGAAAAAACTCTGTTCTACAGGGACATTCTAGAAATGCTTGTATTACCCACTTCCAACAATTGGCTAAAATTGAAAGGTTCGTCAAACAGCATTTTGAATTTGTATCTAACTTCTCCTTACCACAATTGATCTAGTTTTTAATCCCCAACCGATAAGAATACACCTTACAATTGGTTCACGCCTTCACCCCCCAACTCAAAAACCTTGGCCCTTGCAACAACTATCACCAAGCATATGTCACCTCTTCCGTTAATGCACTGTACTTAACTGAATCCATCCAACGTAAAGAGAAGTATTTTACAGAGGTTCTTTTTAAGGAATGATTATGATGTTAATCAAAGCCATCATTGTGTGATGGCTAGAACATCCTGATGAACTTTTAAAACTTGGAAGGTTTCTATGCTTTTTAACCTCTTTTAAATTAAAACAAATAAAAAAATCCCCCATTAAGTGCCCCAAGGTTGTTGGATTTAAGGTAAACAAAAATTGCTAAGGCATATTAAAGTCGCAACGTGCATGCTAATTTTACATAAACTAATGTGACGCTTGCCAGCTTAGTTGAAAAAGATATTTGACAACATACAAAGATCCAGGGATCCATTCCATTCAAATACTATCTGAGCTTTACTCTTGACTTCCACAAAAGAGCATCTGACATCCAACATAAAGGAGTTTTGTTATTGCAAATTTAAAGTAATTTTTTTGTAGTCACTCAGCCAGCTTCAAAAATTGTACAACGATAAAAAAATAAGACTTTAAGATATATGAAGGAAGATAGATAACAATTACCTCTTCATTGTCAAATAAAGCAACCATTCTTATAGATGTCTCATCTGCTAAATCACTTGGTGATTGACATGAATCCACCAAAGATCTCAGAGCACAATAACTTGAAGCAAGATTATCAAGTCTCCCAGAGAATATAAACTCATTCTTACCACCTCCAAGACAGCTAGGTTGGGTATCACACACGTTTAGCTCTATGCCCACTATTTCATTGTTTGTACAACCAAGTTCCTCAGACAGAATCTGACAAAAATAGTAATTACTAGCCAATTATGTGTTAGGGACAACAAAAAAATGTAGATAAGCAATAGCCAAGAGATCAAAACAATTATTTTGAACTTCATGTGTGGCATTTTTATAATGTAATGCAAATTGCATATGGATCATGAGGTTAGCCTAATTCTCAAGTAAGCCTTGTGGTCTTTCAAAATAGGTAAACTAGTCTGCAAGTTCAACATGATTAGCAAGTAGTTTCTTAATCTAACATTTTTCTTATACCATTCTTCTTAATCTAACATTTTTCTTATACCATCCTCCCTAACCTAAACTATCTTTACAAAAACAAAGTCGCAATGGTAACATACAATGATGGTGTGACAATAATGACTATGGAAGTCTGACAAAGGAGAATGAAGACATGACCATCACCATCTCTTTGGTGAATCTCCAACATCAGTAATGATAATATTTGTGATTAAACCAATAAATGGATCAAATCATAACTCGACCTAATCTAAGGTACAGTTCAAAAATATAGCTAATTGGGTTATTTTTATGGTTCATTAATGTAATTAGAAAATTGATCTAATTCAAATTTATTAAACAGATCAGGTCATAGATTGACCTTGGTCTAATTCGTTTAGACACTTAAATAAATGTGTATTTTTTATCACAAAAAATATATATTTACCAACATAAAAAAAATACACATACATGTGCATATATACATATATAAAACAGTGTATTTGTATAAATGAAACAACAAGAAAAGTTGATGATCCATAATTTTTCCACGGACAATCATTAGAACTCTTGCAACTAACTTTATATTTCTCTCATTAGACTAGCAAAACGATCAGGATCAAATTTAGATTAGCCTCGATCCAATTTGACTATCAACCCAATTTGAAATTTTTTCATATTAGATTCGGATCCAATTCTAATCCAACCCATTTACAAAACTCATGTTGCCATTCATTGCCATCGTCATGCTACCTATCATCTAGATTGTTGTTTACTAACACCGTCGATGCTCATGTATCAGATAAGGAAAGGAATTATAAGTCATGGAGAGGTAGTATAGGAAAGTTGGATTAAAGACCTACTTACTAATTTGGTCTAACTTATACACTAATTTGCCTATTTTTTAAAAACAAAGGACCTTATTATGAATTAACTCAAACCTGAGAGACCAACATACAATGTGTCATGTAATAAATGTTAGATCTCTATAGCAACTATGAATACCTTCAAAAGTAGTGGATCGTGAGCACTTTTTGAAGAGCATGATGTGGCAGATCTGTCTATACACTTCTCCATGAACTTCATTGCAAGAACTGGCACAAGATGGCTTTCCAAATTTGGTTTAAAACCATCAGTGTTCACTGAGCTACATTAAAATTGAAGTTAGCACATCAACTGCAAAAAGAAAAGGAATGAGAGTAGTTTATGAAAATCACTTGTCATTTAAATATACAATAGAGGTCAAAAAGGGAGAAAGGAAAACAATGCATCAAATATTTACTAGTTTTGCATCATCAATCTTTTATTTCTTCCCCTCATCCCTTTGATATTTGTTATTCCTCCTCATTAAAAAGGAAATATTACAAGAAATGCCAATTGATTTGAGCAATTGGAAGGGACAGGATAAATTTGAACCATGAAGAACTGGGAGTTTTAAATAAAAGGCCAATTAAACAAAAGGTGTAACACTAATAAATAGTTTTTACAAAAAATCAAACAATTCTTGCATTCAGAAAATCCAAGCACTAGCCAAATCACACAGTTCAAAGTCGAAAATATGAGTGGGTTTGTTCAGAAAAATGTCTTGAGGCCAAAAAAGCAATAGATGCAAATTTAATCACCTCTATCTCGTCTAAAACCAAGGAGCACATTGGAAATACTTGCCGCTTAAACTAATGGAACTTCTGGAACTGCTTCTAAGCTGACCTTCCTCTACATTGTACATGAATCGCATATATCAAAACCAGTCTCTGTATCATCTAATTACAGAAGTCTCTACGCATGGCATTTCACAATTTAGTCCTAACAACGAGGAACCCAAACTTAAGATTCAGAACAGTCTTCCTAATTATTAAAACCAGAATATTCCAAATTTGAACTTCCTTCCTCTTAAGATTTTATAATATTCAATCAAATATAATCATAATAACTTTCTTCTTTGTGTATTTTGGAGGGTCTATGCTTAGCCAAATTTCATGTTGGAGGCTTAACTAGAGTGACAAGAAACGAGATAGCAATGATCCTGCAACAATCCACTTCTATTTGAAGCTGGGTCATTCTGACATATACGAATGGCCCACGTCATCCACTCTAGCAAAAAGAGCATCAAACAGAAAAAAAATAATAGAGCCGGATGAGGCATTTAAGCCATGATTGCATCCAGATACGTTCATCTCAACCAATAGTAAAGAAGACCAAAGAAGTCACAATGAATTCTTTCTTATTTAGAGACTCTGATTTCTAAAATTCCAAGCCAGTACATCAAATATACCTGGTTGGCAAAAAAAAGGGAGCAGCTATTTCTATGCAAACTAATCATATCAGTCAAACATGTTGCCATTAAATATCAACAGCAAAAGTAATGCTTCACAAAACAAGACCACAAATTCCAGCTTAGATATATCCCTTCTTGGTAAGAACTTGGGACTATGAATATCACATGGCCACAACATGACTAAGGTTTATAACAAAGACAATCAACAAATAATTTCAAATAGGATTCACAACTTTTCTGATAATGTTCTCCATTGAATGAAGAATGTCAAAGAACTCTATCAAGAATATCTTATTTAATCTAAAAACTGGAATGCAGGTTTGGGATATATAAAGTCCTTACAGGCAAACCCATCTCTACATCATCCAAGTTCTAACTTCCATAGATTAAGACAAAATATGGTTTTTCTACGATCAGATGAAAAAGACATCTAAAATACTAATTAAAGATCGTAGCAGTGTTTATTTCCATATACTGTACATGAAAATCAGTCGGTTATTAATTATTAGCCGAGTACTGATTTGTTACATATTTTTTTGTTATTTGGCACGCAAGCCAGTTACTCCATTAGCAGATCAAATTTTTGGTTAGCTGTTAGAAATATGTAGATTTGCCTGAACGATTGACAAAAAAAGGAATTTTGTTTTTATATCTGTTCAAATTTTACACACTCCAAAAGGTACGTTTGATATCATCTGCTTTATTTGATAGGATATAATTGCAGTAAAGGTCACTAAATATTCTTTATTCATTATTGCTTCTTTTGTTGGCAGTCACTATAATGGTTTGCACTAACCGTGTCAGCATTATGTGTACTGTCATCTATTTGAATTATAATGTGCAATTCTTCATACCATAAAAGTACACAATTTCAGCAAGGTAGTCCAAAAAGTAGTCTAACACTTGCAGTGATCTTTATGAAGGAGAACATTCCATAAAACAATAACACTACTTGCGTTTATCTAGAATCCTATGCTAACCACGTTTAAGTTTTCTTACCAAATTTTCTCGTTCACATTGCTGCTTTCACTTTATCTAAGAAATGTCTCCTACACTTAAGATTGCAAAACTTTGGTATAAGATCCATACAAATCATAGCATTTAACTATAAAAACTCAAAACTAAAAAGGCAGAAAATTATGAGAGAAAAACTTTATAGGAGCTTACTTTAAAATACTCATTATAGCTCAAAAGTGCCAATGGCAATGATTTAAAACAAACAACACAACAAGATGCTAACAATAAAAGATGAAAGAAAAATAAAGGTAAAATTTTGGATCAATTGCTCTATGGAACTTTGAATAAGTACCAATCTAAGGATGTTTGAGCAAAAATGTGGATTTCAGTGAAAATATGAATCATTTATGATGATTCATTTAGATGTTTTTGGTATGGCAATGAAGGAGCAACAAAATAAAATAATGCAGAAGTGCGTTTTGATCCCTCTGAGCCTGAGCTTCAATCCAAGTCTACCATCTAGGAAATGATTCCACAAATAAATTTATTGAGTTTAGAAAGAAAACCATACAAGATATCAATTAAATATAAAGCCAATGCCAAAACAAGAAACAATAACTCATAAGATCCTAAAAACTACATTAGTAGCTTAAGATTATATAGTTCAAGAAGTATTTAATTATTATTTGCATATGCTATTAGAAACTTAATATTTCTTTGAAAAGTAGTTATTAAAAATATCATATCAGTTAATTGAAATTTGTTTGCTTTCATACAAATTTTTATGGTCTTATTAGGTTGTCCTAGTTTGCCATAGCTCTTCATTAGCATTTTGTGGTGCCTCTGAGCCTGAGCTTCAATCCAAGTCTACCGTCTAGGAAATGATTCCACAAATAAATTTATTGAGTTTAGAAAGAAGACCATACAAGATATCAATTTAATATAAAGCCAATGCCAAAACAAGAAACAATAACTCATAAGATCCTAAAAACTACATTAGTAGCTTAAGATTATATAGTTCAAGAAGTATTTAATTATTATTTGCATATGCTATTAGAAACATAATATTTGCTTTGAAAAGTAGTTATTAAAAATATCATATCAGTTAATTGAAATTTGTTTGCTTTCATACAAATTTTTATGGTCTTATTAGGTCGTCCTAGTTTGCCATAGCTCTTCATTAGCATTTTGTGGTGCCATTGTATTCAACAACAAAAGCATTCTAAGAGCCCCTCTCTTTCTCCGAATAGTGAAAAAAAGGAAAGGCCCTTACCATGGGTTCACTCATAAGATGTAGTTATTATAAGGTCGAAACTAGCACATATACAATAACACTTTCTATAATCAACTAGTTCATTAGCACAAATGGTGTAAAGCTAAGCCTCAATTTCTTATAAAATTCATCATTTTCTAACAAAAAGGAATATTTTGGCTAATCTCTTAAACCTTATATTTTTATCATCCTTCAAGAAAAATTTCAATCCAATATTAAATTGGTATATAATACTTTTAGCCTCTAAAACATAAAAAAAAGTTACCACATATTACACTATTACAAAAGAAAAACAACCTCAAGGGGCTCATAGATTCCATTATTTAAGCTTTACACCATAGCATGCTCTTTCCAAACATATCTTGCTATTCCAATCACGATTGCACACAAGTAAAAAATACAAAACACCCATAAGCCACTCACCTAAGACACCTTACATAACCATGATGCCTAGTAAATGTCATTTTGCATGAAATCAAATCCTATCACACTGTGTCAATTCTCTACTTTGAATATGTAAGATCAAATAATAATAGAATATATGCTTCTAAATATGACACTGGATATAGCTACTTCAAACCTTACATCAGCTGTGTACATATATTCAAAGGCTTTATGTTCCCAATTCTAACATAAACACAAGTGATGATTTGAAAAAATTTTGCAAAAACAAAGCAGAAGAAAACATTACAAAGTGAAACCTCAAAAGATTTTAATATAATAATAGGGTAGTTCAAGATTACGTCACCAAAAAAACAAAAAACAGTCATAAATCATGAATCATTATGAGTTAGCTTATTTTAATGAGAGAAGGAAGTTCTAGTTTATGACACATCTTCCAGTAATTTTAACATGCTTTTTCTATATTACCTAAAGATCAAAACAAATTAAAAAAAGGCAGATATAAATACACTAACCGATCAAGATGTATGGCCAATGTTGGAACACGCAATATAGGCCTTTTCACTTTTACCAGTTTATGAATGAAAGAACCATCACAAGACTTTAAGATGACTCTCCCAGCGACACTAAGATCTCTGTCAAACCATGTATGCCATAAACCAGCTCCATATGTCTGTACATTCACCATAAGGTAGCCAGATTTTGATGATGAGGTCCTTGGTTTGAGTTTTAGACATGGACTATCAGTATGTGCAGCAACAACATGAAATCCATTGCCAGTACTATACCTAAAATAATGACAAAAGTCAATTACATTTGCAGAAAAAAAATGTTCCATGAATTTGATAAAGGGGTAAGTTAAAGCAAAAGTATGAACCCAACAGGAGAGAGCAACAATAAGGAAATTATGAGAATTCAAAATTTATACAATATTTCTACTCAACAGAAGGCAAGCATCAAATAGAAGAAAAAAAATCTGACAGGTTATAGAAATTCATTTTTAAAAAAAGATATGGAAATTTAAATCACCAAAATAGACAAGCAAATACTTTCAAAAACATATTCTTGACATCAATAGCTCTATTATGTCCAAATACCTACAAATATGCGCCTGGATGGATATTTTTTATTCAAGTATTGATGGATGGATAATGAAATAGAATCTGCTAATCTTTTAAGGTTGAAGCGAAAAACTTGCAATTAAATTCTCTTCATTATGAGAAGTGCTTAAAGACCAAAAACTCTCCGTGAATGGAACAAGAGAAAAGAAAGACGAATGCATCATTGACTTGAATATTTTCGAGAGTTTTCTAACCCTAATTACAAGGGAAATGTAAAACAGAGAAAATCATGTTTGGAAAAAGATTCAGTTCGCTCAAACAATGAGTTGAACTCATCATGTAAAGCAAAATGATACAAAGATCATATTTATCAGAGAAAAGAGTTTCTCCCCACTAAGTTGACAGATCATTATAAAAGCTCAAACCCCAAGAACCATTTAAATCGAGATGGTGAATAATAACAATAGCTATAACGGCCTGGGTAAAGACATCTTGAGCATCAAGCCAACCAGGCCTTACTACTAACATGGCCTCAAGAAAAATAAATTAGATTACATGAAAGAGGAGGGTGTCAAGACCAGGGTGCTCAATTCAATAACCTTTCCTTTATGTGATAGAAGTAAAAAGGGGGCAGAATGAATAGGTTAAATGCAGACTAGTATCTACTCAAAGCAATTTAGTATCGTTGTGGGAGTATTACATGCATTTAAACTTTTGCCCTTTCACAAATTCTATCATCACACAAATCTGATAAATACAACTGAGATTTCCTCAAAAAAAAATTTTATATCTTCGTTAGCTCCCAACTCTTCACATTCCTACTAATGTTAAATGTGAAGAATTGTTACATTGTTGAACAGTTATCTACATCGATAAAGTTGAGAGACGTAAAACATATTTTGCTAAAAAAAATTTAAATAATGTAAACGATAAGAAGTATAAATGACAAATTAGAGAGCATATCCCTTAAATCACTTGATGTCTTGCTCCTATTCACTTATAAACCTAATGGAGCAAAAAGAAGTGATCTTTAAGTTTTAGCTCCACTCCTATTTTTTTGTTGAAATTCCAGCCTTCTGTATGCTTAGCCATAAGATAATTAGGAGCATTGCTTTCAAATTGATTTGAGTTAGAGATCTTGAAACAAGAAAATGAAAGTAGCTTTACCAACTTCATCAACCTATAATATCATAATTGTCTCTATAAAATTTGAAGGCCATTTTATCACAAATCCCCATGGTTCCTTCTTTAGAGTTAGTCTTTTCTTAATTTCAACACAAATCCTATGATGTTATAGTCAACTGTTCATATTATAATAATTAAAATGGTAGTAAAATGTTAGTAATATTTTATATAGAAAAACATGTAAATGGTTTGATAATAAGTGGTGAAAAGAAATGTGAAAAAGAAAGGAAACATCATGCATGGGATAATGAAAAAGAAATTATGTGAATGGGTTTATGTGTAAGTGGAATATTTATGCTTGTGATAATTGTGCGCATGTTGGCATGTAAGAGAAAAAAAATAAATGAATTATTCTCTATACAATAAACCACCACTAACTCGAGTTGATTGATTAAGATATGATATATATAAGCACCACAACATCCAACTATAGTTTCCAGAGGACTACCCTTGTGGATGATAACCCCAATATGTCCTAAGAAATATTATCTCTTAAAAGATATAATTGGTGATTTTTATTATCCCAAATGAAGTGATATGATGAAATACATGTTGACATGATATAATTAGGCACAACAACATCTATTGGTAGTCTCCAACTATCCTATTTGGGTAACGACTCCAATATAATGTGTAGTGGTGGATGGATTGATAGAAAATCAAGAACATAACAGATTACATGAATGTAAATGCAATCATTCTCAGTATGTTTGGTTTACTCAGCATGTGTTATTATTTAGTATTTTTTAATAATTCAGCATGTTATGGCTTACTATTTAGCATGATTTATCAAATTTGTTTACTACATATTAAATTAATGTTAATTTGTCTACAAGGTCTATATTTGGCTCACCTTAGTGTTTATATTTTTTCTAAATGTCGCACAATCGTTGTATGCTGAGACTAATGGGGTGTGAAGAAAGGTTTCACTATTGTAAATAGTGTTAGTGTATATCCACAAATAATTTTCTTATCTAAAAATCTCACTTAAGTTAACATATTCATCAACTTATACATGTATAAGTTTTAATATTGTTGTTTTATTATGATATAGTTGCAATTGATTTATATTAAATGTGTATGCTTTTTTTATTTTTATTTTTTAAAATATTAAATTTCGATGAAGCTACTATAAAAAATAAGACAAATAACTACAATACAAATCAAACCAAAGGAAATAAAAAATAACACTCTTTTAGTCACACTTTCTAAATAATCTAACGTAAGGAATATACACTTTATCCTGTAGCAGTAAACATTTAATGCATCTTGGAAACTGACTTGGTTCCATTTTATGGTAACTTTGATCTGAGCTTGCAAGTCGGGCAAGGGAATTAACAATAGCATTAGTTTCTCTATACGTGTGAAAGATGAAATATTCCTAATTTTTTTAAGTCACCCTTACGTTTAATGAGTCGAGTCATAAATATTTAGCATTTTATGCTAATAAACTTGTTTAGTGTGAATCAAGTTCGGTTTTAAAAAACAAGTTATGTACCATTAAAAATGGTCAGTTAGTGATTTTAAAAACACCTTGAAATGTTCAACAAATTTCAAAGATTGAAGACAAACACATCAACTTTAAAAATGTTTTATTTTTTACTATGAAATAGAATGTTAACTTGTTGATTATAAGGTATATCTCTATTCATCTCATTTTCAAATCTTAATTTAAGCATCCTATTTATTCATCCTTTCTTTGATTTAGGAAACTTTTAAGATTTTATTTTCACTTAATCCTTTTTCTGATTAAATCCTTCTAATGCATCTTTGTTAAATTTTATATCACTTGTTAAATTTTATATAAACTTAAAAAAATTAATTATGTTAAATTTTCTTAATTTAAAAAAATTTTAAGCCACACCCCAAGTTACATATCAAAAGTAATCTGGCTAACCATACCTGAGCGAGCTTGGAAGCCTCGGGTTAGAAAATCAACTAAACAAAGTTGGGTTAGGCCCGAAATTGGTCAAGGTGCATCCTGAAACCCGAGTAAGGTAAGGCAAAGAATAAAGCCGGGCAAACTCAAATCAAATATGCATGTGGGTCAGGTCGGACTCATACTCAAAAAAATAAAATTATTTTTATAAAGAATTTTTGAAAAATCAATACGATAAAAAAATAGCAAAAATTATTTTAAAACTCACAATTCACCACCCTCTTGTGCGATTCACAAACTCGCTGTTATTTTAATTGGTATCAAAACAAGTTTCGTGCAATAAAGTGAATCAAATCATTTAGGTGATCGGTCATATATATATTAATTATCTTGTTAAGTTTACTTAATTGATATTTTGGTTGCACGCTAATTTTAACTTTTATCTTTTCATTTTTATGTGCTTTTCAAAATATGTGTTTGCTAATTTGCTTCTTAAATTAAGTTCTCAACATATCTTCACCCATGATTAATATTGACGCAATACTAGATGAAGGATTTTCTTATTCTATCCACCATTATTTAAGAATGAATTTTATTTATATTAGAAAAATAGATTTAGAATTTTTATTCAATCAATTAACTTAGAACTTTGAAAAATGCTTACTAAACCATGTGATTTACCTCAAGATTCATACACAAATAAAATAAAGTTGTTTAATGAACTTAATAGTGATTAAAGGAGAATAGACAATTAAATATCAGAACACTCAACTACCTTCATTGTGGCATATCTACAAGTGAATTTAATCCAATTTATGAATTTGCATACCGCACATGATGTTTGAAAAAAGTTAGAAGTAACTTATGAAGGCATTTCTCAAGTTAAAGAAACAAAAATAAATCTTCTTATACATGATTATGAGCTACTTAGAATGGATTCAAAAGAAACTATAAAGAAGATGTTTATTCGATTTACTAATATTACTAATAGATTAACAAACCTTAAAAAAGTACTTTCTAATACAGATCTTGTAAGAAAAATGCGAAGGATTCCACCCAAGGAATATGATCCTCTTGTCATAACAATAAAGACAGTCAACGACATAAACAAGCTCACATTAGATGAGTTAGAGAATTATTGATGGCCGAGATCAAAATGAATAGAAGAGTTGATGAGGAGGCTTCCACAAGCAAGCCAAAGCATGATGCAAGGAAAGAGGAACCAATGGTATTCAAAGCAAGCAAAGATGATTCGTATGAGGCATCCATCTCCTCTATGGATTTGGAGGAAGTGGTAAATTTTCATGTTAAAGGTTTAGTTAAAAATTTGAGAAAAAATTTTATAAATAGAAATTGGCAAAAAAAAAGAAAGGAGAAGAAGAAGGTACCAAAATGCTATGATTGTGGTCAAACTGGCCATATTAGATTAAATTGTCCACAACTCAATAACATTGAAAGAAAGGAAAAGAAAAAAAAGAAAATGAAGAAAAAGAAAATTTTTCAAGCTACTTAAAGTACTACGAAAGATTCAAACTTCACAACTTCAAGTAATGAGGAATGGATGATATGCTTCATGACAAATGATGATGAATCAAGCACATCTAATGAAGAAGAAGAGTGAGGAAAGTTCATGGCTTTGTAAAGTTTTTGAAAATAATTACATAAAAGTTACTAAAATAATTTACTAAAAAAACATGATCTTTTAGATTTTTTTTACGAAAATAGATGAGAAAGAAAAATAAAAATATTTCAAATTTATGATGGCTTTCATGAATTTTTAGAATACTTCTTTGAAAAAAGAAATTACTAATTTAAAAGCAAAAAAAATTTTCTTGACATTTAAAAATTTCTAATGCTTCACATGTTGTTTATTTTTTAAAACATAAATGTCTTTTTTGAATATATACATAATATTTCAAATATATATTTTTATTGATATAGAAAATGACATATCATCAAAGATTATCAAATTAGAAAAAATATATCTAATTCAAAAAATCTTCTTTCAAATGGATAATTAAGAACGATATTATAAATACTCTTGTAGTAAACATTAGTACTCAACCCAAGCTTATTTGTGTTCCTAAAATTAGAAAATAAAAAATTTAATATATCTCCACAATTGTGATATGGAAATACAATGTATTGGAGATATTTATAGATTAAAAATAATATACTTAAAAATTATGTATATAAGAATACAAATTAGGTAAATAAAAGTTACACATCATGATTACTAAGTTCAAATTTTATAATTTATGTAGTCATACATAAAGAAAAAATCAAGATCTAGCTCTTGGGTGTTAGATACTAGATGCTCAAGACAAATGATCAGATACCGATCAAAGTTTATATCAATAGAACTTGGTTCAAATAGACGGATAACACTATGAGACAACTCTAAGAAGAAGATATTAGAATTGGTGATATAAGTATGCCTAATTTTACACTTTTAAATAATTTTTTAATTGATATATTAGAATTGAATTTAATTAGTATTAGACAATTATGTGATAATAAATATTTTGTTAATTTTGATATTCAATGTTACAAATTATTAAAAGATGATCAAGTGTTATTAGTTGGTAGAAGAAAATATGACACATATATGATTAAGTTTGATCAATTAGAAACTAGCAGAATAGAATATCTTGTTACATATTCAAGTAAGAATAATGTATAATATAAAGGATTAGATCATATAGGTTATTCTATCTTAGAAAAAATAAGCTAAATATAGTTCTTTTTCTTCCTAAGCAAAACAAAACTAGTTGAAAAATGTGTAAATCATGCCAAAAAAACAAGTTAAATCTTCCTTTAATCCTAAAAATGACCTAATTACTAGTATACCTTTAAAGATAGTTTATTTATACTATTTTGGATCCATACAACCTTTAAGTTTAGATGAAAAGAAATACAGATTTGTGATTGTTAATGATTTTTCTAGATATACTTGGATTGTATTTCTTAAAAATAAAAATGAAATGTTTAAAAATTTTATTAATTTGATAAGAGAGATAAAAAGACAAACTAATCTCAAATTAATTTGTATTCAAAATGATAATAGTAGTGAATTTAAGAATGAGGATTTTCATGATTATTATAAAGACAAGAGAATAAAGCATCAATTTACATGTCCTTATATACCTCAATAAAATGAGATTATAAAAAAAAGAATAAGACTTTGGTAGAGATGAGTAGAACTATGTTAGCTAAATACAATCTATTAAAGTACTTTTGAGTCGAGACAATTAACACAATTTGTTATATAATAAATAGAATTAATTTAAGGCCAATATTTAAGAAAACTTCTTGAGTTGTTTAAAAATAAGATACCGAATATTAGCTACTTTCATATTTTTGGGTATAAATGTACCATTCTTAATAATAAAAGGGTCAACTTGAACAAGTTTGATGAAAAAGTAAGCTAAGAATTTTCTTAAAGTACGCTTCGTTTAAAAAAGCTTATAGAGTTTACAACATGGATACTCAAAAGATAGAGAAAATAATGCATGTAATGTTTGATGAGTCTATACAAAAGACAAATACTAAACATTTAGATGAAAAGATAAAGTTCTTGAAAAACTTAGACTTGAATGAGGATGAAGATAAAAGAGAGTAAAATAGAAGAAGAGATTAATCATTAATTACCTAAAGATTAGAAGTATCAAGATTCTCATCCAAAGGAATTAATAATAGGAGATATTAATCAAGGAGTTAAGACTACAACCTCTATGAGTGAAATTGATCATAATATATTTGTATCTTTCATAGAACTGATATCCATAAAAGATGCCCTTAATGATAATTATTAGGTTCAAGCAATGAATGAAACATTAGATCATTTGAGAGAAACGAAGTGTTGAAACTAACTTTTAAACCTAGTGATCAACAAGTCATTGGAACCAAATGGGTATTCAAAAATAAATTAAATGAAAATGAAGTGATCATTAGAAATAAAGCTAGACTTGTTTCTAAAGGATATAACCAAGTTGAAGATATAGATTTTGAGAAATCATTTGCATCGATAGCAAGATCAGAGGACATTAGACTTACATTCATGTCATAAGAATTTTAGATTATTTTAAATTGATATAGAAAATACATTTTAAATAAGATAATAAAAAAGAGATGTGTATATAGAACAATCCCTAAGTTTTGAGAACCATGCACATAGTAATTGTATGAGCTTAAAAAAATATTTTATAATCTTAAGTAAGCTTCTCATGCATGATATCATAGATTGAGTAATTATTTAATTGATAATAATTTTAAGAAATAAAAAATTAATACAACAGTATTTCTAAATCTCTAAATTATAATTTATTGTTTATACAAGTTTATGTTGATGACATAATTTTTTGAAACACAAATAAAAATGTGTAAAAAATTTGGTAGCTTAGTGACAAGAGAGTTTGAGATGGTATGATGAGAGAGATGAAATTCTTCTTAAGATTACAAATTAAGCAACTAAAATAAAAAGATTTTTATTCACAAACAAAGTACTTAAAAAATTATTTAAAAAATTTAGATATGAAACATAAAAAGATTCCAATGAATTAATCAGTCTATTTAGATCTAGATAAAATTAGAAAACCCACTTATCAAAAACTTTATAAAGGTCTTATTGGATCTTTACTATATCTTACGACTAGTAGACCGGACATCTTATTTAGTATTGGCTTATGTGCTAAATTCTAATCTAATCCTAAGAAAAGTCATCTAAACACAATTAAATCAATCTTCAAATATTTAAAAGATGCAATAAACTTATGTTTATGATACCCTAAAAACATTCTTTCATGTGATCTTATAAGTTATCAAATTCAGACTTTGTAGGCTCTAAGATAGATAGAAAAAGTACTTCAAGTGTATGTCAATTACCAGGAAATTGTCTAATTTCATGATCAAACAAGAAACAAAATTGCATAACCTTATCGATCACAGAAGCCAAGTATGTAGCGGCCAGAAGTTGTGTAGCCCATGTTATGGTTAAGACAACAACTTCAAGATTATGATTTAGATCTCTCAAATATTAGAATTGATAATACTAGTGTTTTAGCCTTAACAAAGAATCAAGTTCATCATTCTAAGACCAAGCACATCGATATAAGATACCATTTTAATAAAGATCAAGTAGCTAAAAGGTTAATAGAATTTGAATATATTCCTACCAAATAAAAATTGACTAACATATTTACTAAATCCCTTTTAGCCAAACAATTTCAAATCATAAGACAACAATTAAGTATAATAAAATTGTATAAATTTATCTCCTATCAGATGGTGTCAAAAATGGAGAATGATTATTGTTTAGATAAGTGAGAGAGAGTATGTAATGAAGGGGAGTATATATTTTTCATTTTTAATATCTCTTACTATTTCTTAAACAAATATTTTTACTTATTATATTTTTATCTAAACATTTGTCTTATTATCATCAAAAGAGGAAGATTATTAGATCATTATTGTGTTGGATGAGTCAAATCATAAATGTTTAGCATTTTGTTCTAATGAGTCTATTTAGAATGAATCAAGTTTAGTTTTAAAGAACAAGTAATATACCTTTGAAAATGATGAATTAATGATCTTCAAAATATCTTGAAGTATTCAGTAAGCTTTAAGAATTGAAGACATGTGCATCAATTTTGAAAAGATTTTTCTTTTTTATAATTAAATAGAATATTAGCTTATTGATTATAACACACATCTCCATTTATCTCACTTTCAAATCCTAATGTAAGCATCTTATTTATTCATCTTTTCTTTGATTTAAGAAACTCATAAGATTTTATTTTTACTCAATCCTTTTTCTGATTAAATTCGTCTAATGCATCTTTGTCAAATTTCATGTCAATTGTTAAAAT
Organism: Vanilla planifolia; assembly: GCA_023846275.1. NCBI lineage: Eukaryota > Viridiplantae > Streptophyta > Magnoliopsida > Asparagales > Orchidaceae > Vanilla > Vanilla planifolia. The sequence continues at coordinate 24,089,157 of CM043876.1, read as the reverse complement.
TTAGGTAAACTAAAAAAATTAATTCTATTAAATTTTCTTAATTTAAAAAAATTTTAAGACACGTCGTTACTGGGCCACATACAAAACAGTCGAACCAACTCAGCCTGAGCAGGCCTGAAAAGCTTTGAGTAAGGAAACCAATTAAACCAAGTCGGGTTAGGCCCAAAATTGGTCAAAGTGCATCCTAAACCTAACTGGGGTAAGGCAGAAGGTAGAGCTAAGCTGAACTCAAATCAAATATGCATATGGGTCAGGTCGGACCCATACTCAAAATAACTTATAAGCATATGAGTGCGCCTATGTGATGAAATCCCAAACACACAAGGGGGAGCCAGCCCTAACTCAACTAGCATATTACACCTGTGCAAAGTATTATAAAGAGCAAAACCTTATCAGTTCCTAAAATGTGGGACTAAAGTCCTCCATCACTTCTCCGCCTAAAGCATAGGTGAATTTCCACCATCCGATCACTGATCAAACGGCTACAATCTTGCCCGCCTATAAGCTTTGCTTCGATGCTCTGATTAAACGAACAAGATCACATTCCACTTAATCAAACGGCCTTTACTATTTCCTCCTTTTGAAATATCTATCCTTGAATCGAATGACCTAGATCTCACCATTTTGAATCATATGACTGAGATCTAATACGCTATTACCGTTGATGAATCGAACTATCTAGATCTCATCTGACGTGACCGGATGGCTCTAGTCTAATCTATCTTGATCCAATCATCCATAACACATCTGCTTTCACACCTTTTGATCTAATGGCCCAGAACATCTTCAGACAAATCTAACAGCTTTGGTCTATCCAGCCTAACAACTATTTCACTAGCCATTATATGTGCCGTTGCATTAGCCGTTTTGGTAGAAATTTTTAAGCTGTTTGGAAGTAGCATTTGAAATAACTTTTCTTGTCTTTCTAACGACTATGATCAAATTTTTACTATTCATTAAATGACTAATAAATATGAACCAATCTTTAAAATCTCAACAAAACACTGTGTAATATTCTACTGGCATAAATTCTCCTGACAATAACTATGGCTTAGTTCTTCTCAAAACATCAAATTCTTCCAACTAAGACTAACACTTTTAAACTTTTAATTTCGCATTTATCTTCATAATTTTGAGCTCATTGTGCCTTGTTCTATTACTCAACAAGCATAAAAAGTTGTACAAAATTTATCAGAATTTTTTTTGCTATATTTTTTCTTTTCAATTGCACGATCCAACATTTGCGAAAGCCCAAATTCAATTTGATCTAATAAAAAAACCAAGTTGGGGTTAAGATCGCAAAAATCCAAGTTATAATTGAACCCACAAAAGTTAATAGGCTAGAGGTGAACAGTAAAAAACTTTAAGTTGTAAATCTTTTGATAATAACGTTTTTTCTTATCTCGATTGGGGATGGATGTAGGTTCTAATTTGAACCAAACCACCTAAAAATTTTGATGTATCATTTTTAACTTCGATTTTAGTTTTTCTTTATTATAAAAATTAAAAATTAATATATATAAAATCAAGACATAAAATTATTTTTATAAAAATATTTTGAAAAATAAATACGATAAAAAAAATAGCAAAAATTATTTTAAAACTAACAATTCACTCCCCCTCTTGTGGGATTAGTACATTCATTTTTACTTCATTTTTATATACCTCTTTTATTCATCTAATTATTGGAATGACCCTCTATAGAACAACCAGAATGCATTTCACAATCTGTTCTAAGACATTGGAGTCACTCTCAAACAAGACATGCCTGTAACCTTCTTTCAAGTATATGCATAGACTCTTTAGAAGTGTCATAGCTTTTGTTTCAATATTAGTACCATACATCTTTAAAGGACTTTAATCTCAACCCATCCTCTGTTGTAGTCTAACAAAATTTTTTCCAACTAGTCAATGCCTCTTGGCTCCTATTTCACTACCACCTCAAAAGATATTGATTATAATTTGTTGTAATTTTAATAAGATTATTTGAGGGGGTTTCATAACAACAAAAGTGTGAATTAGGATTGAAGCAAGCATATGTTTGAGTAAGTTTAATCTTCCTCCTCACAAAAGCAATTTCTTTTTCCAATCTATTATATTAGCAATGAATTTGTCTACAGTAGGTTGGAAGTACTCTTTCTTCTTCCTTTGAGGAGATTACATCCTAGATATAAAAGGGGAAGAACTTAAAACTAATTTGTCACTTTACTTTCCCAACTTAAATAGGTTTGCAATTCTTTAAGCTAATAAAGAAGCTTTTGAGACATTTAATTTTCTATCCTGACCCACTTTGATAATCCTCAAAGAAATTCATAAGATGGGTCACTATTTTCCTATCCTCTCTAGTGAATATCAAAATTCCATCAGCATAAGATAAAAAGCAAATCAATATACAGTGCTAAGGCAAAGCTTATGGTTTTAGCCTTTCTTTCAACATTCAGTCCTTTAAACCTTGACTTAGAACTTCAAAGACTAAGATAAATAAAAAAGGTAACAAAGGATCCCTTGCTTAAGCCCTTTAAAGGCTAAGAAGAAGCCCTTAGTTCTATTATTAATCATAACCAAAAACCAACTATGCATGAGATTGTTCATAATAATATAAACAAATTTATTATTTGTCAAAACCAAATTGAAGAAGCAAAATCTATAGAAAATGTCATGATACTCTGAAGGCATTGCTCATATCTAGTTTAAAAATGTTGTTCACCTGTACCTTCTTGTTAAGAAAAGCTATTAATTCCTAAGACAATAATATATTTTTCGAAATATCTCTTCAATGCACAAAAGTTGCTCGCTCAGTAGAAATGAGCCTCAATAATAAAGGTTTCAATTTGGAAAATAGGAGTTTGTAGAAAATTTTATTCAAAAAAGTGTAAAGACAGATCAAACGACAATCACCGAAGGTAAAAGGATTGCTCTTCTTAGGAATTAATACTATCTGAGAACTACATATTCCTTTTGAGCACAGACATACCAACAAAGAAATCCTTAGCCACCTATAACACATCATAAGCTATAATATTCCAACAATGCCAAAAGAAAACTATAGAGAAACCATCCAGACCAAGGAAATTATGCATATCTAACCCAAGTTCTCGTAAGAATTGAATATTATTTTCAGTTTGAATAGGATTAGGGATATACTGCAACAACTTCTTGGCTCCTATTTGCCCATATTCGTTACCAATTCTTCAAAGTAAACAACCTCTTTCCTAATTTGCTCATCACCTGCCAACCAGCTTCCTATAGCATTTTTTATGTTATGAATTCTAAGATTGCTCCTCTTATCCATAATTATTGCTAGAAAAAACTTTGTATTTCTATCACTTTCTTTCAACCATGTTATCCTCGCTTTTTGATGCCAGAACTTCTATTCATTCTTCAAGTTCCTCAACAAGTTGTCTTAAGCTTTAATTAGCACAATTTTAGACTCATCCATATACAATAAGTCATATTCATGTTCCTTTTCCTAAACCAAATCCTCAACTTGCTTAACTGAAAGAAAAATGTTGCCAAATTACTTTTTGTCCCATTCTTTGAGGCAACTCTTAAATCATTTCAATTTGAATATACAGTATACATTCCAAAGCCAGCCATCGATTGGATCCAACTATCTCTATCAACCTCCATGAAAGAAGGATGCGAGAGCCACACATTCTGAAATTTAAAGGCCTTTGGAACTAAAGATTTCAAATAGTAAAATTATAACACCAAAGGGTTATGATCAGATGTGGATTAGTTTAAATGAAATATAGTAGAGTCTAAGAAACTCTCCAACCATTGCTGATTGGTAATCACTCTATTAAGACGCTTTGAAATCCTGATTCCATCTCTAGTCTCACACCAGGTATAAAAGCTACTAGTGAAGGAAATGTCCTTAAACCACAATTGACAGTAGTTTCATTAAGATCCGAAATGGCCTTATAATCTTGTGTAGCCACACACCTGAATACTCAATAGTAGAAAAATTACATTAAAGTCACCTCCAATGACCCAACAAAGATGGTTGGCTTAAGCAATATTGCTCAACTCATTCCACAGATTTCTCCTTTCAATTCTAGTGTATTTTGTATACACAAATAAGGTAGCAGCCACACTTGGCCATAGCTCATTGGTGACTAGAACATGAAGCAACTATTCAATATCCAATACAATATTTAACTAAAGTCAAGATCGCCATATGAGCAAAATTTTGCTATTGCAATTTAGCGTGCAATGATCAACGGATTGAATCTGACATATTCTTTCCAAATGTTTAGCATCAGTAATGGATTCAAAAAGAGTTAATAATAAAATAGCTTAAGTATGCCCTAAATATTTTAGACAACACACCAAGGCTTTCTCCATTGCACCTCAAATGTTCTAGTATAAAACTTTAACCATAATTGATGCTAATCATGGAATCAATGTTAGCTTTAGCAGCTTAACATGTGGTTATTTGGTTGGCCTCGAGACTTCTATACCTCCTTTTAGCAAATTTTCTCGTTATAAATGTAATAAATCCTTCATCATCTTATTTTGTCCTCCCTTTTTTGGGCAATCTACCATTTATAGATTCACTAAATTCTTTCAGCACTCTTATGTTGAGATCTTAAAAAGAAACTATGACCAGTAGTAATGTTAAATCTAAGTCACTGATTCCTTCTTCCTCTATTCTTTCTTCAAACAATTTGATCACTAAATCATCTACTATTTTCTCTAATCTATCTTGATTTTGTATTTTGATCTAGTTCTCTCCTTAATATTTCTTCCACCTATTATCTTATTTAAATTTTCTCCCTTTCATTAACTAAGTCCTCTCCCTACCTATCGTTTGCAACTTCCACAATCCCTAGCTTCAATGTTTCTACATTGTTCCTGATGTTTGCATTTTCAGTTCATTCCTGTTTATCAAGCTTTTGCTCCATATCTCTCTTTTCCATCATTTCAAACATTGGAGTAGCATTCATATCCAATGCTCTTGGTTGATTTTGCATTCCTTATGTTAGTTGCTGAGAGTGCTTGACCACCTTATAGTTCGTGTTTGAGTATCCTTGCATGCAACAATTCGAACAAAATTCTGGTAAGTTATTGTATGTCACCTTCTATCAAAAACCCACCATACCATCTTTACCCCTACCAATATGAATACAACTAGGAAGGTTTGGAAAGGTCCACATCCACACACATCCTGCCACATCTCGACAGATTCGCAGTGACAGATTCTATCTTCAGCAGGACAACAATAAACTTGCAATTGAAAACAGAATAGTCTTTCTTAAGAATGATGGTTAATCTTCAAAGGACACCCAAAGGCACATGAGATGATTTTTCATTGAGCTTACATCCATTTGAAAACCCTCACACGGAAATTAGAGATCATCCATAACTTCTTCAGCCAACATCTAAGATAATCCTCCTCCTACACGGATGTGAAGAGAACGTCTCTGTTCTAGAAACCCCAATTAGACGAAACAATGAAAACTGATAGCTTGGAATGTCTTACAAATTGTTTCCATGTTTGGCCCACCAAAAGAAAACTTACCCACTAAAGTAAATTTGAAGGAAGAAGCGATTTAACCAATTCCTTGTCTGAAAAGACAACCACCAGCTCTCACTGGAAAAGGGAAACTAAGTTAACTTTGCATGGAAGGGGATCCAAACCACCATTTAACACCTCCACAAACGACCAGTTAGACCAAGCAAGACCCCCATCTCAAAAGGGAGATAGACCAATTAACAAGCCCAGACCACAGCCTGGCAAGGGCCAGCTGCCCATGAGCCCTAGAATTCTTCTCTAGATGAAGGAGAACAATTTTGAGAGCTCCCGTTAGGTGAACAGGACAATCTTAATGACCGAGATTGAGAGCGCAACATTGAGCAAGAACCCAAGGCCGACCAAGTAAGATCCCGACGGAGAGGAACGAGAGCAAGAACAATGAATGAGCACAATGGCAAGCACGAGAACGAGTGCAGCCGAGTGCCTTAAGAACTTATATGCTGCGGAATCTCAAATTATTTTATTTATGTTACTTTTTCATTTTAAGTGTCCAGCCTGCCAAGTTTTAGCTAGGTGGATCCTCAAATAATAAGTTCATCTCACTCAACCATTCTCAATAAATCAAATGAGTAAAGTGATTTCTTAAAAGATATCTGCCTTGTGGCAACAAAAGTTCCACTTATACAAATCAAGAACTAAAGACGTTTGGTGACTTGTATACTACGGTGATACCAAGATGAATTTTGACTCTTCTTTGGCTACTCGAAAGGAACATTTTGAGTAGTATCAGAATAGATTATAAAGTAAAGCCTACTAAATTCTATCACAAAAAAATGGTATCTACTAAAAAGGAGCTCAAGTAATGAAAGCCCAAGAGCACCAGCCTTTTAGCACTCTCAATGACACCAAATTTTGGAGAGAAGCATGCTGAAATACAATTAAAAGATTACTAAAGAAATGGACTTATTTCAACCATGGATGCTAGACTTTGGGAAACACCTACCATCCAAAGAGGATCTAAGGAAAATGATAATTACTCTAATAGAGAATGACATTATTAAGAACTTTGAGCCATTGGATCTTATTTTATGATAACTTATCAATTCAAAAAGTATCAAAAGAGTATACGATAAGTTCAAAAGCCTCTGAGTTAATAAATACTTGAAAAAAATATAACATAATATTAATTATAATAACTTTGCTAATTTTCAACATTATAAAAATAGAAATTATTATTTTTCTCATAATCTAGAGGATTAGACTATTATAAGAGATTGTGTGATTTACAAATCACCTATCACATCAACTAAATAAATGACAATCCATACTTAATTTTATCACTTTTCAATATTATAAAAATAAAAATTATTATTTCTCTTATCAGAAGAGTATAAGATAAGTTCAAAAGCCTCAAAGTTAATAAATACTTTAAAAAAATATAACATCATATTAATTGTAATAACTTTATCAATTTTCAACACTACAAAAATAAAAATTATTATTTTTCTCATAATCTATGATGATTAGACTCTTATAAGAGAGTGTGGTTTACAAATCACCTACCACATCAACAAAATACATGACAATCTATACTTAATTTTACCACTTTTCAATATTATAAAAATAAAAATTATTATTTTTCTTGTGATCTATGATGATTAGACCATCAAATGAGATGAATGCAATTTACAAATCACCTAACTTATCACATCAAGTAAATATATGGTGAACAATTTCTTTTTCCTTTATGTGAAAATAAGACTTTTTCTCTCCATAAGAGATAATTGTGGTTTACAAATCACCTATCACATCAACTAAATACATGGCAATCATTACTTAACTTTACCACTTTCCAATATTATAAAAATAGAAATTATTATTTTTCTTATGATTTATGATGATTAGACCATCATATGAGATGAATGCAATTTACAAATCACCTAATCTATCACATCAAGTAAATACATGGTGAATAATTCCTTTATCCTTTATGTGACAATAAGCCTTTTAATCCCACCTTTTGCCATTAATCTTCTTCCTCGCTTGCCTTCGACTCTCTTGCTTATTGGGACCTTGCACCCTAAATTACAAAAAAGCTTAACCACAACAAAATGATTCCTCATCTAAACAACTAGTAACCAGATTTGGCTTTGAGTAACAATAATGGCTTTGGAGGAAACAAGGCATTCCCAAGCCCCCAAAAGGTAATAATAGTTTGTGCTAAAAGAAGATTAGCATGATTTGCATCTGCACTAAATTTCATCTATGTTGTCTCTCCCTTCTAATTCAAGAATATTTTGACCAACTATGCAATCACTATGGCATTGTCCAACCCTATTAAAACCTAGTGTGAAAGCTAAAATCCATTGCTTGAATCAAATGTTGGACTAAAGAAGAAATGGTCACCAAGTCAAGCCCTTATTCATATGTTTGAAATGCAAGAGGTTAATAAAGGCACTTTGCCACTAGCTTGACCAACAAGTTCCACAAATCAAAGATCAATTTATTTCATTCGCAATTAATTTTCTAGGCCTGGTAGAAATACAAGCCAACTCACAATATGGAATGGGTGGATGCAATAGGAAGCATGGGATTGGTTGTCATACTTGACTTGCATTGACAAAATTAATGCCCAATCATATGCTTGGATCTACTAGTCTACAAAAAAGAGATGAAAATGATTTTTTTATTGTCTCAAGTATTTCATATGTTGAAAGACCACAATTGAAGCATTTAGCTGGGGGATGACGACCTTAAAAAATGATTCTTTATCTCAAATCAACAGGCTTAATCAAATATTCATCTCTTCTTTCCTTAACAAATTCCTTTGTATAACCTTCTTTATTTCTTTTACACCATAGATAAACTTTTTTTTTCCACAAAATAGATGATAATAAAAATAGGAAAAAAGAACATAGTAATGATGACAAAAGAGAATTGAAGGCCAAACTTGTAGACCCCAAAGCCAAAAAGAACATGAAGATCAAGGAAAGAGGCTATTGGAAAGAGAATGGGTCTTAAAAAGAGAATGCAAACAAAGCTGAAAAAGAGGTTAAGAAGTTTAAGAGTGACGTTTTTAACCCCCAAGTGGTGTTAACAAGAAGGATAATGAGGCTCAAGATAAGCTTAAATAAGAGTTTCTTGGTCTCAAAGGCTCCTCATGCCCTCTTCTCAGCCAAGTTAAAGGGGTATCATACCAAATTACCTTATTTTGAATTACCTAACCTTCGTTCTCTCTCGTAGAGCAAAGAAACCAAGTTTATCAAGAAGTTTCCAAACCCTCCCATCACAACCTACACGTCAATTTCAAACAAGGTTATATTTATCACATTAAAGGCAACCTACATTGATGTAGGTTTCATCTAGGCTTATAATTGAGAGATTTAAGAGAAATATCAAACACTATCTATAATGAGTAATAATATTTGACCATTAAAGCAAGAGAGATTTAAAAGACAAATCAAACACTAATTATAATGAACAATAATATGTGATCTTAAATGCTTTATATATGTTATTCATGCAATTTCCACTCACCGCTAATATCCATTCATGCAATGCTCTTGAACAAGTAATTTGAATGACAACAACAAGATTAACCTTTATATGCCCCACTAACAAGTTAATCTCGTTAAATATGATAAATTCTCATAATGAATCTAAGGAGGCAAAAAAAGAAAATACAAGAAAAAGGGGGAGCACAATACATACTAAGCACACTTCACTTCATCCATAATGGAGAACTTATTCACGCCGGAATAAAGAAGCAAAGAGTCTAACACGAATTTGGCGCTATTAACCGAGGACACCTATAAGAGGAACCCCGAGCTTAAGTGAGAGGCAAGGGAGGTTCACGGACCTAGAAACCTTCTTCCCAAGTCCTTCACAAGTCCTTCCCAAGAGATTCCCACATTTCCTCCTTTCTAAGCTCCCAAACTTGCCTTCCCCAAGCCACTGAGCTCAACTTCTCGGAGCTTTAGAGTTTGTCTTCCTAGAGCTTCTGATTTCATTCTTCTCAAGCTTCAAGATTCTTATTCCCCAAGCCTTTTCTTTCCACTCAAGCACCATCTCTTCTACACTAAGCTTCACAAAAGCACCCTTTCGTCAAAACCTTTTCTCTACTCCCAAGCCCATTTCACTAACAAAAGCAGCCCACAACCCTTTTGTTTGCCCAAAACATTCTAGAAGCTTATCATCCCAAATTCAAATAAAATTCTTCATTATCTTTTTTTCACAACAAGTATTCCAACCCTAACCTAAGTGCTACATTTGACCCATGGATCCACATAGGTAAAGTATCACCACTAATAGGTCCAAAAGCACATGAGTGCCCTTTCATCCTTTGCATAGCAAACCCTTTCACTCTATGTTGATCCCCTATCTATGCAGTAGGTAATATTCGTATTTCCTATGATGTTATGCACATAGTGACACTCTTGGTATTATATGATTTATTACACTTGTTGAAGTTATACTAATTTAAGCATTTTAGTTTTTTCATGTTTTTACCCATTCTTTGAGGGACTACTAAAGCAAGAATTTTGATAATTGTCTAACATATTGCTCTATGTTTCATATATTCTCATATTTTTCTACATTTTACAATGTTAAACAAGGAGCACTAAAGTCATAATGGTGTTTAATCCTACATTCTTCACATTGTGTTGACTAAACTTCAATTTTTTGTTGTTCCTAATTAAGGTTTTTATTGTGATTGCTAGATGATTTTGTAATAATGTTTGTTACAACAATTTAAATCTTATGAAAATTTTGGCAATATGGCTTCAACTTAACATGCATTAAAAGTAAGTGGATAACAAGATAGATCAACTAACCTCATATGTGTAAAACACCTTATTGTGTCATTTTGCTTAAAGAAAAAATAAACTAGAGTGATGAAATCTGTCTATCCATCAACTATCTTTGATAAAATATACAGCATTTATCCTTTTATGGAGATTTCATATTTTATTTTTAAGCTAGCGATCGTTTTGTTATTAGTGGAATGAAGATAAACTTCAAGCTTCATGATGCAACCATTATTTTGTGTGGAACTATATACCTATGGTGTTTAAGTGAAAAGTAATGAGATTAAATATACAAAGGAATCTAGTTAACTCATTTTGAATAATTATATGAATTGTGGTAAACTCCATTTGTATATATGAATTCTATCAGCTTATGATTTTGTGAATAACGATAGTCAATTTGTGAAGCTTCTATGCCTACATATTCTTGGCACTTTTCTTTTCCCTTTAACAAGTAGAAATATTCCTAGATGGTCATATAGATATGCAATTATTCCAAAAAAAACTTCATGACAATAGTTGAGCCTTTACAATTGGGTGAATCAACAATAGAAAACAACCTCTCAAAGTTGAAGCTTGTAATCATGATGAAGGGTAAGGCACCATTTATCTTTGTGTTACATTGGTAATTTTACCTATATTTCCCATCATTTAAACATTTGTTTATATTCATTTGGTTTCAAGATTGCTAAAGTCTATCTTTTACCACTTATCCCACAAGACTTCTTAGACAACTTCATTAGGAAGTCAAGTCTTATAAAAAGCATCAAGCACAAAACAATGATTTTCAACTACTACACAATAGAGAAGCATTGAAATACAAATAATACTTTCATTTAAATTTGTTGTTCAGCAGTTCCTTTATGATGATGTCACCTTGTTAAAACCAATGATTACATTACCACATTATTCCATCTCTAGAGAAAAACTTCTTGCATTTGTCATACCACTGATAGAACATCTCTATCACCTTAAGTTCACAATTTGATTTAATTTGGCACAAGTGGAAACAAAAGGAAAAATATGAGTAAACAAAGAGAGTAAAAAATGCTCACAAAATAGGATGCAAAACAAGAAGCAATGATAAGATAGATCACTATTTGATGAAGTTGCTAGGTTGTGGGATTTGATATAATTGACTCTAGATGATAAGAAGCATAAGAAAGAGTATGTGTGAAAAAATTCTTTGATGAGGCTCCTAAGATGTAGGATTTGACACAATTTATTCCAGATGATAAGAAGCACAAAGGAAAGAATATGAACAATTCACAATATACTATGAAGTAAAAGTAAAGAAGATAAGACAAATGAAACTACATAAACACTTGACTCATGAGAAAAATTCTCAAATATACCAACCTATGAGAATATCAAATAAAATGAATAAGCTATTACTTTGCATCTTATATTTTATCAACACATATGTCACTCTTGGTTATACTAATGATCGATTATATGAATATGTCTTAAATACTAGTCAAGTATTGTTTCTTCTATGAGCTAAACCTTTTGTAAAAGATGAAGCGTTTCTAGATTTTATTATAAATGTTGTTGTTAATTTAATTGTTATATTGTAGGTTACAGACACCATTAGCAAACTATTGCAAATCTTAATAATTAAAAAGCAATGGTATAAGTATACTAAATCCTTAATTATTAAGCAATGGGACTAGATTAATTGTACTAATTACCAACATCTAGTTATTGGCCGTGTCTCGATGCCACTTAAATCCAACTTTTTTGATCTATTATCAAATCTTGCATTCTGGTTCTTATAGAACTTCAAAAGGCCACCCAAAAGCTACCACAAGAGGCTAATACATGCATGAGATTGTGTAAAGAATGCATCGATTTGATTTGTTCCTTTTCCAAGCAAATATCATTTTGATTAACTTTATTTAATGACATCAAGTGTGGCATACGAGTTCTCTATTTCATGGAGACAATGATGACAGGAGAAAAAAATCGATAAAACTCTTGTTTTTGACATCAATGCAACTCGTTCTCTTGACACTTAAGCTGCAATAAGGATGCGAAATGAGTGAAAACACAACACAATGATGCCATTTAAGGCCACAAGGTTAACATTGATTGTGCTTAATTGACATAGTTAAGTTCAAAGAAAATTATAATTGATTGTGCTTATCAATGAAGGGATCTACAAAGTTATGTATTCTTTACTATAATTGGCTGTGTTCAACACTTCAAATATTGCTTTTGCACAAAATTTTAGTGTTTGTATTTTTTTAGGATTTGATTTCATTATTCTATTGACTTCACACTTGTGTAGTGGTTGAATTATATATACCCAAGCTAATAATTGATCTCATATTTGTATAATAGTTGATATATGCATACTAAAGAGAGAGATTGATGTATGTATACCCTTTCTCTTTACATTCTCATGGTTGAATTACTTTTGTATAATATGGTGAAGTTACCCTACAAATTGTCAAAGCTTTATAAAATTTGGTGAAATTTCTTTGCAAGATGTTAAAGAAGTACAATATCCGACCATCAATGTTGATGTTATGCCCTTGCATGGAGTCATGTGTCATACTCTTGTTCTTTTCTCATCTTTCTCTCTCTACTAACATTACTCATCCAATTGATCATTTAAAACAAACATGAGTGACATGTATATTGACAAAATATAAGATCAAAGTAAATACCTTATACCTATTATTTAATTCACATTTGTAATTATAATCAAGAACTTTCCTCCCGTGTCAAGTGTTCATATAGCTCCACATATTCTACCTTTATCACTCAGTTCTTCATATTGTGTTGAGAATTCTTCTCATCATTTCTTTCAAGCACTTCTTTCCCTTATGTCTCTTATCACAGAGAGTCAATCCCAACAAATGTTGTAACCTAGCAACCTCATCAAAGAGTGAAGTTATTACATCTTGTTTTGCAACTTGGTTCTGTTAGAGTATCTACTATCTTTGTCAACTCATCCACATCTCCTTTTTCTTGCACATGTGCCTAATTAATTCAAAATTTGTTAAATTCAAGCGATAAAAATAATCCATCAATGTTAAGAAGCTTTTTCTAGAGATGGAACAGCGTCTAGCAATACAATCACCTATTTTAACACAAAATAATATTATCATAAAGCAATTACTAAAACACATATTTTAATGACAGTATTATGTATTGTTGCTTTTAATAGAACTTGACTTCCTAACGAAGTAACCAAGAAAGTCTTGTGTAATAAGTAGCAAGAGATATATTTGAATACTCATGGAACCAAACCTATATGGTTAAATGTTGGAAAATATATGCAAAACTACTAATGCCATAATTTAATTACAATCAAGATCAACACAACCACAAAGATGAATTATTTTTTCCCTTCACCATGATTGTGCACTTGAAATATAAGAGATTGCCTTTTAATATCAATTCATAGGTAATGTGCATTCAAAAGTTGAATTATAATAAATAATTGCATATCCATACAAATATCCAATAATATTTTTATCAGTGGAAGAGAAAAAAACTCTGCAAACCAACTATTGTCATCCACAAAATAAAAAGTAAACAAAACTCCCATATACAAGAGGAATCTTTCACGATCCATACACAACTCGAGGAGGTTTACATATTAAATGAGTTTCATATATTTCTTTGCATGTTTAACCCATTGGATTTTAATAGAAACACCGTAGGTATGCATTCCCAAAATAATGGCTACATCCTCAACCCTAAAATGCTTCTCCATTTTTCCAATGGAAAAATAATCACTAGAGTCATCAAAAGCTAATAGGAGATCATCGTCGTATGCATGCATCTAACATCTGTTGGGGTGAAGGCCATAATGGCAAAATTCTCACAAGATAAAAATTGTTGTAACAGACATTGTTACAAAATTATCTTAATAATCATAATAACTTCATTATAAGCAATGAAAAATACAAATAATCGTAACATAGAATAGAGGATTGAGTGCCAAATTGACTTCAAGGCTCTCAAACTAACATGGCAAAATAAGGAAAATAAGTAGAGATATGGAATGCAGAGTAATGTGCTAAACCATGTTCGAAATTCAAGCTTTAATAGTCTTTCAAAAATAGATAAAAATCATATATAGAGAAAAAATGCATAATTTTTATGTAATGTCAACAACTTTAGCAAATCATAAAATATCAAAAATCTTATTGTGTACATACAACCATTAAATAATATCTAAGAAACAAGTAAGAGAATGACATGGAGGCAAAGGGGCTACCATGGAGACGATGGAAAGACGTTAATGTGCACATGGACCCAGCAAAAACAATGCTCTACCTGCAACCATCAATTAGACAAGTTTCGCAAGGTTGAGGTTAAGGTTAAAGTACTCAACACCAACTCGCAACAATAACTTTAGGTAGAGGCTCATGACAATCAGAGTAAGTGGAGGAGAAGATAGCAACAATTTGAGATGATATGAAAGAAGGGCAACAAAGTGAGGGGAACCTCAACAATTAGAAATGAAGAAGAAGATGGGAGGGACAAAAGATCATGAAGACCTATGAGGCTAAGGCAATGACTGGCAAGGGGTGTTCTTCCGTAAAAATGTCGAAGTTGTGCATATGTTAGGTCTAGATTTTTCATAGAACGGGGCAAACCAAATTATTTATCCTCCCAAAACCAATCAGCTCATCAAAAATAAAAGAGTCAACATGGCAACATTTGCCATATAGAAGCCACATAGTAGTTAGATGTCTATGTGAAATCAAAGTTCATGATAGATCTATTTGGCTCTATATCATTATCCTATAAACATAAATCTAAATTGCATTTTATAATGAATATTCTTCTCTTTAATCTTGTTTGTATATTTCATATTCCTACTAGCAATCCTTTTAAAATTAGTAGCACCTTTTTTGGGATCTCCAACAGCAAATGCAATCCAGAACCACAATCAAACACAAAATTTAACAAATAAAATATAGTAGAGCATCAATATTATCTGAGTTATATGTTATACTCACTTCTCCCCAACGGCAAAGGCAATCAAACATGACATGTTCCTCGTGAAAAAATAGCGACCACCCGGCTGCAGGTTCCAGTCATCGCACTCATTCAACAGCTGGAACCCCGCAGCGATTAGCTGCCTCTTGGCTTCAGCTGTAAAAGTACCAAATTGCAGCCATAGCATGCTTCATACATACAAACAATACGAAGGTAGAAGAAACAGTTAATACCAGTGGCATGGAACTGCGTCCAAGACTCGTTTAAGTAATCCAGAAGACCATCAACTATGGAAAAGGAAGAGCAGTCTCCACTGCTTGAAACCTATTGCTTTCCACAAGCGATTACCAGAAAGAGAAGCAAGCAGACGTCGAGTATGAGTGATAATGAGAAAAATTGCACAGAAAATCGATGAGGACGGACCTGAAGAGGTTGGTCGGAACGTAAGGTGCAGAGGCGACGGCTTGTGGAACTCCGACGCCAGGTTGATAGAGAACGAGAAAAGGACGAAGCAAACCTTGGTAGACGAGAAATATTTACCGCTGAAGGGTGCGGGGTTTTAAGAAAGTGGAAACGGCACAACGCCATTGATGACTACGGCGGCTGCTGAGAGCGTGGAGTTGTATTCAATCTTTCATTGGTGGAGTAACTGTCCGACGCCTAGTAGCGTCTACAAGGATAGGCATCAACGGTAAAGACTACATTATGTTGGGGCAGTTCTATCCGATTTAACATAGAATTGTTAATCCAAATTTATGTTTAAAAAATGAGAAATTTTAAAAACTTTAATCTCAAGACTGTCAAATAAAAATAATAGAAACTTTTTGAAATCTTTTATTAAAATTATATCATAAATTTTTATATTAAAATAGTTTTTTAAATTTGACTATTTTTATGTTAGTGCTTTAAAGTAAATAACATAATAATTTTTAGATAATTTCATAAAATCAAATTTAAATTTCCTCCTAATTAAAAAAATTAGACAAAATACATCCTTTTTACAAATGTAGATAGACAAAACTCACACACTAGCCTAAAGGAGTCTTAAAGCACAACATCAATGGACCCTGCAAACATCGACCTAGAGCACGTATACATCAATTGAAAGGACTATACGCAACATCGACTTATAGAAATATACAAATTCTTTAGGTCAGGACCCTACAAAGGTGACTAGAAAGATTAAATAAAAAAACTATGAGTCATACAATGAGATAAGGAAAAAAAACTCAAAAATAAAAGTCATGCAAGTCAATAATATGATGAAGAGACACAAGAAATCAATGCAAACGTAATTTAGAAAATATATTCAACTTAACTCAATGCTACTAAAAATAAAGGTAGAGATAAAGAAGTATGTAAATCTTTCTCAGTTTAGCTTAGCTATCATAACTAAATCTTGAAAAATATAATAATGCTTAAATATAAATTCTTCTTAAAAATTTTGTAATTAATCATTAATATATTTCTAATTTTGGGTATATTTTGTAGCTTTTTATGATACTTTTTAATGTCTCTAAAACACTCCTAATGACTATTTGAAAATTTTTAGGTTCTAATTAAAATAACATTTACTTACAATAATAAACTAAAAGCAAGTGTACATTAAAGATAATGTACATTTTGTTCGACTTCAAATAAATTAACATAATATATGTAAAATATTAATGTAATACGCTTTATTCTTGGGTTTGATCTCTCCACTAAAATACTTAAAGCAAAAGGAACAAAACACACTATATATTAAAATAAGTGTACAGTACACAATCCTAAAGTTTTAGGTAATACATTTAACACATTATTCATCTTCTAACATACTAAGTTAGTTGAAGTAAATGTATTTTATATTAATATGAATTTATCACACACAACTTTTGATGCAGAAAATGCTACATCAAAATGATGATTAATATCCTAATTATCTTTTATTTGATTTATCATGTTTTTATTTTATTATGAATTATAATAAGTTACATATATAAGATGTTCACAGTGTTGTCATCCTCTTCTACATATTTTATTATTTAACATATTTTTATTAAAAACTATATTTTTATTATTTTGTTGTTAAGTTTATCATTATGATATATTTAAAACCTTATTATGGAATAAAAAAATCATTTTAGCTTGGCATATTACTTCTATAAATTGTGATTTTTTATCATACATTCATGTACAACTTAGGTTATAATTCATCATCTAGTACAATATAAGACATCATATGATACAAAAGAATAACAAGAAACTAAGCTAAATATGATCGCATTATGTTAGTATAATATTATGTCAGATGGTTGCATTGCCTATATGGATTGGACTAGTTCGCAAGCTAAGGAAGACATAATTAGAACATAAAATACAATAGAGGTGTATCGTACAATACAATCAAGTAATAAAAAAATGAACTTAGGAGATATATGAACTGTATAAAGGTTGGCTAATGAACGTACAAGGACGACAAAAATTATACAAGGTTATTGATGTATAAGAACGAATGATCGATATAAATAATATAGTATTATACAATATGAAAACAAATAATTTACAAGTATGATTAATTGAGAAGAAAAATTAATGAAGTCCAAAAGCAAAATTAATTGTAAATGCTTGCATGACGAGAAACTATATTTTCAAAAAACAATTCCAAGAAAAACCAATCTTTCTTGTTTTTCTTTACTAAAAATTTGACGACAAAAAAAGTAAAGGAAATCAGAAGAATTGAATGCGACAAAAGCACACCAATTAAAGAAATAAAATAGTTTGACAATAGATCATTGTCATGATTGGAATATCACTAAAATCTATAATACCAATAATATATAGATAAGGGAACTTGGCTCTGATACCAAAAATGATGAAGAGAGAATTTAGTTATAATACCAAAATGATGGTAGATGACCCTATCTTTAAAACCAAAATAATTGGCTCAATAGTAAAAAAATTATATAACATACATCCAAATCAATACATTATTGGGATTATGTTGTATGCTGAATTCAGTAACATATTATAGTATATACAAATAAAAAATTACTCATATAAATAAGTATATCAATCAAATTCTTCCACTAATGTAATGCCTTAATATATTTTTACCCATTTAATATTTCCATTGATCTATTTATTCTTTTTAATCATCAATAGTCTTGTGATTTTAAAATTTACAAATTCTTTTTCTTTTCTTTGACTTTACCCATAATGTTATGTAATGCACTCTTAAGGACCCTATCTAGCTTGACTAACACCATGCGTTACTTCGGTGTAATATATGTTCACTCTAGTGAATCCTATCAAGCTTGAGCATCACCCATTATTTAGTTGTTCATATGATTTTAAGTTTTTTTTATAAGATGAAAGGTAAAATATAAGATGCAAAATAATGTCTTATTCCAACCTAAGTAACAATCTTATGCACTTTTGTAACATCCCAATATCTAGACACATGTATATAAAAATACAACTTGGTAGTTTAATTATTGAAGATGATTTTTTATTTTGATACATGTCATAATAAAATATTAATTATCAAAATCATCTTAGAAAACATGTCAACTTACAGGTATGATGGACGTTGAATTTGAGCACATATTTGGAAAGAGCTCATCAAGAGGAAGTCGTTGATATTTGGTTTATTATTTTTGAAACTTAATTGAATTTAATATTTATTATTAATGTTAAAATGAATTTTGGAATTTATGAAATACTTCATTTGGTTTTCCATTTCCTTAACTAGTTAGAATAAGGATCAATACATATTTGATGCATGAAGCCAAGCAAGATTTAATAGACTATAGTTTAGCTTTTCTTAGAAACTTCAAGAGAATTTTAGAGTAAGGATAACAAGGTTAAGGATGACCAAACCTTTAGGATCAGTGAAGAAGAATCATGCTAATAAAGTTATGCATGAGTTTCCTTGTGGCCATCTTGTGAAGGTAATTGTGCAAAGTCAAAAGCTTGAGCTATAGTATTTTGAGGAGAGTGCTTGTTTATTAGGAGCTTGATCTATTGAAGCAATATTATTGTTGTTGAAGCAAGGATAGTAATAGAAGTTGTAGTTGGAAGCAAGATAAAAAATTTAATTTCTACAATAACAAGGTTGTTGGAATTTGTACGAAGCTTGGAAATCAAGTTCAATAGCTATCGAATTCAAAGTTATATAAAAGGTTGTATCTTATTGAAATCTTAAGTTTTGCAAACGTTTGGCATAGGTTCCCAGTCTAGTTAATTGTAAGAAGCTTGTTTAACTTGAAAGTTAATCTTGTTACTATTTTGTCTCATGTTAGAATTGTAATCTTTTCAAATTTGATGAGTTAGAAGTGTCATGAGTTGAATTGTATTTTTATGTACATATTAGTTAACTTATCAAAAAGAAGTGGCATTAAGTTGGAAACAAAATAAGAAAAGGGAATTTGACCAATATAAATGTTAGTTATTATGCTATTTTATAGGTTGTGATATATTTATATCATATGCAAATTAGTACAATTAAGGGACATATAAGTGGTGAATGATTAAGCATATTTTAATAGATTTTGCATGATTTTGAGTTAAAAAGGTTAGAGGAAAAAGAGATAAAAAAAAAGGAATAACTTTAAGAAACAAAAAAAATAAAAAAATGACAATAAAAGAGGCATCTTAGATATATCAAATAGATAAATTAGATAATTAATATATAAATATATTTAATCATTTAATTTTAATAAAATAATTTAGTATATAATATATAATGTGAGCATTTTGAATGACATGAAGTCATCCATATATGTTTTTATTTATATGATTGCATATGTTTATTATTAATATATGTGTGTGTGTGTGTGTGTGTAAATAAATATGTTTATACAAATATATATGATGATATAAAAAATTAGAACATAAGACCAAAGAGAAAAGAATGAAATTAAATGAAAAATAAAGAAATGCTACTTAATCCTAATGAATTAGAAGATCATAAGAAAAAAAAAAGAAATAAGCATGCAAAATATTTTCTTTATGAGTCAATCTCATAACTACCTGATATAAGAAAGAGAATCACCTATGTTGTCATAAGGACTAACATATAAGGGTCACAACAAGACAAAAAAGCCCCATCTTTGTTAGTAGAAGATGTTGGTAATAGGGAGCAATGGATCTGTGATAGATGATACTGTTATGGGTTCTTAAGGAGTAGGGGCAACTATTATATGATAAAATTTGGGCTCTAAAAAAGAAATAAAAAAACAAAGAAAGATAAAATAAATACAAATGTAAAAGAAAATAAAAGATATGATATTCTATGATTATGATATGATGCAAGGACTATGTAATGACTTTATGCATTTAATCATAATGCATACAAGCATTTATAAGCCAATTTAATACTTTTAGAGCTTGTAATGCATTACTAATGTACTACTCATTCCTTATTTATTGGCTACATATTTGTACTTTTACATTACCTTTATGTTTGTGGCTAATAGTTTACTTACTGAGCATATCATGTTCATCTTCAACTTATATTATAGATTAGGATGTAAATGTTCATAAAGCTTCTCGATGATTTTAGCATAAATCCCAAAGTATAAGAAGATGTTGTATTTTCATATCTCTGTGACGAACGTTGTATGACAAAGACTTATATTGTATATATACAATAGTTGTTTATGAATACTTTTTTTACTTTGATTTTGTTACATCAATTGTGATTTATGGATACTTTTATTGTGTACTATTTAATTTCGATATGAGACGTGTACTTTTTATGTATAGGTTTTTGTTATTATACTAAGTGATGGTTGTAATAATGTAGATTTGTTGGCATGTATGATTTGAGTTATAATCGTATTAATTGTAATTATATTATGAACTACAATATTGTGATTATTTAATTGAGATAATAGACTCATTATGTTATATATTGATGGATGTATCTATGTAAATTTTTGTATAGGAGAGAAACAAGTTTTTTTAAGGAAGATTATGTTCATTTAAATTTTAAAATCTCAAACTAGTTTAATTAAATTTAACTATTAAAATGATATTAAAAAAATACTATTATTAGATTCAGTGTGACACTAAAGACCAACAAAAAAGAAAATGTATGTATAAAAGTATTTTCTCTCCAGAGTAATCTTAAAACATCATTAGTTTTAAGGATTTAGAGAAGTAGTGATTTTTAAGAATAAGAATCTTATGATATGTTGGTAATTGATTATAAGAATCATCTTTACCTTAAACCTATATTGGTGCCTGAAAGTTGGATAGGTTAACCCCTACATAAAGACTATATTATCCTAACCGTCTATGAAATGTAAAATATTGAATGTCAAACATCACTAGTTTGATGTGGTTCAAGGATGAACAAAGAGAAAGTTGATAGGCCAACAACACCTAGGATTGAAGAGAGTGGGGAAGGAGGACTGACTAATGCCTTAAGAAAGAAATTACTAAAGCAAAGAGTAGCATCTAATAGACTTCTTATTGGAGGAGAATAAGGATATATTGTCTCATATTGGTTACTAATAGAGTGAATTTGGTGTTCATATTAGATGTTATGGTTTAAGAAGTTTGGGTATCTTTTGAGGGCAAAATCTTGTTGGGACAACATCGAACGACCTAAGAGGACAAAGCATCAACACAGTGACACCAAAATGTCACGTTCAACATCACCCACAACTAAAGACTAGAGTGTTCTCCATTTCATCAATTATTCTAATAATTATCTAACATTAATATTGTTAAATGTATTATTTGATATGGTTCTAAGTGAGTCATGATAAGTTTCTTATATGAAATAAATTTCATTTTTAAGCCATCCTAAATTAAGCCTTCTTTTTGTTATGTTCCCCTATTTATACTAATAAGAATCAAAATGATTATCATTCTATACCAAGTTACATGCATAAATTAATTTTTCAAATATGAGCATGTAAAGCAAACCATTCTTAACAAAGATCAATATGTACTTAAATATGATAAGCATAATCTTCACCTATGAATCCAGTTGGTTAACATCAATATTTTCTAATAAAAGATCACTAATAGTAATTCAATAAACATATAAAATATGTAAAGCTTGTAAGCAACTAATAAATATATAAAGTATGCAAAACAGGCATAAAATTATCATCTTATTAGTTTTCATTTATTTTAATTTCTAAGTCTTTAACTTGAATTCATTATCATAACAATTAGATGCATAGAAGTTATAAAAAATGCCTACCTTATTCTCCAATTGCAGTGGTCTTGCCTTATGATTAAGCTTATTCGTAAAAATTTTCCTTCACATACCTAAAATTCTCATTCCTCTATGAATTCCATTTTAAGCATAATAGCCCCAAAAGGATTCCTTATTTTCCTCTCTCATGAAAAAAAACTCTTTTACATTCACTCTCCTTCTGCACAAGCTTGACTTGTTTACTTAGATAATTTCTATCCAATTTCCCACAATAGCCCATGTAATTCTCTTTTATAAGTCATTAATAGACTATTCTCCTTGTCATTTCATGTTTCATAATTGATGCCTCTATTAATTCAAAGTATCCTTTCTCTTCTACTAATAACTACATCTCTTCCTCTTCTGTCAATTTCTACCACTTAGATTCATCATGCCACTTAGTTTTCTCTGTCTTTAAGTTTTTAGGGTTTTAAGATTTTAGAAACAAATAAAAATCAAAAAATTCTTTAAACTTAGATCATAGACTTAATTTATGAATTATTTAATAAAAAAAAATTCCAAAAATTTGTCAACCTCATCCGCTTAATAAAACCCATCATGTTATACCAATTAGCCAATTTGCACATTTTTTGAGGTCATTTAATATTTTTAATCATTTTTAAATCTTAAAGTCCTTATAATAATTATTCTTTTATGTCTTCTTATTAATCTTTGACCTTCTTAGCACTTCCTTTTTATATTAAATATTTTTATTGTGATTTGCTTTATAAATTTTTATATCTTTATCAAATTTTATAATTTTGCATTTCACTTGGTATTTTTAATAATTTCGAAAAAAATTCAACTCTTTAAAAAAATTATTATTTAATTCTTAAAAATCTTCAACACTTGTTTTGAAGTGTAAACACTTTTGGTTTTTATAACTTTGGTATCTCGAGTTTCTAATAAATCATTATTTTATGTTATAAGTTTACTATTCTTTTTAAGGGTCATAGCTCCTTTCTAGCTAAAGTATTAATTTTTAGAGAAGTTCAATTATTAACCAAAAAATTTTAAGATTATGAAATTATTAATTATCTTATTTATTTAATTCTAATGATATTTATTATTATTCTTTGCCCTTCTTAAAGTTTTAATCAATTTTAATTATTATTTTTCTATCAATTTTATCACCTATTAAATCCTAAATCTCAAAATAAGTATTTATATAGTTCTTCCCACTTTTGTGATATTATGGTCTATGTCACCTACAGAGAGTAGGTAGTAATCATTGAGTAAGATTATTGGAAAAGAAATCATCAG
This sequence comes from Vanilla planifolia, assembly GCA_023846275.1. Taxonomy (NCBI): domain Eukaryota; kingdom Viridiplantae; phylum Streptophyta; class Magnoliopsida; order Asparagales; family Orchidaceae; genus Vanilla; species Vanilla planifolia. The sequence continues at coordinate 24,065,450 of CM043876.1, read as the reverse complement.
ATAAGATGTAGATATTGTTAAAGTTACAAAAATAATTAGCTAATATCAACTATTAAGAGAAGATGTTAATATTTATATGAGTTATTATAATTTTTAGATATTAATATAACTTTTAAAGATAAAATCTATTTTGATTAGTCTGGGATAACTGGCCAAAGTGAGATAATATCTCAACATAAGAAAATTAGTGCATTAAATATATACATTATTTAATATTTTTAAATATAAAATTTTTTATTAAAATTACTATTAATTTTCAACCTATTATTTTAATGTTAAGTCACAACATATTTTTGTAAAACTAATAATATTGGGTTCTTATTAATTTGCCACATCAATTTTTATAATTTTTTTCTTCCTTTGATAATTATTTATCATAGGATATTGAAAAGAATAATATAAAAAAATGATTGATGATTCTGAAGAGTGAAGAGTTATAAAATAATAAATTTAATCAATATATATTTTTAAATTTTTTATAAATATTTTTAGAATTTTCTAAGAAGGTTTCAAGATTTTAAGGTATTGTATTGTATAAGAGTATCGGATCATACAATATTATTAAGTAAGACAATCAATTAGGCAAATAAATTCATTATATAGGATTATGTTATACAAGTATGATTAAGTCAATATATGAGTACGATTGAATACAATTAGTTATGAGTAAGAGTAGTGTTATACCCAGTAAAAAGTTTTATGTTAATCTTTAATGAATTAATTTTTGGCTTGGATGATTTCAGATCGACAGTAGGATGAGCCAGGAGCTCAATCAGAGGCTATTGGAATTTCTGAAATTTCTAGGGATTTTTCGGAGCACCGAGGTGAATTTTAAGAAATTTTTCCTGTTTAATTAGATTTATTGGATTTTTAGAAATTCGAAAATCCATTTAAATTAAACCGGAAATTGGTTTTTACCGCGCGTGAACCGGACTGGAACGGTTCAACGGAGGCGGAGACGGTTCGCCGAGTGAGTTTGCGCGTGCGTTTTGATAAGCGGATCGGACGGTCGTGATCGACGGTTGGGATTGAACCGGCTGATCGGGTGCTTACCGTGTCGAAAGCGTGTCAACGGCGCGTAATGGGTTTCACCGTGTCGGCCAGAAATATAAAAAAACCCTCGCGAAACGATTAGGGTTCGTTCGGCCGACCGATAGAGAGAGTTTTTCCGGCGTACGGCGCGTGATTCCGGCGGCCTGGCAAGGGGCTTTTTGTACCTGGAGATTCACGGGAACGAGGAGAGTCAATTCGTACCGGATTCGTTCGGCGAGGAGCTGCGGCGAGCTGCGGACGAAGTTCACCGTCGCCGGCGTCGTTGAGGTAGGAAATTCAGTTTAAATTAGTGATTTAGTAGAAAATTAAAAGCATGAAATACTTTGCTTAATGAAAACAAGCATGTGGATGAAAATCGGATTTAATTGAATGCTAATTTGTGTCTTTTGCAAATTTCGGAATTCCTGGAAAAATTCCCATTTCGCCGAAAAAAAATTTATTAATGCTTAGGAGCATGTTAGGAAATTGTTCTCCTTGTTCGCAGTCGCCGGAAATCGACGGAAGGATCGTATTGGTCGGCGATGGCGGCGGCTAGGGTTTCGCGGGCGCCGGGCGGAGGAAGGAGATGGATTAGGATTTAGTTAATTAGTTAATAATTAATCATAAATTAATTAATTAACAATTATTAACTTAAATTGGTGCGGATGAGAGAGAAGCGGAAGGATTTATAATTCGGAAATTAATTCCGAATTTTCGGAAATGATTTATTTAATTTTAATGCGGCGCGGAAGAGGAAAGACGGGAGGAATTAAATTCGGAAATTTATCCCGAATTTTTGGGAAAAAGAAAATGCAGAATATTTAATTCGGAAATTAATTCGAATTTTGGAAATAAGATATATGAGGAATTAAACTCGGAAACTATTCCGAATTTCGAAAAAATGGATAAAGACGGAAATTGATGACGGAATTTAAAAATTTCCTGAAGTGGGGAAAAATGTTATCAGTGATGACAGTACAGCTAGAAACAGTCAGACAGAAGTATGGTACATGGATGCTACCAGAACAGTCAGTAATTGACAGTTGTGTTGCCTTGATGGCAACGGCATGGATTGAGTCAATTTATTCAGTGTTGGCATATTTTATGGATTGGCATACTGGACCGGACTACTATAGACCCTATATGATGTTTTAGGGTAGTTGTGGTAGGTAACTGTGCGGTTCAGACTTAGCTTCCACAGTATACATGTGACTGGTATGCGCCTTGTTGTACCTGGATACATGTTGCCGGATCTTGGAGTTAGAGATTGGCAATGACTGTAGGGGCGTGAGCTTCTATGGAAGTTGTTGGTAGAGGACTCTTTAGGACGGTGGCTGAGTCGATCTCTCCTGGTCCATGTGTGTAGGCCTGCGCGCCTGAGGGTGGCAGGGGTGTCTCGCAGTGGCTAGCCAAGTGTGTAGGCCTGCGCGCCTTAGGGTGGCAGGGGTGTCTCACGTTGGCTAGAGATTTTGTGACTGGATCTGTCTATAGTCTCCAGGAGATTGATTGACGAGAGACGCTGCGGTGTCGGGTGCTTAGGCGCCATGCGTGTTTCGAGATGGGCGTTCCCACTGGCACGCTACCTGGAAGCCCAGAGGAGAGCTACTCTGGTGTGACTAGGGGTGACTGTGGTTGGTCGGAGTCTGGGACTGAGAGTGCCTATCCACCATACATTGTTATGCTGTATTCTTATATTTTTGCTATTATCCTTCTCTTGCATGTGAGTTTTACTAGCTGTCTTTCCTACTGGGCGTAGCTCATTCCTGTATTATATATTTTCAGTGGCTCGACAGACTTGACACTACCAGATTAGGTAGGATCGTGGTCAGCAGGATTGTGGAGGATATCTGACTTGTGATTGTCTGAGATATTCTGGTTAGTTGATTGTTGCTGTTGGATGTATTTAATGAGATTGTTATTCTCATATGTCATGTAATATGTGAGGGAAATTCTGACTTATGTTTCTGGTTGGATAACATTGCACTTGTTGGACTTGGATCTTATTCTTGTAATGTAGTTTCATTCACTGTTTTATTTTATTGTCTTGGAGTATGGTGTGTGGAGTGCCATATTTTATTTGTGGATGTTATATATCTTTTTGTTTGATGGTGAGGTCATTACATGACTATGGAACTTAACCGTGGGGGTTCAGACTTCTATTAGATCGGTTCTCCTACCGGTATGGGGTAGGAGTATTGGGTCTAGTAGGAGTAACATTGCGCGAGTCCATCTGTTAATTCAGGAGTCATGAACCTGATTTGACGGTGTACCCGGGAGATGGGATCCACATTGTTAAGGGAAGTAGGTGTGTAATGATGTGTTATATCCTATGTTTTCGTAGGCTACTCAGGTTGGTATGGGACGATCTGAGCTGTCTATATTAAAAAAAAAAAAAAATTGTATGCCAAAAATCAGCCTAGGAAAAATGGGGTGTAACAAGTAGTCTAATAGAAGGGATTAACCATATAGTACGATCATTGAGTATTATATGGTCCAATCATATAAGAGAGAGAATAAATTCTATTCAAATTTAAATACGCATAAAAGTGACTGGATCATATACGATGTCATGATATCATACTAAGTCATTAATATATAAGAGCAAATAATTAATAGATAATACAATATTATATAATATGAAGGATAAAAATGCATAAGTATAAAAGAGTATAGAGCCCAAAGCTTGGTAATACAAGCACAACAACAAAAAATATATCAATATGACCATATGTAAGGAGGTTTCATAAAAGTATCAAATCTTAAAATGCAAAAGAAGCGTATCATATTACATGATTATTAAAAATGAGGTGGGCTCAGTGTCAAGCCATCTTAAAAAAGATACCCTAAATAATACAATAAAATAATCATATTAATAAAATCATGATATAAGTGATGGTTATGACATAGTAAAAGATACAGGGAATGGATGGTACAAGTACTATAAATAATATCATATAACACGATAATCAAATAAAACATAATATGATAAGATAAAAACTAGCACTGTAAACCAAAATTGTCAATATGTTGTAAGATAAATGTTAATATCATACCAATACGATATTGAGATTGTAATAATACAATAAAAAAAATTAAGATAAATCTATGCAAAGTTGAGAAATGTATAATAAAATTTTGATTATCAAACTTGATAAGTAGCAGAAACTGACCAAAAATTAAAACTTGAAATAACAACTGGCAAAGAAAACTATCATTGACCGAGTTTAATCGATAGGAATCTTTTGTAAATGAAATATTAAAAGGTGAAAGTAATCACCATGAAGAGACATAATTGTTAACATCATTTTAAGGGTGAAACATATGAAAAGTCATGAGAACAAGTATAAATAAAATATTGGTCATGACTTATATTTTTTTTAAAAATTTAAGAGATACAAAAAGCAACACTTGGCCATAGTTTGAAAAGAAAAAAGGAGAGCAAGTGAAGGTATTCATAGAGATTTGGAAAGAAATTGTGCAAAAGATAAAAATAAAACTAAAAGAAAAAATTTTCATGTACTGTAGTAATCGAGACTTGAAGTAAAGATCTAAGCTTTAGTAAAACCATTACTTAAATTTAAGAGATAGATAAAACTTATTCATAATATATATGATTTGATGTATTATGCATTATAAATTAGAATCTTAATCTGATATAAAAAAATATTAATATTTTATTATGCATTATTTTTATATTTTTTATTAGTTATATAATAAAAATATACCATATCACATGAATTAAAAAATAAAAAGTGATTAACAAATGTTAATAACAAGTAATGTAATATGAGTAAGAGCTCAAGCTTTAACAAGTGTTTTAAATGCTAACTTGTTAACTAAATTAATACCTTCGAAAGTAAGAGTTTTGTTATCTAGATTAAATATTTTCAAAAGTGAGACCACTACTTTGATTAATGTCACCTGGAGTGTTGCTAAAAAGAGATTATTGACCTATCCAGAGTAAATGTTTTGAATGCTCAAAAGAAAAGAAAAAGATTAAAAAAATTAAAATGATTTCTTAAAAAAATTTGAGTTTCAAATGGATCAAAAGAAAATGCAAGATAGTATGTCTTTTATTGATTTATATTATTGTTGGTATAAACTATACATATGTTTATCTAATAATTATTTATTTATATTATGCTATATATTTTTATCAATGAGCCAATGTTGATTGGCTCATGCATTTTTTGATCTAACACTTTTAGGTCAAAAGAAGAAACTTCATAAGTTTATCGAGATAGAATAAAAGCTAATATATGATGATTTAGAATATGCCACTATTATCATTAGATGTATAATTTTATGTTTATTTTATTTGAGTCAAAAAAAGATATATAAAAGATTTGTTAATATTGATATTATATATTTATGTGATTTTAAAAATAAATACAAACAAAGTGATGTTTTTATTAAATTGTAAATAATACTTCTATTACTTAATTTCAAAAGAATAAACTTTTGACTGTATTATGATTTTTATAAAAAAAAGAATGATTTTTATATGTTTTTAAATGTTAAAAAAAGAGAAAAAAATAGATGTTGTGACACTAAAATCCAATAACAATGGACAGAATTTGCTATAATGATAAAGGAAATATTAAAGAATATAAGTTTATTGAAGACTATATAAAGGATTTATTATAAAAATAGGTGATTGGGTCAAAAAAGAGCTACAATTAATCATGTAACTTTTTATCTTGTTTCAGTCCTAATTCTATAGATGAAGTATTGAATGATGAGTTTGGATAACTATTATGAATAAAGAATTTAATCAATTTATTAAAAATGAAGTATGGAATTTAATTTCTATATTAATCAATTAACCTGTGATTAAACTAAACAGATTTTTAAAAATAAGTTAGATGAAAATAGAATTATGGTTAAGAACAAAGCACTCATAGTGCCGAAAGGTTATAGTCAAATAAAATATACATTGACGTACATGAGACATTTACTCCCAACACTAGATTAGAAGCTATTAAAATTATCTTAGATTATGCTTTTTATAAAAGTTTTAAGATCTATTAAATAGATTTCAAGAGTGCACTTTTGAGTTTGATCTCTCAGATCTAACAATGATTATTGATTTCATCGATTTCATATGATTTATCTCTAAATCTAATGGTTGCAGCTTCATCCTAACTTAATGGATGACTAATATTCTTTTCGTTTTATCTTTGAATAATGTATTTTTTAATTATTTGGTTTAAATCCTAGAGCTGAGATTTACTATAACTTTACTAGTATTGAATTAAATGATCCAAATCTTATTCAACATGATATGATGGTCTAAATCAAACATGTCTTAATCAAACCGTCATGTAGATCTCATGGTGTGCATCACCTCCTATTGGATACAATGGCTCTGGTCCATCCCACATAATGGCTAGTTCTTTAGCCATTATATTAGTTACTTTGGAAAAAATATTTTAATCTCTTTGGAAAAGTTTTTAAAGATGTTTGGTTGTAGTTTTTCAAATAGTTTTTTCATGTTTTTTAATGGCTATAATCAAAATTATTTATAAATATCTAACTATTGTAAATGAAATAACTAATAAATATGAATCAATATTTGAGATCTTAATAAAAAATTGTTCAATATTTTACTGACATAAATTCTATTGGCAATAACTACGACTTGTCCTTCTAAAATCATCAAATTTTTTCATCTAAATCTTGCACAACTTTCAAATTCTCATTTCTCTTCTTAAATTTAAGCTCATCGTATCTTATTTTATTAATCAACAAGTATAAAAAATTGAAACAATTTAATAAAATGTTTTCATCTTATTATATTTTTCCCTTTTCTTTTGGGTTCAGTAGCCCCACATTTGCGAAAGTTTGAATTTAGTTAGATCTTATAAAACAAAATCGTGTAGAGGTTGATCTTGCAAAAGCCTCGGTTATAGTTAAATCCATAAAAGCTAACAAGTTAAAGGTGAATAGTAAAAAAATCTCAAGTTGTAACTTTTTATTAATAATTATTTTTCTCAACCTTTGTTGGGGGTGGATGTAGGTTCTAATTTGAATCGAACCACCTTAAAATTTTAGTGTATCATTTTAATTTTATCTTTATTTTTTATCATATTAAAAAATTAATATGCATCTATATGTATATATAATCAAGATTTTTTATAAACATAAAATTATTTTTGAAAAATAAATACAATAAAAAATAAAAAAAATATATTTTAAAATCTATAATTCACTTTTTTGTTATAAGATTTATACACTAGTTTTCAGTTTAAGGCCATTAATATGAAAATATATAGATGAATTATTAGTTCATTATTTTATCTTATAATTAATAAGTTTAAAATCATATTTAGTATAGACTTCTGTGTCAAACTTCAAGACATCTTCAAGTTTTAAAGCATATTTTTAAATATTTTATTGGAACCAAAACATTAAGTTTGTGGTATCCAAAATGTGAAGTTTTGACTTTGTTTCTTACATTAATGTTAACTTAGATGGGAGTACAATTGATAGAAAAGGTACATCTAGTATATGTCAATTAATTAGAAACTTACTCACTTAAGCTAGTTGCAAATAGAATTGTGTTGCTTTATCTACAATTGATTCTAAATATATGATAACAAGATAATTATGTAGCTCAAGTACTTTGGATTAGGCAACAACTCTAAGATTATGACTTACACTTTACTAGTGTATTAATTCATTGTGCCAATGTAAGTTCTATATGATTGACCAAGAACACAATCCAACTTTCCTAAACGAAGCACATTGATATAAGGCACCACTTCATTTAGGCTCATGTAGAAAAGCAAGATATTATTCTAGTCTTTGTTCCCTCTAATTCTCAATTAGCTGACGTCAACACAATCTTTATCTCAAACACCTTCACTAGAATTAAAATGATTATATGTTTTTTGAACCCCTCTAAGTGATTCCAAAAAGGGGAGAAGCATCAAGCTAGAATTAAAGTGGGGCTCTCATTTAGGTGGAGATTCCTTATATTGTTAAATATTATTTTAATAGCTTGTTGTGTTAATGTTGTTTAGTATTAAATACTACTTTAAGTAGTTGTTTATTTATTTTATCTTATCATGTTTCATATACTTATTCTAGCATTGGTTTTGTAATCAATAAAAGGGGGAGATTGTTGAAACCATGCTTAGCAAGGTTTGATGGTAATAAAATCAAGCAATTGTAAACTAATCTTTTGTATAAGATACTTTAGATAGAAAATGGATTCATGAAAGGTGGAGAAGATGAAGTGATCCACATGCAAGAAGGTTCAAGGTTAATGATGGCATTGCTTAAGATGGTGGCTCAATTTTCAAATCAAAGAGCCTTATGGTTATTAATATAAATTAGGTGATTGCCCATTCAGAGCTTCTTATTTACTACTTAAAAGGTTCAAATTATCAAACCTTCACTTGACACATTATTGCGCATAAGAATACATGCACTTTACTCATGCATACTTTCATGTTATACTTCCTTTTTATGAGTTAAACTTGTGATCAACTACAAATTAACAATGTGAATTCATGTATCTAAATAGTCAAACTAGTTTTATGACCAATAATAACCAAGTGTGTAATAAACTTAAGTTGACAAAAGTTCTGAATTTATTTTAAATATTGATCATACAAAACGATGTCTCTCATCATATTTGTGCATTTAACCTTTTAGTGCCTCGAGTTTAATAGTAATGTTGCAAGCCATCTATATATAATGATCTCATTGTATTAGTACAACTATTTTTTTTAGTTAAACAGACAAGTTATCGCATGATTTTATATCAATTTTATCTATCATTGGCTTGCATCATATTGTTTTACATTTTTTTTCAAAATATTCTTTGTATCATATAAAAAAAATTATGTACATGTATAATCTCATTTCTTTACATAACACTTAGACAATATTAAGGCAAAATTGAGTTAAATGATATTGTACAAATACTTTATTATATCATAAATGTATGATTCATATAATCCAAGTATTACAACAAAAATTGATATAACTTTGTACAAACAAGATGGACATATCATGCACATATGAAATAATAATAATCTACAACTCAATAGGTCAAAGTTCAAAAGGAAACATCATTTGTATATACTCATCATACTCGTATGAAGAACTTGAAAACTTGAGAGTGATTCAACTAAGTGAAAGAAAATCATCCACTTATGATCCCCTTATCGAACATGTAAGATCATAAGATAACAAAGGACACATGAAATCCTTAAGTGTAGTGCACTTATACAATCTTCATGATCATGTAATATGAAGTTTTGAGAGCAATTTTAACAGTGTGTGCAAGACATGCATCGTATAAATATGATATCCATTAGCATACTTTTATGGTATGTTTTAACCAAAAAAATGTGACTTATATAGGTACTTCATTAAGTAGTTAGTTCTATTTTGGTATCGCTCTAATATGATCTCCTAATTCTAATTTAATTTAGCCATTCTATCTTTTTAAAAAGTTCTTTAATTACTTAGGTAATATAAATAATAAGAAACTCAATTGAGAAAAGCTAATGATTCATTCCATGTCATTATACAGAAAGACAACGGCTTACTCTTGCCAATACATACAATTATCACTGAAATATTCCTTTAACTATTGTCGTTGTCGGTACTACTTTATTTGATCTTTTATTCTCATTATTTTAAATTAATTAATTGGTAACATCTTTACATATTATTTAGTATCTATGTCATATTAATTTACAAGTAAAGGTGTAAAGTTTTGATCCATTTGTAGATTTGTTGTTGTAAAGTTTATTCTTACTGATTGTGAGAACAAAGAGTGATTTTCTTAGTCCAAATTTAATCATTAGATTAGAGATGGATGTAGATCTTGATTTTGAGTTGAAACATCAAAATAATTTGTGTTGGCATTTTTTTTTATCTAATTTTGCTACTTATCACATAAAAGTTTTGAAAAATTTAACCACTAATTAAAAAACAATCTTAAAATACAAGTTATAATATTAAGTCAACTTATTCATACATATGTTATTTATTACTTAAAAATTTTAAAATAACATAATTCACTCATCTCTTGTAACTCACACATCATAACAAGTAATATTAAAATAAATTATATCAAAAAAAACAATTCATGAGAGAAGATCTTTATTTACTCTTATTAGTTGATGGTGGACCGTAAGCACTTTAGTCTAACATATCCTAACACCTTGTAAGAGTCGTTTCACACCCTAGTCAATGTATCACATTTTTGTGAATTTAAATAAATAATCACAAATAAAATAAAAATTAAAAATATTAATTAAATATAATTACTTACTTCTAAGGATGATATATTTTTTCTCTTCACGAAATTCAACTCATCCCATAATTATTATATTTTATCAAATTATATGTCAAGTAAAATAATTTTTTTAAAATTATTATTTAATTAATTCTCATATGTTTAATGTATTACAGTCTACCTATTTCTCTCCAATTGCCATCTAAGTGATGCTATGACATATTATTCTTTTGACACATTCAATGAGCTTGATCCCATTGCATCCTCACATGCATACATGAGAATCATTCTTCATACACTACAAAATCATTCATCATTACCAACTATGAACACAAAGAAAAACTCCTATGTTTGATATATCACCTCAAATTTATGACTCAACCAACTTACAAAAACAAATGAACTAATGGGAAATTCATTTTGACATTAAAAATTAATTTTTCTTACAATTTCCTAGGAAATACTTTTTCTTACAATTTTCATATGAAAAATCATTTTTTTTCAAGATTCGTGAGATAATTTAAAATGGACGTATGATTTCAGTGAATCGACCGAAAGAATCCAAGCTATATTGCACTGTTTTACAGAGCGTGGTTTCAAATCTCCATCGACCAAAGTAGACTTTTCAGGATTCATTTCAGAACACGGCGTCCGAGCCTAATCTGCAAGTTGATTGATCAAGTTCTGTATGGCGACTTGGGTTTTGGTCCATGCAAAAGCGAGTTGAGTTGATTTGGATTTGTTAGATTTTGGAGAGTGAGATCTTCAACACGTGGAGCTTGTCCTTCCTTAACGTCCTGTTTTGTAAATTTTCACCTTAGGTTTTAGAAATTCTATTTTCTTAAATTTTACACAGTATAATTTGTCATATTTATGTTCTTACAGCTACAACAGATTTCACACAAGTAAAAATAGAAAAAGCATATTTTAGTAATAGATAAAATCATAGTTAATAAAAACGAATTAAAAAAAATGAAACAATAGGGCACAAACGCGAGTATTCTCACAGAAAACTTGAGCGTACACAACTCACAGCGTTCTCACAAAGCAACATACGAACCGCTTGCATAGTTAGATAAACCAAACATGGATAGCCTTCTCTTGTCAATAGGTGATTCATCGTCTCCTGGCCGCCGTCTCACGCTGGGCATTGAAGTAGACTGCGACCACGGGAAGACCGAGCTCGTTTTCCTCTGCGAAGCCGCGGGTGCTGAATCGGTCCACCTCCTCTGGTGGCTTCACCGCCTGCCTTCTCTTCTGCTTGAAGAGCACGAAGACGAATCGATGGATCCCTATGTTTGGCGTCGGGCTTTCGTAAGGAACCATCTCCTTCCCTACACACGCATTTCCGCAGTCTCCATTAATCACCAATTCAATAATTTCGAAAATTATACGCTTATTTTTTGGCTCACCAAAGGAAGCGTCGGTAGTCCCGGGGATATCAGTAACAAGCCTGCGTAACGATACATTAAGCCATGTGTAAGTCTTAAGCAATACGTATGTACATGTTTAAACGATTTGAATTAATCACCAATGGAGGTGCTCTCGCAGGTATGGATCGCTGGGCCCAGGCACGTCCGGGTCAGTCATGATGAGAGTAAAGAAGGACCTTAAGTCACCTCCTTGGACCTCGACCCGGGGCATGGAGGCGACGACGGTGGGGAAGAGCTCTTGGCCATTGCAGACGAGCTTATTGCACTTGTAGGTCACCGTCATCTTCACGCTGGGGTTGAAGGACTCGAGGACTTCGCCGATGACTCTGCCAACCACCAGGGGCTCAACGCTTCTTGCCATGGCCATATGGATAGATTGCTTGTTGCTTGTGGAGCCGATGAGGCAGAGGAGCCCATTTATAGTAGAAAGAGTTGTCAGAAGGAATAAAAGGTTTTTTAAGGATGAAGTTGAGACTTCATTGACTACGGGCCCTCGACAGGGTATATGTTTTTTCTCACTCGTAGGGTCCACCAAGGGATAGGTTTTGGAATTAAAACTCTGATTTATCTAAAAAAATTCGATTTATTGCCATTTGATTAAGCTATTGTTTGTCATATCTTTCAGTCAATGAATGTTATTAATAGTTTTTTTGTTCATCATCTTCTCAGAGGAGATTTAGGTGGACTAGAAGAATACCCCCTATATTAGATAGTTTTGACCATCTATATAAAACATTTAATTGATTATTATTTGAATAATATAAATATTCAAATAAAGTATATTATTATCGTTTAAAATTTACTGATATTCTAACTTATTTTACTCATTATTTTATATATTATTTCTTACTGTTATTTTAAATATAATGACCCCCCAAATTTAAATGTCACTCAAAATTTAAACAACATATCAATATTAATTTCTAAAGTCAAAAATATAGTTTTATATACTATTATTTACATAGTTTATAAAAACTTAATTATAAAATAATATTACATTGCATGATTATAACTTTAAGCAAATTATCTTTAAAATAAACATTTTTAACTTACAAAAAACAATTATGAGAAAATTTGAGCATAGTATTTCAATTAAATTTTTTAAAGTTTTTTTAAAACTTTAAAAACATCAAATTTTTAGCAAATATGTTTTTGGAAATCATTATTTTTATTTAAATAAAACTCATTTTTAAAAAAAAACTGATTTTTTTTTCAATGTTTTTAAAAGTCATAAATTAAATATAGCCATATACTTCATATTTTTTTAAATCACAATAATTGTACAAAACAAGTTCCATTAATATAAGAAACTGCTCTACTTTAACAATTAAGGAAATAACCGGAGAGGTGGAAAGCAGATTCCATTTGCAGGAACCTTAAAAGTGTTGCGGCTTCAGAACAGAGTTGCCATCGGCGAGGAGCAGCGGGCGGCGCATAAAGAGGTAAGACACCTCATCAACGCACAAATGTCCAAAAGGATGCTGCTAACTAGTGCGCAGGGGTCACTTCATATTAAAGAGATCCTTCGGTTCTCAATCTGGAAAAACAAAACAAAACATATGTTTCCACAAGTAGCATGCTTACTCTTCTGTTCAGGTATTCGTCACCACGTTCTGCGGTGAGCGACACGCCTGCAATGCTGTTATGCTTTACTGCAAAAAGATATCAAAGAAGCACAATTAACTAAGTTGCGATATCATCGGGAATGTAGTCCATTTAAAGTTTTAAGTTTTTAGGATGAAAAAAAAAGAAAAAAAGAAGAAGAAGAATGCCTTAAATAACTTTTTTATGTTTTAACTAAAAAATATAAAAAATTTATGAATGTTTTTTAATCAAAATCTTTTATTCAATCACATGGAATTCATTTTTTAAAATCTTCTCTTTTAAACTAAAGATTATATGTAAATAAAATATTTATAAGTTTAAAAAATGTTTAAAAAATACATTAGTTAAAATAAAATTTTAATAAATAATATTTTTTCAAATAATAAAATATAAAAATATGATCTTAAAAATAGATTTTAAAATTCGTATAACTATGAAATATAATCTAATTAAAAAAAATATACATTATATGCATACCATGTATGAGATATTAGATTATCGATTATTTTTTTTGTAATTTTTTCAAATTTATGTATAAAATGTGTATGTTAGACAAAATATAATATGCTATGAGGGCGGTATTCATTAGTGGTCACAAAGTGGGTTATTATTAAAAAAAAATATCCATATATTACCCAAAATTAAAGAGTTTGCCAACAAGAATACTCTGTGAGGCAAAATTGTATAATTATTTGTGGCTTATTTTTTATATTATAAGGAAAAAAGAGTCTTCTATTTTAAAGAATTTGATTTGAGGAATCATTTTTTACAACTTTTATAAGATAATATGTAGAAAAACTTAATTTTTATATCATGTCATCGTATTAATTCCCAAGTAGAAATTGAATTGACACTAAACACTCTTTTTTAAAACCATACATGTTTAAAGAAAGTTTAGTTTTCTTAATCAGAACTTAATTTTTGAGTCCCAATTAAACATTTCAAAATTAAATAAAGATAAATTGATGAATAAAAAATTATTTGGATATAAATAATAAATTTAAAATAAATTATCTACTACTCAAAATAATAATATCTTTAAGTGATTAATAAAAAAAAGAATTTTGATTATATAAATCAAGATATGTGATTCTGAGTAATCATGTTATTAGTATTAATATTGTGTAATTATATATTGAAATTATTATATATATTAATCATTTTATATGTTATCATGTACATCACAATATATTTTAGTTGTAATGTCAATTGATATTCAAATGTTCACTTATATGTTATCTTTATAATAATTATTTTATATATATAATCAATTTTATTTTATGTTTATATTATTAATATTTTTGTGAATTAAGCATGTGATTAAACACAGCCAAAGTTTTCTAATGTTTTCTTGAGATGTTAGATTTTGTTGGCATTGTGTTTAGTGATTGTAACATAATATTAAGTTGTTTCAATAATGATAGGATAGATGGCTTATCCATATGGGTGGTTAGATAAGCCAAGCTCTCATCAAAGATTAAAAAAACAAAATTGAAAAGTTAAATCAAACTTCTCATTGTGCTCCATGTTTCAGGAATGCCATGTCAACCTATTCTTCAAATGTACTTGAATATAAATTTTCTTTAAGGTTGTTATGAAGGAGGTTTTTGGTAATGGTTATTTAAGAGCATCTTTGTGAGCTTTTACTAATGAAAATGAGCTCTACCTTGACGTACATTATTGGTGGATTCAAGCTTGATGAATGGATTCTTTGAATTCATCTTCATTACTTTTAAGATGTGAGTCCTTGCTTTAGTGACAAGTGGAAGTAAAAGCCACAAGTTTCTCAAAGATCTTTATCTTTAGGGCATCTCACCTCTATCGCTACTATGGCAGCCTAGTCTGGCCTTTCCCGAGTTTGGAGTCATGTCGTTTATTCTGTTCTCTTTTCGTTTGATTTTGAATTTTATTTAAGAAATAAATCAATAAGTAAATGTAACCTCAATAACATGCCCATAATTTTATCATATAACTATGAAGTAATATAAAACTTTCATAATTCTTACAAAAAAAACTTGTTTATACAATGTAATGAAATAAAATACCACAAATCCAACTCTAATGAAATAAAACCAATTGTCATAACAATTTATACAACTTGATAACATAAGAATAACTACTACATAGAATGCGAGGTACTATTATTTTTTATGATTTTCTAAAGTCGGTGTTGTATCTCATTCTTACATAAAATATTGGATAATAAAATAAGTGGAGTCAATCATTACTAGTTTTAGTAGTAAAAATTCTATAAAATATATACAAAGTATTTTGTTGAGTCATGACGCTTGCTAAGTCAATAGTAAACAATATAACATATAAATAACATGTAAAAAACATATATATTAAATACTAATTTATTTATTTCATTTAAAAAGCACATATTTTTTGTTTTAAAAAAATAATATATTTTTTTTTATTTTTTTATTTATTTTATTTAAAAAATACATAATTTTTGTTAAAAAAACTCATATATGTATGTATGTATGTATGTATGTATATATATATATATATATTACTTTTACAATAGTAAGATTTTCTTCTTATCCATAGAGTCTCTTTCTACTCAATCACTTATTTCAAAGCTTCTCTAACTCTAGCATGTTTAACTCTAGAGTTTTCAAGAGATCTAAGCCCAAGTTATCCCATAAAAGACATTTCACTAATTTTAGGCTTATGATGAGTTACATGAATTGCATGCCAAAGATGTAAGATGAAATCATGTGACACACACTTGAATGGTAGAGATTATCTCTTGTCATGAAGACATGGATTGCCAAGTCATCGATACAAGTGAAAATTTTGGAGAGAATTTTTCCTCCAAAATTTGGGCTTTGTTATAGCTATAAATAAAGAAGGTTCTCATGCCACATATTATAAAAGAAAAAAAAAAGTAAGATCTTCCAAGAAGCAAGAAAAAAGTGTAAAACAACACTATAAGAAGAGGTGTCACTTTTGAGAAGAGTAAGCTAGAAAGACTTCATTATACTATGAGTTAAGTGAGGCATAACTTTGAAGATATTTTCTCTTTTTGTAATATTATCTTGATGGATTGATGCAAAGCTGGTGCGACCATGGACGTGGGTGCTTTTTACACCAAACTACATAAATTCTTATCTCTTTTACCTTGATACTTATACTTTAGATCATGCTTTTTTGTACTCTTCTACATTTTTTTTGTAATGCAAATAAAGAACAACCATTTCACATCTTCTTAGTATCATTTGTTATATAATTTGATGACTATAACCAACTATTTAATCTTATAATATTTGATACCACTAACATCTAACCTTATAATAAGAGCTACATGGCATGTGATAAAAACAACTATCAATTATTACGTAATATGGCATCCACATCTTACTGTATGAACTAGTGGCTAAGATTTAGAGATAGACTATATGAGTTACTTATTGTATGGCCACTATTTGCTATATGATATGATACTATTTGGTACAAGTGGCATTTGACCTCATGATAAAAGCTATCTACTGTGTGATTATGAGTTATCATTTTCTTTGTAATTTGGAGAACATCGTTTACTTTGTGATCTGATAATTGAGATTAAGAGAGAGATGCTATGGGCCACTTGCTATTTGATTTGGCATTATTTGATGACATAAGCATCTAAAATCATAATAAGAGTTTTTAATTGTACGAATAAGAGTTTTTAATTGTATGAATAAGAGCTATAGCTTGTTGTGTGATTTGATGGCCATCTCTTACTATGTAGTCTAGAGAGATGATATGATATGAGCTGCTTATTAAGTGATTTGTTGGACATCATTTGTTTTGTGATCTAGCGCTTCATATGATGAGACGTCAATTGTGATAGAGATCCTGAGTATAAGAGTTATTTAAGAAAACAAAATCTAATATTTTGAAATTAAAAAAAGTACCATAAATAAATATAAAGTGTTATAATAAAAAATCTCTTAACAATTAAGATGAAAGATATGTATTATTATATATTGATGTAAATGATGATGGTTTGTATATGATGTGATAATCATATAATATTTAGATCTATGGTTAGTTCTGATCATTTTATAGATGTCATGCATTTGTTATGATGCTTTGGATTCATGTTACATTTGTTTTATTATATTTACATAAATTTACTTATTTTAACTATTAGTTCATTTGTTAACTATGTTATGCTTATTTTTTTACTTATATTGTAAGAAATAACATAGGTATTTACTAAAGAAATTTAGTGGTACATGAGTTAGGCCTTTGAGAGTGGACAAAAATATATTTTGGACAATGATACTTGTGATGTTATCTCAGATGTAATATAGTATAGTTTTGTTGGAGGTGTCATGTTAATTGTTAAGACCTCATCTCATAATCTACTTAATTAAAGTAATAATTAAGATTTATTTGCATTTAAAATGAATAGGTGAGGACATAATATACTAGGTGGAGAGACCTAACAAAATGACAAAATCTTCAATGCTAACTAACAAAAAATAATATAAACAAATTAGTAATATCATATAATCCAAATATATATTGTATAATAATATATATAACTTCCAAACCAATGTTTCATTTTACTTTCACTTTCCCAGGCTACATAAAGTATAGTCTACTCTCAAATTTTAGGAACATAATCCTTTCTTGTCGTATCAAAATCTTTATACCTAAATGCATTAGGTGCATTACTTTTGAGTAAGTACTAATAAAATTATAAATCTCAATATATAAAGTTAATAAACCAATCAAATATAAAATAAAAATTAAAATAAATAGGAATATATGATGAATAATACAAAATTCATATCATAAGCTTTGATAATAAATTATATATATATATATATATATATATATATATATATATATATATATATATATATATATATATATATATATAATACCATGCTAGATATGCTTTTTATCAAAAGTAAGCTAGATAAAATATAAAAGCTAATTTTTCTGTTCATTCTAATATCCAATATTTTATATAATTATTAGCTTCAATTCTTTTTGAATCATTATTCTCACTAGCTCTAATAATCGTACTAATAAAGAACCCTTAGTTAATATCTTTGAAATCTATCCAAATAACACTAGGTATATATAAGATCAATTCCTTACGATAACATCAAGTAGATCCAACGTCACAAAACATGTATGACAATCATTCACTATGATATTATGTGTTGAGCATAGTGCCATCCATATATATAATGTGATTATATCACATACAATAGGTAGAAATTGACTTTGAAGATCGATACCTTGCAATAACATCCACTAGGTCTATACTATAGCACATGCATTACAAGATATTCAATCCATAGAACAATACACTATGATAACATTCATTGAGTGTAGTTTTGAGAATAATTCTTTCAACAATCCAAATTTTATTTCTATTTTCTAGTAATATGATATAATAACTTAGATGAATGAAATACATATATTATCAACCTAGATGATATTATTCTATTTATTTATTTTTATGATGTTCTGTAACAAAAAAGTAATAAAAATAAGTGAATTAGATAATTAATAAAGTCAAGTTCTAAATAATATGGAGAACCATTAAGAACATTTAAATCGTGAAATATAAGTATTTTTAATTATAAGAGAATATAGTATGAAAGAAAATATATAATATTATGTTACATCACAACTTATAGATTTATCTAGCTAGTTTTTTAAAATAGTTCTTTTATTTGATTCTCTTTTTCTCTCTAAATTTAGTATAATAAAATGTATATAAAATGGTTAATATGTATCATACAAATGGCTTACTTCTTAAGTTATTTTGCTCTTATATATTACCTTCTATATTCTTAGATTCTTACTTTAGGTGGTACTTGTATGATTCCCCAAATCATATCGCATGATCCTTCAAAATGTATTATTAAGCATCAGTATGATTCTGATATTGTATAATACGTCCAACTTATAAATCATTTTTTATTAAATATCATATGGGTAATATTCCCTTATTGTATCATGTGATTCATTCTATTTCATACAACTTAGACTGTTTGTTTAGTCTGATCTGTAAGTCTTATAAGGATATTGTATAGTATGATTTACAATATCATATTATGCGTCACCATATGATCCTTTCTATTTTTGCACATATGATTATCTAGTACAATTTATAAAATCATATTATACATCTTCATATGATCTCCTTTATATATAAAATATTTCTTATGATTATCTAGCATGGTCCACATCAACATATTATATGACCACTAAATAATATTATTTTATTTTTAACTCTCATTGATCTCTTGATGTCATCTGATGATCATATTGATATGTCAAAGACACCATATAATATGATTTAATAACCAATTTGACATCTCAAACTTGGTCAATTTTTTTAAACTTAATTCAATCATATAATATGATACCTATATTGTTCCAATAAACCTGACATTTCATACCTCTTTTTTTGGCAGCCATGACATCCTCTCCATCTCTTTTCTTCTCATCGGAATCCCAAGACTCATACTACATAAAAAAGGTAAAATCAAAATTAATTTGTACCACTTACTTCTCAAGAGAATTTGTAATCTCTGAAATGAAATTATTTCCTCTTGATATAAGCATGATGACACCTTATTCTTGAGTTCACAATGACCTTGACAAAGAAAATGACACTTAGGTTTGATCACTTAGAAACACTCATGCATAGGAAAGGAAGTGGTACCTTAAAATACAATAACCAATTATTGGATATTTTATTTTATTTTCTAAATAAATACATAAAAAATTAGAAAGTTGGCTATGAGTGTATGCACATTAAATCCATCAATAATTGTTATCGAGAAGTGTTTTTTAACTATTATCACAAAAACCAAACACCCATTTCTTTCACATGAAAAAATTGATAAAAACCTTAAATATAAAAATTAACATTTTGACATTTCGATATTTTATTATTTATAAATATATCCTTCATTAATTAGATTTGACTTATGCCAATTTTTTTTTTAAATTACAAATCTACTTTGGTACATTTGACATTCAAATATTTGTAAATTTATTCTTTACTAATTGGATTTGTCATAAGTCAAAATTTTTAAAATTATAAATCCATCATTGTGTATTTGATATTCTCATATTTATAAATCTATCATCCACTAATTAGATTTTATCTAAGCAAACTTTTTTAAAATTAGAAATCTATCATAAGTGACCTTTTTTATAATTATAATCATATCCACATCTTTAAAAATTCATAAGAAGTTTTCTTACTTTTCAAAAATTAAAAATTCTATATCATTGAGTTTGTCTTAAAGAGTTCTTTTTTTATATACTCAAAGAATATTTTTAATAAAGTTTGAGACTATAGCATATTATTTAATGTTTTATTATTATTTTTAATTTATATATATATGAATAATATATTTTAAAAAATTAACTTGATTTATTTTAATCATACTTTTTGTAATCCTTTTGGCTTGATTCTATGATTTATTGTATTGATTTAGATTAGAAATTGAAGGTTGTTACATGTGTACTCCCATACTTTTTGTTATTGATATGTCATGTGATTTCCTAAATTTGAGTTTAGTTGAGTATTTGTTATATTTATTTGTTTGTATAAAGAAAATATATAGTTTTCATAAGAGATTTTGCATGCATGATTTTCAAAGTTCAGTACTTTCATAGTTAGAATTAGAAGAATAAATAATTTTAAAATAAATAAGAGTTACTTTAACCATTATTTCTCCCTTAATTAGGTAATTAGTGCCTCACAATTGACTTTAAATTCTAATTTTTTATGTTTTTAAGTTATTAGAGGTGATATTGGATGTGATCACAAGTGGGGCATGATAGTGAATTACAGATTAGTACGTGATAGACTAATGCATGATGTACATGACATGTCATGGACAATTGAATGTTTACAATAGATTGATACATAACAAATCCATGTGATTCATACATGTTGTAGGTGCATTTGGTGCAATAGAAGTAGCTTGGATACAAAATTTTTGTGCATAGAGAAAACATGTTTGGAATTTAATATTTTTTTTGTATTATTTGAGTAAAATATAAGAGGAGTTTAATAGATATAAGTGTATTGACCAAAACATCATCATTGTATAACTATAAATATGTAATTAAATGTCTTATAAAGGGAACATCTTTCTTGAATTTTAATCTCATCTTTTGACAAAAACTCTCATGTACACTTTTAATTCCTGTCATTTGTACTTAAATTTCACTGTTATAACTTTGAAGCAAGCTCTGTTGTCAAGGGCATTGAGTGAGATGCCTAGCAATAGAATCAAGTGCCTCTAAATCTTGGTGCTAATGATAACAAGCATCAAGCACTCACCTTATTAAATTAAAATCAATAATAAAAAAGATTAAAGATAAAATCTACTATACATGTGAGGACATATAAACTATAGGTAAAGAAATGATAGTGAGATAAAAATCTGAAATCTAAACAATAAAACTTAGTCACAAACACATTTGAAATATAAAATTACAAATAAAAATACAAATTATAAAACAATAAATAATACATAAGAAAAGATACAATATATCAAATTGAATATCTATTAAATCATTTTATGAATAAGAAACTAAAAATTTGAAACAATCTACCTAATAAGATTCTAAAAGGTTTATTAAATAAATCAAATAAAGTAATGTATATAATAAATACTAAATATATTAATATAATATGAAACAATATCAAGATAAAAACCAAATTGAATTAAAAAAATAACTCTTAAATCATTGCCTTGCTTGACTAATTGTTGTTCCTCTATTGTCCCCTTGCTTAAATCGACCTTTAGTAACACCTCATTCCATCTTTTTATCCCAAGCTCCTCCTTTAATTGTCACAAGATTTTTCAAGCATATTTTGCATGTCTTTTCCTTCTTTCCTTTCTTTTCTTCTCTTATTCTTTCTCTTTCTTCTTTCTATTCTCCTCTTCTTCTACTTATCTTCTCTATCATTGTAGCCAAACCCATCGAAAGCACAAGCTTACCTTATTTATTTTCCTACCTTACCTAAGGTCGTAAAATAAATTTGCTAATTTATATAATTACCCCTTCAAAAATCAAAAAAATTATATTCATGCCATTTCTTTTAAAAATTCATAATAAATTATATAAATTTTCAAAAATTATCAACTCAATATTATCCACTTATTAAGTTCACATTTATCTAGTAATATTTTAATTCAAAAACATAATATTTTTATAAGCTAACTTTATTATGTCAAGATATACATAATCTTAATTTTATTAGCTTAATTTCATGATTTATAATATACTATACATATTAAAATTTTGGGTTATTGTAACATGGGCAATTTTCATATATTGAGTACTCATAAGATAGGGTTATAAAAAAACATTTTACCATACCTATGAATAATGATCATATAAATTATATATTAAAATTTTAATACTTTCTTTAGTTTATAGTGTATGATTAAACCTAAAGTTATTATGTTCAAAAATCATACTTTTAAGTGAATATTATCAATATTATCTATTATTTCCTTAGTTACAAAATGTTTGATTAATCAAATCATGAATATTAAACATTAAGGATGATAATGTACTTGACAATGTCTTTCGCATTCTATATAGATTGTACCAATTATTCTATCATTAATTGTCAAACCATTTGAGTAATGCACTTAAAAAAGCTTAAAAGTTCACATAAGCTAATTAATGCAATAAAATATCATAAATAATAAGAGCCATTATATCACACAAACTCATCATGTAATTTATTAAAATCCTATTCAATTATTATGAAAAGAGGACCAAAGAATTGTAAGAATTATAAATTGTATAAACTATTTGATTTTATTTTCATTATAGATTCTCATATTAGCTTTATATATAATTAACAATTAGCGTTTACGGACTTATAAGTAACCATCATATTAATGATTTATTAATATTCAAACATTATATTAAACTTATAATAAATATTAAACATAATTATATATATATATATATATATATATATAATATTTGTTAAATATAATTTAACTTATATCAATCATATGCTAAACATATTTATATATATATTAAAAAAAATTATCTTATCACATTTTAAAACATATTTTTCAACCAAAAATATTAAAAATAATTTTATTTTAAAAAAATAATATTAAAAATACTCTAATATTGTATCATAAGTTGAATACTAATCACTTTAATGTACAAAATATTTCGTTTACTGTATTCTTTCCCGATGTTGTACCGCAGCTTTTGACCTTATTACTTTTATATATACTTAATTACTAGTAATTATTAAAGGAAGACTTCGCGTGAAAGCGCCTGCATAATCGAAGTGATGTAAATTTCTGCGAAGCAAACTTCTTAACAACTCCTCATAAATAAATAAATATATAAATATATAAATAAAACAGCTTAAAGCCAATCACTTCAAAGCCGGACAGCCATTCCTGTTGCAAGCACATGGCCGGGGAATTATTCCCACTCTTACACGTTCTGGTTCTCCTCCTCCTCCCATCCGCCGGTTTTTCGGATCCGGACCCAACCCAAGACTTCTGCATCCCCAACACCGGCTCGACGCCGGTCGACTTAACCCAGCTAGCAACCTACCCCTGCAAGAACCCCACCAACACCAGTGCCGACGATTTCATCTTCTCCGGCGCTCGATCTCCCGGGAAATTCTCAAAGGAAACTGGCTTCTCCGGCCTCTCTGTCACTACCTCACTCTTCCCCGCTCTCCACACCCTCGGCATGTCGTTCGCGAGGGCCGATTTCGAGCCGGGGGGCGTGAACCCACCTCACTACCACCCGCGCGCGACGGAGACGGCCCTCGTGGTGGAGGGTATCGTATACTCCGGCTTCGTCGACTCCGGGGGAAGGATATTCGCGAAGGTGATTACCGTCGGGGAGGTGATGGTGTTTCCGAAGGCGATGGTTCACTTCCAGATGAACGTCGGGAAATCGCCGGCGGTGATCTTTGGGAGCTTCAACAGCGAGAATCCTGGGGTTGTGAGGATCCCGGCGACGGTCTTCGGCGCGGGGATAAAGGAGGGGTTATTGGAGAAGGCGTTTGGGTTGAGCAAAGAGGAGCTGGAGAGGCTGCAGAGGAAGTTTGGGCCCAAGGAAGGGGAGATCTGAGATTTGCTTACTTTGCTATCTCCAGCTCGAATTAAAGAATTTACATAATGGATAAGTGCGCCATTTTATCTATAATTTGGATTTAATAGCAAAGTGAGGATTGCATCATCATCCAATGGAGCTCTGGCAAAGTTTCGCATCTGTTCTGTTTCTCTTTGATTTTTAGGAGGCATAATAATAATAAAATGTTTGTCTTTGAGTAACCTGGTATTAAAATAATGTAAGAATAATTCTGGTTCCGGTGTTTGGCTAAACGGTTCAATTTGTATTTTTTTTATATTATGTAATTTGATCTATAAGAAAAAAAAAATAATTTTGAATATTAATTTTTTTTATATTTGATATGCATTCTGAATTTAAAGTGGTAAGAGTATAAAAATATTATCTACCTCAATTAGAATGGTATATTTTTTCATTAAATTAAATTTGATAGACAATCTCGTGTCTATTTAGGTGAGACTAGCGTTTATAAACAGGTTCTAAGAATTTTTTTTAAAACTTAATCTCTTAACATAGGTTTACAAGGTTAGTTTGAAGATTAAGTTGATTAACTTTGTTCAAAACTATTTCTAAGGGATCTTATTGAAAGACAATTAATTATGGTATATTTAGAAATCTTAGACATGTTTTGTAACAAACTTTTTTTTTTTTTTTTTTTGTTTCTGTTTCAATTCTCTTTAAAAAATATAGGCATCAAATTGTCTAATTTATAATGAATTTTTTTTCAAATAAAAAAATAAAAAGACTAAGTAAAAAATCATTTTGTGAGAAATCTCAAACTATAAATTTTTAATAATGAATTATTTCATAACGAAGAATGTGAAAATATGTAAGAGCTATTGCAATTTCTAACAATAACTTGTATATGGCATGGTAATGATAATGCCATAAAATACTTTTGTTAGTATATAATACAATATATAACAGATATAACAAAGCATTCATAGTTATGGGATTATATATAGCAAATATTTATGTATTATTCTTTTTAATAGAATCTATCTTCTCTTTTATGACACCTTTCTTATCGTTTATGTATTTTACAAAACATCTTCATAATATAAAAAGTTTTCTTTTTATTTTTTTTAACAATATTTGTTTGCACAACAATATGCACATACTTTTTTTGCAAAAATGATATTATTATCTTATAAAATTTTATGATCACAAAATGTATCTCTATATTTGCCTTCAAGTAAAATGATTGGTCAACTATTTTATTTAAGAATTTATTAACACGTAGTTCATGTGATGATCATGAGATCATTAATTTATTAAAAGAATAAGAAGAAAAACCATTTGTTTCTTGAATCATAATGACAATTAGATCAAAGTTAAAGGCCAAGCATCTTAATCTTTTTTCAAAAACTTCTTTTAAATTTGTTCATCATATTTTTTTAACTTGATTTAAGATAACAAAAACTCAAGAAAAACTTCTTGAATACATTTATTCTTTTTCACAAATTTTGAATCTTTTATATAAAATTTAAAGCTTTACAACTACGAGTTTTTTTTATTATTGTGATATTTTTTATGTAATTGTTTTCCATGTTTTTTATTTTGTTTCATTAACAGTATTTGAAAAAGTCATCCTAGCCACAATTTGCGGTAACAAAAAAAAAACATTTTTGTATATCGTTTTTTATTTTCCTTGAAATTTGTAGTTTATCAAACTTCATAATCATTCCTTGCTAATTTTCAAATATTTTATAAGATAAAAAATATTTATTTTAAGACTCTAAAAATCATAATTCTCATTTGAAAATATTGGTATTAAAAATTATGAGAGATTGATTGAATTTACATTATTTATATTTATCATGATAGAAGATGATTTTGATACCAAAATTGCTGAATAAAAATGAGAAAGAAAAACAACTACTTATGATAGAAGAAAAGAAGATAAATCATGAACTTGATTTTTTTTTAATTCATAAACAAAAGAGAAAAATTAAAATTAAAATAAAATAAAAAATCTTCAACAGATATACCATCACTTTTAATAAACTTGAATAGAAAACAAGATATTAACTAACTCTTCAGAATATTTTTAATAATTATCCAAATTCTAATTTTACTCCTAACAAATCATATTTGATATTGATCTACTCAATACCTTATCTAATATCAACATAGTCAAAACATTAAAAATTATTAACTTGAAGTTTGACTTTGATTAATGTTAAAAAATTAGCAATATAGCAAGAAAAAAAATGACAAAATACTTACTCCACTATGGAATACTTGTAAAGTTATATGCATAGGAACATTTAAGTACAGAATAAAATTTAATATTATAAAACTAGAAAAATTTCTGCACTAAATAATAAATAAAACTGAACTTAAAGACTTGCTAATCTTCCGTTAGGCATTCAGTCTAAACAAACATTACACCGATTCTAACAGCAATGCATCCCAAACCACATCAAATCCCACAGCCTCCTCCTCCTACAAAAGAAGGGCATACAACATCTCATTCCAGGAATCAGGCACCCCAGGAAGGCACCAATGGCTGCAATCCGAGCCCATCCTTCTCTGCATATCAGGCGATGCCATGTACACCGAGGGATGCCCGTCTCTCCTCAACGCCGACATCCTCGACACGTCGAGAAGGTAAACCGGAAAGCTCATCTTCTCCAGCACTCCTCGAACTACCTCCAGTTGCCGAGGAACCCCAGGCCCGTACCCAAGATAAACTACAGGCTCCCTCACTTTATAGCATTGCCAACCATTCTCTCTGAAACCAAACCACCAAAAAAAAAAAAAAAAAAAAGCTTAAATTTCTCTGTTTCAAATTGGTCGAAGAGAAGGAACAAAGCCATCAAACCTGTTATGACGAGCCGATGCACTGCGAAACATGACCCGGGTTTTTCTTGGGTTCAAGTTCATGTCCACCCACTTGGCCCAGGTGGTGAGGCCCTTTTCGTAAGCAACCATGGGGTTCAGCTCCTTGAAGAGCCTTCCTTCTTCCATGTAAAAGTCCCACCTACACGAAAGCAGGGATCTCAAAAGAGGGAAATAGACTTGGGAAGACGATGGTCAGTTGCTTACGAGCTCCATTTGCCGGAGTGAGTCCACCAGTGAGCAGAGTCGAAAAGAAGTACGTCCACGTCCCGCCAGTACTTGGCGTTATCTTCAATGGTGTCCAGATGGAGGACTCTCCTGTTGTGCTCATCGTCGGTGAGCTCAACCAGAAACGGAGCCCATGCAAACTCGATGGATGCCTCAAAGTCCTGCATCATAAAATAATTCTTTTATGAATAAAAATAAACTTATACGAAGTATACTTCATTAAAACAGTCTCACAAACTCGCTCACCAGCGCATGAAAAGCCACGCAGGGTCCGTCGGACGACACCAACTTCCGGTCAGTAGGAATGACGGCTTCTACCAAGCACACAAGAGACTCCCATTGGCTTCTCATTATAGAATCCCCCACGAGCATAACTCTCTTCATTCTAATCTTACTCAGAAAATCCAAGGCATTAAACCTGGACAAAAGTGCACAATTACTAATCTCTTATTAAAATTAAAAAAATATATAATAACTATAATTATTAAATCCAAAGCTAGTTTAATTGGATTATCAAGGTCGAATTTTTATTACCTCGGGATGGAACAGTGATGGGGTTCCCAGCGCCACTTCTCGTAGTCGGAATCGGGCCGGCCGTTCCTCCTGCAGCTAAGCTGGCTGCTGAGGAAAGGGCAGCTGCCGTCATAAAGTGGATACGATCCATCGAACACCCATTCCCCTACGGCAAAGTCGCAGTCCCTTGATGGCTGCTGACGGCCCAGATCCGTGTCTACATGGTCTTCCCTGCCTCTACCGGCTCGCTTCAAGGGAGGCTCGGCGTTGAGAATGGCAAGAGCAAGGTTGGTGCAGAGGAGAAAGAAGAGAATATTGTGGTTTGTCATTGAAACCATCTGTATAGATTTGCTCGAGGAAGAATTGAATGTACATATATATATATGCTTAGATTCCTCCTCTCTAAGTGTTTCATGGGCCAAGCATGACGGAGACAAGGGATGCGTGCTTTGCTTTGTTAACCCAAGTGTGGCCGAGGAATTGAGATGCTTTCGAGTGTGTTGAGCACGAGCATCTATGAAGCGTTGAGGAAAGCTTTCTGTGGATCGGCAGGCTTTGCTTCGCTCATCATTTTCTTGAAGGATGCACATGCGTCGTACTGTGCTCAGGCAAACGGGCTTATGTGAAATCAATACCACAAGGTTTATGAGTACGAAATTAAGCGTTGTTCTTAACTCAAAACAGTTTTCCTGTGAATGGGAAACGTTCATCTATTGGAAAAGATTTGGCTGAATTGTTAATCCTATGTGATTAAGTGATTTGTTGTTTTAAATTACTTTCAAGGAAAATTAGAGTTGTTAATTTTGTGCTTTAGAAAACTAAACAATCAAGAAGACTTTCTTGCAATGGATCATAGCTGTATGAACAGCTTTTTACCAGCTTTGTTTGTCAATAATCATGCAAAATAAAGTGTAATGCCCCACACTACAAAATCATCGGTAATTTTTAAAATTTTTAATGGTTAAATTATTTTTATCTCAGGTTTGATTTTTATTTATTTATTGAAATATAAAGTTTATTTATTGATAACAAACTTTGCCGAATCAAATGAATTGAAGCCAAAAAGAAAGTTACGATTTGAACTACTGACAAAGGGTAGTATGATGCTTTAATATCAAATTGATGTTTTAGTACTCACAATGTACGAATCAGTAGACGTACGAGGTCTAAATATATTAAGTTTTACATCAAACAAAATTACCAATTGACGTTACCAAAACTAGTTGAGTAATAAGCTTCAGATTTTTTAAAAACAAGAAAAAGTACTTCAAACAAGACATGCGATAAAAATAAAAATTGTGAAACAATTATTAATCTATAATGTTACAAAATTGTATTTTTATAATAGCTTTAAAAAAGAACTAATTTGAGTCATAAAAAACTAATAAGATAAAAATTATAAAAATATATGTAACAAATTTTCCTCTTAATCTCCTTGACTTCACCTATCTACTTATATACTTTTTTTCTTGATCTCTCCACCCTCACTCCATTCATTAGAAGCATCACAAGTGGTTTTCTTCTTCTTCCCCTTCCATTTCTTTGCTACTCTCATCCATCCTTGAGGAGAGCTATTAGCACAATGTTCTTCTCATCAAAGGCTCCAATCAATGTCAAATTGGCTTTCTACTTCGGCTAAGTAAGCCTTAGAGTTTGCCATCATCGTTGAAACCATTTTGCAACTTCCATTATCCCCTTGTTGGCTATCAAAGGAGCCATGAGTCATGGAACCTTGATGTCATGAATTTTGGTCACATCACCGACTTTGTTATTGATAGAGTCATCGTTGCTATCAAGATAGTATATTAAATGTCGTTGATCGATGTGTGATTTACCTCCTTTCAATTAGTAAAGTTAATTTAATTATGCTTTATATTTTTAGTAAATTATTGACGTTGATAATCTAGTAAATAATTTTATGTATTTTATTTAATTATGATGGATTAGATTATTTAAGATATAAAAAAATATTTTTTGCTTGTCAAACTAATCAACATAGATTAAAAGATTTAATACATGTATCAATGTAATTTGTTATATTGAATGTATTTTAACCTAATTTTTTGTTTATAAAATTTAGTTAATTGTATATAATGTGACTTGATGGATATTTGAGGAATTATGTTGGAGTTGCACATCTTAAATTAAGTGACCCTAACTCATTAAAGGATGAATATATCCTTTATTATAGGTGCTTTTATTTGGTATTTTTTATTGGTTTGATTAAAATTATATAGTTATTCATATTTAATATTATTTTGTGATAATTGTTTGTTATGTATTAGTTATTATAATAATTAATTTTGAGCATATTAATATGTAAAATTTATTTTCTCTTTTAGTAGTTTGGTGTATTCAACAATTATTATTCTTATGTCATTATTATACACTTTTAATAGATAACATGTTTATTTTAAATATATTTTCATAGATTTGATTATTTGTATAATTGTGTGTGCTCGCGCGCACACGCACACACACATATATATATATCGATCATATTAGCTTTATATATAGTTTACGCCCTTCGTAATTTTTTTTGTTTTCAATTATTTTTGCATGTATAGATTTAATGCTGCCATTGTTATTTCAGTTGATCTTAATTGCATTCTTTTTATGGTATATTTTTATGATTTATATGTATGATATGTTGACAAAATATAATGTTATGTGTAAGTTATCTATTGTATTTTAATTATAAGATATGTTTGAAATTCTTGTTGATGTTGTAACTTTGAGATTAGTTCTTTAAAAGCACAATCTATCTACTAATGTGACATAATATTAGTACTTTGTTCATCCTGGTATAATTTTTTGTACTACATGAATTGTTTATATTTGTGCTTAAATTAATTGTTGATAGTCATTTATATTGATATTTGATAATGAAAGGTTTGAAGGGTACATTTATATTGAACTATTGATTGTAAAATCATGTTACTTATTTTCATACGCATTTGTGATGGTATATTTATATATGAGGTATAGTTGGTAGTACCAAGTTAGACATATATTATCATGCTAGTGGTGAGATGCAAAGTTAATGTCATGTGACCATTTACTTTGGTCAATAGGCCTAAAGAGTGACTACTTTATTGATGTAGGTTGATGATACCTTCATACAATTTAGTTATAAAAATATATGGACATTGTTAACATATTAAAATGTGAATGATATCATTATATGATTGAGAAGATGATAATTACATGATGTATTTGTATAATATTATGCATGTAACATGTAATGGAATGGATATTTTTACCTACTATTATCCATAAGTTCTTCTTATACAATTGTAATTTTATTTCTTGTTCAATTTGCATCATATTATACTTGAACATAGTGCATCGTTAAGTAGTTTTGTTAACATAGATATACATATTCCTTGTCTCTTATATTCACACTTTGTAGTTGATAAAAAAAAATTACGATGTGATGTATTTTTTTATTTTTGATATCATTAAATATCATGTGTGAACATTATATTAATATTATTATTACAAATTGTTATATGGCTATTAATATTATAAGATAATATTCATACCATTTTATTGTGCTTATTTATATCTCAGTCTTTATGATTAGTGCTTTATTAGTTGATTTTGTAAATTAAATTGCTTGATTATATTTGTTTTTTTAGATTTAGTAGGACAAACAAAGGATCTCATCATAAGAACATTATTATTAAATTCATCATAAGATAGGTATTTGAATTTATAGTTTTATGTTAATAGTGTTTTGTTGAAGTTAATTATTAAAACTTTGTTATTTTAATATTTTGTAATGATTAGTTTATATTTTAAGAAAAAAATATTATTTGTGTTTTATGTACATAGCAATATTATTATCTTATTATCATACAAAGTTTGAAAGTAATAATCTTGATGTTTCATTATGACCAAGTTAAGATAAAGAAGCTTAATCATGCTTTATTATAATAAAAGTGTGCCATTATTAGGATTAGGGTGTCATGATATGGGCACATTTCATATGACAACCTTATCTAATTGTAATGACATCGATCGTCCAATCAGGTATTAATTAAAATATCTTATAAAGTGTTTCAAAATTTTAAAAAATAAAAGTATTATAAAATATAATAACCAATATATAATTCGATATAGCTCAATGAAATGAATCTAATGATATTTATTTTGACTCGATCGAAGTTTATTTGAAATTTTTGTGAATTATTGAACCTAATTAGAACAAGTATTAATAAATTACTAAAGTATATATATACATCCAATTTCTATTTTTGAAAATAGAATTTCCTTTTTCTCTCACACTTATGCCTGACAAAACCCTAGCATATAGATTTCATGTGATCGATTGAAGGTTTAGTCAATGGTTTCTTCACCGATGACAAGGAATTTGATCACAGTCACATTCTGACAAATTAAGGACAATGAGTGCGATTTGAGTAAGTAGGAATTCTTAGTAAGATCAAAAAATCAAAAATAGAATCTTATTTTTATTTCTCATTATTTAGCTTCAAATATTTCTAATTTATGAAAATAATAAAAATATTTAACCTTACTTTAGTTTTTATTTAAATATTAGAACAATTAGGAAGAAATTTGTAAGAGCTTTGTAAAATGTGATTTTTGAAAAAAAGGGAAAACTTAGACAAGTGGAAAGAGGTTATTATTGACATTTAAGAAGTGAGTTATGCAAATCTACTTTGACAATTTAAAAATTTTCAATTTTTGTGAAATTATGAAAATTATATTGAGAAAATTACAATTGACATATTGAATTAACAAACAACGAAAGTTGATCTACTACTAAATAATATCAAACAACGAGAAAAATTATGAGGTGGACATTCTAATATAAATATTATACGATATACCTGATATATTGATGATTGTTGAAAGTAAGATTATATAGGTAATTTGTATAGATCATGTGACAATGATATACTGATATAGTATTATTATATGTGACTGTATGAAAGTTTATATTTTAATTAAATGTATATTTTTTTAATATTAATAAAGTTTAAATATGAAGTTGTTTAACATGATTAATTGTGTAAGTATGACATTGATATACTAATATAAACATATATATTTAATTAAATTCTATGAAAAATAAGGACTATACATGTGAACATAAATTAAAAGAACCGACATTATGAGGTAGCTAGTGACTAGTGTATCACATGATTGATAATATCATCGTGAGGTGAGTAGTGGCTAGTGGGCTATACTATAAAGATTTGTCATAAGTATATATACATATAAAATATGAGCATATTGAGAGTTGATTGTGCATAAAAATAAGGTATGATAAATCAATAAATAAAACTTTTATTATAACTAATTAAATTGAAAAGTGGATACTAATTAATTACCTTAAGAGATAGAGGGAGCAACAACACTTGTTAGCATAAAGTTTATTTAGTTGAGAGAAAATAGGTGCCAATAAAGCTATTTGTACTTATTATTTTTGTAAAGATTATAACATATTTTTTTATAACATATCATACTTTTTCTTTTATATTTTAACATAAATAAGAATCTATTTACTTACATGTTATGGTTAATGTTTATGATTGGCTTAGTCCTTCCTTAACACTGACATTTCAAATAAATTGGAACTTCGATAAAACGAGGACTACTAGAAAAATTAAAATTACAAAAGTTTGCATTATAAGTGTCAAGCCCCCACCTAAACAAGTACCTCTAAATAACAAAATTATTATCAGAGTGAGGACAATAAACAAAACCCAAGGTGGGGACCCGACGGTAAGACAAACATTAACTCAAAAATCCAAAGTGTATATATAAAGGCATGTTTTTTAAACATTTAATCACACCAAAACTTTCCCTCTCTCATACATCTCTTAAAAATGGCTCTTTTGTAGCAGCACCATTTCTATCTCTCAGTGTAGTGGCTTCATGACCTCTGATGTAAGCAATAAATGAGATTTTACACATCTCAGTAGATAAATCACAACAACTAACCAAGTATGAAAAAGAGATATCAAAATACCATGAGCAGTGAAGATCAATCATATGTATAAAGATAAAACCATACCAGATATCATATATAATACCAGATGAAAAATACAAAAAAACCGAAAGAAATGTCAATTCCTAATATATGTGTTATTACCGGGCCTGATTCCCTTTGATGCATTATCCTCTGGATCCAATCATCATCATGACCTCCAGTCGGCATCAAACCAAGCACATAACACTAAGCAGATATCTAATCCAAAGATCGATACCCTGCAATCCAATATGCTGAGCCTAGTGCCACCAGGCAGGTATGGTATCATACCTTGCAATCTAATACGTTGAGCCTGGTGTAAATCATCATGGAGTCATAGCACATAATAATAGGCAGATATCTGATCCGAAGATCGATACCCTACGATCCCACACGTTGAGCCTAGTGGTGAGGATAATGTTATATGAGAATCCATTTTTTACTACCATTTCTAATCATAATTCCAAACAATTATGTCATATCAAAAGACATTTCTTTCCATATTATTTCTTCATGTTTATTTCATTATCATACTATGTTATTTCTTCCTTTTCAGTTTTCATGCAAATACATAAGTAACAACCAAAGCACCATGTGATAGTAAGAAACCATGTAAAAACATATAATATTGTGCTACATCATAGGATTAGGAATTTATCCTGTACCAAATTTTCTTACCCACTTCTAATTTGTTTTCTTGATGTCCTACAAGGCCATGGTCACAAATTAAAATATATTCATTAACCAAAAGTACTTTCTGAAAAGCTTTTCCAAACAAACCCCCAAAATAAATCCCAAAATTGGCTTACGTGGGCGCTGTACCGTCCGCGCTCGACGCTGGACCGCCTGCGCCGAAAAGCTTTCTAAAAGCTTTCCCAAACAGCCAAAATCCTGAATTCTTAAATTTTTTTTTTATCATAAGTAGATGTTTAATAAACTAACATGAAATCCTAAGGAGGATCAAAGCAAAAATCATGAAGCAGAAGATTAAGAAGAGCCTCGGGCATCCGTGTGTCTCCACTCCACGTGAAGTCCGACTTCTCACTTGCAGCGCGCGCAATCCAGTTCGCCGGTGCGTTCCCCTCCCTGCTGAAGTGTGAAGTTTTCAAGGAGCTCAAATTACGTGCATGTCGAAGCGCTAGAGCGTAGCAGCCACCCTCAGGAGGATTAACGAGAAGGTTTTTTACCCTCTATTCAGCAATCACCGAATTTGATTGTATCTCAACTGCAGGATAATCAGGTAGGTTAATCCTCAGCATCTCTAAAGCTTCTAACATCACCAGAATCTCCATATCCTCCGTAGCATGCAAAAAGAACTGCCTCCCGGTTACCAGCAGGGGCCTACCGTGGTGATCCCGCGCCACAAGACCAATCCCGGAGGTGTCATCACCAATTGCAGCATCGCAATTAATCAGGATCCAGCCAGTGGAGGGGAACCCAGACATGGGTTACGTTCAGCTCAAAAGAGCTGTAAGGGCTCCCGCAAGCCATGGACAAGTGCTGATTACGAGTGTCAGAAACTGCAACCACCTCAATTTGAATCTTCCACCAAAGGGTCCCAAGGTGCAAGGGATATTTATTGTGCCTTCTCGCATTCTTATTCTCCCATATGTAAAACATTATTGTCATTAGGCTAGCCGCCCATGCTCTGCCCTCTCCTCGATGTACTCCAGGCGAGGCAATGAACTCCTTGATGCTTTGTATAAAACCATGATCACTCCCCCTCCCATTGGAAGGCCCCAGTACATCAGCGGCTTGACGCATATGACACGCGGTCCACGCTTCTTGAGCACTAGGACACTCCTAGAATATATGTTGTAGTGTTTCAGCCTCATCACAGCCCAGGAGCATTTGTTGCTATCGACAAGCTTTCTGCGGTGTAGCCATTCCGCATTAGTCAAATAATACCCCACTAGCCTCCAAGTAAATATGCGTACACGCGGCAGCACATTCAGCTTCCAAATCCTTTTGGCAACCTCCCTAACTTCCTTTCCCCATTCCCCATCTCTCCTCCTCGCTCCCAACTTAAGCTCTTTGTAGAAGTGGCAGTTGTCAACCTTCTCCATTCTCGTATTTGCTTGAATAAGTACATCCTCCTCCTGCCCGTGAGCCCAAGGTAAACACATAATTCTCTCCAATAAAGGAGCACCAGCCTAGGATCAAATCTTCAATTCATCCCACACTCCACACTTGATGACACATTCCTCCACCATAGTTGGCCACTGAACATTCATGTTAATATAGGTTGGCCAGCAAGAGAGCAGGAGGATGTCTATCCAGTTATCCTCCACAAAATGGACGCTGTTGCCTGCACCAATTCTCCAAACAAAACTGGCAACCGCATGTGCCACCCCCCAGTCACCAATATGCATGCATGAGATGCTCCGCGGTGCTTTCAGAAAGTTGTTGTCATATCCGTATTTTGCTCTCATTACTTCCGTCCACAGGCTCTGCTCGCAGCCAAGAAGTCACTTACACATCTTCATATTGAGCACCCGTTGCCAGATGCGCAGGTCCAGCAATCCGAGGCCACCCGCATCCTTCGGCAATGTAACGGTATCCCAGTCCACGTAATGCATGGCATTGACCCCCCACGCCGCTCCACAAAAAATTCCTAATAATCCTCTCCCCAGCAACAATAGTGGTCGAAGGAATGACACAATACCTCATGAGGTAGCTTGGAATTGTACTTAACACTGCCCTGATCATGATAATCCTCCCAGCAAGCGACAAGGGCCTTACCCTCCACTTAGTCACACTTTCCTCCATGTTGTGAATCACGAACTGGGCATCATCCTTCCCCAACACCTTCGTCAAAATAGGGATACCCAAATACTTCAATTTAACACTTTGACTCATGCCCAAAATGTTGCTGATGAAGCGCTTGCACTTATTTCTCATTGCTTTACTAAAAAGGATGCTGGATTTAGAGCGGTTAACCATCAATCCCGCCACAGTCCCAAACTCGTGGAGTGTTCTGCAAACAGCGTTTGCTGCTTTCCGCGTAGCAGGGGCAAACACCACAATATCATCAACGAACAAAAGATGAGACACAATAGGCGCTTGCTGGCTGCACCTGAAACCCAGTAGAGCATTCTCCTCATGTGCCCGAACGAGTACAAAGAAGTACTCAGTCACAATAGTGAACAGATAGGGTGATAGTAGACACCCTTGACGCAGGCCACGACTGGCCTTAATCCAAGGCAGGCGGATGCCATCTAGCAAGACCCCAAATCTAGGTTTGGTAATACAAGCTTCCACCCAGTCACACCACAACAGCGGGAAGCCCATCATCTTGAGCATGTTGAGCACAAAGTCCCAGCGAACGTGGTCAAAAGCCTGCTCCATGTCGATCTTTATCGCCATCAGACCCTTCTTAGTGCTTGAATGATGCATTCGCGAAGCCATCTCCTTGGCCACAAACATACTTTCTGAGATGGATCTTCCTGGAATGAACGCACCTTGTTCCCTGGAAATGATATCAGGCAATACCATTTTCAGTCTCTCCACCATAACTCTCACGATGACTTTGTATATGATGTTGCACAGGATGATGGGCCTGTAGTGCTTCGGCTTGTTCGCATTTTGTGTTTTGGGAATTAACACCACCAGTGTGTCCTTTCATCCCACTGGCATCTGTCTCTCATCAAAGAAACAATGAGCAGCCCGTAGAATATCTTTCTGAGTTATGGACTAGTAACCCTTCACAAATTCAGACGTTATTCCATCGATGCCCGGAGACTTGTTGTTCTTCATAGCCTTAATAGCTTGCATTATCTCCGCTTCCGTCACCCTCCGCCCCAGCATATTTGCCTGCTCACTGTTTAAACATGCCTGCAGGCCCCAGCGAGCCTCCTGATGGCACAGGTTGCACCACGCCATTTTGCCTCAAAATAGGATGTCAGGATCGAGCCGATGTCATCAGTCGAAGTCGCATCCAGTCCCCCCTCATCCCTCATATGGGCAATGAAATTCCTCCGCATGCACGCAGTAGCAGTAGCTTGAAAGAATTTGGTGTTACGGTCCCTCAAACGTGCCCAGTGTACCTTCGCTCTTTGCCACCACCACCTTTCTTCAAACGTGCCACCGCGGTGAAATTCCGTGATTAGCCGGCCAAGGAGCGAATGCTCCGTGTCATCCAATCCCACCTGCAATTCTTTTATCTGCAAGCTATTAATACACTTCTCCATCTCTACATTCTTTCTTATTACATTGCTCAAGGTGTTCTTGCTCCAGCAACGCAGAGCCACCATCACCCTTTTAAATTTGGTTGATAGTACATCCATACTATCACCATTGGCACGTCTCCCCCATACACCGTGGACCATGCCCCTGGTCTGAGGGTAGTCAAGCTAGGTATTCTCAAAATGAGTTCTGGCCAACACACGGTCCTTGGCCCTCGCCTAAGTCAATGAGTAGCGGACAATGATCAGAGCCCACCTTAGGAAGGTGAGTGACCGTGCATCTTGGGAACAGTTGGAGCCCCAAAGTGTTCATAAACGCTCTGTCCACTCTATCGTAGATCCTCGCGCCCCCTTCCTTATCGTTGTGCCAAGTAAAGTTGTTCCCTGCGTACTTAAGATCAACCAGGTGCAGCCCCTGAACAACATCCAAAAATTATTGGTGTGCTTTCCCAAAGGTAAATTTCCTGCCCCCTCTTTTCTCATTTTGCAACAAGATAAGGTTGAAATCGCCCGCAACCATCAGCGGACCACCTCTACCATTAACTCCTCTAAGAGCTTCCCACATCTCAGTCCGCTTATATGTCTCTTTTGGGCTATAAATCGCATAACAATTGATCTTTCTGTCTACTCCCATAGTGACTTCAAAAGCCACAACATGCCTCATCGACCCCAGCAGATTGACAATTAGCCCATTGCGCCACAGCAGAATGATTCCACTTGACTTCCCCTCCGATGGCTGAACTTCATAACTCCACTCCCTGCCTAATAACCAATCTGCATCCTTCCTGGTAAAAGTTGGTGCTCTCGTCTCCACGAGAGCTACGACATCCATAGCCCCTTCTCTGATGAAGCGTTGAAGGTAAGTTCTGGAGTTTTTATTCCGAACCCTACGAATGTTCCATACCGCAAGCTTAATCATTTGGAAACAGCAGCCTGAAAAAAAGATCATAAATCAGTTGCCCATACGCCATCCCAGAACTCCAGAAGAGGCACAGCTACAGGCGCATGCACAATCCATGCACGCGCACGATGGCACATTGAGCAACGTGTCTGCCATGTTAATATGTGGGTCAAACGCCCCTTTGAAGACAGCCATGCTCCAGGCCCCACAAATGCTACGTGCATCACCCAGTGCCTAAGCAGCATAAGTCACCTTCTCGCAACCTGGCGTACCTCCACGATCACAGTGAGCATGTTTACACCACCCACGAGGCCCCGCGCATATCGCATCTGCATAATGGGTCCTCCTGCCATTATTCAGACCCCACATACTGAGATCACTACACCCCACGACGTGCAGAGCGAACGCAGTTCTCTCAAGGGTTGACATTCTCATTATCACGACCAAGTTCATCTAATACCATAGGCTTCTTTCCCTTACGATCGATTGCCTGCTGCCTCATCAACCAAGACTTTTGTTCAGCGGCCTTTGGGTTCAGCAGGGCATGTGCAGTTCCCGCCTGCCACCTGTCATCAGAGTATCTAGGTTTGCTGGTTGGCTCTCTCCCTCTTATTGTTAATAAGCTTCTCCTCCTACCATATTACCCCTATTTTTCATTTCCCTGTGCATGACCCCTCATCCCCATACGTGAGGTGTCAAGCCCCCACCGACATCTAATACCATTATGTCACAAAGTTATCATCAGAGTCGCCAAATACAGCATTTAAGTGAGGACAAATAAACAAACCAAAGGTGGGGACCCGACGGTAAGACAAACACTAATTCAAAATCCAAAGTATATATATAAAGACATGTTTTTAAACATTTAATCACACTAAAATTTTCCCTCTCACACATCTCTTGGAAAGGGCTCTCCTGTAACAGCATCATTCCCAGTTCTCGGTGTAGTGGTTTCATGACCTGTGATGTAAGCACTAAATGAGATTTTATAAATCTCAGTAGATAAATCCACATATTTAACCAAGAAAATAAAAGGCATAACAAATACCATTAACAGTAAAGATGAATGTCATACATACATATAAGATAATGTCAAATGAAAGTCATAAAGAAATGCAAGTTCCTTATATTGTGCTTATTACCGGGCCCAATTCCCTTTGACGCATTATCCTCTGGATCCAATCATCAATGACTGTCCTCTAGCCGGCATCCAACCAAGCACATAACACTAGGCAGATATCTGATCCGAAGATCGATACCCTGCGATCCAACACGCTGAGCCTAGTGCCACCAGGCAGGTATGGTACCATACCCTGCGATCCAACACGCTGAGCCTGGTGTAATCATCATGGAGTCATAGCACATAACACTAGGCAGATATCTGATCTGAAGATCGATACCCTGCGATCCCACACGCTGAGCCTAGTGGTGAGGATAATGTTCTCTGGGAATCCCATTGTTTTATTTGTCATTTTCCAAACATCAATCCATGTCATATCAAAAGTCCTTTCATGCCATATTGTTTCATCTCTTTCTTTAGCATATTGTATCATATTCTTTCTTTCTATGTTATTTCTTTCTTTTCAGTTTTTCATGCAAATGCATAAATAATCCACACCATAATATTCCTTTCTTTTTATACCATAAACATATGCAACAATCAAAATTCTATAACAGTAAGAAAAGCATGTAAAAACACATAATATCGTGCTACATCACAGGGTTAGAAAATTATTCTACCTGGATTTGTTGTACCAAATTTTTCTTGTCAACTTCTAATTGGTTTTCTTGATGTCCTACAAGGCCATAGTGCAAACATAATCAAGTTAAAATATGTTTATTTGCCAAAAGTTGCTTTTTCTAAAAAATTATTCCCAAATAGTTAAAAATTCTGCTTTCTAAAAGCTTTCCCAAACACACCCCAAACTAATCCCAAAAGATGGGCTTACGCGGCACTGAACCGCCCGCTGGACCGCGCGCACGTTCGGCGCTGGACCGCCCGCGCAGAAAAAGCTTTCTAAAAGCTTTTCCAAACGGATTTTTCAAAAAAATAAATCTGCTTACGCAGGCGCTGGACCGCCCGCGACACTGGACCGGGCGCTCGGCGCGCTGGACCGGGCGCGCTGGGCGCTGGACCGGGCGCGCTGGGCGCTGGACCGGGCGCTCGGCGTGCTGGACCGCACGCGCTGGGCGCTGGACCGCGCGCTCGAAGTGCTGGACCGCGCGCCTCCGCATCCGGTTCAACGGCGTAACCCGGTCCAAAGCCTGGACCGGTTCACGCAGTCCCCCCTCTCTCTCGCGTCCGGCGAAGCC
The DNA here is from genome assembly GCA_023846275.1 of Vanilla planifolia. NCBI lineage: Eukaryota > Viridiplantae > Streptophyta > Magnoliopsida > Asparagales > Orchidaceae > Vanilla > Vanilla planifolia. The sequence goes on along the minus strand of CM043876.1, from coordinate 24,024,022 downwards.
GAAATCTTTCGCCGGCGCTGGATCGGCTGTTTCATGTGCTGAATCGACCGAATCCGGCTCGGCTTCCTCCTCTCGGTCTCCCCCGCTCACCGGAAAATTAAATAACCCTAACGACGAATAAAAAAAATATTTATTTTTTTTTTTTTACCTTACGGAAGCCTTCGCCGGTGTCACTGTCGCTCGCCGGAAATCCTCGCCGGCCGTTACTGTCGCGTCCAATGCTCCCGGAATCCTCGTTGGATGTTAATGTAGCGTGCAGAAACTTCTTTAAGATATTTCTCCGAAATCTCGCCGTCGCACTCCGGTAACTCTTCGCCGCCGTTTTTCGCAGAAGCGCTTTTCCAAACGCACCTCGGTCGGCCTTTTATAAACGCGGTCGAAAACTGATAAGCCTTGGTTCGTGAACCACGTTTTTGCAGAAAACCCCTTCTAAATTTTATATTTGCAAATATATCCTCCGCCAATCGGATTTGAACTAAGCCGACATTTAAAAATTACAGATCTATCCTCTACGTTACAAATTTATCCCAAATCTTCAAAAATTCATAATTTATTCATTAGAGCTCCGAAAATTACAAATTAAACATCGTTGGATTCGTCTCACAGAGCTCTTTCTATAAAAAATATAAGATAAAACTAGGGCTGTTACAATCTTCCCTTCTTACAAAAATTTCGTCCCGAAATTTAGAACAGTTCTGGATACTGACCGATCATATCTGTCTCTACTTCCCATGTAGCTTCTCTTTCTGTTTGACCATTCCATAGGACTTTAACCATAGGAATGATTTTATTTCTGAGCTTTTTCTCCTGCCTATCAAGTATTCTCACAGGCAGTTCGGGATATGTCAAATCCATTTGAATTTCTATATCTGGGTCCATATAACTAACAACATGGGAGGGATCTGAAACATATCTTCGCAAAGATGAGACATGGAACACATTATGCACACCTGACAATTGAGGAGGCAAAGCAATTTGGTATGCCACTTGTCCAACCCTTCTTAGGATTTGGAAAGGACCAATGAATTTAGGCTTCAATTTTCCTGCTCTTCCAAATCTTATGACACCTTTTGTTGGACTCACCTTGATAAAAACATGTTCCCCCTCGTGGAACTCAACCATTCGATGTTTTGCGTCATAATACTTCTTTTGTCTGTCCTGAGCTGTTTTTATTCTGTCTTGAATAATTCTGATCTTTTCTGTTGCTTCTTCAACAAATCTAGGACCGAGCAAATTTCTTTCCTTCCCTTCATTCCAGCACAAAGGTGATTGACATTTTCTCCCATACAGCGCTTCATAGGGTGCCATCTCAATGCTGGACTGATGGCTATTATTATAAGCAAATTCCACCAAAGGTAAGTGGCTTTCCCAATCTCCACCAAAATCCAAGATGCAAAGTCGTAGCAAATCTTCCAAGGTTTTGATAGTTCTCTCTGTCTGACCATCTGTTTGAGGATGAAAGGCTGTGCTGAAACGCAATCTCGTACCAAAAGCTTGATGCACATTCTTCCAGAAGTGAGAAGTAAATTTAGGGTCTCTGTCAGATATAATGACTTTTGGAATCCCATGCAATCTGATAATCTGACTCACATATACCTGAGCTAACTTCTCTGCAGAATAAGTAGTTTTAACAGCTAAAAAGTGAGCAGATTTTGTTAGCCTATCAACAATTATCCAGATTGAGTCATGACCTGCAGGTGACCTAGGCAAACCGATCACAAAATCCATTGCCACTTCCTCCCATTTCCATTCTGGAATAGGTAATGACTGCAACAACCCCCCAGGTTTTTGTTGCTCTCCTTTCACCTGCTGACAAATTAAGCATTTTTGAACCCAGTTAGAAACATCCTTCTTCAATCCTGGCCACCAGTATTGTTGTCTCAATTCTTGATACATTTTATTCTCTCCTGGATGTATTGAATATCGAGAGTTATGAGCTTCCTTTAATAACAAATCCCTAAGTTGTTGATGTGCTGGTATGCATAACCTGCCTTGAAATCTAAGTAAACCAGCCTGGTCTAATTGAAAAGTAGATTCCTGTCCTTCCTGAACCCTCTGTATTATCTTTTGCAATTCAAGATCTTCTCCCTGATCATCTTTAATAGAGGCCAACCAATCTGGTCTTACTGATAAGTGTGCCAGCAAAGCCGTATTTATTCGAATATCTACTTCTAGTTGTAATTTATCCATCTCAAAAATTAATTGTTTTTCTTCTGTGATAGTCAAAATGCTACTAATACTAGCTTTCCTGCTAAGAGCATCAGCGACCACATTCGCTTTCCCAGGATGGTAAGTGATTTCCACATCATAATCTTTAATAAACTCCAGCCACCTTCGTTGCCTGAGATTTAGTTCCTTCTGAGTAAAAATATACTTTAAACTCTGATGATCAGTGAAAACCACACACTTAACTCCATACAAATAATGCCTCCAGATTTTTAAGGCAAAAACTATAGCTGCTAACTCCAAATCGTGCACAGGATAATTCTTTTCATGTATCTTAAGCTGTCTAGATGCATAAGCAATTACTTTCTTATTTTGCATCAATACACAGCCAAGACCTTGCAAAGATGCATCACTGTATATATGATAACCTTCTGTGCCTTCTGGTAATGTTAGAATTGGGGCTGAAACCAATTTATTCTTCAATATTTGGAAGCTATCTTCACAAGCTGCATCCCATTCAAACTTTATTGCTTTTCGCGTCAAATTTGTTAAGGGTGAGGCTATTTGGGAAAAGCCTTTCACAAACTTCCTGTAATACCCAGCCAAACCCAAGAAACTTCTAACTTCTGTTACTGTTGTAGGCCTTGGCCAATCTACAATGGCAGAAATCTTCTGAGGATCAACTGAGATTCCTTCTGCACTCACTATATGCCCCAAAAACAAGACCTTGGACAGCCAAAATTCGCATTTAGAGAATTTAGCAAATAGCTGATTTTCTTTCAAAGTCTGTAATGTTAAATGTAGATGTGCAGCGTGTTCTTCTAGGGATTTAGAATATATCAATATATCATCAATGAAGATAATGATAAACTGATCTAAATATTTCTTGAACACGCGATTCATCCATAAAAGCTGCTGGTGCATTTGTCAGTCCAAAAGGTAGCACTAAAAATTCATAGTGCCCATACCTGGTCCTGAAGGCTGTTTTGGAAACATCTTCTGTCTTAATTTTCAGTTGATGATATCCAGATCTCAGGTCAATTTTTGAAAATATTGCTGCTCCTTGCAACTGATCAAATAGATCATCAATCCGCGGCAAAGGATATTTATTTTTGATAGTAATTTTGTTGATTTCCCGGTAGTCAATACACATGCGAAGACTACCATCTTTCTTCTTCACAAACAAAATAGGTGCACCCCATGGGGATACACTGGGTCTGATAAATCCCTTGTCTAATAATTCCTGAATTTGCACCTTTAATTCTTGAAGCTCGGCTGGTGCCATACGATAAGGAGCTTTGGAAATTGGCTCAGCGCCTGGAATCAACTGAATTTCAAATTCTATTTCTCTATCAGGAGGTAATCCAGGCAACTCTTCTGGAAAAATGTCTAGATATTCCTGAACAACTGGTACCTCTGTGGGTTTACAAAATTTCATGTCCAAATCCACAATAGATACCAAGCATCCTTCGCATCCTTTGCCAAGTAGCTTTTGTGCCTTGAGCATAGATATTAAAGGAATTTTCCTTCCTTGGCCGAAGTAAATTAATTTATCTTCTCCAGGGATTGGGATTTCAATTCTCTTTTCATAATGTAAAGGATATTGCAATCCTACAAAACCATATAAGTTATTTAACAACTAATATCTCTATGAGAAATAACACTAAAGATGCAAATGCATATGCTGTGTTGGTGTCCTCACTCACATTTCTCACCTATTTCTAAACCAAAGCTCTGATACCACCTTGTCAAGCCCCCACCGACATCTAATACCATTATGTCACAAAGTTATCATCAGAGTCGCCAAATACAGCATTTAAGTGAGGACAAATAAACAAACCAAAGGTGGGGACCCGACGGTAAGACAAACACTAATTCAAAATCCAAAGTATATATATAAAGACATGTTTTTAAACATTTAATCACACTAAAATTTTCCCTCTCACACATCTCTTGGAAAGGGCTCTCCTGTAACAGCATCATTCCCAGTTCTCGGTGTAGTGGTTTCATGACCTGTGATGTAAGCACTAAATGAGATTTTATAAATCTCAGTAGATAAATCCACATATTTAACCAAGAAAATAAAAGGCATAACAAATACCATTAACAGTAAAGATGAATGTCATACATACATATAAGATAATGTCAAATGAAAGTCATAAAGAAATGCAAGTTCCTTATATTGTGCTTATTACCGGGCCCAATTCCCTTTGACGCATTATCCTCTGGATCCAATCATCAATGACTGTCCTCTAGCCGGCATCCAACCAAGCACATAACACTAGGCAGATATCTGATCCGAAGATCGATACCCTGCGATCCAACACGCTGAGCCTAGTGCCACCAGGCAGGTATGGTACCATACCCTGCGATCCAACACGCTGAGCCTGGTGTAATCATCATGGAGTCATAGCACATAACACTAGGCAGATATCTGATCTGAAGATCGATACCCTGCGATCCCACACGCTGAGCCTAGTGGTGAGGATAATGTTCTCTGGGAATCCCATTGTTTTATTTGTCATTTTCCAAACATCAATCCATGTCATATCAAAAGTCCTTTCATGCCATATTGTTTCATCTCTTTCTTTAGCATATTGTATCATATTCTTTCTTTCTATGTTATTTCTTTCTTTTCAGTTTTTCATGCAAATGCATAAATAATCCACACCATAATATTCCTTTCTTTTTATACCATAAACATATGCAACAATCAAAATTCTATAACAGTAAGAAAAGCATGTAAAAACACATAATATCGTGCTACATCACAGGGTTAGAAAATTATTCTACCTGGATTTGTTGTACCAAATTTTTCTTGTCAACTTCTAATTGGTTTTCTTGATGTCCTACAAGGCCATAGTGCAAACATAATCAAGTTAAAATATGTTTATTTGCCAAAAGTTGCTTTTTCTAAAAAATTATTCCCAAATAGTTAAAAATTCTGCTTTCTAAAAGCTTTCCCAAACACACCCCAAACTAATCCCAAAAGATGGGCTTACGCGGCACTGAACCGCCCGCTGGACCGCGCGCACGTTCGGCGCTGGACCGCCCGCGCAGAAAAAGCTTTCTAAAAGCTTTTCCAAACGGATTTTTCAAAAAAATAAATCTGCTTACGCAGGCGCTGGACCGCCCGCGACACTGGACCGGGCGCTCGGCGCGCTGGACCGGGCGCGCTGGGCGCTGGACCGGGCGCTCGGCGTGCTGGACCGCACGCGCTGGGCGCTGGACCGCGCGCTCGAAGTGCTGGACCGCGCGCCTCCGCATCCGGTTCAACGGCGTAACCCGGTCCAAAGCCTGGACCGGTTCACGCAGTCCCCCCTCTCTCTCGCGTCCGGCGAAGCCGAAATCTTTCGCCGGCGCTGGATCGGCTGTTTCATGTGCTGAATCGACCGAATCCGGCTCGGCTTCCTCCTCTCGGTCTCCCCCGCTCACCGGAAAATTAAATAACCCTAACGACGAATAAAAAAAATATTTATTTTTTTTTTTTTACCTTACGGAAGCCTTCGCCGGTGTCACTGTCGCTCGCCGGAAATCCTCGCCGGCCGTTACTGTCGCGTCCAATGCTCCCGGAATCCTCGTTGGATGTTAATGTAGCGTGCAGAAACTTCTTTAAGATATTTCTCCGAAATCTCGCCGTCGCACTCCGGTAACTCTTCGCCGCCGTTTTTCGCAGAAGCGCTTTTCCAAACGCACCTCGGTCGGCCTTTTATAAACGCGGTCGAAAACTGATAAGCCTTGGTTCGTGAACCACGTTTTTGCAGAAAACCCCTTCTAAATTTTATATTTGCAAATATATCCTCCGCCAATCGGATTTGAACTAAGCCGACATTTAAAAATTACAGATCTATCCTCTACGTTACAAATTTATCCCAAATCTTCAAAAATTCATAATTTATTCATTAGAGCTCCGAAAATTACAAATTAAACATCGTTGGATTCGTCTCACAGAGCTCTTTCTATAAAAAATATAAGATAAAACTAGGGCTGTTACATGAGGTCTACCCCAATCTTAAATTTCGGCTATTTGTTCTTTGTTGGTTTCCCGTCGCATGGACTGGCCGCGCCCAACGCGCCCGGTTCAGCGATGCAACCTGGTCCAAAACTTGGACCGGTTCCTTGCTATTTCTCTCTCTCTCTCTCTCTCTCTCTCTCTCTCTTCTGTGCGTCTAAAGGAACCAAAATATTTCGTCGACGCTGGACTGGCCGATTCACACACTGAACTTATTGATTTTAGCTCGACTTCCACCCTCTCGGTCTCCGCCCCTCACCGGAAAACTTACATAACCCTGACGATGAATAAATTATTTCTTACCTTACCTTACGGAAATCTTCGCCGGCTGTTACTGTAGCGTGCCGTAACCTCGCTGAGCAAGACAGCACACCGGCAACCTCCCCGCACTCCGGCAACCTCCCCGCAATCTGTGTTCTTTGCAGAAATGCTTTTCAAAATGCACCCTGCTTCGGCTTTTATAACGCGGTCGGAACCGACTTGCCATGAACCACATTTTTGCATAACACCCCTTCCAAACTTTTTTATTTACACAAATATCCTCCGCTCAGAGAAATAAACCTGCGTCGAAATTCCTAAAATTGCATATATACCTCGCCAGCCAACAACTTTAAAATTACAAATATACCTTCTGCCAAAATGAATTGAACTATGCCGACATTTACAAATTACAAATATATCCTCACTATTACAAATCTATCCAAATCTTCAAAAATTCATAATTTATTCCTTAGAACTCCAAAAATTACAAACTAAACATCGTTAGACTCGTATCAAAAAGCTCTTTCAACAAAAAATAAAATAAAATAAAGAAAAAATAAAGCTGTTATAATAAGAGTTAAGCTAAATGACTTGTTAACTAGTATTATATATGTATATTAAAGTATAATATAATATTATAAGCAATTATAAAAAAAAATGACATATAGTTATTATAATAATTTTAATTATTTACGATTGTTAGATTTAATTATTTATAATTAATAGTTATTGAGATAAATTACATGATTGTCATATTATGAATACAAATATTATATTAATGTATTTATAAATTAAAAAAATAAACAAAATCTAAAAGAAGTTTTATCCATTTAAAATTTGAAATTTATAAGAAAAATAAATTAAATATGTAGTAAAATAATAGATATCATATTTACAATATCAAAATACAATTTAATTAAAAAAATCCGAATATGAAATCAATCTAGAAAAGAAATAGAATTTTATGAAAAAAGGGACATTACTTTAATAGAGATTTTGAAATAGTTTTTTTTTTGTGATAGATAACTAGTTTGGATTAAAGCTCTTAAAACTTTTGACACATCTTTTTTTGTATCAGAGCTTATAATAAGGATGCATTGAGCTTTTATCTATGAATTTTCATAGCATTTGACGTTTTCTATGAATTCAGAATATTATTTTAATCATAGCTGTACAAAGTTCAAGTTGTTTGATTTTTGCCTAAAAAAGACAATTCTCAATAATTTTCAATAGACATTTTCACCCATATTTTAATGACAAAATTATAGAAACAAAGTTGATCAAATTGACAAAACCTACATCAAACTTACTTGTATGTAACTCTTGGAAATTGAGATGTTCTACATATTGTAAATATTTTATCTAAAAGTTTGATTTTAGCATAAAATAATCAATATATAGAATTAAAAAGGTAAAAAATAATACAGAAATATTTTTAAATCATCAAAAAATTTAATTGCAAATGTTTTCATGAGAAAATTTATAACAACCTAAACTTTTATTTTTGTTATAGATTATATATAATATGTTAGATATATTCAAGTTCATAATATTAGTATTTTAATGTACATAAAAATAATTTAAAAATTTTTGACAATGTAATTTAAATATTCAATTTTAGTTTGGTCTCAAATAATATGTCAAATTATATAATATCTCAAAATTATATCTTTAAGTATACAATTTAAAAGAACTCATTATAAAGAATTCATTAGTATTTAATTTATAATTTTTTCAAATTTAATAGAAATTATTATTAATTTCTTAAGAAAAAATAGTAATTTAGATTTTCTTAATATGACTATGGAAATTTAAGCCCTTTTCCCTTCACTATTAACCTTAAAGCGATGGTAGATATAAGGATTTGGGGAGAGAAGGGGAAGGAGGCAAAGAGACAAAGAACGAGAGGAGATTAAAAACTATAACTTTAATTGAAATGTGTATAAGATAGGGTGCAATGAAATTATTCTTCCTTTAGTTGCAAAGATTTTGTTCAATATTGTTGTATTCTTAGTGGTATAGTTGGAATCTTAAGAGGAGGAAAGAGAAGGTGTTGTTTCCTTCATTTGACTTAATAAGAGCCATGTGTTTGCTTGAAATGAAGTTGATTTCACTTTATAAAGGAATTAGGAATGAAAAGAAGGAAATGTAGCACCTCATCTAATAGCTCACATACAATACTTTAGAATACAACTTATAGTATGTTGGGTATAAGACTTATGGTACATTAAACCTAATGTATTACATGTAAGAGGGTAAGAGAGAGAGAGAGAAATCAAATAAAAGATCTCTTATTTGTATTACAAGATATGACACTGATACATATAAAATTAGAGAAACCTAGTAGCATTTGTGATAAATCTTTGAGAGTTAGTGAGTTGTGTCGAGTTTATGATGAGTATTGTATAAAATATTCTTGTGATTATTATTTTATATATATCTAAATATGTATATAGACATTTGTGAAGTATGTGATGGTTATGAATAATATCTAAAGTATGAATGTGCATTATTACAATTTTAGTTTATTAATTTATTAAAAATAGATTTAAATATTTTTTCATCATCACTCTTGCTCAATTAATGATTACATATCCTTAAGATTTTTATATACTTTATTATAACATGATATTTTTCACTATCAATAGGTATTAACACAATAATAAGGGGAATGGTTAAAGGGGGTGTGACAAAAATAGCTTGGAAATAAATAATAGATTTAATTAAGATCTCATTGGTCAATTGTGCTAAGATAATTTAATGAATTATTAATATTTTATTATCAATGTGAAGGGCCTTAGATTCTTTCAAGGAAACTTCACAAAGAGATAATCTAAAGATTTTATTGATGAATAAATATGGTTGATCATGTTGTAATATTAGATTTATGGAGGAGTTTTAAGAGATTTATTTTGAAATCTTGGCCTATTTTTTTAAGATATTATTTTCTCTAATTCATATGTCCAAAACATGTTTACTCACAAAAGGTACTAAAGTTCTTTGTGCTTAAAATAAACCCATAAAATAGGGGTTTGAATTGTGGTAAATGAAGTTTGGAATTTTCTTTCAATTTTTTATTTAAATTAAAACTTAAATTTTTTAAGAAAAACAAGAAAGAGTAGTAAAATGGTACACAAAAGATTTTTATGGTGGTTCGACTCAAAATTGAGCCTATGTCTACCCCTAACCGGTGTTAGGAAAAAGTCACTAAAAATCACCAAATTACAAGCGAGGTATTTCGTATGACTCACCTCAAATCTACTTGGGATTTTACCTATGGCTAATCCTGAACTTACTTGAGTTTTTTTTAGGCTCAACTCAAACCCCGGGCTTTTGCACAATTGTCGGGATGCCCTTACCCCAAGGAAACAAATACAAAAATTGGAAACAAAGTAAAAACTTAAGATAATTTAAAAGAAGTATGCGGCACACTCAATACAATAAAAATTCTAAAAAAATAAAATAAGGGAGGAATATAAATTGAAAATAGTTGAAACAAAACCTCTAATTTTGGGTTCTTTCTTGCAACTTTCACTTTGTGAATTTGGAAGCACCGTATGCAATTGAAATAGCTCGAAATTATGATTTAAAAGCTTTGAGACCTTAGTAATTGTAACCCTTTAGAGTTCTTCATCCTTCCTTATTTATAGAGCTCAAATTTGAGCTCTAAATCTACTCCCAACAGCTCTAAAATGAACTAGCCTCTTGCGTAATAGACACATAACAGTTACTATTCTATTTTGATATTGAAATGAATGTTTCTGATTGAATCCCAATTTTATCATTCGAAATCAATCTTGGCCGTTGGATTTAGGTGGCCTTGATCTGGGCCATTGGATCGTGCGTAGGTTGTCCTACATGTATTAGTATAATGTGTCTAGAAATTATTTGAATTAGAAATTTACTACAGTGGTTCCGTATCGTCTGGCAAATCTGCATTCGGTTCGAAGCTCTTGCTTGTCATTTTACTGTTTACTTGCAACATTTTACCTTAATTAACCTAAGCTTTCGTAGCGCACCTTCCCTTCCGTCTTCTTTGACAATAAGATGGGAATTTGAAGTTCTTTGTGCTTACGAAAATCCCACAAGAGGGGGGGTGAATTATGGTAAATAAAATTTTCTTTCGATTTTCTTTCAATTAAAAATTAAATCTTTTAAGCGCGAATAAGAAGAAATATAACACAAAAGATTTTTAAGGTGGTTCGACTCAAATCGAGCCTACATCCACCCCTAACCGGTGTTGGAAAAAACAACACTAAAAATACCAAATTACAAGTGAGGTTTTTCGTACAGTTCCCTCAAACCTACTTGGGATTTTTCCTATGGCTAATCCCGAACCTACTAGAGTTTTTTCGGGTTCAACTCAAACCCCGGGCTTTTGCACAATGTCGGGATGCCTTTACCCCAAAGAAAAGAATACAAAAATTGGCAAAACTTAAAATAACTTTAAGAGAAATAGGAGGCACACACGACCAAAAAATGGAGGAATAGAGATTGAAAGATTGTTGAAGCAAAAACCTCTAATTTCGAAATCCTTCTTGCCACTTTCTCTTTATAAAATTGGAGGACCGTATTAACTTGATTTTGCTTGAAATCATGATCTGAAACCTTTGGGATCTTAGCAAATGTTACCTTTAGAAGTTCTTCATCCTTCCCTATTTATAGAACTTAAATTTGAGCTCTAAAATCACTCCTAATGGCTCTTAAAATCAACTAGCCATTTGGGTAACGGACGGAAAGTAGCTACCGTCCGATTCAGGCCCAAACACGGACGGCACGGATTGAATCTCGAATTTACTGTTTGAGATTAATCCTGTCCGTTCGATCTGGGTGGGCTGATCTGAGCATTTGGATTGCGTCAATGCTGCCCTGCATGTACTAGTAAAATGTGTGCAGACATAATTTAAATTAAAATAGTTACTTTACTAGTTACGCTCCTTGGAGCAAGTCTGCGCTGCCTGGGTTCGATTCTTCAGCATGTCATTTTACGCTGAATTGTCTCAGCAGTCCGATCGTGCTTGCCCTTCCGACTACTTTGATAATTAGGTTGGATTTTAGTCCCACATTGGCTACAATGTTTCACCATTGCGCTTTATAAGGCATTCGCGTCCAATTACTCTCGAGCCTCTTTGGGGTTGGCTCCCCCCTTCCCTTGACGAGAATTTCATCACCTGGTCGGGTTGACTTGATCTTGCACTGTAGTTTAGCATTGCCTCCGGGTTCCTTTCAGCATCGCCAGCGACCTGAATGTGCCGTGCTCCATTCGTCGTTGCCTGCGGCCTGAATTCCTTTGGACTACGTGCTCGTCATCCGGGTCAGTCCATGTTATACCCAGTAAAAATTTTTATGTTAATCTTTAATAAATTAATTTTTGGCTTGGATGATTTCAGATCGACAGTAGGATGAGCCAGGAGCTCAATTGGAGGCTATTAGAATTTCTGAAATTTTCTGGGGATTTTTCGGAGCACTGAGGAATTTTTAAGTAATTTTCCCTGTTTAATTGGATTTTTGGAAATTCGAAAATCTATTAATTAGATTTTTTTTTAAAACCGGAAAAATTGGTTTTTACCGCGCGTGAACCGGACCGGAGCGGTTCAGCGAAGGCGGGGGCGGTTCGCCGAGTGCGTTTGCGCGTGCGTTTGGATAAGCCGCGGATAAGCGGATCGGACGGACGAGATCAGCGGTGGAGATTAACCGGCTGATCGAAGGTTAAACGGCGTTTTGGCAGGTCAACCGGCACTTAATGGGTCGTTAACGGGTTATTACCGGTTTAAGCGGGGTATTTAACCCGAACCGTTTCGACCCTTAGGGTTTCGAACGGCGGCCGGAGACGAGGCATTCGCGGCGGACGGCGATATTTTCCGGCAGCCTTTCAAGGGGCTTTTTATACCTGGAGGTTCGCGTGATCGAGGAGAATCGATTGGTACCGGTTTCGTGCGGCGAGGAGCAGCGGTTGGTCGCGTGCGAGCTTCACCGTCGCCACCGTCGCCGGAGAAGAAAGGTAGGAAATTCAGAAATTAAATTAGTTATTTAGCAAAATTAAAGCATGGAATATTTTGTTAATGTCTATCTGAGCATGTGATTGAAATTTTGAAGTCGGAAATGCATTGCAGTATTATAATTTTAGCATGTTAGGTTTTAGGGTTTCGGAAAATTATACCCGCCGAATTCGGGAATTTTACCAAGCATGTGTTGAATTGATTATGTGCTTTATTCATGTTAAGGTAGTATCGTATGCTGGAATTGTTTAATTTCGTAAATTGTCAAATTGGGGATCGGATGAAACTCCTTTGGTGGAAAATTTTAATTGAATCCTTAGAAATTAGTGACATTATTGAAACATTAGGATAGTACGAACATAGAATTTTGTTTCTCCTTGTTCGCGGTCGCCGGAAATCGGCGGAAGAATTTGATTTGGTCGGCGATTGCGTCGGCTAGGGTTTCGCGGGCATCGGACCGAGGAAGGAGAAGGGTTTAGATAATTACAAATTTAATTAAGTAATTAATGGTATTTACGCTATTTTATTAGTAATTAAAATAATCCAATTAACGGATTAATAAGAAATTGGTTCGGCGGTGTCGCGGTTCAGCGCGAGAGTTCCGAACCGGCAGCGAAAACCGGTTCAGCGAGATTCGGCGCGGACGAACGGCGCGAAAGCCGAACCGGCAGCGAAAACCGGCTCAGCGGGAGTCGGCGCGGACGAACGGCGCGGCGCGGAAGAGAGAGAAGCGGAAGGAAAATTCGGAAATTTATTATTAATCCGAATTTTCGGAAATAAAAAGGATAAGCGAAAAATTTAATTCGGAAATTAATCCGAATTTTTGGAAAAAGGATATATGTGGAATTTAAATTCGGAAACTATTCCGAATTTCGAAAAATGGATAAAGACGGAAATTGATTACGGAATTTAAAAATTTCCTGAAGTAGGGAAAAATGTTATCAGTGACGACAGTACAGTTGAAAGCAGTCATACAGAGGTATGGTACATGGATGCTACCAGAACAGTCAGTAACTGGTATAGTTGTATTGCTTGGATGGCAATGGCATGGATTGAGTCAGTTTACTCAGTGTTGGCATATTTTATGGATTGGCATACTGGATCGGACTACTATAGACCCTATATGATGTTTTAGGGTAGTTGTGGTAGGTAACTGTGCGGTTCAGACTTAGCTTCCACAGTATACATGTGGATTGGTATGCGCCTTGTCGTACCTGGACACATGTTGCCGAATCTTGGAGTTAGAGATTGACAATGACTGTAGGGGCGTGAGCTTCTATGGAAGTTGTTGGTAGAGGACTCCTTGGGACGGTGGCTGAGTCGACCTCTTCTGGTCCACGAGTGTAGGCCTGCGCGCCTGAGAGTGGCAGCGGCAGGGGTGACTCGCCGTGGCTAGCCAGGGTGTCTCACGTTGGCTAGAGATCTATGTGACGGGTTTGTCTATAGTCTCCAGAAGATTGATTGACGAGAGACGCTGCGGTGTCGGGTGCTAGGCGCCATGCGTGCGCAGAGATGGGCGTGTCCCGCTGGCATGCTACCTGGGAGCACAGAGGAGAGCTACTCTGTTGTGACTGGGGGTGACTGTGGATGGTCAGAGTCTGGAACTGAGAGTGCCTTTCCACCCTACATTGTTATGCTGTATTCCTATACTCTTGCTATTATCCTTCTTTTGCATGTGAGTTTTTACTAGCTGTCTTTCCTACTGGGCGTAGCTCATTCCTTTTTTATCTATATTTTTCCAGTGGCTCGGCAGACTTGACGCCACCCAGCTTTAGGTGGGATCGTGATCAGTAGGCTAGTGGAGCAGATCTGATCTGTGATTTTTGAGATATTGCGATTAGTTGATTGTTGCTATTGGATGTATTCAGTGAGACTGTTATTTTTATGTCTTGTATTATGTGAGGGTAATTCTGACTTATGTATCTAGTTGGATGATATTGTATTTGTTGGACTTGGATCTTATTTTTGTGATGTAGTTTCCATTCACTGTTTTACTTTATTATCTTGATGGTATAGTGTGTGGAGTGCTATATTTTATCAGAGGATGTTATGTATTTTATTTTTGATGGTGAGGTCATTACATGACTATGGAACTTAACATTGGGGGTTCAGACTTCTATTAGACCGGTTCTCCTATCGGTATGGGTTAGGAGTATTGGGTCTAGTAGGAGTAACATTGCGCGAGTCCATCTGTTAATTCAGGAGTCATGAACCTGATTTGACGGTGTACCCGGGAGATGGGATCCACATTGTTAAGGAAAGTAGGTGTGTAATGATGTGTTATATCCTATGTTTTTCGTAGGCTACTCAGGTTGGTATGGGACGATCTGAGCTGTCTATATGTAAAAAAAAAAAAAAAAAAAAAATGTATGCCAAAAATCAGCCTAGGAAAAAATGGGGTGTAACAGTCCACAAATTTTTTATATTTATATATATATTTTAATTTATAAAACCCTGGACGGGCTAGTGGTCAGGTCGGGTCGACCCGCCCATTACTACAGTGAAAATTCCCGAGAGTAACGTTGTTTTAGGGTGTCTTGTGACAATTTTTATGTCAAAATATTTAATATAAGTGTGCCAAAATAATTTTATATTATCATTGCATTATAAGTTTTCTAAATTACTATAAGAAGAAATTTATGAAAAATAATTCCTAAATAATTTTAAAAAACCAAATACTAATGTCTATACTTTTTGTCAATAAAGCTTGGCCCAAAAATCAAAATTCAATAATTATTAATTTTATAACATTTTTAAATATTAATACTACTAATGTGCCACATCATCTCAAAATTTGGACATATCAATTTTAAGAGAAATAAAAAGAAAATCAAGTATGAAATCTTTAGTATATTTCTTCAATTTCCTTGAAGCTTGCCATGACTCCAAGAGCCTTGAAGACCACTATTTTAGACATTTAAAGTTCATGGCTTGTCTTAATTGAATATTAATAATTTTGTTTAGAGCAAGCTCATATGAAATATAAACATTTATTCTTGAGTCATCAAACACAAGGGTGTAACAAAATTTAGTCTCATATCGCCCAAATTACGTTGTCATTGCTCTCTATAAAGATTCTGGTTCCCCCGTCTCTCAAGCCGTTTGGGGTTGGCTCCCTCTTCCTTGACCAAGATTTGATCACTTGGTCCTGGTTGACTTGATTTTGCACTGTTCCATTCAGCTTTCCCTGGGGGCTGACTTCGCGTTGTTCCGTTCAGCTTTCCCTGCTGCTTTCTTCCTTCGCCTTCGGGCTTCGCTCGCCCCTTCGGGTCTATCGAACAATTTTTATTTTATTATTATTAATTTTTTTTAATCCCTAAAGCCTGGACAGGACAGCGGCCCAATGCTACAGTGAAAAATCCTGAGACTAAAGTGGTTTTATAGTGTTTTGTGAGAATTTTTGTGTCAAAATTTTGAATATAAGGGTACCAAAATAATTTTATATTATGATAGTATTACAAGTATCCTGTATGAAAAGAAATTCATGAAAAATAATTCTTAAATAATTTAAAAAAATCAAATACCAATGTCTATATTTTTCATCAATGATGCTTGGCCCAAAAATCAAAATTCAATAATTATTAAACTTATAATATTTTCAAATATTAATGCTACTAGTGTATCACATCATCTCAAAATTAAGACATCAAATTCAAGAAAATAAAAAAAAAATTCAAGTATAAAAATTTTAGTGCATGCCTTCAATTTTTTTGAAGATTGTTATGACTCCAAGAGCCTTGAAGACCACTATTTTAGACATTTAAAAATTCATGACTTGACTTAATTGAATATTAAAACACTTAAAGCAAGCTCATATGAGATATTTATAAACATTTATGCTTGACTCATCAAACACAAGGGTGTAATAGGTACCTTAATATCTTTAAATTATAATTTTTTTTATATAAATATCAATAAAGTTTTCTCAATAACTAATGTAGAGTTATTCATTTCTAAATCTATCCACTTAGAACCCTATTAAAAGTTACTTTTTACTTAGTGATTCTTTTCTTTTAAGACATCACCCATTATTCACACCCTATTCTTTGGTATTAGGTGTCACAAGTTCATTAATTTTTGCTTTGTTTGTTCTCAAATCTCATCAAACTACTTGTGGTAACTCCTCATTAGTCGTGACCAGATCTTGGTACATGGCATCTATTTCTTTCGTTTTTGTTTAACATATTGAAAATATTTATCTTTTTAAAATAAAATAAGGAAGCATATTTTATAATCAAGTGAAAATACAAATTTTTTTCATATTTCTCTTTTAAAAGCACTTGTATATATATAATAAAAATGTTAATAAATTCTTTATATTTTTTCTCAAATAAAAAATATAATAAAAATCACATATTTAATAATAATTACAATATCTTTAAAATCATCATGTGCCAGTTCTAACTCTATCTCATTAATCTCATGAAATATCTTTCCTTGACCTAAAAGTGTTAAACCAAAATAAATACCAACAATCAATATCTGCTCAGAAGTAAAAGAATATAACATAGGTTAGATAAGTAATTATTAGGTAATTGTATATATGGTCTAAATTAATAAAAGATATGTTATCTATCTTTTTCTTCAAATTTATTTGAAACTCAATTTTTAAAAAAAAATTATATTCATTTCTTTTAACCACTTTTTTTTGTATATCTAAAATATTTTACTCTAGATAGTCTAACAATATTTCTTTGGTAGTACTCCCAAAAATATTAATTTGGGCAATAATCTTACTTTTGAAGATTTATTAATATATATAACAAAACTCTTATTTTCAAAGACATTAATTTGAATAGTAAATTAACTTTAAAAACACTTATTGAAGCTTTATCTCTTACTCATTTTACATTACTTTGTTATTAATATTTATTAATAATTTATTTATCTTTTAACACATATGACATGATATACATTTAGCATATAATAAATAATACACAATGACATATTATTATAATAATAATAGCTAACATATTTAAATATATTATTTTTTCATATATCATTTAAGACTTTTAATCTAGGATTATACATCATATAAAATAATATATATACCATATATAAGATTTTTCAATCTTTTATTATTGTATAGTGGTCTTTCTAAAGCTTAAATTTTTGTTACAAGTCTTGATTGCTATAGTACTTGAGTGCTTGTCTTTTTTATTTTTCTTTCATCTTTTATACAATTTCTTTTTAAAATTCTTAGAATATATTTACTTACTCTTCTCTTTCTTATCCTAATTATAGTCAATTGCTACACCTCTTAAATTTCTTAAAATAACTCACTTAGTCATAACCAACATCTTTATATTTGTTCTTAAGACTTTTCACATGTATGACCCTTCAAATGCCTCTAATAATTTTGTCAATTTATGTGGATGATTTTTTACCTTCTAACCTTTTATTTGTAAAGATTGTTTGCCAATTAAACTCACCTTCATATTAGCATTCTTATTTGTTTTATATTTTGGGTTTTTAGTTTGGTTCAGTTTTTATCAATCATACAAGTATAATAATAAGATTAATATTATGCATTCTTTAATCCTACTTAAATCTATGTTTAACTTTTCATATTATAATGGTAAAATCACATTGTCATATTATATGATAAGTTTTGTAACCTTGAACTAATGACAATACATGCTCTTATGTTTTAATTATATTAATATGATAAGAGTATGATGTTGTACAATCATTTTAGGTTATTTTTTCTTAGATACTTTCATATTAAATTAATTTCATTTCTTGTCACGTAATCATATGATACGATATACTACTGCTTACTATACGATCCTATACGCTAATGGATCCCCTATCACTCATTGTCATATCAATGTGTTTATTTTGTTATACTTGTACTACTAAGCATTGAGCTTTACATTATTATAATTGTAAGTTTGAGCCTTCGTATGATACAAAATTGTTTTGTTTATCGATTATTTACTCTTTATACATTAACGGTTTAGTACGATGTTATAATTATCTTGTATGATCTTAAGCTTATCTTTGTGCACATTCACACTTGTCTCATATTTTCTCTCTCTCTCTCTCTCTCTCTCTCTTATTTGATCATAACATACAATACTCCATGGTTATGTTGTATAATGAATCCCTTAATCCTTCGAATGGCTCCAACACATAATAAATTATGCTTTTATTGTATTGTACGCCACATAATTGAATTTTATGGCAATAACTCATCTTTTGAATATATTCACCAAATTTATTCGCTCACTAGATCACATAATATGATTTAATTCTATTGTACTTTATGATGACTTAAAAATCTTACAACATTCTTAAAAAAATTTATAAAAATTCAAAAAATATATTATCAAAATTATTATTCATAACTCATCTTTTTTAAAGATCATTAATTGTTTTTCAATATTTTATTTTTCAACATTTCATGATTAGAATTTATTAAAATAATTTTTACCCATTTTTAGTATATTATATTAGAAGAAGAAGGAAAAAAAAGAAAAAAAAGAAAATGAAGAAGAAGAAGAAGAAAAAGAAGAAGAGAAGAAGATGATAATGATGATGATGATGAAGAAGAAGAGAAGAAGAAGAAAAATAAAAAGAAGCAGAAGAAGAACAAAAACAGAAGAAGTTTCTCTTTGTTTTAGTGATTTATCTCTTTTAAGATATTAACTAGAGCTTATTCTCTATCCTCTTCGTTCTTGAGTGTCACATTTACCTCTAGCATAGATTAAATAATATAATCATTTATTGAAGTTAAGCATTGTACATTTATAGGATTAGTTTTCTTGTTAACATAAAACAATAATGACAAAATCAAATACATTACAAAATTTAAGAGAATTGTATAATTATTATGAATTGTGAATTCTTATACATATTATGCATTGGCATGATCATAAATGATGGCATAAAAGGGGAATTAGGTTTACAAATTCACAAGAGATGCAATCATCAGTATACAGTCGTAATATAAGAACTTTCTTACTTTTAACATCTTCTATCCTATTAGAATGTGTTCAACTTTGCCTGTATTTCTTAGGCCACCACTCCCAAGAACTAAATTGTCATACTTTTGGGATGAATGAAATATCATACAGATGTATTAGGCCATGGTTAAGATAGTTTTTATGTGTTATTTTCATATATATTTATCTTAACAAGTAATGTTAATAATCATGTTGAATAAAGATAAGCTTTTTCCTGATTATTGTTAAAAATGAGTTTTTAAAAACATGTTAAAAATTTTTCAGAAAATAAGTTTATATGACTAAAAGAAAAAATGGAAATTATATTTGATAAAATTTTATAGTTTTGAAAATTAAAATAAAAAAGCTTTTTTCACAAGCGCACACGCGCAACCAACCAACCAAATCTACATCACCTGCATTAATCAACATACAATTTTGTTTGATAAAATTTTAATAGTTTTAAAATTAAAACAAAAAAAAAAGTTTTTTTCACGAGCGCACACCCGCAACGAACCAAATCTACATCACATGCATTTATCAATTTTCTTTTTTTGAACTCCAAAATGCACGATTCTAACCTAGCTTCTAAAATCCGCACGTCATCCGCAATTGCCACGCCGAAGCTGGGACGGCGACTGTTCCACATGCTCAAAGCGTTGCTCTTCCTTGTCATGGCGAGGAAGCGAAGTAAGAACTAATTGGACACCTCACCTCCGGCCCCAACCCTTTCCATGCTCTTCCACGCTCGGTCTTCGAAATTCCTAGCTTCGACCTGCACCGCCTTTTCCTCCCAAGAGATACTGTCTTCCCTGCCTTCTCCCATTGTCCTTCCTCTCAAACCCTTCTCCAAGCTTCACACAGAGAAGCCGCACTTCGATTCCCTCATCTTGGGAATCCTTAAATACAATCCGGACGCCTTCACTTCTGGCTTCCGGGCTCCTTTACGCATCAAGCCTCTGATTTCCGACTGCGACCTCTTCGTCCACACCCTTCATTCTATAGGTAAGCACCCACGAGTGGCCCTCCGCTTCTTCCGCTGGGCTGAACGCCAGCCGGACTTCCAGCGGTCGGAGATTCCCTTCTGTACCGTGCTCGAGATCCTTGCCGACGCAGGGCTTATGAAGGCAGCCTACTCGGTTGCTGATAGGGCATTGGGGTTGGGCCTCCACGGAATTATCGATGTTTTGGTTGGAAAATATGTCAATTTGGACGCAGCTACCAAGCTTCTTAATCTTCTTTTATGTTTGTACACTAAGTTCGCAATGGCCGAACGTGCGCTGTCGACCTTCCGCAAAATGATAGACAATGGCATTTTTCCGGAGATCAGGAATTGTAATCGTGTTCTAAAAGTTTTGAGGAATGTGAAAAAGTGGCCAGAAGTAAGGGCAGTTTATCAGGAAATGCTCAAGGCAGGATTGCAGCCTACTGTAGTTACTTTCAACACAGTACTTGATTGCTATTGCAAGGAGGGGCAAGCTCAAGAAGCATATAGGCTTCTAGCTGATATGGAGGAACATAGTATGGGTGGTTGCCTGCCTAATGATGTTACTTACAATGTTGTGATCAATGGTTTGTCAAAAAAGGGTGAGTTGGACAAGGCGGAGGACCTGCTTGTTAAAATGCACAGATCAGGAAATTCTTCTGCTTACTCTTACAATCCACTGATAAATGCTTTCTTTAGCAAGGGTTTTACCAATCAAGCTTTGCTTTTTGAGAATGATATGTTGAGGAGAGGTGTACCGCCATCAGTGGCAACATATAATACAATGATTTATTGGTTTTGTAAGATGGGAAAGGTGGATAAAGCTCTGCAAAAGTTCATGGGTATGGAAGCAAATGGTTTGATGCAGGATGTGGTTTCATACAATTGTTTGATGTATGGCTATTGCCGCTTTGGGCATGTGGAGGAGGCTCTTTTTTTGTTTGATGAATTAAAAAAAGCACAAATAATTCCTACCGTTCGTACATTCAATATACTTATATATGGTCATTGCAAATTGGGAACTCTTGAGAAAGCTCGGGACTTTAAAGATTCTATGGTTGAATTTGGTTGCCAACCTGATGTTTATACATATACAATCCTTGTACATGGTTCTTGTATGATTGGGGATCTTGCTATGGCTAAAGGCTATTTTGAGGAGATGCTGAGTAAGGGAATTCAGCCAGATTGCTTTGCGTATGACACAAGAATTGCTGGTGAGCTTAAGCTTGGGGCTATTTCTAAGGCGTTTCAACTTAAGGAGGAGATGATAGAAAGAGGCGTTTCACCTGATTTAATAACTTATAATATTCTAATTGATGGGCTTTTCCGGACAGGAAGTGGAACTGAAGCTTACAGATTGTGGGCCTTGTGTCAGCAGATGGTTAGTGATGGCTTTCATCCTGACTGTGTGACATTTACTTGTATAATACATGCTCTTTGTAAAAAGGGTCTTCTAGAAGAGGCAAAAAAGGCTTTTGATGGTATGCAGTTCTGTAGTGTTTTTCCTTCAGTAGTGACATTTACAGTTTTAATTCATGCTTATGCAAGCAAGGGAGATATAGAGTCAGCATATGAATTCTTTGGTCAAATGTTGCAGAGCAATGTGCAACCTAATGAAATAACATACAATGCTCTTATTAATGGTTTGTGCAGAATTGGTGAAACAAAGCTGGCCTATAAGTGTTTTTATGAAATGCAAGAAAAAGGTTTGTCACCAAATAAGTACACATACACTTTACTGATAAACCAAAATTGCATTTTAGGCCATTGGGATGAAGCTTTAAGGTTGTATCATGATATGCTTGTGAAAGGCATTCTTCCTGATTCTTGTACCCACACTGTTTTGCTTAAGCACTTGGGTGATGACTTGAAGAACCATGCAGTTAGTTACCTGAAGAATCATGTCCTAGTTGGTTAATATGTAAATTTCAGAATGTCATGATTTTGCACATCCATAACAGTGCATACAAGCATTCTCTTTCATCTATTCTTACTTCCAGGAAAGCGATGGTATTCTTGAATTGTTTTTTTCTCATGATCAATAGATCAGAGAATAATGCAGCAGATACGACATTTCAGAACTGCATGTTTTTCAGTTTATTAGAATGATTCTTTGAAGTTCATTTACTTAAGCTGCAATTTAGTTCCATGTTGGTGCATGGTCTCTGAAACCATTGCTGCCAGGATTCAATCATAATGCAAAATGTTGAGATTTGAAGAGGGGAGGTCAGTAATTCACATATCAGAATGTTTGAATGGGATAATGATGATTGATTTGGAGCTAGTTTTCTTGACATGACAACAGCTTGTTTGTTTACAATGGATATATGTTGCATCACCGTCATATAGCAAATAAACATTCTTGTGCCACAATCAGTCATACCACAATATTCAAGAGGTATGCTGATATGTGCAACCTGTAAGTTTATTCCAGTTTTGAGCGTGATGTGTTGCACTTTCTCTTTGTCTCTTATATTTATTTTCTGAGAATATATGATCGGTACAGAATATATTTATTCATTTATTAGGATAAAACACAGATTTATGTTCAATTTGTGAAATGAAACATTCTAAAATATGTTTATTTATTCATCAAGATTGATCACTGGTTTTGTCTCAAAGATGTTAAATGAAAGTTTCAACTATAAACTTTACTTAAATTAAGGTATCAAATCTCAATTTTCTCATATTTCATTTGTCTTTCTAAATTATTCTTTGTATTTTTTTACAGTGAAATGAAATGATGAAGGCATTATCAGAAATTTTAATGTTTTATAAGGTTTCTTGACATTACAGTAAGCCAGACTGTTTATTTGCACCATTATTCTGATAGATAGTGTCATCAAAGGCACTTAAAAGGCTATCCTAGATGCCCAAGCGAGGCTCCTTGAAGGTCTCCTAAATAATCATCATTAATAACTCATTTTCTCCTTAAAAACTACTGTGTTTTTAAATTTAATTCATTTATTGCCATGACTTAGTAAGAGTTACATGGTCTTAATTTATTGTAATCTTGCAAAGTTTCAATAGATTACTAGGATTTAGGCAGTTTTGGTGATTTGATTGTCAAGAAAAGCATTTTGCATTTACCATTTATGACCAAGTGCATTCTTGCCTTCTATGCTTCCTATAAATGGTTCTGGTATTATTGTTGTCTTACTTGATCTTTGTTGAGATAGCTTTTCTCTATCTCACCATGCTTTGCCATTGCACATAGACTCTTGCATTCCCTCACCTTTAATTGATCTTTGATTTATACCTTACTGATTTCTTAATTACTTTTTTGTGATGCTAGTTGATGGCTTCCTTAATTTCCTTGTCTAAAATGAAGCCCTCATCAACTATTGATACAATGATTAGTCGCTATTTTACTAGTTATACCTTTTGCTCTTGGCAATTTAAATTTTTTGTTAAATCTCATAAGAAACTTCATCTCCTAGATTCCTTTTGAACTAATAGATATTGTCAAATATATCCAATGATTGGTCTTTGACCATGCTATTCCTTGACCATTAATGGGAGGCATGATGCTCTTTTTTCCATATATTTCCAAGACAACTTTTGTATATTCTCTACTTAGACATCTTCTCTTTACAACTAGGCAGTAAATTTGTTTAGGATTGTTTCAATAAATTGAAGACCAAGACGGTCAAACTTCAATATTGTTTCTTTGTCAATAATCCCACCATTTGATAAAAGAAAAATTGGTTTCTTGTGGCTAAATTTATCTCTATTCTTAATCTACCGCTTCTAATTTACCCAAGCTTAATTCATCGTTGATTCTATGGTCCCAAATATTTTGACTACTTTCACACATCCTTGAGATCTTGAACTCTCTAATTAGTTCTTCTATAGCCTTGATTGTGCTACTATTGTTGCTAAATTTAGTGGAGGTCATAAGAATCATGTTTTGTTGACCATATTGAACGAGGTTGTAGTCACAACTTCTTATGATCATGTAATCACATTATGACACTCATTGAACTATTATTGTGAAAAGTTTAGATATTGTTTAGATTTTTACTATTGTTACTATTGGTTAGCATTTTTGCTTCTAGCTCTAATGTAGTTGCTCACTTTGGTATGCCTTTGGTCTTAGATTTTGGTGGATTTTTCTGCGTGATACGTAATCGTCTATTATTCTCCTTCATGATAACTCTCTTACTTAACATTATTGCCTATAGAACTATTCTTATGTTTTGGAAGAGACTTCACTTATCTTTCACCATCAATGACTTTAAATAATGTCTTATATGTTCCAAACCTCTCAGTTAATTTGTTATATATGAATTGTCTTGTTTGTCATTATTATCAATAAATCTCATCCTACTTTTGGAAAAGGCTCTATCGCTCATCTTCAATTATTCTAGAGAATATCTTTTATGTTACAAACTACTTAATTAATTTGTTAAATATCAATTATCTTACAAATTTTGGATAATATTTTGTAATTTTCTGTCACAATGTTTTTGAAGGTCTTAGCACAAAAAAGACGATCATTGGCAATGTTGAATTTGAAAACATTGTGTTTCTAATTTTACATTTACTTTTTTGGTGACCATATCTCGCTTTACCAATGGTGTTCACAATTAAGTTTTAATGCAGTGGAACTATTGAATGCTATAAAGTTTGTTCAGTGACTAAGAGGTATATTCAAGTTCATGGCATTGACTACTTTGAAATAGTTTCCGTATTATCTCATTTTAACTCTGTTTGTCTTATGCTTCATGTTGCAATTAATTCACTAAGGCCTCCAAATAGTTATGAGCAATGCCGTTCTTTATTATGACCTCTCTTAAGTAGTTTATATGGAGTAACCTTCAAAATATGTTGCTCAAAGGAAGACCAAAGTTTGTAAGCTTCGAAAAGCCTTTTATAGGTTAAAACAAAGCCCTTGTACTTAGTTTAAGAAACTTTGTAAAGCCCTTACTAAAATGAATTCATGAAATAGCACAGTTTATTACTTCATTTTTATTTGCCACTCCTTTTATAGAATTGTGAGCCTTGTAGTTTATGTGGGTGAAATTCTTTTTTATTAGGACCATAAATGTTTACTATCAAGGAATTAAACATTTTCTTTATTAGATTTTGTTGTATAAGAAATGTAGATCTTCCAAAGTAATTTCTTGAAATCGAATTTACATATAACAATTGTTGTATCTCTCTCTTGCCTAAAGAAAATATGTATTAGAACTTAAGAGAATTGGGCTTCTTAGATGCAAACTAGTTAACTCTTTTATGAAAACTTTTAATAATTTTGGGGTTAAAGAATCCCACAAAGACACTATTTATTGTTGTCTTCTAGCTTGTAAGCTTATTTACTTGACTATTACTCAATCTAATATTTTTTTTATTGTTGGATAAGGTATCATATGCAAAATCTAAAGAAGTATTGAGATGTTGTATTTAAAATTTTGAGACTTATAAGATATTTGGGAAAAGGGTTTGTATGCCAAAGAAATAACCACTTACAAATTAATGCTAGAATGATATTGATTATTTCAAGTCTAATAAAGATTAAAAGTCTAGTTCTAAATATATGTGTCTTTGTAGGACAAAATCTTATGTTATGGAGGAATAATAAACCAATAATCATTACTACATCAAGTGTTGAAACTGAATACTATATAAAGGCTTATTTCTTATATGAGATGACACATAAAAAATCCCATTAAGAACTTGAATTTCCCTCAACCATTGATTCTTAAAAGTTATAATCAAACAACTATCTATATTATAAGCAATCTTATTTTCTATGAAATAATCAAATAAATTGAGATTGTTTATTGTTTTATTAGAGTTGTGTATCAAAGAAGAACATTGCTTATGAACATATAGCAAATATTTTTACAACTCTTGGATCATTTTGATTTCTTTTATTTGTAGTAACTTGAATTTTCATGATATACATGTTTCATCTTATGATAGTGTTACTAAGAATATTGATGTATTAAGAATATTAGTTATAAAAATATTTTCATGATTTTTTTAAAAATATTCATTATTTGTTCATAATTATGTATTATTTTTATTTTTTTTCTTTTTATAATTGTTTTCTTGTTTATTTATAGGTTCTCTTCTTAAGTAATAAAATACAACTTATTAATATTTTCTATCAATATAAAAAAAACATGTTTTTTGTGTTATGCTAAATATTCTTTAGTTTTATTATTTTTTCTTGTTATTTTATAAATGATTCAATTTAAGGGTATTATGTTGGATTATTAAAAGATTTTATATTATGCATGATGATCTTACAAACTATGGAAATATCAAGTTGAGACAAATGGATTGCCTTAAAATTTAGATTATAGGCTATTACCCTACAAGGATTGTATTCTGCATTGTTCGTGATATTCCTTGATGATTAATTATTGTTTTTCATTAAGCTCAATAAATAATAAAGCATGTTTTCTTTTTTGGTTGTGATAAAGAAAAAAGATGCAAGTAATTTCAAAATTTAATCGTATGCTTGTTTTTAAAGATAATTAATATTATCTTGGATGGACAATTCTACATTGATCCTTGATGACTTCACATAAGCCGTGATAACGTTAACTTTTGACTTTGCCAGTGAAATTCTAAGAAAGCTGATGCCTATGATTTGTTCATGTTAAGTATGTCAATACACTAATGAAGAGAGATGATTTATTAGAATTCTATTCAATGAATAAATGAGGAAGACAAAAATAGCATGAAAAGATATTATTAGAAATGATTCGATATGCTTAGATTTTAAAGAATAGTTGTTAATAAAGCATCACATTGACAATGAAAGTGTAGCTGATCCTAGTTAATGGGAATCTGGCTTGTTCTTTGTTAGTTTTGTTAATTGTATGCTATCTCATCACCTTTTGAGCATACAAATTAAGGTAACAATGCCTTGATGACTTGGGAGGGATTAGGTGCTATCTAAGGGGCTTACACCAATGGCAGGCACCTTATTTATGTTGGCTTATTCAACAAGACAGCATCTTTTAGTGCTTTTTTTAGGTGTGCTCAAAAAAATACGACTTAGCTTTACATTTATGCCATATATTATAGTAAATGGAGGACCATGGTATGAACTAATCCGTTTTAGTTGTTCTTATAAAGAAACAAACAATATTATTGCCGTAGTTTTCTTCTCTTTTGTGACATTTTCAGTTCAAATTTCATTATCTCTCTTCATTGCAAGAATAACACATTCCTTTTATTATAATTCATTTTTTGTACTTCTGAACAAAACAATGAATAGAGCATGATATTTCCATGCAATATTATTATTATTGATATTAATTATTAATTTATTATGGCTTAAGTTTTTGAATAAATTTATTTGTTTAATATATATATGAATAGAAAGAAATGCATTTGAGAGAAAAATTTTATAGCTTTTACAAAGGATAAGCTTAGGGACATTAGACTTGGATGGTATGGACATATTAAGTAGAGATCATTTAATACTCTTATTAAGATATTTAAGTTATTAAAATTTTCTCATATGAATAAAGGTGTAGACCGTAGAAGACCTAATATGATACTGTTGAAAACACATGATGCTTGGATATGGTAGATATAATGGAGATTTTTTTTTTTCATAGATAAAGCATAATGATGACAGAGGATTTAAATGGTTGACCCCTTAGAATAATACTCGTAGCGTTGTACTTAAATAGAAAGAGAAAATTTTTATAAATATCTAATTTATAGATTATTTCTTGCTAATATTGTGTTTTTATGTTACATAAGACTATGCAGATCATGTGACATTTTTTACATAGTTCAGCACTATCTAAATGTTCCATCCATTTAGGAGTCATTTTTGTTCTTATTATGTGACTAAAGTGGACGGGAAAAGTTGACAAGTTCCTTCTCTGTTACCTGTTGCCCGTTGCCCAGAGATTTTCAGCTTTATTGTCTTGATAGTCTTTTGCCTCAATTAAGTTGCTTCCTTGAAATGTTAGGTCACCTAAAAGTGGCATTTTTTTGCTTCACATTTTTACTAGCAAAATGTGATAAATATTTATTTTTGGAAGTGAGAAAAGTATAGGAGTTTATGGTGATCAATTGCTTTTGATGCAGAGGGAGAGTACGCATGGTAGAAGCAGAAAACCTAAGATTAAGCTGTCAATTTTCTTAGAAGGCTTATATACTGAGTCTAATTGGTTAACTATGAGTGATGGTGGGACAATTGTTCATGAATGAATTGGGGTGCAAATATGGAAGTTAGGTTAAAGTTGCTTCATTTCTGGACGTGTGGAGGAAGATCAAGGTTAGCTTTAAAAGCAGGTTGAACCCAATTCAGATCATGCTTTACTTGATTTGATGGAACCTTTTAAAAAAAGAAATTTCTCAAATCTATTCCTGTAAGAAGCATGACTTGTACGTTAGGAATGAATACTGCTGTAAAGGGACACGGTAATATTAACCTTGTGAACATATGCCTTGCATTTCTTAGATTGTGGTTTAGCTACTGCTAATGGTCTCAATGGGTTAACTAGTCTTTGTTGATAGCTTAACAAATGTGCATCATGCATTCTCTATTCATTCTTTTATTGTTAGATAATATTGTCTTTTAAATAGCATTAATGTAGTGACACATTGTTACTAATTTGGTTGGAGTTTTACATGTGTCTGTGATTTGTAGATATTTTAGCTTTGTTTAAACAAAATTTAAAAACTCTTCCAAATGATTATAGCTTGTGCTGTGAGCCATAAAAGTACTTTTAATGATTACTAAGACATGGTTTGAGGCGAGTTTCGTTTGTAAATATTGGTTCGATTGTATAAACATCTTAAATAAGCTGCAGTAATGTGGAGAGGCAAAACAAACTCTTATTTGTGCATAAAGACCTGCCTTGCTTAATTTTATGCTTAAGATGTTTACGTTATTGTTTTACTATTTAATATTTAAAGAAAAGATTAATAATTATTTTTAATTATTGACTGTTTCACTATCGAACATGACGAACTTTACTTGTCATGTACTCATTATGTTTAGGAAAAAGTGGTCAAGATAAGGTTACAGGTAACCTCTCCAATTACATAATTGGTGAACTAAAAATCACTAAAACATAAGAGTTGCAATGACTTAAAAGATGTTAGTTAGTTATTATTATTTAAAGTTGATGAAGTATTATTTTAGAATCTGTTCTAATATATGATTTTATCATCAATGGTCTTTTAAGAACATGTAATTGCTTGTGCTCATGAAATTTAATAGCATAATTATTTATGAAAAAAATTGTAAATTTCGTAAGAAAATCTAAAAGTTTGATGAGAGTTGATTTAATAGTTAAAGATGGGCTAAATATATGTTTTTTTTGACAAAAAATTTTATGTTTTGTATTTAATAAAATACAAAAGATTCAACACATATTATATAAACAATGATAGAATTGTCATTAGTGAAAAAGATAATTTATATATTAATTAACAAGGAACATTAGAGATTAACATTTAATCTTGTGTAATTTTTTTCTTTATATTTGTTTTGAATAATTAGAACTTTGATTACGATAATTGGAAAAAGGTAGTCATAAATATTTGACAAAGTCACCAGTTTTATCAGAGTCTAGTGTCAGCAAAGAGAAATCTTGTGTAAGAAAACTAAGGGAGAGTTCTTTATTAAAGTTTTTGAGTTTTCAATTTTTGTGTTGTGATTAATAACAATACATTTTTTGTAAACATGATGAAAATTTTGGGATGAGATTCAAATAAAGTGTTTCTTTAATAAGCTCACTTAATAGTAAAACATTTGTTGGAAATTTTATTTGAATAGAAAGTCGGATAAGGTTTTATTTAATACAATGATAAAGGAAATCAATTTAAAAAAAATCTAACATAAATGAAAGAAGGCCAACGGTAAAGAGCTTTGGAGAAGCAGGAAAGGGTGTCAAAGTTGAGGTGCATTGTTCGCTATTGATTGGTGTTGTAGGAGGAGAGAGGCCTACAGTGGGTAATTGAATAGGGTTATCTTTTGCAATAGAGTAGAGGTAGTGATATGATCAAATAGATATCCTAAGTAGCAATAGAAATTGGAGTAGTGATATCTTAATTAGTAATAAATTGAAGAGAAGTGATTCCAAAGGGGCTTTGTTGTAAATGTGATTGTTTTGTGTGTAACTTGGGTTTCAAATGCTTGGAGGCAAAAGTTGAAGCAATTAATCGTAACTCTTCAGTAGAAGATAAGGTAGGTAGTACTTTGGAAGAAATATCTTAATTAGCATTACTCCATGAGCCATAAATGTGTTGCTAAAGCACAATTTGCTTGGGTTAAGGCATTTAAGACAAATGTGGAAGAGAGATTCAAATTGGCATAATTGGGGACCCAAACTTAATAGAGAAAATATGAGATTACTTGAAAGTTCTTATGGAAAAGCCAAGTCCAAACAACCAACTCTTAAGGAAATCTTCTATACGTTCAATTAGTACAAGCTGTACATTATCGAGAATGTTACAATTGTCACCTAAAGTATGCCTCTGTAGCCCATCCTCGAATAAACGGCTAAGTTGTTGTTACAAACAAGAGCTTGTTAAAGATTTTGAAGTACTGCCTAGAAAAAGAAGCTTGGGTTAATGAGCTTCTTAGCATGCTATGGGCATATCAAACCACTTTTTCCATTATCATAATCAAATTCCCATACTCTTTGATTTATGGATACAAAACTATGCTCTTAATAGAAATCACAACTCCACTTCACTAGTCAAAATGTTAAAGGAATATCAAGACATGATCGATGCTAAGCAAACAAATGAATAAGTCAGAAAACTCAAGCTATATCTTCTTAAAGGGATATGCTTTCAAACACACTTAAAACAATTCAATAGAAAACGAGGCATGGAAAAGTATTTTGATAAGCATGTCAAAAAAACATCCTCTCAAAGTAAGGGAGTCTCGTTCTTATGAAATGTGAAATCTCAAAAGTGAAAAAAAAAAGAGCTTGATAAGTTGGCCCTAAACAATGAGGGGTCATATCTAATTAAAGGCCTTATTGGACCGAATGTTTACCAACTTCAAAAAGGTCAATAGCACTAAAGGTATGGGTTAGTATATTCTATTGGTTCTTGATGTGGAATTTATGTCAATTCTCTTGCCTAATCAATATGACTAAGAACTACCCTCACGACCCAATAAAATATCTTAACACCACTTAACAAACATTCAAAAGCTTAATTAATGCACTCTTGAAATCATCACCTCTGAAACGTCGAAAAGTATCGAGGGAGATGGCATCGACCCCTTCTTTTTCTCATAAATCTCACACAAATAATATAAGAGATAAGGCATCTATTTATTCTCATTCTTCTTTATTGTTTAATCACATAAAGGTCACAGAAAGTATGCTCTTTCTTTTTTCTCTTTTATCTTACACATGTACACTATCGACAGATTCAAGAAGTGTAATCTTGCCCTCTTTTCTCTCTCTTTCAACGATTTTCAGCATCACAAAAATCTTGCAAAAAACTTGTTTTGCATCTTAGCCTAATTTATCATCTTCTCATAAATGCTCCCCCTTTGTCAACTTTGGTAGATGACTCAAAAAGCTAGATCGTTACATTCTTACATCACCATCTCTAGAAATATTATTATAATCTCAAATTCTTGTAAAACTGCAATCACCATTAATAGTTTTTGAAGACAAATCAAGGATGGCATCTTTTTGAAAAGACAATTTAAATGTTATATGAGTGAATTAATTTTTGAAAATATTATATCTGATCTATTTATAAGTAATTTTTTATTATAACATAAATAATTATATGAAAAGTTAAAAGATCAAATAAAGAAAAAATAAATAAATTAAAAAAAAAAGCAAGGAAAACTTACTACAGGTTTCTCGGGAAACATCTCCGCGTCGGAATAAAGAAGTGGAAGCCACATCCGACGTGGATTTGGCATCCACCGTCGAGCATTGCTATAAGAAGCCTCTTCTCGCCAGTTGAAGGGGGAGGAATAAAAAAAGAAGAGAGCTTTTCTACGAACATAATCCTCCTTAAGATTGCCCAAACTACTTGGGCCCAAAATTCTTCGCCTTCATTAATGGAAATCATTCACTGGCCTAGCCACACTCATTCAAGGTCTAGAAGCCATGCTTCCACCACTATTGAGCTTACTTTCACCTAGGAAACCCTCTCCTTCTCCAAGTTGCATTTCTCCTCTGTTGTTTGTGTAACACCTCTATCTTCGTTGCTTCATTTCTCCTTCACCACCTTCTTCTTTTCTGTCTTTCCTTTCTCAGGCACATTGTCCATACCTTGGTCAAGGCTTGAATTTTTCGAAAATTTGGGAAATGCATACAATTGAGTTGAACCAGTTCAAGACATGTTTAATTGGTTAAGACCTATGCTAAACCAAGTCACATCAACCCACTCTAACCCACTTTGATAAGCTCTAACTTATGTCAACCCATTCCAACTTGCACTGACCAACGCAGAACCCGCAACACTCATTCACGCCAATTGTTCACCCACACGCACCCATTTAGGTTTGACTGAGCCACTTTTGCACTCATCCACTTCATCGGCTCACTTAATAGTGCTGACATCTATAGCGTCACATCCACGTCCAACATCGTCAAGACATGTTAAATAGTGACAAACTACTTCAAATGACACACAAAACAATTTAAAATTAAACTTGTAGAGTGCTTAAATTCCACTCCTATACTTATATGAAAGCTCCACTCTTATTAAGCTTTCTGGTTTTTTCTTAAGTCTATTTATGTTTTTTGAATCCCTTTTTGACATCAACATAAGAAAAATATGTGTTTTACAAGATTGAAAACTAGCATCTTTCACATTCTAAACTTTTTATAGCATTATGTATAGTATCTAATTAAATTACAAAAAGTTTTATAGTGAATCTAAATTATTATAGGAATGGAGAATTAAAAAGATTTTGGTGTCATATTATAGAAGGCGTTTTGTTCTATTAATGTGGCATATCCAGTCAAATTAATAGCGTACTAGGAGACTCAACTAGATGGCACAATCATGTTCATCAATGAGGATGTCGATGATCATGGTTGCTTCAATTTGATAATATTTGAACGTGCTTAACTCAATGATGTCATCACAAATTTGTTCTTTGATTCATTTATTCCTAAGCAATGATGATGTTGCATAAGTTGTTTTTGCTAGAATTATGATATTATATCTATTATAAATTTAATTAAAATATATAACCAATTTCTTAATATCATTTCATGATATTATATTACTTAACTATAGAAAACCTTTAAAAGTAGACCTAATCATATGCTTGAACTATCTCTTTTTTGTTTG
Source organism: Vanilla planifolia (assembly GCA_023846275.1). Classification (NCBI taxonomy): domain Eukaryota; kingdom Viridiplantae; phylum Streptophyta; class Magnoliopsida; order Asparagales; family Orchidaceae; genus Vanilla; species Vanilla planifolia. The sequence goes on along the minus strand of CM043876.1, from coordinate 23,990,383 downwards.
ATCAAAACAATAATGTTGTGAACACTAACAATCTAGGTAAGAGTTCATAATTCCATATAGAGTGATACTAGTAACTTTGGTGAGGAAGAGAAACTTGAATAACAAAAGAGAGGTTTTAGGATTCATTAAAAGAATTGTCATTGTGGATGAGATGTGGATGGATAATGAACCCATAAATAATGTTTATTATTCAATTGCATGTGACACGTGTGAATAGAACAAAAATGAATAATAAACTTTAATATTGGTAATATAACTAACTAAAGAAACTATGCTTTTTAGTTTCATGTGCCACATACCTCAAGTTTTGCATTAATTGTTTCTTACCCTTATAATGGGTAACATTGATAAAAAATATTATAGTATTTAGATTATATATGATAAGGGCTACAAAGGTTTCTCACCTTTACAAAAAACTTTAGTTGAAGACCCACATTCATAAGCCCAAGATAGACGAATGTCCCCACCTACTTCAACTTTGTTCCTTGGAGTGGTTCATTAGTCATTGTTGTAGGATAATTCCATTTTCTAAAGGCATTGATGGTAGACTCTTAGGTTATAAGCCATTTTAAGGTGCTTTAGTTTTTGAGAATTTGATCTTTAATAATATGAAAAAAAATTCTTTTCTTTAATATTTACATATTGAGTTAACAATTCACACAAACAACTAATGGCTACTCTTTTTGTTTTGTAAAATAAGTTTGATTTGTTGCTATAGGCATGTCACGTGGTAGACAATTGACATTGCTCCCGTTGATTTATTTTGATAACATTATTATTTACAAAATCTAAGTCTAATTGAAACATGCATTCATATATTAGAATGACAATTGCTAGAGTGAGTTGTAAAAGTTCCAACAACACATTACCCTTAAGAACATGGAGCCATGTTCAATATATAGCATGTATGGTAAGAGATCAAGTGTATTGGCTTGAAATATTGCACGGTGCTTAATACATATTTTGGGTAGTTTTAAAACAAGTTCTTGTACATTACCAATATTTACTCATGGCACTCTTATCTATGTAGTGGTATAAGTCATGGGTTTGTGTATAACTTGCCATACTATCACTTGAGTGACCCACACTTTATGACCCAAGAAAGAGGATAGAGTGAGATTTAGTATGTCACTTTATTGTTACTAAATTATTCTATAATTACACCATATGTAACATGGCATTCATTGAATTATCTAGATATGCAACAAGGGTTAAACATTTGGATTGTGAAGTTTATTGAATTGGAGAATCATGATCTTTTTTAAAAAATTTTCAATGGATCATCCAAACTTTGTATTTTTACGATACAACTCAAGGAACACGCCTAGATCGGTATGACCGTCAACCATATGCATGACACAGACAATTATTAGACTATTACAACTATCTTAGAATTATGGTGACGTCATAGATGATGTAGTCATACTACTTAAATAGCTTTTAGCTTTGTTAGTACATAAGCTTAAGAATAAAGAAATACTAGACAATGATTCACTTCCACAACTATGATAGAATGCCACACACCCATTGAACCATTCTTATTATAATAGTCGATTGTTTTGCATGTTTTGAAAAACATGCAATAATCATAATCAAAATTAGCGTAATTATGAAAAAGAAATCCTTGATGATGATAAGACTACACATGTATTTAACTTAAAAATTCTAAATTGAAGACTTCAATAAACTAAACTCAACTTGATTCATATTAGTTAAATTTTTCATATTTTAAAATTTAGATCAAATCAAGATCAATAAAAAAAATTGATCCAAATTTTCATATTCTAATTCAAATATGCTAATTAAAAGATACATGTTTGAAGCATGACTTAATTTTGCTACTATCATCTCTTCATTTAATGTACCTTCTAGCTTTTATTCTTTGTCCTCTATTAGTTTAGTACAATATTTGCCTACTATTGAGGTAGCCAAAATAAGATGAAAGAAGTATTAAAAGGAAGAGTACAAACTTTTATTTGAAGGGGTTTTATTTGTAAAAATGTTATCATAGGAACTGAGGTTTTAATTGTGATTTCTTTTTTGTAAAAATGCCAAAAACTTTAAGGAGATGTTGAATAGATATCCATCAAGAGTGCACCAGAAAAGAAATGATCTCCATCAAGAGAATTAAATCACTTCATCATCATGTTTAACACCAATCGACCATTTGGCTACCATGGGCCATCTTACCCTTTTCTTCTTTGCCAGAAACGAGGAAGAGAACCCATATTCCAAACCATCTATAATATATTACAAGTAACCATCTAAACCATTCCTCACCTACTAAACGATTAGAGATCATTCCCTTCTGGTATGCTCTCCAGAGAAGGACACCACCCCAAGCTTCTTGCATCCCCTTCTTCTCCTCCACATCTGTTTTGTCCTCCTAAAATCTCAGGCAGCAAATCAGCAACCGAGACTCCCTCCTTCCGAAGCAACTCCTTCAGCTCCTGCTTTCTGATCACAAGCTTTACCCTCACCATTCCCGCCTCCGCCGTGGCCATCGGAGATGTCGACGGTGAGCATTCTTGACGAGGCAAATTGGATGGGAATAACTCCCCGATTGTCTTTACTAGATTGATACTCTTCTTGTCCTGCGTAATTAAGCAGTTGCCCATTAAGACGTAGATTTACAGCAGAGGAATGAAGCGGGATGAAGGAAGAGCTCCTTTTAAACGTGAAGCGTGGTAAAAATAGCCATTAGCATATCAAAATTCACGATTATGCCAAAGTCTTCTTTAATTATAAAAATTCAATAAATGTTACAAAATTGTGTTGTATACATAATTTCCTAAATAAAAAAATAAAATAAATATACTAATAATCTAATCATGTTCATTTATCAATATGGTTATACTAATCAAAACAGAATACAGACCAAAGTCTAATGTTAGATTATCCATCTTAATACTTCAACTAAAAACTTGTATATCAAATATCTCCTCAATGTTTACATTTGTTTTTATACATCAACCTTTTTGTAGGGGAACATGGTTTAGTGGAAGGTAGGTTATTTTTATTTTAGTTTATTTTATTTATTTATTTTTTCTTCTACAGTTTCAACACGCATGCCGAGTTCTGAGTGGGGTAGCAAATGGATTTTTAAAGTGGTGAGTAAAAATAAAGTGAATTGGTCCTCAAGTGGTGGACTATGGATCGAGTAGTGGATTACAAAGTCCTTCAAAGCTATGAATCTTTTGAGTAAAGCACTTCACCAAAGCTATACAACAATCATGTTCACATAAAAATTATAAATATATATATATAAAAAAGACCAATAAAAGATTAAGTGGTGAGAACTCTATATATTGACTATTCTGTATTTTTAAATTAATGTGATAGACACTATATAAAAAAATAAAAAAAATCTTTATAAATTAAAAGAATTTCGAAATGGGATCATGTGCAAATTTGGATTGAAACAATAAAAACAACCAAACAAAATTTCTAAACATGTTAGAGCCATGAGATGAGTTTTCCATGCTATGGAGAGGACAATAAAGGAATTAATAGCCTTGACCTTGACTTTAGGAGGGGTTAATATTGGATGCCCCTCTTACTTGGTTTCTCGATTTAAATTTTGATAATTATCCACTTCCTATTAAACTTTCATATAAGATTTTAATTATTTAAAATTATTAAATTATATTTAAACAAAATTTCACTTGAAAAATAATGTTCCAATTATTAGTGAGGACTCCATATGAAATATAGTTTAAGTTTAAAAACACTTAAATTATCATTCAATAATTATAGTTATTATTTTTTACTTTAATTCATTCAACAATTATTACGATTTAATCTTCAATCGATTCTATCCTATCTCAAAATGGGTGCAGCGATGTTTTACTTAGTCTCAATCTAATCCAAGTAATCAATAAGAAATGCTTGATCTAAACTCATTTTAAGCTAAATTGTTTTGTTAGTTAATGATTAGAGCTCAACTTGAGTAGAGAAAATTTTGATTTCTATTTTTCAATAAATTATTAATAAAAATAAGTTTTTTTAAAATTATTTTATGTTAATTATAAAATACATATAAATGATTCGATTTCAAACTACTTTTTACTAATAACTTAATTGTATCAATCATTTCAATTAAAAATTGATTCAAATTAAAATGAAGTCTACAATTCAAATAATATTCAACTCATTAAAAAAGTCTAAAAAGAATTTACTTTTTACACACCCATTTTAAATTTAATTTCATAGTCTTATTATAATTTATCAAATATCAATTACTTCATTCCACCATAGTTGCCAAAACAAACAAAGCTTAAATAGATCAAACTTAGCCTCAAAAAAGCCCAATTTTTAAACTAAACATGGCAAGATTTCTCATATATTTTTAATAATATTTAATTTCCTAAACTCTCTTATCATGAACGAAGTAATAAATGGTCAAATGCAAGCACGCCACTGGCCAACCAATCAGCCCTTCCAACTTCACAGAACTTTCTCATGGCCCACAGTACGTTATTCAATTCATACTTCTTTTAACCACACAAGATTCGACGACTACCCCATACTTGTATCCATCCATCCGAAACATAAGAATGGTAATTCAATTATCTATAAATTCTAACACAAAATAAATCTAAGAATTCATTTCCTCAAGCACCATCTTTTTTTATCCCACACATTGAAAAAATCATTACTACCTATATATATATATATATATATTTCTTTTATATTCAAACATATCAAAATCTTCTTAACAATTTTCACAATTTTCGTGCACATAAACCATTTTTTTTAATAATATGTTTTCAAAAAGTTTTTTAAAAGACAAAATTCACTTCAAATGAACTGTTAGATTATGACGAAATGCTAATATCAGCATGACTTGCGAAATGCAAATCATTACCTTGGCATAGAGATTTCTTTTACGGATAGGATATATTATGATCTGAGCTTAGCATCCTTTTGTTGCTGCTCCACTCAGCGCTTTAACTTGAGTGGCAAAAATGCATTTGGGCAATTGCTAAGCTTAGTGGGTCGGCAAAGCCGACGGCCATCCCTCCAAAGAAAAACGTGATAGCAAACTTAGAGTACAAGCTAAGACCCCAATAGAGAGCAGAAACAAAAGCTGGGGTTGGCTTCACCTTTTATTTGTTCTTTGTCCATTGTTTTCCGAGTATGATAACGATGGGAAACATGCGCCAACTTGGAGTCATGCATGCTGCCTTTATACGGAGTAGATGCATGATTATAGAAATACAAGTCAATTATCAAAGGTATATCCAATGATGAATCGCTTTCTCTACGATCTTTGAACCTAAGGGAAGCAATGAGTTTGTCAAGGTAGTTGCAAAGACAAGCTTCGATTATATAAAGTGCACATAGAGATGTATAAGAAAACTTTAAACAGAAGGAACCATAACCACACACGAAGAAAGATATTTATTAGAATTTAAAAAAAAATTCTAAAAACTATTCTCATAAACTTAGTTTTAATAGTGAATGCTACAACACCTACACAATAACTATATTCTTATATAATCTCTAATATATGGTTATCATGCTTCCATGCCAAAGCTCGATATGTTGACAAATTGTTGTCTATTATATTTGCATCACAACAGATTGTCCAGCAATTTCTCAAAATCCATTTGAATTCTGCCTCCATGTACTTCTGTGAATGTTATATCCGTAATTTTTGGGCTCATGGCTATCTGTGATAAACACCTATGGTGTACATAAACTATGTATGATAACAATCCAACAAATATTACATCCATTATGCATGACCTTAAGTAGTCAGAATAAAGATTCTTAACTTCGAGTTATCAATAAACTGCACGAAGCTTGTGATCCAGAGACACATGGAATGAACTATTACGGTTACCTATGGCAAATTCATACAAATCTATGAGACAATAAAGGAATTCTTAAAATAACTAAATGACTGAAGACATGCCTCTCCGGATATTTTATACCAGTCTATCCATCCACTGCTGCAGTCGTCAAACCTTGCTTTTATGCACATGCTTCCTTTCCCCAAGTGGATCATTTGGCCACTGAATATAAGAAAATGGCACGAGGACACTTTTTTGTATTGTCTTCAAATCCAAATGAAGTAAAATAAAATGACTTTAGATACGAAATAAATATAATAATCTGTAAATAACTTCTATCTAATTTCTATAAGCAGGAAGTCATTGCACAATTTAAAAATTTCAACCCATTAGTTTGAGTTCAAACCATCAAAATCATATCATATAACCATTTTCAAACAATATCAATATTGGACTATTTAAAGTTCTTTTAATTCAAATTTCATAATATTTAAAGACATCTAGATAGGATAAACATCAATTATTGATTTGAGTTCAAGCCTTTTCAAACTCCTACAAAATGAAATTCGCTTAGATAAAATACGAAAGTTTTAGAGAACTTAATGAACTTCAAATCAGAAAATTATCATATCATTTTGCATTCTTTTGATCATATTCAAAAGCATCTTAAACAGCAGTCATGCAAGTTTGGAGTATCATCTGACAATCAACATAAACAACAGGATTGCAATAAGAATGGATAGAAAACCATGATCAATCAAATTCAGCAATGCTCACATAGAGTATGTCATAGTAGGATCCTCACTACCACTAAAAATTGTTTGCGTTGATCGTCTCTTGCATCACCACTAAGGATTCCACAAAGAGAATTGATTGGAAAAGATCTACACATAGGATTTTCATTTATTTGCTGGGCTGTAGAACACCATGTCACTTTATACATTTACAATGATGCATTACAATTGTTTTCATGGTGTTCTTGACCGTGTGCACAACCAACAAAACAAGCTTTGATTAAGCAAAACAGGCATGTACAAATCTGTTGTAAAAAAAAAAAGAATCCTGACCTCATTAAATGCACAGGATTCAAGCTAATATGTAGTAGTTGTGGTGAGAAACTGGGTGTACTGGCAATGCCGACCAATGGTGATTGGCCAGGCTAAGGTAGCCTAGTTTCTATTCAGACAAAAAGCCAAATGCATATTCAAGCGATAGGGCTACATCAGATGAGGAGATGCTCCAAAGGACTTAACGTTTTGGCCACCATTTTCAAAACCAAAGAAGAGCCAGAGAGCAACGAATATAGCCATGAATGATAGTTTTAAGATAAAGTTTAGATATGTAGATAGTATTTGTGAACCACGTGGCAAGCAGAAAAAAAAGGACAGATAATTTGATTAACAACAAACATGCATTTTGCATCTATAACTTATGTTATACATTACAATATGATCTCCAACGTGAATATTTATAGCTGTACAGAAGGAATCGGAGTTACATGCTATTTAGCATTCCCAAAAAGATGAATGGATAAGCAAGATCAAGGATAATCCATGATTTTACATCGACAATCATCCCATTTAGTCTTTCATTTTAGGAAGTGGGCTACGGGTTTTATTCTCGATATTTATCATGGCTTGTAACAATTTTATTAAGGCTCCGTTTGTTTCTAAGTTCCTATTACTATGTTCAAAACTCAATAAACCTTTTTTTGAATGTGCCTCACAAATAGGAAAACTGTGCAGGTGGTTAATACATATGCAGCCCACCACTAAGTTCAAAATAAAATTAAAAATCTTAAATTACCATCCAACACCTAAAATTATTACGTTTTAACATTATTGTTCTCTCAAAAGTAAAGATAATTTATCTTTATACATCTACTTATATTGCAAAAATCACGTTCTGATCTTAACTTACCAAACGTCATAACATTCTAACTGCAAGTTCCACTTCACCAAACTCACAACTCTACCTTCGAAACAAAGGAAGCCTAAGTTTCCACAAGGCAGCTTGATAGTTATGATTATCACCTTGAAAAGTTCTAAATCTCAATGGATATGTTAGGTTTTTTTTATCAAGTCACCATCAACCCAACATATGACAGGCCATAAGAAACAACTTAGAAGCATTTAATACCTATGATCTGCAGCTTGACTACAAAGATTAAATCGCAATCAAATGTTCCGAACTCACTAAACTATATTCTGAACTCACTAATCTACATTTAAAAATAATTCTCCAAACTAAATTACATTCTAATCACTAGTGATGTACCTCACATTGGTTCTCCCACTGAATTTACAAAATAAAAAATTAGAAATCCTAGACTATCGTCTAATATTCATAATTTTTACACATTAATTTTATTTTTACTCTTAAAAATCAAAAAGCAATTTGGTATTTATGCATTTAATTTATTTCAAAAATTATATTATGTCATTGTTTACGAAATGTCGTTGTGTTTCAATCGCATTTCCATCTTATCAACCTCATTAGTTCTCATCTTATTGTATTCTGATTATTATTTTAAAAACAAACAAAACCTCAATAATTAAGAATTGACTCCAAGGATCTATCCACGACCTAAAGTTCACAAAACACATGCCCTTATGAGAAAGGAGGCATCAAACTGTCATAAAATATCCAAGATATCTGACGTCTTTGACCACAAAGCTAAGCCATCATCCATAGAGCATGTAATGATGGTCAAGAAACAGCATGTAGCCAATGAGATGGGGTATCGCTTATCAGATTCCAAACAGCATACAAAAATTGTATTCTTCGAATCCCGTTCTCTCCTATCTTCTTCCCATACCGAAGTTACTGGTGTTTATTCTGTATTAAATTTAGAATCAATGACCAAAACTAACCTCAGTATAGCTCCTAGGTCATAGCCATCAATAGGTAAAGGATACAAATCTTAAAACTTTCTAAAAAAAATGGTTTCTGCATGGCAGCTCACCCAAAAAGTGCTATTACATATTTGAAGGAATAAAAGAAGCAATAATCTTCAGCAAAGTAATTATTTCTTTATAAGCTGTACTTTATGCTTAATTCACACATAAAAAAAAATTAACTGATAATAATAACAGTAACGAAGAAATTTTATTGCAGCTTGCCAGCGTATTGGTCATCACTACTAATTACCTGTTGTTCTTTTATTCATTCATAATGCTTTTAAAAAGTTTTGTAATGTTGAAAACTTTCTTCGTCTGCCACTTGTTGAACCGAATCATATAAGCTTACTGCACTCCTGTATGTAAGCAGTGAAGTAATTGTTAGTGTTGAAAAAAAAAAGACTCATTGATTAGTTCGACTAATTTGCATCAATTATACTAACGTTAAGGCCATATCTGCAAATTAAATAACAATACATTTAATTTTGCAACTAAGGTGAACAAAAATCCATTTTTACAAAACGGACTACAACTATTCAACAAAAATATGCAACCAAAATATCATTGACAAAAGATACGCACCATAAATACTTTAAGTGCAGGTACATTGCTGAAGCACGGCTGTAAAGGAGGGTGTGGTGCTAAATCATTCAAATGATGCAAACAAGTTTGTTGCAAATGGAACAAGTTTGATTAGGATTTTCTTGCAAGATGGGCAGCAATACCTTCCCACCAAGTGATGGGAGGTCAGTCAAAAAAAGGGAGGCATACCCCATTCCCAAATAAGCTGCAAAAGGCTGCAAGACAAACAAGATAACAAAGAGTGCATTCCCTAAAGGCAAGGACAAGCTAACCATAAGAAGAATGCCATTGTCGGACAACCCATGGGACAACAAGTTCACTGTGTTGATCAACAGAGCAAACCCAAGTTAAGAAGCTTCGTCGTGTAGAAAGTGGTGTGTGTATCTAAAAACACAAGGTTAGTCAACCCCAGAATATAGAGGCTCCATCCTTGGTGGTGGCCTAATGCTTCAAGCATTGTGCTTTGTTCTTCACAATACGAAAATCATCAAATGCCACAATACTCTCGCATTGGCAATTTGCGATGCCACAAGACTTGGTAAGCTGTTAATGAGGCGGTAATTGTGCTCCCAGCCAAGCACAAAAGACAACTGAGTCTAGCATTGAGATAGCAGTGTAACAAGCTTCATCTGACTACCACCTCTATACAACGCCAACCCCTTATTCCTATTAATCACCTCTTTGCTGACCATTTTGGGGCCAAACCTTTGAGGCCTTCTCTTCTCTATATGTTGACTACAAGTGTCAATGATCTGAGGCTAACTTTGTATGGCAGCAACAAATCCTCTGTTGAAACATCCATTACATCCGCAACAACAACGCCTTACATGGCACTGCACTACAAAGAGTCGGGCATCATGTGACACTGCAAACACAAGTGTTGGCCGAAGCACAATGCTCCTAACATGACAAGGCATTGCATGCCTTCGATAAACACAGCAGGATGATTGATAGGGGATGAACACTACACAACAGAGGTAGTATAAAGGGTGAGACGCTATCCAATGGCCTACTGCCTGCAACCAAAGTAAAGCAATCTCTGGAAAAGCATCCATAATGCTACTCCACCCAAATCACCAACTACAGGGGAATGCTCAAGTCTACCTGGACGAAAGTTCTTGCAAAAGCCATATGTTCAATGGTTTTTGTATACATGTTCACCCATAAAGAAGAGCCCACAATTGATGCCATCTTTGTTGAAGCTCCCAGCAAAGGAGAGGGAATCCGACAGAAAAATTTCATGTGGAAATGGTTGAAATGGCCTTAAGAGAATCTGAAAATTTGTAGTCCACAGACTGACTTTTCAGCAATCAACCAAGGCCCACTTGCTGATACATATGATGGCCAAAGTCCAATTTCCGATTTTGGTGTTTCCCTGAAAACTTTTTGGTACATCATAACAAGTTTCTTTCATGTGGATTTGCTCACACATGAAAATGGAAGCTTTTTAGTTAGTTAATCAGAACATTCAAAACTTCAGTTTTACATGACGTTTACAAGACAAGCAAACAATATTTTTGTGGTGGGATGGGAACAAACTAACACGGGCCACAAAAAAAAATGATTCACTCAAAAATTAATATGTGAGAAGTAAAAATGGGCAAATCTATGAGTTCTCAATGGCTGGTGAATTACCATCTTTCATGAAGCAAATCTTTCGAAATTTCTTCCACCTTCCCTGATTCCAACAGGAAAACTCTATCTGCTATCATAACCGTTTCGAGCCTGTGTGCAATAATGAGAACCTGCAAACTCACTCCAAGTCAGGCACTGGGAAGGACAACAATATTCACAACAACTAAAACAACTAAAATTGCTAACGAGCTCAAACCGTGTGTTCCTTTTACATGTTTATATTTTTACCTATTTTGTTTCAAGTAGCCAAGAGGAACTTACAGAGGCACTAGCTCAACTAGTACTGCTTGGTTGTCTTAAGTTATGCTTCCCACCTCTGAAAGAAAAGAGTTACTTTTTTATTGTTTTAATCCATTGGAAAGTGACATTTTTTGGATATATTGTTCGGATGGGGGACCATGAGAGCAGTCAACAACATGACGATGTCTGACAACCATCAATAACAGTACAAAAACGTCTGGCAGTGGCTTGACAAGATTTGGCAGCGGCTCAACAAGGTTTAACAGAATTGGTACTTAGTTCTGAAGTGACTTTCAACAATTTGTATTAGAAAGTAAGAGTTAGAGATGCAAGAAAATACCATGCTACTTACATAGATGTAGTGAATTCCCTAGTAAAGTGCACACATATTTGTAAGGGTTCATTATCTCACCTAGATAGTAGGAAACGAAAGATGATGTAACATATCTTTGTGGTATGTTGTTCACCATTAAGCATTTTTTTTCAGTCTTCCACTTCAATTTTAAAATGTCAAAGTCACTTCTGCCACATCAGCTCACAATATTGCCAAAATTCACTTACAGACCAACTGTTGAACACCATTGGAGGGCAATCAATGAACCATCAAAGGAGACCACTAGCAATTGGTCGCTTTTACATATTACGATCACCGTTGACCCTCTATAGCCAAAAACAGCCAAATGCGATCACCACCCTAAGGCAACGCCTGGTCATCAGTATCAGAGGTTGGAGGAGGAACATGATCTCACGGTTTAAATTTAAGTTTTTAAGCGGCCAAAGGACATGATTATGAAGCGATATTTCTCTAATTGACAATTAAAACAACATTCTTACAGGTAACTTGATGAGTTCCACTTTCGAAAGTGGAAGTACAACTTCTTCCCAATTTATCACAAAGTAAATAGATCCTAAGTGAAAGTCAATTCTCATTTCCCACTTCACACCTTCAATTATGGAGAAACAAACAAATCCTAAGCCATTATGAAAGCATAATAGCAATAAGGTATTTGATCCAAATACAGATTATCTTGAAGTCAATTGAACCCATTGCTGGTCAACCACAAAACATGAAGTGGAAATCAAGTATGATGTCATCCACAATGCTTCCTTCGTTATATCAAGGCACAATGAAGCAAGACAACCATTAAAAGACACTAATTAACAAATAGCATATTAAGCATAAGCCAATTGCAAGGAATCTAATAAAAATTTAACAAGCAAAAGCTCAAGCCAAGAAATGCTTCACCTAATAAGTCATGATGACCCATTTCAAGGCTTAGAGAAAAGATTCAAAATTGGAAAAAAAAAATCATAAACTTCAAAAAGATTTCAAGATCTTTTAGGTTCTTCCATTAATTCTTTTTATATCTTAATTATTTATGAAGATAATCTACAAAATATTGAAGATTTTCTAATTAATTTTTTTATACTTTTTTCTTCATAAAGGGTATTCTTCATGAATGTTTCTTTTTCTCTTACTATTATTTTTACTTCAAGTGTTAAAAATAATTTAGACTTATTTCTTTTATCATGAAGATATGTCTTCATAACTTATCTATTTTAGATTTTTTTTTCTTTTGTCATAATAATAAGCATTCATGACCTACCTAATTAACTTAATTATAATAAACCTATTTAAAGGTTATGATTTATATCAAAAACATGTTTTGATGATTCTAAATTATTAAGGAATCTCTCTCAAATAAAGCATTGTTCTTTGTTCTTTGAAAATGTTCGATGGCCTTTCGATAATAGGTGCTACCACTTTTCCCTTCAACCCTATCTTATGACCCTTACTTCCTCCCTAACCTCCATCTCCTAGTTTGAATTCTCTATTAGACATCATAATTTCTAATATTAGAACCAGAGATGATAGAAAAATTAAGAGAAATTTTTCTTAATACAACAAAAGAAGAATCATTTGGGTACCAGAGTCTTCAAGGACTGAGGGCCAAATTCACTTAGCATGAACAATATGTGGAATATTGTGTTGTTTGAAAATATGCAAAGTTCTTTATTAAATGGAAGAACCAACCTTTTCTAAAAGACACATGGCTAACATAAGAAAAAGCTAGCACATCCACTGATTGAGAACTACATAGATTTTACCTCTATGGAACAAAATTCTTCTTGGGTGAAAGGATTTTATACAGAACAACTATCAAAAAGACTATTTATTAACAAATGATAAACCAAGCACAAGCCAATTGTAAGGAATTAGATAAAAATCCAACAAATAAAAGCCCATATAAACAAGCATTCTATCTAATGGCTCATGATGGTCCACTTTAATGTTCATGCATAACAACAAAAGAATTGGAGAAAAAAATTCAAAACATAAAGGGAAGATTCAAAATTGGAAAGAAAATTCAAAGACTTTGGAAGGAAACCAAAATCCAAGAGCTCAAGGATTCTTTTTGTTAATTTTCTTTATATCCACTTTATTTATTCTCTACAATTTTGAAGTTCCACTCATTAAATCTCCTTATACCTATTTATTTATGGAGTATTCTTGACTAAAACTCATTTTCCTTTTAATGTTATTTTCACTTTAAGTGTTAAGGATATGATCATGAAGATATGCCTTCCTGATCTATCTATTTTTGACTTGTTTGTCTTTTATCTTAAAAGTATACTTTCATGGCCTACCTATTTATCTTTGTTGTAAAAAATGTCTTTAAAAGTCATGATTTATGATGCAAGTATGCTTTGATGATTCTAAATTATTGGGGATTCTTTTTCACAATTGCATTAGCTCTGTGATGTGATAATCAGTGACCTACTTACCCTTTTTCCCTTCACCCTTATCTTATGACCCTTATTTCCTCCTGATCTCAACTCCTTGGTTTAAGTTTTTTATTAGGTTTCATCACAAAAGGACACCAAATGAACCAAACAATATAAAGCAAACAATACACTTACTGTATGATTCTCCATCAGACTTTTGATGCCCTCCCTAACCAAGATCTCAGACCTGCTGTCCAACGCAGAAGTTGGTTCATCTAAAATCAATATTGCAGATTTGCGATACAATGCTCTTGCAAGTGCTATCCTGCAATTAGAATGAAGGTCATCACATTAACAGAAAGATAAGAGATAAAATGGATGCAAGATTAATACATGGTTTTTACCTCTGTTTTTGGCCACCACTTAGCAGTGATCCTCGTGGTCCAACATTTGTTTCATACCCATGCGGAAGTTCTCTGATGAACTCATCAGCATTGGCAATCCTAGCAGCATTTTTAACACATTCCATATCTATCCTCCCAAATGAATCCTTGTAGCCTATGTTTTCAGCAACTGTACCTGAAAATAGCATCTAGATACCAACAATAGGCAAGCAAGTACAAAGAACATATTGTTTTTAGACCAAAAAGAACCATTGATGTTAAGTAGTTCAAACACTCAAGGAAGAACCAGGTTGCTTCCTTTCTAATTATAAATTTAAACAACTTGGTACGGAATTAGAATTACTAGCAGCTAAAAACCATATCCATTGGGATTATTAGAATTCCAATGCATCTAATTTTCAGGTGCCCATCACTAATGTAAAAAAATAGCGAAAAAGTTACCATTTTCCTTAATTTATTACTTCTAGTTATCAATTAAAAATGTGAAATGAAATTTCACTACTCAGTGGAAGCAACATGAGTGTTCATCTAAACAGAAAATAAAATTATTGCCACCACAGAATCTAAAGGAGCCATGAACATACAAAAAAAGAGTAAGCTAAATTAAAACAATTATGAATTAAAGTAATCAAAAGGCTAATTATCTAGAAAATCAAGACAAAAAATAAAAAATGAATGGGATTTTTTCTGGGAAAGGTGCACAAAGTTTATAATATTATCCACAACTTACAATGTCTTGCGGAAGCAGAACAAGATGTTCTCTTAGACTTCTAACTGCAATATCCTGAATATCTTGATTGTCAAGAAGTATGTGACCTACAATTCCGAGATTTAAGCAATTACAAATATTTGCAAGTTTGGTAATATCACTAGTTTTGCAAGCATATAACCAATAAACTTATCAATGCCAAAGGCATCAAGATCCAAAATCACCTAAGGGGCAAGATGCA
Source organism: Vanilla planifolia (assembly GCA_023846275.1). NCBI lineage: Eukaryota > Viridiplantae > Streptophyta > Magnoliopsida > Asparagales > Orchidaceae > Vanilla > Vanilla planifolia. The sequence goes on along the minus strand of CM043876.1, from coordinate 23,975,147 downwards.
TGCCTTTTTAAAGACTGCATGCCAATTTCCCAAAAAAATGCTATAAAAGAGCAAGCTCAATGCAAGTTTAGACTAACAAAATTCCTTGACAAATAAGGAAAGCACTTGCGAATGCCTTAGACCAGAGAGCACCTAGCACAAGGTCTAAAGCTCTCCTTGGACATTTTAAGAAATTTAACTTTCTTATTTGGCTGCAGCACCCCTGTAGGTGCTCAGAAGACATCTTGTCATCCCCGAGCGCCTCAAGCACCTAGACCTCTCTATGATTGTGGTTACCAAAATAGAATTGAATGAAATACTGAATTCAAAACAAAAAGAAGGATCTAAACAAACGGAATACCATGAAGAGGATCATAAAAGCGAAGCAACAGTTTGACAAGAGTTGTCTTGCCTTCCCCAGATGGACCAATAAAAGCAACCCTTTCGCCAGATTTGATATGGATATCCACATCATTGAGAACATAAGGCATATCATCCGCATACCTAAAAGTAACACCACAAAACTTAATGTCTCCTGTCACCTTGCATAACTCGATTGCATTTGTTTTGTCAGTTACCTATATGAAATAAAGAAGATGAATCCATATGTCATAAACATAGACTGACAACATGAGAAACAGCAAATAAACTGAGTAATCTATCAATGTATCCTAAAGGCTCTTCATTGTAAAAAAATGTCTGATTTTCATCCAATCATTCATTTTATTCATTTAAAGATCAATTTGAACACTGTTATTGATTCCAATTATACCACTATGAATAACTAGATTTGTTAAAATGAAAAGATGCGTCTTCCATGTCATCAGTGGATTGCAAGGCCACACGTTAACGATGATGGGAGAATGTATTGATAGTTATTATCATCACCTTTTGATTCCTGCATGTGTTGAAAGCCCTAAATATTGAAAAGAAACCAAAAGATAAGTGGATAAAAAACATTTCAATTCTATTAGTAACCCTACATTCGGTGGGGTAAAGACGAGAAATTATTGTGTAGAATAGGCCATAGTAAGGGTAGAATAATAGAAGTACAAAAGCAAAACTTTGATAGTGAAAAGGAGGTTGTTAGGGTAAGGAGAAGGAGAGTGTTGATGCAAAAATTGGATTTTGGATGTTGAGTAGAGATTTACTTGATTTCAAAGGGGCAATAATAAAATAGTGATGAAAATCCTCCATATCAAATTCAAAGACAAACTGAGCTCCAAATAGAGGAAAAATTAAAAAGAGAAGGACTTTGAAAATCCATCAAAAAGTTTGAAAGAGAAAGAGAAGATACTCCTATATTCATGAGATGCTATTCATAAACGAGTAAGTTGTTGGGAGATTGAAGATGCCATCTTCTATGTGCTAATACATACAATAGGTTGTTATAATTAAATGAAATAGAATTTGAACTTTATCCAATTTGGCAAGGTTAGTCACAATATCTCATAAGAATATAGTGCTTGGAGGTTAAGGGGTTACGGATTTAGTTATATTAAGATATGGTACATGTTTCAAAGCAGGTCCAATGATCGACATCCATGAACCCTTCCAAAGCTCCTTTGATGCAAAAACAACTCTGAAATCTCGAGCACTCCACTAATCACCATATGATGGTCACATAGCCCTCACAAATAACCAACAGTAATAACAAAAACCTCAAGTGCCGCATGATGCTCAAATGGCTCTTACTAGCTCCATGCATAGTAGAGAATTGGATCAATTGAAATGCTACATGGATAAATGAGTTGTGAAGCATCCTAGGGTGCCACATGTCACTTAAGAAATCCTTTTGATTTATGAGGATAAACATTGCAAGTAGTGTTCAAGGCCCTAGTGTCCTGATTTAATGAGCCACAATCTTTGATTCTATTAAATTGACAAGACTAAAATGATAAAATGTTACGATTTCAACAAAGGAGAGGGAAATGACCAAAATTAAAGTATAAGAGGAGCTTAAAGATAACATGCCAACCCCAGAAGCAATTGCAAATGACATGAAGGTGGATATAGAAAGAAATGTGAAGAAAAGAGTATGATGATGATAGGTAAGAGTGTCGAAAGATAATGACCTTCGAGAGGGTTTGCTAACTTGATGCTAGAGTAGGCCAATACATAAATACCATGATGCATACCATGAGCAAGGTTTGAACCTCCACGCTTTTCTTATCACAAGTTTTATACAAACATTAGAGGTTTTTAAGGATGGTGGAAACTCTGCCTACAATGTATAGAATTTTTGAACTATGAAACATATTTGATAAAATTGGTAAATTAGTGAACAGATGATTGTAGATGAAAATAGAGTGATCAACAAGTGGTATTCAAATTTGTGCATATGAAGGCTTGGTTGATGTGCAAAAATTTCTTTGACATAAATCAACACCTATTAAAGAGTAAAATCTAAAATAAAAGAATTATAAAAGATGAAAATTTAATGCATAATATTAAAAACAAAATCTAAAGATTTTATGTAAAAGTAATGATTGATGATTAGAGATGGATTATTTTTAGTTTCATTTAACATAATGCACTTAGTTTGATTAATTATCTTGAAAAGTCATTGTGATAAAATAACCATAAAAATGTTATATATTAATAATATATTATTCAAAAATATTTATTAAACTTATTTATTTATTTATCAAAATCCCCTTGGAACTAACAACATTTTGCTTTATTAACAAGTTTTAAATTCTCCTGCGAGGTTATATAAATTTTAAGCATTTTTTACTATCATACATTTTGTGATAAAGAATTTACTCATCTATCGCAAAATGTTAATCATGAATCTAATCTAAACAATAAAGCATCTCACACTTTTTTCTCTAAATTGTTTAATACTTGATTTCTTATTATAAGATCATAATATATTTAAATTTGCACTTAATATAGTTCAGTTTTGTCATTTAAAATTGCTATAATAATCCAATATACAATCATAATACCTTTTTAAACAAATGTGCAACATGATTGCATTTTTTGCTAGCATCTTCAAATTTCAAAAAAAAAGCATTTGAAATCTTAACTCTTCTACAAATCTAATTACTTCACATTTAAAAATCTAAATAAAATAATTGATGTAGAATAAAAAAAGGCTAAGAGATTATAAAGCTCAAATGTTTAAGGGAGAGTGACTAACACTTTATTTTGCAAGGCTAGCAATGTTCGTTTTGCAGATTAATGGTCTGGTGTATGAACTAATGTGGTTGGACAAGCTTGTGCACTGGGTTGGTGCACAGGTATGGAAAGCACGGTGCTACGCACAACAGAGCACAGGTGCAAAAGCTATATAAAGGGGAAATAAAGTTCAATCAATATGGAAATAAATGGGGTGCAAAATATTTGGTAATGAGGTGGATGGATGGATAGTCAAGGAAGAAGTTGGCGAGGGAAGAACAAAGGAAATAAATATAGATTCACTCATCAAAATGAATTCAAGGAGTAGCCACCATGCCAAAAAAACATTTTCATTTATTCTAAAATTCTCTCTATTTATAGAGGTTTATATGATTACATAAATACAACTAATAACAATTAGCTAACAACTATAATACATGAATGATACTTCCTTACAATGCTTCAACCACAAATCTATTATAACCTGACCTAAATATGCATTTAGAAGCTACTTAAAAAAAAAGAAAGATAATAAAAAATAAAGTAATAAAATTACTTAAATTAATTAACCAAACATTGGCCCAAACTAGCACCTTGATCATTGTTGCTCTCTGTCATATTCCTCATATAATTGTCCTATAATAAAGGTTTTGATTTTGTAATTGTAATTCAAATTTTACAAGTTCATTATGCACTACATACTCTCTATATTCAACCTCGATTATCTCTTCTTGTTCTACATTATACTCCGTTTCCTCTCATTCAAAGAGAAAAAGAAGCTCTCTACATCATTACCTCTACTACACAGTGTCACTCTATAAGGAAATTGATTAATTATAAGAGCCAATGGAAAGGGGACTGAATTAAACTAAATCTTGTAGCTAAAAGCGAGTTGGTATAACCACTTGCCTTCATCTATAATGCCAAAAATTAGTTGGATTTTCTATTTAATTTTTTGGTATAAAAATTAAATGAATTTGATAACCAACTATATATAATCAAGCAACTTAATCATATTAGCAATTTCAAAAAGCCATAATGAAGGATTCTTAAACTACTTGGATAGGGTAGAAAACCATTAATGCATCTATAAATAAAAACACTTGAAAAGAAAAACCAATAAGGCTATTTGGTCAAATTCACAAAAGAATAAGCAGGAGATTCTATAGAATCATTGGCAAGAATTTGTTCACAAAATTGGACCTAAACTAAAGAAGCAATGCAAACAACACTAAATGTTGGAAAGTACACTGGTAATAAAGCCTGCACTTAAACACCATGACTTAGAGTTCAAAATTGACCCAAATGTCCCATTCAATGGCAAAAAATGCACTTCTAAAAACAAATAGCATGTGATACTTTCCATCAAAGCAACTAGGAAGCAACTATTGGGTTGAAAATAAATCAGAATCTAGAGGGTTTAGACTGGTTTAATACAGTATCTTAAATTTCATTTTGTTTTAGTTTATAAGGACTATGACCATGAAAAAGGCATCCTGGAATGATATGCATAAAATGGTTCATTTCGGTCACATTTGGACTTCTGAATATGCAAACGGAGAATTAAAACAATAATTTGTGTATAGTAGATGTGTAACCATGTATGTTCAAAAACAAAGCACAAACACAAAAGGTAGATAAAAAAATAGCACCTTACAATCACATTGTGCCAGCTCAAACAAACGATCCAATGCTGGCTCCCCTTCCTTCAATTCATTGAATGCCTTTCCAATACCCTATTCATCAACATTTGAAGTCAACTTGGTTACGCATAAACTAGATAGAACAATCGGATATAAATAAGAAAAAAAAGATATAGATCTTTCAGATATTTTGAATGTTCACCATTCCAAAATAAATATATATGTTGTCTAATATGTTGCAAAAAATGGAACATATGTTCACTAGTAATACATGTGTGTATGTGTGAATGTATATAAATCTGTATACATATAAAACTACAAAGGCAGAATATTGATCATAACAGAAGGAATCCCTACTCTATCAAATATGGTGTTGGGAGCACAACAAAGGAGAGGGAACACTTACATTTATAAATTAATTCACTTTCCTGGAATTCAACAAAATGTAGTGAGACGATGATAGCAATGGAAATAAGAATTCATTTTCCCCTATCAAACATTGACGATTACCTTCACCGCATTGGTATGGCAATGCTAATAACGTTTGAAGTGTATAAAAAGGATTGCATATGAAAAGTTGTGCAGATAACAAATATATTTAAGGGTACATTTGGAAATATTGGAAACAATGGTAAGGGAGATACATAAATAACACAATAAAGTAAGGATGAAGGATTAATAACAGACTCAAATGTTATCACACAGGCCAAAGCGTCGAGGTATCCATCATTTTCTACCAACAGGAGCCTTGACAATCAAAAGGCAGATCCTACCTATGCATAGTCATGGCTAATAATTCATGGTTGCCTCAACAAAAGCAAAATAATTCATTGATCTTGTAAGGCTCCTTCCATGAATTCATTTACACGTAGTATTAACTTCACTATCAATAATCATAAGCCCAATAACCCAAGAACTTTTAATGTTCGCAATATAATAATTATCTGTTTAAATCCTATTGAAAAGAATGAACTGCATGTTCAAGTATTCTTCCAGGTAAGTTTTTATCATCCTTTAACAACGGAACTTTGGCATTCAGCTAATATGTCACTTGTTCCTTTTGTGCTGTTACAGTGAACTGAAATATATAACCTTCTGCTGAAAATAACAGACATCTAAAAACATGTAACAAAACCATTAGCTTTCAATTTGTGACCCCAAATGTTCTCCATTCAGATGATATTCATCAGCAATCCTTTGATGATATCAAATAAATGTATAAGGTATTGAATACATGATAGAAAAAGTATACAGAAATGCCTAAAGTTACGTACACGCAGCTGTTTGCACATAAAACTTGGGAAGAGATGGGAAAGGTAAATAACTAGTCACCTGGATAGGATCTATCAAAAGTGCTAGTGACATAGTAAATGAAAAGAATCTTGCTCCATCCACTGAGTTATTTGAAATATACAGTGAGCAAGCACAAAGAACTATCAACCCTCCTACATAAATGACCTGCAAGAACTGAGGTACGAATGCCTTCATCTTCTTCTTTCTTAGGTGAGCCATCATATCACTGTGAGCTAATCTCTGGAATTTCAGTTTTTCATTAATCTCTCCATTGCTTGCCTTTACAAAAGTTATTGAGGGAAGTACCTGAAATGACAAACTAAACACCAGCTCATTAGTGTTTCAAGCACTACATCAATTGCAACCTTAAGGCTTCAACGTACTTCATTTAAGTAAGATGAAAGTTTAGCAGCTGATAAATTTGCTTGTCTTGATATGCCTCGTAGCTTTTCCCCAAGGTAGCCAATGACAATCAGCACAAATGGGATTCCCTTCCACCATAGAAACTTGTATAAAATGACTAGCATTACTATGTAACAGGCCTTAAACGCATAAACAACTACGAGGGAATTTACAGAATCAACATACCACAGCTGATACCAATACAAGACGTGGACTAATCATCACCATCTGAGTAACCATCAATAAAATCTGTAGCGTATTTGAGACCATCGCCTAATTTATAAAGTTAGCACGACAGAAAAATTTAGATGAAAGAGTAGTGACGCCCTACGTAGTCTATATACTTTCGCCAATTAGAAGTGAACAAGGAACAAAAATTAAAAAAGTCCAACACTTACGTTCAAGACTGAGTGCATCATATCAGCAACATCCGATGCCTCAGATGTCAGCCTGTGAGCAATATCTCCGGCATGCCCTCCCGCGTTTCCTTCGAAGAACCGTATATCCCTCTGGAGGACCTGGCCGAAGACATAAGCCCTAATCCTAAACGCAGTCCCCAATGCTGCCTCCCACAGGAAAGCCTGTTGAAGATAATTCGCCACGGATCGTGCACAGACTAGAACGGCTAGTGCCAATCCATCGCGTGCGATCCGCTTGTTTTCGACAGTAGACCAGATTAACGGAAGCTTCCCAGCCTTCGGGACGGCAACAGAAAGGCAGCAGACCGAAACGACGCTGAAGATCCAACCTTTTAATATGGGCTCCCATTCTGCTAACACAAAAGGATTGACCTGAGCGAGAGAATAAGAAGACAAACAAGGAAATTGGACCCGCAGCCCAAGGGGCAGAATACGAGAAGGTTTGGAAGATGACGAGAATGAGAGAGGACGGAACGCATGTATGCTAGAGGAACCCAGCAGAGGGGTTCTGAAAGAGGGGGAAGGAGAAGGAAGTTTGAGCGGAGGAACTCGGAAAAGGAGCATGGCCGATGTATTGAACGTTGCCGTCGAATCTGTTAAAGAAAGCATTGGAATGCCGCAAGTATATACATGCTCGTTATGTCCTAATACTCATTTACTTAAGCCCTTCATTGTATTTATTTTTTAATGCTCTATCATCTTGCTTTCAACTTGAAATCTTGTCTCTTAGATGATGTCTTTTGTTTATGTTGCATGTAATACTCAAGTTAGTTTAATCGTGATAGTGTTTTTTTTTTTTTTAAAAAAAATATTATCAAAATCTATATTAATTTTTTTTAAAATAGATCATCCATTGATCAATTATAATAATAGTATTAAGATTGAGAAGTAAAGAAATTTCTTAGATCCACTCAATATCAAAAAACATATCTATTTTATCACCTATTTTATAGTTTTATTTATCTCAAAATATTTATGTGTAATTTTATAGTCAATAGAAAGTTGTATTGAGCTTCAAATTGTAGCATTCCTACTTTATAATTAATAATAGTCCTAAAGAATTAATCAAGCACTAATGTTGACTTACTCTTGACCTAGATGCAAAAATGTGTTGGAATCCTTGAAGCTACCAAGATGATTGCGCCAAAAGCTTGTGGAACTCCATAGCCTGGGGGTGGGGATCGATAACTCCCCACAGTCATCGATACTTAATGGCTTGCCAAAATGGTTCCTATTGACCACCCCAAACTCTAGCACAATTATTCTTGAACATCATAACATCACATGTGGTTCTAATGATCCTGAGATGGATTAGAAACATTTTACATTAAAAAAAGAAAAATGAGCCAAGTATTGTAACGTCTAGTTTTAATGTGGCATGAACTTTACAATTGTAGTTTCTCCATAGTTGATATAATGCCACAATAAAAGAAGAAATGACCTTAGCCTAGTTCTTTTTTTATATCTTGCATTTAGTGAAATAAATTCTCAAGAGAATTAATATAAAGTAGCCACATCTTTTATTATAAGCTGTCAACCAGACAAGTTATGCCTCCTCACATGACAAAAGACCATGGTCTAGTTATTCCTTTAATGAGCAACCCCACAAACAACTCCAATTAGCCCCAACCATTAGAAGCAAAGTCAAAGCTTGGATAACATCGCACTGCAACGAACTCGTTAAATGAAAATTATAACATGTTGTATTCTATGCTTCAATGCCTATTTACTAGAGGATCTTTACTATTTTCAAGCTATAAGAATTCTCTAGAATAGATGGCCGTCAATGGGTTTGTTGCTCTCAGATTGTGCCTAATAGTAGAAGTGAGAATTTGTTTAATTATTAGTTCTCTCGGTGGAAAATCTCTCTCCTTTAATTCTCATCTCTCACAAATGGTGGATAACTTGGAATCTCTCCAACTATAGTTTGATGCACAAACTTTGCTTACAAAAAGGAAAAAAACATACAAACAAGAGAAGTTTTTATTCTAAAATATTTATATTTAACATGCTGAATATCTCTATTTATAGTGAAATCAAAAGTTCATCAGTAATTTTTAAACAATGAAAAAAGATTCAAAATTAATTAGTGTTAAACAATTCTTAAACTAATTGTGTTTTAAGCTACGATAACAATGAACAATGAAATGGTCGGAGGCAAAATGGTAGAGCGAGCTATGCGGGTGGAGCTACTAGTTTGCTTTTTGGGTAGGTGTTGATCAAATGAAATAGCATGGGTCAACGAGGATTAGAGGATTGGCGCGGATCATCATAGGTCAGAGTAGATCTAGCTAGTCGTCATAGGTGACAAGTTGGCATGGTTTAAGAGAATCGGCCAGGTTCTCGAGTTAGTATGAGTCACATGGGAGTGTGGGTCCACTCGAGTAATGGTAACGGCTACTGACAACGACCGACGGTGGAAGACAATGAAAATAACCAAAAACTCTATTTTCAGATTTTTTGAAGCAATTTTTAACCAGTTTTTGTATCATGAACTTATGAAAATAGTGTGATATCAACTATTTTATATTTGTCATTTAAAATTAGACGCTCCTACATCATTTCCCACATGAGACTATCACCTTTCCCCTCCAACATACAAATACTATGATTAATGTTGGGTATCAACTTTGTCCTAAAGAAGTTCAACAATTAGCATTGATTCCATTAATCAGTGGTGTCAAGCCCCCACCTAACCAAGTCCATTATATAACAATATTATCATAAATTTTGCTTAGCTGTTACATCAAGTGAGGACAACTAACCAAAAATCAAAGGTGGGGACCCGACGGTAAGACAAACACACACTCAAAATCCAAAGTATATATATAGGCATGTTTTTAAAACATTTAATCACACTAAAACTTTCTCACTCTCACACATCTCTTGAAAATGGCTCTTCTCTAGCAGCACCATTCTCATCTCTCGGTGCAGTTGTTTCATGACCTGTGATGTAAGCACTAAATGAGATTTACACATCTCGGTAGATAAATCCACATAGTTAACCAAGTAAATAAAAAGACATAACAAAATACCATAAACAATAAAGATGAATCATATGCATCAAGCTAAACCATACCATATGTCATATATATAAGGTAATGCCAAATGAAAACCATAAAGAAATGCCAGTTCCTTATATGTGTATTATTTTCGGGCCCAATTCCCTTTGACGCATTATCCTCTGGATCCAAACATCATCAATAAATGACCTCCAGCCGGCATCCAACCAAACACATAACACTAGGCAGATATCTGATCCAAAGATCGATACCCTGCAACACATGCTGGGCCTAGTGCCACCAGGCAGGTATGGTACCATACCCTGCAACACATGCTGGGCCTGGTGTAAATCATCATGGAGTCATAGCACATAATACCAGGCAGATATCTGATCCGAAGATCGATACCCTGCGACACATGCTGGGCCTGGTATAAACACTAGGCAGATATCTGATCCGAAGATCGATACCCTGCAACACATGCTGGGCCTAGTGGTGAGGATAATGTTCTCTGGGAATCCATTTTTACTATCATTTCCAATCGTAATTCCAAACAATTATGCAATATCAAAAGACCTTCTTTCCATATTGTTTCTTTCTTTTGATTTCATTGTCATACCATGTTATTTCTTTCTTTTCAGTTTTCATGCAAATGAAAGAAACATCAACATATAGAACAATCAAACACCATGTAACTGAAAGAAAATCATGTAAAGCAAATACATAGTAATGTGCTACATCACAGGGTTAGGAATCTATCTACCTGAATTTGATGTACCAACTGTCTTACTTACTTCTGCTTCTTCTTAATGTCCTACAAGCCCGTAAAATACAAAAATAATTAATTTAAATATGCTTATTAGTCAAAAATTGCTTTCTAAAAGCTTTCCCAAACACACCCCAAAATAATCCCAAAAGATGGGCTTACGCGGCACTGAACCGCCCGCTGGACCGCGCGCGCACACTCGGCATTGGACCGCCCGCGCAGAAAAGCTTTCTAAAAGCTTTTCCAAACGGCATTTTTCCCCAAAATTTTCTTTCGCGGTGCTGGACCGCCCGCTCCCGGCGCAATGGACCGCGCGCTCTCGGCGCTGGACCGGGCGTGCTCGGCTCGCTGGACCGCATGCTCGACGCTCTGGACCGCGCGCGCTCGGCATCCGGTTCAGCAGCGTAACCCGGTCCAAGCCTGGACCGGTTCATGCCGCTCTCTCTCTCTCTCTCGCGTCCGGCGAAACCGAAATCTTTCGCCGGCGCTGGATCGGTCGTTTCACGTGCTGAATCGATCGAATCCGGCTCGGCTTCCGCCTCTCGGTCTCCCCCGCTCACCGGAAAACTTTACACAACTCCGACGACAAAAAAATTATTTCTTACCTCATGGAAACATTCGCCGGCCGTCACTGTCGCGTGCCGGAACTTATAGAAATCCTCGCCGGCCGTCACTGTCGCGTGCCAATGCTCAAGGAAATCCTCGTTGGATGTTACTATAACGCCTACGCAAAAACAACAGTTGTCGGAAACCTCATCGTCGCACTCTGCAACCTCTTCGCCGGCGTTTTTCGCAGAAGTGCTTTTCCAAATGCACCTGGCTCGGCTTTTATAGACGCGCTTATCCGTCGCTTCGTGAACCGCGTTTTTGCAGAAAACCCCCTCTAAATTTTATATTTGCAAATATATCCTCCGCCAATCGGATTTGAACTAAGCCGACATTTAAAATTTACAGATCTATCTTCTACGTTACAAATTTATCTCAAATCTTCAAAAATTCATAATTTATTCATTAGAGCTCCGAAAATTACAAATTAAACATCGTTAGATTCGTCTCACAGAGCTTTTTCTATAAAAATATAAAAATACAAATAAGAGAAAACTATGACTGTTACAAGTGGCATATAAAATCACAAATAACTTGATGGCAAATCATTCTCCATGTTGAGAAAGGCTAGCTGTTGAATATGAGCCTCCAAACCAATCCATTATCCATCATGGTTAAGCATCTTGTGCCATCGTGAATTCTCCAGTAATATTTTTGACTTTGCAAGATCCCTTGTCACTCAAAAGTGGTTCCCAAAAAGAGGTGTCTCCTTTTTTGAGCTTAAAAGTGAGGCAGTGATCACCATACTTCACTTGCAGTGCTTTAACCTATAACACATCTTCTCAATAATAAGATGTGTATATGTTGTAATTAAGGAAGCTTGTCACACTTTTCTATGATGGATTCCTAAACCTCTGTAGTCCTTTGTTTGTTCAACAAAATTCTAATTGGCATAATGAAGAGAATGTTTGTTATTAGACAGCACCCACTCCAAATAAATTAACCAATTAGCAATCCCATCTAGGTGATGATTCCCACAAGCATAAGAGCATAGCTCAAATAGTAGAGCAAAATAACAATAATACAATACATGGACTTATCATCACCATTTGAGTAGCCATTGGTTAAATTTGTAGTGTATTTGACACTGTCACCTAATTTACAAATTTAACATGAAACAAAACTTTGGATGAAAGTGAATCATTGGATTCCAAAAAAACAAAAAAAAGTTTCTACGGTATAGATTATCAACTAATTAGAAGGTGAACACCTTAGATAGTCTATATACTTTCTCTAATTAAATGTGAAGAAGGAACAAAAAATAAAAAATTTCAACACTTGTGTTTAATAATGAGTGCATTATATCAATAACATCTAATACCTTGGATGTCAGCCTGTGACCAATATCTCTAGTATGCCCTCCCAGGTTTCCTTTGAAGAACTTTATATCCACTTAATGGCCTACCAAGATGGTTCTTATTGACCACCTCAACTCTAACATGATCGTACTTGAACATCAAAACATCATAGTTGACTTTGATCTATCATTAGGAGGGAAGGGATGGGAAATGCAACCATTAAGAAGAGGTGGTTAAGGGGTCTCCAAGGAGCACAAATAGTTTTAATAGTCCTAAGATGGATGAGAAGCAATCTACATCAAAGAAAGAAAAATGAACCAAGTGCTACAATGCCCAATTTTGCTGTGACTTGAAGTTTATAATTGTAGTTTCTCCATAACTATTATAGTACCACAATCTAATAAGAAATGATCTTAACCAAGTTCTCCTTAGTTCTAACTAGCATCCAATGTAACAAACTCTTAGGATAATTAATACCACATAGCAACACCTGTTGTTGCAAGATTGTCAAACAAAAATCTATGCCTCCTTGTATAACCAAATATCATGGTCTAGTGATTCCTTCAATAAGAAACCTTACAAACAACAATAATGGAAAACAAATGTGTGTGTGTGTGTTGCCTATGAACAAAAATAATGGAAAATAAATGTGTGTGTGTTGCCTATAAGTATCAACATTTAAATAAAAAAATGAATAAAATAAAAAGATGGAAGAGAAAAAAATTAAATAAACTTGATGATCTATAAGATCATGAAAACAGAAAAAAAATGAATGTGAAAGGATTTTCTTTATGATTGTATCTTATGGCTGCCAGATATGAGAAAAATTAGCCATACTATCATTAATACCTATATCAGAGTCATGACATGTAGGAATTCCACCATTATGAGCAATACACGACGTTGGTTGACATAAACTGTAGTTTATGATATATGCTGAGATCACCATTGTTGTCATTAGTGTAATGATTTGGGTCACAATATGGTTAAGGCTTTGCCAGCATGAGCATAAAATGTTGAGCAATATGATTAATAGCCTTATGATAAATGATGATATGATACAAAAGCTTGGGGAATAAGACTAATAATAATATAAGCAAATTAGGCTCTAAATAAAGAAATTCAAAATAAATGAACAAAGATAAAATGAATCATTATTATTATTATAAGATAATTATAAAAGATATAATATTATATAAGTACTATACAATGTTATTATTATGAGATGATTGTATGTATGCATGATTATGATTTATATGAGTATATGTGTAGTAGTTAAGTATCTCATATCTTTTATAGATTGTTATGTATTATTTTATTTGATTTATCAGTTACTATATTATATTTTTATACATCTTTACTGTTTGTAATTAATAATTTATCTATTAAACATATCATGCTAATTAGGTATTTTTATTACATGTTAAGATGTAGATATATATTAAGCTTTCTTGAGAACAGCTTAAGCCCTTTGATGTGAGAGTATATTTCTATTTTTGAGCTCTATAAGAGATGATATGCATGTGAGGATTTTGTTGTACTATTTAATAAATGATATATTCACATTTCTTTTAGTTTTTGTATTGCAGGACTGCTTCAAATTGTGTACTACTTTTATTTAGTTGTTTTTTATGAGATTTCATATAGATTGAGATATTTTATTGCCACTCTCTGCTTAATTTTGGTTGGTGTCTTCAAGATGCTAATGCTAACTTTATTTTAACTAGGAAGGTTTGCATTTTGAATATTTTATTAGGTTTTACTTAGATTAAGTTGGGGCATCATGACATTAATCTTTGTTCTTAGCCTACATAATCCCTTATTGATATCTTTGACTTAAAGATGTATTATTTTTCCTTTTACCCTCAGTTTCAAGTAATTAGACAATGAATGAAGTGCCACATAGATAAAAATGGTGCACGAAATAAAAAAAAATCATAAATTAATGCTAGTATGCTTGTATAAGAATAGATTAAACAATGAAATCAATCATTAAGCTTTTATGTCAACCATTATAATAGTAACATGCAAACAAAATACTAATTTTGTAATTAAAAAAACTTCTTGTATTACAATCCTAACATACAGAGGTACTAATTTAAGTAATTTATTATTTTCTTTAAGATATAAATCCCTTCCATTTTAAAGTCTAATTTATGCATTATAAGATTCATTCAATCAAAAGCAAAATTCTACCTAGTTTGTTTACCTTGCCACATATACAAATTTGAAAATTTACTACCAACAACTATAAATCAACTCTTAACAGAAAATATGCACTATGTCACATACCATACTTACCTTAGTTCTCACTTTAGTGATCACTTCAAGAAGATTGATCTTTTGATTTCATACTTTTCTTATATATATACTTGAGTCTTTTCTTTTCTTCTTTCTTCCTTTGCTTAATGACTACAATAAAATTTTTAAATATGACTTTCTTCTCATGACTTTACACTTCCTTTCTCTTTTTCTTACACAGTAGCCCAAAGATCAATTTCACAATTTCCCAAATTCCTTTTCAAATTTTTTTTTCAAAACTCCCATCACATATCAGCATATTTACATGTAAAGCTTCATGAGCCACCTCTTCGCATACACAATCCTTCCTCTTTTACAAGTAACTACACCCCTCCCCTTATAATGTTTCCCATAAACTAATCTTGTTTCTTGCATGCACAGGTTATTTCTATCGCTTAGGGGTTCGTGAGTTATGGTTTTAGGAAATTAAATAATTTTTTAGTTAAAACATTAAGACATAAAATTCTTTGTTTTTTCTATTCAAATGATTTTTAAAATTCATCAACAAGTTTTAAATGAAATTATCCAATAATCTCTATTTGTCATACAAAGTTTATATTTTTTTAATATTATTTGATATTTTTAATAATTATTTTTAAAATTCATATAATAAATATTATATTATTTTCTTTTCTTAAGTTTTTACTCTTTATTTATAATCATAACATTTTATATTAATGTCAAAATAATTTTAAACAATGTTTCTCTAGAAGTTCTTAATCTTAGTTTAATTTTATGATTTTTAGATGCTAATTAGTTGTTATTTTGACTTTTAATATGTATTAATCTTACAATTCAAATAGTTATTAAATTTCTAATAACCCCTTGTCTTTTGGCATGATTTTTTTATAAGTTAATAAATTCTAAAAATTAAAATAATCAATAAAATGAATTTTTATATTTTTGAAGATATTATAAAAGTGCTTATATCAAAGTATGTAATCTATTATAACAAAATTATTGCATTATTTCTTATAAAAGCTATAAATATTTACTTGTAACTGATAACGCTAGCCATTGAGTGCTCAATATAATATAAAATTTCTTAATGTTAAATAGAAGACAATAAATATGAAATTTGTGTATTTACTTAATGACAAAAGGGTTAACATAATCTACAAAATATGTGAGATGGTTTCCATTCTAATAACTACAAAGGTAGAAGAAAATAAAATCAATAAAGATAATTATTTAAATATTTTCTCTTGAATAAAATAATGTGTAGAGCCATTGTATTTAATATAAGAACTTTTTTTTAAGAATTGAAACTTAAATATTCACTCAACCCTCTAAAGCAAAAAGATTTATTTCTAGAACAAAAAAAATATATGAAGTAAAAAAAAATTCTAATTGTGTAGTATTTTTTGTGCTTATTGTATCTTCAAAGAGTATGACAATGTTTTCATCTTCTCCTAACAATACAAACATTTTTTTTCTAGCAAGAATTACTCATCATAATTATAGCATAAGCTTTTCACTACGTGTTTCTGCATTTGCTTAATAGTAAGTCATTTTATTATAATAGCCTTGATTTGTTGTTGCAAAGGAAATAAATTGGCTTTCACTAATTTGTTATGAAAATTCGATTTCTATGATGTGATTAGGGAGAAACATCTAATATAAGTAGAAGCTTTTGCGATTATTATATTGGCTATTATGATGTTTTGTAATAAATTTATAAGTTATGTAATTTTTTAATTTATCTTCAATAAATTTTACTAAATTCATTATTTATTCTTAGACATTTTAGTTAAAATATTCTCATTTTTATATGAATTTCAGGTTTCAACCCATTTTCAAAATTTTTTTTTATGAAGCAATTAGAAATACTACTTATCTAGTTTGATAAGATAACCATTTACTAAACTTTACTGCAATTTTGAAAGCTCTTCTTGCAGGTTAAAGGTCCAAAACTAGCTTGAATCGCATCCTTTAAGGATCTATTAGTGGAGTTATTTATTTATTTATTTTTGCATCCATTACTATCAATATATGGATTTATAGTTCATGTGGTAAGAGAATCTGGAGAGTCTATGTTTATTAATAACATTATAAAATCAAAATATTATTCAACTTTATAAAGCCTCTCATTCAAATTTGAATCATAAAGCTCTTGGCATAGTTAACTTCATTATTTTGTGTATTGTATTGCTTTGGGTATTCTAGGATTGTATCTAATGAGATGGTGGATCTATATTATTCTAACTTTCTATGAATTAAGAGTGGCAAAAACATATCTTCTAATTTTAAAGTGAAATTAAGATATATATTATCAAATAATTTATTGTAGAAATATAATAGATTTTAACGTGGCTAAAATTAATGTAGAAAATCTTTAAATCCCAAAATAGATTTGGTACCTTGTGTCATATGCAATGAGATCTATTATAGAAGTGATGCATATGTTACCAATTATAATAAAAGGTAAATGAGATTACTAATTGATAGCTTTGAGGTGAGTAAAAAATAACAAAAAAAAAAAAAAAAAAAAAAAAAAAAAAAAGATGAGATGAAAAGAGTTAATGTAAGAGGAAAGAGAAAAATAAATAATGACAATCAATCACTTTTTTACTATTTTACTAAATTACATGCATGCACATATATATCAACATATGTTTATTCTTTATACCCCAATATTTATTTAAGTCTTTTTCTCTTATCATACTAGTTGATTAACCTATTAAGATGAAATCTTATATATTTTTATTACTGTCTTTCTTTTTAGTTATTTTTATTTTATAAGTACTATCTTAAATGAAAGTTATTGTTGAAAATTAAATCATTTAAAAATATTATTTTTTTAATAATATTTAACTTTTAAAAACTATATTTTTCTGATCACAAACTCATATTAATTGAAGCTTAAGACTTCTTATTGTTGCATTTGAGTAATACATTGAATGTTAATTTCAATTAATCAAAAATACTTTCATCTCTTATAAACATTAAGAAAATTGATAAAAAGATAAATAAATAAATAAATAAAATGGCCTTGCCTTCTACTATATCTCACTAATAAGATTATCCTTTGATGTACAAATCCAAAGTAATATAGTCACTATACAATGAAAATTATTTTATTAAATAAGTTTACAATTCTCAAGCATAATTTCCAAATTATTACTATTTAAAAATTCAAATAACATTCTTTCTGAAGTTGGCCTGGGCTAAGGCCTTTGTTGGACCCAAATTATAGCCCAGGAAACCACGTATTGATTGCGTGTCAAGCCAGTTGATCGGATGAATCTCTTGCCAATATTTTTCTTTTATGTTTTAGTTTATAGAGATTCACCTATCATATTATAATAATAATAATAATTCTAGATTGAATATTAAATAAGAAATCGAGCACAAATAATATTATTGAATATTATAATTTTATCACTCAGAATGCCATATAGATATCATATTTCTTGCTATTAAAAAAATAAAATAGACCATTAGGATAACATCTAAAGTAAAATATATCTTAAATATAATTAAAATATTAAGAAAAATAAAATTTCAAATTTATAAATTATTTAGATGTTTGATTATAACAATTGGAATAGAAGATTTGCCGTAAAAATGCGATGATGAAATAAATCGAATTTGATAAAATTATGATAAAACAGTTACAAAATAGACAAGAAATACAAAGAGAATTTTATCATTTAATATTTTTAAAAAACAAAAATTTAAAAGTAAATATTTGAAATTAGTTTTTAATAAAAGGAGATCTTTTTTGTCAAAATAAATTGCAAATCATCTTTTTTATTTTTTCATACTTTAAAAAATTATAATAAATATTATTTATCAAAAATGTATTCTTTCTCGCATAGGACTTTTTTTTTTTTCTTAATAGCTTCTTTTTGGCATCGCTATCCAAAGCCTTACGGCAAATTGACCTCGTTTAGCACGTGAAACTAAATAATAATGTGGGTTTGACGAAGTCACTAACGCATTCGTCAAACGCTTGTGCGCTGAAGAGCAGATAACGGTTCATCTCAACACCTAATCCGTTTTTCGGTTGGCTGCTTCTACCAGAAAAGTAACAAATGGTCCATAAAACGAATTCACATTAAGGGACACGTCAACATGACATCTCGAAGCACCGCCAAAACTAGTTCCGTTTAATGCTTTGATCACTGTGCAAATACAGTAATTATTTTTCTTATGATAATTCAGTAATTGTTATGATACATTTGATTCAATTTAAAAATTTAAGTTATTTTATATTTGACAAGAATATAATTTATATATATATATATATATATTTTTAAATAAAGTTTAAAAACCAACTTACAAACAGAGACTTGGATGAAATGAACCCTCAACGTGTCACCATAATAGGCTGTAAATGAGCTAAATGCTAGTTTCAACCTTTGAGCTAACAGTAGTTTAAAGGCTATTGGTAAGTATGTTATTTAAATGATGTTTAAAATAAAAGGTAAAATACATTGTTACCCATTCAACCATTCATCGTTTAGAAGAGAACTAAAGCGCATGGCTTGTATTATATTTCAAAAGCAATTATAATTCAAGAAAATTTATATATTTTAAATTTAAATTGAATGAAGTTACATTTGAAAATTTTCAATTCAATTGTAGCAATTTCAAATTCAAATATTAGGTGATGTAGGTAGCTCGATATGAAAAGAAGGTATAAAAATTTGATTAGTTTATGTTTGTGGGTTGAATTTTTATTTGACTAGAATGGGAATATTGAAAGCTAAGGTTTTATATGATATACTAGATTTATATTGAATTAAAATTTTTTAATTCAATTAGCTTTAAATCAATAATCGACAAACCAAAACACTATTATGTATAGTTTTTGCTGTTCAATTTCTACTTATAATTAATAATCTTAATACCATAATAGTTACAAACCTTGTTCAATGCCCATTGGAGATTCTATCAATGATATCTAATTGCTAAAGAGATGCATCATTTTGTTAAGGATCTATCTTAAGAGATCTCATAATTTGTTATGTCACACATTTAAGTATTTCTTGTAGATCCTATGTTAGCACATCATAAGAGTTTGTGCATCATTATAAATGTTGTAGGTATGCTCCCAAAATTTTTAGATACATTTGGGTGTTAAAGAATTTTCTAGCATTATGATTTTGTACAAATGAGTAGATAAATTTTGATAATAATTAGAGAATAAAATACAACCACATTCTTACATTATATATAGACTTCTTTAATAAGAAAAAAATAACAATACAAAACTTACAATTATTGAAAATTTGTTAAACGATCTTCAAGTGATCATTTGAAGTAAGATCACTAAGAAGCTATTATTGCAAATATAATTTTGTAGTAAGTCCAATTGTTTATGTGAAGAACTACTATTGCACACAATATCTTGCATATATGCACACCCTTGACTTCCTAATAAGCTTTTGAACACCTTTGATAACCCTTTTAGTTTTCAATGATTATTTTTATATATCGCCAAAAGCATAATTGCATTTTTGTTTTTCTTTATAATCACAATTTTGTAGGTGATTTCCCTTGGCTTGATTTGTGTGCAAGAGGGAGTTTACTAAAGGTTTTGGTGAGGTTGTGAGTGCACAAAATGTTAATGGGTGAGCATAAAACCTCACTCAAAGGCTTAGTCTTTTAGGGTTTGGGTTTTTGCTTTTGCCAAATATAAAAAGCATAGTGTAAATGTTTTTGCTCTTACTCATTTGAGTGAAAGAGGGATTAGATAATATTAAGCTCAAGCAAAATATTTGGGGGTAAACATTGAGCAAAATTAAAGATCAATTTGTTTAAAAGTATTTTATTTCATTATAGTTTATATTTTATATTTATAATTTCATGCATGTTTTAAAAGTTTAAAAGTCAAAATAAGCATTTTTTATTTACCAAAATATTTGAGTAACCCTAATTTATTCCTCACCTCACTTTGGCACGATTGTGAGTAAATACGTTCATTATCATTGGGTTTTTAAAATATGCATGGAAGATCAATGCTCTTTTTAGATTATCATAATCAATTAACATCAATAGTATAACCTCAAGTTTAGTTCTTTCTCTACATCAACATAAAGTTCTATACTGTTTGTACCTTTGCCCTTTAGTTGTTAATGATTAAACTTTTGGGATATTATTGACAATGTTTTTTAATTATATGTTAATATTATTTTTATTATTAATATAGAGTTTCAATTGATTCAATAGTAAGAATAGATAATTTAGATATTAAAATATGAGACTCCTCAATTCTTTAACCCACTTCTCTTTTGAGTAACTCTCATAATCTAATGTCACATTGCATGACTCTTTCAATATATAAAAATTATATCTTCATAATACTTTTACTAACATTTATCATAATATATGTCTAAACCTAGTCACTGTGGAATTAGATATCTCAACAATGTTTAGGATTTCATGTTTTGAATAGTGAACAAGTTCATGCAATGAAAAGTCATATCTTGAATGACAACATACAGTTAATTTATTTATGTGGAGTATTTCGTACATGATTCATTAAACTTTTCATTCAAGAAGATATTTTTTGTGTCCATGACTTGAGAAATTTCCTATAATATTTCCAATAACATTGCAAACTATGATATTAAAATCAAGGAAACCTTCCTTTAAATGCATGGGTGGGACATTTTTGAATTGAACAAAGACTGCTTATTAAAACTCTCTTATTTTTTTATGTTATTAGTGATATAGGTGACTATGTAACTTAGACTTTTATAAATTGGAGATCAAAAGTGCTTAAGATGTGATAACTAAATGCTTCATGGATATTCTTAGGATTAGGTACTCCACTACAATATCATTCTTGAGGTGGTCTCTTAGTGATCTAGTGTAACATTTAGGGCTGATAAAGATAGGTTATCTCTATATTTATTAAAATAGAATGATGAAAGGATACAATATCTCTATATAATATGATGCTATATGGTTATGAACATATCTCCTTTAATAATAGCATATGATCTCAAGCTAAATAATCCAACCTATCCGGCCGCTATCAAAACCGGGGTCGAACCATCCAGGGACTATGGCCTAACCTCAAAACCTGTGTTACAGCCATAGTCTTTATGCAGGGTGGCATCCTCACCTACTGCTTTGGGCGACTGTCACTCTTCTATTCCCCGTACAGAATTCCAACCGCCGTCTCCTTGCAAACCGTTGACGTCACTTGATCTCCAAGGCTGCTTCCTTGGCCGCGCGATCAAGCAACGACGGCCAAACCCTCATGGCCTGCAACGCTGGATGTCGGTCATCAGCTAAATGCCGAGTTTTTTTTCTTGTTTAATTTTTTTTTTTAGTTATTGTTCAAGTTATTCTTAATTATAAATCCGCTCCCAAGGTGTACGCCGTATAAAATTTGGTTCGGTCGGTTTAGCTCTCTACTACTTTCGATATAAGCATCTCAACATCAAAGCCGCTCACAGCTGTTGCAATCTGCGCGGTACACGGTGTCTCCGTCGCAAGGCCGCGCGACGTGATGCGCGTGCAACCAGTGGATTAGGGCGGCCGACATGACCCATTTATATATGAAATTTCTAGAGCATGCGAAAAAATTGTCGATATACAAAATTATCTTAATAAATAAATCCGCTCGCAAGGCGTACGGCGTATGAAATTTTGATGCCGTTAATGTGGCTACGGCTATTATTTTCGCTAAAAGCATCCCTACATCAAAGCCGTTCACAGCTTTTGCAATCCACAGGCAACGTGGCTCCCACGGCTTACGCCGTGAATTTTTGATTCCATCGCTGTACCTATCGCAATTATTTTGGCTGAAGGCATCACTGCATCAAAGCCGCTCACAGCTGTTGCAATCCGCACGCCACACGGCGCCTCCACCGCAAGGCCACGCGACGCGATGCGCGTCCGACCAATATATTAGGGCGGCCGACATGACCCATTTATATGCGAATTTTTTAGAACAACCACAAAACTTGGTGAAATATAAAAAACAAACTTGCTTTTTTATATAAATGTCCAGAGTATTTTTGAGAATATAGACGTTACTGCGTTGTTGCGTGTCGATTAGGAAAAAACCATGCATCAACATTATCAACTACTTGTTGGTTAAGAATACTTAATGAGATTTAAATTAATTTAAAACTTATCTTAAAAAATTATATATATATTAAAAAGATATGCTTTTTATTAAATAGATTTATATATAATTATTTTTTAATTTTATTTCAGATAATTTTTATATAATTATTATTAATTATCACAATAATATTTATTTTATAATTTAGTATTCTAATTATTAGTTGAAATCAAAATGAACGTAATTAGATGCATGCGATACTAATGATCTTATTAAGATATTATATATTTAATTCATCATATTTTCCTAATCTTATTTTAATTGTAATGTAGCATATGCAAGAATGATAATGCTCTCAATCACTAACAAACAAGTTTGAAAAAAGTTCCTAACAAATGATCAAAACTATTGCTCATGGTTTAAATAATAATAATTTTGATGGTCGCCAAAATGAATCATTAAAAAGTATTGTCATTATTGTCGATGTTTTTTGTTGATAACTCAAAACAAAATTATGAATTTATACTATAAAAAGTCATTAATTGCATTTAATTGCCTGATATGTTTATTTTTCTTACCATTGTTGCCTCAAGATTCGTCCATAGTGTTTCATAAGTGTGGCGGTTTTAAACACAAGAAGCATCAACAATGTAAAAATTAATATAGCTCTACGCTGATGTGAGTTCATAATGGAGGATGGCATAATAGTTTCATTTATGTTATATATAAATGAGACATATCGATGACAACATTGCCATAGTGTGTTGGTGGGAAGGATGGCGCATTGTTGTCCATACATAAACGCACACTTATGTTGAATGAATTCTACAATTCATCACTTTATACTTGTCGTCTTACATTTTTACGTCAAATCATTTGGGGTAACTAGCAGCGATGCAAGTAAAAATGTTGTTTGTAATACATATGCATCCAACATGTCGTGTCTCTTTAGAACAAATTTGATCAAATTATATCATCTCCATGTTTGTACGCTCTCATAATATTTCATAAATATGCAACATATTAAAGATATACAAGGTATACATGAACTTGGATCAGCACCCTTCTGAACACATTTAAGAACACCATTGAAGCACTTATTGGTGTTAGGGAATTAGTATCGTATCAAGGATCACCTTATGGATCATTAACAAATTGGTAAAGTAAAATTCAATGAGCCAAGCTTTTCATTCCAAACTCACGTATAGCTAGAAAACTATACAATTGTTAGTATTAGTACAATCTACTTCTTACCCATTCACCATTACAATGTTTTCAGCAATGTTGTTACCTCCCCTCTCATGGTACAATTGACTCCCTCTTGCAATGCACAACACACTCCTCCCAAGTGTTATTATCTTTATGGTATATTATCATGACCGTTGTTTGAGACGCCAATTATCAAATATTTGGCATTCAATTGTTATTATAAGCCTTACAATAGCCTTTTGATAATACTTTTCTGTACCTTGTAGGTGGGCCAAGCCTAATTTAGTAAACAACCAATTATATTCATTATCTATGATGATTGTAAATTCTTCCAAGATTTTTAAGCACAAATTACTTATGCATTTGGATACACCACATAAAAACCACCAAAACTATAATCAAATTTATCAAATTTCTTATTTTATCATAAAAATGTATTGTCAATTACAAGAGAAGGAATTTTGTTAGATGAATAATTCTAATAAGAAAGAGTTCCATCAAATTTTATTCAAATAATAGATTTACATAACTTTAGATATAGATATTAATTAAACCAAAATTCTAGTCAAACTATAAGTCTAATATTTGAGAGAAGTATTAAATTTCAAGTGGTTTGTAAAATATTTTCCTATATCCCCATTTAGTTGGTCCATCCAAGTTTCACTATTAAATTATATTTCACACAATTAACAAGTAGGCTAAAACTCTTACAACTTGTAATTAACCAACCTAATCACAAACCAGTTCCACAGTGCTTACAACAACCAGCCAATTTGGTTGCAAGCATAGTTGTACCAAACAATAGTTAGCTATAACAATTACAATATCATTGACAATGAATTGCTTTACAAAAATATTGTAATCAAACAATTCTTTGTGGCACAAAACTTATTGATAGACATATATTACTAGTGCTTCAAATCTATTAAGGAATGAAGATGATGCAAATTCTATAGATAGAACAAGTGTCTATTTTTTAGTTTAACTTTTTTGAATGGTAAAACTTTTTAATGTAGCAGTGCAGCTCTAATTCTTCAAAAATCTCTCTCGTTCTCAATAGTTAAGCCTCTCTTTACACTTCGTATGATCATATAATGTTTTAGATAAGTATAACAACGTGAATTGGATTCGTAAAATAATTAAAATTAAATGTTGAGTTCCGAACTCAAATTGTATGTAAAGGACATCATATAATGACAGTGGAGTCCTACGAAAATGATCCTAACAATTAAGTGATCGTACTAACATATAGATGCAAGATGGCTATCATATTGTATGACTCTAATATAATAAGTAGTGCATGTATTTTAATATTGATTGTATTGGTTTGAAGATAAATTGTTATTATATGATACATATTTATTAAAAATTGAAATCTCAGGAAAATGTTATATATTATGATTGTATGCTATAAGTTCTTAAACAATACAAATTTTATTTTAAATTATATTGGTTAAAAAATATATTATACTCATATGATATATATTATTGTATTTGTATGACAATGATAATAATGTGCAAAACTTGATGTATTATTTTGATTTTAAATTATTCTCATATTTTCATAAACATTTCTTAGTAACTAAATGTACTAATATGATATTATTGTTGTTATAACATGACAATGAAGAATTTTAAAAACATATTAAATAATTTTAAAATAGAACATGCTAATATAATACATGGATTATCCTAATATTACATACAACATAAAATAAGTGATGAACATACTAATATGATATAATAACCATATTAGTCCAATGATAAATTTGTTTATTTATATTTAACAATGACTAGAAAAGTGTTATGCATGAATCGTATTAGTACTTAGTGAAAACTAGAGAGTTAAACCATATATTGATACAATAAATAGATTATGCAGGTACATTATCAAACGTAATAATTCTTGTATGTATAAATATGATACAAGAAATTCATATTGTAAGACAGTAGGAACAAAAACGACTAAAACATATTAGTTTGATACAATAATCATATTAGTATGCAATATAAGCACTAAAAATAATTTATATAAGATTTTCACATGAATGTACAAATATGATCATAGACTTCGTACTATACGATATGTTATACTCGTTTATCACATTTAACATAGTTTGAACATAATATTGCAACACATAACATCATACAAGTTCAAACTATACTTACTGAGAATTCTTATAGGAATTAAGTTGTGTATTTGTATAATATAGGTTTCACATGTGTGTGATGCAAATATAAACTCAACTCTTAGAAGATAATATCTTATACAACCCACATTGCGTATTCATAAATAATTTAGTCAGTGGTCACCCTTATACGGTCCCAACACTAGTTCATTACCGAGTGCAAATGAAGCTAGAAAATAAATCATTAAAGTACGATATCAAACATCATGTCGCACTATTAGTAAAAAGTGAAGACCATGACTTTAATTTACTTGTATTAAATTGGATTTTTCAAAATTAAAGTTTTTGCAAGACTTAAAACAACATGAATTGAATTGATATTTTAAAAATCTTGATGTGATTTCAAAGTTCATAATTTCTCTAGGTTTTAGCTAGTGAATGCATGTGTTAGAATATATCTTAGATTCCTTATTTTGACACAAGAGATAGTTGAAATTTTGACATCTTAAATCAGCAAAAATAAATAAAAAGCTACACATGATAATTGTTACACCAACAATAGTTAAAATTTTTATTAAATGTTCTAATATTTGAGACTTTCATTCTTCAATATTTTCATGAAAGTATAGAATCAATCTTCAAATGATCTTTTATATTATCCACTTAATTTAATCCATAACTAAAACATTCACTCCAAAAAATAATTAAAAATACAACACAATTTAATTATATAAAAAATATTTACACAAAAAAAACTCTCAAATAAAGGTTTTCCTCACACATAAAAGAGAGAAAGAACTAGATAAAAGCATCAACACTTGCCTAAAGACAAACAATATCAATGTACAAATCCTTTGAGATCGACTCTCACCACCATGAAAGAAAAACCCATAAGATAACAAAGAAAACACAAGACTAAAGAAGTATGGTAATTTATGTGCTAAAGACGAGTGACTTAATAAAAATGAGTAATCTAAATGTCACCCTAACAATCATAAATACAAGCCTAAGAGTTTGTTGATCCCTAATCAGAGATCATATGGGCAACAGCAAAGTTGACCCCTAATAGGGCACCGCGATGCACAATGCCATGAAGCATTTTATTGTCATAAATATTTAAAAATATCTATAAATATATATTTTTAAAACGACGTAGAATATTGCAGAACGTGATGGTTGTTTACCGGTCACGTACGCGTTCCTTCCGATGATGTTCGGGCGGTCGGCCGCTGAACCTAGTCATTATATTCTAAATCTTTCGTTTTGTTTATTTCGTTAATTATTATTATAATAATTTACTATAAAATAATTGCCTGTCGTCATTCGTTACATCATATTTGAAGTTCTCTGTTTTGGGACATTTTGGAAAAAAAAAAAAACATAATAATTAAAATGCAATAAGCCAAAATAATAATAATAGTTGGTGATTAGTTTTTTTTTTTTATAACTTCAATAAAATCTTTCATCGTTCATCCTTCGTTTGTATCCATGCGTGCAATCGAATAAAATATTGAATATTTTGTTCAATGATTATTGTGCCCAATTGCTGATATAATAAAATACTTGTCTCTTGATTTTGATAAGAAATTGTAATTTAGTATAGGTATATAACAAATTATGCTTTATTTTTTTAAATAAAATGAAGACAAAAAAATCAAATCATCAAATTATTTAATTTAAATTTAAGTTCATGACGACGACCTTCAAGACGCTCAGCAAGTAAATTATGCATTTGTTTCAACTCGGCTGGTTATTCTTTGTTAATACTGATAGGCATATGATTAATTAGTTATTATAAAATATTGAAAATGTTATGCTCCCAAAGGTCCATTAACCATTGATATAACTAAGGCATCAAGAATATCATTGTGATGATTGAGAATATTATTTAATTAATTCTCACCATACGATAATATATTTATCTGCAGAACATGTGCACTCAATTAAACTAATACGCATAAAAGGCATCGCCATTTCGGTGAAGGCAGCTTGCCTACCACGTCCATACTTTCTCTACCATTTAAAAGTCCACTTTAAATAAGTCTTCAGAGTTATAATATGCTATTCTCTACTATTAACCATTGTCTCTCTCCAGGTGCAGTGCTCCGTCCACCGTCTGGATTATTTTAGTGCTTTATAACATAAGACAAGCAAGAAACGAGTGGATTCAAATGGTTGAGGTCATAAATGTTAACGGGGTGGATCAAATGGTCTTTAACTTGCTTCAATTAGTTTCTCAATTTAAGATTTAATTTTCTTTGGACTGCAGGCCGACGACCTCTCTAAGTGTGTGTTAAGTTGCCTTGTCATTTTCTTTAGGCAGCCACTAATGTCCTGTTTCTTAGGATTTATATATGTGAATAAATGTCTTATTAACTTCAAAAAATGTTGCATTCATGTACGAATGTAAGTATTTGTGGTTCTTCAGCATTTTTGACGACCCTTGTGATCTATTGTCATTCATAGGAAAGCTTATTTTATGATACTCCATTGTTGTTAAAGTTCTTTGGAATCTTTATTTACTTAGGTTGTTGGCCAGATATATTTTAAAAAGGTTTATCATTTTGTCTTCTTCTCTAACATTTTAGTTAAATGAGACTTATTACTGATCAATTTCTTGGACTAGTCTATTAGTTGATGTGAAAAGGGATCTTTCCAACCTCTTTCTCTAATGGAACAAAATTCTTATGACATCTAAGGTACCTTTAATATTTTTTAAAATTTATAATAGAGGAATAATTTAATCTTGACTTTTTTGGGTCTTATAAATCAAAATACTCTCCCTGATAAAAAAATCTTAATATATTATTGAAAATTAGTAAGCATAGTATTCATACAAAAGAGATAAATTATAAAAATCTTAAATTCAAACAACTCAAATATAATAATATATAACAATATAAGACTTTTAATAATCTTAATGATTCTTATAAACTTATTTTAGATAATATTTATAAGGGTAAAACTATACAAGATAGATGACTCACAATATATTGGGTCAAAAATTTTATAAACACTGACCTAAAAGAGTATATAATACTAAACCAATAAATTTCACAAATCATAGAGCTAAAAGATACTAAACATATGAACAAAAGACTCATACAAAGCTTAAAAAGAGAAAGTCTTAATAACAATAGAAAACATACTATAAAAAATTCTAAAATACAATGATCCTACAATTAATGCAATTTAATCAAGAGACAAACTATATCGAATATAAAACAATATAGAATAAATATGTAAATTTGCTCAATCAAATGAACTTGAAAAAAAAAGCTTGGATAATGCAAGAAGCTTAAATCTCATGACATTGCTCTTTTCTTCTCTTTGTAATGATGATTTTCATGCCACTTCTTTTTTTAAAAAGATTTACAAATAATTATTAGTTTATACTCCATCTTTGGACCTATTTTATATAAACATTTTAAGCTATCCAATAGCTCTAAATAACTCCCAATGATTACAATGAAATTTTTCAAAAATTTATCAAGTTTATCATTGCTTATGATTCTTGAAACAATCATACTTGTCCAATCAAAGTTTATATACGTATGAAACCACAATATGTTGATCATTGACCCTTTAAACTTATCTAATTTGGTCATTGTACTAACTAATAAATGATTGTACTTATATGATATGACCATCGTACATATACAAAGCACATATATTTTCCCATTCCTTAAATTTCATTTTTCATCTCTCAAGTTTCACAAGAATTGTATTGGATGATAAAGAAGATCGTATAATTATAGAGTTTAAAACAAAAACTATTCTATTAGGTAACACAAAATCATACAAGTATGATTAGAAACTTTTATTATACAAAGCATATCAACTCTCAAACTACTAAAGTATGATTTATATATTTTTTTGATAAAATAATGTTTTGTATATATAATAAGAATTATCATAATATACGAAGCACATTAGTTTCATATCTCAACTTATATCTCTTGAGAAAAACAATGATCATAGTTGCATGATAAGAACATTGCTCATGTGTGAACAACAACTCATAATTATATTACCAAGTTTGATATTTTATTTGTTCCCTCAAATGAACTATTCATATAAAAATGATAAGAATATCATATTGCCCTATTAATGAAAAAAATAGATAATATTATGCCACATCATATGATTAAAAAACATAAGCATTTTTTGAAATAAGATAATATAGTATAAAAAACATATAATATTATGCTATATCAAAGATTACATATTTATCTACCTAGTTTTATAACATTATTTTTTTCTTTAATTCTCTTTATTTTTTCTAAATTTTTACAACAAAATATGTATGAATTAGTCAATATATATCTTATAAATAATATGTTTCTTAAGTCATTTTCATTTTATAAATTACTTCTCATGTTCATAAATTTTTTCTTTAGATTGTACTTGTACGATTTTCCAAATTGTATCATACAATCTTTTAAACTATATTATATAATATAAATATGATCCCTATATCAAATAATACATTAATTTAGATGTCATTTTTTTTTCAAATATCATACTAATATGATCCATTTATCACACTATCTGATTCATTTCATTTCATGAACCTTAGCCTATTTGTTTGGCCTGATCTCCAAGTCTTATAAAGATATGACATAATATGATGCACCATATCATATTGTATGCCATCATATGATCCCCTTCCATTTTTGCATATTTCTTATGATCATTTAGTATGATACATAGAATCGTACTACTTGTCACTATATGATCTCGTTTGATTATAATATATTCCTTATGAAAGTCTAGTATAATCCATATCATCATACTATCTAGCCAATGAATAATTTTATTTTATCTTTTTTATTTCTCTCTTTCATATTAGGAGTATCATTTATTATATTACTACAAAAAAAGAGTAAAGGTTTTGTTTTATCGTATAAGAATAATATGAGTGTCATACTTGTACGATATTGATATTTGTCAGGTTCATTATATAACGTCACTATAGAAATTATAATATAAAGTTGATTTGTCTTCTGTGAGCATATCATAGTAATATGATTTTGATCTTATTGGATGATCCTTTTAGGCATAAATTAGTTGTTGAGTTCTTTTTGTTTTTAGGATTGTATTGGTATGATGATAATAATTTTTGTGTACACTAAAACAACGGATTAAATGATTAAATCGATCAACTCAGTTATAGAAATCATTTAGAGTTTTTATATGTAAAATCGTAAAGTATAGTTTAGTTAATCACAATTGACAATTAGTCAGAGAGAGAAAAAATTTTTGTCAGATATATTCATAGTGCATAATTATATATTATGATTAATTAATTATAATGGGATCATAAAGTATGATAAAGAGGTATAGTACTATATAATAAGAAAAACAAGTTATAATTGATGGGATGTATGAGATGATCGGGACATTATTTTTGTGGTTTATGTGGGCAATGTATGGTATAATGTTGGTAATTATATTAGAGCAAAATCTAATAAATGAAAAGATTAATATAATTTATGGGTCAACTAAGGAATAGTAGGATTTTATGATTATGATCCTTGAAATCATATATACGAACAAGTTGAGTAGCATTAAATAAAAAGGATCATATGATATGGTTAGTGGATAATACAAGTATGATTTATGTTAGAAAAAATATGTAGATGTTATTAATTGTAGTATATGATATGAAGATCATAAAGTATGAACTAAAACAATATCCAAAGAATTTATTTGCTTAAATATAACAAATATATGTTATATATAAATTTTTATGTTGATAACACATAATATTATAAGAAACCCACTGAGAAAGGAGATTAAATATGATAATTCATTTGTGAAATTAGATAAATCAATATATAATTTGTGATATAACATAATATTACTTATCATATTTTAATATGGTTTTGTTTAAACTATATTCTATTATATTTTGATAAGGTTTATTATCCATTTTTTATCCCTACCATCATAATCTTTTTTAACCCTATCAAGAAGAGTAAGATCCTTATATAAAGGAGTAAAATTTATACAAGGGCTTCACCTAATCATATCTTTAACAATAGATAAATAAGAGATTACAAATAATAAAAATACAGGTGAGGATATTAAATCTTTGATAAGGACTTGATAATAAAACATAATCCTCAAATATAACCAATTAAAGCCAATGAAATAAATGAAACATGATTATAACCAAAAGTTTATATATACAACTATTGCATATAACCACACAACATTTAATAAGTGCAGAAGTAAAATCCAATGTGCCAATAATACATCAAAACCAAATTCAAAAAGACACTACTATTCTCATATCTTAGGATTATAATTCTCTCCCATAATCTTAATATTCTTATCTCTAGGTATTATGGTTGTATGTCTTGTGATATAAATACTAATAAAATTTTAATATATTTAATAAATAAATATAATAAAATAATCAATATAAAATATAAAATAATGAAAACTATGTTAGTATAAAATAGTATCTAAATATTAAAAAAATAAAACATAAAAAAATTACTAAGCCAAGTACAATAATAAATATTTTTTATGAGTGTTACTTTTTTCCTAACATGTTTCCTAATTTTTTGTCTTACATACTTTATATTTCATATGACACAATTTTTTTAAACTATTATCCTTTGAATCTAATAATTCATATCCTATGACCTTAGCTAATATCTAACCAAATGAAAAAGGTGTCATAACTCAAGCTGTATCGTGTATAAAATGCAAGTGACTTGTACTTATAAATATTCTCACCTTAAGAGAAATCCTCACATTATATCATATATGAGCAATCCTTTCTTATATTGTATATAAAAACTTCTTGTCTTATATTATATATGGGTAATTCTCATCTAACATCATATGAGATCATGTTATATATAAGGACCTCTTCACCTTCGATTTATTCTCAACCTAACAATATGAGAATACTATCTCAAAAAGCAAATTACCTTTATTAGTATTAATTTTATAATAATTATTATACTATGAGATATATCAATATCATAATTAACATAACTTTTCATTTCTTTTTTTATTTATGTTATGTTGATTTGTAATAAATAATACAATTATATAAAATATAATTATCATAGGTAAATAGAAATTATGTCATACCAAATAAAACTACAAACATTTTCAATATAATAGGATACAATTAAGTTCAAAAGAAATCATATACCATGAAAAATGAGATATAAAAATCATTACTAATATAATAAAATAAAATAAATTTCAAAATAAATCACATATATATAAGTATAATATTACTCTATATCATATATTAGTAGATTTATCTACCTAAATCAAGATGAAGTTTTATCATCCAATCTCTTTATCTAGTTAATTTTTTTTATTTTTCTTGTATATTTGATTAATTTATATATTTTATTTATTGAGATTTATAAATTTAATCAGTATTTATATCATAGGTCATGTATCTATTATATTAAGATTTAGAGATTTTGATGTTAGAAGGGAGAACCACATTTCAAAGAATTGAGAGTTAGAAGTGCTTGGTGTGAGTTGGTTATTGATAGTATAATAGAACATGAATTTGAGTTATGCATGTATTTTTTTATATACAATTATGTATATGGATATTTTGTTATATTAGTGTTTTATTTTTGAGACTTTATTTGGTTAAGAATGGGAAAGTTTTTTTCATCGTTAAGCCCTACCTTAAGAGTTTATGTAATCCATTAATATATTAATTAAGCATAACTTCTAATTTTTTATTTTATAGAGTACATGATAAGATGGTTTCTTAACATACACAAATAGCTCTATAAAGTGAAATTACTTAACTAAATATTGAAATCCTCATTCTAACAAAATTATAAAAAATAAACTCTATGCAAGACTTTATATAACATTTCACATAAGGAACAAAATCTTCCTCCATAACATTAAAATTCTAACATTTTAGTGTAGTGGATGCATAACTTATGATGTAAATACTAATGTGGTTCTAACGAATTTCATAGATAGTCTATATAGTGTAACAAAACAAAAAAATTCTATAATATGAATTTATAATATAAATAATACTATGATAACAAAATACTTGATTATTAAAAAAAACTATAATTCAGGTAATCGAATAAAACCAATAACTACTAATAAAATCATATAAAATGTGAAATAATTTTTTCTTATTTGTCTTTTATTTCTAATGTCCATCATATTGTATTCAATAGAGTCTAATTTACTTTTAAATTTATATCATTTGGATCTAATAACTAATATTTAAATAATCTTAATCTATAGATAATCCATTCAAATAAGATTATCCCCACCTTAATCACTTTGTAGAAAGTACTTGTTATGCACACACACACACACAAGTGAATCCTCATCATATAATTAAAGGTCATGGCTTCTATAAGGGTATCGTCATCTTATAACATATTTTGAAAAAAATGTCTCAAGAAAAAAATGATTTCATTATTCTTTTATTTTTTATTTATAAATAATTTTATACATGTCATGTACCATATAATAAATTGTTTCTTTAATCATTGCATACATGTCTGCAAACATGCATGCACGTCAATGTGTACACATACACACACATCTCCTATTATGTATTTATCTTTGTGTGAGCAGATTTGTTTTCATGTAAATCAAATAAAATATATAATTTAGAATAAATCACATGTGAATTAAATTCCAAGTAATCATACCATATAAAAAATTTTGACATAATAAAATAATAATGCATGAAACTATTTGAAAAAATATATAAGTTTATTGATATAGTTACATCACAATCATCAATTTCACTTACCTAAATTTGGCATAAAGATTTTTTTATCAATCTCTTTATTAAGATTTCTTATAATGCACACACACACATGAATTGTTATATAATTTGATATCATATATTATTAACTATTTTTTAAGCTTACTTAGCCTAAATAATACCTTTTATTTTCCATTTTTTTCTTGATGATATTGTATTGCATGATTTTTTTCTATTATATATTATGATCAACATCCTTTTAAAGCATTGAATTATTTGATACAACACCTTAAAAAACCTCCAACTAATCATACAAGATTTAGCCAAATATGGTACTATATCGCATAATCCATCTTACAATATGAATCCAAACATTTTTATAATTTGAACTTAGTCTAATCTAATTGCTTAACTATCATATTTGTATGACCATACTCATTGTATAGTATAATCTATCTATCTTGCAAATATTTACCAACTTTGAAAGCATTGTACAGTATATTGGAGATCATCACACAGTGTGACATGCTTATGATGGCTATTCGATGCCCAATCGAACTACCTAATTCTTACTTTTTTGCTAACTAAAACTAATTATATAGTATGACTAGACCCATTTTATTATATGTTCTCCTTTAGATAGCAAAAACTCTCTTTGAAACTTCATAGTTTCAATCTAAAATATTTCTTAATATTCTTAAATTGTTCTGACAACTTTTTAACTCTTAAATTTGCATGAAAACTAAATTGAATTTATTGAAAACATAATTGAAATCCTTACCTTGCTTCTTTAGCTTTCTTCTCTATTTTGTTCCTTTAAGCAACTATTTTTAGCTCTTCTTGTCTTCTTCATTTTCATCTTCATCTTTGAGCTGTAATAATAGATTTTTAAGCTTTAATGTAATCTTTTCTCACATTTTTCTACTATTCTTCTCCCAACCTAGCTCCTTTCTCTCATTTTTTTTTATCAACCATTCTTTATCTCTCTCTCTCTCTCTCTCTCTCTTATTTTCTTTATTTCTCCACCTTATTGCCTCCTAACTAACCACATTTTTTTATTAAATCATAATGTCATTTATAGTGTTATGATATAATTTTGCTAACTTTCAAATTTAGCTTTTAAGATTTAAACAATTATCATTATGCTTTTTTTAATTCATAATTAATAATATAGCCTTACCAAAGCTACAAGTGCAAGGTCATTAATTTTTTTTAAAAAACTTTTTCCAATGGTATTTTAAATAAATTCTTTAACTCTTTTTAAAATTATGATATAATTTTCAAGATAACATTAATATATCAAATGTTTATTCGATAAACATCATATTTTTAAGAAATTATTATTATTATTATATTAACATA
This sequence comes from Vanilla planifolia, assembly GCA_023846275.1. Lineage (NCBI taxonomy): Eukaryota > Viridiplantae > Streptophyta > Magnoliopsida > Asparagales > Orchidaceae > Vanilla > Vanilla planifolia. Next base: position 23,938,846 of record CM043876.1, on the reverse strand, counting down.
CATATAATTATAATTCTACTGACTTAATCTCATGATTTATAATATATTTTACATAAAATTATTTTGGACTATTGCAAAGAGTTGTTATTAAACTATCATAAGAAATATGTGAGGAGGTTGATAAAAGAAATGTTTAAGAATTGAGAAAAGTATTATGATGGGCATTGTAATTAATATTTTAACACCATAAAATACTTAACGTAAGAAAGAAATAGAGTTCATAAAAAGGCATATATTTCAACATCTATTCAAAGACAAGTCTATTGCAATTAGAAACTAAAATAGACAAGCTTATGTATATGTGTGTGTGTGTGTATATGTATGCATGTTTGATCTGACGTTATATGTTACTTGTTGATAATAATAAGAAAACATATTAAAACTATCAATTTTGACGAGGATCTTTGTGACTTATACTTAAATTTCTATAGTTATTTTTGTTTTATTTTGCACGATGTATTTATTGATTTAATAAAATATTATGTATAAAAGTTTATAGCAAAATATGATAAGATGATTATGATCACCAAAAGAAAATAAAGCATTATTCTTAATCCAAAAAGAAATGAAAAAGGGAAAGAATGAAGGTAAGAACAAATATTAGTTTAAGAAAATATATGATTCTAAAAGTGAAATGATTTATGGTTGTGCAAAGTGATAATTATTATTTGAAAATAATATGTTTAAAATATAAGTCAAATGAGATATCATTATGACTATTAATACAAAATGACATGTTTCAGGAAAATATACTTAATTTATTTATAAGATGGCATTTCCCTTTTAACTAAAAATAAAAAAATGTTAAAAGAAATTAACTTGATAAAGTGTTTTACAACTATAATATGACCTTTTATTTTCTACATTATTTACATGTTTATTGAATGAGATTTATCGAATATATATTGTTTTTTTAACATTTATGTACACGATTTTGTAATCAAGTTAGTAACGATTATATCAATCTTTTTTGTGTCTTAGTCATTTCAAGTAAAGATTACACATGTGACAACAAGAGAGTAGTGAGAATAGCTCACATGATCTTTATTATGTGTTATATATTCTATTATAATGTTATATACATTACCATGATAGTTAGTATTATTTTCTTAATACTTAACATATATTAATATTTTGCTATAATTAAATTACTTGTGATTTAAAGATAACACGATCTTTATGTTATTTCGCAAGTTAGATTTATGAGGTTTTCAAAATAGAAAATGCTCGTTTTAAAGTAGTTTATAAATTTTTGGGTATGTTACACTTTTTATTTGTTTATGAAAAACTATTTTCAAAACAAATGAAAAGAAAAATAAAGAGATGATTATGACATCCTAGTCTCATGACGTGGAGCTATTAGTCTCCCCAGACACCCTATCTCGAGCCATGTGGATTTTATCATTCCCAAAAATGCTCTTGAGATTTTATTACAATAAAGTCTACTATAAACATAATAATCAATATCTTAATTTTTAATATTAAAAAATTTATCTGTGTATCACTCCACCTAGAAGCTACTAGAATTTGCACATTATTTGATAATTTTTCTCTTAAAATATCACCAATTATTTACTTTCCACTCTTTTTGATCTTGAGTATTACAAGTTCTTTAACTTTTATTTGATTTATCCTTGAATCATATTAAAATAATAGAGAATTGATTTTAATATAAGATGTGATATCTTAAACTTAGTTTGTTAAGATATTATATTCTTAAGTCATTTATCCTAACTCATGTAGGTTTTATACTGCTCAAAAAGATTCTCAACATCTTAAGACCATATCACTTGATATAAAAACAAAAATAACTCCTCAATAGATGATGTAGGACTATTCATCATTATACTCCTTCATCTTAAAGCTTATTGATAGCTACTCTTTGTCTTATTATTTATCTTTTAAGACATCACACATTGTTTACTCTTAGCCCACTTTGGTCTTGGGTTTATAAGCTCATTAGATTTTGCTTGGTTAATCCTTAAAAAGATTAGAATAGTATATGACTAGCTCTAATACCAAATGTGATATTCTAATCTTCTTATTATATTAAGATATTTTCCTCTTCAATTACCTTATATCAATCCAAGAAGATTTTGTTCTTCTTAAAAGGGTCATCGATATCTTAAAATCATAACATTTTATTAAACACCATAAATATTCTTTTAGTAGCTTATTTAAGACAATTCATTCATGTACCCCTCTACATAGGAACTATTATAGGTCACTCACTATCCAATAATTCCTTTCTCAAGACATTACTAAGCATTCACTCCCATTATTCTTCGATACCAAGTGTTGTATGATAGGTGGTATATACATACATACATACATGCATTCATAGACACACACACATACAATATAATATATATATATATATATATATTATGTAATATTCTCTTAAACTCTTAAAAAATTTCAACTATATTCTCATGAATTCATAACTCATAAATTATTTGTTAGTATAGCCTATAAGAATCAATTGTAAAGAAAAAAAAAAATAAGAGCTAAGGGTGTCAATTCATTTATCTCAGGAGGAAAACCTTAAGATCCCCATGGCTAAGATGTGGTAGAAGCACAAACCTCTATTATTGCCAAATTTTTTTTTTATCCACTCTAATATCAAATTGAATATTTTCTGAAATGTTTTTCTACCTTTATGCAATGGTGAAGCAACTGACTTTTGATTTGTTCACTCCAAGTCTCATGAATTTCACAGATTACTCGATCATTCTTTTCATGTTTATATTACCAAAACCTTGATACCTAATCAAGTAGTACTTGAGCTTGACCATTTTGTGTCCATTGTTAAAGGATAGAATCTAACTATAATTTCATAAATTTTGCCATTGTAAACATCTTAACAAACTTGCTTCTACATCTTCTAATTGACATTTTTCTATATCCCTTTCTTCACCTTGCTAGGATTTGGAGCTCCATCAATTCTTTCGACTCAACCATCTTGCTAACTTCTACACATTTGGCATTGTGCTAATTTAATTGGACCTCCACATTATTTTGATAGATAACCTTATTTTTTATAAGCATATAAATATAATTTGTATACCATAGAAGAAATCATTCTGTTTAATTAAATCTTTCTAAACTCTCCTTCCACCAAAATTATAATTATCCTATTCCACTTTCTTTTGCGAAAATTTTGACCCTCATATTTGTTTTCATTAGAGTTGTCAACTAGCTTTTATTTAGTGTGCATTTCAAATGAAAAATATTTTAAAATGATTTTTAAAATTATTTCCCAATTTTTTTTTCTTTCAATCAATTCAAAAGATTGATTATTTCTATTTTTGCCAATTGTTTCAAACACAATCACCTCTCTAAATATACACGAGATCTAAGCCAGCTTGGACAATTGAAATTTTAAAGAATAAAAAGTCTTGGATGCAACCTAAACTAATTAAAAGATATCTTTTGAAAGTAATTTGAAATTGAAAAATTCTATTCAAATCTAAAATGATGGTACTTTGAGAATTATGTGATAAGTTATATTTAATGAAAAATTATTTTATTAACATACATAATAATAGTTCTAATTTAATAATTTAAAATTTTAAAATATTAAATACTATTCATCTATTAATTAAAAACTTATCGTGGTGATGCAACCCCATTAAAACTAATGTAAATTATAATGAATATTTAATTAAAATATGCAGAAATAAAACAATTTTCGTCGGGCTTGTCTATCGCACTCAAAAACTTTATCTGAACATCTCCTTTAAGGGGTGACTCGATCCTTTTGACGTTACATTAGTTTCCGCATATCCAATGCCATCAAATGTCGTCGACAAACTACAATTAAAGCACGTGGTTCCCATGCTTACCATGCTCATTTTCCCATTCGTCGACTTTTCTTACAGACGGCGGGCGTTCGAGTTAAAAAATAATAAAATAATTAATGCCGACTTGATAAAATACTGACAATAATAAAAAATGAAGTGTATATGAATTAAATAACAAAGCATTACGTGGTTTCCTAACTCTTAACCTTATAAAACCACGGCCCTTGCCCAAGTTTCTCTTCCACATTTATTCACCTGATTCCTGTGTTGCAATGGAACAGCTCATCCAATCCGCACAGAGCTTCATCTTTACCTGCTTCTTCGCTGTTGCCGCCGTCTTCTTCGCGTTCTCTCTTCTGCTCCTCCTTCTTCGATCGAGGCCTTGGTGCAACTGCGAGGTCTGCCATGCCTATCTTAATTCAACCTGGGCAACCGAGTTCGACAATCTATGCGACTGGTATGCCCATTTATTAAGACAATCCCCAACCGGAACGATCCACGTCCACGTTCTCGGTAACACCATCACGGCCAATCCGGACAACGTGGAGTACATGCTCAAGACTCGCTTCGAGAACTTCCCCAAAGGGAAGGCCTTCTCCTCCATCCTCGGAGACCTCCTCGGCCTCGGAATCTTCAACGTCGACGGCGAGGCGTGGCAGTTTCAGCGCAAGATGGCAAGCCTCGAGCTCGGAAGCGTCTCCGTGCGCTCCTACGCATTCCAAATCGTCGCCAGCGAGGTCGCCAATCGCCTCGTGCCTCTCCTGAACGCCTCCTCTCTCGACGCCTCCTCCTCACCCCTGGATCTCCAGCACGTGTTTCGCCGATTCGCCTTCGAAAGCATCTCCAAGATCTCCTTTGGCCTCGACCTGGGCTGCATTGACATGTCGTTGCCGATGTCGGATTTCGAAGCCGCGTTCGACCTCGCGTCGAGACTTTCAGCTCGGCGGGCTGTGGTCGCCTCGCCCGTTGTGTGGAAGGTGAACCGGTTGCTTAATTTGGGATCTGAACGAGAGCTCCGGCGCGCTATTCGGCTGATCGATGAGCTGGCCATTCAGGTGATTCGGCAGCGGAGGAAGCTCGGGTTCGCCTCCAACCACGATCTCCTTTCGCGATTCATGGCCTCCGTCAACGACGAAAAGTACCTGCGCGATATCGTTATCAGCTTTCTCCTCGCCGGAAGAGACACGGTGGCCTCTGGTCTAACCATGTTTTTCCTCCTTTTGTCCCGGCACCCGAAAGTGGCCGCCGCCATTCGTGAAGAGGTCGATAAACTCGCCGGAGACGAAATGGCGCGTTACGACCAGCTTCGAGGGATGCACTACCTGCACGCTGCACTCTATGAGAGCATGAGGCTTTACCCGCCGGTTCAATTCGACTCAAAATTCTGCCTCGATGACGACGTTCTCGCCGACGGCACTTTCGTGAGCAGCGGCACAAGGGTCACTTACCATCCCTACGCCATGGGAAGGATGGAAAATATTTGGGGTAGAGATTGCCTTGAATTTAAACCGGAGAGGTGGCTCCAAGGCGGTGTTTTCTCGCCGGCGAATCTGTTCAAATACCCTGTTTTCCAGGCCGGGCTTCGGGTTTGCGTTGGGAAAGAGATGGCAATCATGGAGATGAAGACCGTCATCACATCCATCGTCCGCCAGTTCGATATCGAGGTGATCGAAGGAGACGGATACAGACCGAGGTTCGCCGCGGGGCTCACCGCTTCACTCGCCGGTGGTCTGATGGTGCGGGTGACGCGCAGGAGCTGTAGTCAACGGAAGGGGTTGCTTTCCTAGACATAGCCATTTCTGGTCGTGTTTGTTGTACGGTTGGACGATAGCATTTGTAACAATGAAATGAATAGTTTCGAAAGCAACTTGGTCTATTTTTGCAATTGCTTTTTGCTGATTACGTACAGCGATTTTCCTAAATATTAAAAAAAATAAAATTTTAAATATATTTTAAAAAAATATTAATTATATATATTTTGCTTCGCTTTCTCGAGTCCTCCACATTGTGCAGAGCAAAAGACTGGCAAACCCAAAAGACTATTTGACCAATCAACCAACTGCCAAATGTGATTACTACAACGCAGCCTGCACACTACGGATAACAGAGTCAACTTGCCGTTCAACATTGGAGTTAGGAAGCAGTGACAGGTTTAAAAAATCAGTTTTTATTATAAAATTATTTATTCCATGATCAGCAAATGATATTTAACTTCTAAGTAGAAAAAATCATCAGGATGTTATATCATAATATTTTAATAAATGAAAAAAAATCTACCCTCACGATAACGTAATAAGTTTTCATTATTTTTTTTAAAAAATAAAATAATTTGGTCAAATTTTTCTTCAAAAAATATGACTTTTTAAATATAAGATATCAAATATTCAACTTTTTTAAAATAATTATTAAAAATAACATGTCTGAAAACAAGATTTTATGATTTGATTTAATATTCAATCAATTAAACTAATTATAAATTTCTTTTTTTAAGCATAACAAATTTTTAGCTTTCTTCAAAATCTTATAACCATCTAAATTTTTTTAGATATTAAAATTGATGGACTTAAACTATTTAGACCTGAACATTTATTCAAATATATTTCTTAGATCAATTTTTTATTTTATTTTATTAAATATTGTTGTATTTATTAATATTTTAATAATCATACATTTTTAAGTATTTTATTTCATCTAAAATCATAAGAATTTTTTTATAAGAAAAGGATGATTTTGAGTATTGCATAAGATATATTTCTAAAAAGCACTTCTTGAAAGTTATGCTATAAAATAGATTTTGAAACCTGCAACAGTAATTTAAATCACTAATATTATCACATACAATGGTTATAAAAACATTGTATTTTGATGTTGATGGCAAAGGCTTTCAATAATGCTTTTCAAATTGACACGATAAGTGTGTCCAACTATCCAAATAATTGCTAATTTAACTATTATAGTAATTATTATTATTATTATTATTATTATTATTATAGCATATATAGTCATAGCATGGTTTAGATCATTGTCATACAGTTATTATCTATAATTAATAAGAGAAATGACCACAATTTATGTCATTATTATAGATTAGTTGTCATGGTATTGGTTTAAATCCTCACATACCAAGTAGGTGTAGTATATGATAATGATTTAAACTCTATAGCTACAATAATAACAATTGTCAATGGATATTTCTAAGAGCTTTAAGACATATATTCAGCAAGTAATACATATAAAATTTTCATAAGAATAATGCATAACTTTAACGATCTGTAAAAATAATAAAAAGATTCTCTTTTCTCTAAATTTTTTGCAACTACAAAGAAATATCAACAAAAAACATATTGTGGCATCATAAACACGCATCAATGAATTTAGAATAGTTTGTACGAGTTGAAGATAATAATTATTTGTTACTTATCTTTACTCTTAATATAATTTTCAGTCAACTAAAAGCATTCCCCAATAAGAAACATATAGCTCTTGTTAAAAGAAAAAAACATCATTCTTTAAGATTATAAACAACAACAAGAATAGATTATACAATTATATAAAAAATGTGCTGCCTTAGCAATGAGCTTGAGCTTCTATGCAATCAATAACACATGATGATCTATATTCTAAAATCTGCATGACATGGATACATCCTTTGTCTCAAGTGAAAATAGAGTAAGACCTAAAAAATTGAGAAATCATAGTCACAATTTGACTAAGATTTTGACTTCTATTTTACATTATCTTATTATTACAATGTAAATAAATGTTATGATCAACTACAATTGAATATTCATCAAAATAAAACAAGGAAGCCAAATGGTATAATCTATGAACTTAAGAAATCAAAATTATCAAACCACCATATGAAGTTTAAAATTCACCAAACCAAATATTAACAATGTTGTGATTGAAAAACATCTTGTAGTACATATCAATCATGACACAAAACAATGTTCACATTAGCAAAAACATTAATTAATGAGATTCTTAATCATTGTGATGTTTATGTTGCAATACTCAAATTATTGGCTTATTACCTTATGATCCACAACATGGCTGAGTAGATTTTGACATATACTTAGCTTGTTGATCATAACATATTTTGTGAACCAATATATTCGACAAGCACTCATTATTTTTTGAGATTTAAGATGATTATATACTTATTTATGAAGATAATAAACTTGTGTACATTATTATTTGAGTTAAATTCTAAAAAAACTTTTATAAAATATTATAAGTATTGAAATTAAATTGATGTGAATGTAAATATAAGTATTTTTTATGAAAAACTTAATTATTTTGGATATTGTTATTGCTGAGAAACAATAAGGGATATACAAATTCAATGGTGTATTTAGGAGAGAGTTAATAAAATTGATAAGGAGTTACTATAAGTTATTGTGGAAGTGCTGTAATGCATAAACAGAACAAATGAGTAACTAAGAAATACAAGTAGTTTGGTTTTCTATTGATTGTTTAAATTTGTTATATATGTAAGTTTAAATAAATTTTAGCCACTAAAAATAGTAGAGGTGCAATTTTAATGATTTAAAGTATAACAACTTACAAAATTACACTTTTACATCATCTTAAAATTTTGTTTTATATATTGAATGTAAGTACTGTAAATCCAAAATTCAAAAATACATTAAGTTGAGATGCTTCAAAAAATGTATTAGTTTGTTAGTGATCAGATCTTATATTATAGCATATTATTCTAAAAATTTAGATATGAAGAATCAGTCAGTATATAGTTTATACTTTTTACCAAAGAATTAAAATTTCTATGATTTTACAAAAACAATACAATAAAGATGGACATAGGAAAATGATGTTGTCCCGTGTGAACAGCAAAGAGATCAGAAAAAGGAGGTAACATACCAAAAAGAAAGGGAAATTTTGACTTATTTTGAAGATGTTGCATAGAATGACAAATATCTTTCTTAAGTTTTCTTATTTAGTATGCATATATTGGTTTAAATGTCAAGCAACATCTGCATGTGTTCCACTGAGGAGTTGAAAGGGGTTAAGGGCTATTATAGCTTTCTAGTATAAAAATCTTATAAGATGATCAATTGGATTGTACTAATGCAAACCTGTAGAAGGACTGGCCAGAGGCCTTCGGTCATGCAATTATGATTAACTACATAGATTGTACTAATACGACCTATATATCGAATAGTATGATTGGTAGATAGTTGTTTTATCATGCATAATTTTTTTAATGTTTTAAGACTATTATGAATTTTTATGTCGCCCTTGCTTATTTTTAATAGTGTGTATCCTCTTGTTTATATTAAAAGTTTTGATTAACTTAATAGACTTATATTATATATGATTTTATTAGATTATATTGATTTATGTTGGATGACACATTACATATAACTAGAGAAATATAATTGAAGTTAAATTGAGTAGATTTTAATAATTTTTTTACTTTCTATAAGAGAATATATTATACATTACTCATGATGTACAACAGTTAAGGCTTAAGTTTGTGTAAAAGAAAGGTTGCATGAGCTTCATTGTGCATTGTATGATAAATTAAACTAGATGTAGAGTACATTAGGTTCATCATATAATACATTCACTAGAAGTTAGTAAGAGTAAGGATTATGTATAGCCAATTTGGAAGAATGCAATGTATTTGAATTATGTGTACAATGTTGTGGGATTGACGTGCGATATGTAAGATTGAGGATTAACAAAGTTAAGGTGAAGTACAGTATTATTAGATAGTGATAACAATGAATTGTATTGGATGGTTTATATGTTAGTTATAATATATAATATAAAGTAGTAAAAGAATGCAACACATAATATGTCAAGTAGAAGTTATGAAATGTTGGTACAATAGTAATGGAGAAAATAAAAAATAATATTAAGTTAAATAGTTATAAAATTTAGGTAATATATGTATTGAAATGATTCATTTAGTGATTCATATTTATGTATGATATTTTTAGAAAATACAGAAAAATAGACTTTAGAAAAAGAAATTTTATCTTATATTTATTTAGATAAATCTAGTAAATATGATGTAAATATATTAATAAATGAATTTATGATATATGTCATACATATGATATTTTATATTTATTCATTATCAATTTACTCTAATACATGGTATCATTATCTTGGAGGTTATTGATATTCTATTAATATGTGATTTTATATTTAATGAAATGTTAAAGTTACATAATTTATATGGTATTGAATTTTCATACATAGAATCATTCATTTAAAATTGAATTTGTAATATGTTGGAAAAGAAAGGATATGTTATATTGGATTCAAGTTTATAACTTATGAAAAGGAAGTATAATAATAGAATTGATTTTCTCTAAGATGTTGTACTTAGTCTATATGAACATTGTTGAATGTTCACTAATATTTTGAATAAGATAACAAGGTATAGGTATGGAGGTTATATACTTGGAATAGATATTAACTTAATGTTGATGATGCAATGTTATTGGATAGCATTAATACTATGTAAGGTGACTAGGTATATGTTTGAAAACTATTATTTTATAAATGATATGAGATAATATATTTAGGAATTTGTCTTATAATTAGGGTCTTGTTAGGTGAGTAATTGTATATTCATATTTTCATTAATTATATTAAATCCTCTATTATCATTATATTAAGTTAAGATGGGAATCTGATAATTGGACATTAAAATTTTACTTTAATAAACATAACAACTATAATTAAATGTTACTGGTTCTCAAAGCAATGTTTATATGTACTTTAGATGATCTTATGAGGTTCAATTAATTAAATGTATTATATGAAGGCATAAGAATCCCCAATCATTATAATCTTGTTAGTAGTGAAAAATAAAAGTTTGATGAATTATATATATTGATAAGTGCATAAAAAATAATCATAAAGATGATAATACAATAGCAATTATTAATAGTATGTTGTCAAAGATTAAAACAAATGAACAAAAGATAAATCTATTAATTTAATTATACAAAACCATATGAATACAATAAACATAATGTAAGTAAGAAACCTTACAGCTCAATTTTTCTTTTCATGACAAATCATCACTCAAGGTTATACTTTGCACCTCCTTATGACTTCATTACCACCCAAGGCTTATAGTATATCTGCTCATGACATTAACATCACTTAAAGTTATATCATCTTATTTCTCATGTAACATTATCTTTCATGTACTTATAACTCACCTAAGATCAAGTGTTAATAATTTAGTATGAAATCAATATCCATAAGTGGAACATGTAAGAAAAAATTCTATAACACCTACTACTCAATAATTCGTTAAATCATGTGCACTCAATTGGTTGTACAAATGCTTACCTAATTGCTAGATATTATAATACTTTTTTCTTCTAATTTTATCTCCTTCTCTTCCTACAAATTTCACTTAGATTTTATGTTATGATAAAATTATTTTTGATTTGCATACTTTATTCTGTCCATTACACTTTTGAAATCTAATGGGATGTGCAGATCCTTCAAAAGATATTTGTTTTAGACTATTCATTGGTACCATCAAAACATTTAATATTCATCCCATGCATAATATATTCTCTCCCTGGTTTCTATCATACCAACTCACAATTCGTTGGATTATCCAACACTCACAACCAAGAATAGAGAAACCATGTCAGACTATTAAGGCATCCCCATTCAAATTTTTGATTACTTATCAAATGACAATCAAATTATTTGATGAATGTTCATTATAATTGTTCTTCTAATTAAGTGCTTCATTAGGCTATCTGATTGTTTGATTTAGTTGTTTATCACAATCCTAAATCTACAATTTTTGTTTTATAGTAGTAATTTTATTTGTTTACAATTTCTCCATGGACTCAATTAACATCATAAAACCCTTTGCAAACCTTTCCCCTCACTCGTGTCCTCCCACACATGCACAATTCTCTCCAAAATTCTATTAAGAAATTCAAATTATAAAACAATGCATAAAAAAATTCTTAAGTTAGAATCAATGTTTCCTCATGTTGCTATGTGCTAGATCATACTTTCTAATTCTTAATCTATTTCTCATGCACAAAACTTCCTCTTGCATAGTCATTGATACCTTAGGATCACAAAACCCATGTTATTTCTCTCTTGATCATGTTTGCATAATAAAATAAGAATTAAAGGATTTATTAAGGATTTAGTATATCTTTATTTCATTTTTAAAACCATTTATTAACTAATAAAACTTCTACCCATGATTGAATCATTAATACTTGTCAAATTTCAATTAAATAAGTTTGTTAAACTCTAGGCTTTTTTATCCATAATATTTCATGTTTTCCCCTCTTTTTTAGAGCTCACAAATATAGTATAGTTATTATGATTTTTTTTTTACCAAAATACAATTTTAGTGATGAAAAATTATATATTTTCTTAAAATTAAAAAATTTAAATACTATGCATTTATTTAAGTACATCATAAAAATATATACTCTAATTTTAAGATATTACAATTTAGTATTAGGAAACAATGAGTTTGTGAATAAATTTATTTGATATTAGAGATTAACAAATTAAGAAAATAATAAAAAATTATAATTTATATTAAGTAATAAATTAATCTCTTATGATGTAGAAATGATGGTGTAGATTATATCACTTGTGCAACCCAATGCCTGCTTCAAACATAAGTAATTTATCAAATTGATCAAAATGTCAAATTTTATCCCTAAAAGCCCATATCTTGCAAAATTTTATATCAAATCCTTTGCAAAAATCCTCACCCTCACTTCCCTTTGTCTTTTTGCCTAATTATCTCTTCAAATTTGTTTCCCAAATGATTCAAATGATCGTAATGGTAATTCTATGAATGATGGTATTAATGTGAAGTCAAAATCCCTAAATAATGTCAAGAACTAATGAATGGCGTCTCTGTTAATAGTCAACAACAAACTCATCTTTAACTAATATCTCTTAGACTTATGTAGCTCTGCGATCTTGTGTCTTAATCAAACTTCAAAATCTATTTTTGCATGAAGAACTCCCATTATCTTGATATTCGTTGTAGGAAACCTCAAAAACACAAACTTGCACTAACCTAAAAGATTAACAAACAATCTATTAATTTGTGTTAAGTTACTGACATTTTATTCTTGACCAAGAAATTGTTACATGATAAAGAGGTGCTAATAGGGCTAGTGACCAAACCAACATTAAAGCATGGGTTACATGTGCTTGATGAGAGAATTATTGGACTAGGTGACATATTAAGAAATCTTGTGTTAAATCTTTTTGGTAAAATGAAGATTATTAATAATAATCAAAACTCTTTAATGCCAATAAGAAGAAAAAAATAATTATTAGAATATAAAAATAAAAAATAATAATAATAAGTTATTTTCCCACTTCCAACTCAATGAGAAAGGCAATCTCCAATCCTGTGAGAACAAATATGTACAAGCACATGTTAGCAAGAATTTGAGTACAATATCTATAATAGTTTATATTTTCATATATGTTTATACATATTTTTATATTGATGACTTCGTTTGGGATATACAACTCAACTATACTTCAACAACTATTTTGATAATCTGATTTGACCTAATTAATGAAAAGCAACACTTAAATATATAATTGGTATGATAAGTCTCATTTATTTATAACCAAATTAATTTTCTATTCATACTAATATGATTTGAATAGTATTCTAACTACCATATGAATAATCATATGTTAATTTCCACATCACTATTAGGTCAAACAAGATATTTCTTAGGTTTTATGTTCTGTGACAATTATAACATGAGAAATGAATCTTCAAATAATCATTTTTATTTTGCTTATCTCAAAATATATAAATTCTCTTTTAAACATAAAGATATAACCAACATATCATCTAAGAGATCTTTATGTTCTTAAATAAAATCGTTTTTATCTTTTAACCTTTATATTTGTCCTTGAGAGTTTAAAATATAGTTAGTCTGTTTGTTATTAATAGAAAATTAAATATAAAATAGTGTTTATTTTGTTTAAAGGTTTCTTTTTCAGATTTATTTTGAAAACTATCTTGTAGAACAGTTTTCGCTTTAAATCAATTTAAAATCGTGTTTATTTTAGATTTTTCCATTTACATCAAATTCAAAAACGTCTCTGAATGCTTCCTTAACTTGAACCAAGTTGAATAATTGAAATTTTAAGATAAAATAAAGCCTCAAATGCGATTTGAAAAAAAAAAAAATGTATACATTTTCTGTTTAAAATTACTTCCAAGTTCTCCAGAGTATTTAGAAAATATTATGTAGGCAATAATTTTAAATTGAACAAAAAGAATGTAATCATACTTGTCGATAACGAATTCGTGCAATATATTTTACCACATTAAAATATCAAATACTAATTTAATTTTTTATAGTATTAAATATTATTTATCTATTAAATCATGCTTAGATCGTGATGTTATACCGACTCAAACCTGATGTAAAGCACAATGAATTTTCCATAACAAAGCGTATAAACAATAATTTTCTTCCAATCTCATCTAATGTCGTCGACACTTCAATTAAAGCACGTTGTTCCCATGCTCATTTTGCCTTCCATCGACTTTCCCGCAGATTGGCGTGACGCGAGTTAAAGAAAATTAAAATAATTAATGCCGACACGACAAGGTCATCGATAAGGTAAAGTATGACGTGGTTTCCTAACTATTGCCTTATAAAAACGCGGCACCACACTTCTCAACTCATTCCTTTCTCGCCATGGAACAGCTCATCCAATCTGCACAGAATTTCCTATCGATCGCCTTCTTCTCCGTTGCTACTTTCTTCTTCGCCTTCTCTCTTCTGCTCCTCCTCCTTCGATCGAGGTCTTGGTGCAACTGCGAGGTCTGCGACGCATATCTGAACTCAACTTGGGCAACAGAGTTCGACAACCTATGCGACTGGTATGCCCATTTATTACGACAATCCCCAACGGGAACGATCCACATCCACGTCCTCGGTAACACCGTCACGGCCAATCCGGACAACGTGGAGTACATGCTCAAGACCCGCTTCGATAACTTCCCAAAAGGGAAGGCCTTCTCCTCCATCCTCGGGGACCTCCTCGGCCGCGGAATCTTCAACGTCGACGGCGAGGCGTGGCAGTTTCAGCGCAAGATGGCCAGCCTCGAGCTCGGAAGCGTATCCGTCCGTTCCTATGCATTCCAAATCGTCGCCAGCGAGGTCGCCCACCGCCTCATGCCTCTTCTGAACGCCTCCTCTCTCGACGCCTCCTCCTCACCACTGGATCTCCAGTGCGTGTTCCGCCGATTCGCCTTCGAAAGCATCTCCAAGATCTCCTTTGGCCTCGACCCGGGCTGCATCGACCTGTCGTTGCCGATGTCGGATTTCGAAGCCGCGTTCGACCTGGCGTCGAAGCTTTCTGCACAGCGTGCTGTGGTCGCATCGCCCGTGGTGTGGAAGGTGAAGCGAATGCTCGATGTGGGTTCGGAAGGAGAGCTCCGACGCGCTATTCGGCTGATTGATGAGCTGGCCATTCAGGTGATTCGCCAGAGGAGGAAGCTCGGGTTCGCCTCCAACCACGATCTCCTTTCGCGATTCATGGCCACCATCAACGACGAAAAGTACCTGCGGGATATCGTAATCAGCTTTCTCCTCGCCGGGAGAGACACGGTGGCCACCGGCCTGACCATGTTCTTCCTCCTCTTATCCCGGCACCCGAAAGTGACCGCCGCCATTCGTGAAGAGGTCGATAAACTCGCCGGAGACGAAATGGCGCGGTACGACCAGCTTCGAGGGATGCACTACCTTCACGCTGCACTCTTTGAGAGCATGAGGCTTTACCCACCGGTTCAATTCGACTCCAAATTTTGCCTCAACGACGACGTCCTCGCCGACGGCACTTTTGTGAGCAGGGGCACAAGGGTCACGTACCACCCCTACGCCATGGGAAGGATGGAAACCATTTGGGGTAGGGATTGCCTTGAATTTAAACCGGAGAGGTGGCTCCAAGGCGGTGTTTTCTCGCCGGCGAATCTGTACAAATACCCTGTTTTCCAGGCCGGGCTTCGGGTTTGTATTGGGAAGGAGATGGCAATCATGGAGATGAAGACCGTCATCGCATCCGTCATCCGCGATTTCGATATCGAGGTGATCGAAGGAGACGGATACAGACCGAGGTTCGCCGCGGGGCTTACTAGTTCACTCGCCGATGGTCTGATGGTGCGGGTGAGGCGGAGGAGTTCAAGGGAAGGGGTTGCTTTCCTAGGCTCGTAGTCGTTCTTGTTATGTTTGTTGTACAAAGTGATTATAATATTTCTATCCATCAAGAGAATATATTTCGCAAGCCATTTGTCCATCAAATATTATAAATTATATTTTTTTTAATATGTTATAAAATATATGAATTATAGGTATTTTTCTTCCGCTGTTCTGCCAACTGCCATTTGTGATTTGCCAGCACACTGCCCGCGGAGAGACGACGTGTGATCAACTTACCGGTTAACATTGAATGAAAAGTTTAAAAAAGAGCTTTTTTTATGACAAAAGTATTTGTTTCAAGATTAGCAAATTATATTTATTTTTTAATTATTGGAATGTATCACTGTAATAATAACTTAATTATTTAATAACAAAAATTATATTCACAATTAACTGTTTTTACTTTTTTTTAAAACCAAACGATCATTTGATCAATTGTTTAAATATAAAAGCCATTTTCCAAAAAATAAAATATCAAATATTCAACGTTTTTTTAATAATTCTTAAAACATACTTATTCTAAAATTATTTTTTATGAATAATCTTAACGTTCAACAATTATGTCCAATTATTTATAAATTTAAATTTGTTTAGAAAGGATAATTTTTTCTTATCCTTCTTTAAAATCTTATAATGATCAAATATTTAGTTAGATATACAAATGAAAGAATTTGATATTTGAAGTCTTAATATTTATTCAATAGGGTTTTATAAACACTCTTTAATTATAGTTTATTTAATGTTATTCTTTTTAGTTTTATTTTCATAATCATAAATTTCAATTATTGTATTTCACATGAAATAATTACCTAATTTCTTTTAATCAATCATTTTTATCATAAAAAAATAATTATGAAAGTTATTTTGGCAATTATCAAGTTGATTTTACTACTAATAATGTTTTATATAATATTTAAAAAAATATTGTATTTAATATTCATGACAAGGTATTTTAAAGTTATTTTTGAAACCAATGCATTAAGTGTTCTTAAATGTTCAAATCACTAATAAATTAACTTAGCAATGATTACTATTATTGTAGCTTATAAAAATATAATATTGTATCACTAGTCAAACAAATACAATATGTAATAGAATAAGCAAATTAAAAATGATTTATATTTCTATTAGAAATTACTTATAATGGCATTAGTTTACAAACTCGTACATTCCAAGTCTATGAAATTTATGATAGTTATTTAAACCATTGCTATGTAAAGTTATGACAATAATAGTTGCCAATGGCCATACTTAAGAAGCTTAATGCTTATATTCAACAGGTATTGCACATAAAATTTTTCAAAAAATGCACAACTTTAATGTTTCATAAATATAACTAATTTTTCCATACAATTATTATAACTATTAATAAATTTCATTAAAAATATTATAAAAGACAAGATATTAGAAGCATAAAAATACAACATAAGCAAACATGAATGATTGGGATTGAAGTTACTTCTCTTTATATTTTTCTTCATTCTCAATATAGTATTCAATCGGCCAAAAACATCGTCAGCAAGAAGAAATAACATAGGAAAATATCTCACCTTAATAATGAGAACTTACATCTAATAATCCACATATACATGCATTAGAATGGATATGTTGTCGTATGAGCTAATGTGAGAAGATAAAATATTTTTCAAATGCTTGCACATGCACTAAAGAATCTCTTGTAGATGTAAACTGGAGATATTGTTCTTTCTAACTATTTTAGAAGGATTTACCATGAAAGACCATACTTATCTCTTTAAAATGCTAATTGAAATGGTGTTATTATTAGAACATGAGTAATAACACTCAATAATTATTTCTTGAAAAAAATTTCAATGAGTTTTTTATATGATTTTAAAGTTTTGAGGGATTTTTAAAATAGTTGGATATTTAATGATATTTTAAAGTTTTGAGGGACATTAATCGTTTTATCTTTAAAATGTGTCTCAATATCTTAAAACTATTACTTTTCATATAAGCATCATGTACATTATTTTAGTAGTTAATATGAGATAATTCATCTTATCCCTCTCTTTCTAAAAACTTGTTGAGAGCTGCTTCCTTATCTAATGATTCTCTTCTTCGGACATCGCCTAACTTTCACTTCTCATCCTATTAGTTCTTAGTTCTCTCTCTACTTCTTGACATGCCTTGCATACAAAGTATTCAAGTATAGAACAATATGGTTGCATCTTATCTTATGATTTTTAAGAGAATATAGCTAACTATATGATAAGAAAATAATAAAACAATGATATTTGCATAGCAATCAAGATTAGTACTAATTATTTAATATTTATTTTCAATAATAGAATACATATGAATATAATGTTTATATCTCATAATTAGATTTCTCAAACTCTTACATAGCATAGGTTTTATGATGACACCTGAATTTTGTAAATAAAGCTATCATTGTTATTTAATAAAATTTTGTTGATCTCGATAAACAATAAATGAAAAATAATAATTATTATGTTTATCTCTCCCTTGTATGAATAGAATTATTGCATATAACATTTTCTCTCATTGACAACATGGGAATCAATATGTTATGATTTGTGTATATACACTGTATAAAATATAAGCTAAAAAATTAAAAAAATAATTTTTTTTCTCTTAAAATATTAAATAACGCATATAATTTAAATGATAGTTGGATAAATGAGTTTGATGAAAATTTTGCATGTAGATTTAGATCTAAGCTCTTTATTACCAAATTAATGTATGATGGATAAGATAAAAAACTTGCAGCTGAATAAGATGGAGATAATGATGATGGGAATGATAATAGCGATGGAGATAGATTTCAATTGAAATTTGGATAAATATTTTATTACAACCCTTAGTAGTGAAACTATGAATTCCATCCTATGGGTATGCAAATGTACATGACAAGAGTTTACAGGTTTTGATAAATAGTAAACACAATAAAAATTAATACTTTACTTTTCTGTCAATGACATGTTTAAATAGATTTCAATACAAAAATAAAAACAAAAAATAAGATGATAAAAATATCTTTAATTAATTTCAATATAATACTAAAAATATTAAAATATTATAAATACTTTATAAATGATGTATTATAATCTAAATAAAACGAAATATTATAAAACTAAAAAAAATATTGCACGAGTCTATTGTATTCTAATGGCTTATCTTAGCATTAATCTCCTCATGATAATTGTCATATATAATTATGTATTTTTTTGAATAATAATATATAATATTTAACAATTTATTTAATTTATCAATCAAATTATAATTTTTAATCTTCATTTTTTTACGAAGATTAATATCATGCGACGTAATTAGAAAGTAGTTGAAAAAATAATTAAAAACAAGAAGAGCGAAGTTGCTGTAGAATTTCTGTTGTTTTGATCGATACATTTCTTTAATTTACTCCAAGAAATATTTTTATCTTATGCAGTCCGCATGGAGAGCGTATTTTGTTTTTTGACATTATCATTATAGACGATCTGGTGGTTCATTCATAACTGTTCATGACATCTTTTAATTTTCATCATTTTTAAGTAAAATAAAAAAAAATATATTTATAAATATTTATTCTGAAATGTTCATATATCATATAAATATATGTAATATATACGTAACAGTCGTCCTGACTCTACACATGAGACGACTACGAGCCTACGAAGCGCAGCTTCGACAAAACCCCGCCTTGGAGCCACGTCTCCGGTTTAGATCACAGGTAGTGTTTGTCCCAAATGCTTTCCATCCTTCCCATGGCATAGTGACGCCCCTATTCGCAGAAGTGTCGTCGGCGAGTACGTCGTCATCGACGGTCAATTTGGTGTCTCGTTGGTCGGGCAGGTAAAGCTGAATGCTCTCATAGAGCGCCGTGAACAGGTGGTGCATTCCCCGAAGCTTTTCCTAACCAGCTAGCTCGTCTCCGGCGCGTTTATCGTCCTCTTGAAGAATGGCAGCGGCTTTCGGCTGCCGGGACAATAAGAGGAAGAGAATGGTCTGAACGGAGACCAAGCATCGCGAGACAAGATCGCCGATTTAGGTGAACGCAGGCCCGCTCCGCTGCCAAATCACCTGCAACGCAAGTTCATCAAGCGGCCGTTTCATCTTTCACACGAGAGGAGCATTTTGCGTCACGATTCCAACTTGGAGGTATCACCTAACGACCACTCAGCCTAGTGTGAAATACCAGGTGTCATCCTGGAGTTTCGTTGCTTCTAAAACTGAGGTACCGTGTGGTCCATTATTGACTAAATCTCTCGATCATAATGCCTCGTGTACCATTGAATTAAACGTTTGTTAACATGACGTTGACGCAGCTCCTATCAGTCAATTGCTACGACGAAATCAAGTTGTATAGATTTCAATAACATCTCTTTCTTTCTTAGTCACTGATACGCAAACATGATCAAGCTTCCAAGTAGAGAAAAGGAAAAAAAATACAATCTTTGACTCAAATTAAATTTCCAGTCACCCAAACAGCACCACTTTAAGTCTAAGCCATAGAAATGGTGCAACAAATCACTTGACTTGGCTAAAAATTCCACGATACCGTTGGCCAAGTCATGCTTTTAGGTGGGGAATAATAACAAATTTCCATGTCTTGTTTGGACGCTTAAGAGAACGTCGACATCGAAACAAGTTTCCTATGGAAAATATGCTTTTGAGAGTGTTTATTCGTAAGGCTCTTAGTTCAGACTTCAGCATTTTGTGAGATCATTTCAATCAATTAAACAAAGCCTTACAGATTAAATTTTGATTTTGAAGTACTATGAAACTAATTAATAAATAAAATAATTTCAAAGCATTATTAACAATTATTATTGAAAAATTATATATTGATAATATGTTTTTATAATAATTGAATAAAATAATTGACATGATCAAACTATTAAGCTATTATTTAACTTTTACGTTGATGAGAAAAATGAATTTTTTAATATTCTCAAAACTCAATTGAACTTTATTATTGTTTACATAATAGTTGAAGGAGATGATGACAAAATATGTCTTCCATAAATATTGATCGAAATAAAGACTGGTGATCTCTTATTAGAAAAATTAATGAATATTAACAAAGATAATTAAATTATGTGTATATAAATATGACAAATATTCATGGCAATATTTATGATATAATAGATTTTGTTTTCATTTGAAAATCTAATTGAAAAATCAAATACACTTATTTTCAAAATTTATAACATAAAGTTTCAAATATTATATCAAAATTTATGAGTTGGGTACATCTTAATTTTTTAACAGGTCTCCTTTTTGTCATTGTTAGACAAAACAGTTTAGAAGCAATTCATGTAGATCAGAATAATTTCGAATTAGATGTGAAAATGATCTAATCTAATTAGCTCTCACATAACAAATTTAAAGCTAATCTTAAATCAAAAAGCTCCCATTAGACTTAATATGAAAATTTCAAATTACATTCAACTTATAATTGAATTTAGAAAAATAAAATAAAAAAAAAACATATTTTGACTCATGTTTTCATGTTATCATGTTTAGATTTATGAATAGTCCTCTTGTGTGATAAATGATTTAGATAGCTTTAATGTTTGAAAGCACATTTTATGATCTATTTGAATGAAATATTCATCAAATTAGAATAAGTAAAGGAAGGGATTTATTAGATGAACATATGATAACAAAAATCTCCTTGCCAATCCATGATGTCCATCATTTAATTTAACCAATCATTAACATTACATGATCAAAATAAATAGCAACCACCAAAACAATATTCACATTAATAACAACAAAAAAACCTATAAAATCTAAGATGATAACTATGACACAAAAATAAATATATCAGATCACCAACTCTTGGTGCAAATGGGTTTTATTGTATATTTAACCTGTCGATCATCTTATTTTTTTTTTGTGAACATTAACATTCAACAAATGTTCATTCTGATTTTATATTTATGATAACTAAAAATTGTTTATATGTCTTTTTGTTTATTGTTTCTTTTTTTGTTAAACACGTAAACTATTATAACTAAATACTTGAACGGTTCAACAAATATTATTCATATGTAATTTCAATTGGTCACATGAGCTTCATTTAATTGGGTTTATTATAATGAATTCCTTTATCACAATCATTTTTTTGACAATGAAAAGATGAATAATTGATATATGTCTTAATTAGAGCATAAAATAAGTCATAAAAATGATAATATAAATATCATTTTTAATAAGTACAACATAAAAAGTTGAAACAAATGATTATAAAATAAAAATAGAAATATTTATTGTAAAAAAACATAAGAACATGAGAATAATAGTACTAGCAAAAAGGCAATTTTTACTTGCTTGTCAAGTTGTTATAAATATAACCTTGCAAAAGTGAGAATTTTAATAATTAACGAAGTAAAATGTTTGCTAAGTCAATTGAAAGTAAAAGTGAAATAGGATGTTAGGTGTGGGAGTTAGATTTTTTTCTTTGTAAATCAACAGCAATTATGACTTCTACATGCTCTTTTATTTTTAGAAAACGTTACTCTAAAGTGAACAAAAGTTATAATCATTTCCATAAATACATAAAAATACTCAATTTATATAATAATGATAAAATTTGACATGTATGATACAATTATCTCTTTTTATTATCTAAGGTGTCTTTATTTGCAATTTTTGGTAGTATGAATGGTGTTAAATCTCATAAATCTTAAATGTAATAAATTGTTTTGATGATGACAATTTTTTTAAATATTTATCGTATATTCTAGTATGTTTACTCAATATATTTTAAATTATATTAAGATGAACAGACAAAGAGATCATTAACTTTGGTGTGCATAAGAAAAGCCTCTAAAATAGCAAGTCAGAAAACTCTAACTTAAGAAAAACATCATGATGATGATGCATATATCTAAGATGCATCTCAAGGGTCTAAAATCACTTAGGACATATGTGAGGATTAAAAATCATTTTATTAAATAAATTCAATAGTATTCGTTACACCTCAAATTGACATAAAAGGTCTTATTTAAAAGTGTATTCATGTAGGAAATAATGATCAAATAAATCAATTTTAAAAAGAATAATAACATAACTTATATGCACAATTGTTAGAGATCCTTCGTAAGTAAAAACTAAATAAATAAGTGGTTAAATTGCAAACGATATACAAAATATATGACATGTTATTTATAACATATAATATATTTTATTTATGTATGTGAGTATATAAAAAAGAAGTAATATTTGTCTAAATGCTAGAACTAGTGTATTTGGTTTGTATATAATGCATTGATCCCAACGTACAATATGATAGTTGAATAGGCAAAGTATTTTGATGATAAACAATGCAATGAAAGATGTATAAGAAATTCAAGATTATCGTACAATAGATTATTTTGTTACATGAAGAATGTTTACTTATTAAGTAGTTTGTAAAGATAAATTTTGAAAAATATATATGATACATTATATATTATAATACAATATATTTAGGTTAAAATAATATAATAAATTATGTGAACGAAACAAACTTAGTTTAACATATTTAAATTGCTAAGAATGTATCATATGTGATCTTTTTATATACAACATGTTAAACATAACAAGAATAAAAAATATTTTAATTAAAAATTATATTATATAATCTTATGATTTTTATATCATATATTATTTATCAACAAAAAATACATTGAGTTGAGGATTAACAGTTCGCAACATCAAAATAGAAAAACCAAGATTTAAGATGATTTCATATTACATTTAGACTATCACATTCATTTTTATCAGTGGTCTTATTGTGTGGTAAACAATTTAGATTACAATAAAGTTCTTCGATGATGACCGTTTGTTGTGTGTCTATCTTTTTTTTTATTGTTGTTATGTATTGCTATGAACAACAATTGTTTAGAGTGAATTCGTTTGTTATAATGATATACCAGTTGCTTTTATCTTACAAGTTGTTTAACTTAAATATTACTTTTTGTTTCTCATATTTTTATTATATTTTTATTTTATTTGGTCATAAGGATCCACTTTTTCTAAAGATTTTTGTAAATTAAAAAAAGACTTTGCCAAGCATTTTTATTGTCAAGGATACAATTTTTTATAATATAATAAACTGGCCATGCTGACAATTCCAGAAGGTAGGTGACAAGTGGCGGTACTTGAGGATGCCGATTTCAATTGATGATAGAGATCGCGATGATTAAAAGGAAACGTGATTCTTTTTCTATGATGTTTTATTAAATAAATATAACCCTTGATTTTGAATAGAAAATAACAATTTCGATTTTTCTTCCTGATTTGTAAATCAATTAACTAAATGATAAATTTTATTTATTTTCTTGAATTGGGGATCATGGTTTTTTAACTTTTGCGTTGCCTTCTTTATTTAATCCCTCACGTGATCCTTATCATGATTAATAGATCTTATGAACTTCCCGTTAGGTCTTTCACGGGTAACGAGAAGCGGCACGCTAAAGAAATATTTGACTTAAGGTAACAAAATATAATTAAGAATTTATATAAAACGTTTTTTTTTAAAATTTAATAAATAAAATCTATATTTAATGATCAGATTTCAGTCTAGAGGCCAATTTTCGTCTAGTAGAATCAATTTCAAACTAAATGTTGATTTAATTTTATTAAGTAGTTCTTATATATTTTGAATTTTAATATAGCTCAAGGTCAAAATTAGAATATATCTCTAACTAAAATTCAACAAAATAAAAAAAGAAATAATTGCTAATTATTAGAATTTTGTCATTTGATAATTTTTTTTTTTTTTTTTATATATATATCATCATTTTATTGATAATAGGCAAGTTTAGTACAAAAGGTGGACCAAGCGACTAGGTAAACCGAGCCATTAAGCATCGGACTAAGAGTTACAGTAGTCCAAGATGGTGAAGGTTAAGGCGCTCGAGAGGGTCGAGCTTACTACCGTGGTAGAGATATCTGGATTTGAGAAGACATTGTGTATCCCAGAAAAAAGAGTCCACCGAGCAGGTTTTGCTAGAGTAGAGAGCTGCGTTCCATGCTTTCCAGGCTAACCAGTAAATCGAGGCTGGGATAGAGAAGGCCAGAGAGCTGATGGATCGTTTGAAGGACCACCAGTGGAAGAGACGATTAGGTTGATGCTTTGATGACGGGAGACCCAGTTTGTCTTCGTACCAATCCCAGGTGGGGGAAGATAAGGAACAAGACCAAAATAAGTGGTTGTCCTCCTCGGAGGCCGGGCAGAATGGACATTTAGAGGCGAAGGAGAGACCAATGCGTTTCAGTGCATCCGGGACTGGAAGGGCATTGTTCAGTAACCTCCAGGTGAAAATTGCAACCTTCTCCGGGATGCGCTTGTTCCAAAGAAGTGCATTGTTATATGGAAGTTGAATGGTTTTGAGGGAGAACCTGGCCAGCAAGTTGTATGCCCGTGAGAAGGGGAAGGAATCCCCCTGACCCAAGAAGGAGATGAGCCACCTGCGAACCAGCTCAGTTGGTTCGGTTGGACCCGCCAGAGACCCTGGGGGAGAATCAAGTCCCTGAACCGGGCGACTAGACCGGACCGGGTCCGGGGCCGAACCGTTTTTGTTTTCCGGAGGCCGTATCCAGCGGGAAAAGAAGAGGAAGAGTCTGTGCCATCCCGGTGAGTCCCCCGGCTTAATGGTTATCGAGGGCCTACCCGACAGGTAACAGTCACGCATGTAGCGCGCCCAGGGGGAGTCGCCGTGGATGACGTTCCACCAAAGCATGGCCGTCTGCGCGTGTACCTTCACCGAGAGGTTGATAATGCCGATGCCGTTCTCGGAGATGGGACGAGCGAGCCGATTCCACGAGGCCCAGTGATGCTTGAAGGAGTCCTTGGATTCGCCCCAGAAAAATCGAGATAATCGTCTGTCTATAGCCTTTATCACCGCTTTTGGAGGATTTAGGGCAGCTGTGCAGTAGGAGACCATCGAGGAAAGGATTGAGTTAATGAGTATCTTTTTCCCCCCCATCGACAGTAGGTTCGAGTGCCAGCTCGCAATCCGGTTGGAAATCTTGTCCAGTTGGGGCCTGAAGCGTTCCGATCGGCGACGCCCGTCCCCCATCCCACAGCCCAGGTGGACGAAGGGAGGTGAAGACGAAGCAAACCCCAGAATTCTCTCAGTCCTTCGGATGACGGATTTAGACGTGGAGCGCGCATGGAAGACATGAGACTTGCCGCGATTGATCTGGAGAGCCGAGGCTCTCGAGAACAAATCCAGCGCCTCCGCCAGCCGTTTGGTGGAATGCAGCCGAACCGTTGAAAAGATAAGGAAATCATCTGCATAGGCAAGATGGGAGACGGGATGCGTTCGGCGAGGGCCGGAGAAGGCGTCAAGTTCGCCGGAGCAGCGGAGGAGGTTAATCATACGGCTGAGAACGTCCATTGCAAGTACGAACAGGCTGGGCGAGAGGGGGTCCCCTTGTTTCACGCCGCAGTTGGGGCAGAAGAATCCCGTCGGCATACCATTGATCAGCAAGGATAGACCGGTGGAGTGGAGGGAGTTGGCCACAAGCTGCCTGAAGCGGACGCCGAAGCCGAATGTCAGTAAGACTTTGTCCAGAAATCCCCAGCTAATACGGTCGAATGCCGAACGGATATCAATTTTGAAGATGGCATTGCGGAAACGCCTCTTCCGGTTGATCCTACCCGTCATCTCCTCAGCCAGAAGAATATTGTCTGTAATGCTTCTGCCCCGGATGAATGCGGATTGTTCCGGCGACACCAGGGCGGGGAGGAAAGCTGCTAAGCGGGACGAAAGAAGTTTGGAGAGCAGCTTACCTCAAACGTTGCAGAGAGCTATCGGCCGTAGGTTAGAGGGCGCGGAGGTCGATTTCGTCTTCGGAATGAGACAAAGCCAAGCGGCACCAATGACCTTGGGAATCGGAGAGCCATCGAGGAAATCGTTCGCCGCCTCAAGGAGATCCAGTGAGATAATACTCCAGTTGCGTTTGAAAAAAGGCACAGTGAAGCCGTCTGGACCGGCAGCGCTTGACTCAGGCATGGAATCGAGGACTGCCTTGAGCTCCAGAAGATCAGTAGGGCGAGTGAGGAGGTCATTCATATTGGAGGTGACTAGTGCAGGGACAATTTGATGAAGGGGAAGCCCTGCTAAATCTGTCTGGCCGCCTGTGAACAGATTTTGAAAATGGTCCGTGAGAAGGCGCACCAATTGATCTTCCGTTTCTGACCACGACCCGTCTGGTTGCCGAAGGTGAGCAAGGGAGAGCGACCTGTGCTTGATCTTCACAGAGGCGTGGAAGAATTTCGTGCTGGCGTCGCCCTCTTTGGCCCATTTAAGCCCCGCTTTCTGCCTCCAGAAGTCCTCGTCAGAAGCGAGGATCGCCTGAAGGTCCCTGGAGGTAGTGAGGAGATCAGCAGCCGCGGCATCCGAGCGGTCGACCGTTAGTCGGGATTCAGCGAGGCGACGCTTGGAAGTCAGGTTTCCAAATGTGTCTCTATTCCAGGTCTTCAGGACTTTCTTGAGTCGAATGAGCTTACCTGCAAGCCTGAATAGACCCGATGCCACAATCGGGTTAGACCATGAGGTGGAAAGCACGTTTTGGAAGTCCGGGTGATCCAACCACGTGTTTAGGAACCGGAAGGGCTTAGCCCCGGGCTGCCGTGAAAGGGGTACGTTGAATAGCAAAGGCGCATGATCTGACCCGGTGCGGGGGAGGACCTGAACCTGACCCTGCGGAAACCTGCTAAGCCAATTCAGGTTGCATAACAGGTAATCTAACCTTTTTAACACAATTTTCCCCTTGCGCTTTCCTTGCCAGGTGAAGGGGCCGCCGCATGTCGGGGGTGCGAGGAGGCCAGAATCATCTAAAGCCGCCCGGAAATCCCCAGCTGCTGGAAAGTTGAATTTGGTGGAACCAGCATGGTCTGCTTATTCCAAAGTGACGTTGAAGTCCCCGATGGCACACCACGGAGTGTCCGTCACAGTAGCCGCGTGGCCGGCGAGGTCAGACCAGAGCGAGCGGCGAAGTTGTCGGGAATGTCTCCCGTAGACGGCTGTTATGAAAAGGGGAAACGGAAGGCTTGGGGAGCTTACCTCCAAGAGTATAGATTGCGTCGAGGAGCAATTGGGGGTGACCGACCTGGTGTCGGCCCAGAGGATCCAGAGTTGGCCAGAGGGCAAGCAGAGACCATTTGCGAGACCCAACTTGGCGCAGTACCGGCTGAGTTGATCTGTCGGGACAAATGGTTCGATGATAATGAGCATGTCTAAGTGGAAGGATTTGATTAAGTGTCTCAGGCGGCCTAGGGTGGTGTCATTGGCGATCCCCTTGGCGTTCCAAGCGAGGAAACTAATCATGGGAAGAGGAGGCTTTGGAGCCAGTAGAGCTCCGGGTGGCCGGCGGAATGAGGACCGGGTTGGCAGCTTTTGTTTTCCCTTTTTTGAAAATACTATAGCAAGTTTAAATTGTATTTGTTTAGTTACATGATCAAATAAAATTAATAAAAACAAAAAATAATAAAATAATAAAAATAAATGTAAAATTAATGAAAAAATATATGATTATTAATGTGTAAGAGTAGAAAGAAGAATTCAAACAAATTTTTTAAACAAACTAGTTAATTAAATTTAATAATTATGATATAAATAAAATATTATTATATTATTCATGTGATATATCTTCATATGATTGATTTGCCAAGAATATTACTTATATATATATATATATGATGTGATATTATGACGTTTGATATTATCAATAATAGAAATTTAATAACATGTCTTGATGACTCAATTGTAAAATAAAATATTTCATATAACTTATAATGATAATATTAAAACATTATAGTAAAATGACAACTTTACTGATGACAATATATTTGTTATTTTTACTTCTTGTTTCAAGTAAAGATTTCACATTTATTTGTTATTTTTTTCTAAAAATCTTTGTAATTTTAAAGGATATTAAAAAGTACTATTCTCATAAACAAAATTTTTATTCTCTCTAAGAAGATTTTTAATAATATTATTTATTTTTTTATTATGATTGAATGAATCAATTAATATATTCATCTCTCTTGAATAAATATATTTTTATAAATATTTAATTTTGACATCTTCCTTGTAATGTTTCTGTTTTTTAAATCTTTGAGATTATATCTTTATTTAGTTATTGATAAATTAAACAACAATCAACTGGGATTCGAGTACCAATTTTCTAAATAGTACGCCTTTAAAAAAATTGCCGATGGTTAAACCTCATGCCTAGTAGTTTGTGCCATGTGATCATTTATTGTTTCTGTATGCCACGTTCTGATTCTGGCAGAGCCAAATAACCCGTCTGGCGTTTTAGGGAAGCTGTAGAGTAAAGCGGATGTTTCTGCAGCCTGCATGCATTTGCCTGTGGTGGAAGCACTATCCTTAACTCTCAATTGAGTTTTGTTTTTGCGCAGTTCATGTCAGATACCTATGGAAGTTGTTGTGCGGCAGAGCGAATAAAAGGTAAAAGAATTGTTTGCTTCTTATAGCAGGTTGTCTGGCTTTTTCTGATATTATAATGTCAGAAAGTACATAAGTCCTTTTTAAAAATCTGATATTCGAAAAAAAAAAACTGTTTTTAGTGTTAAATAAAAAGGTTTATCTAAAAAAATTAATTTAAGACTTCTTATTATCATTTTTTATAATAGTATTATAACTTTTAAATAATCAAATTAAAATATTATGAAATTAAATATATAAATCTTTAAATAATATTATATCACATGAAAATATCAATAAATGAAAAACTCACTCAAAAAATTGCTACGTTGTATAGAGAATAGAAGTTTAAGAATATATTTAGACATTGTTAATTTTTTTATGATTTATTTGATTGGAATATGATTTTTTTTTTATTTGTAATAAAACTTGTATATCTTCCCAAGTGAATGTGATAGATGAAATTTTAAAGTCACCATTTAATTATATGATTTTATTATTAATATAGTTCCAATGTCATATTTTACTAAATGATTTTATAATAAAAACTTATTTCTCGCCACAAGTAATTATCAATGTTGCAATGTGGCTGTCCATCATACCCAAACTTCCAATCCAAACACAGTCGGCCATATCATTTGCATCTCCAAATTCCTTCCAAACGCCACAGAAACAAGTTCCCATTCCGAGAACGGTGAACTCCAGCTTTAATTGTTCCTAGGTCGAACAATGGCCCTGAGGGAGCGGCTCATGACAACGGTGAACTCGAGCTTGCTCGAGAAGTCGAGCTTGGGCTGGTCCGGGTGCGGTCCCCATTCGAAAGACTGAACCATCCTCGCCAAAAGTTGAGTGACGTTCGTCATCCCCATTGCCAATCCCGGACAGATCCTCCTCCCAGCCCCGAAGGGTATCATCTTAATCACCGTCACCCCGGTAATGTCAGCTTTCTCCCCTCCCGTCAAGAACCTCTCCGGATCAAACACCGCCGGATCCTTCCACATCCTAGGGTCCTCCGATAACGAAGGCAGGTAGATCTCCAAGCTCGCATTTGCTGGCACATCGTACCCTGCCAGCTTCAGCCCTTCCTTTACAGGCGCGTGCGTCAGGGAGAAGTAGGTTGGCGGGTGCTTCCTCAGTAGCTCCTTCACGAACGCCTGAAGGTACTCCATGCTCTCCGTGTCCCTCTCGTTCACTGGATTTCGTCCATTGCGGTCCATCGCCGCCTCGATCTCCTCGTATATCCTCGCCTGCATCCGCGGATTCTCGATCAGCCGTGCGATACCCCACTCGATCGCCGTCGCCGTGGTGTCCGTCCCACCGTTGAGGAATTCGGAGCACAGCGTCACGATCTCGCTGTCCGTAGGGGAGCGGCCCTCCACGTGGAGGTCGAAGAGAGTGTCCAAGTAAGAGAACGGAGCGGCCTCGGGGTGGGCGGTCGGATTGCGGAGGGTCTCGCGCCTCTTCTCAATGAGGGGGATGATCGTCTCCATTTGCTCGCAACGCACGGCCAGAGCCTCGCGGCGCTGCTTCGAGAAGAAGGGGCGGAGGAGCGGGAGAAAGTCGTCCATGCGGGGGGTGACGGTGATAAGGACCTTCTTCATGACAGCATCGACGCGGCCAACGGCCTCCTCGTTGAGGTCGACGCCGAAACACATGTGAATGAGGAAGCAGAAGACGGCGAAGCGGGCGTTACGGAGGACCCACACGCCACCGTCATTTGCGGCGGCCTCCGCGCGGATGTGATCGATGAAGCGGTCCATGGCAACGCGGCGGGCGGGTTGGAACTCCCGGAGTCGGGCCGAGCTCAGCACTCCGGAGACCATGTTGCGGCGGAGTGCGCGCCACTCAGCACCGTAAATGGCGGAATTAACTGTGAATTTGTTGCTGCTGAAGATTGCCCGAGTGGCGTTCTCCGCTGGACGGCTTGCGAATTGGTGACCATTCTCGACGAGGGCTTCGTGGACGATCTCGGAGTTAGAGATGATTATCATGGTGCGAGCGCCCATTTTGAGGGTCAAAATTGGCCCGTACACGGGGATGAGATCGTTCACG
Source organism: Vanilla planifolia (assembly GCA_023846275.1). Classification (NCBI taxonomy): domain Eukaryota; kingdom Viridiplantae; phylum Streptophyta; class Magnoliopsida; order Asparagales; family Orchidaceae; genus Vanilla; species Vanilla planifolia. The sequence goes on along the minus strand of CM043876.1, from coordinate 23,907,331 downwards.
TAGTGAATGAACTGCTTTCCGGAGAAGGCGACTTGGAAAAGGTTGCCAACGAGGGGCCAGCCCGGCGGGCCGGGAGGGAGGTTGAGTTTCTTGAAGGGGAAGGTGCCGGTGGGCCTCTTGTTGAACAGGAAGAGGAGAAGAAGTGAGAAGGCGAGGATGGCTGCGGAGGAGAGGAGGTCGGGAGAAGCCATGAAGGAGAGATGGTGCAAGCAAAGGGCAGAATGGAGCTGATGCGAATGTTACTCAATGTTTGGAGATGAAAAGGAGGGTTAGCTGGAGGGTGAATTATTGAGAAGCCATCTGCTCCAGAACAGCGCGGAGGTGGTTCGTCAGAGTTAAAGCTTGGTTAATGCTCCACCCACTAGTGTCAATTCTCTGTCCTCACCGCTAATGAGGATCCATATTAATCCGAGATGCTCGATAGAGGACATGATTGAGACCCTTGGGCTCCTTTTCATCGTTTGATTCATCGAGTAATCGCTCGTTGTTTAATTTTTTTTTTTTGCCAAGTTCAGAAAAAGCTTCGAAAAGAAATGATCAGAATGTTTAGCGTTGGGTCCGCAGACACGCGGGCGTGCGTTGGGTTTTATGATTGCAAGACGTTCAGCGTGACTCGCGAGTGGCACCGGGAGTGGCACCGCGCCGGCAATTATGGTGGAAGGTGCGCGGCCACGAATGCGAGCATCAAGTACAATAAATTGCCGCCATATGGCGGTTGACAATTTACACTTCACCTGTTACCAGCTAAATGAAATATGCTTTTAGGTCAAAAATATGATAAAATCTGTAATGCCACGGGAACATTAAATTGCAAAGCCAGCTCACAAAGGTAGATTATGGGAAACAACCCTTCCACTGTACGTGAAAGAGATGTAAAAACTTACAAAATTATAAATAAAATAAAGTATACATAAAAAAAAATTATATTATGAGCATTATAAGATATTAATAATATATGACATATATATATATATATATATATATATTTACATGAATTGGATGTGTATGATCATAAATTTATTAACATTTTACTTCTCTTAATTGATCATCGTACGTTATTAAATTTATCATTTTATCTTATTTTTTTAGTCATATTATTTTCTTTTATATTATTTTATTATATTAATTTGTAATTGATATACTAAATATAATATACTTAATCTTTAATTATATTATAGATTAAGACATTGATATTCACAGACTTAAAGGTTCTTAGATAATATTTCAATATTTTAATATAAAAACATGTTATAAGTTTGAGTATGATGGACTTTATATACTCAATGAAAGTTTGTATATTATTTTGAGATGTTATATTAGTTTTGATCTTCAACTTTTCGTATCATGATAGTTATATATTGTGTAATACTACTTTTATTTATTTACTATACTTGATACTTTGAGATTGATAGTATTTTCATCACCCTCACATATTTTGGTTGATTTGCTTGATAAAGTATTATGAATGCATTTTGTTTGATTATATTGGTTTTATTGGGTGGGATATGATATAACAGTATTAGAGTCTAGGAATAGAAAATAAAAATGTGTTTTTGTGTGAGTAAACTAAAATGATATGCATATAAGTAGAAGTAATTGTAATTATGTTGTCTTTTTTTTTGAAAAGTTAAATTATGGATATTAAAAGAGATTAATATCTTTTCATTTTAGAAAAAAGAGCTTCAACGAAATTAGTAAGAACGGAGTTTCAAACTTGTGCTGAAAAAAGAGAAGAAAAGGGAATACAATCCTCATTCTCTAAATTTTTTAAGAACATCTTAATAATACTTTCTCTCTCTCCACTGTTGTCGAAGCTTTCAAATGAGGGTTTACTTTTCTCAATTTTTCAAATCCTTTCATTGATTGTGGCTTTTTTTATTAGCTTTTTTTTTTTTTAAAACTTTTCATGATATTTAATATTTTTAATAATTTTCAAAATCTAAAATAATAAAAAAAATTATTTAATAATTTTCTTTAAAAATATTTCAAGTTTTAATTCCATAATAATTTCACATATTTCTCATGTTGAAAAAATTTTATTGGGATTATTATATTAATATTTATGCTCCAAAAATGATTTATAATTTTTTGAGTCTATTTAATATTTTTATTAATTTTTAGAACTTTTTAAGCCCCACAAATTAATGCCTATTTAGCTTTTTATTTTTCATTTTAATACTTAAAAATTTTTAATTTTCACCAACTAGGTATTGTTAAATTTTAAATATTGATGCACTTTATTTCTTTGCCCACTTATGTTAAATTGTGTTGCACCTTTTTGGATAGAATCGTTATTTTTTATTAACTTAAGCATCTGATATTTTGAAATATTTAATATTGTTATTTCGATAATCACTGATACTTTTGGTATGATACAATACATCATCTAAAGATTTGCCTCTGCTTTATTTTTGTTTTTGGTGTTATAAGCTCATTAGTTTTTGCATGATTTACCCTTAACCCACATTAAACTTGTAGAGGGTTTCACTCTAATACTAAATATGATATCTTAGTCTCACTGTGTCAAGTTAATATCCCTTTGGATGACTTATTTTAAACCAAATATGTTTCGCTCTCATAAGGGGTATTAATAACCCATAACTATAACATCTCATATAAACATCTTAATCTATTCCACACTAACCGATTTAGAACCATTGATCTCTATTCTAGTAAAAACGCACCTAATTACCCTTTCATTTCTTCTCAAAGCATATTTTGTGTATTAGATGTAAGCGATATAAATTTGATATTTAGAAAGATATGTTTAGTGAGTGCCTCAAAGAGTATATCTAGATGTTAGTAGCTAAATTTCATATCTGATCATACCATCGTGAGCCATCATAAAAAGTTCGTTAGTATGTTTTTTTTAATTTTTAGAAGTAAATTAATTTTTTTGTCAATTTATAAAAAAATATTAATGAAAAGTATTATTTTAATCATTTTATTTAATAAAAGGATAAGTTTTTCGTTCTTATCTAAGACTTAGTTGTTATATTTAGAAACTAGAGAGAGAGAGAGAGAGAGAGAGAGAGAGAGAGAGAGAGAGAGAGAGAGAGAGAGAGAGAGAGAGAGAGAGAGAGAGAGAGAGAGAGAGAGAGAGAGAGAGAGAGAGAGAGAGAGAGAGAGAGAGAGAGAGAGAGAGAATTAGAAGACAAAAAGGAGATTTAGAGAGGAAGAAGGAAAGAGAATTGTGTTGTCTTATCAAAAAATAAGTAAAGAAATAAAAAAAGGCCAAGATAGTCTACAAAAAAGAAAGCTTTTAGTTTTGTTTTGTATAAATAACATAAAAAGGTCAACATCCTACCCAAGCTCTCCTCTTAAAGCATACATTAATTGATTGGAAAGACAAGTAAGCATATAAGTTTTAGTGAGAAGTTGTAAAGGTTTGTCATTGTTACAATTTTAAGTTATAATGATCATATAAGAAGATTGTTTAAATCATACTAATACAACCCTGACAGTTGGAGTTGAAAAACCTTTTGGTTCAAGTGTGAAAAAGAGGATCTGTTAAGTTTCATACTAGTGCGATCAATTGATTGTAGTAGTATGGTGGTGAATATACTACTGAATTGAGAAATTATCTAATTTGATCACTTGTCTGATTAAATATTTGAGAAATATTTTATTAATACAACAAATTAATTTGACTTGAATTATCTAATTATGAGAAGAATGTTTATCCAAACCCTTGTATAATAAGGTTTATGTTACTAATCTATGAGATGTATATTGAACTAGTATAAATAGTTATTAGACAAGTTTATTATAAAATGCATGTCATTATATTAGTATAACTTTGGATCAAACAATTATAATAATTGTATGACATAATTAACAAAGGCAATTTGTTTGATCCCTTAATGAAGTATCAATATTAAGTTGCAAATGTACAATAATGAGATTTAACTAGTATGATGCATAAGATATTTAAAATTGATCGTTTGTCTGATTTTTTAGTCGATTAGGTCATTGTTAAGGATCATATTAGTGCAAAACAAAGATCAAATATGTATAATTTGTTTCCAAACTATTCAATGGAGCTTGGTTGTAAGCTTCAGTGTTTGACCAACATAAAGCATTGATCATATAATATCATATGATAAATTATACTAAGCAATGTGAAAACAGAAATATGAATAAGTCATAGATTAGACTCATCTAAAATTGGAATCAGATTGGTTTAATAAATCGATGGAGAAGTTTAATATAGATTGTCTGATGCATGTTAGATTTGAAATTGTACTAGAGTTTAATTTAGAACTTATAATATTAGAGTTACTAATAGATATCAAAGAATTTCAAAAGATATTATATATTAATTAGGGTTAGGTGATATGCGTTATATTTTTGAACTATTTAAAGATTGACATTCCAAAGCTGTAGCATAGAGTTTTAAGTTGAGTAGGTAAAAACACCTTGAGTATTAAGCATAAAATTCTATAAAGTGATTTTTTGTCATATCTAATTTTATACTTATAAAATAAATAATTTAATGTAAACTCTATGTGAAATATTTTAATAACAAAGAATAACTCTAGTTTTAAATTACTATCTAGAAAATAAAAATTATTAAAAAATATCCTTTCTTGATTATGATATGCTATAGTTTCATAAGCATTGATATTTGGAGCATTAAAGATAGAAAGAGTGATGAAGTGATGGTTTTAGGTTAGTAAGAAAGTTTGGTTTAAAAGAGTCATAAGATAATAAGCTAGGATTTGGAACCTTGTTAAGGAAGGTGATGGTTTGATGATTAGATCAAGAGAGTAAAAAGGGTGGGTAAGGATTTATGAATGTTAACAGAAGCAAAGATTTATTTTTTTACTAGCTCTTCTAATGAAATGTCTCTCACCTTTGATCTTTATTTCTTACAAGAGATTTGATTATTAGTTGTCCCAGTAAAATGTCTCTCACCTATGATTCTTGTTTCTCACAAGAAAAATTAGAATCTCCTCAATTAGAGTTAGGTGTATACACTTTGTTTATAAAGACGAAAGTACATAAATAAAAGAAATTTTTATTCTATCGTTTTTCTTATCTCTCTAAATGCTGAATATCTTTATTTATAAGAACCTTAATGTTTCATCAATAATTTAAAAAAATAAAAATCTATAATAATAATTAAATTAAGCTGTAATAATCTAATGACTGTCACATATCATACTTGTATAATAAAGAGATTGGATGTGTACAACAGTGTAATGTAGTGGTTCGACCTTGTAAAGTCTTAAACATGCAATATAATTGGTATAGTCATATTGTACAATGTGTATGTAAAAATATGAAAGATAGAAATTGATGTAATCTTATTGATAAAATTCAATGTGAATTTTATGACATAACATTTTCTACATATATCTTGATTTTACTATAACTTATTATGATTACACACACATATACATGTATATATATAAGTTATATGATGTTATAAATTAGAATATAAGATAAGACAAGAAAAAAGTCTATTATAACTCAAGAAAGAGAACAATTCTATTTAAACACTTGATAAATATGATATATATAATATACATCACTCTTGGTGTCGTGGTACTGTGATTTAGGGTCATGGAATGTCAAAGCATTTCGATTAATGATGACAAGATGAGATACTTCACTTTTAAGTGTCGTGAAAACATAAAGATGAGGCTTTAAAATGAGCAAGTACCTTGTTCTTGGTTGGCATAGTTTGCTAGCATGAAGGGGTGAAATTAGTGATGATGTGATGTGGCATGGGATCTCCAAGTGTTAGGATATACATCATATAAAGAGTCTAGACCTAGAAAAAAGTTATGTAAAAAAAGCAATGAAATAGAAAATGAAAATGGAATTGAATGCAAAAAGAAAAGAAAAATAGAAGAAAAAAGACAAAAGTATTGTATAATGACTATAAGTTGAAGGCATATGTATATGACTATATATGCATTATTATAATACTTTTAGTTATAGATTATCATGTATTTTTTATTTACTATTTTATTTTATTTCACAGTTATATTACTTTCTTTTTATACTACTTTATTATATATAACTAGTGGGTTATCTGTTGAGTAAATTATGCTCATTTTGTACTTAAATTATAGGATAAGATGCTAACCTAAAAGAGTGAGGGTTCTTAGATGGTAGTACGTGGCCCTAGGTGAGAGCTTGTTATATTTAGTGTAGGTGAGCAATATCGTATGTATTTGAGAACCTTTGTGTCTTATTATCAGAGTTTAATATTAGTACTAGTTCTTAGATTTTCATACCATATTGCAACTGTTTATTATGCATTATTATTTTTTATTTTTATATTTTGAGATTATCTTGATTTTTATATCATCTTTTCTCTTTTTAATTAATTTGTGTTATCATTTTCATATTATGGACTATGATTAATCTAATAAACTTATATTTGTGTATGTAATTCATGAGATTGTATTGATTTATGCCAAGCATAAAGTGATAAGGTGGTATTAGAGCCTAATGTTAAAAAAATAATGATGGGCTTTTAAGGACTCTAAAATAACATGCTCTTAAGTATAAGTAGTTAGTGTTGTTTGTCTCCATCTGATTTACTTCTTTAAGTGAGCTTATTACCTCTTCTCCCTTAATGTGGTTGATTATTAAGATAATGTAATTCAATTATTAACATTACTAATTGTGTCTAAAAATTCACAAATAACATATATATCATCTTGTTGAAAATTTATAACTAATTATTTAACTTTTAAAAAATTATGAACTAACTATTATTATATTCCTCTTAAAGAGTTTTATCCAGTTATATATTGAATTTAAAATTCTAATTTCATTCTATAATATGATATATTTTTAAGATAATATTATAATAATAATAATTTAATTTGTAATAATAAAATATTTTACAAAATTAACTTTATTCTATCAAAATATTCTTTTCTTATAATCGCGTTAGTTTAATCGTTATATTTATAACGTCTTACACCAATCAAAAAAATTTTGTGTAACAATCTTAAATTATGACATCCTTATTTCACTAAATCGATGTATTTTCTCATTAAGAAGCCTTATTATGACCCGAGTTGATTTTGTCCTTTACACAATACCCATTTTCACTTGGTTACCCATCTCAACACTATTCAAATCCAAGTAAGCTTAATAATAGATTTCTCATGAGATCTAACAAGAGTTTATTCTTAAAAATATGCCTTAAAATCTTAAGATAATAGTATAATATATAAAGACTAGAGTACCCCTCTCAATAGTTGATGCAGAATAATTTATCTCTACATCATTAGAAGTCTTACATAAAACGATTTTTTTATCAAGTGATTCTTCTCTTAAGACATCACCGAGTGACAACTCTCAACCAACTTTGGGTTTTACAATATCGATAATGCATATGGTGAAAATCAAAAGTAATTTTTCCATTATAAGAAAGGGATGGCCAATAATGAGTGGTGAGGTAAAGAAAGCATGACTACAAGACTTAAAGATGATATACACTTTGTGTCATGCCCTACCCAGTTTAACATTAATTAAATTTGATAAAACACTCAAAAATAAACTTTATTGGGTAAAGACAAAGAAAGCAACAATATCTTAAGTACACAAGCAAAAATTTAGTAGAGATAATGAGAAACATCATAAATCCAAATGCTACAACAAATAAACAAATTGTATACATAGCCATTCACAAGTGTAAAAACAAACAATACAACAACATCAAAGTTAAAATGATAATCTAAAGCATCAATTGCTATACAACTACATAAAAGGTACCTCTCATATAAAAAACTCATAAAACTCTAAAAAAAAGAATTTTTCTTACATAAGATATTGTGTTACAACCTTCAAGAATCTTCAACTTTATAAATATCTGCATCTTGGTTTGCATGTTAGTAGTTAATAAGTATAACATGCTTAACAAACAAATTACTAGTTATAAGTAAATAAATTAGTATAAAAATATAGTATATAAAAGTAAAAAATAAGGAAGAAAAAAATGAGACTGCATGATGACTTATAAAAGTATGAAAATGTATTAAATCACTACATATATGCTTATGTACAATGTACTTGCAAACATATAAACATTATATAATAGTAATATTATATAACACTCATACCATTTTTTTCTTTTTTTGTTGTCATTTTTATATTCTTTAACTTTTTATTTCTTTCTTATTTCTTTATTAAGGTCTTAATTTTCTCATATAATCATTATCATCACTCTATAATATCTTATATCATGTCATATTTATATAATATCAAATACCTCTTTACATATTCATTAACAATTAGGTAAGCCACCAAAGTCATTTGTTTTACCACCATAAGCTTGCAATAAAGTACTATTGGAAATAAATCATTACTCTTCATTATTTAGCACTAAAACCTTCAAAATAATAGGAATGAAGTCAAATGCCATCCCTATCATAGAATAACCACCTCTTATTGTTTTATAAGTACTAATAATGGCAAGGTCTCTGTTTATCATGCTCCTTAATATGTGGGCTACAAAAAATATGGATGATCTCATCATATTAGGCAGATATAAGATTATAAAAAAAATTCAATCATATTCTTATTTCAATCATTCCCATAATCTTTACATATCATTAGGCTTATTTAGTCAATCATTCTCTTTTTTCTTTCTTTTCATTTTGTTCTTTTTTGTTATTTAATGTTTCAATATGTAAAATATATGGTACACACACACATACATATAACTCATATTATTATGCTTAATAACTTTGAGCACCCTTTTCTATAGTTTTTTTTTTCATTTTCTTTCTCTTTGTTTCATTGCCTATATAATATTTAGCATAATTAGTCAATATTTGCTGACAATCAATTACAACACTTTTTAAAATTCTTAAACTTTGTTTTAAACTTTTCTTTCTTTCATCATTTCTAAAAACTGCATATTCTTTTTAGCAATTATTGTTCTAAAGAGTCCATGAATCTTTCTAAAAGTCTACTAAATTTATTGTTAATTTTTGTCTTAATATATTGTTTTTTCTTGTTATCGTATAATGTACTAAGCTCAATAAATGACATGTTGCATTATTCTTATTTCACTGTATATTAAAGCAATGAGGGGACAATTTCCAACCATACACTCTACAAATAGGCTTAATGCATGATATGTTGGCCACAACATACAATATACCATGCACTAAAGATCAAATGCACAATCTATAGCCTTCAAATTCCCTTTTCATGAACTAGTTGTATGATGCATTTTAAAATAATGTATTATATGATTTTCTTAGAAACTTGGGTACCAGTAGTTGTCCACACTCCACCTGAATGTACAATATGTTTATAAACAATGTATTGTATATTCTCATAAGAAAGAGGAGCCCAAATCCTTTAGTTAACATATTGTATTTAACTCTCAATGTACGATATGTTTGGGTCCAACATATGATATGTTAGCTGTTCAAATATACTACTCAAAAGGAGAACAAATTATACTTTTCTAAATCTTGATCAATTCCTTCCCAAAACTCAAAATCAATCTTAAAGCAACTAAGGCATAGCTTATAAACAAGCTAAATAAGACAAAACTCCAAATAAATCATACTTTTATCAATCCTATTCCTTTAATTCAAGGTTCAAACTCTTCATGACTACTCTTCCTTCCTAGAGATCTCAAAACCTGGCTTTAGTTGCTCTCCAAACTTGTTTTTGTTCTCATCTCATCTCTTTTTTTGGTTTTTTTTTCATTCCCCCTTTCTTAAGGTTTTCCTCTCTATCTTAGATTCTTTTCTTAGACTCTATCATAGTCGAATACAACATCAAGTAAAGAGATTTTTTATACTTTATAATAATAAAATTATTAAGAATAAAATATTCTTTTTCTTATGTTTTTATTTTTAAAAACTTCATAAAAAATATAAATAACTTTTAAAAATTATAAATAGCTTACTATCAAAATTCTTGTGTTGAGATCCTCTATATTGTATGCTCATATTGTAAATATGACTACTAGTAATATCACACACTTTTCAAGATGTGTCAAAATATAATAATTTTTTTAATTCTAGATTTATATAACCCATGTCCAATATCAAATACGCAAACATGAACAAATTTAATAATTAAATAATTTAGACTATCACACTTTGATAGATGATGACCAGAATGGAACATTAGAATAGTGATAATGGGTAGGGGTTGACCAAGCAAAGAGAAGGAGATGTTGGCCATGACAAAAAAAAAGTGGAAAGGAAGTGCTTGTGTTAGCCTTAATTAATGCACATTTCACTAGATAATTAATAACCATAATTGCCATTAAGTCATGACCAACTAACAACAATCTATCATAAATTGCATGAATACAATGCAACTCTCCTAATTTTCTGACTTGTCAAACACTGATAACCATGAGTTAATTTGACATTCTATCATCACTAATTTATGACAACTTTTGTCACTATGAATCAATCATTAAAGCCTTATTTTCTTGTGGTATAAGGTGATATTATGTACATGAGTTATCAAAGTTTTCACTCAATAATAAACCATATTTAACTAAAATGTCATCATACTGAGGCTTTGATAAATGAATCTATGCCATTATTAAAAAAAATTCTTTAGGTAAACACCATTGAAAAAGTAAAAAAGATATTTACTATCAATAAACTTAAGCTATGTTCTACCTTTATAACCTATGTACATAATAATAAACAAGTCACAAAGAAAGATATACAAAAAGCATATGAAGAGATACCACCATCATCAAGCACAAAATATCCTCCAAAGTCGTAGAATGTTGCGTTATAGAGCTTGAGTTCAAACATGATGGCTTACATGAACTAAGTGAAGTGTAGTTGTTACATCACAATGCAAGACCATACAACACAAGGTGCATTGTTGCAAGATGTATGTCATACTTGTATTATAGGATTTGTGCAATAGATTTTGTTGATAAACCTATATTCTCATTTTGCATAAACAAAAAGAATGGCTTGACAAGGTAGTAGGATAAGAAGGGGACAACCCATCATGGTGTCTAAGCATGGACGACATGGTGGTTGCAACTTATCAACATAATGTGCTCGATCAATGATATAAAGAATAACAAAGGGGAACCATGTACTCTCATGTTGCCCCTTCCATGTCAAAAGTGATATTCCAAGTTCAACAATGACTTTCCCTATGAGTTACATATTTTCTCATAAATATTATATATCTTTTATCTTGTTATTTTTTTTTATTCTCGTTCTTCTCCATGTGTTTGCTGCCAATGGTTTGCTTTCACGATCACTAAGAAGAGTTTTGTTGGTTTATAATCAAATGTAAGCATTTATCTTCTGTGAAGATTTTTCCTACAACCCAAATAACACAACACACCAACGATGCCTTGTTAAGTTAATTGGCCAAAACCATTGAGCTTGGTTCAAATATACTTGAAATCAAATCAAATCCCATAAATAGTTGCAAATGTTTAAACATGTAAATAAATTAATTCAATACATAATGCGCACATTACTAAATATAATACAATTCAAGATGCATATACATACATGCCTAACATTTTGAGTGAAAGATCAACAAATAATCAAAACAAAGATCAGATTAAACCCCTCAAAAACGTAGATAGAGTTGTATAGTTTCAATCTAATACTAAGCCGAGATTAAATTGGCTCCATATCAAATTGTTAAAATCCCTAATCATAAGTGCATTAAGAATTTTGCAAAATTCCATCTAAGGTTATCATACGATAATATACTAAATCTACAAAAGTAGTTCATTGCAAGGTATACAACAATAAAAACAACTCATTCAACGAAAGCAGAGGTCAGAATAAGCGAAAGATTCCAGCAACTAAAATGGTTGTGCTGCTGCTTCCATCATCTTTTTTAATCGAATCAATCTCTCAATTTCCTTCAAAGCCTGAACAACGATACCATTTTGTCAGATGAAAAATAAAAGATCAAATGAATTATGCTCTTTTTGTCTCTTCACTTCGCTGTATTCTACTCTACCTGCAGTGCCATGTCGTCCGGGCTAACCGAGTCGAAATCTTCGAAGCCAAGTTGTGTGGCCACCTCTACAGAAATGATCGAGATGGAGGAATTTTCAAATCACAATTCAAATAAGCAAGGATCAAAACTTTTTGATGTTATTCTGCATACTTAGAAGAGATACTGTTGCATCAGCTGTGGCATATCCAGCTCTCAATTCCTCATACCGTCTGGAAAGATCCTCCATCACCTGCGTCAGTAACCATAATAAAACATAAAAATAACAGTATTCATCTCAATTGGTGAGATTAACTATCTAAATAATCTTAATATAGACAACTGATCATTTATATCTAAACATATTGTCATTTATTGTTACATTTTCACTTCATAGAGAGATCATAATAACTAAAAAGGATTTAAATGACATCGATTGACATGGAAAAACTGTCTAAGCCAGCTCTTCTAGAGCTTCTCATCAATCGGTGACACACAAGACTTTCTTCAAAAACATTTATTTATAATTATATTGTTTTGAATCTAAGTACTTAACTAAGTATGTGTATCTCTACAACTCTTTTTAGGACTCCAAAAATTATATGAAAACCCCTGCTAACACATTTATTATATGCCAATCCCCCTCAACCATGTGGACATTCTTTCCAGCGTGGCAGTTCCCAAAATAGCAAAGGTAAGGTGAATAAAAGCAAGTTATCTCCGCCCGTAAGCCTTCATATCGCAACCTTTTGCCAATCTTTTGGAGAGTACATCATCAAGGAAATGCATAGGTAAGCATTTCACTGCCCAGTGGATAAATCCTCTCTGCTCGCATCTCCAAACCTGTTGTGCGTCCTTGTTAGCAACATCCTTGCCTTTGAAAAACTTTTGGTGAACCCTTTGACACATCCTTGTTCCTACAACCAGCAAGTGACTAGTCTCGCTTTTGTCAAGTTTTTTTCCTCATTGATGACCAAAGGAGGTCTTTTAGCATGATGCATTGTGGTAAGCGTCACTCCTCTCTTGCACTCTCTTGGTAGTCCTTCACAGACCATCCTGGCTCCTGCGGTTCTTATCGACAAATAGACCTCATGGCAGGAATGCCAAATCTCATCAAGAAGGCCAAAGCTTGAGCAAAAGACTTTTAAAAGCTCTACATTTCTGATGATTGCAGATCATTAAAGACGGAAGATACAACTAGTTCATGAGATTAATGGCTCTAGATCTTCCGACATCCATAAGATACAGCATTCTTGCAGCCAAGCCCTGTTAAAGTTGACCATTAGGGATTTCTCTATACATTCTAAACCTAATTAAAGGTTCGAGGAAAACACTAGAAACTCTTTGGACTACTTTCTCAGCTTCTTTGCACCTTTGATATTCGTTCTTCAGAGTTTTTTTTTTGTCCTCCAATCTCAATGCCTACTTGTAAACCCCTGAGAGGATAACTCATAATCTCAACGAAAATAGCTAAAGTGTTTGCTCTGATTAAAAGATCGTGATTTGTCCCTGTTTTGGTTTTCTATGTAACAGAAAATTCTATCTTCCTCACCCTTTCTCCTTTCCCCCTCAATACTTGTCCTTGTTGTACGCCTCTCTCATTTTCTTTCTCCCCTTTCTTGAATCTGCAGTTCTTTAAACCTGTTTTCCCAGGCTTGGGACTCATGGCCAACTATGGCAGAATTTGCTCTCGACCTCAACACAAATTTAGGAAAAAGCAATTACAACACTTGAAAAGATCTTCACTACAAATTGAAATGAAACATAAACAAGTTTCTTTGGGGTAATCCCATAGTAACTTCACAAGAGGAAGGAAGAAGATGTGAATACTTGGATTCTATATTGCTCCATTTTATGCCTACAAAATAGAAATCCCTTGGATTCGAAGTATTCACCATAGGTCAAGTTAACCCATTTCCTAGTTTAATCAACCACAAAGTTATCTATAAAAAAACATACACAAAAATACTTCATCTAAGATTTGACTAATAAAAGCATCCATATTCAACAAAAAAAGACTTAGTGTGAAACCTTGATAAAGCTAGTATAAATAATTTCAATTCAATCAATTCAATAAGTTATAAAACATATAAGATTACATTAAGTTTATAGGAATGAAGAAATTTATTCCTATATTTAAATAAAATGTGAGCACTTCTTGAGATTATATGATCCATTTCCAAAATAGAAATTGCCCTTTTTATGGTTTTTAAACGTGTTTAACCCTTGGTTCTATATCATTTGTTTGATGAACACAAAACCATTATGTTGTTTCTAATATTTCTTTTTGAGTATTTTAGATAATGTTTCTCAAGATTAAACAGGGATTAATCAAATTACAAAGTTTGATCAAATGCTTCATAAAGTAATACACTTGAAATAACATGTCAATGAGTGCTAGTACCTTTACCAAAGCTTGACTCAACTTATAAGTTATTCTTGTAGGGTAACTAAATCACTTGGAAAGCTTTATCTACAAGAATAACTTTAATGTAATCCTAATTATGTCACATAAATATTTAAATATATTCATTTGTTAAATATTATTTTGGTGCTATTTTGATCACTAAAACTATGTTCGAACTTCATCAAATATCATTTCATGTTGATTTAAATTGCACACAAGTCATGATTTTGAAAAATCTCATTTAAAACATATAAATTCAAGGTATGTTGATCACTGTCTACTAATTGTATAATACGATAGTCGGTATCATACTAGGACGATCTATTATCTGGCTTATATTTACACTTGGAAGTGAACTGATGTTAGGACCGTAAAGGTACAACGTATTTATCGTATAGGTGTGACTACTAACTAAATTAATTGTAAGTGCATAAAGTTAACCATACAAAGTATCGTCTTGTACGAACACTGTTCGATCTTAGGGAGTTGTTTACATTTGCATCATATTAGGATAAAGCTTATTTTGTACAAATAAGTTGGTTATTCTCTTAAAATTCGCAATGAGTATAGGTTGGACAGGTACAATTTTATGTTTCGTATTATTATGTTCAAATTCTATTAACACGAGCATTATATATACAATACAATGTTAAGTTTCTATCATGACTATATGTTCACTAATAGACGTGCTTATTGTATCGTACGAGTATAATATTTGTATCACTTGAGTATGTGTAAATTCACTTCACTAAGTATGTAAATGCATCAACCTTTTACGATCACTCAAATATAAGGTATAAACTTGTCATCATACTAATACAACTGTTATATTGTATGAGTTATTTATTACTCAATATATATTGCATATAGTACTAAAACAATGTGTTAAAACCATTAATTTATATGTTTTAGATTTTTCATTGTCGTACTATAATGTTAATAATATCATATTAGCACATTCAGTTATAAAGAAATTTTGCAAACATACAAGAACAATTTAAAATCGAATTAAGATGTCAAATTTCATATACTTTTGTATTGTTGTACAAATACGTTAATACGTATCGTATGAGTACGATTTCATTTCCAATCGAGATAATTTAAGTAAATTTTGCACTACACAAGAAATTGTAATGTATAATCACAATGTATGACATTTTCCTAAGAGCTCGGTTTCAGATAAATATGTATCTTATGGTGACAATAAAACTTAAACATTGTTTATTGTATTAAAGTCATACAGTACAAAAGTCATCTCGAACTTTTACAACATATTATTTTAAATTTATTGGTATTCATGAATCAGTACTGTGAGCTTCTGGAACACATTCTGTTGTACAATCATGTATAGGACAATAATTTCTTGAGAACTCAAAATTTGATTGGGCGTGATTTTATTTTATTTGTAAAGTATGACGTCATTATCATATTTGTACGATACATTTGTACTGAAAGAAATGGACTATTTGAATAGATGTATCGTCGAGATGATCATTGCTATTGCTATAATACGATGCCATTGATGTACTAGTACAATCTGAATCTCGAGAACACAATGGCTAGTTGAGACTTCTTGGGAACGTGATTTTAGCCATTACACGTTGATTTGCATCTATTTCACTATCTTATAAAAAGCTATAGAATACAAAAAGAAATTAATAATGCCTCAACTTGCAACACCCTAATTAATCGATTTGCTTCGCAATATTCTTAGCTTACAATTGGAGCTGTGGAATTTGTTTGCAACATTATTCTAAGTTCAGTTTACACTATTTTTGTTTTGAGCATATTGTTAATATCTTGTTCTATTCATTTAGCAATTATGTTATATTTTGTCTTAAATGATTGAGGTATAGGTTACTATATAAATTGTTAAAAAATTGTTTATTATGTTACATTAGTTATTTGATATTGTTGTGTATGCACCCAGGTTAAGTTATTATTGTATGTGCACCCAGATTAGGTTACTATTGTAAGCTTGATAAAGCTTTATTGATCAAGTTAATTAGTTACTATTGTGAGGGTTTTAGCCTATTCATCAATTGGGCAAAAAGGAATTATGCTAGTGGAAGCCTAACTAGGTTAGCTAAGGATAGATGTAAGAAAATATTTTATCTAACTACCAAAAATCTTGTATACTTCTTTTTAAATTTACTGTACTTATTTTACTTAGTTTATAGTTTAACAATAATCACATTGCCAAACAAAGGTTTTCAAAAACTAACCAAGACATTATAAAACCTATTTATAATTTCAATCAAAACAATTAAAAGATCTTCGTTGTAAAGCACTTAATAATGATCGAATTGAACTAGAACAAAAGAATTTCTTAAACTTGATTTGAGCAAGCAACTAGATTCTAATTATATTTAGTGATACATATAAAACTAGTAAAAAAGATTTTAATAAAAGCATTGTATTATGGTTTCATTCAAGACTGTTTGTTGGTAAACGAACATTACATTTGAGATAATTAAGCACCATAGATTAAAGAAATTCTTAATTCCATAATTCACCTCCCAATTTAAAGATCTTCGTTGTAAAGCACTTGCAATGATTAGATTGAATATAAACTAAAGAATTTCTTAAATATGATTTGAGTAATCAACTAGATTTTAATTCTATATCATTTTCAAAACAAGCATAGGCCTAATAATGCTCATAACCAATATTAAATTTTTACTACACATGTTTAGATAGACCACCCCCAAAAGCTCCAAGAAAGTCACTCGAAATAAATTTGAAAGCATTGTGACGAATAGGTATATAGAAAAACCTGTGTTAGTTGGTTTTCTTCAAAAGAATGAACTTCTAAATTAGTTTCCAAATTGAGAAGTGAGGCTTTGGCCTTGTGAATTTCATTTGCAATCATGTCTAGTGGAACATCAATCCACAATGATATGCCATCTCTCATCAAAGCCCTTCAAAGCATAATGTTGAGACAACAATTAGATCAGCTACGATAACATGAATTTCTAATAGTAAAAGCTCAATATGCTACTTTATAACATATAGAAATATTATTAATGAAAAAAGTGCCTTTCAGCTTACAGATTTCTTGCACTTTCAACAGCACCATCACTTACAGAGACTACCAGATGCCCCGTGGATGATAACTGCTTCAAAACTTCAGTCTAGCATACCATTACAGATTATGTTTTTATTATCCATGAAATAGTATCATTAAAGAATATCCGACAAGTTGTAAATATACCTCAGCTTCTCGAAAAGCCTCGTCTTCCCTTTCTCTAAAAGATTTAGAATCAGAACTACATCCAGTAGCTTGTTCAACTATACTATCGCTGCTCAAGGGAAAAGAATGCATCATATAAGCCACAGGGATCTAAAGTGTTTTAATACATAGCAAGAGAAGAAGCACACCTATCCAAGTAGCAGTATCTTAAGGCATTGGCTAAAAGCTTCCCCGTGTTGGTTTTGGTGGTGCAGTTAACCCCTGTTTATCACATATAACAAAATAACAATCAAACCCTTGTCCATCACAGACAACAAAAACAACCCTTAAGATTTTGCTCAGAAACATTGGTAACAACAGGAAATATGAAATGCAAGGCAACCAAACTGGGAGACTGAGTATAGCATCAAATATTAATGGTGCAGAGTTGATTACCAACATTAAAGCAGGATATCTTGTTCATGAAGAGTAATGTTTTTGAGTCTTTGGCTAATATATCTTTAGCTTAAGAATATTGGTTTTATTTAGGCAGGAGATTAAGGGGTTATGAGTTTTAATACATCATTAATGATCCTTTCCTTGACTCTAGTAAGGGTGATATCAGTCAAGTTCAAGCAAATTTGGTTCAACTTAGACTTGAAATTTTCAATTGTGGATCCATTTAATAAAATTGAATCAAATCTAAGTCTATTTTGAATGATTGCTCAAGCCCACTCAAATAATTTCGAGCTAAAATCAACCCGCCTTGCCCGGCAAAAATTTGCTAGGTCCATGGATTTAACTCAACATTCATGCACCTACAATTTATTCATGTATAAAATGACATATATACGCATAATTTGGTCATTAACTAAATGCATATTTTATGCATGTATAGGCAGATTAATACACAACTCAACCATCACCAGCAAGGCTTAATTTATGCACATAACAATTATGTGTCTATAGATAAATTTGTTCGTACATAATTCAAATTTTGAATCAATATAGAGAACAAATATATATGTGCATAAAAAAAATTATATGCATATCCATTTTAAAATACTGACATTGCATTAGAAAACTCAAATGAAAAAAATAACAAAAATGGAAGTCTCATTCCAGCGATGTAAAGCAAAGATAAACTCTCAAGCATGACATCAAATAAATATTTAGTTATAGTATTTTCCATTTATCATATATGTTCCAATGAATTTACTTTGTTCTTTTACATACACAAATAGATCCAAATAGAAATCTCATATCTTCGAATCCATCTTCTAGCAACTTAATTTGTATAGAGACAATACTTGTACAAATGAAAACACAAAGAATCTCTATTTCTGAAACATTCACAACCCATATCATTATCCTTGCATTTCACTTAGTCTTATGTGAGTTCAACACAACTTAGTTGAGCTTAATCAAACTTAATCTCAATTTGAATTAGGATTTGGGACAAGTAACTTGACTTGTAGCTTGCTTGATCTGGTATGATTTGAACAAAATTTCAAATGTTTTTTGAGTGATTTTTTATTTTCAATTATTGTTATCACTACTGTAGCATATTTTATGAATTATGATGTCTAGATTTGAAATATAACATTGCACATTGATGAAATTTTATAAATTATTGTTATCACTCCACCACAAACTATGTCATTATACATTTTGATGCAAGATTGAGTCAAAATGGAAGATTCATAGAAACTTACACGAGAATCAAGGAGAGGAGATATCATGGAGATGTATGGACTAACATAAGAGTAAGGAAGTTTAAATGAAGGACGAGTCTAAAGACTAGGATTTTATATGAAAATTTATAGAAGCTCAAAGAAATTTAATAGGGATATGATGCACCCATGAACGATATACAATATCTACAAGAGAGCCCAATAGGTGGGAGTCTCATGAAAGATAAAAGCATTGAACTCTAATGACTGAAGTAGAAAGCTCAATCAATTTTCTATTTCGGTCAACAAGCAACATTTTAAGCATCTTCATAAGGTTGATGTTAGCAACCTCTGCTCGTCTATTAGTTAATCGATGCTCAGCAAGAAAGCCAAGGGTGGGCCTATGAATTCTAACAAAAGCTTTGCATATCCTCAGCTTAAAACATGATCTGTTACAATGTCAAACTAGAGAACCTTTTATCACCAAAGTAGCGTGCTTGATGAATGATTTGGGATTTATCCACTTCATGAAATAGTTGATGAAGCCCATGAGATACTTGCATTGCATTTTCATTGTACAAAAGGGTCTACGTAATCCCACCACCAAAACAAGAAGGGCCACATAATGCTGGTGGCTTCATTTCCTCTACAAGTCTTTAGACACAATTCCATGTGTTTGCCAATTATAGTAACCATTAAGTAAAGTCTAAATTATATAGTTGATGAAGCCCATGAGATATTTGCATTACATTTTCATTGTACGAAAGAATCTATGTAATCCCACCCCCAAAACAAGAATGGCCACATAATGTTGGTGGCTTCATTTCCTCTGCAAGTCTTTAAAGACAATTCCATGTGTTTGCCAATTATACCAACAATAAGTAAAGTTTAAATCATATAATTGGAGGATCAACCAATAATAACCCAACCAAAAAATCATTGTAGTAAGCGTACAACTAATGGCATGACTCATACTCATCGAAGTGAGCCTCTTCAAGCACTTGAGTCACTTCCACAGGCATCTAGCATTGGACGTAATAAAAAGAATGATTTTTTGTTTACCATTCTCATGACCAAGATATATCATGTTCTTAAGCCTTGGTCTTCATGGCATCACCTTGAACCTTTGGGGAAGTTCCTTGAGATCGATATCGAATCAATTGATCTATATATCTAGGAATTACATCCAGTTCAATCATTGTTGGGACATCAATAGTGAGTGAATCCATCTTGATCATTGGTGTAGCAAGATTCTAAAGCTTTGCTAATGAATCTATAATTTCATTTTGCCGTCAAAGAATCACTAGAATTAAATATGTTATGAACTAAAAGAAGAGTTATAATGATCTTGTAATTCTCCAATTTGTTATCTCATATGTTGCAAGTGTCATTCACTTATCACCATAAGCTGTGAGGTGCATGATGTGAATCTTAATAGCCAGCTTGCAATAATTATCTAGTGCTTGGCTTGATTATTGTGGTCTTAATTATTGTGATACCCTCTAAATTGGTGAGGATCATTTTACTTACACGGTGATGACTATGTCATTTCCATTGGTGAAGATTATGCCAATTCCACTACTACGCACCTTTGAGCCCTAGTTAACCCACATGCTCCAATTGACAATTGTTACCTTAGTGTCGAGCTCTCCAGGGAATACTCCATCAATGAGAGAGTAGACAAGTACTTGAGACTAATGATGAAAAACATGCAACATTTTATAAGCGCCTATCTCCAAAACTACCTTTATAGTTTAGTTAAGATTTTTGAAAAAGAGAAAAAGCCCAAGAGTAGCTTTTTTATGACCACCTTGATCTTGCAAGCTTGAAAAAAAGACTAGAATCTCTAGGAAGACATAACAAATGTAAAAGCTCCTCAAGTAGAGGATAGTGTCTTACAGTCTTCGAAACCATGATTGGCATAATAACTAATGAATATTTTGCTCCATTCTTCCAAGACAAGAACAGCACCAACCATAACTTCAATGACAAATAGATAACCAAGAGAGGCATCCCATACTATATGTTGGAGACCAAAGGAGAGGATAAGTCATCATCTTATTGAACACTTTGCTGCATTCCACAACCCAATGCATATGTGCCTTGTTCAAAGAACCTTGAAGAAGAGTGTCACTTCGCCTTTAGTCTTAGAGAGGAAGTGACCAAGACTAGTTTTGTCAACCAACTATTGGTTCTATGTAGACGTTTCTAGAGTCTTCCAAATGTCCTTGAGATGATTTTTTAAGGTTTTGTTATTGATGAAGCCATTCTCATAAGCTTCAACATTTCTCCCCAATTGGACATAAAATGTCTTATCAATTATTCTCTAGTACATGATGCATTCTTAAGAGCAGACATATCACTTTGTAGTAGTTGTCCCTATCTTTAACAAGGATTGAATTATCCTCATCAAAATGTACAATTCAAATTTAGTGGTAACAATACTATGTATTGAGCAAACTTATTTCTTGATGTTGATCACCGATCCAATAGATTATCTACTTTTGGTAAAGGATAAGAATTCTTTGGATAGACACTTTAGTGAAGTCATCGTACAACCGTAAACTCTCATCACTCTTCTAAGCCATGATGACATTGGTTGACTGTTCGACATTGCATGAGTTGAAGGAACCCAACCTAAAGGAGCTGTTCTACCTCGATTTTGAGTGGCTTGTACTTGATAAAAAGCCCCTTCTTTGTTTCATTGAAATTGGCTCATACTTAACATTGAGCAAAGAGGACAACTCTCATCGAGCTCCTCACTTATCCATTAGTTCTCAAGAAGTATTAAAATAGTCTACCAAATTTGGAGGGTTGTAGCACTCTACTCTTTGTTAGGTATAAATGAGATTAATACAATTTTTGAGAGGGTATCAAGATTCAAAGGTATAAGCCACATTGCTTCCCTTGTCCCTCACACTTATTTTCGCCATAAAGGATTCTCAAAAATTGACTTGAAAGTATCAAAGGAACACTTTCAAGAATGAATTAGGTCTCCATCGATTGATGATACTAGGTATCGAAAACTTGATAGCCAAGGATTATGGAGGATATAATTTAGAACATATTGAGTGTCATGCACAACAAAATGTAGTTGTATGTTGAACTTTCCCTCTAGGATCATAACATGAGCAATAATGATGATGTATTCATCATTAGAATTGCCTAAATGTAAGAGAACCACAAAATTGAATATTATGTGGACTAAATTAGTAGAGTTTGAAGATACCTAACAAAATTGTGTCCTCCATATCTGCTTCAATGTTTATTAGTAGGATAATGTCCTACCACTTGTTGGAGATGCCTAACAAAATGATGCTCGATCTAGCTATTTGAGCATAGATTATCAACACGATGTTGTCTAAGATATGACAAAAAAGACATCGATGATACCCTTCTTCTAGTCTATGAAAATAAAGAGGGCTGATAGCTATAATGGTACTTTTGAGCCCTACATTTGTGGAGAGGACTCATAACTATACTTGTGCTAATAAATATCATAATCTTGGAGCTCACCCTCTTTTAGAAGATGACTAATAGTGGTTTTGAGTGCTTTGAACTCTTCAATATCATGTCTAGGTGATATTTAAGATTATTGAACATCATTGGCAAATGGGTTTTATAGCATTCTCATGTTTGCCATTAAGATCACCCCTTGGCTTTCCCAAGAGGTTTGCATGTATTTGCTACACTTGAGAACATGTAGCCTTGAAAGCATTGAGATTAAATACTCTAGAGAGGTGTCCATGAAACCTTGTCTTGTTGTGGCTCTCCAAGGCTACCTTTCTCCTTAGGTCAAGGATCTTTTTAAGATCCTCCTTGGACATTATGTGACACTAGATGTAGCCTTGAGCGACCTCAAGGGTGAACCGAGGGTATTTGGAGAAAGAGTTTGTTAGCTCCCCAAGGTTGACACTTGGGCTAGAGCTGCCTTGATTAACATTAAATCGATATGTGCTAACATGATAAATGCATTGTCAAAGCAATGCTAACAACTTAGGTGGGACGCTTCTTTACTCGAGTGATGTCAAAAATGTGTCGAATAAATATTTTTCACATTCTCAAGCTTGCAAAACCAAAGCAAAAAGATAGATAAAGAGGAGAGGTGGCAAACATTCTACTAAACCAGTCGAAGGAAAGCCCATTGAGATACTTAACAATGTTTGCTGCCTTCTGTGTGTCAATGGTCATCCCCAATTCCCCATGGCATGCTTCCTAATCCTCAAGCCCAAAGGAGATTTCCATGGTTAATAGTTTTATAATTAAGGGAGTTGTAGATATGTCTTGAATCATAATCAATTGAAAGCTTTATTATATATGTAATTAACATATTTGACCATATTTATTTTTTAGGAGATATACTAGAAATGTTTAAGTTAAGAATATTTTGAAAAATCATCTATATTTCATAATATTATAAATACTCTTTATTATTAAGATTTAAAAACATAACTTCTCCTCAGGCCATCTTTGTTTTTGCTATTCTATAACCCTTTTTTCTCCATAGTGAATTTTTGCTACTATTGTCCATGGAGGTAACCCAAAGCTTTAAATGAATCATATAAATTATTTTGTTACTACATTTGTGTGATTAGTTTTTTTTCTTGATTTGATATTTGCACAACACATTGATATGAGAGCAACGTTTTGTCATGGATTTGGTTATCAAGCACAAAAGATGTTGCATAACATCAACTTTGAGAAATTCAATAGAAAGAATATTTTTTTCTCTGGTGTATCAAGATACATGCTCTGTTAAAGAAGCAAAGTATTTGGATGCCTCTATCTTAAAAACCTGGTGGGATGAATGATATTGAGCTTACTGAATAAGAGAAGAAAACACACCCATTGAGCTTTCCTTGTTTAATGGACAAAGTAATTTATGAAGTTACAAATGAAAAGATTATAGTAAGTCTATGGCAAAAGTTATAAAGTCTTTATATGAAAAAATCGCTAATCAATAAGATGTTGACGTAACGTCTATTCTCTCTTTATAGAAAAGAAGGTATGCCTCTAAAAGAACATCTAGAATAATTAATTTTATCTTAATAATCTTAAAAATATTGAATGCCAAGGTAGAAGATAAAAATGCAACCCTTATTTTATTAGCCTCTTTACCTATATTATATGAGAATTTTACAAACTATTTATGTATCGAAAAGAATTATATTACTTTCAGATTTGTCCTGCATACATAAGAACTTTGGCTTAAAACATCTAGAAATGGATGAGATAATTTAACAATTGGGTTGATCATCACAGATTCTCAAAAAGAAAAAAAAAACAAACAAAAAAATAATCCAATGGATATATGTAATTATTGCAAGAAAAAAAAATATTGAAAAAATAGCTATCCAAATAAGAAGAAGAAAAAGGATTTTGTTGTTACAATTATATATGAGAATTCCTCTTCAACAATAGAGTTAATACTATCTGTTTTTGACTAATAATATCAAGATAAATGGGTATGAGAGAATAATTGATCTAATCATAAGTGTCCAAAAAGAAATTTATTTTTAATATATGAGAAAAAAGTAAAATATTCTAATGATAAATAATGAATCTTGCCAAATAGTTAGCATCAGTTAAATCTAATTAAAATGCATGATGATGTTGTTAGGACTTTTACTGATGTTTAACATATTTTAGAGCTAAAAAAGAATTTGATACTTTTGAGTGTTATGAACTTCAAAGGCTTTAAATATAGTGCTTAAGATAAAGCATTACAAACCAATAAATGTACTATAACAATCATGAAAGAAGTCAAATAAGGTAATTTGTTCTATAAGATTTCACAATAATAAGTTTAGTATCAATGACATTTAAATTTGAAAATATTAGATCTCTAATTATGCCAAGTTGTGATATATGCAATTTAGGCAAATATAAGAAAGAAATGTCAATTCTCGATAAGTTCTTCTTGGAAAATACAAAATAGAGCTTCAATTTTGTCAATATTGTGTATTTGAGAAAGCATCAAAATAAATTCCCAAAACCAATTCTTAATACAAAAGACATACTGGAGTACATCCATTTAAATTTTAGGAGTTCTTGTTTTCCATATCTTTGAGTTGTTAAATATTTTCTTTATATCATTAAAGATTATTCAAGTATGATGGTGTTCATAATAAAATACAAAAGTGAGGTCTTCATTAATTTTAAGTAATAGAACATTCTAGTTGAAAATTCAAACTAGAATTTTGTCCTTAAAAATTCAATAAATTTTGCAAGGATAAAGGCATTGCTCGACACTCTACAATTAGGATAGTCCATAGTAGAATAGTGTAGCAGGAAAGATGAACCATTGCAGAATAGTGTAGCAAGAAAGATGAACCATTCTTCAAACATAGCCATAGATTGTAAAAATCTCATTAAAATATGGCTTAGAAAACCTATTGATGAATTAATTCTTAAAATATTTAGTTGTCCAACAAATTATCATGTTAATAAGGGTAAGCTAAAACCTAGAACACAAAAATGGGAATTTATGAACAATGGAATTGAGGTGAAAGAGTATAGAATATGATCTCCATATAAAAAAATTATTTTTTAAAAAAAGTTTATATTTTATGAAAAATATATACTTCACTCAAGTTTAGAATCTAATATTTTAAGAAAGCAAGATGATTACCAAACAAGTAAAATTCAAAATAACTTCGGGTAAAAATCATGACGTTAACTTACAGTTAGCTAATGTAGCTAAAAAAGAGCTTCATAACATTCTAAGGCACAAACACACAATATTGTTGATGATTGATCTCATAGATAGATCAAGTCTCCTCAAAGATATGGGTTTGGAGATAAAGTAACTTTTGATTTGTAAATTGTTGAAGAGGTATAGTCTTTGAAACCCTCTTATCAAGAGGTTATTATTGGGGCTAAGTCTACTTAATGGGTCATTGATATAGGTGATGAAATAGAATCTCTTTCCAAAAAAACAAACATAGAAACTAGTCAAACCACTAAAGAGGAGATACAATTCTATTTGGGCATTGAGTAGTGGTTAGTTAGCCATGTGTTAACATTGTTGATGGCCAATATTGGACTTGGTGAATGCCATGTATGCCGAATAGTGTGCAATGTTGTAAGCAGCCATAGGCACCAATGGCATTTGCTAAATTTTGATAATTGGAGGTAGCCTTAAGGGGCTATCAATGATATAATCTTAAAGAGCTATTTATTGGGTTTTCAAGATTCAATCTAAGTTATAAATTTGTAGATAAATTTTGAATCTTAATTAACGTGAAGCCTTATAATAGTTATTATTAACACAATTGACCATTGTTTTTAGGATATTCTAAAATTTTATGATTCAAGGTCATTCTTTTATGGGCATCTTTACTGTTACTATTCTATAGCACTATTTTCTCCATAGAAATTTTTTACTATTATTGATCGTGGATGTAGCCCAAATATTTTGGTAAACCACATAAATTGTTTTATTTTTTACATATATGTAATTATTTTTCTTCTTGTTTTGATATTTGCACAATAAGAGTCTCTTCATAGGCAATATCATCTAATAGAGGAGAGGTTCGTGGAATGGATCACTCTATATAACTTTCTTATAAGACTAAACTAATAGAGGAGAGGTTGGTGGAATGGATCACTCTATATAACTTTCTTATAAGACTAAACTTTTCATCTTTTTTAGTTAAGGGGCAAATGCCACTCACAAAGTTGCATTAAAATGATCAAGCTTAATGCAAGGAAGAAAGCAACAATGGCGACGAGAGACAAAAAGAAACAAAGTGGAGTATATTGTCTTATATACATTGCAGGCATTCCACTAAAAAGTCTAAGGATTGGACTCTCACCTGGTGATGTCAAGAGTGCATCAGTATGTACGTTGGGGATTCCTAACAATTGGAAGGTCAATTACTGGTCCACTAAGTGTGTGGGTATGGCTTCGAAGAATTCCATTTCATGTCTCATTAGAGAGAGGAGCTAGACAATCATTGTCTCCTCTTGCAGTTGCCCTTCAATCTATGTTTTGGTGACTTGTGGTCAAACTAGAATGGATGTTCAACTTGCCTCTTTGATCCATTTCCCCAGGATTCTTAAATCATTTTATCAACTTCCGATAAACGATGCCAAAAAATATTGATGTAAGAATTGGTTTGGATGAAAGGTTAGCAAAAACTTATTTGAGAATTAAGAGATATCGTACTGATTTTGTAAGTTATCTTTAGATAAAAACAAGAAAATAGATAATGAGTGTGAACACCAAAGTTTTAGGTGGAAAATCACTATAAGCGGTAGAGACAAAATATAGGCAAAGCTTATAGAAATCCACTAAAGAAAGGGTGTACCAATAAACAAGGTGAGTACAACACGATTCTTACGAGAGAACAAAGTAGATGACGGTCTCATGAAGTATAAAAGGATTGAACTCTAGTGGACTAAAAAGATAGTTGCAAGTTAAAGGGTTGATGTGTGCATGTCCTAGATTGATCTCCTTTCTACTTTTATAAGCTCTCATCACTTGAATATGAGTGTCATGTCCAGGTAATGGCCAAAGTGGAAGCCATAATTAGAGAATAAGAGATGATACACACCAATTTTTTTTTACCTCTTGGAGGTGATATAGGATGTACAACACAATAGAGTGGAACACCATATGATTGTTTCCAATTGCTCAAATCTTCTTATTGTTGATTTTGACTTCATGAATGGTTGTCCCACCTATTTTACCTTCACTAATTGTTCTTACAGATCTATGCATTTCTACTTCCCAACTCAAAATCTTGCTATGACTTGACTACTTGCAAATATTCGATTTGAGACTCCATCCATTGAGATTCAATTTGTAAGAATTTGGCTGAAGATCTAACATCCTACAATTAATGCTAAGATCAAGGTATCCACTTCAATCAAAGTTTACCTAGGGAGTAACCTCAACGTTAATGTTTGATTTGTACCTCCTTGTCAATTCTCACTCCATACCTTCTCATTGATACCAAATTCAAGTACTAATCAATAATTGAATATTAGTCGATGCTTAATTGGTGAGCCCATCATCAAGAAGAATTTCCTCATTGTTCTCACGTATGAGACTTAACCTCTCAAAATCAATGCTCAGCTAAGCATTTCATTGTCAAACTCTAGACCTAACATCTAGATATTGAAGCCCACTTAAGGCCTCTTCATGAAATAATCCAATGGCTAACTTCTCAATGTTGATGCCCAATTCAACATCTCTTCAACGTAATCTAGCTTGGCTTCTTGATGTTTAATGCCTTGTTGATGCCTAATTCAAAACCCCTCAATATCTAACTTAAAACTTAACAGAATGGCATCATCTCAAAATCTTCTCAATATCATTACACAACACAAGATCAAACGACCAAACCATTTGTTGACACCTCATTAGAAACTTTGGCAATATTACCTTTTCAATGCCTAACCAGAGATCTACCTTTTAATGTTGATGCCCAACTATACATTTTCATATGCCCAACTTCTTTGCTTACACGCTCACACAATTGCACCTTGTTGCCACCTAACTCAAGACTTGATTTCTCAATGTTAATGTCTGACTAAAGAACTTGACATTAGAATCAATGCCTGGTTTTTGAATATCGATATTGGAATTGATACCTCTATCATCTTAATACAAGTTCTTTTGGTTGACTTTGACTTGAGAACTAATCTCGTTCCCTACATATCACTCCTAAGTTCTAGACCACATTATCTTCATCAAGACAAAGACTTGAATTCTCAATGCCAATGGCACCTATATATAATCCCCCTTATTGTCCAAACTAAGACTTAGCTCTTAGTTGATGCCTTATTGGAGACTTCATCAAAACTTTGCCTCATTTTAATCATCCAAACTAAAACATGAACTCTCATTGTCAATGCCCAACTTAAGGTCTCTTGTTGTATGACCTAAGACCTAACTTCTCAATGTTGATGTCTGAATTTCATAAAAATTTCCAATGCCAATTGAACTTGTTTGACATTTGTTATAATTCAATAAAAAAATAAAAAATTTCATGATTGAACACTATGTTAGAATACACAAATTCAAAGAATTGGAATTTTCAAATATGGTTTCCAATGCTCTTCTTCTTGTTTGAATAAAACTAAAACGATTTATACTTTTATAAGCAAATAAATAATTGAATTGATTCAAATTTTTGCATTCAAAGGGCTCAAAACCAAATGACTTTAAAAGTGATGAAGGAGGATATGGTAAAAAAATCTAAACACAAAAGCATAAGCTACTACTATACACTATACTACTACCACCCATAATGATGAAGACTATTGAATGACCTTATCATCAATATTGAGTGAAGGCTCCAATCGAGTTTAAACTTTTAGAGCTAGTCAATAATCAATCTAGAAACTATGCTAAAACAAGCAAAACTCACCAAGCTCTAATTCAAATTATATATGAAAACCAACTAAATTAATTACATTAAGACAAACTTCCATAAATTGATCACATTAAAACATAAGATTCCTTGAATTAAGGATTTTGATAATTCCAAACATGAAGATCTTCACAACATTACTAAAGCTTCAAGACAACTAATGGTCAATGATTCAACTTGAATAGTGGCAGAATGTTAAAACATGGTCTCCTAAGCAAAACCATCTGATGAACTCTAAATTGTTTACTACAACTTGGCTTACTTTAGTCAAATTAAATTGCCAAGTCTTTGATCATTAAGTCAACAATTAACAAGTCCTTGCATGTTACAACATGATAGTGTGATGAACTATACCAGAATCAAGACTTCATTTGGGAATCATATGTTATGGTCACACTTACGCTAAGGAAGAGAAGCCAAGGTTTATTTAAATTGGGAGGCTAACTTATTAAAGAAATAGTATATGTCAGTACTTTCTTAATCATATATCCACACATAAGCTTGTAAAGTTGTTTAATTTTGCTACCTGTGGATAATTGACAAGTCATTTAATGTTTTTCTTAGGGTTAATGTGTTAGCATTCTAAATTAATCATTTATAAACAAATTACAAGTAATTTCCTCAACTAAGAAAAGAAAAAAAGCCTTGACACTGATAGAGTTATCACCCTATCTCTTCCAAGAATCTTTACATTTCCAAAACATGTAATTCCATGTGTTTAGTACAAAGTCTTGGCTTGTTTGACCCGTGCTTATCTAACCAAGAATTGGAAACATACATAGTTGAACTTTATTTTAGAGATTCACAACCTTTCAACAATTAGATTTGTCAAATAAGGTTTTATAGATTTTTCTTCCCGCTCTATGAGAACAAAATTTGGTTTTGCTTACAATTGGCAGGTTAGTAGTTGAACTGATTTGAATCATCACACTGCAAAGAAGACTCATGCTCAAATAAACAGATTAAAAAGTTGAAGTTTCAAGGATTCACTACACAAGAACCAAGAAGTAGCAATGAGGACATAGGAGCACAGGAAGAAGAAATTCAAATCTAAGAAAAAAATCTACTGCTATAATACAGTATCCCACAATGATGACTGCAATTAAAGTCAATGCACTTCATCAATAGCACATGAACGTACTCCAAGAAAACATTAAAGTTCTATAGAGATACGTAGAATTCCGATAAGCACTTACCAACAAGAAAAATGGATGTTCCTTTCAATTCATTGCAAACATCAACTGCCTTCTTCTGCTTTCATTTTAATGTTAGCAATAACCAGAATGAAAAAGAAAGGCTGGCAAATAGAGGAGCTGCCACACTTAAGAACAAAAAGCAATACTTTATCAAAAATAAAATAAAGAAATTCAACATATATGTCACTGGCAGACTTGCTTTCACAACAAAAGAAGCTTCGAGAACCATTGCAGACATTATGGAACCTATACGCATAGAAATAAAGGAAATTTGGTAAGAAACAGTATGTGAAAACAGTAGAAGTTACTCTTCTGCCATGAAAGTAAGAGTTATTAATAACATAAAAGTTGGCATGAACCCAGAAATAACAACCACCTCAAACCCACAAATTCAAGTGCATCAGCAAAATCACATCGCAATAATTCACAAGAATATTAGGTAGCAGAAACTTTAGAGAAATTGCTCTAAACAATATGGAGCATGATCAACAACATATAGCACCTTACTTTTAACAAAGGATGCAAGCCTAGTCATGAACTTCTTCAGTTGTCCAATTAAGAACAAAAAGCATTGAAAATGCTAAGATATTTTGAATTTGAGATGGATAAGAAAGAATCAATAAACTTAACACATTAACCAATATTAGAAGAATGTTGTCTCTCCATGATGAAAGAGGCCATGGACTACACAAATGAGGCATTAAGTAAATCACCTTAACACTTTAAGCAATATGCCAACAATGTAATTCCTTCATGAATGAATGCCACGTACCACACAAGGAAGGCATCTCTCTCTGTTTGAAAATGGCCATGGAAGTAGCAAAGCACACCCACTAATCGAAAAAGATGGTCAGGCGACCATTGAAAGGCTTATGTTTTTCACGAGAAGGTTTGGTGCCTCGAACAGCACAGCTATAACTAAAAGCAATAATTTTACCTCCTCAAACAGCTATTTTTGCCCTCATAGCTTGGCCGAAGTGCCATTATGAGATAGGCATTAAACAAGAATTCAAGCTTGCCGAGCAAGCATGGATCTATCCGGGTTGGAGTTCAAGGAACAAAGGCCAAATCCAGAATGGGCTCCAAGACGGATCCTATCATCTTCTTCTAATACTAACCTAATATCTTTCCCTCCTCGTTGGCACCTCCCAAACGTTGGTGTGAGTTCCTTGCTTAAGTGGAGTTTGACGTTGATGACCTAATGCACAAGCTCTGTGAAACGGTGCATTCGTCCATTGGCTTGTGCCAAACTGCTCACTAAAACCTGCAGTGTGGAGAACAATATTCTGGATCACGTAGATTAGAAGTTCTAGTGTTGCGCGCACCGCATGAGCCACGAGAACGACAGTGCTTCCTGGCCAAGCAGCTTCCCAAGTTACTCCAGCAATTGGAGCCCCGGAGAGAGCTTGGCGAGAGGTCGTTGAGCGATCGGCGAGCTTTCAGTGGGAAGAGTGTCCGAGAATGGAGCGCGTGAAGAAAACTGACCGGAGTTGCGCCTCGTATCTCCATCCACCCGAAGAGTCGGTTTGGCTCCTCACGTAAAATGCAAACCACGAATACAAATAAAAGAATTAGATTAATTTTTTTAAATTCATCACCTGCAGATTTTGTTATTGCGGATAAATTTGTAAAGCCGATGTTTGGATTACATAGCACCACATAAAATTATATGGATTGTTTGTCCTTTAAAGATAAATATGGGTAAGCAAACTTATGCCAATCAAAACAATTTTTCATCCCAGTCCTATAACATATTTAATATTAGATTAATATTAGAGCATTATTCAATTTTCTAAAATTTTACATTTGTTGATCTTTTTGCTAAAACTTTCCGTCAATGTTCTTTCTTTGTAATGCAAACCACCTAAATTATCAAGAACGTCTCTTAAACACAGTGATTTGCAAAGTCATTAGTTTTAGTATTATGAATGCATAATCATTTTAATAAAACACATACATGAAACAAATTTTTTAATAAAATTGATGAATATATAACATTTGTCATGTATATACAACCTCTAAACATAAGTTGTAGTGTCCTTGAGATCGGGAAAAATGACGAGGATAAAGACGATAAAAGCCAAGACGATTGTGATAACAATCTTAGAAGGTTTTCAATAGCTTAGCAAAAAAACTTCCAACAGACGATGATTAATAGATTTTCTATGGACTTCTTTAGGTTCTATAAATATATTTTTGTCATTCTTTTGATTTTTTTGAATTCTTGCTTGAGCTGGATGAGCAAAAATTCTCATGTTCGATTCCTCTGGGGGATGAATCCATAAGAATTCACCTATCCAAAAAACAAAGAAACTTGATTTGAATGATCCTGTATTAAGAGCTAAATTGGCTAAAGGGGATGGCCCATAATTATTATGAAAAACCCGTATGGCCCAATGATCTTTTATATATTTTTCCAATAGTAATTCTAGGTACTATTGCATGTAATGTAGGTTTAGCAGTGCTAGAGTCATCAATGATTGGTGAACCGATAGATCCATAAAAATAGTCTCAAACTAGCATTATTATACTCAAAATACACAAATATGCAAATATCTCGAAGAACTACTCTTCTTCTTTGATTTGAAAGTTAACTATTGTGTAGTACACATTATCATTTAGAATCATACTTATTATAATAAAATCTTTATGTTTATATAAACTCTATCATCTCATGACTCTATAAGATAATATCATATATTAAAAACTATAAACAATAATAATTAATCACTACTTATGTTAATACAAGAATACTTTCTCATCACTTCTATTTTATTATATCAAATTCCATATCAAAACTTTTCACTTATATATGTATAAATATCCCATGATAATTATAAGCATATCATGTCATACGTCATGATCTTGTATAACATAATAACAATCATGCCAAATTAATATTATTTAACGTCATTCAGTTAAGAGAAATATGAACAAGACTATTATGCTATCAATGCTAAACATAGCCACAATATCATACTATTTGTTGTGCAGCAAGAGGATCACAAACATAACAACATAATTCCATACTTCATAACAATACATTCATTATCATATTAAATTTAAATCCATTTATGCCAAATTTTGCATAAAATCCTTCATTTATGTTAATTTTTACCAAAAAAACATATTTATTTTTATATAATTGTGTTAATTCTCTACTTATCATAATTTTTAAATACCAAAAAATCCCTTTTACAATAAGCTTTACTTCTACCAAATCAGATTTCCAATTTCCTCAATCTCTCAGTATATCTCTAATAGCTCCATCAATGCTCGGACCAGGCCAAACCAATTGACTAATCAGGTCCAGCCATTTCAAGTTAACCTAGAATACTTAAAGGCTGATGCAAATAAAAATGCTGACGCACCAAAAAATAAAACATGTGCAAAATACCTTTCAAACTGTACGAGTTTTTTGATGAATTAATTCTAACGAATAAACAATTAACTCTACCTGGGAGGCAACGAAACATTATAAATAACAGCTAAAAGTAGCTACGTACAACCATATCATCAAAATTCATTAGAAATATTGCCAATGAAAAGAGTACAATGGCATTTCTCATTTCTATTATACTGGAAATTCTCTAAACTGCAGCTGTCGTCTTTCCAAGTATTCATCTGCACACTTCAAATACCAATCTGAGTCTCATGCTCACTAAGCCCTCGTGTGTTAATGTCCAAAATTTATGTGAACCAGTCTGCAAAATCACAATGTCTTCTTCTTACGAACAAAGCGCTGCAAAGATTTTGGCAGCTCAGCTTCTTCAACCTTTGGTTTCTTCAAAGGACGATCCTCTGCCTGTTGCTCTATGAACGGTCTCTTAGCTTTGAGAACAGCTTCCTCCTTCTTCCTAGCCCTCTTACTCGGCTTGTTTCTTCCCTTGGTTTTCTTCTTGAAGACCGTACTCTTGGCAGTTTCGATAGCAACTTCCATTTCAGCCTCTAAATCACCTTTATTAGGCTTATCCTTCTTCGTTGGAGGCATCAGTGTGCCAACCTTGAGTGGATCAAGCATGATGGTCTCAGGTTGAAGCTTATCGAGAAGGGAATGCACTTCCTTTTCTCTTCTCTGTTTTTTAGTCTCATATGGGTTCGCCACCCAGGTATCAAAGTTGGGTTCGCCAGAACCAGGAACAAGAATGCTTGATATGCCCATGGAGTGGCCAATTCCAAGCACATCTTCGTAAGGTCTAAAACAAACCTTACCCACCTGATAGCCCTTCACCATAGAATGGGCCATGTATCTTTCATAATCATGATTACCAACTGAATCCCTCCATATATTTATACGAGACCCATTTGACATTGCAAGCAAACCATTCTGACTAAAGTCCAATGACTGGGCAGAACAGGAATGTGTTCTTAGAGCTTCAAACTTCCTAAGGTCCCACAGCTTAATCTTACGGTCCATGCCTGCTGTGGCCATTAAATAACCACTATTATGGAAAGAAACACATGTCACAGGACCATGATGACACAACATTGTCACCAGTGGATTACTGCTTGTGGGCTTCCACATAGTGACTTTCCCTCCCGAGTGTCCTAAGCCTATAACTGAATTGTATGGGTTCATCTGCATCACATCGGTGCGTCCAAGTCCAGTTCGATAATTGCCAACAATCTCTCCGGTGCTCACATCTTGGTAATGAAGTTGGCTAAATTTATTTACAGATGCTAGAAGAAAGTGCTTGTCCAAAAATTGGAGTTTCAAAGGTACACCATGTTCCTGAGGCAACAAGTAGTCATTATAAACAAGTTACTACATGAATCTATATACTCAAAAAAAAAAAAAAAAAAAAAAAGAAGTTTCATTTCATTAAAATGTAGGTGTGTAAAAATAATTTTATAAATTATAAGAAACTATTTTTAAAACTGTCTTCCAAATCTATATGGGAGATGGCATGCCATATATATGAAAAGTTTCCAGAATAGAAAGGGTCGTAATATTCCAAAACTATGCAAGTTTGAGTATGCCAGACTCCCAAAGAAAAAGCACATCATGATTTGAATCTGACTAACAAACTCGTATACAATAAAAGCAGTGTAACTAAAGTGGAAGATGCAGCAAACTTATCTTAGGCTCTTCAATAAGGGTAAGCCAATGGAAAGATTCAAATACAAGATAAGCTCGGTAGGATTTAAAGCACAAACATCATAAATCTGAAGGAGTCCTTTAAAAACAAGTTTTGTATCTCTCAATACAACCATCATGTCAAAAGTTGACAACATACGCCGAATGAAAATAGATCGACTTGATCCCTTAAGTGGTGGTAACTCTTGCTCTAAATATGTCTATCCTGTAGAGCAGCCACTCTAATATCATTTGTCTGGTTGGAGCAATTCATGGCTTGCCTTGGGTATAAGATATAAAGTCAGAAAAAAGCTGTATAACTAAATATCAAGAGCAGTTGTAGATCAGCATCCCTTTTGATTTGCATCTTTTTAGAAAAACAATAAAAAGATGAAGTTATGGATGCTCATCATGAGGAATCTCACACAAACTATGGGTACTGGCAGATGTTGTCAAAGCCAAGTGCAAGTATATAGCTGTACAGGTGAATAACACCATTCCTTTATGAACAAGAAGTCTGATGATTAACACCATTTGTTGTGTCAAAAGAATGAAATTCATTTTGAATAAATATAAATACATTGAAACTACGTGGATTTTTATTTTCAGATAAAGGCATTTAAAAATAAATGAAACATCAACCTGATGCTTAAAAGGGTACACTCAGATAACTCTAGAGCGACCATTAAAAAGTGAAAAAAAAAAATATTAAAACCCTAAATGCATAAGAGCTGAACTAGGAACCCAAATGTTTAAGTGAACCAACTCAAAAAAAGAGCTATAACGATGAGTATATGAGAGTCAAAAAAATAAACCTATTATGCTTACCTAACAAGAATTACAATCAAATTTAATCAATGGCTAAGAAATAGTGAAAATTCCTAAAGAAACGTTGATGGATAATGGACTATATGAGACTGTATATGAGAGAGAAGAAGATAGAATAATGACTATAAGGTAAACACCACATGCTTTAACACCACAACCAATCATCATCTTTGTGCTAAGGTCTTAAAACACAATAGAAGAAAGACAACAGAAAGAACATCCAAGAACAATTGTCTGTAATGATTAAAAAATAGGAAAGTGATTGCCACAGGATTTTCCTATAGCATTTGACTGATGAATTGTTAGCTTGTTTTAGATTAATTCTATTTGAAATATCGTAAGATCTAAATTTGAAGTAAAATTGAACCCTTAGTCAGCTTTGTTCTTATCTAAAAGAACAACAATTGAAGGAACTAAAAAATTTTTATGCCTTGTAATCATTACAGACGTTGATGAAGGAAAATTTCCTACTTTCAACATGGTTTCTTTGGTACATTAGTTATGAGACTTCATAGAGAATCCTGTGTGAGAATTGCAGACTACCCTCAAACTTCCATTGCCATCAATCTTCCATTGTCAATGGTTCTACATGCATTCCAATGAGGTAGCCCTTTCTACAACAACTAATATAATTGTTGTTTTATATTATTTAGCTAATTATTGAAGATGGATTAAATCAAAATTTCCTGGTAGGTTGTCAATATAATTTAGTACAGGAGTTGAAACTTCAATGGCTATGAATTTATTTAAGATATAAAAACTTAACTTTGTTTGGTAAACTAATTAAAATAGGTTGATGTATAAAGCGAATAAGTAAAAAAATTAAAATCATCTTTGCTTGATGTTGTATGTTGACATAAATGTTATACTCAGGGTAATTGGTATATTGTAAATCATATTCTTGTAAGGGCTATGGAGATGCTTAGATCTAAGTTGTGCAACTTGAGTAAGGTGACATTGACCTATTAAAAGATCCTGTACCCTTCATAATCAGAGGCTCTTTGTTAACATTTGTTTTAAGTTGGTAAAAGTTATATTATATATGTACCAATGCATAGTAGTAATCCATAATAGTTGCTTTTCTTATGCTATTCTCTTCTGTTTCTATTGATAAGAATTAAGTGATAATATAGGATCAATTTATCCTATGAATATTATTTTTATATTATTACTACATAATTTGGATTAGTGACATGTTGATAGCATTATAGGTGAACATCAATTAGATTAGATCTACAACTAACTTGTATTTAATAATGAATAGTTATTTTACAATGAGCATTATCTTTTGGTTCTGTATTGTATATTTCACAGAAGTGTTTCAATACCAAAATTACCCTAGATACAATATAAGATACCAAATAAAATATAGGTTATTTTCAAGTATATTATCTATGTTGCCTTTTGCATTTAGTGCCATCCTCATTATTATGCAAGTTTCACATTTTAGTTCCATTCTCCTTATTGTTCTTCATGTTTCATTGTACACACGACTGATTCATTAACAACATATATCATTTTATATTTGATTAGTCCATTATATTCAAACCCAAATAACCTATCAATACAATATTATTAATGATTGGCTTATTCATAGATAAAATATACATATGATTTAAAGAAGAATACTACAATGTACCTTGTTGGTTGTGCGATGTGATGCTAGATATATGATCATGTGGCTTAGCTAGAGAACTTACTAAGTAATAACTCAATTAATTTGTTTGATGATGGCATCCAATGATTAGTTTTATTTAATATATCAATCTACTCTACATGAGCAATATGATGAGATAATAGTGAGGATATTATTATGCTTATATTTATCTAATATGAGGATTACTTGTGCATTAGTTGTTTGTATCATTCATTTATGTTAAATCATGAGCATTGCGTGTGTCTTATGTCATTCAAATTCTCATTTGAATATGATATCAAATACAATATAATGATATCTTATGTTTAAGATGGTACACTTGGTTATCATTTATATTAATATTTAAACATTTATGATATGCACATCTTTGTATCATATTGATCTTAATTCATGATATCTATGTTTGTTCATTATGCATTTTCAATCCCCAATACTTGTCACATTTAAGTCAAGATATAATGTAGAACAAGCGATGAGGCCTAAGTTGAATATCCAAGTCACGTGAGTTGTGGAGATAGCATTATAATAAAACAACAACAAAAACAACACAATATTAGGCAACAAGACAAGCAACAACACATCAAGCAATGCAAGAAATGATGCAACCGTAATAAGACAACAAACAACTCGTATAAACAAATTATAGCACAATCTACAACTTAATCTTGGAAATTTGAACTACTAACGTTGTTTCTATAGATAAAAGGACTTGAGCTACTAAACATAATAAGGGCAAAATAGAGTTGCACATGGAGAAATACTCGAAGAATTTCTTTCCCACTTTGATGGCATGACAAGTTATGCTTGGCTTAAGGGTATAAAAAACAAATTTTAAGTAATGAAATACCAAACAAGAGCATGTTGGCATTGGTTTCAAGCACAAATTGATAATTAATGAAAGAAGCATCATTAGATTCCTTTCAAGCATGTCGTTATCATATCTTAAAGAGAATTTTGAGAAGCATTTTTTTAATAAGTACACTAAAATTCGTTCTTTTCACCTCTAGGTCTAGGCCTTTATTCTTACTTGGAATTAACTTTCACTCAATGCCACATTTAAGAAGAATAAGCCCCTTCGTAAAAGTTATATGATTGTATAGTCTCCTAGACCCCAAGACAAGCTGCCAAGCCTATTTGCATCCAAAGCCAAGCAATATTAGCCTATCTATGTTAACCACAAAATATGAAAAACTAGTGATCACTTATACTAAATTCACAATCATTTATAGTATGAGAAACTACTAGTTGCATGGTTTTATATATCAAAACCAGATAGGCATTTTTAACAAACATCTTGAGCAAATGATCCAAAGTGTGAGTATAAACTGAGTGAAAAAATGTCCAATAATGCCTACAACAACACTATTAAATGTGAAAAACCCAAACAAAAGATTAGATTCTTAACATTTTTTGGGTCGACACCAAGTTGAATTCAAGTGAGCTCTATTGTTCAAATCAAACTCAAAATTAACCATAGGTTGAGCAGTCACTAGTCATCTTTAGTTTAGAGCTAACTCAACTTTTAATTCAAGTCCAACTTAAATCCAAGTCATATAGTAATAAAGGGCCAAAACTATCATACAACCAAGGAACAATTCTACAACACAAAACATTGGCTGTGGGTATTGCTCATGGACCACAATGCTCACATGCCAATAGCTTAAAATTATGAAATGGATCCTATCAAGGATACATTGTGCTCAATATTATTTGAAGGGAATAAATATTACACCTGGTTTTTTTGAATTAAGACAACAGATTCTCAAAAATGATGGATCACACTCACATCCTTTCATCCATTGAGTGTCTACTCTTTCAGTTTTCAATAGTGATCTAAGAAATCCCTCCAACTCAATAGTGGCTAAGGACTAAACTAAGGTAACGCAACAAAAGGGTTCAGGAACATTGCAAGGAGTCTTTTTTGCATAAATAACAAACGTGATTGGATAAATCTTCATGCAAGCCATTTTAAATTCATAAAAAAAAGAACAGGACACCATCAACATGAAGAGTGGATATTTTCCAATACGATTTCAAATGACTGATTTTAAGTGAGTCCTGACCAAAATTAGAAGTTTAAATCTCAATAATAAGTAACAAGATAGAAGGACGATATATTGTAGTTGCTTCATGTCAATGCAGAAGCTTTAACTAGTTAAGAGAAAAAGCTAACCTTTAAACAATGAATTTCTGTGCCATGCCTGTCATAGATGTATAGATACCTGGACAATGCAATATAGAAGCCATCAATGCAACAAACCAAACTAAGCATGGTTAAATTTGAAGGTTTCAAAAACTAGTATCAATATTATCGACAAAATAATAACTCAGGAAAATATTTGGCATAAATAAGATAATTATAACTTATATACATGCAAACATTAAGTTTTATATAAATCACATTGCTTTTCCAATCAGCCACATACAAATTTTTTTGAAATACTTGCATTAATATTGAGTTATGATAAAAGTGCTTTTCTGTCAATTTTTGCATTCTAGCAATATTTAAAAAAAAAAATAAAAAAATCAACTGCAATAATCATGAACAACAAAACTAAAATGATTTAATATGCATTAAGTTCTTATAAAATGCATACATGCTTAGTAATAAAAATGAACCATGCCAGCACAATTATATAAGTGGTTTTACAGCTAAAATAAAATCAATTCAAATTTTAATGGAATGTTTTAGGCATAGTTGAATAAGAAAGCTCACTTGTTTCATTCAAAATGGTTATTATTCGAACATAATAATCAACTGTCAATCAATGAAGAAAAAAATATAATAGCAATGGAGTTCACTCTTCAGACCAATTCACATAACTGAATAATAGAAGTCTTTAAACATAAGTGATAGATGATATATATCTATGCATAAATACATATATATATATATATATATATATATATATATATATATATATAATAGGAAAATGAGGAGATCAATTTTTTAGGCACTTGCACCAACTTTAATAAACAGCATAAGATAACATAGAAGGCGAAGGCTAAACTTGAAGAAACCATCTCCATTTTTTCTGGAGGGACACCTTTGTCAAAGACTGAGTTTATAAACCATTTTCTAGCAAGTATAAGTACTTTGGATTTGATTACAGGTGACTTGGGCTTCGAAGGTGAAGTGTTAAGGATTCAAGTCACCTTTAATTGATTTATTTAAATTTGGATATGTTTTATTTTATTGATTTCAATGTTCTTTTGTTATGTCTTTGAGACATCTATATATTCTAATAATAAGGTGTTATCCAAGGACAAGTTGTGAGCATCAAGTCTATTCGATAAATTTTGCAATTTGTATGTTTCTAATCATTTCTAAGCACACATGGAAACTGCATAAAAAAACTTACATAACTTCCATATGTCCTTTGCATTGCATCTTACAACCCTTATTCTTAGGCGTGATAACATGTCTTATACTGACAAGTTTCGATTTTAATGCCATCACAATCTAAGGTTGACCTTACCTTGGCACAGATAATGTAACTTAAGTTTACCAGAACACACCTTATGTCTACTTTAAAACAGGGACAGTGTACCTTGTGTTCCAGCATCGGTACTGTATATCTGAGCCAGTTTTTAAATGATCAACATTTGAGTTATTGCAGTCCTTTTCCTTTTTAAGCCCCTAGACCTATGTAAGACAACCAATGGTCGTGTAATTCACAGACTAAGCAAACCTTACAGTGTTTGGTGTCGACCCTGCAGACTATGCCAACTTTATGATGTTTGCCATTCAAAGCTCCTAATTCAGGGATGGAAATTCAGTGAAATACATTTCCAAAAGCCAACCAGACAAGCTGTTACACTCTTGTTATGTGGTAAAGCGAGGATCCAGCTGCATATTTTGCCTGAAGCTTGAGTTCCAGGTTTAAGTGCACATACCAAAAGTTTTCTTCCTATGCCCCTTCCCCTATCATTGTTTTGTGCTTGTCTTTGTGGCTTGTTTTGAAATCAGTTTGTAGAATTTTCTTATAAAAGTTTGAGCTCACTACCTGTTTTATGTAGTTTAAACTCCATTTGTTTGTTGGAATTAAGGACCATTCATATTTAACTTAAACTTGATTTTAAGGTGTCAATATTGAAACCAAGTTATGAGATGAATATCTTTACCATATAACAACAATTTTGCAAGACTT
The DNA here is from genome assembly GCA_023846275.1 of Vanilla planifolia. Classification (NCBI taxonomy): domain Eukaryota; kingdom Viridiplantae; phylum Streptophyta; class Magnoliopsida; order Asparagales; family Orchidaceae; genus Vanilla; species Vanilla planifolia. The sequence goes on along the minus strand of CM043876.1, from coordinate 23,864,851 downwards.
TTCAAACCTCCGGATATGAATTAGAGAACTAAACAATCCCCAGACCTTGTGTTAGCACCAAACAAAAAACTTGTTTCCATAAGGTCAACTACATACCTTAACATACACTTGCACTTCCAGCCTAAGAACTTAGTAGGTACTTCCAAATAACCGTCCAATCACTTTCATACATACCTAGATATTATTATCAAAACACAACCATTACAATCCCGTTCTCCTTGGAAAACTGATACTTCCAACACACAACAAAGAAATAAAATCCATCAAGCCTCCGTACATCTATTCTTTCAGCCACAACTGTTCATTTTTTCCAAGTCAATCGCAACCTTACCAATATACATCAAAAGGATAGTTACAAAACTTATAATCTCTATTTACGCTCCCACAAAAATCATCTAAGAGAGACAATCTTTCATCGATGTCAAAAGCCCTACTAACAACAAGATCAACAACCTTGTTGGCATTCCTATACATACAAGAGACCTAAACAATACAAAAAAGCAATAATAAATTGTGCTATAGACAAAATGATATAATTAGTTGGTGTCTTTAAGGACTTCATGAATGGCAACAATTATCAAAGTTGATTCTCACTACAAAGAAATGCCACAAGCAATTCCAACTCAACTGGTAGTTTTGTAAACTGCAAACTAGACCATTTGAAGCTCCACAGCTTGAATAACCGGACAAATGGACCCATCTCCCAATATCCTTATGTTGGGCACAAGCAACAATTGTTAAGCTAGCTGCCCATGAGAAGGGGAGGGGGGGTTCAATTGTGAGGGGAGGTGAAGGAGACCAAAGAAAAGAGACAAAGAGAGTCAATTGAGCTCATTGGGTTTCACAACTCCATTGTAGACTGCAATCAACCAAATGTGATGAAGCCTGGATGTCATGATTATCATAGAGGGTGAGGAGACCAACTTGCTAGAGACTACATAGATTTGGGCAACCTAGATTTTCTATAAAGCAATCACAAGTGCAAACAAGAAAGTGACCCTCTTGTCCTTGAATACAAAACTATACATAGCACAAAGAAGAAAGATAGAATCTAATGGAGCAAGGCAGACCACTAGGTAAGCAGGAAGACGAGTAAGCACCTGATCAGTTGTTGAGCAAGAGAAAATAATCCAAGGTATCTGACCAAAGGTAGCCCAAAGGACAAAAATCTATAATAGAGATACCTCGAATTGTCAGTCAATGGAATGTAGGCAAAGCCCAACAACAAATCATTTAAGTGAAAGCAGTGAACCACAACTGAGTGTGAAGCCATGAGTGCATCACAAAACTTCTACTTGTACAATGATGCTATGGTGGATGCCAACATGCCCTCATGTTGCCTCCAAACAAAGACATCTTAGAAGCTCAAAGATCCTCTCTACCTGGTTTCAACTGAAGTTCGCATTGATTCGTTGCTCATCTCAGTGGACCTCTTAACCAACAACTCAAAAGCCCTTTGTCAAAACCTCCTCAATCGCAATGAAAATTGACCACTAACAAACAGGCAAAACATCAATCCAACAATCCATCAATGCAAAGCAATGTGTCTCAAAGCCAATCCTAGAAGGAATAGCAACACCCACCTCATCACCAAAGCAAACTAGCCTATAAGCCCAAAAGTCACCCACCTTTGGAGGCATCCCTCCTTGCCATTGAATCTCACCTACAGAAAGCAAAACAAAGAGAATCAGCTTAAACAAGGAACTTGGTGACCAACTTGGCCAAAACAACTGTTTTTTAGTGTATTGTTGTTCTGCAATGCTAGATTAGATTTCACATCAACCAACTTCAATTAAAACTAATCTATGAGGAATTTTTTCTTCATGATTCCCATGAACCTCCACTTGCATTTAATCCTCCATGATAAAATTTGGATTGCCTTCATGTGTCTCCCTTTGTTGGATTCTGCCATGATCAAACAAAAATGAGTTCATTTTCTCTTAAATTGGATTGTGAGTCCATGTCCAACAATTTGAGGCAAAAGATCAAACACCATTGAGAAAAATAAATATTTTATTGCAATTTTTCTGTCATTTTTGTCATCTTTGGTTTCATTTACTTACTATATATGCTAGTGCAACAATGTGTAACATTTTTCACACACTAATGCAAACCATGAATATAGAAAAATATCATTTTCCATTATTATTATCTTTCATTAAATATGTTCATGTTATACTATATTTAATTAAAAGTAAATAGAAAAAGATTATATTAGTTGTTATTGCTTTGTATCATAGTTGTTTTGTCTTGCAATGTTCTTATGATGAAGCTTAGCTTCATAACACCCCATCCTCATAATAAACAGAATATTTCAATTATGAATTTTGATGTTCTAATATTTTATATTGTATATACATTTGCAGCCTAGATGATCATCAAAAGCTCAATTTCAGGTTTACTAAACCCAAAAAAAAAATCAAGATAAAATAATAAAACTAGTCTTCGCAGCACAAAGCAACAAGAGCCACATGTTAGGGCACATGCGGTGGCTTGCAACAACACACTGGTTAGGCGCCATGCACAGAGGTGCTGGTGGGCATGCAGGACCTGTCTGCACCCATCAACAGTTCCCTGGTGCTGGCGAATATGTGCAGACAGTACGCACACGCACTCACAGGGTCAAGCCAAATAAGCACGAAATTTGTGAAATTTTATTTTTTGGTCCGAACAATTTTTTCCATTTTGTAATAAGATATTGTATCCAAACCTATATAAAATAATTTAGAACTCTAGAATATAGAATTTCGTGAATTCAAAACCCTCTTAAAGAAAAACATTTTGAAAAATTCAATCTCCTTGTAACAAAAACTCTCTTCACCTTCCTTGCTTCCTTAGCTTATTGTCATGCTCACACTTTTACTTCCGCTATTATGACTAGAAACAAAAGATCTGTTGTCAAGGGCTCGGGGTGAGAGCATGAAAGATCAAGCAAAGAAAGAGATTAGCAGTGCTATAATCAATATTAGAAGTGAGAAAAATCTAATATCAGAAAATCTTGTGAAGATGTCAAATTTAAAAACTACACCATATCCAAGACCCTATACTTTAGGACAAATTCATAAAGATGTTGAGAAGAAAATTAAAAAATAATACAAGATAAAATTTGTTATCATCAAAAATTACATTGATAAGATTATCTATAAAGTGATTCCTTTAGATGTTTGTCAAATTATACTAAAAAATCCATACTTTATGAGATTGAGATGCCATCTACTATAAACTTCCCAAAAAAGACAATTGAACTAAATCTTGCAAAGAATAAGTTAAAAGAAGAAAATTTGATAAGCTCGAATCACAAAAAAGGGACTTATGATCAAAAGCTTAATTCCATGTTCATAGACCAAAAAAGAATCAGAGGCAAAACAATGAAACTTGTCATCGCAACACGAACCAACAAGAGCAGCGCGTGGTGGCTCTCTACAAGATCATCAAAGCATGCACTGCAGTGTGCTAATCAGGCTTCATGCACAGAGGCAGGCACGTATGCGGGAAGGCACAGCGCACGCGATTCCATTGGAAGGGTGCACGTGCGCCATGTCCGACACCTATTGTGCATGCGATCCATGTGCAAGCTGTAGGTCATTGCCTCAGCCAAAGTACGCACGAAAAGCCTATATGCACGTGTGAACAATACCATAGAACACATGCAGGCAGCACTGGCGCGCAGAGTTAGGCCAGTTGGGCATAAAATTTGCAAAATTTTATATTTTTGGTCAAAACCATATGTTTTTTGTTTTATAATAAAATATTATTTCCAAACTTTTATATAAAAGAGATACAAATGACATATAAGATAATTCAAAACTTAATGAATTTAGTATCCCTTAAAAGAAAACTTCTTGAAAAACTCTTTTTGTAGTAAAAACTCTTTTCCCCTTCTTTTCATCCTTAACTCGTTGTCAATTCCTATGCTTTCACTTTTGTTATTTCAATTAGAAAAAGAAACTATGTTGAAGGCTTGGGACGAAAAAAGCCTCGTAAATAGATCACTAGATACATGTTCTAAGAAGTAAATAAGTACATACACATAAATACAATGTATTTGATGCAAGAAAATTTGTAGATCATAAACATAATACTACACTTTATAATGAAACAAGAAAGAGACAAAAAATAATATAAACCTAACTACAACATAATATATGAGTTTGCAATAAAAAAAGTCTAAAAGAAAGCGTTGAAACTTACTTCTTTTGGGCTACAGCAAAAAATTGTTCAGAATGCAAGAAAACCACATCACGTACAGTTTCCCTAACCTGTTGAATAAAAATAACAATAAACAAGTATTTAACAATCAAATTATATGTTTTGAGAACTTCTACAACATGTTACCCAAAAAAATAAAATCAAACTTGGTAATTAAAATCTCACAAAACATACATTTATGGGTATGTCAAGACAAGTTTATTATGATATTTGTACTTCAAAATATCATGTCCATTTTAACAAATTATTTGATCCACAACAATCCAATGTGCTATTAAGAGAAAAAAAATTGGGCCTAGCATTTGCCACAAGACACGAGAACTAAATTGGAAAGAACTACGATATCACTTCTTAGGTATTAGATTGTTAATGGTCTACTCTAGGTAAGATTTCTTCATGAGTTCATAATATAATGTTCAATTTTACAAAACTTACCTCCCATAACTTAGAATGCCAAGACTTGCATTCAAACAATAATTAGTTGGAGCATTTACCCCATAAGTATGAATTTTCCACTACAATTTGACAAACATCTTGAAGTACCACTTCATAGATAACCTCATCAATATAATCTTAGATGATGACAAACTTCACATTATATTGTTTTTCAACTATTACCTTAGAGTCATTATGAATCCATTATAAAGAATAGAATCTTGTATGTGATGTAAACTTTAACTTTAACCTTTCTACTAGACTTTTTAATATTGAGTTCTTTTCTCTTCTAGTGTCAATAATTATATTGATAAGTTTTTTCTTCACTTGTATTCTGATAATGAAGAGTTCTTTTTGTTTCACTATATGCAATATCTTCTTTGGACTTATCATAAGAGATAAGATTTCATCAACTTATTGAGAAGTTTTAAATATCTTTTTGTTCTCCGTTATAATAAGTACTTTGTTCTTAAATTTTTCTTGAAAATGTTCAGGATTGCAATTTCCAATATTTTTCTCGTACATGTCCTATGTTTTTACAATGATCACAGTTCTTCTGATATTTACTGGTAAGATAAATGTTGTTAGTGATGATCGTAATATATTTTGTTCGAGAATACCCTTCCTCTTACCTCCAATTTTTTGACTTATATTCAGACCTCCTGGTATTTTAACCTTCTGGTTTTGTCCCTTTATATTCGAGCATTTTCCAATAACCATATCATATGCACTGACTTGCTTCAAAGATTAAATAAGAAAAAGGGATAATTAAGGTAACAAGATAATAGTACAGGCCTGTAATATACCTTGACAAAATATATATCTCTTCAATAAATATTCCCAAACTTACGACTTGCCGTCAGAATTATGTGTATATTCCTGCACCGTTTGTCCGTATTGATGTCATAAACTATGCTACTTTCTCCACTTTTCTTCTATGTAACCCATGAGATAAAATTCTTCTCAGATTAATTGTTTAAATTGGCTCCATATCACTTTTATAACTATCTATTTTAAGGTCAACATTCCACCTGGCTAAGACAAAACTCATCATTTTTTATAGAGCATACATCACTTTGACTAATGATGAATAGTCATATAAAGAAAAATATGTATCTAATGGCTCCAACCAGGTATCTAATTTCTCTACATCTACTATACTATTATAAATTAGTAAATCAAGTATAATATCTACATTGAAAGGGCGCTACTGATTCTCATACATCAAAAAAGTAAGATTGATGTCATCATTATCTTTATCTCCAACTTAATAATAAAATAGTCAACGCAGTCACATAGATTGAAGCCTCTTCAATCTCCTGATTTACTTTTGTTGCTTGTTATTCAACCATCTTCTTTGCACCTGTCATCAAGATCAAATCGAAAACCTCTTATACCAAAAATAATATGATCAATCTAGGATATGTTCTAACCTCAAGCCCTCATCAGTAGACCTTTTAAGAAGAGCAACAACGAAAATGAAAGTATGAAAATGACAAGCAAATGAAAAAGAAAAGGGTTTTGCCACAAGGAGATTGAATTCTCCAACAAATTTCTCTTTAAAGGATTCAAAATTGACGAAATTCTAATTCTGATTCTCAAAACACTCTGAATTGCCCAAATTTTGACTTCCTACAAATTCTAACTTTCTCTAAATTTTCTTCGAATTCTTCTAAATTTCTATACACATCATTCTCATTCCTTATATAGTGGTTAAGATACAACTTTTAATTATAAAAAAACATGTGAATTAGATTGAAAATTTAAAATTCCCCAAATTCCATCAATTCCGCACATGTTAGTGCACACCCCATGCAACGCAATTATGGCCGCTCCAAAGGGTGTCCACACGCCCGAGTACTATTCCCATGCACAAAAAGCTTTCGGGGCATGCATTGACCAAGACGGTGCAGTAAATATACCTAATACGCCCACGATCAACTACTGATAGAGCACAATCATCCTGGCTCCATGCAATCACAAGCATCAGCAAGTGCAGGCACTCCGCGCACCACATCCTTCTGATGCACGCCTACACCTTTGCGTGCAGACCAAGCAGTCCTACTACATCGTCTATTTTTCTAGTTTTTTATTGTTTTGTCTCAATTTTTTTCATCCATTCCAAATTCAATGAACTTGAAAATGATCTGATCAATACAACCCAAAACTCCATGGATGCAATTAAGCCAATCATCAGCAAAATTGATAAGCAATCAAAAAACCATGTCACAAATACAAAATAAGCATTGAATCCATTGCATGTTCCAAAGATGATGCAAGAGACCTTAACATGTCATCACATTAGGAGGTCAAGGCCACACCACAAATCCAACACTTGTCATGCCAAGCATTACACATTCAACGAAAAATGATGTAATATCCACTCTAAATCCATTTATAACATAACCCTACATAAACACTCAAGACGAGTAGAGGGGCAATTACTTATGAATTCTTGCACAAAAAAACACCTTATTAATTTAAAGCAGCCTTCGCTCAAGTTGCCTCTACGTAAGGCACAATTGTAATCCATAATAAATGGTTTCTTGGCTATGTAATCATGGTGTGTTCCTACTCAAAGAGGCTTTACATGCCAAAAACCTAGCTATAAGCATCATAATAAAACAAAAATCCAAATAAACTACATATTAAACATCAAAATGCCATAAATATTGTAAGTCTTATTAATTATCATTTGACTCTAATCATTCTTTAATTATCTTAATCTTCAAAAGATCCACCCTAATAACTTCAACTAATACTATATCCTAGAAACATCACAAACGTAACCATCAATAAGCATTTCTTTGCATTCATATAAAATTTCTTTGCACAAAAAATTTCTAAAATTGTCCTTAAATATATAATATAATCTGGGTAGACTTATAATACATCAAAATAAACTACAATGAGCTTTTATATGCAAGCTAAAATAACCAAGTGATCATACTTGCAAAAGTATTAAGAGTGCATACAATCTAAAAAACATTATTAACCATCATATAATCCCTCCATTTTAAATACTAATTTCTACTCAATCTCATCCTAACCATCTTTTGGTGATACCCACTTCTTAAATCTAGTTTAGAAATTAAATAATTCTACAAATTATATCCAACATAATCCAATCTTAGAATAAAGAACTTATGCTTGATAGCATTTTTATTAATAACCCTAATTTCAACAAAACTTCACAATGATTAATCTTTCATGGTTGCAAATAAAGCAAACAAAATACAAAGGCTCAAATTATCTCATAAGACCTCTTTTTAGTAACTGTTTTACTTGCCCCAAGGGCTCAACATGCTCATTTTTATTCATCCTAGACTAAAATCAATGGCACTGAATATTTTAATAAGTGACAACTCCAATGCCAATTCATCTAGAAACAACCTCATACTCACCAAACAAACTTCTTTTGCCAAAGTTCTCCTAATGCTTCCACATATTGTAATAAAAACAAGGGCATTAATAATTTTAACAACAAAGATTTCCTTCTTAAACTCCCTCTTATCCAAAATATTTAGTATTTTCTTTCTCTATATTAGCAAATAAATTTCTTTAGCTAGATTACTAAGATTATAATTAGGCTTGCATGTTTGAAAGCATTTGTCATATCAATATGAGTGTCATCTAAGCCATATAACAATTGTCTCCCTAACAATACAAAAGTTAAATTCATTGGTCACATGTCATGTCAAATCTTATGTTAATACATAAACCCCTCTGCATTGCACGCATTGTGGACAAATCTACCCATGTTATCATATTGAGTCATAAGTGGAACAGCTTTCAAACTCATCTTATTCAACACTAATTATGATACCTCATTTATACAACTTCCCACATTCATAACCAGCAAGTTTTCTCTACAAACTTTAAAGTATGGAAGATCGTAGTTTTACGCCAATCATTAGTAGTCTGAGGTGTGGTCATATTCATCAGTAAAAGATTGTGGTCCTCTACCACGATAACCATCGCTTTACCCATAAATATTAATTCCCATCATCCCCCGTCTCTTCTTCTACCTCACACTTCCAACCATACACTCTTCATAAAGCTCACAACAAATAAGCAAATCGCACGATACTACCATGTAACTCAAGACATCCTTATGCCTTCAATGATGCATTGTCAATTCATCAAGCATTCAAGCTTTACAACAAAATGTGGCAATCTTAAAGATGGTTTTCAACCTACGTTATGCCATAAAAGACTAATTATCTTCCATTGCCATTCCTCCACTACCCAAAATACTCTAGCTTGACTCATAAGCTTCACGTAAACCAACTCAATCACTCGGGCTAAATTTTCAAGCCAAATTATCAACCACTAAAAACCTTGAATCCTTGAGTAACGTTATCATCATTAATAGATACTTCTATTTTTACCCTTTTGGTAATATTGTCTTGTGCTCAAATGCAAAAGGAAATCCCAACATGCTCCAAGATTATCATAAACATTTGCCAAACATTTGCCTAGAAAATGGGTGTTACACATCCTTGTCAACAAGATAAGTTTAAAAAGCCTATTAAAGGAAACCATATGGACTCCATATCCTCATAATATGTCACAATTAATGGTTAACCTCTTAACTTCTATTCCATTCACCACTATTTTGTCTCCTCTTGAATTAGAGATGTACTCATGTTGCATGATGCCAATATCTTATGGACATGCAATGTAAATAAAGAATACAATTCTAGATCAACTTAATGCACAAATTTCTAAAACTAAAACCCAACATAAGGACCATCAAATAATGCACCAATTATGCTTATAGGAGGTTTGGACCCAAAGACGATCAAATGAAATGCAAAAACATAGAAACTAGTGCAAATCACTCTAAAACCCAAAAACTCAATCCAACTTTACCAAATCGTATCTCAATAATAGTTACACAGCTTTCAATTTCATCTAGCCATTTTATATTGGAAAAATCTCAAAATTGAAGCTTAGAAAGTAGTCCACATCACTCTAAAATCCACAAGCTCAATCTAACTTCAGCAAATTGCATATCAAATAACACTTGAACTCGAGCATCAACTTCATTTAGTTATTCTAAACTTGGACAGAGTACAGAATAGAAGTTTTTCCACCAAAATTTCTCAAATCTCAATTTGGAACTAATGAATTGAAAATAAGCAAAATCCTTGCTCAAATATAAGCAAATTGTAAAAGCCTGCAAAAATCTTGATACATTCACATTCAATTGTACAGGAATTCAAATGGCAATAATTACAAAGGTAAAGAAAGAAAATAGATTAGCCAACTCAATCCTCTCCACACAATTCCATGCTAGAAATCTTTAGTGAATTACATCCCCAAAATCACAAATTCCATCATTGTAACCATGAATCCAAGCAAAATAAATGCTTTACAACTAGAGTATCTTATTTTTAGAGTTTCGTTCATAATTCCAAAATAAAACAAAAACAAACTATGGTTTTTTTACAATCCCAATTTTACAATTTAAATATAAGATCAGATGGTTCAATTAACAACTAGGCAAAAAATAGCTTTTCATATGCCATCATCTAATCACCTCAAAAAAGCACTTCTGTAGTCATCACTCAACTAAACAGAAAAAAGATCAAACAAAGCCATCAAATGGTCTAATCAACGTGTTAGTCAAAATTTATGAATGCAAGCCAACAAAGCTAAAAATCATAGCCTTTCATTCATATATTACACCACTCCTTCTAATACGATAATTAGGATAAAATAAAGTTTGAAAGAACATCAATGAAAGGATAAACAAGCTAAAAATTAATAGCACAAAATCATATGACCTCAAGAGCCATGAGATGCCTTGGTAATCTAGACTAGCAAAGCACCTAAAATAGTATCTTCATTTAAAAGTTCAAAGTCTCCCATTCAACTCTACACCTTTGAATCCTTCATCATTCTCTTTAAAACCATGTAAATCTCAAAAGGAGGCACATAGTCATGCCACTTATAGGTTTAACCAACTTTTAAACCAATCTAAAGAATAATGACTTGTAATGTTGACGTAAAGCAAACTAGCAACAAACTCACCATTGAACCCATATGACTAAGTAATCCAATAAATTTTTAAAAACATTCACTTCTACACCTAAAAAATGATATGCAACATAAACTAAGATCACATTTCATTTTTTTGAAAGAGCCATAACAACATGTGTGTTATTTATTACCAGCACAAAAAAATTATGCAATTTAGATAAAATATGTTCATCATGCAACATAAGAAGTAAATCTATCAAAGATAATGCTAGAATAAGTTCAATCACATATTAGCAAGGAGAGAACCTAAGAAGCTTTGTGCATGTGAAGCACAATGCAAAAAATGTTCTGAAATATATGAACTTGATGACAAAGCAAAGGATATTTTGATATAAAAGGGGTAAGATGAAATCTTTGTGGTAGGATGAAGACCAAAAATGACATGTTCAAAGACAACTAGGAAGCATCTATTATATACTCGAGACATATTGAATTGATAATTGCACTTTGGCATGAAATGCTTGGTTACCCAACTTAACATATTCCTTCTACATACTCCATGTTGTATATCTAAAAAATCACTTATAAGGAACTCAACCCTTAAAAAAAACAAGATGTTCTAAAATTAAGCATACATGATGAAGTTTGTGTCAACAAGGCAGGATGAAGACCAAAAATGATATAAACAAAGACAACTAGCAAGAAACTTATGCACTATGGCACATTGAATTGATAATTGTATTGTATCCTAAAATGTTTGCTTAACCCAACTTAATATGCCTATTCCATGCTCCAAGGCATATATTTGAAAAATTACCCACAAGAAACTCATTCCCCCAAGACAACTAAGATGTTTGATATTTACTTAGGCTAATACATATTCATGTACCATCTCAATTGGATTGGATTTTTATATAAGGAAAGAAAAAAAATGATGGCATGCTGTCTTATGTGAAATAGCTTATTGGAACAATCAAAAATAGTTTGGAGTCAACAAAACCTAAGCAATCTAACACATATGTAAAACTTATTTAGATCCAGAATCGTGAGCAAAATCCTAGTTTACAACTTTGTCATATAATAGTCATTCATTTGCATTAGTTCTAAAGTTATTGGCACTTAAGAGCACTCTATCAATTTCAAAATTTTGATGTAACTAATAACATTTAATGAACAAGAAAAAAGCTTTAGACATTGTTCACATCACAAAGTTAAATAAGCATGATTGATTTCTAAATATATGGTCTAGGTTAAATTCAATTCTTACTAAAAAAAGATAAAAATGCCCTAGATCTATATGAAACATCATATGATGTAATTAACTTCAGTTGATTACACGAAAAACTTAGCCAACATAACAAATATCTTCTACTTAACTATTACACTACCACAACACAATTAGTAAACCTTAGCCCCATCAGTTGTGTTCAACACATGAACCTTTTATCTTCATTGCACTATAAAGTAGCAATCCCCCATTAAGCTCCAAATGTTCCAAGTAAGCCCAAATAGTTTCTTGCAATGACTTTTTTGTTTTTCTTGTTTACAGTTACATGGACATGTTTAAAGATTCTCTCTTTACTAGTGCATCTACAAACCTGCATTTACACATCCAAATCATAGAACTAGCCATCTTTGTGCTTATTTTTAGTTAGGAACTATCCTAAATTCTTATGATCATACTCATTTCGACCAGCACATAACTAGCAGAATATCAGTCATAGCATACTCGACCCAAAAAATGCTCACATTTTTGTGAACGGTGTGCCTAGATAACATCATTAATTTTAACATAATCTTATAGAAAATCTTCCTCGCTTGAAAAGAAACCCAAACATAAAATGCACAAGACATACAACTCCAACCTTCTAAAGGATAAATCTTAGATATCAAAAGGGTTCATTCTTAAAAAGAATTTGATCACAATTTGTTATGTCGACAAAACAATTACTCCTATCTTGATGATGGTTAAATTACTATACTCAAATCTACATTTATTAAAGCAAAAACTCTTAAAATCTAAAATTGTTGTTTGTAAATCAAGCTTCTTTGTATCTCAATTTCTAGTTTTAACAAATATAAAAAAACTCACAAGAAAAAGTTTAAAAACTTTGAACTTGATAGGTTTAAATCCACTATTAATCCACCTTATATATTAACATAATCGACTACATTCTTATTAATTTTATGAATAGATTCAACATTAGCAGTACAAACCTCTTCCACCCTTTTTCACATGAAACATTCTTTTAGAATTATATATTATACATCTCCTTGTATCATAAAAAATAAATCAAGATTATTCTCTTCTAATAATTTCTCTAGCATGCTTCCCAATAAATGAAAATCCTATAGACTTCGACAATAAGAAACCAAACAGATTAATGATAAGCCATAACAATGGAAGTTGTATTCGCCCATCCCATTTCTTGGCATTATGAAACGAATCATCAATTTAATTATTTTATAATTAAGACAAGTTTAAATATCATCTTTTTTCTACTAAAAGGCATTGAAGTACCTTCCTAATATTCAATTGACAATTTTAGCCTTGAACATAATAACAAAAAAAACTTGGAAAGGAAAAAAGGCCTATCTTCCTCCACATAGAAAATTTATCAATTTGGTTGCATAATAACATTTGTACAAATTATATTAAAAAATCCTCTATTTTAGGAAATTTTCAAACACTTGAAAAATAAATATTTCAAACTAAACAATAATAAAAGTATCTACTAACTATGTTTACTTATTTTATAAAAAAAATGCTTAATGGTCCCTTATTTTATAAAAATAATTATTTTCTAGATACATTGTAAATTAAAAAAAAAATCACTTTTCAAAAAAAATTTCTAATTTTATTTCTTGGAATTAAAAAAAGAGTATTTTATACATATATCTGCTATTCATTGTATTCATTAAACATAAAAAGTACCTATCATAAATTTTACAAAATCTTCTTTACCTCCAATGGTTTATTATACACAGTCATCTCCAAATCTTCCTGTGTTAATTTGACAAAGACATAAATTGAGAGAAAAATAAAAGAAAAAAATATCACATCATCAAAACTTTGTCAAGAAAACTCAAGATCAAGGATCATCTATCTAATGTAATATTCTATTTCTTGTTAAATACTAATTAACAGAATACATTTTACTAGTGTAAAACCTTCTTTCTTTTCTTATCTTAGTAAGCCTATATTTATGCATGTATATATTAGTATGTGTGTGTGTATGCATATATATATATATATATATATATATATGTGTGTGTGTGTGTGTGTGAATATCTATAATATATATAGATGGACTCCTTTTAAATAATTCAAAAGTTTTTCCTTGATACCCCATTCAACATTATATAAGGACATAAAGCCTAACACTATGAAATATATCCACACCCTACATAACCACACTAAGTCTTTAGAAATGACACAAGAAGTAACTTTTGCTGAATATAAAATTAAATACCATTAACATAAAAATAATGTTTACCAAAAACATAACATCAACAAAGTTTATTTTAAAAATTTTGAAAGAACATCAGAAATTTCCAAAAAAAATTGAAAATCTGCACAAGTAAATTCGGTCCAATAGCATTATTGAAAGATTTTTAGAAAAATAAATAAAACTTGCTGTGACAACGAAAACAAAAACAAATCCAATAAAACCTACTACTATCAATTATATCCACCCTTTATAACCATACTAAGTTTTCAGCAATGGCACAACAAGCAACTAGTATTGGATATACAAATTAAATACAACTAAAAGAAAAATAATGTTTACTCTAAATATAACATCAAAAAAGGTATTTTAAACATCTTGAAATAATACAATAATTTTTTAAAAAATAGAAAATCTACACAAAAGAATTTGGACCAATAGCATTATTGAAATATTTGTAGAAACAGTAAATAAAGCTTTGCTAAAAAGTTTTAAGAATGAAAGCAAAAGCAAATCCTATATAGCTTGTTCATACCTGAAATTCTTTGATCAATCCCATGGTAAGCACATCTATCAAAGCCAAATGGCCCTTTCGTCCACCAACCAACATATACCGACCACCCAACGAATATTCCAACTTATAGGGTCCTAAATCTGCAAATTAATTGGAGATGAATTAAGACCACAACATACAAAAGAAAATAAATGACAATAGAACAAAGCTAATAGCTAATCTATGTGATCAACATGCAAAATGATATATTTTAAAAATTGTTTTGCATTACTTCGATTCTATTGCATTTAATTTAAAAATTCGTTCAGGATGTGCATTTTAAATTAAGATTCACTGAACCCTGACCTCCAAAGACTAACAATTTCAAACTAGATGGTCAATTTGAATATATGATCAAGAGATCAAATCATAAGGAACTCCTGAAGACTCAAAAATTATAGGATAAATGAGCTTTGATCTGCCCAAAAGCTAAAAGATGCAAAGCATTTGTTTGCACACTAGAAAAGAAATAAGAAAAATTGTTTTGCATTACTTCGATTCTATTGCATTTAATTTAAAAATTCGTTCAGGATGTGCATTTTAAATTAAGATTCACTGAACCCTGACCTCCAAAGACTAACAATTTCAAACTAGATGGTCAATTTGAATATATGATCAAGAGATCAAATCATAAGGAACTCCTGAAGACTCAAAAATTATAGGATAAATGAGCTTTGATCTGCCCAAAAGCTAAAAGATGCAAAGCATTTGTTTGCACACTAGAAAAGAAATAAGAAAAGGGCAAAAGAACTTACTTTAAATAATTCCCCCTGCTCTCAACTGCCCAACAAAAATAAGATTCTCCATAAATAGGAGGGAATTATAATTGTATGGTTGAATTTTTGTATTCCTACACAAGAACTTTATCATGCACTTAAGGATAGAATAGCATTAAACTAACAACAAATAAATATGATATGAAGAATAGAATCATGAACTTTAAACCTTCCAACCAATAATCTAGGATTAAAGTAAATGATCAATTATATCTTAGCATCTATCTCTTATAACCTCCATGTATATCTTTTAGGAGGCCCTATAAAACAAGGCACCTAGAAAAAAAAAAAAATTATCAACTACAAACAATAATACATTTTTCATTTAAGCATTTTGTCGATCACCCTCTTCCATTTCATCCTAAACCTCTTCAAGAAAGAATCAATCACAAAGAATTCAATAACCTACTAAGGAGAACTAAAGGAAGCATTTTGGAAACTAAGGTGTCTTGTGAATCAACAAGGCAACTATCCAAAGGAAGAAAAGCAACATCAAAGAATCCTGGATGGATGATTCCATCTCTTCAAGTTGTTTAACCTTAACCTTGCTAGCTCTTTTGTGTGGTATAATGATACTCATCTAGCCTTATAAATTTCTGAAAGACCTAAATTTTCTCCTTGTGCCTCCCCCTACTTTTTTCTTATTGCAGAGCTTTTCTCTTAAAAAAGCTAAGAATTGAAATACATATCAATTTAAGCTTCACAAAAATAACATTCTAGACACCAAAATTTCATAGGAATTATCAATACCAAAAAAAGATCAAAGTAATTTAAATAGAAGCCTGCTGGTATCAAAAATGAGGAAATTGGTCTTATATAAAAAATAAAGAATTTGGCCCCTGTGGGTATGGAGGCAATTCTCAGCAGTTTATAAGAGCCTTTTCACGTCTTATTGTTAACGTTTGAGCAGCTAGATAGAGTTTTTTGGAAATGGGACAAAGCTTTTGGGAAGCTGGGTAAGGAAGAGATTAACCTTCAGGTAGCAATGGTGCTAAATCTCCAGCAGTAAGAAACCACGGGAAGGGAATTTGGCCCTCAAGCAGGTACAGAATGAGCTTTGGGAAGCTTCTAAATAGGCAAAGTTAGACGCATGCCGATGTAGTTCTGCGTTGGGAGACACAAGCAATGCGGGTGGCACGCTTAAACACATTTCAAGAAGTTTCCAAGCCCTGAAACACATTCAGCAGTCAAAGGAAACACAGACAGTGCGGGCCGTGTTTTCAGCCGCAGGCAATGTTTTAAGCCATAGGCAAGCACTCTCAGGCTTTTCAGCAAATGGTAGGAAGGAAACGTTTTGAGAGGATAGAAAGCAGGACTCAGGAAGCATCAGAACTTTCAAGTGGAGAGAAAGAAACCCAGCTATTTTGGGAACTCAATGGGAGGCTTCTGCAAAAACAAGGCTCCATGCTTTTCGAGCAAAGGGATTTTGCGGCTTCGACACTTCAGGCAAACAAAAGGTGAGCATACTATGGTTTTTCAAGGAATTTTCAGAGAAAGAAGAGGGAGTAGAGATGCGAACAGGGGAGTCTTCTTATAGCCATTACAAACTAAAAGTGTCAAATCCTAGTTGGATTTCTCTTCCCCTTCTTTATTCCAACGTGAAGGTAGTGCAAGGATGCAAACGCGCATAATGCGCAATAGTGTGCAGTGCTTAGTATCATAGTTTTTTTCTTTAGAGTATTTTTTTTCTTTTGCATCTTTAGAAATAATAAAACGTATAATAAAAGAATAACACCTTTGCATATTCATAAAAGTTTATATTTAAGCTAGAATACCAATCAAGAGACATATTGAATGAAATCTCTCATATCAAGAAAGGAAAATATATGATGTATCAGAAATAAGTGCAAAAATCAAATTAGCATTGTGAAACAAGACATGGTTCATTTGAATAATTTTATACTAAAAAACAAAAAAAAAAAACAAAAGAACAACATTTTTGCATTAAAAATGGAAAAAAAAAAATAAAATGCACAAAAACAGAACTTTGAAACCATTTCTTCAAATGGAGGACATAACTTTTAACACCAAACATGCAACTGAAAAAAAAAGGAAATGAAGTACCTCTGCAAAGACAAGAAAAAATGAAGTCAAAATCCTACAACACTAAGACGGTAGATATGCTTTATAATACAATTAAAGCAGATCCACAAAGAATGTATAAAATCTTACCAGGTAAGATCATATCAAATGGTTTCCTTGAACTTATAATATCCACTTCTTGAAGAATTGTTTCTTGCTTGAACCTCCATGTCTTTTCTAGACCTTCAGCCTCCAAATATCCAACCTCTGTAGGCATAAGCCACTAAAAGTTGCTAGGAAGTGTTAAGACCAATATGATTTTATATCTATGAAATTCTAGTAGGAACCCTTAAAACAAACTCCATGAAGATAATAAACACAATTCAATAAATAGGGCAATAAAAAATTAGACAAAAAACTTTGTAGTAACAAGCATCACAATATTTATTAATTGCACGTGAATTGAACATTGCAGAAATTTAGAGATAAAAAACCTGCTTTTAAAAAGTCATCACACTAAAGAAGAAACATAACGCTCAAAGTTCTGTATACAGTGCCAATTTCTTTATTTAAAATGCCTGCGGGAAAGCATATGCAGCAGAAGCTTCCCTAAAACTGGCAAGCCTACTTTTATCATGAAATCACATGAGAGGGAACAACCAATTCTTCAAATAAATAATAGTCTTTAACTTTTATTATGAAATCATATGAAGGGGCCACAACAAATTCTGCAAAAAACTAACGTGAATTCCATAAACTGTAGTTGGATTATTCCTAAACAAAAGCATTTGTCCAGCTACAATTCAAATATTTGATGCCCCAGATTGGCACCCTAATCCTAATGAACCTTCAAAGTACTTTATACCACATACATGCCTAAAACAAAAACAATTTTCGGAAACATTAAAAATAATACACATTACCGACAGCATATTAAAAATGTAAGACTGAAATATCACGAGACTCCAGAACATCAAGCTGGCGTGTGCCAGATTCAAATTTTGACACTCAAGAAAGCACAAAAACAACCCCACTGATGGTACAATGCTTATTGTTCAAGATGATGTCATAGTGGGAATAGATCTAGAAATCTATTATGGGTATGTTAGATTCATATCATGCAATCATGCAACCAGTACAAACCATTTCAAAAGAGACGACAAATGTCATACAAAGGGCTCTTCATGATGTGTTCAAAACACTTGTGGTCATATGAGCATATTAAAGGTCTAGAAACAATGTTATTCACAACAATGCTAAACATCTCTGATAAATATG
Organism: Vanilla planifolia; assembly: GCA_023846275.1. Classification (NCBI taxonomy): domain Eukaryota; kingdom Viridiplantae; phylum Streptophyta; class Magnoliopsida; order Asparagales; family Orchidaceae; genus Vanilla; species Vanilla planifolia. Next base: position 23,846,141 of record CM043876.1, on the reverse strand, counting down.
ATCAAGCAACCAGCCATTTCAAAAATCTCTCCCAATAGAGAGAAAGAAGAATATTACAAGCCACTATCCCCATAACTCCAAAGGTCAGTTTGAACAACTGATACATGCACATGATATGAACATATCATATGACGAAAAAGGTTTGTGCAACATCTAAACAAGTAACAAAAGGGAGGCCTAACTAATGAAATAATCCACAATTCAAAGTCAAAAAGATGCATGCATAGAAAAACAAAGACAGCAGTAGACTTAATAAACTAGTTTGATATTTACTACAGGCACTAAACAGTTCGTTCAACATGGCTTGACAGTCAAGTCAAAAAACAATCCCAAAATTCTTTTATTGATGTCTCAACTCTATTTCCAACCCCATTCTCATCTCCTAAATCATCTCATATAATTTTTACCAATTGCATAAATAATGGTAGAATATATTTGAGAATAAGAGAGTAAGACACCATCACAATAAATATACAACTCAAAAACATGTGTCCTAAGGAGCAAGTAAGAGGAAGCATAGAAATACATAGAAGTAATAGATTGAAAGAACAAAAGCTTCTAGTTTTTAATACATAAAGGTAATAGATTGAAAGAACAAAAGCTTCTAGTTGGAGGCTCAAATGAGAAAGGGAAAGCAAAATTTTTTAAGAACAAAAGCCTTCAACAATCATTTTCTTATGCATGATAAACAAAGAGGCAAGGAGATTAAGTTGGGAAGTACACTCAGCTGGCAGCAAATCTAGTTGGCTGGATGTAAGGCATCATTCGTGGCAGTAAACAATGGAGAAGATGTGGTAAGAAAGTCTAAGCCTCTGAAGAGTCATTTTTGTGTGCTCCTAGTTCTAGTTAACATGAGGATAGAATGAAGAATTACAAGACCTTTTGTAGGAAACAAAATTATCATCCAAAGGAGGAATATAACCATGTTCCTAATCTTGTAGCTAATTCAAAACAATAAAGAAAGAAATAACCTAAATAGAATTGAGAATTATAGAACATGGTTCTCCTATCATTTGTGAATAAAGCAAAACAAGAAACATGTGACTAATTTCTTAAGTTAGCTTCTATAAAGAACAAAAGACATAAACCTAGTTTCCACACTCAAACAAGACCAAGCATGTTGACTACACCAAGCTTGTCACTCAAGTCTTCGAAAATCATTCTTGGCATGGCTTTTTTAAGTATATTAGCAAATGGAAGGGTTGTAGAAGTATAGATAAACTAAAATATCCCAACTTTTCTTTGATAAAAAGCCTACCAATCTTCTTATGCTTTTCCTAACAATGGTAGACTATATTTTTTAACAATGCTAATAGCAAACTGGTTATCATACTGCATTTCTAATAGCTTCACAACTTGGATCTTCATCTTTTGCAGAAGTTGCTGACGAACCATTCACCTTCATGGTATTTTTTTTCTAAAAACCAGAGTTGCTTATTTCACCCACCATGAAGGCACATATTGGCAAGTAGTAATTGGAACTTCCATGACATCCCATCAATTAAAAATTTAATGGTATTATTATTCTATGGATGGCTAGCCATGTAAAGGTTATCTGCCCCAAAAGTAAAAGTAATTCATCATGCCAAAAATTAGTAACATGAGTCAGATGAGGATGGACAATTTGTCCTATTTACACTGAATGTGATTTACCATTAAAGGATTGGGTAGAAGCCATTGTTGATATATTAACAACAAAACACTTATAGCAATTGAGGGAGACTTCAATTGTTTTCTTAAACAGTACTAGAAGATATTCATTAAGCCATCAAAATCAAGACCTAGTGCATGAGATTTTGTATACTTTATTCTCCAAAATGACCTAAATAATATGCACTTCTATGGTTTAAGATATACTTTGAACAAAATCAGGTTTACTACCCTTCTTATTTATTAATTTTGTTGCTTTTTTATTACTAGAAATTATGTATGCTTACAGACTAAAGAGATACTATCAATTTTTTAAAAAAAAGTTCATTGAGTATTTGGAATTAAGTGTACATTATAACATAATTAAATTTTTCTACACATTTTATGTACTTTATAAACAATGTTTTAAAGGGTAAAATGGGTGAATTGGTAATTTTTATAAATTGAAAGTGATATATATTAGTGATCAGCAAAGGTGCAAAATGGTATATGAGAACATTAATGTCATAGGTACACAAAAGTGCATGTCAGCAATTACTAAAGGTAAAAGATGGTATTTTGGTAATATTAAAATTATATGTGGAAAAAAGTTTATATTGGAGATTACTGAAACTGTAAATTACTATTAATGTTTCAAAAAGTGTGTGTATATAGGATTTGTAAAGTGTGGTACACTAGTAGAAACCCCAATAAAATAATGCAGCATATAGTCAAAATTCTACAAGCAATGTTGCAAATATCATCAAAAAATATTCAAGAGATCATTTCCATTTAAAGCAAACCAAAAACAACAGTTCCAACCAATTATCCTATTAGATTTTAAAAGGCCAAAAATTGGCATAATCAAAAAAAATATGTAAATTCTATGTGAGCAAACAAACCTTTTCAGCCTTTGCAGCAGCTTTAGCAGTTTGGCCATATAATTTCTCTTTATCTAGGAGCTGCCCTTTCAACTTTTTATCCCGTATTACCTGAATGAACAACAGAGTAGTTGTCATAATATAGCATAAACACCAACAATTAATACTCCTTATGAAAACATGGGAAAGAAAGAACTATACACCCAAGTTGGCTGCATCTCCACGTAGATACTTCTTAGCCTTTGGATCCAATTCATCAAAAGCATCCTATAAATTCCAGTCACAGTCAAACACCTCTTTTTTATATCAGACAAGTTATACTTATGCTCACATTCAAAAAATTTAGGAAAAGAAAATGTGTTTGATATATAGATGATGATTACATCCAAATCTTAAATCTAGTTTCCACAGGAAAAAAAAAGATTTTTTAAGCATGACTGTCCAGAAAATAAAACATAAATGCAATGGAAATAAATCAATTAAAAGTTGTTTCAAAGCCTACATTGTCCATCAAAAAGCATGAAGAACAAATAAAATAAAAAATTATAAAAATACCCACATATTAGTATATAAAAAGATAGCATTATACCTGTTCTCCACCAGTTTTATTTCTACCCGAACCCACGTAAAGACGCCTGACAACCATCTCTATCCTATATAATCGCCGTATGGGGAAAAGGAAGGGGGAACAAACTCAATAACCTGAAAAGCAAACAGGCCCGGCGATTAAACCACTCCAACAGTTAAAAAATAAAAAAATAAAAAAAAATAATGCAATCAGTCGGATGAGTCAAGAGAAAAGTAATGCAATTGAGAAAAATGAGCCAACGAATTAGTTGAGCAAGAGTAGAAATGCAGAGGGAGGCTATCACCTGCAAGGAAGAGGAAAATTCTAGCCGGATAAAGGCGCTGTAGTCCGGCGAAGCGTCTTCTTCCGTGAGAAGAGACGTGCAACCAACGAGTAGAGCGATAAAACGTAGCTGGAATACGTCAAACTAGTGGGGAGTTTAACCGACAAGAAGCAGAGGGAAAGCGAACACGAGAAGGTCGAAATTTTTAGGGTTGTCGGCGGAAAGGCTCGCGAGATGTTACATGGAAAATTGTTTTATTTAGAAGCCATTAGTTAATATTTCTAATTTATCAGTTTATATTTATGCTAAACAAATCATTAATCTTATGTAAAAGCGGCTGATTCAAATCCGAAATTCAATTTAAATTCCCGTAGGAAAGATTTCAAGATTTGGGTAGTTTTGCATTGTTTGGATGATTATTTTTTTAATTTTGATAGACAATTTAATATATTTAATTTAGCTTTAATTTTTTTATGTTATTTTTTAAACTATGAATATTCATTTAAATAATTAACAATTTTTTAAAATATGAAAAAGAAAAAATGTTAAAACTTAAAATATCAAAATTAGTTTAATTTATAATTTTTATGTTGAAAAAAAAACACAGTATTTAATATATAGATTTTAACAATTTTATGATACAAATCTAAATAAAATTATATTTTAGCATTTAAGATATATATTATTTGGAATGCACTTATTGTTTTCTTTATTTAATGTCATTAAATAAAATAATACATAAGTTACATAAATTTAAAATAATGTTATTCTAAAATAGATTAAAATAAATAAATTAATTATTTAAACAAGTAAACCATAAAATACTTGAAAATTTGTCACATTTTGTCATAATATAAAATAGTTCTATCATATTAATTACAAAATCACTCATTAATTTTCTAAACAATTAGTTTAGCAAATTTCGACTGTATTTTTATATTTAGTGTGTGTTATATTCATATACTTCTACTAAAAACTCTATATATTATGTGATTATAAATTTTAATGTTATGTGGTTATACAAGTATACATTAGAATCACAAGTATTTAAGATTCATCTGGATATTATTGATACAAACATTAGAATCAAAAAGATATAACATGTTTTTACTTGTTTTAAAAAAATTAATATATGAATCTTACAAAATAAGAGAAAAGAGAGAATAAAATCTTGATAAACAAAATATAATTAAGCAAAAGGAAGCAAATAATAAATTGAGATCTTTTCTTTGATTTTTTGAAATCAATTAAATGACCCTATATGAATGTACTTATATGTGACAAAGTAGATGAAGTATATTGATTTTCACGAAAGAAATAAGAGTATTTTCCATGATTGTCATTTAATTATCCAAATGTGTGAAGAGAGTTATTATAATTTCATTGATCATGACAAAAATAGAACTTTTACATATCAGATCAAGTTGTTATCATTACAAGTAGATTCTAAAGGTTGCCTCAATAATGATTTATCCACTTAAAGTGAAGTGTTCATGACAAAGAGAGCTTAAATCATCAGATGAAGTTAGTGCAAGAGCTTGAAGAATCATCGAAGGGCTATCTTGGATCAGTTTAAAATCAAGCATCATGACCCAAATTTTTAAGGCTTCACTTGACCATCTACTTAAACATAGCAAATATCAATGTTTATGCTATTTAAAATAAATAAATGATGATACAATAACTTTACAAGAGACCTGATAATGAGATAATATCCATCCATAAAATCACATTTGTCACATAGACTAAATAAAAGATCGATCTAAACAAATAATCCAATCACAAAACATTATATAAATTATCCAAATCACAAATATTGTGTCAAATATATATGGATGTATATAGTATAGAAATTATTACAATCTAATCATTATACCAATAAATGAGTATAATACTCATCCATAACATCAAAATCAACTATCAATACAATGAATGCATAATATATGATGTAAATATTAAGAAAATTCTAAAGATCTTAGTAGGTAAATAATAAAATAACAACATATAAAAAAATATTATAATTGAAAGAATATACTAGTGTTCATAATTAATAAATTTGGATACAAGTAAACTAATAAATCCTATAAAAAAAATAAACATGAACATACATGTTCTTTTATCTTTTTATGTTTATTCTTTATATGTTGTAAGACAAATATTTATTTACTTATTTAAATCTCTTTTCTACTATATAGCACATATTCTTTTTTTGAACATCATTATCCCTTAGAACTTGTATCATATGACCTCATAAAAATATCTTAACCTCTAAGAGTTTTTCTTACCAAATATACAAGAATCGTGTAGACATAAGTGAGCTACTCTCTCCTTATATTATATATATGTAAGGTAACATCACTCAAATCATATATATCAATATTATGTAGCTAAAGATGGACATTCTCACCCTATGATACCATAATATAATTTAATAATATATGAGAATAAAGAGTTTAAGGGTATGTTAATCATTCCATTATATTTTCTTGCTTGATAAATCAGAATATCATATATTCATATTATTTATTCATCTTATAGATTTTTTCATTATATTATGTGTTAGTTATTTTATTATACAATTTTATAAATAAATAATATATTTTTAAAATGTATGATAAGAAGCATGTCATTTTAATAACATGATAAGATATCATTTGATAAATAACACAAAACATAGTTTACTAGTGTATAAATATTATAGTTATTAAGTATTGCCACCTAAAGTTATAAAATAATTCTTTTTATTTAGTTCTCCATTTATTTAAATTTTTTACAGCAAAATATATATGAAATAATTAATATGTATCTTACAAATTACTTCACATGACATAGGTTTTTGCTTTAGATCAAAATTGTGTAATTTTTAAATAATATCATACAGTACTGCATAATACTAATACGATCTAGTATAGCTGTCCAACTAAATAAATTATTTTTATTGCACATCATATTCGTATAATATCCTTATCGCACCATGTGATATTCTATGTCTCACTTTTCTCAATTTGTTTGTTTATTCTAATTCATAATTTCTATAAGATTTTTTTACATTACTGTCAAGCCCCCACCTACATCAATGCCATTAGATCACAAAATGAACATCAGAGTCACGAGATACAGCATCAAAGTGAGGACAAATAAACAAACCCAAGGTGGGGACCCGACGGTAAGACAAACACTAACTCAAAATCTAAAGTATATATATAAAGACATGTTTTTAAACATTTAATCACACTAAAACTTTTCCTCTCACAAATCTCTTAAAAATGACTCTTCTGTAGCAGCACCATTCCTATCTCTCAGTACAGTAGTTTCATGACCTGTGATGTAAGCACTAAATGAGATTTTACGCATCTCAATAGATAAATCCACATAGTTAACCCAATATAAATGAAAATGCATACCATGAATAACATAGATGAATCTTATGCATAAAGAGAAAAACCATACCAGATGTCATATATATAAGGTAATGCCAAATGAAAAACTATAAAGAAATGCCAGTTCTTTATATAGTGTGTTATTACCGGGCCCAATTCCCTTTGACGCATTATCCTCTGGATCCAATCATCATCAATAAATGACCTCCAGCCGGCATCCAACCAATCACATAACACTAGGCAGATATCTGATCCGAAGATCGATACCCTGCAACACATGCTAGGCCTAGTGCCACCAGTACCATACCCTGCAACACATGCTGGGCCTAGTGTAAATCATCATGGAGTTATAGCACATAATACTAGTCAGATATCTAATCCGAAGATCGATACCCTACGACACACGCTGGGCCTGGTGTAGACACTAAGTAGATATCTGATCCGAAGATCGATACCTTGCAACGTATGATGGGCCTAGTGGTGAGGATAATGTTCTCGAGGAATCCATTTTTACTATCATTTTCAATCATAATTCCAAACAATTATGTCATATCAAAAGACCTTTCTTTACATATTGTTTCTTTCTTTTTATTTCCTTATCATACCATGTTATTTCTTCCTTTTCAGTTTTCATACAAATGTATAAGTAATAAATATCATAGTGTTTCTTCATTTTTATGCCATAAAAATAATATGCAATAATCAAAATACTATAACAGTAAGAAAAGCTTGTAAAAACATATAATATTATGCTACATCACAGGTTTAAGAATTTATCTGCCTGGATTTACTGTGCCAATTGTCTTGCCCACTTTTGATTTGTTTTCTTGATGTCCTACAAGCTCATGGTCACAAATTAAAATATGTTCATTAACCAAAAGTGCTTTCTGAAAAGCTTTTCCAAACAAATCCCAAAAATAAATCCCAAAATCAGTTTAAGTGGGCACTGGACCGCCCACGCCCGACGCTGGACCGCGTGAGCTCGGCGTGTTGGACCATGCTCTCTTCGTGCTGGACCGCGCGCTCTCGGCGCGCTGGACCGCACCCACTCGGCATGCTGGACCACCGGCGCTTGGTAGCCCGGTGCAGCAGCATACCCGGTCCAAAGGCGTGGACCGGTTTTTCGCTCTTCTCTCTCTCTCTCTCTCTCTCTCTCTCTCTCTCTCTCTCTCTCTCTCTCTCTCTCTCTCTCTCTCTCTCTCTCTCTCTCTCTCTCTCTCTCTCTCTCTCTCTCTCTCTCTCTTCTGTACATCCGGCAAAACCGAAATATTTCGCCGGCAAACTCGAAATCTCTTGCGTCTCTCACCGACCAGTTGACCACCACTCACCGGAAAAACTTATACAACCTGACGACAAAACAAACAAAATTCTCACCTTCGTCTGCCATCGTTGTCGCGTGCCGGAAATCACGAAATCCTCATCGGATGCTACTGTAGCGTGCTGGAACTTCGTTAAGCTAATAACTGCTCTCAGAAATCTCGTCGTCGCACTCCGGCCACCTCCCCGCAGTCATGTTCTTTACAGAAATGCTTTTTAAAACGCACCCTGTTTCGACTTTTATAACGCGGTCGAACCGCCATGAACCGCATTTTTGCATAAAACCACTTCTAAATTCGGTATTTGCAAATATTTCATCCGCTAAATCGAATTTGAACTAAGCCGACATTTAAAAATTACAAATATATCCTCAACATTACAAATTTATCCCAAATCTTTAAAAATTCATAATTTATTCATTAGAGCTCAAAAAATTACAAATTAAACATCATTAGACTCGTCTCAAAGAGCTCTTTCTAAAACAAAAATACAATAAATAAAATAAAGGAAACTAAGGCTGTTACCATTACAATACACCATATCATATCATATGTCTCCAAATGATCCCCTCTTTTTTATCATTATGTATAATCATAACATACGATCCCTAAATAGTTTTTTTCTTTTATCGACTTAGTGTCATCATCTTATGATAGTACTAATATGACATGAATATCACATTTTAAATCTGTCCACCAATCCTACCTTTCTGACTTAATTGAAATTGTCTAATATGATATCTTCACAGCTCTATTATAACCTTCCAACCCAAGCTTTTTGTACCAGATGATGATTGTCATCATACTAGTATGAAATTTTCTTGCGACAAATCAAACACACTTCCTCTCTTTTTTTGACAAACTAGACCTTGTGTATCTCTTTCATTGACCACCTCAACATCTTCTCTATCTTCTTCTCCTCCTCTCATCATAATTCTGAGACTCGCATAACTTAGTAAAGTAAAAAAATATGAAATTTATTTGTATCTCTTACTTTATTGGAGAGACTGAAATCTTAAAGTAAAGTTCTTTCTTATTGGTGGAAGTTCTTTTTCATTGATAACAATAACCTATGATAATGATAATGAGGCATGAATTAAAAATAAAGAGGCATTAATAATATATTAACTAATTAAATTATTTCATAAAATAACAATAGGTTGAGACCCTGTTATCATTAATATTTTTTAGTATACGATTATAACATTTTCTTTTTCATCACTATCATTTTCTTGCTCTATGAGTCACTTAATTTCATTTTTATTTTGCTTCTTACAACATTAAATAATGAAAACCTTTTCAATTCCATTTAAAATCATATTGCAAAAAATGATATAAACTTTTCTAAGGAAAACATTTAAAGCATTTGCAAAAGCGATATTTGTACGACTCATGAAAATATCAAGTTTTAAAATTTCTTTTTAAAATAAATAAGTTTCATACAATATTAATAAATAAAAAATTTTAACATATTTTTTTACTCAAATAAAATAAATATAAAAAAAATAATCATTTATTAAACATCTTCTAATAATTGTGTACTAGTTTTCATTTCATCTTGATAGTATATGAGATGCCTTTCTTGACCTAAAAACACTAAGAAAAAAATAGGTAAGGGCAAACTTATATAGGCTTAATAACAAAATAATGTAATATAATAAAAAACATATAATTCTTAGGTAATCATATGCACAATCTATATTAACAAAATACTTGAAAGCAATAAAATATGTGTTATCTTTTTTTTTAGATTTATTTAAAACAAAACTTCATATTTAACAAATCATATTAATTCCTTTTTAAATCCCTTAAATCATTGGTTCATCTCAAACATTTAATTTTGAAATGACATTTCTTTGGCAAGACTCTTAAAAATATGTTATTCTAGTAATTGTCTTACTTCTTGAGATATGTTATTTTGGATAACAAAATACTTATTTTTGAAGATATATTATTCAACATAGCAAATTGGATATTTGAAATAGTTATTGATGCTTCTTATATTTATCACTTTGTTATATCATTTCTAATTTAATTAGATCTATATTTTATTAATCATGTTTTTTATATATTAACACAAATAGAATGATAAATATTTAGCATATCACCAAAAGAGAATATACTATTGTGCTTAAATCAAAACATGTGTCAAAATAAGCATAATAACATATCATTAAGATAGCAAGTTCTATTTACACAAGCAACTTCCAATAGATAGTAACATATAATTACAAACAAAGATTAGCAAGCATCTCGAAATATAATATTTTCAAATATCACTTTAGGCCTCTAATATAGCATTACACATTAAATCACATCAGATATATTATATGCATGTTCCTCCCACACATATGTCATACTTCACTTAACCCATCTAGATAGTAAATGATGAATGAGGTAAATTTCATCATAAATTTCTTTATCAATAATATTCAAATAAAATTAAATTATTTTTAATTCAAAAAATCAAATAGACAAAATCTTTCTTATAAATTATCTATTTTTTAATACAATAATTTATAATCACATACATATTCATAACTAATATCATCTAAATCATAACATTTATCGTACATATAAAATTTGAAACTAAAAATCATTTTTAAATTATAGTTAAAATCAACCAAATCAATAAAATCCATAATAATTCATAATATATATAATATAAACCACACATCACTCTTATAGTGCATCAATGTCAAATAACATCAAAATCAAAATAATATCATATAGTTTACATCACAATCATATAACAGATTCTTTTTATCTAGTTCTAAACATTCAACATATACTCATTGGATATCTAAATTCTCAATTTTACAAGGATCCCCATGTTGGTATTGTGAACCTAGTTAACTTGTAATGCAAATATGAGAAATGAGATTAAAAAAAACTTTAGTAGATAAATCATAAATAATAATATAATAAAATATAATAAATGTAAAGAATAATAAATAGATAATTCAAATAAAAAATGACATAAGTAAAAAAGAAATAGCTATATTAAAGAGAAAATAGTAATACAAAAATGACTCATTTGACTAAATTTGTATTTTCTTCTACTTATGTCTTTTTCTTTATTTGTATATTTTATTTTACTTTTTTTAATTCATTTCTTAACTTAATTTAGACTATATTTTTTCATAGATATTATTTATGCACACATTTCATTTTATGTTCATATCAATACCCACTAAAAAATTTCCAATTGGTAAGCCTCTACTTGTAGGAATATCAATCATCCACCATCATATTAATCATCACTAGTAAGACTCTAAAAACTACAACAAATTACTTTACAAAATAAAAAATAAGTTAGCGATAAATCTCTAGCATAGGCAATAGACCTACACTCAGTCATCTTATTAGTCCAAAGATAACTAATAACAACCCTTTAAAAGGCTAATTATCACATCATCTTGCATCATATGACATCATAGTATGGTCTATGACCTTACTTAGCCATCTTACATAAAGTATTAGTGTAGAAAATATAGTATGACCTCGAAGACCACACCCAAGTCAAGGAATAATATGACAAGAAAAAGCATATTGCTTATTATTTTATTATTTTCATTCAATATGTTATTCTTATACTATAGTTCACTTAAATAATTATATATTTCTCAATTACTTACAAACCTCTTTTATTTCAATTTTATACTCATATAAATATTACCTATTTGTCAACAATAAGTCACATAAATCTGATAATTAATTTGTTAACACATGTTCAAAAAATATATAAATAAATAAGAATACTTAAATTATAATTAATCAATTTATCAACCCAATCTATATTTTGGGAACCAACTTTTTGAATTGATTTATTCTTTTAATCCTACACAACAAGAATATATCTAATTATATTTCTCACAACCTATCTAAACTATTTTATAATTAAATTAATCCAAATTTCACTCATAATATGGTTGCATCCAATGGTCTTTAATTATTTTAAGCACTTGCACGTTTAAATACAATTAAATTCAAAATAAATGATAATAATAATAAAAATTTTAAATCTTTTCTTAATCGACTTCCCCTTCACATTTTTCACTTATAACTGAAAGTTCCTAATTTTTGAATTTTATTAGATTTCTTTCTTATTTTCACAACTACATAATAACTTAATTTCTCTAAAATCTCTTGATTATAGCCATAATAAAACCTAATATAATACAAAAAAAAATCAATGTATTTGTTTTAATTTTGACTGTCAAATTGGGTAACTACACATGGATTATGGTAACTCCAAAATCCACTAATTAAATATAAAAGGATACTTAATCTACTAAGAAATTGAAGTCTTATAGTTGACTCATCATCATTCATGCAAAGAGAGAACGGGTTTCCTTTGACAACTCATGGTTTCAATCAAGCCAATAAATATCAACAATAGATGAGAGCTTCATCTTACCCAAATCAAATATTTTTTCCAAGATTTGAAATTTCTTGTGTGAAAAAGAGAGATATTAGTGTTTATGAATGCCATTGATAAGAAAATGAATGAGGAATTAAAGTTTTTTATGCCATTAATATGTACATATATATTATAACATTTAATTATAATGTATACTAATTAATTATATAATGACTTCAAAAATTCAAATCAATTCCAAATGAGTTTCTATTGACATGAAATGAATGTTATTAAATTCATCTTAAAAAGTTCTATTCACAAATATTTTTATTATAAAATTTTGAAATACCTTTTTATGGCACACCTTATGTGCCAAGTCATAAAGCCCTTTCAATTATTGTTCAACATAATCTTGCATCCACATTATCAAATTTGTGTAATAATAATATTTAATATTTTAAATATGTATTATAAAGAAAAATAAATTTCATAATAATATTTAAAAATTCATGGTGTTACAATTCTCTCATTTTTATAGAAATTTTATCACAAAATTTAAAATAGTTTTGGATATCTTTTTTATCATGTATGATTTTACTTAGTAAGTTGTTTTTCACACAACTTGGTTCTATTGAAGCACATTAATCATTAAGATTATTTTGTTTTTCAACATCTTTTTTTAATCCAAAATTTATGATGATATTTTCTCATATGTTATATATAATTATATTTCAATATTTTTTACATCATAATTTATAATACACAAAGAATTTGAAATATACTTTCTTAGGGATGAGATATGAAACAAATTATGAATATTAATCAATTACGGTGGCAATGCTAAATGATAAAATATTTGTCCAATTTTTTCTAGAATTTGAAAATGTTCTATGAATTTGGGCTTAAGCTTATTTTGCTTACTAAAGATATTTTGTACTTTTCATTAGGTCTACCTTCAAAACACATAATCCTAATTATTCAAAGTTCATATTTTTGTGTTTTGTATCAAAGTATTTTTGTTGTCTATTATGAGCTACTTGAATACTTGAAGTCTATCATGAGTGGTCCTTATTTTCTCTATAGCTTCATCCACAAAATGAGGACCCAAGATTATCCTTTCTTTACATTCATATCAACATAAATGTGACTAATATTTTCTTTTATACAATGCTCTATAGGACACTATTCTATTGATAGATTGATAGCTATTATTGTTGGCAAACTTGGGTAAGTAAATGACCTTTTTAATTACCTCCAAAATCAAATATGCATAGAGGCAACAAATCTTTTAATAATTTAATATTTTTTTTTTATTTTCCCATCTATCTGAGAATAAAATGCAGCACTAAATCACAATTAAGTGCCAAAATCTCAATGAATAAACCTCCAAAAATGCAATGGTAATTTTTAGTTTTGATAATAGATAATTACTCTTAGTATACCATAGAACTTCATTATCTATTCTAAATAGATTTTTGCCAACCTTCCTACTACATAAGTTTTTTTATTAATATAAAATGAGCTAATTTACTTAATTTATCAATTATCACCCATATAGTATCTTGTCTAGAGAATGATTTAAGAAATCTCATAATAAAATCCATAGTGATCTATTTTTACTTCCACTCTAGAATGGATAATTATTGTAATAATCTATTAGGCTTTTGATTTTCTCCCTTCATTTATTGACATATCAAATATATTTTTCTTACTATTGTACATCTCTCTTTAAACCAATTATCAATATCTTTTTCTTAATTTTTAATATATTTTATTCTCTCTTGAATCTATAGACTAATTAGAATTACATGCTTCAAAAAACAATATTTTTTGTAATTATTATTGATCAAGAATACACAACCTATTTTGAAACTTTAGCATCCCATTTTTTTATCAAAGTCAAAATCAAAGTTCCATCATACTTTCATTTACTAAATCACTTTTTATAATTTTGAGACTTGTTAATCTTTTTTTGTCAATTCCAACCAATCATACATTAATGATAACTGAAATAATATTCTCACATTTCCTTATATCTCTATTTTTTGTTGTTGTTTATTAAATTTAAAAATTAATTGCTTCTTATTTTCTTCCATCAAAACCATATTAACACTTGCCTTCTTGCTCAAAGCATCAACCATTACAAATATTTTCTTATACGATAAATGATTTTTAGATCATAATCTTTAATAAATTTCAACCACCATTTTCGCCTCAAATTCAGCTGTTTTTTAGTAAAAATATATTTCAGACTTGATGACATATAATTATTTCATATTTAATCCCATAAAAGTAATGTCTACAAATTTTTAAAACAAAAACAATCATTGTCAACTTTAAGTCATGCATTAAATAATTCTTTTCATGGGTTTTTAATTGACAAGATACATATGCAATCACTTTTCTAAATTGCATTAACATGTAACCCAATTCTTGATAAGATTCATCATTAAAAGTCCGATATGGCTCTGATCCTCTATTAACACTAAACCTAAAATGATAATCTACTTATACTTTAATGTATATTTTATGCTTTTTTGTTATCTTTGCCCATTTTTAAGTCATGCCCTTAACTTTTTTATTATATACTTTGTTGTGACAATATTTTCTATATTTTGAAAGTATTATAAGATCTATTTTCTTGGATAGTTTAACGAGAGATGATAATGATGTTTTTTATGAATAATTGGGTGGGGCATGACATCTTTAGTAATGCATACACATAAAGGTGGTAAGCATAAACTAACAATTTCTCTATATTGAAATTTAGAGTTATCATTTTGTAGTGCATGTATATACCAAATGGAGGCATAAGCTAGCTTTCTCATACACCTAAGTTGTGATCAAGGCCTCCTCTTATTCAAGTTGTGATTCAAAGTTTATTTAAGTTGTAATTTGGATCTATTTCCATTATAATCACAATGCTCATCATTGTAGTCTCTTTCCTCTTATCTATCTATAGGATTTTATTTATCCCTCATCTATTAATTTGTTGTATCAAAGCTATTCATTTCAACCTTTTGATTAATTATCCTTTAGTTAAGACTTTAAAAAGATTTATACTATTTGTATTTACCCTTTCATACAACCTCTAAAATTCATTAAACAAATTTTATAATTAACTTCTTTATTTCTATAAAATAACATAATTTTTTATTTTGATAATTTTTTTTACAATCCCCTTCTTGTTTCCACATTTTATTTTATAAATAAATCATACTCAATTCTAGCAAAATCATTATCGTCCCCCATAATGGTCACTACAAGCCTTAACAAATGATTTATTAATCAAGCAAATTCTCAAAATAAAAGTTAAAATTATAAATAATTATTGATGTACTTTTGAAATGTTATAGGCGATGAATGTGAACAATAAGGAGGATCTAGCGATGAATGTAGAAAACAAGGAGGCTCTGCAATAGGGCGATGGCCAACACAGAAAAGGTGGATGTAGAAGAAAGCATGGAAACCTCTAGCATTCATCAATTGTGAAGAAGGGCAATAGAATGTGAAACTACAACATTCACATATTGAGCAAGAAGTATGAGTGTAATGATAATTTTTTATTTTTCTTTTAAATTTAATGATTTGATTAATAGAACTTAGATTTTACTTTTTAATGAAATAGTTTAAAATAATTTTAAGAATTATCTAGTAAAATATGCTATTTTTTAAAGTATTTTAGAGTTAGAAAATAAGTATACAATTGGATAAAATACATTAAGATGAGTTTATCAATATTTGTTTCATTACAATTAAAGTCTTTTTTATTTAGTGTAACCTTTGATATATATATATATATATATATATATATATATATATATATATATATATATATATATATATATATATATATATATATATATATATAATTATTCTTTTTCAACCTCTCAACCCAACAATTTCTCAAACTTTATAGACCTAACATTAGGGGATTTCTTCAACAATTTCATTGTAATCTTCGTTGTTGTCATTTGATCATCTGTGATCCTGATGCAAGTTCTTAACTCAGATTCAAAATCCTCCATTAAGTTTCGTATCCAAAAATTTGAGGGATTTGACCTCAAGAACTAGAAGCTAGTCTTTGGTAGTTATAAGAATGCCAAGAGCTATGGTCTTGTTAGTGACTATGGCATGGTTTATGGGAATGTCCTTTTATTAAATTGGCCTTTCTGATCTCCATTGTATCACTGTATAGACTTCATTTGGCAAGAAATTTGAGTTCCAAATAGAGTCAAGTTGGGATGTTGTTTACGTAAAAGATCAGATTGCCAAGTGAAACGATTTTGTCGATGTTGAGTCAAAAGGCTCCTCTATGATGAAGAAAAGATTGATGCATTGGAAGTAAACTAGGTTGGATTGGTTTCCAATATCAAGCTTGGTTTTGAGGAAACACGTGTTTAAGCTTTTAAAAATAAGGTTTAATTGATGGAGGAGTTAGAATTTTCCATTGCAAGCCTCCAAAAAGGTAATCCATATTTATTGTCATATAAGAGAGTTTGACTCTTCATCGATCTCAAGAAATAAAGTATTTTGTTAAAAATGTTGGGTCTAATTAGTCTCACAAGTATATTGACTTGCATGATACCAATTCAAGGAGAGAAGAGTGAATGGCTAAAAAAATATCGTTCTATGATCAAGTGGTATCGTTAACAAAATAAGCGATTGAGATTTGCTGGACATGACTTACTTCTGTAACTACAAATTATTGTCCAACAATCGAAAGCAAAGGGAAAAAAAATGAACATTCTAAGCGCTCAGTGAGGTATTTATTAACACATTGATAAAAAATACATGATTAAAATTCCTATCCTTAAATGACTAAAGGCTATAAAAGTATACATCTTTATTATATAACTAAGCAATGGCAAAACAATGTTGTTTATCAAATATCAATTACTAAAATTGATATCTCATGGTGTTATTTCTAATATTGTAATAATTTTTTAATTAATCTTATATGACTTTAGACACATGATAAAATAAATTTGTTATATCACAAATATTTTAATATTAACTATATACTAATAGATTAAAAAAATAAATGGGTAAACAATTTTAAAAATTTCAAAGTAAACCATCAATTTAGATGTTTAGAAAAAGTTAGACTTCAATGTTAAGAAATTAAAATATAAAAAATTAGAAAAATAAGTTTTTATACAGAATAATAAGATTAAAAAAACAATTTATAAAGAGATATATAGAATACATACTCTATCATAGAATAATAAAAAAATATTAAAAAATATATGCATAAATATTTCATAATATTTTTATTACATTTTGACTTGTGTTAACAATTATAAGTTCGCATTTTTTGTTCCTTTTGAATTAAGAACTTACTGTGCTCCAGATTTTAAGGTTGAGATTAATCATCATAGAGATATTTGAAATGTCTTTTTTTTGTAGTTATGTTTTAGATTTTTGTGACATATATTATTACTTAACTTTTTAGAATCTATAGCATAATTTATTTGTTATATTTATTTAAATTTATGATTATGATGATAGGTTATTATATGTTAAAAATGTTAAAAGTTAATACATATGAGTAGAAAGTCATTCAAGAAATTATTATATTACTAATTTTTTTTAAATAACTAGTTGCATTTGTCTTATATTATTTTCAATGATTCAAATTGTTAGGACCACCTTTTACATAAGTTAATTTTCTCAAATTAAATTATATTTATTTATGTTTAATATTTATTTACTTATTGATTTAAGTATTGGAATTCAATTACAAGTCGTGTATCATCCATTCAAAATTTAATTTTTCTTTATTTTTACTAGTTTTTTAGAATCGTTCCAATTGAATCGAAATAGAAAAGTGCCCTTTCATATGTCCCTGTTTACAATAACACAATTTGTTTGGTTCGTCGTTCATGAAACGCTAAATATTCCGCGGCCAGCCTTCTTCCATGGTGGGCCGCATGCTTCGCCCCACCTCCATCTTTTCCATCCTCACACGTCGCGCCCACACGTTTTCTCAATGCACCTTTCTTAATCATTTTTCCTGCCGCTCATGCCGACCATGCACCGCTTTCTCTCGCTGTTCGATCACGCGGCTTGGCCCTCCGTATGAGAGAAGGACAATCAGATGGTGGCGCAGGAGTTACCACCTTCACCATTGACGGAGGAGGTGCAATATGTGCAGAGATCTGCGCTATACCTCGGCCATCAGCATATTCACCTCGCCTCACGTGCTCGAACCCATTGCTCAAATCCACGTCCGAAGACGACTTCCTAAATCGCAATAGCAAAGTCGATACGTTGGCCAGCCCCAGCTACCATTCCGATCGCAGCAACATCAAGGCCTTAAAAACAGAGTCCTCTGCTTTCTCCATGTCGCCATGGAATCAATCCTCTTCCTCCTATGAAAGCTCACCTTGGACCTCCCACACCCCGTTCGTAACCTCAAACGGCACTTTCATGACTGCCACCATGTGTACTCCAGCGATGGACCTGTTCCCGGCGGGAACAGGGCTTCTTTATTCTCTAGTCCGCGAAGATGGCCACATCTACTCCCTCGCAACCATTGGCGATCTTCTCTACACCGGCTCTGATGGCAAAAACATTCACGTGTGGAAGGATCAAAAGGAGTTCTCTGGGTTCAAATCCCACAGCGGCCTCATCAAGGCCATCGTGATCGCCGCCGACAACCGCATCTTCACCGGCCACCAAGATGGAAAAATCCGAATTTGGAAGGCATCCCTCAAAAACCCGCAAGTCTACAAGCGCCTTGGCACTCTCCCTCGACTCAAAGACTTCCTCAAAAGCTCCATCAACCCCAGTAACTACATGGAATCTCGCCGACGCCACCACAAGAGCGCCATGTGGATTCGACACTCAGACGCCGTTTCCTGCCTCGGCCTCGACGAAACGAACGGCCTTCTCTACTCCGGCTCCTGGGACCGAACGATCAAAGTGTGGCGCCTCATGGACTCCCGCTGTCTCGAATCGGTACATGCGCATGACGACGCCATCAACTCCTTGGTCGTGGGGTTCCAAGGTCTGGTGTTCACCGGATCGGCTGATGGAACGGTTAAGGTCTGGCGGTGGGGGGTGAGAGAGGGGAATAAAGGCGGCGCAGAGTGGCATGCGGCGGTGGAGACGCTGCTGAAACAAGAATGCGCAGTGACAGCTCTTGCGGTGAACGAGGAGGCGGGCGTGTTATACACGGGCTCCTCCGATGGAGTGGTGAACTACTTTTGGAGGTGTAGCTTAGCTCGTGGAGGCGAGTTGACGGCACACCAGATGGCGGTGCTCTGCTTGGCAGCTACAGGCAACATGCTTTTTACAGGGTCGGCCGACAAAACAATCTGCTTGTGGGAGAGAGATGGGAACGGAAACCACGCGTGCTTGTCGGTGTTGACTGGGCACGAAGGGCCGGTGAAGTGTCTTGCGGTGGTGGCGGATGGAGAAGAAGGGGGAGCTCGGCGATGGGTGGTGTATAGTGGTAGCCTGGACAAGACGGTCAAGGTGTGGAAGGTGTCGGACATGGTGGGCCGGGCTCCACAGAGCGGAGTGAATGGGGCTGAAGGGCCACCAATATATGATATTTATTGACCAATATGATAAAATTTATATCACATAAATTTTGGGTTTTATTTTTCTTTGATTTTGTACATTAATCCTATCCTTGTTTTCTTCTTTATTCTTTAATCAAAGAGAATGGGATCAGATTTTGAGCTTGCTTATAATCTCAAAGAAATTAGAGAGATACGATCATAGAATGCAACAGGTTAAGTCCTACATTCCGTCGCGGTAGGGTATTAATTAATGGATAGATCATATTAGTGTTTATATTACAAATTATTTAGGTTGAGCCATACATTTCAATGGAAGCATCTATTTGATTCAAAAAACTTTGGAATCACATTTGGTTTGTTTTTTTTATATTTAAATTGCATTTTGTGACCATAGCTTGGTGTATTGTTTCTCGTGCAATATAACAAAACAATCATAATGCAATAGATGTAATATCATTAAATTTAAAAAATAAACATAATCTGTCCTTTTTATGTATGCACCCAATGGTGGTGGCAATACTAATGGTAGTTATAAGTGTGAATATTTTATGGTTTGGTCAACCTCTATCACATTTTGTTGGATTCTTTGAAAGTTGATTGTCATAAAAAGTAGTTTTGTGTTGTGAGAAGAATACCCGTGTTTGAGAGCTCTTCAATGAAGTAACAATGGTGGTTATCTTTAAAATGGTTTATTTGTGCTTAGTTTGTTCTTTCTTTTTTTACTTTTTATTGATTACTTATATAAATTATTTTATATAATATGTTTTTAAAATCTTGTCTTGGCAATTGATGTGAATATCTTATGTACTTAGAGAAATTCCTTTATAAGTAGATCTTTTGGATTGTATTTTATAAAGAATATGAAATTGTTTGGTATTGTAATTAACGTTATTTGCAAGATGGTTCATATTCATTGTTAAAAAAATATGTAGTAAAAAATAATCAAAGATTTCATATAAATCTTCTTACTTATTGCTCATGATTGTACCCTTTTTAAAACTAAATATGTAAATTAGTACATTTAATTTTTTGTTATTTTATCATTGTAGCTTGTTATCTATTCTCTTTTTAAGTAGATCACCCTTGGTCCCACGACATATTGATCCAAATATTGCATTAGTTTGATCAAAATTTATTTCTATTTATACTTCGCTTCTTAAGAGCATCTTCATCTATGATTTACATGTAAGATGAGTTAACTTGTTATGCTTTGCCTGACATAATCTAAAGAAAACTTGATAAAACACACAAAAAACTAGATTATTATGTCTAAATAGAGTAAATAGCAACTCCTTACTCCTTAATTGAGAAAGGGTGATGGCAAATCACTTCAATCTATACATCATCTTCGATAGAATAACCAAAGAAATGTATATGATCCAATATAAAATATCTCTCATAGAACTTATAAACAAAATATGCTTCCTCCCACTTAAGTCCTAAGCTGTCATATAGGGATCCTTAACTCGATGAATATCCATTTCTTAACTTGTAATATAAGTAATGAGCATATATACTCAACTAATTTATTTACTATTTTGTTTAAAGCTTTTAAGAGTAGAACTTGCTTTAAAGTTACAATTATGAGATTAAGACAAAGATAGTAAATAAAGCTAAAAATAGAGATTATACGTGTGTTTTTCTTAAGATTTTGGAATACCTTGCTTCACCATTCTTCTCTCTTTTTATAGAGGCTTGGATATAATATATTATTATAATATATTTTTTTAAAATAATAGAATCACTTAATTTATCTCCTATATGTTACTAGCATTTAACTTCAACTTGGTTGCTTCAGAGAATTTGTGTACATAAAGTTAAGCATCTGCACATGCACCTTAAGTTGTAGGAGCATAAATTGCATGTGTGTCACACTTGTGTGATATGTGTGTGATCATGGGTATACCCATCACACCTATGTGATGCACATGCATGGAGATGTACTTATTGTGGTGTTTGCTAAAAGTGCAACAATTAGTGTCATGTATATTGCACTTCTTACAGATCACTTATTGCATGTGTTGCCAATATAGTTTGTACTATGAGTGTTGTGTTGCTTACGTACAACATTCCAATGTGCGTCATTCATCCTAAGCCATGTAACCTGCTCGTTATTACACACATTAAGAAATCCTTTGTTATAACACATTTTATGCATTACTGTATGTGATGTGAATCATGTGCAGTACTACACATGTCATGCATCTTATATTCTGTGACACACACTATACATCTTATTTCATTGTTTGGCACAATCATGCCTCACTTAACTTAAATCCAATAAAATATATCCAAATATTAACATACTAGATAAAAAAGAGCGAGCAACAAAATATATATGACACAAAATAAAAATAAATAAAGGTGATAAATAAATATCATAGTTAACAAATATGCTTAATAACATAACAAATTAAAAAGCAACAAAATATGCAAAATTCCATACAATAAGAAAAGCTACAAAAAAGTGTCAAATGTCGAAAAAGTACAAACAATCCACACATGCAAAATATCTCTTATTAGACTCACAAAATATAATACGGTATAACTTTTTATACTCAAGGTCTTAACATATCATTTAAGAATCCCCAACTCTTTGAGTTCCCACACTTGAATCTATAATGAAAGTAAAAAATGAGCATGATATACTTAAAAAGAAAACTATTAACTAAGAGCTTAAAAATCATATGAAAAATATAGTTATATAACTAATAATAAAGAAAGAGTAATAGTTAATCAACATATGATAGTTTATAAGAAAATACACATGTATAAATAATTATATAAATGCTTGTATATATTATACTCATGTTTGTATATAGTTATCATATAGTATTATTATTATATAACACACATAACATCATACTTTTTTACTTTCTTTTTTTCATATTTGATTTATTTTATTTTTCATTATTTCTTTCTTATGATATTTTTGTTTTTTTTTTTTTGAACCCAAATTTTCTAATATAATATCCATAGCCACTTATAGGGATTCCATAGCATATCATCATTTATCACAAAGACGTTATCATTTATTACAAATATTTTGAGTTATAATATCCTCAAATTTTTTCGAACCAAGTACAAATTTAATGTCTTGTAAAGTATATCAAAATCTCATAAAATAATATTCCCTAAAATATAAAATTAAATATATAATTATATATAGCTTATTGAGATAAGTCCAACAACGTTTGTTCATTCTCTATTAGAGTTCACTTAAGATTAATATGAGTTATTAAATTTAATAAGAATAAATTATAATATATATATATATATGATTTCCAAAAAAATAAATTATTTTTTTCTTTCCTAACTCATGCTTCAAGATGGGATTTCATATTCATTAACCAGATTTTCATTGAAAATCTGCCTTGCCAATAGGGGACGTTGATTGTCGTTATTCCTTCAAGAGAATCAAGTATTAGAGATCAATTTTCATCTCTAAGAAAGTTGTGTAAGTTAAAAGAACTAAAACCCTAAATCTATTTTATTTTCTTAAAATTAAACTTGGGATTCTTGTGATTTTTAACAAAAATCATTATGTGAGATTCTAATTATGATTTTATATTATTACTTAAAAGATTAAGGGATAATCACTAGTGGTAAGAAAAATTAGGATTTTGAAAAAATGACAAATCAAGAAAGGCAAAAGGAAAAAAGAAAATTTTCATGATTTATAAAGAGAGTTATGCACATTCTATATTTTCAATTTAGCAAATTTTAATTTGTGCAAAATATGTAAAATATTTTGAGAAAACTATATTTAAAATATTATAATTAACAAATGAAAGAAAGTGAATAGTTACAAGTCAACTTTGAATAAGGAGAAAATTCTTAAAGTAATCGAATTTAACATAAATATTATGTGTATTTATGATGTATTTTTGAATGCTAGTTATTAGAATAAGTACTGTCCTACATAATGATTGGGATGAATGATGTATTGCTATAATGAGAAACTCATAGAGTTGTTTAGGGATCAGGAGCTAGTGTATTCATTATATAAGAAAAATCTCTATTATTATGAATTTAAGTGTTACCATTTATAATGTTAGCTATAATTGTTAATAAATTGATACATTATTTATTAATTTAATTCTATCAATTATGTAATAAATTGTGGATTCATAGTATGCATTAGTCAAGAGAATACTATTATTCTATTTATCAAATTTCAAAGAATTAGTAAATGATAGTACTAACTAAATTAAAAAATATTATTCTTTGAGACTATTGATCAATAAGCTACATGATTATATTGCATCTCAGATGGGTTTAATGGCTAATAGACTACATAATTGATACTTGCCACAATGAAAGTGGTTAGTTACCAGTGGATCCTATGATTGAGATTTATCATATAATCTAGGCTGATGGTTAGTGGTCACACTATTAAGTTTTATCGAAAAGAAATTTATTAATTAGAATATTAAAATGAAAGGAATGTAATTAAATGTGCATAAAAATTTGAGATAAATAAATAACAAAAAAGGTTTTTATTGTAGTTAAGTAAATTAAAAAAATGATATTAACTATCTTAAGATAGTAAGAGCAATAGCTCAACCATCATAAGGTTTATATAATTAAGTAAAAATAAGCATCATTAGACCAACAGCTTCACCCACCATTTTGTCGCTCGTCGTTACCGCCATTCAAAATGCATAATTAGTTTGAGAATTACTTAATTCAATTAATTTTTTAGGTTTTTTCTTTTTTAAAAAAATTATTTATGAGTCTTTGAAGTCTCTATAAATAAATATATTCACTAGGCTATAGTAGACAAACATTATAGAATAAAAATTTATTTTATTTGTATGTTTTTACTTTTGTGATTAAAGTGTGTGTACCCAACTCTAGTTAAAAAATTTTCAATTTTCATTGTGAGATACAAGGATAGAAGGTGAGAGATATTCCATTGAAAGAGCCAGCAATCAAAACTATTATGAAAGACAATGATTGAAAGTGAGATACCCTCCACAGAGAGAATTAGTAACCAAATAAATTCTCACTTCTACTAATGCCCCAAGTTTTCTTACAACCCAAATCACCACCACGTGCCCTTTTTACCACTTTGGTACTCCAATTACCAACACTTACTGAACTACAAGACATCACCCCTTAAAAGGTGTATATCTTTTAGCACTATTATTTTTTAGGTAGTAATATAAAATTAACATTATTCTTTTGTATTATAGTACTTCACATAAAATTTATCTTAAATTATTTATTTTATAAGTGAATAATTATATATGATAAAAACTATATTGTAAGATTTTATGCTTCATACTTAATGTATTGTCACCAACTCAACTTAATAATCTATGTCACAGATTTGGAACAAAAATCTTTGAATAGTTCTAAAATATCACACATGTTACCTAACTCTAATTAGTGTATAATATCTTTTTCATATTTTTTAATAATATATAAAGCATCTCAGATATTATAGGCTTCAATTTAGATCTTGACAAAAGTAAAATCTATCCTTTATCACTATGATAATAGAAGTGATATCTATCTCATTTATCATACAATCACCACCTCTTATTAGCAACATCTTTTTGATATAGATGTTGCCTCTATTATGTCATGGTCTCATCTTTGGTGCTCATGATAGCATGGGTGATGTCTATCTTATATTGGGTTGTTATAAGATATTCACATTCATCTTTTTTTTAATGATCTTTCAAATTACTTGGTCTAAGCAGTCTTTTTTCTTTCTTTTTTATTAATTTCTTTCATGTCCTTGTTGTCATATAATTTTATTTTATGGTGTTGCATATATACATGTACGAATATTTCTCTACTCTTTACTGCTAAAGATATATATATATATATATATATATATATATATATATATATATATATATATATATATATATATATATATATATATATATATATATATATATATATATATATATATATATATATATATCTTTAACAGTAAAGAGTCATCACATAATTAGAGCAAATGATGCTATGTCATTCAAAAGCTTATACCATATTTGTGGTGACCCTTATTGCTTTTACCCCAATCAAGATAAAAGAAATCCTAGAATTAAGTTAAATAACTTTGATTGGATATTATTGGATATGATTAAGCCAATTTCTTAAAATATATTATTTATATAAAAAATATTAAAATAATAATAAAATACTAAGATGAGTTTCATGAGTTCAAATTTGGTTAAAAATATTATTTGAATATATCACTAAAAAACTTTTCAAGACAAGTTCATTAACATTGAGTTTGTAAATATTGAAGACATAAGAAATTTATTTTGAATTTTTAAAGATTTAGATATAATTATAATTTTTAACTACTCAATGTAGATTTGTATTTTCTAAAATTTTGGATCATATCAAAATTGATTGATAAAAAGTAGATGTATAAATATAAAAATGTTGTCTTTATTAGAATATATTTGTAATTTTTAAAATTTTGGCATAATTAGAATTGAGTTGGTAGAAGATATATTTGAAAAATTCAATCGCATGCTACTAATTTGATAGCAAGCTTGTGATTTGGTGAATTTGTTTGTTGAAAAATCTTGCTATATGTAACATCCTCAAATCTACAAGTTATATATGAATCAAACATTTTCATAAAGAATACTAAATCACTAAAAAAATAAAGTATTCTAAAATATAAAAATAAATATATAATTAGATAAAGCATATACAGATAAGTCTAATTATGTTTTGTCTCAATCAAAATTTATTTAAAATTATTATGAATTATTGAAGTGAAGTGAATATAAATAATAATTTTTTATTATATGCAATTAACATGTTTTTGATTTCTTAAAAACAAAATTTCTTTCTTCTCTTTTCTGAGCCCAACACAAACCTTAGAGCTTCCTCATTTGTACAAAAGATAAATCAAGTAGACGGAGGCTTAATTTAGGTAGGTGAAATTTGATTTTCATGCATCCTTTCTTTTTCAAGTCTTGGATTTCATAATTTTTGTTTACTTATTCGGAATGGATTTGCTTGACACAGGAGTGGAATCAAAGCAAAACTAATAAAGCTAAGTTTAAATTTTCTTTTTATCTTATTAGGAGATTGCTTGGAGGAGAAACACCAAAAAAATCTTAAAAAGAGAAAGAAGAAAATATAATAAAAAATTTATAAATTTGGAAAGTGAGTTTGTGCAACTTGAGCATGTAATTAATAAATTGTAATCATGCAAATTTCTTACATTGAGCTAATACATATTCTTGCTTGATAGATAGAGCTTGAAGGATATAGAATGGGCAAAAAATAAAAATTTCTTTAGGTAAGCACTCTTAACAAAAATGTCATAAATATATATTTGATGTAATATCAATTGATATAAATATATTATTATATAAGAGTCTTATATAGATAAGAGTTCTAATAACATAAATAAATTGATATGAAGGTAAATATGAAACAATATATACCTGATATCAAGCATTGTGATAATATACATAATATCATAAGAACTAGGAATTATATATCTACAACTCTGTAAGCATATAAAATTTTTTTTTGAAATGTAATATAAATATGTTATAATCTTTAATATTTAGAATACAATAATTTTCAAACCTTTTTTCTTTTCTTTCAAATAATTGTTTTAAATACTTATATAAAAATTTGTTTATCGAATTTGATTTGACCTTTGTTCTTCCATTTTTCATTCAACCTTTTTTTTCAATTATAAAGATCTTAGTTTTTCCCCTAATAGCTCCTATCCTTAAGATCTTAATATCATATCTCTTGGCATCTCATCATATCTACTGTTAAATCATCGTAAGTGATAAACTCTAAATCAAGTAGTAAGTAGCATGTATATATATATATATATATATGCATCATCACTATAGACCTTAACAATCAAATCACACGAGAAGTAATGATTGACTGACAGACCACACAGTAAGTGATAGTTTATGATCACACAGTAAGATGCTAAATCATTGAGGTCTGATGATAATTATACTAATATTGCTAATCACACAACAAGTGATAGTCACCAGATCACATAATAAATAGTGATTGCTACATCACATAGTAAGAGATATCATCGTAGGTAGCTCAATCATAAATTTTGATACTAATAGTACCAATATCACCAAATCACACAGTAAGCAATAATCACCAGATCACATAGTAAGCGATATTATGGGATAAAACTCTAGAGGAAATATATTGTTTAATATTACTTATTATTTCATTGAATATTAAGCTTAAAATTAAAATTCTTTTATTCATTTTTTCTCTATCTTTAACATACCATATAGAAATATTTATCTATAAATCCATCATTTTTAGTTATGAACATTTTAATATATATCATTTACTTTATTTTATCATTACAAGCATGTAATAATATACCAAGTTTAATATACAACATTAATCATAAATAAATGTAAATACTTGTATATGTTATGCGATTTTATTCATCAAATTATGTAATATACAAGCATAAAATAAATGAAGGTTCATATAAAAAATCTCAATAAAGTAATTATACAAAGAATTGATTACTTGTATTGAAATTTTATTAAGTTTATCTTTTTAGATCCTTAGGGTCTACTCTCATGTTAATTCTCTTTTTTTTCCTATTATGACTCACAGCCACCTACTATAGATATTCTTTCTGAAGTCTATATAAACTTCACAATGATTTAATAACTTTTTTCATATTTGTGTATCAAATCACTACCTCATGATTACTATATTCTATTAATAATATAATTAAATGAAACTAAAAAAATATAACAAAAAATAAAAATAAAAAATTACATGTTTTACCTCTGCTTGTTATTGTAATTTATGATAAGAATGTTTTAAGTATTTTTTATTTACTTATCCCTCAATCACATAACTCCAAAATTTTCCTTTATATCTTTCTTTTTTAGTTGCAATAGTAACTTCTATAATATATGCACAAACGGTGAGATTTTGCCAAATAAAATTTTGAGTCTCTTCTCCTCTACTTTACTTAACTGGCCAATTGCATTGGAGGTATTCACCATGTCATCAATGGTCTTTGAATCTCGTGAACACTCACGATCCTTCGCACTATATGGCTCAATTAAGGTTAAATCAATCTCAACTAATCTAGAAATTCAAGAAGCACATACATTTAAATGGTTTGGAATACTCATACAAAATAACAAATTTCAAACATTAGACTCGTCGTCACCATCGAAGATCACTATATCCCTCAACCTCTTTACTTGACATGACTTAATGAAAAAAGTTGAAATGCTTAGGTCACAGAACCATTCGTGATGTTCCTTTTCCATTCTCTTCCTTTTTCACTAAAATTCACAAGAAATTTCTCCTCAAAAAAATGGTTCTAATGGAATATCGAGCATTGGGTTAGGAAGCAAAATGGGATTAGGGCTATGAGAAAGAGAGAGAAAGTGGTTTTTAATAATAATAGAAATTAAAATGGTAAATTACTAAAAAATTAATACTTATCTTATTTCTTACAACAATTTATAAAAATTTTAAATGATTTTTAAAAATTGTAATAAATATATCATTGGATTCCTCACTACGT